>CP136059.1:280892592-283292592 GCA_032464435.1 Aegilops umbellulata | reverse complement strand
GCTAATTTCACTCATTTGGAAATAAAAAAATTCTTGTTTCAAGAAGCTGGTATATGTCACAAAAATAAACTTAAATTATTTCATAAAACTAACTTCACTCATTTGATGTCACTGGTTTCAAATAACTCATTTCAATTATTTCAAAAAAACCGATTTCACTCAATTGAAAAGAAAAAAAATCGCTCGCTTCATAAAACTGATTACACGCATTTCAAAAATAGTATTTCACTCATTTCAAAAACGATTTCACTCATTCAAACAATGATTTCATTCAATTCATAAAATTGGTTTCATTGAATTCAAAAAACATATTTCAATTAATTGAAATAACCCATTTCATAAAACTGATTTCACTCATTACGAAATATATCTCAAAAACTAATTCCACTTTGTATTTACGAAATATATTCAAATGTATTTCAATCATCTCAAAAGTTAGTTTCAAATGTTTGAAATATAAATTTAACTTGAAATAAGTAAAATTTAAATGAAATGAAAAAACAATTTCACTCGCTTCATAAAATAGATTTCGCTCATCTATGAAAAAATTGAAATAATCTGTCTCACATGTTTTAAAATAACTAGTTTCACATTTTCTAAATAACAAGTTAAAAATATTTCACGATGAAATTTGTTTCATATGCATGAAAACAGAATGTACTCATTTGAAAATTTTGGTTTCACTCAAATACTTATTTCGTGTATTCCACAAAACATGTTTTACTCATTTGAAATGTTGAAATTAAAAGATGCTTGAATGTATTGAAGATTGATCTTGTTCTGAATGCCTTGGCATTAGGAGTTCAAATATATAAAAAGTTTCGAAAATCAAGTTGCAGTTTAAAAATATATGAATGAATGAAATTGCCAAAGAGAAAAAAAAAAGGCATGAATTAGTCTGACATGTGATGCATCTTCAGTACGTGAGAATGAGGAGAGAGAATGGACCATGCATGCGTCAGGTATAACTATATTGCTGACATGGACCCCTTTATCTGACATTGATTTGACTATTAATAAAGATACAAAAGATAGAATCTCATTATACACATCTATACATTATCTGCGGGCCTCTCTATAGCACGAATCACTTCGCATTTGAGTGGCAGATGGTTTGCCGGTAGGTACCGTGTCTGGTAAAAAGAGGTTTGCGATACCGCAACCTTGTTTGGACGGCCGTCTCAAGTCGACCAGAAACCGACGCTCGCTTCCGTGGAGGCACAACCGATGGCTCCATGCATGCATGCATGCATCGCACGCAGTACGCACGAGGGGCGTTTCCAAGCTAACTAATGACTCCCTGGCGACGACGCAGTACAGCTAATACAGCACTCGCTGCCAGCCAAACGCTTACGTGAGAGACCCTCGCGAGCCCAGCTATACAACCTCCGCTCCTCCTCCCGTCCTCCTTCACTCCGCATCCGCAGACGAATTCTCCCCGTCTCCACCGCTCAGTCCCCCGGACCGCCGGACCTCTCCTTGCCTTCCTTGCCATGGCAGCCGCAGCACTGAGAGCCCGGCTCAACGCCCACATCTCCAGAATGTATGCCGAGGTGAACCCACTCCCCTCCTCTCCACTCGTGTGGTTCTTGGTTTTGGCTTGGCTGGCCTCCGGCTGACTTGGCCCTTGCCTTTGCCTTGGCGTGGGTGGTCGATGTCCATCCAGGGCGTGGTGGAGGAGGAGGCCTTCGAGCAGCTGCGGGAGGACGGCACCACCACCGAGGTCGCCCGCCTCTTCATCAACCAAGCCTACGAGATCCTCCACGACATCGACATCCGGATGTCCGCCCCCACACCCTCTATCTCTCCCTCTACTCTTGGTCTCGGGTACTGACTCATCTTGTCTGCTCTTGAATTCGCAGGGAGGAGTCGGAAGTGGACATCGACGAGGTGGAAGCCCTGACGCAGCAGCTCATGGAGTGCGCCTCCAGGTGATGATCATCATCGACACATTCTCTCCCACCCCAGCTAATTTTTCATTTTAGTATAATGCTTGCTGGCCCGCGATTCAGATCTGTTTGTTGTACTGGGCACATGATTCTATTCCAAAAAGAAAAGTGTCGCTTGCACTGTGGTCGGTGTGGCCGTAATTAATTGGAAGAATCGAGTTTAGTCAAGTTTCCTGTTACGGAGTTATCGGTATCCCGATAAATCTTAATTTTATGGTGGTGATAAAGTGTTGTCTTTTTGCGAATATTTCTGGTATTAATGATCTTCTATTCTGTGCATCACTCATGGTTGTTTTTCTTGTTTGTCCACAACACCGATGTTGTTTTTATTTGGGTGTGTCGGCACAGGGTGTGCACCTCATGGGGCACGACCGCACGAGGTTCGTGTCGTTTGCGGCGGCCGTCGTATAGCCATAGATAGAAGAGCTGATTTTAATCGTATATCGCATGTACCAGAATTGGTGGTACTCTTGCCGATCGCAATGGTATAGCTTGGCGAGGGGAGCTTTTGTCGGTGCAGTGCCATTATTCTAGGCCGATGATGTAAAAGTTGTCATTTTATAAGCATGGCTGGTATAAATGATCTGCTATTCTACTTATAGCCAATGGCCATTTTTTCTGTTTTGTCATTGGAACTATGTTGTTTCTATTCAGGTGTGTCAACAGCAGGGTGTGTACGTCATGGGCGTCATTTGAATGTCGTATATCCAAAATTAGAAGACCTGAATTTAGTTGTGTTTCATGTAATGGAATTGTCGGTATTCATGACATTGTCATGGTCAGGCAAGAAGAACTTTGCCGTTTTGTATACATGCTGGTAGAACTGCTACTAAATATAACGACAATGATGTTTTTTCTGGTCCATCAAACTGTTTATTGAGTTGACAATCGTGATAGGAAATGGTTCCTTGAGAATACTATTAATTATGATGTCACAAATATGCTTATGTGTATCAACATGTCTCACTGTTTAATAAGTTTCTAATTTTCTGACCAGCGTGTGTTCTGCATGTTTCAGTGTTGGTGCACAGCAAGTGAAACTCGCCTGCATGCATTTCGGCGATTTCTATGCAATAAAATGCAAACAAGGGTCAGAACTCGATATATTTTTACATATGTTCCACAATAATTATTTCTTAACAATATTTCTCAATTTCTCAATGTAAACCTACCCGCTGTTGTTGTCTTTTATTTCACTGTATTCAGCTCATACCAATCTAACATCATATATAAGTAACCTGCTTTGCTTTGTCACTTCATCTGCAATAATGTTGATATTATTCGGTTCATTATCTGAATATGCTGTTTTTTTATGATTCTCTTGTAATTTGTTGGCCCTTGTCTTCTGTTTATAACGCAGCTAAATTTCAATATGGCTAGTGTCTTTCTTAAATAGAGGGTTAGAATTTCAGAACCATTTCAACTCAGGTCTGTTTACCTCTTTAGAATTTGACTGTGTGATCTGTTTGCATTATTTCAGGTGCCTTGTGTCGTTGGATCTTATTAGGAATTTGTACTGTATTGTGCGCAATGACGTGGAGATCATGATGCAGGTAGCACCTTATGTGCCTAATGTTGTATTTTGATACCAACTTCTCACTAGTTTCATAATCCATAGATTTGTCATATATAGTTTAGGATTGAGAAAAAACAACAACCTTAAATACTTAATCTTATTCTGTCGATTTTTGGTTTTGGAGTACTTTGTTTGAGGTCCATTAAAGACTCATCTAGCCGTTGAATGTTTATGTCGTAATTTTGTCACCACATTTGGTAGATATATGTGGTAGCTCTTAAAAAGTAGTAGAACTTCTTTGTTTCCCCGCTTAAAAGCTTTGAAAAATACCAAATAAGAAACTGATCAATTTGTAACATAGCTGATTAGTGAAATGGTGGAACTTGAGCACCATTATTTGCAATAGACTTGTACCCTTCATTTTTGGGAAGGTACATATGTTAATCATTGGCCTATTATTCATCTTTTGACACAGCTGGAGGATCAGATCGCGGCCTGTGGTCCTAACTAATGTCAAGCGAAGGGGAAAGATCGTGATCCCATCTGATCCCTTACATTATGGTGTCTCTGAAGATGTGGCGATGTTCAGAGGGTGTCTGACATTAGAGGGCGTGCGTGAAACAAGACGAGGATTTTCGCGGCAGAACTTTGGTCTCATAACCCTGTAAATGAAACTTGTTGTCCTTTGTCGATGTTTGTTCGTGAAGTCTATATCCTTGTGTGTCGTGGATGTTCTGCTCCTGGACTGCCCATGGGCTGTGTGTAAACCCCATCCTGGTTGGTTGGTTGCCAGTGACTTTCTTTTGTTGTATGTTGTGATGGCTTCTCTATCTAAGCAAGTCGTGTTGTTGGCTAGTGTACCAAGAGTGCTGCAAGTCTCAATACTTGGATATTTTAAGCACCTCTTTTCGGTCTGTAATCTTCAGCGTGACTTGCTTATAAGACTACGACGGTGTCGTGGGCGGCAACAAGAGGAGGGGCAAAGTAGAGGTGATAGTTTTGCCAGGCGACACATGCAGGCATCACGAAGCCGGCGATCCGTGGGTTGGCACAAAACCAGATTCCAGTAGTGAAACTTATATCGATCAGAAGTGAAAAAATACAGAAGAACTACAAACTGAATTTTCTTAAACTCTTGTAAAATGAAGTATATGCCGGACTGTTCCAAATAGTCAGCTCTCCACTTCTGGAATTTTTTATTCTACATAAGTACAGTAAAGTATTGTTTAAGAAAAGAAATACTCAGCTGAAGGAAAGACTATGACAGTAGAGACGGTTCTACAAACATCAGCTTCCAAATACCACTTGGCATTGGAGGGGAAATAAGGCACTTTTGAAGATCCTTGCAGAACTTTCATAAATGATAACCCCTTAGTTACAATTATATTGCAAGGATCACAATTAGAAAACCATGAAGAAAGTACAAAGTGTGATTTCCAACACATCTTAGCAACTAACCACTGAGTATATGCAAAATATATAGGTGTAAGCCAACATCATTTTCTTCTTATCTTGGTTAATGGGTATTACCAAAGCCAGGTCTAGCTCCGCGACCGGGCGTGAAGCGATCAACGGCGTGTGTCGGCGGAGAAAATGGTTTATGTCGCTGGAACAAGAGGGAAAATGTCCTGGCGTTCGTAGCCAGGGGAGTCAACCGTCGCCGTGGGCGTTTGTTTGCCTGGTACAATCGTCTCCTCATATTCTTGTTATCGTTCGGAGTAAATTGCACAAAACCACCACTTTGAAGGCTAGCTTTGCGAAAAACACTACAATACATTTTTTTTTTGCCACAAGTAGAAAACAGGCATTTGGTCACAACGCAATATTCACATTAGTCCCGGTTGCATTACGAACCGGGACTAATATAAGCATTAGTCCTGGTTCAAATGGGCCTTTTAGTCCCGGTTTGAGACACAGACCGGGAAAAAAGGGCATCGCACCCTTTAGTCCCGGTACGTGTCTCAAACCGGGACTAAGGTCATCTCCAGCCGTGCCCTCAACAGGCCCCCCAGGCCAGTTCTTTGGTGCTGGCGCCGAAAAAACGGCCCAGTCGCGCCCCCAGGACGCCGAAAATCGCCGGTTCGGACCTTTTTTCCGCCCGGCGGTCACAGGCCGAACCCGGCGCGCTGGGGAGCAGTTGGGGGCTCCGGCGCTAGGGAAAAGCATGCCTGGCCCACACCGATAGGGGAAAAGGCAAGGTTTTCTTCCCCCGACTCGCCTCGCACCCCCCGTGCCCTTGGCCACCACTAGCTATATCCCGGCGACGGCCGCCGCCCTACTCCGCTAGATAGCCATTCCCTGCCGGAAAATAGCAGCGCTTCGCCGTGGCAGCCCCTCCACCGAGCGCAAGGTGTTCGACGTTTTGCCTATCTCGGCGATGGACTCGGATGAGGAGGAAGAGCTTGCCGCGCTGCTGGAGGAGGAAGCAACGGCCGACGTCCAAGAAGAAGAGCATCTCATGGTGCTCGCCGCCCTCACCCAGCTGCTGGCGAGCAATGAAAAGCCGCGGCGAGGTGGCTCGGCGCCGGGGCGGGTGAAAGCAAAGAACCGGCATCGTCTCCAAGGCTACTGCATGCTCTACTCTGACTACTTCGCCGATGCTCCACTTCATGGCGAGAGAACATTTCGGCGCCGTTATCGGATGAGTCGAAAGCTCTTCCTCAGGATTGTGAATTCCATCCGGGAGTTCGACAACTACTTCAAGCGCAAGATGGATTGCACTGGCGCTCTTGGATTCACCTCCATCCTGAAGTGCACGACAGCGATGAGGATGCTTGCATATGGAGCTCCCAGTGATTCACTCGACGACTATGGGCGCATGGCCGAGTCCACCAGCATAGAGTGTTTCTACAAGTTCTGTCGGGTAGTGGTGGCAGTGTTTGGGCCACAATACTTGAGAACACCCAATGCGGAAGACACTGCTCGGATCCTAGCCCAGAATGCAGCAAGAGGATTTCCTGGGATGCTTGGAAGCATCGACTGTATGCATTGGAAATGGAAGAACTGCCCATTTGGTTGGCAGGGGATGTACAAAGGCGTCAAAGGCGGTCGCTGTGTGGTGCTTGAGGCGGTAGCCACACAGGACCTCTGGATTTGGCACTCCTTCTTTGGTATGCCAGGAACTCACAATGACATCAACGTGCTGCAGTGCTCTCCTGTTTTTGCCAAGCTCGTTGAAGGTCATTCTCCTCCGGTGAACTTCGAGATCAATGGGCACTAATACAACGAGGGGTACTATCTAGCTGACGGCATCTATCCGAGATGGTCGACATTTGTGAAGACGATCTCAAACCCTGTGGCAGGAGGCAAGAACGCCTGGTTTGCAAAGCTTTAGGAGGCTTGCAGGAAGGATGTCGAGCAGGCATTTGGTGTGCTCCAATCTCGATTTGCTATTGTTCGGTACCCCGCTCAGACCTGGTCCAAAGATCAAATGTGGGAGATTATGACTTGCTGTGTCATCTTGCACAACATGATCATCGAGAGCGAGCAAGAAGACCCAGTGTTTGACACTGAACCATACTACAGGCAAGGTCCTCTAGCCGAAGTTGATCACCAGCTACCGGCAACTTGGACTGCCTATCTCAGTATGTGTCAGGAGATCCGAGACCCACAGGTGCATCATCAACTGCAGAAAGATCTGATTGAGCACCTATGGAGGCTCAAGGGGGACGCCGTGTGATGAAATACGAGTTTTTATTTGTTGAACTATATAATTTGTATCGAACTATTTGTTGTTGTACTATTTTGTTGAAGTATTTGATTTTTCTGTGATTGAAATATGTGATAAAAAATATTTGATGAAATACGCCCATAATTGAACGCCGAGACACGGCGAAACCACGCCGAATATGGGCCTATTCTCGCCCATATGGGCCCTTTATTCGTCGAAATTGGGCTGCAAAGTGGGCCAATTTCGGCGCCTGGGGGCGAGCTGGGGGCGACGACTGGGCGCAAAACCGCCCCCAGCGCCGCCGGCTCGCCCACAGGGGGCGATTTTTATGCGTCCTGGGGGGGCCAACGGCTTGAGATGCCCTAAAGGTCCTTTAGTCCCGGTTCGTGTCTCAAACCGGGACTAAAGGGCGCATTTCTCAAACTCTACCCCTCCCCCCGTGCCATTTCAGTTTTAAAAAAACAAAAGAAAATGATAAAAGCTTCAAAAAATAAAATCCTTCGAGATGTAGTTATACTACTACATCTACTAGTTAGGAAAATTAAAAGACTTAAATTTGGACATGTTTTGCAAAAAAATGTCATGAAAAAGTAAAACGGCTATAACTTTTGCATACGATGTCGGAAAAAAAGATATGCTCAAATTTCAGTTTTTTTGAATTTTAGTTAAATCTGGTCAAACTACTTATTCAAGAAGTATTAGTGTTACTAAATAATTATTCAAGAATATTAGTGTTACTAAATAATTATTTCAATTTTTTTGAATTTTGGTCAAATCTGGTCAAATTGTGGTCAAACTATGTTCAAACTACTTACTCAAGAAATATTAGTGTTACTAAATAATTACTCAAGAATATTAGTGCTACTAAATAATTATTTCAATTTTTTGAATTTTGGTCAAATCTGGTCAAGCTGTGTTCAAACTATGGTCAAACAACTTACTCAAGAAATATAGTGTTACTAAATAATTATTGTTTTTTAGAATAATAGTTTCAAACTCTAACAGTGTAACGTGTGACTTCATGCTCAAACTAAACTCCTGAGGGTTAATAGGATTGACATCTTACTATTGTCAAGAAAACAACAAGTGCAGACTTGGAAACGAGGGGGAATAGAACCCGGAAGTTAAGCATGCTCAGGCTGGAGTAGTGAGAGGATGGGTGACCGTCCGGGAAGTTAGATGATTTGGAATGATGAGGGGTGATTAGAGATTAAAATAATTCAGAAATTTGAAAATCGGCAAAAAAAATTCAAAAAAATTCATAAAATTTCCTTTAGTCCCGCTTGGTGTTACCCAGCAGGACTAAAAAGTGGACCTCCAGGCTGCGGCCATGTGGAGGGCCTTTAGTCCCGGTTCGTATAAGAACCGGGACTAAGGGGGGAGGAGGCTTTAGTACCGACCCTTTAGTCCCGGTTCCTCTAGAAGCGGGACAAATAACCCTTTTTCTACTAGTGTGCAGAAAACACCACGTCTACGATAATCTTTTTGCAAAAAACATTGATCGTCGGATCGGGCTCAGTTAAGTGAGTTTCTGACAAATGGGGCCGCCACTCAGGCTGACATGGCACCAATTTCTCACACAGTTACTTGAAAATGTTTGCTGGATGTGGGGCCTGCTTGCCAGACTAACAAGCCTCTCTTTGGCATTCCATCGAACAGTTTAAGTCCAGTGCGCAGGCCGGCGGACAAAGGCCGGCGTCGCGAGCCTCAGCCAGGCATCGAAGGTCAAGGACGGCAACGACGGTGGCGTCGGGACGCGGCGGCCGTGCTCAAGGATGATATCGCGGGGGAGCACTGGCGGCGGGGAGGCCTCTGCCTCGATGGAGGGCGGATGAAGGGCGGCCTCTGCCTCGGTGAGGCAATGACGATGGCGGACTCTGCCTCGAGGGAGACCTCGCGTGGCTTGCGAGGGCACAGGGATCCCATTGCCCCCTCGCAGTCCTCAACTCCTTCCCCAAGCTCGGAGCTCCTCACCCCCTCCAATTGCCGAGGTGCCGCTGCCCGTCCGCTCGGCCAAATTCCTTGCCAGCAGCCCTCCCATCCATTTCCTTCGGCGTAACCGACTCCTCTGGATGCCCTCGAACTGTCAGCGCCCCCGAGTTTCTCTGGGGAAGCCCTGCAGGTGCTGCCCCCGCAGCTCTTAGGCCGCCGCGGCCTGGCCCATGGCGGCGACGCTGCAGGCCGTCCCATACGACCCTGTGGCCATCCCCAGACGCGGGGTGGAGCGCCTGTTCTAGAGTCGTCGCCGGCGAGCTCCCTCGGGCCCCAGTCAACACCAGTGCCGACGGCCACAACGCTCCTCTATCCAGCGGCAGGAGGTTGACGAGCAGCAGATTTTTTTTTCTTTTTTCTTTCTATGACAGGTGGACCCCATAGGGCCACGCATGATGATAACGTTAGTCAACGTCGCCGTTACCCAGGCGGTGCCACGTCAGCCTGACTAGCGGGACCAATCTGTCATAAACATGCTCAATCGAGTCAAATCCGCCGGTCAGTGTTTTTTGCAAAAAAAAATTACGCAAGACGTGATGTTTTCTACAAATGTATTGTAGTGTTTTTCGCAAACCTAGTCTTCAAAATGGTTGTTTTGTGCAATTTACTCTATCGTTAGTCAATACTCGGGTCCAACAATTGGTAACAGACAAGAAAAGTGGTGTGCGTCACCGGAGACAAGGAAGACGGCATTGTGTCGCCGGAGACGAAGAAGAAAGATGGCCTTGTTCGCGCGGAGATGAGGCATGCAGCAGTGTTGGCTTCACGGACGCGGTGGCGGCGGCCATGGTGACGAAAACGACGGGAGCTGCAACAACTCTGATGACGAAAACGACGGGAGCTGCTACAATTCCAACGATGGCAATCCGAGATTATGGGGATATTGTTGGGAATAATTTTGTCCTGGATGCGTTCCGGGTGTGTTCGTGCGTCTCGTGAGTCTGTTAGCAGGTTATAGTTCGTGCATGTAGTTGTGTCAGTTGAGTAGTGGATGCTGGCCGAGTCATCCGTAGGAGCTATTATTCCAGGAGGTGGCCGTGCGTGTGTGTGTGCATGGTTCAGGTTAGTGGCCTCCGGCAGTGCGTGCGTCTGCTACTTAAGCGGCTGTAATCAGTTTGTGAGATGTGGTGTGTTACCGAGCAGTTTGAGCTGGGAATAGAAAAGGCCGTACATGCGGCATGGAGTTCGTCGCCTGAAAAAATCCGGTGTCCTCCTCTCCATCTTCTACCTCTGTCCCTGAGCGAGCGAGCAAGAGGGAGGGAGGGCGAGCTGGTCCGGGGTTCGTCCCAACAGTCGTTACCACGGCACGGATTAAGATGGCCGACGAGTTCCACTTCGAGACGCCTCTCCAAACGCCTGCAGCGCGCATTTGACAAAGTTTAGATGAATATTTGGCAAGGCGCATGGGCTGCATCCGAACACATCCTTTCTTCGTGGAATGGACAGCTCGGCCCATAGACAGACCATCGTCGGGATAGACGCTCCCTTGCGTGCACACGTTGGGAGGTAGGACCACACAGGCCGAGAACCCGGACGAGCTGTCAAGGCTTTCACCCGACGCCATCGCTTATCCAGCGGCAGTTTCCCGTTTCCAAGCTCATCAATGGCAAACGCCTCCGCAAGAGCCTGAGCAATACAAGGGGCTCCATCACCCCTCCACTCCTCGTCCATTCCGCCGCCGCCACAGCAGCGAATTCCCCAGCGCGCCGTGCCTTCCGACCCCGGTCCGCCTGCCTCCTCCCGGACCTCCTAGCCATGTCGGCCGCCCAGATCAGGGCCGAGATCAACGGCCTTATCGCCTCCAAGTTCGCCGAGGTGACCCCCCCCCCCCGCCCCCCTCCCCTCACACCAACGTCCCATCATGTTTGTGGGCTGGAATCGCTGAGCATCACCGTTTTCGATCGGTTTTGGCCGGCTGGCTAACTGACCTTTGCTCTGCCGTGGTGGATCTAGGGTACGGTGGATCAGTATTTCTTGCAGCTGTACGTGATGTGGAGGTACAAGAAGATACGCAAGGGCATGGTCGTTGAGGTCATGGAACGCTTCCTCCAAGACGCTGACAAGATCCTCACCGAAATCGCCGTCTTGCTGTCGGCACCCCTCTCCCTGATCTGCGTGTCTCGTCATTCTCGTCTCTCGGGTACGTATAAACTGACCTTTGTCTGTTTCTCTGCTCTCGTGTTCGCAGGAACGAGCCCCAGCTGGACTACGACAAGGTGGAGGGGATCGCGGATCAGCTGGACGGGTGCAGCAGCAGCAGGTGATGATGACGACAAGCCCCCTTTCCATTTTGTCCCCGCCCTTTTTTAACTCGAAGTTTGTTTCTCCGCTGCATCAATGTCGACATTCTTATGCGTTTGTCATGAGTTTCTATGGGATACGGACACGGGAAACGGCATTTTCTAAAAATGGACTTACAGGGATAAGGCGAGTATATGCGCAGATGATGAATAAAATAGTTCAATGCTGCTTTACAATCAAAATTAATATTAAGTTCCAATATAAGTATTATAAAATGCCAAGTTGAAGGCCAAGGCTTCAAACTTCAGATGCTTCATCTCCTATCATCTCTTGCAAAAACTGGGGCTCATGATCAAGTGCCAGTTCAGCACCTTCAGCTATGCACACTTTCAAGTGCCAGATCTCCACCAACACAAACCATTCTCCTTGTCCCACTCACACATAATCTTTGGACTTCCTTGACAGTAGACGCAAGTTATGTGCATAAAAACTAAATCCACAGCTCGGTCAGGAACCAAACTATTTCTTATAGTGCTATGAATAAAAGAATATCGCTCCAATTCATCTCAAAACAAGAGGACGATACTGGCTGCCCAAGTAGCTTCAATGCTAAATCCTCCTTGTCAAAAATAAAAAAGCTTCAAGGCTAAATCTTTTAACTCTGGAGTGTGCACACCATAAGTTCCCCACCATTGATTTGGATCAAAATGAGCTCTATCATCTATTGCTTCTGGATCTTCAATGGTATTCATAAAAGAGAGAAGTCAGCAAATTGTTTCTTCACTTTCCTCCTGTCATCTGGATTTGAAAAAACTGCTTAGTTCCTGTTTTATGTAACTTCAGCGTCATTGTGGCCCCTGACACGACCAGGAACTTCCTCAATCCAGCTTGAAGTGTAATTAATACTTTGGGTTCACAAAATGTTCCATACAATGAAGGGAAGTGTAACTCTTGGTCCAGCAAACTGTCAAAATTTTATGAACAACATCATGAAATGGTTATTAGTTTTTTCTTATTTTGAATGAAACAGAAGGACGTATATTTATTAATTTTCAAATAAACAATACAAAGTCTTTTAGCTAAAAATAAAAGAAGTAAAAAAGGAATAAAAAATTCAAAAGGAAGAACTAGATTACAACAAGTACAAACATGCTTCCCAGTGCTCCTTTCTTTCACCCGGACAGATAGCAACTTTCACCTTCTCTATCATGGTGTCCCATATCTCATAGATAAGATGAAGAAATGATTTATCTGTGCCGGTTGTCCTTATCATCGGGAAAATGGGTTCAGTGAAGGCAAGGATTAACTTATATTATCGCACCACTCCTCATTAAGAATCATTTTTTTCACGGATGATCCATTCTCTAAATCACCCTCTTTATAATTATTCCACTCATTAGAACGAACCATTTTCTCAAGACATGACTTGATTAACATGAACCTCTTCAATATGACGAGACTTGCAAATCTTGTCTCTGCAATCGCAAGAAATTCTTGCTTCCTGAACACATTGAACATGGACAACCTCATGTTGTGATTCAAGATACAATTTTTAATATAGAAGGCATCATCTCCAGCTTCTTTTATACATTTAAATTCAGTATTTTCACCAACAAAGTTCTTCGGATCACATATGTCCTTCATTACAAGCTTGAGGGTTTGCACAACACATGGAGTCCAGAAAATATTTTTGTAATGAGTTTCAATCCTGAAGCCAATATATTTGCAATTCGATGTATTGTCGGCAATAACCTGGACCACATTCTTTGATATGACCTAGTCAATTACTTCCTTCAACCTATCAAATATGTATTCCTTGGTTTTTACCTATCAAAATAAAGAACTAGAAATTGTCAGCAACAAACAGCGAGTATTGTACAACACAAACAAGCAAAAGATAAGGTAAAATTGCTGTCTAATAAGCTTTACCTCTCTTTCGGTATTGATGGCTTTTGGGAACATGGGGACACCCTATGTCATAGCTATGATGTTCAAAATAGGGTGCCGTTGAGGATCATACCATCCATCACTTGCATATTCACTCCCTTGAAGAGCCATGCCATCTTGATCGGCTCAAGCATCCTCTCAACATGGAACTTCTTCTTCTGCAGAAATGTGGTCCTCAATGCATCATACGATTGATCTGAAAAAAATGCATCATATGGTGGAGGCACATTGCCTCCCAATTTTTTGTTTGAAACATAACTGTAAGAGGCAGGGTTTCTTGCCAAATTGAAGGGAAGTGGTATAAAATAGAAGTGCACAACACAATCAGCATGCTTGCAAGGTGAACACCACTACTACAATAGAACACAGTATAAGATTAATAAGATGCAAAGCTCCTGTGTATATAGAACATCCTTGCAATTTGGAGATCAACAATGTGTCTCCCTTCAGGTGTAAAACTATCCGAGATACTGGCCTGCTTTCCCTTTCTTTTCTTCACTGATGATGGCAAACTCGGACCTTCATAAGGAGCTAGGGAGATTAATTTATTTTTTGGTGCACTATTGGCTACAGCTGCACTAGCTTCACGATCTTCCTTGTGAAGTTTCTCAAGAACAGGATAAGCAATCTTGGTGCATATCTTCACACCAGCACCTGTAGTCTTCAAAAGATGTGCTCTCACTCTTGAATAACTTACAGGGAAATCCCCATCACTAAAGTGGCAATTAAATCTTTCATCCACTCCACATCGTGTAACATGAACCCGCAGGGCAAACTTAGGATTAGAAATAGTGATTCTCCTTTGTATCATTGGCAGTCCCACATCCAAACCCAGCAAACATCGGACAGTTGAGCAAAAACTTTAATCCAGTACATGTTGACCCTTGACGGATAGTTCGATCAGACACAAGCAATCCACCCAAGCAAGAGATATAGTAGTCTAGCAGAAGATGATGTCAAGATTGCTAAGTTGTACACCAGCAGATGAAACAGTGGTGTACACCACCAGATGAAACATGCACGTTCCTTTACACTGCTACTTGGCTTAGCCAGCTAGCCTAGCAGCAATGGAGCTTGCGTGCAAAATGGAGATCCATGTAGATGGATGGAGACAGGGAGACTTACGGCGAGATGCTGCATTATGTCGTTGTTGCCAGCGGCGCGGAGAGATCGTCAGATTGCAGCAACTGACAGATGACGGCGATAGGACTCGTATGTAGGGTTTGTTTTGACGATCAGCGACCAGACACTGATATCAGGTAGCCCACGTCAGCCTCCCGATGTGCTTCAGATCAAGTACTTGATCGTGGTAACAGCCCCATACTATCCCTGTTATATCCCCTTCGTATCCCAGCCGTTTTCTCTTTATTTTTATTTTTATTAATTTTAAAAAGGGACACATCAGGATACGTGTATCATCGGCGTATTGGTGTGTATCCCCGTTCTGGACGCGTATCCTGCATTGATTCGGCACACATGTGCAGTATCCCTGCAACATAGATGGGTATGCCCTGTGTGGTGTTTGCGCTGTGGTGTAGTCGTAAGTTGAAGTAGTGCCCAGTTTAGTTGTGTTTTGCATAACGGAAGTACTGGTATTCATTCCGAGGGAAATGTTATGGCTTGGACAGGAATTACTTTGTTGCCTCGCGAGCATTCCCGCTGTTAATGATATGCTATTCCGTTAATGGTAGTGTTTTCTGTTTTGTCCTTGTTTCTGTTTAGATGTGTCGGTGCGGTGTCATTTGCGGCTGTCGTATACACATAACTACAAGAGCTGGGGATAGTTGTGTTTCCAGTAACGGAATTGTCGGTATTCCTTCCAATGGCAATGCTATAGCTCGTCAAGGAAAACATTTGTCATTCTGCAAACATTTCTTGTATTAACGATATATGCTATATGTAACGGCAATGTTCTTTCTATTCGAATACTCGGATACATTGGTGCAGGGTGTGTACATTATGGGGGCATGTGGCTGGTGTCATTCGCGCCGCTGTACAGCCATAATTAGAAGAGCCAAATTTAGTTGTGTTTTGTGTAAGAGAAATATCGATATTCATGACAATCTTATGTTTCAACAAGTGGAACTTTGTCGGTTTTTAAATATCTATGGTACTACTTATCTGCTATCGCACGCAAGTCGTTGTTTTCTTGGTTTATCAACAATTTGTTGTGTTGACAACTGTGAAGGGAATTGGCCCGTTGAGAATAGTATTATGGCATTGCAAATATGCTTATGTGTATCAACATGCCCCAGTAGCATTTAATAATTTTCTAATTTTCCGATCTTCCACTGTGGCATATACCAGTGTTGGTGCTAAGAGAGTCAACCTCTCATGTGTGGAGTACTTCCATCCTGAGGCAAAAACCGAAGAAAGGTCAGTACCCATTATGTACTATGTTGCACAATAACTATTCTCTACAGTCTCTCTCTCTCTCTCTGGTCTCCGGTACTGACTGGTCTTATCTGTTCTCTGCTCTGTGATTCACAGGAACCAGCCAGTGGTGGACTTCGACAAGGTGGACGCCCTCGTGCAGCAGCTCAAGGGGTGTAGCTCCAGGTGATAACTATGATGACGAACCCTCCCTCCCCCCCCCCCCCACACACACACATTCTTAATTAATTGTATCTTTGTTTATCTGTTGCGTTGATGTCGTGCGATTCAGATGTTTTATTCAAGTGTATGACATTCTTTTTGTTTGCCGTGTATCGATAGTTGTGTTTCATGTAACGGAAGTGCTGGTATTCATACCAAGAACAATGTTATGGCTCGGCGAGGAATACTTTGTCATCTTGCTGCTATGTGTAATGCTAATGCCAATGGTAGTTATTTCGGTTTATCCATATTTCTGATCAGATAGTCGTCTTGGCGTTGTTTGGGGCTGTCATATGCGCATAAGTAGAAGAGCTGAGTTTAGTTGTGTTTTCTTAACAGAATTTTCAGTATTCCTGCCAATAGGAGTGCTGTAGCTCATCAAGGAAAACTTTGTCTTTCTGGAAACTTTTCTTGTATTAATGATATGTTATTCTACGTGAAGCCAATGTTAATTCCTGGTTTCTCCACTGCATTCAATGTTGTTTCTATTTGGATACGTTAGCACAGGGTGTGTACGTCATGGGGATGCGGCTTGTATCATTCGTGATGTCGTATAGACATAATTAGAAGAGTGGAATTTTCTTGTGTTCCGTGCAAGGGAAATAACAATATTCATGCCAATGTTATGTCTCGGCAAGTGAAACTTGTTGTTTTTCAAATATCTTTGGTACTATTTATTCGCTATCACATGGGACGCCAGTGCCATTTATTTTTTTGGTTTACCAAACAATCTATTGTGTTGACAACCATGAGTTCGAATGCCTCCTTGAGAATATTATTATAGCAACACAAGTATGCTTATGTGTATTGACATGCACAATATCGTTTAATTAGTATGGTCAATTTCTAATTTCCCGATCTTGCTCTTTTTTGCATATATCAGTGTTGGTGCTAACAAACTGAGCGTGTCATGCATGCACTTCCGTCGGTTCAATCATTCAAAAACCAAAGAAGGGTTAGTAGACAGTATCTTATTATACATGTTGCACAATAATTATTATCCACACTCTTTATTGTTCACATTCTATATGTAAACCCGCCCTATTTTATGGCAGTATATTTAGCTCATACCAATCTAATATTCCCAGAACTAACTGCTAGCTAGTCTTCATTTCATCTGCAACAACGTGGTGGTAGATCTCGGTTCATTTCCTAAATATACCTCTTTCATTACTCTCTTGTATCTTGTGAGCTCCAGGCTTTCGTTTATAGCATGATTAAGTCTGAGATGGCTAGATTTTTTTATTCAAATAGAGGTTTACAATTTCTGAACAATTTTAGTTCAGTTCGCTTAGAATTTAATAGTGTTGTATATTTGCATTACCCTAGGTACCTCACTGCATTGGCTCCTATTATGAATGAGTTATGTGATGTGCGCAACATGTTCCTCACCATACTGCAGGTAGTCCCTTGTGTCCTTATGTTTGCTTTTTACACTAAACTTCTCACTTGTATCACAATAAATATACTGGACGTAGTTTATTGATAAATTAAAAAATTACATTGATCGTATTCTTGTTGTATTAAAAATTTATACTGAAAGGAACCGTTTGGTTTCTGGACCACATTGGAGCACTTAATTTGACGTCTCTGAAAATCCAATTTGGTTGTCAAATGTTTCTGTTCTTAATGTTGTCATCACACGGCCGTAAACGTATGGGATAGCTCTAAGCAATGGAGTTTCTCTGTTTCCCACCATTGCCAAGTATAGTAATATGATATTGACCACCTTTCAATATGGGAAACGTTATTAATCAGCCGGCTGATAATAGCTTGCGCATCCGCCAGACGCTGCACCGTTCGATCGCTTCATTGTGATTTCACGCCACGCTGGAAGTGTTCACACGGAAGTGTGCTGGTGCGTGGCCCCTGTGGGTCCATTATTTGATTATTTTCATATACGGTGCGACTCTGACTTAGAGCCTTTCACGTCCGTCATCTTGCTTGGATGCCACGCACCTTACAGGATGGACCTGACTCCCTATAATCTCTCCTTTCTGCAACAAGATCTCTGTTGCAGAAAAACAGTAACAAAACCTCTGTTACAAAAATAATTAGTTGAGCAAGGCCTTTGGACCTCTATTGCAAAAAAAAAGTTGCAACATGACCTCCGTTGCAAAAAAAATTTGTAACAATGCCTCTGTTACAAAAAAGAACGGCAACTTTACCTATATGTTGCAAAATTTTCTGCAATATGACCCGAGTTGCAGAAAATTACAGCAACACCACCTTTGTTGCAATGGTAGGGGATAATGCTCGACCACTCAATTCATCAAATCCACGTCTCGCATGCGCTGTCGTCATACGAGCTTCCGTCGCATGCGCAACCGTCAGATACGTACGAGCTTGATCAGCCGACGCACAACCGGCCAGGACCTTCAACACTAGACGCATAATTCCTTCCGCAACAACACCCATGTTGCAGAAGTCCTTCCCCAACAACACCCCACGTTGCAAAAAGGTTAACACAAAAAAAAATCTACACTATCATCTGTGTTGCAGAAGTCCTTCCACAACAATACCCATGTTGGCAAAAAGGTAAGACTAAAAAAAAATTCCGCAACATCATTTGTGTTGCAAAAGTCCTTTTCGCAACGACACTCATGTTTCAAAAGAGTTCAGACGAAAAAAAAAACTCTGCAACAGAATCTCTGTTGCAAATGTTTCTGCAACAAGAGGTCTGTTGCAATGGTGAGGAAGGAGCAGCCACTGGATGACCCGGATCAAACGGATACGAAGGCGGCGGATCTTTTAAAAAGATCCGCCGGCCGACCCGTAGCGTCCCCCTTTCAATATAACTGATTTGGTGAAACCATGTGAATTGAGCATTATCGTGCATTACAAACATGTATTTATCATTGATGTATTCTTCCTCTTCTTAATTATGTAGATGGAGGAACAGGTCGATGCCTTGGGCCCTAAGTACTAGTGATCGGAATCAAAAAAACATAGCCCCATGTTATCCCTGGCACAATGGGGTATATGTATCTTTCAATATATAGGCAATGTTCAACGTGTGTTGAGCTTCAGTGGGGGCATCTGGAATCACGTGATGATTCTTGCTCTGGAACTCCGGGCTCCCAAACCTCCTGTGACAAAACTTTTTGTCTTGTCTGTGTCAGTTATATACACATGTGTGTCGTTGATGCCCCGCAGGCTATGCGTAAAATCTATACTTGGTTGGTTCGCTGGTGACTTGTTTTGTTGTATGTTTGTGGCTCTTTTACATTCTTGCAAAATATTGCTACCGAAAGTGCATTATATCCCTAATCTTATTTTGGTGTTGATGCCAATGGGTTAGGGAGGATTAATATCGTTTATCAAGCTTATCTCGGGGCATTTGTCTCTCGGTGACTATCTTTGGAGATGGTTAGCCCCTCATTTCAAAAAGGAGAAGGAGTCCGTTATCCGAAGATTCAAAGGTTTTCTGTATTATTTGAGTCGTAGGAAAGCAACACTATTAAGAGGGTCGACGTGTTTGAGAATGTTGGGGATCATGCAAAACATATACACTTAACCTCGCCACTGTGTCAAGTCGACATTGAGGTAAAACCCTAGGAAGTTTTTACCAAATGATGGGATCCCCCGGTCCCGGTGTCATGGGACTGCCCCCTAGAGTCATATGTTTTGCTATTGGACACTCCAGTTCCCCATATCCCGGGATGCTTGGGTCCCAAAGTCCCCTGCCCATTGTGTTGCTAACCTTTTGCATGCATCAGGTCCTCGGGGTCTTGGACCTCCAGGTCCCCGGAGTGGGCATGCAACCATCTGGTTAGCCCCGATCCTTGGGGTCTCTTCCCCCAGGTCCTATTGCGAGATGTGGGGGTATGCCTCAGGTGAGTCCGAGTCCCCGGGCTATTAAGTCCTGGGCCCCGGAGTCCGTTGTGAGGCAATGGTCTGATCTGCCTAGGGAGGAGGGGGTATAAGTACCCCCATTCCATTAACTTTGAGGTGCTCCACCATACCTATATGAAATCTTGATTCCTCCCAATCCCTCTACTCAATCTCCATGATTATTTGGGGATTGAAAGAGGAACACACAATCTACATTTCCACCAAACCGATTTGTAATTCCACAACTTGTTCATCAGCAACACTTGCTACCACTACTAGGGAAAAACTTATAGATAAAACTTTAGCAGTAGTGTTGGTATGTGGGGCAGCGCCACTGCTAATTAGTAGTAGCGCGTGTCACATACCGGCGCTACAGGTAGCAAGTTAGCATGAGCGTTGGTCCATGACCCACGCTACTACTAAGTGGTCCCAGAGGAAGGAGTCGCCGTGCCCCACGGGCTTGCCATAGCAGGAGTGCGGGTCAGGGGCCCACTCTCCTGCTAAACTCCTTAGCAGTAGCACGTTCTCCTGGCCCGCGCTGCTGCTATGGCCAGCCGGGCCGAGCTACCCGTCCCCACTTAGCAGTGGCGCTTGGCCATGACCCACGCTACAGCTAATGTGGTTAGCACTAGCGTTGGTCCATGACCCTCACTACTTCTAAGTTAAACATTATCCGCGCGCCCGTTCGTCACTCTCCTCTGTGCCACTCTATGCCCACGCCCGACCGTCCTCCTCCTCCTCCCTCGTCACCGCCATTGTTGCATTGTGCCTCTCTCGTCACCCCATCCTTGGTAAGCCTCGTCCTCCTCCCTCCTCCTCCTCCAGTCGCCGCCCCACCTCCCTCCAACCACCGCCCCTCCAGTCGCTACCCTCCTCCGTCCTCCTCCTCCAGCCGCCGCCCGACCTCCATCCGCCGCCCCTCCCCCATCCTCCTCCTCCATCCTTCCTCCCCCTCCATCTAAAGGTTGCGAAAATGAATACTAAGGAAAAAACTTCTGCCTCCAAACGTGTCATGTACGGTGTGTGCGACGTATGACTTGCTCACCAGCATTGTCGGCCTGGTCACCATCGTCACAGAGGCGCATAGTGGTGTTCGACGAAATGTATGAACCAAACATAAGTTTTACTCCGCTAAATTTAGGGATCATTTAGAAATAACTGAAACTTAATGGAGTAAAATTACTTTCACTAAGGTTTAGTCGCCCGTTTACTCCTCTATAATTTAGTGATCGTCTAGACTTGTTGTAATACAGCAGTCACTGCCAAATGGCTACGTGAGAGACCCTCGTCATCCCAACAATACAACCTTCACTCATCCTCCCGTCCTTGTTCTCCACAGCCACCGAATTCCCTCTATGTCAGCTCAATCACCTGAATCTCCTCGCCATGGCGTCCGCAACACTTAGGGCCCAACTCAACGCCCAAATCACCTCCATGTACGCCGAGGTGACCCAATCCCCTCCCATCTAGTTGTGCGGTTGTGGGTATTGTCTTGGCTAGCTAGACGGCTGACGTGGCTTTCGACTTTGCAAACCAGGGTGTGGTGGACAAGGAGACGTTCGAGGAGCTGCAGGAGGACATCACCGCTGTCGATGTAGCCAGCCTCTTCATCAACGCAGCCTACAAGATCCTCGACGACATCGACACACTGATGTCCATACCACCGTCCCCACGCCCTCTAACTTTCCCTCTGGTCTTGGTCTCGCATACTAACTCAACTTGTCTGCTCTGGAATTCACAGGGAGCAGCCCGCAGTGGACTTTGACGAGGTGGAAGCACGGACGCCTCAGCTCATGTAGTTTACATCCAGGTGATACGACGCATAGGGGCATTTGCCTAGTTTCTTCGTATGCGTTAGTGGCACAACCTTGGTAAAATGCAGGCCTTATATTCCCTTTAGGAAAAAGATCACGTATGTTTTAAAAATATTCATCAAATATTATGAATGTTCATCTTTTATGAAATGTGTTCATCATGTATCTAGAAACTGTTCATCATTCGTTATATCAAAAATGTTTGTAGTGTTTAAAAAAATGTTCATTGTGTACTTTAACAAGGTTGATCCCGTACTAGGAAAAATTAGTTCATGTTCAAAAATCTTCATCGTGTATTAAAAATTGTTTGCCATGTATATTGAAACTATCCATCATGTATTAAAAAAGTTCATCCTTGATATTTTAAGAAATTGCTGGAATTTTTTCAAAAAAATATGTGGAATTTTTTATAATTCCTAGATTTTTAAATAAATAATAAGTAAATTTTACGGTAATATGAACATTTTTTAACACATGAAATTTTTTCATTGCATGAACAATTTTTTACAAAGTGCGTGAACATTTTTTAGAACTACAAGTAAACTCAAAAAAAGTACATGAACATGTTTTTCAATCTGAACTTCTATTCTGATTATATTAAGAATTTTTAAATTGAGCGATCAGCTTTTAAATTGCATGAACTTTTTTATAAATGGTTGAAAACTTTTTTTAGAGAATTTGACAATTTTTACGAAGTTAGAGGAAGATATTTTAAAACATGATGGATAAACAAATGGATGCCAACATGTATGTCTGTATGTTCTGTATTTCTAGCAAAAGAGGTCGGGTTAAACTCTGACCCGGTTTCAACTGAACCTGGAACACTTCTACTCAAGAGAACATCAGCCAAACATTTGGGGAGATCATAGGAAAATCACTCAAGAGACCATCCCCAGATCAGGGGATGAGGAGCACTTCTACTCCTACCCCAATTCTTTTACCCCTTCACCGGCTTCATCTCTTACATGGAAAATCTGAAAAAGAAAATCATCAGAGAAACTAGATTAGAAACAACTGTGTGATCACAAGCAGTTGTGAAACGTTGTAATTACAGAAACTTTGAAGTCTATAATTACAGTGGCCAAAAAGCATGGTAAATACACTACAAACCTGAGGTAGCTGAAAATCACAGTGCAAACTCTAAAAAAGCATACAGCAAATACAAACAAAATATGCACCTGATAGCATAGAAACAATAAAAAATTGACATATATTTAGTGCTAAAGTTTCAAATGGAAACAAGGCTGCAAGTACCCAAAACTGATGAACATACACTGTAAATTACCAAGAATTAGAGTGCAAGAGTCCAAGAATTACAAATGTAAATCCCCTAGAAATTACAGTCCACATACACGGGAAATGGCACTGCGATTACCCAGGTAACTTGCAAAACTGGTGAACTAACACTCTAAAAATCTAAGAATTACAATGTATCCGCCCAAAAAATGTTGGAAATATGCCCTAGAGGCAATAATAAATAGGTTATTATTATATTTCCTTGTTCATGATAAATCGTTTATTATCCATGCTAAAATTGTATTGATAGAAAACTCAGATACATGTGTGGATACATAGACAACACCATGTCCCTAGTAAGCCTCTAGTTAACTAGCTTGTTGATCAATAGATGGTTACGGTTTCCTGACCATGGACATTGGATGTCGTTGATAACGGGATCACATCATTAGAAGAATGATGTGATGGACAAGACCCAATCCTAAGCCTAGTACAAAGATCGTGTAGTTCGTATGCTAAAGCTTTTCTAATGTCAAGTATCATTTCCTTAGACCATGAGATTGTGCAACTCCCGGATACCGTAGGAATACTTTGGGTGTGCCAAACGTCACAACGTAACTGGGTGACTATAAAGGTACACTACAAGTATCTTCAAAAGTGTCTGTTGGGTTGGCACGAATCGAGACTGGGATTTGTCACTCCGTGTGACGGAGAGGTATCTCTGGGCCCACTCGGTAGGACATCATCATAATGTGCACAATGTGATCAAGGAGTTGATTACGGGATGATGTGTTACGGAACGAGTAAAGAGGCTTGCCGGTAACAAGATTGAACAAGGTATCGCGATACCGACGATCGAATCTCGGGCAAGTACAATACCGCTAGACAAAGGGAATTGTATACGGGATTGATTGAATCCTTGACATCGTGGTTCATCCGATGAGATCATCGTGGAACATGTGGGAGCCAATATGGGTATCCAGATCCCGCTATTGGTTATTGGCCGGAGAGGTGTCTCGATCATGTCTGCATGGTTCCCGAACCCGTAGGGTCTACACACTTAAGGTTCGGTGACGCTAGAGTTGTTATGGGAAATAGTATGTGGTTACCGAAGGTAGTTCGGAGTCCCGGATGAGATCCCGGACGTCACGAGGAGTTCCGGAATGGTCCGGCGGTGAAGATCGATATATTGTACGAAGGGTATTGGAGTCCGGACGTGTTCCGGAGGTACCAGGCTATGGCCAGCATGACCGAAAGGTGTTTCGGGAGCCCCGACAAGTGTTGGAGGGCCTCATGGGCCAAAGGGGAAGGGGCAAACCAGCCCACTAAGGGTTGGTGCGCCCCCACACCCTTTCCCACGTTACTTGGGGAGGTGGGGCGCCTCCACCTTGCTTGGGAGGCAAGCCTCCACCTACTTGGCTTGGGGGGCAAGTCTCCCTAGGATTTTCCCTAGGGAGATCCAATCTGCCTAGCCGCCGCCCCCTAGGGGAAACCCTAGGGCGCCTTCCCCTCTCCCCTTGCCCCTATATATAGTGGAGGGGTGGGAGGGCAGCCGTGACCTCTCCCCTGGCACAGCCCTCCCTCCTCCTACCTTCTCCTCCTCCTCCATGGTGCTTGGCGAAGCCCTGCCGGAGAACCACGAGCTCCACCACCATCACGCCGTCGTGCTGACGGAGCTCTCCCTCAACTTCTCCTCTCCCCTTGCTGGATCAAGAAGGAGGAGACATCCCCGGGCTGTACGTGTGTTGAACGCGGAGGTGCCGTCCGTTTGACACTAGGATCATCGGTGATTTGGATCACGGCGAGTACGACTCCATCAACCCCGTTCACTTGAACGCTTCCGCTTAGCGATCTACAAGGGTATGTAGATGCACTCTCCTTCCCTCGTTGCTAGATTACTCCATAGATTGATCTTGGTGTTGCGTAGAAAATTTTGAATTTCTGCTACGTTCCCCAACAGTGGCATCATGAGCTAGGTCTATTGCGTAGATTCTATGCACGAGTAGAACACAAAGTAGTTGTGGGCGTTGATTTTGTTCAATATGCTTACCGTTACTAGTCCAATCTTGTTTCGACGGCATTGTGGGATGAAGCGGCCCGGACCAACCTTACACGTACGCTTACGTGAGACCGGTTCCACCGACTGACATGCACTAGTTGCATAAGGTGGCTGGCGGGTGTCTGTCTCTCCCACTTTAGTCGGAACGGATTCGATGAAAAGGGTCCTTATGAAGGGTAAATAGCAATTGGCATATCACGTTGTGGTTTTGCGTAGGTAAGAAACGTTCTTGCTAGAAACCCATAGCAGCCACGTAAAACATGCAAACAACAATTAGAGGACGTCTAACTTGTTTTTGCAGGGTATGCTATGTGATGTGATATGGCCAAGAAGAATGTGATGAATGATATGTGACGTATGAGATTGATCATGTTCTTGTAATAGGAATCACGACTTGCATGTCGATGAGTATGACAACCGGCAGGAGCCATAGGAGTTGTCTTTAATTTATTTATGACCTGCGTGTCAACATAAACGTCATGTAATTACTTTACTTTATTGCTAACCGTTAGCCATGGTAGTAGAAGTAATAGTTGGCGAGACAACTTCACGAAGACACGATGATGGAGATCATGATGATGGAGATCATGGTGTCATGCCGGTGACGATGATGATCATGGAGCCCCGAAGATGGAGATCGAAAGGAGCAAAGTGATGATGGCCATATCATGTCACTATTTGATTGCATGTGATGTTTATCATGTTTATACATCTTATTTGCTTAGAACGACGGTAGTAAATAAGATGATCCCTCATTAAAATTTCAAGAAAGTGTTCCCCCTAACTATGCACTGTTGCGAAAGTTCGTCGTTTCGAAGCACCACGTGATGATCGGGTGTGATAGATTCTTACGTTCACATACAACGGGTGTAAGACAGATTTACACATGCGAAACACTTAGGTTGACTTGACGAGCCTAGCATGTACAGACATGGCCTCGGAACACAAGAGACCGAAAGGTCGAGCATGAGTCGTATGGTAGATACGATCAACATGAAGATGTTCACCGATGATGACTAGTTCGTCTCACGTGATGATCGGATACGGCCTAGTTGACTCGGATCATGTAATCACTTAGATGACTAGAGGGATGTCTATCTGAGTGGGAGTTCATAAGATGAACTTAATTATCCTGAACATAGTCAAAAGATCTTTGCAAATTATGCCGTAAGCTCGCGCTTTAGTTCTACTAGTTAGATACGTTCCTGGAGAAAATATAGTTGAAAGTTGACAGTAGAAATTATGCGGACAGTAAAAGGCTTATGTCCTTAATGCACCGCTCAGTGTGCTGAACCCCAAACGTCGTTTGTGGATGTTGCGAACATCGGACATACACGTTTAGATAACTACGTGATAGTTCGGTAATGTTGAATGGTTTAGAATTGAGGCACCGAAGACATTTTTGAAATGTCGCGGAACATATGAGATGTTTCGAGGGCTGAAATTGGGATTTCAGGTTTGTGCCCACGTCAAGAGGTATAAGACCTCCAACGATTTTCTTAGCCTGCAAACTAAGGGAGAAAAGCTCAATCGTTGAGCTTGTGCTCAAACTGTCTGAGTACAACAATCACTTGAATTGAGTGGGAGTTGATCTTCCAGATAAGATAGTGATGTTTCTCCAAAGTCATTGCCACCAAGCTGCTAGAGCTTCGTGATGAACTATAACATATCAGGGATAGATATGATGATCCTTGAAATATTCACGATGTTTGACACCGCGAAAGTAGAAATCAAGAAGGAGCATCAATTGTTGATGGTTAGTGAAACCACTAGTTTCAAGAAGGGCAAGGGCAAGAAGGGATACTTCATGAAACGGCAAATCAGCTGCTGCTCTAGTGGAGAAACCCAAGGTTAAACCCAAACCCGAGACTGAGTGCTTCTATAATAAGGGGAACAGCCACTGGAGCAGAATTACCCTAGATACTTGGTAGATGAGAAGGCTGTCGATAGAAGTATATTGGATATACATTATGTGAATGTGTACTTTACTAGTACTCCTACTAGCACCAGGGTATTAGATGCCGGTTCGGTTGCTAAGTGTTAGTAACTTGAAATAAAAGCTACGGAATAAACGGAGACTAGCTAAAGGTGAGCTGACGATATGTGTTGGAAGTGTTTCCAAAGTTGATATGATCAAGCATCGCTCGTTCCCTCTACCATCAAGATTGGTGTTAAACCTAAATAATTGTTATTTGGTGTTTGCGTTGAGCATAGACATGATTGGATTATATCTATCGCAATACGGTTGTTCATTTAAATAGAATAATAGTTACTCTGTTTATTTGAATAATACCTTCAATGGTCTTGCACCTAAAATGAATGTTTTATTGAATCTCGATCATAATGATACACATGTTCATGCCAAAAGATATAAGATAGTAATGATAGTACCACCTACTTGTGGCACTGCCGTGTAAGTCATATTGGTATAAAACGCATGAAGAAGCTCCATGTTGATGGATCTTTGGACTCACTCATTTTTGAAAAGGATTGAGTAATGTGAACCATGTCTATTGGTATATACGCATGAAGAAACTCCATGCAGATGGACCGTTTGGACTCACTTGGTTTTGAATCACTTGAGATATGCAAATCTTACCACATGGGCAAGATGACTGAAAAAGCCTCGTTTTCAGTAAGATGGAACAAGATAGCAACTTGTTGGAAGTAACACATTTTGATGTGTGCAGTCCAATGAGTGCTGAGGCACGCAGTGGACATCGTTATATTCTTACTTCACAGATGATTTAAGTAGATACTGAGTATATTTACTTGATGAAACACAAGTCTGAATTATTGAATGGTTCAAGTAATTTCAAAGTGAAGTTGAAGATCTTCGTGATAAGAGGATAAAATGTCTATGATATGATCATAGAAATGAATATCTGAGTTACGAGTTTGGCACTGTGGAAATTGTTTCACAACTAATACCGCCTGGAACACCATAGTGTGATGGTGTGTCCGAACATCATAGTTGCACCCTATTGGATATGGTGCGTACCATGATGTCTATTATCGAATTACCACTATCGTTCATGGGTTAGGCATTAGAGACAACCGCACTCACTTTAATAGGGCACCACATAATTCCGTTGAGACGAAACCGTTTGAACTATGGTTTGGAGAAACATGAGTTGTCGTTTCTTAAAAGTTTGGGGCTGCGACGCTTATGTGAAAAAGTTTCAGGTTGATAAGCTCGAACCCAAAGCGGATAAAATGCATCTTCATAGGACACCCAAAACAGTTGGGTATACCTCCTAATTCAGATCCGAAAGCAATAGGGATTGTTTCTAGAATCGGGTCCTTTCTCGAGGAAAAGTTTCTCTCGAAAGAATTGAGTGGGAGGAAGATAGAACTTGATAAGGTTGTTGAACCTTTACTTCAGGCAGAGAGTAGCGCAAGCACAGGAAAAATGTTTCTGTGGCCCCTGCCTCAGTTGAAGAGAAAGCTAATGATGATGATCATGGAGCTTCAGATCAAGTTACTATCGAACCTCATAGGTTGACAAGGGTGTGTACAACTTCTAAGTGGTAACCCTGTCTTAAAAGGTCACGTTGTTGGACAACGATGAACCTATGAGCTATGGATAAGCGATGGTGGGCCCCGATTCCGAAAAATGGCTCGAGGCCATAAAATCCGAGAGAGGATCCATGTATGAAAACAAAGTGTAGACTTTGAAAGAACTACTTGATGGTCGTAAGGCTGTTGGGCACATATGGATTTTAAAAGGAAGACAGACAATGATGGTAAGTGTCACCATTGAGAAAGCTCGACTTGTCGTTAAGGTGTTTCCCGACAAGTTCAAGAAGTTGACTACGATGAGACTTTCTCACTCGTAGCGATGCTAACAGTCTGTTGGAATTAGCAGGTACTGCATTATTTATGAAATCTTGCAGATGGGATGTCAAAAATATTGTTTCCTTGTTCTTGAGGAAAGGTTGTATGTGATACAACCAGAAGATTTTGTCGATCCTGAAAGATGCTAACAAGTATGCAAAGCTCCAGCTATCCTTCTAAGGACTGGAGTAAGCATCTAGGAGTTGGAATGTACACTTTGGTGAGATGATCAAAGATTTTGGGTTTATACAAAGTTTATGATAAACTTGTATTTCCAAAGAAGTGAGTGGGAGCACTATAGAATTTCTGATGAGTATATGTTGTTGACATATTGATGATCAGAAATAATGTAGAATTTCTGCAAAGCATATAGGGTTATTTGAAAAGTGTTTTTCAATGGAAAACCTGGATTAGGCTGCTTAAACATTGAGCATCAAGATCTATAGGGATAGATCAAAACGCTTAATGGTACTTTCAAATGAGCACATACCTTGACATGATCTTGAAGGTGTTCAAGATGGATCAGTCAAAGAAGGAAGTTCTTGCCTGAGTTGTAAGGTACGAAGTTAAAACTTAAAGCTCGACCACTGCAGAGCAGAGAGAAAGGACGAAGGTCGTCCCCTATGCTTAGACATAGGCTCCATAGTATGCTATGTTGTGTACCGCACCTGACATGTGCCTTGCCACATGTCTGGCTAGAGGGTACAAAGGTGATCTAGGAGTAGATCACCAGATAGCGGTCAAGATTATCCTTAGAGGAATAAGGATATGTTTCTCGGTTATGGAGGTGATAAAGAGTTCGACGTAAAGAGTTACGTCGATGCAAGCTTAACACCTATCCGGATAGCTTTGAGTAGAGATGCCGGATACGTATAATGGAGCAACAATTTGGAATAGCTCCAAGTAGAACCGTTATTTGAAATGGCTCCAAATATAGCGTAGAGATTTGCGAAGTACATACGGATCTGAATGTTGCAGACCCAGACTAAAACCTCTCTCACAAGCAACATGATCAAACCCAGAACTCATTGAGTGTTAATCACATAGTGATGTGAACTAGATTATGAACTCTAGTAAACTCTTTGGATGTTGGTCACATGGCGATGTGACCTGTGAATGTTAATCACATGGCGATGTGAACTAGATTATTGACTCTAGTGCAAGTGGGAGACTGTTGGAAATATGCCCTAGAGGCAATAATAAATAGGTTATTATTATATTTCCTTGTTCATGATAAATCGTTTATTATCCATGATAGAATTGTATTGATAGGAAACTCAGATACATGTGTGGATACATAGACAACACCATGTCCCTAGTAAGCCTCTAGTTAACTAGCTTGTTGATCAATAGATGGTTACGGTTTCCTGACCATGGACATTGGATGCCGTTGATAACGGGATCACATCATTAGAAGAATGATGTGATGGACAAGACCCAATCCTAAGCCTAGTACAAAGATCGTGTAGTTCGTATGCTAAAGCTTTTCTAATGTCAAGTATCATTTCCTTAGACCATGAGATTGTGCAACTCCCGGATACCGTAGGAATACTTTGGGTGTGCCAAACGTCACAACGTAACTGGGTGACGATAAAGGTACACTACAGGTATCTCCGAAAGTGTCTGTTGGGTTGGCACGAATCGAGACTGGGATTTGTCACTCCGTATGACGGAGAGGTATCTCTGGGCCCACTCGGTAGGACATCATCATAATGTGCACAATGTGATCAAGGAGTTGATTACGGGATGATGTGTTACGGAACGAGTAAAGAGACTTGCCGGTAACGAGATTGAACAAGGTATCGCGATACCGACGATCGAATCTCGGGCAAGTACAATACCGCTAGACAAAGGGAATTGTATACGGGATTGATTGAATCCTTGACATCGTGGTTCATCCGATGAGATCATCGTGGAACATGTGAGAGCCAATATGGGTATCCAGATCCCGCTATTGGTTATTGGCCGGAGAGGTGTCTCGGTCATGTCTGCATGGTTCCCGAACCCGTAGGGTCTACACACTTAAGGTTCGGTGACGCTAGAGTTGTTATGGGAAATAGTATGTGGTTACCGAAGGTAGTTCGGAGTCCCGGGTGAGATCCCGGACGTCACGAGGAGTTCCGGAATGGTCCGGCGGTGAAGATCGATATATTGGACGAAGGGTATTGGAGTCCGGACGTGTTCCGGAGGTACCAGGCTATGGCCAGCATGACCGAAAGGTGTTTCGGGAGCCCCGACAAGTGTTGGAGGGCCTCATGGGCCAAAAGGGGAAGGGGCAAACCAGCCCACTAAGGGTTGGTGCGCCCCCACACCCTTTCCCACGTTACTTGGGGAGATGGGGCGCCTCCACCTTGCTTGGGAGGCAAGCCTCCACCTGCTTGGCTTGGGGGGCAAGTCTCCCTAGGATTTTCCCTAGGGAGATCCAATCTGCCTAGCCGCCGCCCCCTAGGGGAAACCCTAGGGCGCCTCGCCCTCTCCCCTTGCCCCTATATATAGTGGAGGGGTGGGAGGGCAGCCGTGACCTCTCCCCTGGCACAGCCCTCCCTCCTCCTACCTTCTCCTCCTCCTCCATGGTGCTTGGCGAAGCCCTGCCGGAGAACCACGAGCTCCACCACCACCACGCCGTCGTGCTGACGGAGCTCTCCCTCAACTTCTCCTCTCCCCTTGCTGGATCAAGAAGGAGGAGACGTCCCCGGGTTGTACGTGTGTTGAACGCGGAGGTGCCGTCCGTTCGGCACTAGGATCATCGGTGATTTGGATCACGGCGAGTACGACTCCATCAACAGCGATCTACAAGGGTATGTAGATGCACTCTCCTTCCCTCGTTGCTAGATTACTCCATAGATTGATCTGTCCGTTCGGCACTAGGATCATCGGTGATTTGGATCACGGCGAGTACGACTCCATCAACAGCGATCTACAAGGGTATGTAGATGCACTCTCCTTCCCTCGTTGCTAGATTACTCCATAGATTGATCTTAGTGTTGCGTAGAAAATTTTGAATTTCTGCTACGTTCCCCAACAAAAAAATCCCCTTTAAATTATACTGTACATACACTAAAAGTACCCAAAGACTTACAGTGTAAGTGACCAAGATTTACAGTGTAAATCTCCTAGAAAATACAGATTACTTACACGGTAATTACACTCCAAGTACCCACTGATTTACACTACTAAAACTGATAAATTATTGTGTAAGTGACGAAGATTTACAGTGTAAATCCCCTAGAAAATACATAGTAATTACACTGCAATTACTCACTGATTTACACTAGTAAAACTGATGAGCTTACGCTGAATTACAGTACAAGTGACCAAGATTTACAGTGTAAATCCCCTAGAAAATAAAGATTACATACACAGTAAATACACTACAAGTGCCAATAACACTAGTAAAACTAAGGGCTTACACCGAATTACAGTGTAAGTGACCAAGAGTTAAAGTGTAAAGCCCCAAGAAATTACAGTGTAAGTGATCCAAAACTAACACTAATACCCAAGAATTACAGTGGAAGTGCCTACATTGTAAATAACCTAAAAAAATACAGAACACTAACATAGGAAATTACACTAAAATAATGCAGGATTTGCAGTGATGAACTTGCGCTGTAAGAACCCAGCAAAATACAGTGAAACTCCAGAGCCAGTCCACTCTAATTTACAGTGATAGTTCCCATGATATTACACTCGGAATACCCAACTATTTACAGAACAAATAAATAAAGTAAAAAAAAGCAAAAGTACCCAACAAATTTCATCTATATCTAAACAATTTGTTGCTCAGTATTGTTAATACTGACATTTTGTTTTAAAATATACCAGACGAGGAGCATGACGAAGACAGTAACTGAAGAGGACCTACTAAGATTTTCACAGGAAGAACTCATCCTAATTAAATGTGAGTTACACTAGTAGAAACTATATATTGGAAGATGTTACATAAAATAATGCTAACAAAAATATGTTGCGGGACACATTTTCATTCACCGCTCTTCTACATTCCGACATTATATACAAGCTAATAGCAAATTCAATTACCATAGAGCTACCAATCTGAGTAAAGAACAACTATAAAAAATAAATTGCCCTATTGCTTGCAGGTAGACTTTGGAGATGGGCCTACAAGCATGACTGGTGCTAATGAGGAAAACTCCAGGACCAAAGCAAATAACATCAACAGCAGAAGAATAGATAGAAATGTAAGCAACCATTGGAACTCTTATAAGACCTGAGAAAAGAAAGCAGTAGCTTACATTTTAACTTACTCTGTAGACATTGGAAGAAATGCGTTGCCGTAGCAACAGCAAGCGAAGATGGCAGAGCAGAATTTAATCCCTGCAAGACAAACCTCTTTTACAGCATGAATTTGGAGCATGCAAGCACACAAAAATTCAGAAACAAGTACATATCATAGATGAAAGCTTTAAGAAAAACAAAACTGAAACAAGAGACTAAAATTGCAGGTGACTGAAGATATTGATCCCACAACATCAGCTGCTAAAACAAATTCAAGAAACATACCACAATAATGAAGGACAAGGGAAAGAACCAGACGACTCGCATGTACAAGACGGTGACAATGGATTCCTTGATGAAGAAGACATTAAGAGGTTCCTACAAAGTTAAAGAAAAAGAAACTAACTTATACTGGAAAATGACCGAGAAAATGGACTCACATGAACAAGATGAAAAAGTCATTGAAAAAGACTAATAACTTATACTGAAAAAAAGAAAATAACTTGAAAAGTGCAAGAAAAAAGAAATGATAATAACCTACATCAAAAGTACGGAACTACATAGTCAAAAAATACTATGGATAATTTTTACATGCAAGGAGAAAAATCACGGAGCATTTTACTCAGATATAACTTTAGGTACGATCAAGGAGGACTAACCACATTCCTTCTCCCAGCAGATGATAATTTCCTCTTCAAGCTTTTTACTTTCTGAAAAAACAAAAAGTCACTGGACAACCTAAAAAAAGAATATAACAAAAAAATATCAACTAATACAAAGAAAGAAAAACACACTTGATTCATATAGAACTTCAAAAGGGCTTTGTCAAATCCTCCTTCATCACCAGAAAGTTCTTGCAAAAAAAAAGTGCTAGATACATCTATTCGAGTGTAAAATAGCAAATCCGTAAATTTAAACCTGAAAATTACATAGCTAAAGCATGAACATTTCACTAAAAAAAGGCGCAAAAAATACAATATAAATACATAAACTAAGCAAGACGAATACAATATAAAACTAGGGGTACACTAAGAGCCATAAATTCAGGAATTACATAACTGAATCAAGAAAAATACACTGCAAAAATTTGGGGGGGGGGGGGGGGATACACTGCAAAGTACACATAGAAACTATGGGAATTCTTGGGGAAATTACAATGTAAACAGGACACAGTTGAGAAATGGAAGACAAAAGAGAGCAGGACACATCTGTCCAGAATAAGCTACACCACAACATCTACAACAAATATGCTTATGTGTATCAACATGTCTCACTGTTTAATAAGTTTCTAATTTTCTGACCAGCGTGTGTTCTGCATGTTTCAGTGTTGGTGCACAGCAAGTGAAACTCGCCTGCATGCATTTCGGCGATTTCTATGCAATAAAATGCAAACAAGGGTCAGAACTCGATATATTTTTACATATGTTCCACAATAATTATTTCTTAACAATATTTCTCAATTTCTCAATGTAAACCTACCCGCTGTTGTTGTCTTTTATTTCACTGTATTCAGCTCATACCAATCTAGCATCATATATAAGTAACCTGCTTTGCTTTGTCACTTCATCTGCAATAATGTTGATATTATTCGGTTCATTATCTGAATATGCTGTTTTTTTATGATTCTCTTGTAATTTGTTGGCCCTTGTCTTCTGTTTATAACGCAGCTAAATTTCAATATGGCTAGTGTCTTTCTTAAATAGAGGGTTAGAATTTCAGAACCATTTCAACTCAGGTCTGTTTACCTCTTTAGAATTTGACTGTGTGATCTGTTTGCATTATTTCAGGTGCCTTGTGTCGTTGGATCTTATTAGGAATTTGTACTGTATTGTGCGCAATGACGTGGAGATCATGATGCAGGTAGCACCTTATGTGCCTAATGTTGTATTTTGATACCAACTTCTCACTAGTTTCATAATCCATAGATTTGTCATATATAGTTTAGGATTGAGAAAAAACAACAACCTTAAATACTTAATCTTATTCTGTCGATTTTTGGTTTTGGAGTACTTTGTTTGAGGTCCATTAAAGACTCATCTAGCCGTTGAATGTTTATGTCGTAATTTTGTCACCACATTTGGTAGATATATGTGGTAGCTCTTAAAAAGTAGTAGAACTTCTTTGTTTCCCCGCTTAAAAGCTTTGAAAAATACCAAATAAGAAACTGATCAATTTGTAACATAGCTGATTAGTGAAATGGTGGAACTTGAGCACCATTATTTGCAATAGACTTGTACCCTTCATTTTTGGGAAGGTACATATGTTAATCATTGGCCTATTATTCATCTTTTGACACAGCTGGAGGATCAGATCGCGGCCTGTGGTCCTAACTAATGTCAAGCGAAGGGGAAAGATCGTGATCCCATCTGATCCCTTACATTATGGTGTCTCTGAAGATGTGGCGATGTTCAGAGGGTGTCTGACATTAGAGGGCGTGCGTGAAACAAGACGAGGATTTTCGCGGCAGAACTTTGGTCTCATAACCCTGTAAATGAAACTTGTTGTCCTTTGTCGATGTTTGTTCGTGAAGTCTATATCCTTGTGTGTCGTGGATGTTCTGCTCCTGGACTGCCCATGGGCTGTGTGTAAACCCCATCCTGGTTGGTTGGTTGCCAGTGACTTTCTTTTGTTGTATGTTGTGATGGCTTCTCTATCTAAGCAAGTCGTGTTGTTGGCTAGTGTACCAAGAGTGCTGCAAGTCTCAATACTTGGATATTTTAAGCACCTCTTTTCGGTCTGTAATCTTCAGCGTGACTTGCTTATAAGACTACGACGGTGTCGTGGGCGGCAACAAGAGGAGGGGCAAAGTAGAGGTGATAGTTTTGCCAGGCGACACATGCAGGCATCACGAAGCCGGCGATCCGTGGGTTGGCACAAAACCAGATTCCAGTAGTGAAACTTATATCGATCAGAAGTGAAAAAATACAGAAGAACTACAAACTGAATTTTCTTAAACTCTTGTAAAATGAAGTATATGCCGGACTGTTCCAAATAGTCAGCTCTCCACTTCTGGAATTTTTTATTCTACATAAGTACAGTAAAGTATTGTTTAAGAAAAGAAATACTCAGCTGAAGGAAAGACTATGACAGTAGAGACGGTTCTACAAACATCAGCTTCCAAATACCACTTGGCATTGGAGGGGAAATAAGGCACTTTTGAAGATCCTTGCAGAACTTTCATAAATGATAACCCCTTAGTTACAATTATATTGCAAGGATCACAATTAGAAAACCATGAAGAAAGTACAAAGTGTGATTTCCAACACATCTTAGCAACTAACCACTGAGTATATGCAAAATATATAGGTGTAAGCCAACATCATTTTCTTCTTATCTTGGTTAATGGGTATTACCAAAGCCAGGTCTAGCTCCGCGACCGGGCGTGAAGCGATCAACGGCGTGTGTCGGCGGAGAAAATGGTTTATGTCGCTGGAACAAGAGGGAAAATGTCCTGGCGTTCGTAGCCAGGGGAGTCAACCGTCGCCGTGGGCGTTTGTTTGCCTGGTACAATCGTCTCCTCATATTCTTGTTATCGTTCGGAGTAAATTGCACAAAACCACCACTTTGAAGGCTAGCTTTGCGAAAAACACTACAATACATTTTTTTTTTGCCACAAGTAGAAAACAGGCATTTGGTCACAACGCAATATTCACATTAGTCCCGGTTGCATTACGAACCGGGACTAATATAAGCATTAGTCCTGGTTCAAATGGGCCTTTTAGTCCCGGTTTGAGACACAGACCGGGAAAAAAGGGCATCGCACCCTTTAGTCCCGGTACGTGTCTCAAACCGGGACTAAGGTCATCTCCAGCCGTGCCCTCAACAGGCCCCCCAGGCTAGTTCTTTGGTGCTGGCGCCGAAAAAACGGCCCAGTCGCGCCCCCAGGACGCCGAAAATCGCCGGTTCGGACCTTTTTTCCGCCCGGCGGTCACAGGCCGAACCCGGCGCGCTGGGGAGCAGTTGGGGGCTCCGGCGCTAGGGAAAAGCATGCCTGGCCCACACCGATAGGGGAAAAGGCAAGGTTTTCTTCCCCCGACTCGCCTCGCACCCCCCGTGCCCTTGGCCACCACTAGCTATATCCCGGCGACGGCCGCCGCCCTACTCCGCTAGATAGCCATTCCCTGCCGGAAAATAGCAGCGCTTCGCCGTGGCAGCCCCTCCACCGAGCGCAAGGTGTTCGGCGTTTTGCCTATCTCGGCGATGGACTCGGATGAGGAGGAAGAGCTTGCCGCGCTGCTGGAGGAGGAAGCAGCGGCCGACGTCCAAGAAGAAGAGCATCTCATGGTGCTCGCCGCCCTCACCCAGCTGCTGGCGAGCAATGAAAAGCCGCGGCGAGGTGGCTCGGCGCCGGGGCGGGTGAAAGCAAAGAACCGGCATCGTCTCCAAGGCTACTGCATGCTCTACTCTGACTACTTCGCCGATGCTCCACTTCATGGCGAGAGAACATTTCGGCGCCGTTATCGGATGAGTCGAAAGCTCTTCCTCAGGATTGTGAATTCCATCCGGGAGTTCGACAACTACTTCAAGTGCAAGATGGATTGCACTGGCGCTCTTGGATTCACCTCCATCCTGAAGTGCACGACAGCGATGAGGATGCTTGCATATGGAGCTCCCAGTGATTCACTCGACGACTATGGGCGCATGGCCGAGTCCACCAGCATAGAGTGTTTCTACAAGTTCTGTCGGGTAGTGGTGGCAGTGTTTGGGCCACAATACTTGAGAACACCCAATGCGGAAGACACTGCTCGGATCCTAGCCCAGAATGCAGCAAGAGGATTTCCTGGGATGCTTGGAAGCATCGACTGTATGCATTGGAAATGGAAGAACTGCCCATTTGGTTGGCAGGGGATGTACAAAGGCGTCAAAGGCGGTCGCTGTGTGGTGCTTGAGGCGGTAGCCACACAGGACCTCTGGATTTGGCACTCCTTCTTTGGTATGCCAGGAACTCACAATGACATCAACGTGCTGCAGTGCTCTCCTGTTTTTGCCAAGCTCGTTGAAGGTCATTCTCCTCCGGTGAACTTCGAGATCAATGGGCACTAATACAACGAGGGGTACTATCTAGCTGACGGCATCTATCCGAGATGGTCGACATTTGTGAAGACGATCTCAAACCCTGTGGCAGGAGGCAAGAACGCCTGGTTTGCAAAGCTTTAGGAGGCTTGCAGGAAGGATGTCGAGCAGGCATTTGGTGTGCTCCAATCTCGATTTGCTATTGTTCGGTACCCCGCTCAGACCTGGTCCAAAGATCAAATGTGGGAGATTATGACTTGCTGTGTCATCTTGCACAACATGATCATCGAGAGCGAGCAAGAAGACCCAGTGTTTGACACTGAACCATACTACAGGCAAGGTCCTCTAGCCGAAGTTGATCACCAGCTACCGGCAACTTGGACTGCCTATCTCAGTATGTGTCAGGAGATCCGAGACCCACAGGTGCATCATCAACTGCAGAAAGATCTGATTGAGCACCTATGGAGGCTCAAGGGGGACGCCGTGTGATGAAATACGAGTTTTTATTTGTTGAACTATATAATTTGTATCGAACTATTTGTTGTTGTACTATTTTGTTGAAGTATTTGATTTTTCTGTGATTGAAATATGTGATAAAAAATATTTGATGAAATACGCCCATAATTGAACGCCGAGACACGGCGAAACCACGCCGAATATGGGCCTATTCTCGCCCATATGGGCCCTTTATTCGTCGAAATTGGGCTGCAAAGTGGGCCAATTTCGGCGCCTGGGGGCGAGCTGGGGGCGACGACTGGGCGCAAAACCGCCCCCAGCGCCGCCGGCTCGCCCACAGGGGGCGATTTTTATGCGTCCTGGGGGGGCCAACGGCTTGAGATGCCCTAAAGGTCCTTTAGTCCCGGTTCGTGTCTCAAACCGGGACTAAAGGGCGCATTTCTCAAACTCTACCCCTCCCCCCGTGCCATTTCAGTTTTAAAAAAACAAAAGAAAATGATAAAAGCTTCAAAAAATAAAATCCTTCGAGATGTAGTTATACTACTACATCTACTAGTTAGGAAAATTAAAAGACTTAAATTTGGACATGTTTTGCAAAAAAATGTCATGAAAAAGTAAAACGGCTATAACTTTTGCATACGATGTCGGAAAAAAAGATATGCTCAAATTTCAGTTTTTTTGAATTTTAGTTAAATCTGGTCAAACTACTTATTCAAGAAGTATTAGTGTTACTAAATAATTATTCAAGAATATTAGTGTTACTAAATAATTATTTCAATTTTTTTGAATTTTGGTCAAATCTGGTCAAATTGTGGTCAAACTATGTTCAAACTACTTACTCAAGAAATATTAGTGTTACTAAATAATTACTCAAGAATATTAGTGCTACTAAATAATTATTTCAATTTTTTGAATTTTGGTCAAATCTGGTCAAGCTGTGTTCAAACTATGGTCAAACAACTTACTCAAGAAATATAGTGTTACTAAATAATTATTGTTTTTTAGAATAATAGTTTCAAACTCAAACAGTGTAACGTGTGACTTCATGCTCAAACTAAACTCCTGAGGGTTAATAGGATTGACATCTTACTATTGTCAAGAAAACAACAAGTGCAGACTTGGAAACGAGGGGGAATAGAACCCGGAAGTTAAGCATGCTCAGGCTGGAGTAGTGAGAGGATGGGTGACCGTCCGGGAAGTTAGATGATTTGGAATGATGAGGGGTGATTAGAGATTAAAATAATTCAGAAATTTGAAAATCGGCAAAAAAAATTCAAAAAAATTCATAAAATTTCCTTTAGTCCCGCTTGGTGTTACCCAGCAGGACTAAAAAGTGGACCTCCAGGCTGCGGCCATGTGGAGGGCCTTTAGTCCCGGTTCGTATAAGAACCGGGACTAAGGGGGGAGGAGGCTTTAGTACCGACCCTTTAGTCCCGGTTCCTCTAGAAGCGGGACAAATAACCCTTTTTCTACTAGTGTGCAGAAAACACCACGTCTACGATAATCTTTTTGCAAAAAACATTGATCGTCGGATCGGGCTCAGTTAAGTGAGTTTCTGACAAATGGGGCCGCCACTCAGGCTGACATGGCACCAATTTCTCACACAGTTACTTGAAAATGTTTGCTGGATGTGGGGCCTGCTTGCCAGACTAACAAGCCTCTCTTTGGCATTCCATCGAACAGTTTAAGTCCAGTGCGCAGGCCGGCGGACAAAGGCCGGCGTCGCGAGCCTCAGCCAGGCATCGAAGGTCAAGGACGGCAACGACGGTGGCGTCGGGACGCGGCGGCCGTGCTCAAGGATGATATCGCGGGGGAGCACTGGCGGCGGGGAGGCCTCTGCCTCGATGGAGGGCGGATGAAGGGCGGCCTCTGCCTCGGTGAGGCAATGACGATGGCGGACTCTGCCTCGAGGGAGACCTCGCGTGGCTTGCGAGGGCACAGGGATCCCATTGCCCCCTCGCAGTCCTCAACTCCTTCCCCAAGCTCGGAGCTCCTCACCCCCTCCAATTGCCGAGGTGCCGCTGCCCGTCCGCTCGGCCAAATTCCTTGCCAGCAGCCCTCCCATCCATTTCCTTCGGCGTAACCGACTCCTCTGGATGCCCTCGAACTGTCAGCGCCCCCGAGTTTCTCTGGGGAAGCCCTGCAGGTGCTGCCCCCGCAGCTCTTAGGCCGCCGCGGCCTGGCCCATGGCGGCGACGCTGCAGGCCGTCCCATACGACCCTGTGGCCATCCCCAGACGCGGGGTGGAGCGCCTGTTCTAGAGTCGTCGCCGGCGAGCTCCCTCGGGCCCCAGTCAACACCAGTGCCGACGGCCACAACGCTCCTCTATCCAGCGGCAGGAGGTTGACGAGCAGCAGATTTTTTTTTCTTTTTTCTTTCTATGACAGGTGGACCCCATAGGGCCACGCATGATGATAACGTTAGTCAACGTCGCCGTTACCCAGGCGGTGCCACGTCAGCCTGACTAGCGGGACCAATCTGTCATAAACATGCTCAATCGAGTCAAATCCGCCGGTCAGTGTTTTTTGCAAAAAAAAATTACGCAAGACGTGATGTTTTCTACAAATGTATTGTAGTGTTTTTCGCAAACCTAGTCTTCAAAATGGTTGTTTTGTGCAATTTACTCTATCGTTAGTCAATACTCGGGTCCAACAATTGGTAACAGACAAGAAAAGTGGTGTGCGTCACCGGAGACAAGGAAGACGGCATTGTGTCGCCGGAGACGAAGAAGAAAGATGGCCTTGTTCGCGCGGAGATGAGGCATGCAGCAGTGTTGGCTTCACGGACGCGGTGGCGGCGGCCATGGTGACGAAAACGACGGGAGCTGCAACAACTCTGATGACGAAAACGACGGGAGCTGCTACAATTCCAACGATGGCAATCCGAGATTATGGGGATATTGTTGGGAATAATTTTGTCCTGGATGCGTTCCGGGTGTGTTCGTGCGTCTCGTGAGTCTGTTAGCAGGTTATAGTTCGTGCATGTAGTTGTGTCAGTTGAGTAGTGGATGCTGGCCGAGTCATCCGTAGGAGCTATTATTCCAGGAGGTGGCCGTGCGTGTGTGTGTGCATGGTTCAGGTTAGTGGCCTCCGGCAGTGCGTGCGTCTGCTACTTAAGCGGCTGTAATCAGTTTGTGAGATGTGGTGTGTTACCGAGCAGTTTGAGCTGGGAATAGAAAAGGCCGTACATGCGGCATGGAGTTCGTCGCCTGAAAAAATCCGGTGTCCTCCTCTCCATCTTCTACCTCTGTCCCTGAGCGAGCGAGCAAGAGGGAGGGAGGGCGAGCTGGTCCGGGGTTCGTCCCAACAGTCGTTACCACGGCACGGATTAAGATGGCCGACGAGTTCCACTTCGAGACGCCTCTCCAAACGCCTGCAGCGCGCATTTGACAAAGTTTAGATGAATATTTGGCAAGGCGCATGGGCTGCATCCGAACACATCCTTTCTTCGTGGAATGGACAGCTCGGCCCATAGACAGACCATCGTCGGGATAGACGCTCCCTTGCGTGCACACGTTGGGAGGTAGGACCACACAGGCCGAGAACCCGGACGAGCTGTCAAGGCTTTCACCCGACGCCATCGCTTATCCAGCGGCAGTTTCCCGTTTCCAAGCTCATCAATGGCAAACGCCTCCGCAAGAGCCTGAGCAATACAAGGGGCTCCATCACCCCTCCACTCCTCGTCCATTCCGCCGCCGCCACAGCAGCGAATTCCCCAGCGCGCCGTGCCTTCCGACCCCGGTCCGCCTGCCTCCTCCCGGACCTCCTAGCCATGTCGGCCGCCCAGATCAGGGCCGAGATCAACGGCCTTATCGCCTCCAAGTTCGCCGAGGTGACCCCCCCCCCCCCCCCCCGCCCCCCTCCCCTCACACCAACGTCCCATCATGTTTGTGGGCTGGAATCGCTGAGCATCACCGTTTTCGATCGGTTTTGGCCGGCTGGCTAACTGACCTTTGCTCTGCCGTGGTGGATCTAGGGTACGGTGGATCAGTATTTCTTGCAGCTGTACGTGATGTGGAGGTACAAGAAGATACGCAAGGGCATGGCCGTTGAGGTCATGGAACGCTTCCTCCAAGACGCTGACAAGATCCTCACCGAAATCGCCGTCTTGCTGTCGGCACCCCTCTCCCTGATCTGCGTGTCTCGTCATTCTCGTCTCTCGGGTACGTATAAACTGACCTTTGTCTGTTTCTCTGCTCTCGTGTTCGCAGGAACGAGCCCCAGCTGGACTACGACAAGGTGGAGGGGATCGCGGATCAGCTGGACGGGTGCAGCAGCAGCAGGTGATGATGACGACAAGCCCCCTTTCCATTTTGTCCCCGCCCTTTTTTAACTCGAAGTTTGTTTCTCCGCTGCATCAATGTCGACATTCTTATGCGTTTGTCATGAGTTTCTATGGGATACGGACACGGGAAACGGCATTTTCTAAAAATGGACTTACAGGGATAAGGCGAGTATATGCGCAGATGATGAATAAAATAGTTCAATGCTGCTTTACAATCAAAATTAATATTAAGTTCCAATATAAGTATTATAAAATGCCAAGTTGAAGGCCAAGGCTTCAAACTTCAGATGCTTCATCTCCTATCATCTCTTGCAAAAACTGGGGCTCATGATCAAGTGCCAGTTCAGCACCTTCAGCTATGCACACTTTCAAGTGCCAGATCTCCACCAACACAAACCATTCTCCTTGTCCCACTCACACATAATCTTTGGACTTCCTTGACAGTAGACGCAAGTTATGTGCATAAAAACTAAATCCACAGCTCGGTCAGGAACCAAACTATTTCTTATAGTGCTATGAATAAAAGAATATCGCTCCAATTCATCTCAAAACAAGAGGACGATACTGGCTGCCCAAGTAGCTTCAATGCTAAATCCTCCTTGTCAAAAATAAAAAAGCTTCAAGGCTAAATCTTTTAACTCTGGAGTGTGCACACCATAAGTTCCCCACCATTGATTTGGATCAAAATGAGCTCTATCATCTATTGCTTCTGGATCTTCAATGGTATTCATAAAAGAGAGAAGTCAGCAAATTGTTTCTTCACTTTCCTCCTGTCATCTGGATTTGAAAAAACTGCTTAGTTCCTGTTTTATGTAACTTCAGCGTCATTGTGGCCCCTGACACGACCAGGAACTTCCTCAATCCAGCTTGAAGTGTAATTAATACTTTGGGTTCACAAAATGTTCCATACAATGAAGGGAAGTGTAACTCTTGGTCCAGCAAACTGTCAAAATTTTATGAACAACATCATGAAATGGTTATTAGTTTTTTCTTATTTTGAATGAAACAGAAGGACGTATATTTATTAATTTTCAAATAAACAATACAAAGTCTTTTAGCTAAAAATAAAAGAAGTAAAAAAGGAATAAAAAATTCAAAAGGAAGAACTAGATTACAACAAGTACAAACATGCTTCCTAGTGCTCCTTTCTTTCACCCGGACAGATAGCAACTTTCACCTTCTCTATCATGGTGTCCCATATCTCATAGATAAGATGAAGAAATGATTTATCTGTGCCGGTTGTCCTTATCATCGGGAAAATGGGTTCAGTGAAGGCAAGGATTAACTTATATTATCGCACCACTCCTCATTAAGAATCATTTTTTTCACGGATGATCCATTCTCTAAATCACCCTCTTTATAATTATTCCACTCATTAGAACGAACCATTTTCTCAAGACATGACTTGATTAACATGAACCTCTTCAATATGACGAGACTTGCAAATCTTGTCTCTGCAATCGCAAGAAATTCTTGCTTCCTGAACACATTGAACATGGACAACCTCATGTTGTGATTCAAGATACAATTTTTAATATAGAAGGCATCATCTCCAGCTTCTTTTATACATTTAAATTCAGTATTTTCACCAACAAAGTTCTTCGGATCACATATGTCCTTCATTACAAGCTTGAGGGTTTGCACAACACATGGAGTCCAGAAAATATTTTTGTAATGAGTTTCAATCCTGAAGCCAATATATTTGCAATTCGATGTATTGTCGGCAATAACCTGGACCACATTCTTTGATATGACCTAGTCAATTACTTCCTTCAACCTATCAAATATGTATTCCTTGGTTTTTACCTATCAAAATAAAGAACTAGAAATTGTCAGCAACAAACAGCGAGTATTGTACAACACAAACAAGCAAAAGATAAGGTAAAATTGCTGTCTAATAAGCTTTACCTCTCTTTCGGTATTGATGGCTTTTGGGAACATGGGGACACCCTATGTCATAGCTATGATGTTCAAAATAGGGTGCCGTTGAGGATCATACCATCCATCACTTGCATATTCACTCCCTTGAAGAGCCATGCCATCTTGATCGGCTCAAGCATCCTCTCAACATGGAACTTCTTCTTCTGCAGAAATGTGGTCCTCAATGCATCATACGATTGATCTGAAAAAAATGCATCATATGGTGGAGGCACATTGCCTCCCAATTTTTTGTTTGAAACATAACTGTAAGAGGCAGGGTTTCTTGCCAAATTGAAGGGAAGTGGTATAAAATAGAAGTGCACAACACAATCAGCATGCTTGCAAGGTGAACACCACTACTACAATAGAACACAGTATAAGATTAATAAGATGCAAAGCTCCTGTGTATATAGAACATCCTTGCAATTTGGAGATCAACAATGTGTCTCCCTTCAGGTGTAAAACTATCCGAGATACTGGCCTGCTTTCCCTTTCTTTTCTTCACTGATGATGGCAAACTCGGACCTTCATAAGGAGCTAGGGAGATTAATTTATTTTTTGGTGCACTATTGGCTACAGCTGCACTAGCTTCACGATCTTCCTTGTGAAGTTTCTCAAGAACAGGATAAGCAATCTTGGTGCATATCTTCACACCAGCACCTGTAGTCTTCAAAAGATGTGCTCTCACTCTTGAATAACTTACAGGGAAATCCCCATCACTAAAGTGGCAATTAAATCTTTCATCCACTCCACATCGTGTAACATGAACCCGCAGGGCAAACTTAGGATTAGAAATAGTGATTCTCCTTTGTATCATTGGCAGTCCCACATCCAAACCCAGCAAACATCGGACAGTTGAGCAAAAACTTTAATCCAGTACATGTTGACCCTTGACGGATAGTTCGATCAGACACAAGCAATCCACCCAAGCAAGAGATATAGTAGTCTAGCAGAAGATGATGTCAAGATTGCTAAGTTGTACACCAGCAGATGAAACAGTGGTGTACACCACCAGATGAAACATGCACGTTCCTTTACACTGCTACTTGGCTTAGCCAGCTAGCCTAGCAGCAATGGAGCTTGCGTGCAAAATGGAGATCCATGTAGATGGATGGAGACAGGGAGACTTACGGCGAGATGCTGCATTATGTCGTTGTTGCCAGCGGCGCGGAGAGATCGTCAGATTGCAGCAACTGACAGATGACGGCGATAGGACTCGTATGTAGGGTTTGTTTTGACGATCAGCGACCAGACACTGATATCAGGTAGCCCACGTCAGCCTCCCGATGTGCTTCAGATCAAGTACTTGATCGTGGTAACAGCCCCATACTATCCCTGTTATATCCCCTTCGTATCCCAGCCGTTTTCTCTTTATTTTTATTTTTATTAATTTTAAAAAGGGACACATCAGGATACGTGTATCATCGGCGTATTGGTGTGTATCCCCGTTCTGGACGCGTATCCTGCATTGATTCGGCACACATGTGCAGTATCCCTGCAACATAGATGGGTATGCCCTGTGTGGTGTTTGCGCTGTGGTGTAGTCGTAAGTTGAAGTAGTGCCCAGTTTAGTTGTGTTTTGCATAACGGAAGTACTGGTATTCATTCCGAGGGAAATGTTATGGCTTGGACAGGAATTACTTTGTTGCCTCGCGAGCATTCCCGCTGTTAATGATATGCTATTCCGTTAATGGTAGTGTTTTCTGTTTTGTCCTTGTTTCTGTTTAGATGTGTCGGTGCGGTGTCATTTGCGGCTGTCGTATACACATAACTACAAGAGCTGGGGATAGTTGTGTTTCCAGTAACGGAATTGTCGGTATTCCTTCCAATGGCAATGCTATAGCTCGTCAAGGAAAACATTTGTCATTCTGCAAACATTTCTTGTATTAACGATATATGCTATATGTAACGGCAATGTTCTTTCTATTCGAATACTCGGATACATTGGTGCAGGGTGTGTACATTATGGGGGCATGTGGCTGGTGTCATTCGCGCCGCTGTACAGCCATAATTAGAAGAGCCAAATTTAGTTGTGTTTTGTGTAAGAGAAATATCGATATTCATGACAATCTTATGTTTCAACAAGTGGAACTTTGTCGGTTTTTAAATATCTATGGTACTACTTATCTGCTATCGCACGCAAGTCGTTGTTTTCTTGGTTTATCAACAATTTGTTGTGTTGACAACTGTGAAGGGAATTGGCCCGTTGAGAATAGTATTATGGCATTGCAAATATGCTTATGTGTATCAACATGCCCCAGTAGCATTTAATAAATTTCTAATTTTCCGATCTTCCACTGTGGCATATACCAGTGTTGGTGCTAAGAGAGTCAACCTCTCATGTGTGGAGTACTTCCATCCTGAGGCAAAAACCGAAGAAAGGTCAGTACCCATTATGTACTATGTTGCACAATAACTATTCTCTACAGTCTCTCTCTCTCTCTCTGGTCTCCGGTACTGACTGGTCTTATCTGTTCTCTGCTCTGTGATTCACAGGAACCAGCCAGTGGTGGACTTCGACAAGGTGGACGCCCTCGTGCAGCAGCTCAAGGGGTGTAGCTCCAGGTGATAACTATGATGACGAACCCTCCCTCCCCCCCCCCCCACACACACACATTCTTAATTAATTGTATCTTTGTTTATCTGTTGCGTTGATGTCGTGCGATTCAGATGTTTTATTCAAGTGTATGACATTCTTTTTGTTTGCCGTGTATCGATAGTTGTGTTTCATGTAACGGAAGTGCTGGTATTCATACCAAGAACAATGTTATGGCTCGGCGAGGAATACTTTGTCATCTTGCTGCTATGTGTAATGCTAATGCCAATGGTAGTTATTTCGGTTTATCCATATTTCTGATCAGATAGTCGTCTTGGCGTTGTTTGGGGCTGTCATATGCGCATAAGTAGAAGAGCTGAGTTTAGTTGTGTTTTCTTAACAGAATTTTCAGTATTCCTGCCAATAGGAGTGCTGTAGCTCATCAAGGAAAACTTTGTCTTTCTGGAAACTTTTCTTGTATTAATGATATGTTATTCTACGTGAAGCCAATGTTAATTCCTGGTTTCTCCACTGCATTCAATGTTGTTTCTATTTGGATACGTTAGCACAGGGTGTGTACGTCATGGGGATGCGGCTTGTATCATTCGTGATGTCGTATAGACATAATTAGAAGAGTGGAATTTTCTTGTGTTCCGTGCAAGGGAAATAACAATATTCATGCCAATGTTATGTCTCGGCAAGTGAAACTTGTTGTTTTTCAAATATCTTTGGTACTATTTATTCGCTATCACATGGGACGCCAGTGCCATTTATTTTTTTGGTTTACCAAACAATCTATTGTGTTGACAACCATGAGTTCGAATGCCTCCTTGAGAATATTATTATAGCAACACAAGTATGCTTATGTGTATTGACATGCACAATATCGTTTAATTAGTATGGTCAATTTCTAATTTCCCGATCTTGCTCTTTTTTGCATATATCAGTGTTGGTGCTAACAAACTGAGCGTGTCATGCATGCACTTCCGTCGGTTCAATCATTCAAAAACCAAAGAAGGGTTAGTAGACAGTATCTTATTATACATGTTGCACAATAATTATTATCCACACTCTTTATTGTTCACATTCTATATGTAAACCCGCCCTATTTTATGGCAGTATATTTAGCTCATACCAATCTAATATTCCCAGAACTAACTGCTAGCTAGTCTTCATTTCATCTGCAACAACGTGGTGGTAGATCTCGGTTCATTTCCTAAATATACCTCTTTCATTACTCTCTTGTATCTTGTGAGCTCCAGGCTTTCGTTTATAGCATGATTAAGTCTGAGATGGCTAGATTTTTTTATTCAAATAGAGGTTTACAATTTCTGAACAATTTTAGTTCAGTTCGCTTAGAATTTAATAGTGTTGTATATTTGCATTACCCTAGGTACCTCACTGCATTGGCTCCTATTATGAATGAGTTATGTGATGTGCGCAACATGTTCCTCACCATACTGCAGGTAGTCCCTTGTGTCCTTATGTTTGCTTTTTACACTAAACTTCTCACTTGTATCACAATAAATATACTGGACGTAGTTTATTGATAAATTAAAAAATTACATTGATCGTATTCTTGTTGTATTAAAAATTTATACTGAAAGGAACCGTTTGGTTTCTGGACCACATTGGAGCACTTAATTTGACGTCTCTGAAAATCCAATTTGGTTGTCAAATGTTTCTGTTCTTAATGTTGTCATCACACGGCCGTAAACGTATGGGATAGCTCTAAGCAATGGAGTTTCTCTGTTTCCCACCATTGCCAAGTATAGTAATATGATATTGACCACCTTTCAATATGGGAAACGTTATTAATCAGCCGGCTGATAATAGCTTGCGCATCCGCCAGACGCTGCACCGTTCGATCGCTTCATTGTGATTTCACGCCACGCTGGAAGTGTTCACACGGAAGTGTGCTGGTGCGTGGCCCCTGTGGGTCCATTATTTGATTATTTTCATATACGGTGCGACTCTGACTTAGAGCCTTTCACGTCCGTCATCTTGCTTGGATGCCACGCACCTTACAGGATGGACCTGACTCCCTATAATCTCTCCTTTCTGCAACAAGATCTCTGTTGCAGAAAAACAGTAACAAAACCTCTGTTACAAAAATAATTAGTTGAGCAAGGCCTTTGGACCTCTATTGCAAAAAAAAAGTTGCAACATGACCTCCGTTGCAAAAAAAATTTGTAACAATGCCTCTGTTACAAAAAAGAACGGCAACTTTACCTATATGTTGCAAAATTTTCTGCAATATGACCCGAGTTGCAGAAAATTACAGCAACACCACCTTTGTTGCAATGGTAGGGGATAATGCTCGACCACTCAATTCATCAAATCCACGTCTCGCATGCGCTGTCGTCATACGAGCTTCCGTCGCATGCGCAACCGTCAGATACGTACGAGCTTGATCAGCCGACGCACAACCGGCCAGGACCTTCAACACTAGACGCATAATTCCTTCCGCAACAACACCCATGTTGCAGAAGTCCTTCCCCAACAACACCCCACGTTGCAAAAAGGTTAACACAAAAAAAAATCTACACTATCATCTGTGTTGCAGAAGTCCTTCCACAACAATACCCATGTTGGCAAAAAGGTAAGACTAAAAAAAAATTCCGCAACATCATTTGTGTTGCAAAAGTCCTTTTCGCAACGACACTCATGTTTCAAAAGAGTTCAGACGAAAAAAAAAACTCTGCAACAGAATCTCTGTTGCAAATGTTTCTGCAACAAGAGGTCTGTTGCAATGGTGAGGAAGGAGCAGCCACTGGATGACCCGGATCAAACGGATACGAAGGCGGCGGATCTTTTAAAAAGATCCGCCGGCCGACCCGTAGCGTCCCCCTTTCAATATAACTGATTTGGTGAAACCATGTGAATTGAGCATTATCGTGCATTACAAACATGTATTTATCATTGATGTATTCTTCCTCTTCTTAATTATGTAGATGGAGGAACAGGTCGATGCCTTGGGCCCTAAGTACTAGTGATCGGAATCAAAAAAACATAGCCCCATGTTATCCCTGGCACAATGGGGTATATGTATCTTTCAATATATAGGCAATGTTCAACGTGTGTTGAGCTTCAGTGGGGGCATCTGGAATCACGTGATGATTCTTGCTCTGGAACTCCGGGCTCCCAAACCTCCTGTGACAAAACTTTTTGTCTTGTCTGTGTCAGTTATATACACATGTGTGTCGTTGATGCCCCGCAGGCTATGCGTAAAATCTATACTTGGTTGGTTCGCTGGTGACTTGTTTTGTTGTATGTTTGTGGCTCTTTTACATTCTTGCAAAATATTGCTACCGAAAGTGCATTATATCCCTAATCTTATTTTGGTGTTGATGCCAATGGGTTAGGGAGGATTAATATCGTTTATCAAGCTTATCTCGGGGCATTTGTCTCTCGGTGACTATCTTTGGAGATGGTTAGCCCCTCATTTCAAAAAGGAGAAGGAGTCCGTTATCCGAAGATTCAAAGGTTTTCTGTATTATTTGAGTCGTAGGAAAGCAACACTATTAAGAGGGTCGACGTGTTTGAGAATGTTGGGGATCATGCAAAACATATACACTTAACCTCGCCACTGTGTCAAGTCGACATTGAGGTAAAACCCTAGGAAGTTTTTACCAAATGATGGGATCCCCCGGTCCCGGTGTCATGGGACTGCCCCCTAGAGTCATATGTTTTGCTATTGGACACTCCAGTTCCCCATATCCCGGGATGCTTGGGTCCCAAAGTCCCCTGCCCATTGTGTTGCTAACCTTTTGCATGCATCAGGTCCTCGGGGTCTTGGACCTCCAGGTCCCCGGAGTGGGCATGCAACCATCTGGTTAGCCCCGATCCTTGGGGTCTCTTCCCCCAGGTCCTATTGCGAGATGTGGGGGTATGCCTCAGGTGAGTCCGAGTCCCCGGGCTATTAAGTCCTGGGCCCCGGAGTCCGTTGTGAGGCAATGGTCTGATCTGCCTAGGGAGGAGGGGGTATAAGTACCCCCATTCCATTAACTTTGAGGTGCTCCACCATACCTATATGAAATCTTGATTCCTCCCAATCCCTCTACTCAATCTCCATGATTATTTGGGGATTGAAAGAGGAACACACAATCTACATTTCCACCAAACCGATTTGTAATTCCACAACTTGTTCATCAGCAACACTTGCTACCACTACTAGGGAAAAACTTATAGATAAAACTTTAGCAGTAGTGTTGGTATGTGGGGCAGCGCCACTGCTAATTAGTAGTAGCGCGTGTCACATACCGGCGCTACAGGTAGCAAGTTAGCATGAGCGTTGGTCCATGACCCACGCTACTACTAAGTGGTCCCAGAGGAAGGAGTCGCCGTGCCCCACGGGCTTGCCATAGCAGGAGTGCGGGTCAGGGGCCCACTCTCCTGCTAAACTCCTTAGCAGTAGCACGTTCTCCTGGCCCGCGCTGCTGCTATGGCCAGCCGGGCCGAGCTACCCGTCCCCACTTAGCAGTGGCGCTTGGCCATGACCCACGCTACAGCTAATGTGGTTAGCACTAGCGTTGGTCCATGACCCTCACTACTTCTAAGTTAAACATTATCCGCGCGCCCGTTCGTCACTCTCCTCTGTGCCACTCTATGCCCACGCCCGACCGTCCTCCTCCTCCTCCCTCGTCACCGCCATTGTTGCATTGTGCCTCTCTCGTCACCCCATCCTTGGTAAGCCTCGTCCTCCTCCCTCCTCCTCCTCCAGTCGCCGCCCCACCTCCCTCCAACCACCGCCCCTCCAGTCGCTACCCTCCTCCGTCCTCCTCCTCCAGCCGCCGCCCGACCTCCATCCGCCGCCCCTCCCCCATCCTCCTCCTCCATCCTTCCTCCCCCTCCATCTAAAGGTTGCGAAAATGAATACTAAGGAAAAAACTTCTGCCTCCAAACGTGTCATGTACGGTGTGTGCGACGTATGACTTGCTCACCAGCATTGTCGGCCTGGTCACCATCGTCACAGAGGCGCATAGTGGTGTTCGACGAAATGTATGAACCAAACATAAGTTTTACTCCGCTAAATTTAGGGATCATTTAGAAATAACTGAAACTTAATGGAGTAAAATTACTTTCACTAAGGTTTAGTCGCCCGTTTACTCCTCTATAATTTAGTGATCGTCTAGACTTGTTGTAATACAGCAGTCACTGCCAAATGGCTACGTGAGAGACCCTCGTCATCCCAACAATACAACCTTCACTCATCCTCCCGTCCTTGTTCTCCACAGCCACCGAATTCCCTCTATGTCAGCTCAATCACCTGAATCTCCTCGCCATGGCGTCCGCAACACTTAGGGCCCAACTCAACGCCCAAATCACCTCCATGTACGCCGAGGTGACCCAATCCCCTCCCATCTAGTTGTGCGGTTGTGGGTATTGTCTTGGCTAGCTAGACGGCTGACGTGGCTTTCGACTTTGCAAACCAGGGTGTGGTGGACAAGGAGACGTTCGAGGAGCTGCAGGAGGACATCACCGCTGTCGATGTAGCCAGCCTCTTCATCAACGCAGCCTACAAGATCCTCGACGACATCGACACACTGATGTCCATACCACCGTCCCCACGCCCTCTAACTTTCCCTCTGGTCTTGGTCTCGCATACTAACTCAACTTGTCTGCTCTGGAATTCACAGGGAGCAGCCCGCAGTGGACTTTGACGAGGTGGAAGCACGGACGCCTCAGCTCATGTAGTTTACATCCAGGTGATACGACGCATAGGGGCATTTGCCTAGTTTCTTCGTATGCGTTAGTGGCACAACCTTGGTAAAATGCAGGCCTTATATTCCCTTTAGGAAAAAGATCACGTATGTTTTAAAAATATTCATCAAATATTATGAATGTTCATCTTTTATGAAATGTGTTCATCATGTATCTAGAAACTGTTCATCATTCGTTATATCAAAAATGTTTGTAGTGTTTAAAAAAATGTTCATTGTGTACTTTAACAAGGTTGATCCCGTACTAGGAAAAATTAGTTCATGTTCAAAAATCTTCATCGTGTATTAAAAATTGTTTGCCATGTATATTGAAACTATCCATCATGTATTAAAAAAGTTCATCCTTGATATTTTAAGAAATTGCTGGAATTTTTTCAAAAAAATATGTGGAATTTTTTATAATTCCTAGATTTTTAAATAAATAATAAGTAAATTTTACGGTAATATGAACATTTTTTAACACATGAAATTTTTTCATTGCATGAACAATTTTTTACAAAGTGCGTGAACATTTTTTAGAACTACAAGTAAACTCAAAAAAAGTACATGAACATGTTTTTCAATCTGAACTTCTATTCTGATTATATTAAGAATTTTTAAATTGAGCGATCAGCTTTTAAATTGCATGAACTTTTTTATAAATGGTTGAAAACTTTTTTTAGAGAATTTGACAATTTTTACGAAGTTAGAGGAAGATATTTTAAAACATGATGGATAAACAAATGGATGCCAACATGTATGTCTGTATGTTCTGTATTTCTAGCAAAAGAGGTCGGGTTAAACTCTGACCCGGTTTCAACTGAACCTGGAACACTTCTACTCAAGAGAACATCAGCCAAACATTTGGGGAGATCATAGGAAAATCACTCAAGAGACCATCCCCAGATCAGGGGATGAGGAGCACTTCTACTCCTACCCCAATTCTTTTACCCCTTCACCGGCTTCATCTCTTACATGGAAAATCTGAAAAAGAAAAATCATCAGAGAAACTAGATTAGAAACAACTGTGTGATCACAAGCAGTTGTGAAACGTTGTAATTACAGAAACTTTGAAGTCTATAATTACAGTGGCCAAAAAGCATGGTAAATACACTACAAACCTGAGGTAGCTGAAAATCACAGTGCAAACTCTAAAAAAGCATACAGCAAATACAAACAAAATATGCACCTGATAGCATAGAAACAATAAAAAATTGACATATATTTAGTGCTAAAGTTTCAAATGGAAACAAGGCTGCAAGTACCCAAAACTGATGAACATACACTGTAAATTACCAAGAATTAGAGTGCAAGAGTCCAAGAATTACAAATGTAAATCCCCTAGAAATTACAGTCCACATACACGGGAAATGGCACTGCGATTACCCAGGTAACTTGCAAAACTGGTGAACTAACACTCTAAAAATCTAAGAATTACAATGTATCCGCCCAAAAAATGTTGGAAATATGCCCTAGAGGCAATAATAAATAGGTTATTATTATATTTCCTTGTTCATGATAAATCGTTTATTATCCATGCTAAAATTGTATTGATAGAAAACTCAGATACATGTGTGGATACATAGACAACACCATGTCCCTAGTAAGCCTCTAGTTAACTAGCTTGTTGATCAATAGATGGTTACGGTTTCCTGACCATGGACATTGGATGTCGTTGATAACGGGATCACATCATTAGAAGAATGATGTGATGGACAAGACCCAATCCTAAGCCTAGTACAAAGATCGTGTAGTTCGTATGCTAAAGCTTTTCTAATGTCAAGTATCATTTCCTTAGACCATGAGATTGTGCAACTCCCGGATACCGTAGGAATACTTTGGGTGTGCCAAACGTCACAACGTAACTGGGTGACTATAAAGGTACACTACAAGTATCTTCAAAAGTGTCTGTTGGGTTGGCACGAATCGAGACTGGGATTTGTCACTCCGTGTGACGGAGAGGTATCTCTGGGCCCACTCGGTAGGACATCATCATAATGTGCACAATGTGATCAAGGAGTTGATTACGGGATGATGTGTTACGGAACGAGTAAAGAGGCTTGCCGGTAACAAGATTGAACAAGGTATCGCGATACCGACGATCGAATCTCGGGCAAGTACAATACCGCTAGACAAAGGGAATTGTATACGGGATTGATTGAATCCTTGACATCGTGGTTCATCCGATGAGATCATCGTGGAACATGTGGGAGCCAATATGGGTATCCAGATCCCGCTATTGGTTATTGGCCGGAGAGGTGTCTCGATCATGTCTGCATGGTTCCCGAACCCGTAGGGTCTACACACTTAAGGTTCGGTGACGCTAGAGTTGTTATGGGAAATAGTATGTGGTTACCGAAGGTAGTTCGGAGTCCCGGATGAGATCCCGGACGTCACGAGGAGTTCCGGAATGGTCCGGCGGTGAAGATCGATATATTGTACGAAGGGTATTGGAGTCCGGACGTGTTCCGGAGGTACCAGGCTATGGCCAGCATGACCGAAAGGTGTTTCGGGAGCCCCGACAAGTGTTGGAGGGCCTCATGGGCCAAAGGGGAAGGGGCAAACCAGCCCACTAAGGGTTGGTGCGCCCCCACACCCTTTCCCACGTTACTTGGGGAGGTGGGGCGCCTCCACCTTGCTTGGGAGGCAAGCCTCCACCTACTTGGCTTGGGGGGCAAGTCTCCCTAGGATTTTCCCTAGGGAGATCCAATCTGCCTAGCCGCCGCCCCCTAGGGGAAACCCTAGGGCGCCTTCCCCTCTCCCCTTGCCCCTATATATAGTGGAGGGGTGGGAGGGCAGCCGTGACCTCTCCCCTGGCACAGCCCTCCCTCCTCCTACCTTCTCCTCCTCCTCCATGGTGCTTGGCGAAGCCCTGCCGGAGAACCACGAGCTCCACCACCATCACGCCGTCGTGCTGACGGAGCTCTCCCTCAACTTCTCCTCTCCCCTTGCTGGATCAAGAAGGAGGAGACATCCCCGGGCTGTACGTGTGTTGAACGCGGAGGTGCCGTCCGTTTGACACTAGGATCATCGGTGATTTGGATCACGGCGAGTACGACTCCATCAACCCCGTTCACTTGAACGCTTCCGCTTAGCGATCTACAAGGGTATGTAGATGCACTCTCCTTCCCTCGTTGCTAGATTACTCCATAGATTGATCTTGGTGTTGCGTAGAAAATTTTGAATTTCTGCTACGTTCCCCAACAGTGGCATCATGAGCTAGGTCTATTGCGTAGATTCTATGCACGAGTAGAACACAAAGTAGTTGTGGGCGTTGATTTTGTTCAATATGCTTACCGTTACTAGTCCAATCTTGTTTCGACGGCATTGTGGGATGAAGCGGCCCGGACCAACCTTACACGTACGCTTACGTGAGACCGGTTCCACCGACTGACATGCACTAGTTGCATAAGGTGGCTGGCGGGTGTCTGTCTCTCCCACTTTAGTCGGAACGGATTCGATGAAAAGGGTCCTTATGAAGGGTAAATAGCAATTGGCATATCACGTTGTGGTTTTGCGTAGGTAAGAAACGTTCTTGCTAGAAACCCATAGCAGCCACGTAAAACATGCAAACAACAATTAGAGGACGTCTAACTTGTTTTTGCAGGGTATGCTATGTGATGTGATATGGCCAAGAAGAATGTGATGAATTATATGTGACGTATGAGATTGATCATGTTCTTGTAATAGGAATCACGACTTGCATGTCGATGAGTATGACAACCGGCAGGAGCCATAGGAGTTGTCTTTAATTTATTTATGACCTGCGTGTCAACATAAACGTCATGTAATTACTTTACTTTATTGCTAACCGTTAGCCATGGTAGTAGAAGTAATAGTTGGCGAGACAACTTCACGAAGACACGATGATGGAGATCATGATGATGGAGATCATGGTGTCATGCCGGTGACGATGATGATCATGGAGCCCCGAAGATGGAGATCGAAAGGAGCAAAGTGATGATGGCCATATCATGTCACTATTTGATTGCATGTGATGTTTATCATGTTTATACATCTTATTTGCTTAGAACGACGGTAGTAAATAAGATGATCCCTCATTAAAATTTCAAGAAAGTGTTCCCCCTAACTATGCACTGTTGCGAAAGTTCGTCGTTTCGAAGCACCACGTGATGATCGGGTGTGATAGATTCTTACGTTCACATACAACGGGTGTAAGACAGATTTACACATGCGAAACACTTAGGTTGACTTGACGAGCCTAGCATGTACAGACATGGCCTCGGAACACAAGAGACCGAAAGGTCGAGCATGAGTCGTATGGTAGATACGATCAACATGAAGATGTTCACCGATGATGACTAGTTCGTCTCACGTGATGATCGGATACGGCCTAGTTGACTCGGATCATGTAATCACTTAGATGACTAGAGGGATGTCTATCTGAGTGGGAGTTCATAAGATGAACTTAATTATCCTGAACATAGTCAAAAGATCTTTGCAAATTATGCCGTAAGCTCGCGCTTTAGTTCTACTAGTTAGATACGTTCCTGGAGAAAATATAGTTGAAAGTTGACAGTAGAAATTATGCGGACAGTAAAAGGCTTATGTCCTTAATGCACCGCTCAGTGTGCTGAACCCCAAACGTCGTTTGTGGATGTTGCGAACATCGGACATACACGTTTAGATAACTACGTGATAGTTCGGTAATGTTGAATGGTTTAGAATTGAGGCACCGAAGACATTTTTGAAATGTCGCGGAACATATGAGATGTTTCGAGGGCTGAAATTGGGATTTCAGGTTTGTGCCCACGTCAAGAGGTATAAGACCTCCAACGATTTTCTTAGCCTGCAAACTAAGGGAGAAAAGCTCAATCGTTGAGCTTGTGCTCAAACTGTCTGAGTACAACAATCACTTGAATTGAGTGGGAGTTGATCTTCCAGATAAGATAGTGATGTTTCTCCAAAGTCATTGCCACCAAGCTGCTAGAGCTTCGTGATGAACTATAACATATCAGGGATAGATATGATGATCCTTGAAATATTCACGATGTTTGACACCGCGAAAGTAGAAATCAAGAAGGAGCATCAATTGTTGATGGTTAGTGAAACCACTAGTTTCAAGAAGGGCAAGGGCAAGAAGGGATACTTCATGAAACGGCAAATCAGCTGCTGCTCTAGTGGAGAAACCCAAGGTTAAACCCAAACCCGAGACTGAGTGCTTCTATAATAAGGGGAACAGCCACTGGAGCAGAATTACCCTAGATACTTGGTAGATGAGAAGGCTGTCGATAGAAGTATATTGGATATACATTATGTGAATGTGTACTTTACTAGTACTCCTACTAGCACCAGGGTATTAGATGCCGGTTCGGTTGCTAAGTGTTAGTAACTTGAAATAAAAGCTACGGAATAAACGGAGACTAGCTAAAGGTGAGCTGACGATATGTGTTGGAAGTGTTTCCAAAGTTGATATGATCAAGCATCGCTCGTTCCCTCTACCATCAAGATTGGTGTTAAACCTAAATAATTGTTATTTGGTGTTTGCGTTGAGCATAGACATGATTGGATTATATCTATCGCAATACGGTTGTTCATTTAAATAGAATAATAGTTACTCTGTTTATTTGAATAATACCTTCAATGGTCTTGCACCTAAAATGAATGTTTTATTGAATCTCGATCATAATGATACACATGTTCATGCCAAAAGATATAAGATAGTAATGATAGTACCACCTACTTGTGGCACTGCCGTGTAAGTCATATTGGTATAAAACGCATGAAGAAGCTCCATGTTGATGGATCTTTGGACTCACTCATTTTTGAAAAGGATTGAGTAATGTGAACCATGTCTATTGGTATATACGCATGAAGAAACTCCATGCAGATGGACCGTTTGGACTCACTTGGTTTTGAATCACTTGAGATATGCAAATCTTACCACATGGGCAAGATGACTGAAAAAGCCTCGTTTTCAGTAAGATGGAACAAGATAGCAACTTGTTGGAAGTAACACATTTTGATGTGTGCAGTCCAATGAGTGCTGAGGCACGCAGTGGACATCGTTATATTCTTACTTCACAGATGATTTAAGTAGATACTGAGTATATTTACTTGATGAAACACAAGTCTGAATTATTGAATGGTTCAAGTAATTTCAAAGTGAAGTTGAAGATCTTCGTGATAAGAGGATAAAATGTCTATGATATGATCATAGAAATGAATATCTGAGTTACGAGTTTGGCACTGTGGAAATTGTTTCACAACTAATACCGCCTGGAACACCATAGTGTGATGGTGTGTCCGAACATCATAGTTGCACCCTATTGGATATGGTGCGTACCATGATGTCTATTATCGAATTACCACTATCGTTCATGGGTTAGGCATTAGAGACAACCGCACTCACTTTAATAGGGCACCACATAATTCCGTTGAGACGAAACCGTTTGAACTATGGTTTGGAGAAACATGAGTTGTCGTTTCTTAAAAGTTTGGGGCTGCGACGCTTATGTGAAAAAGTTTCAGGTTGATAAGCTCGAACCCAAAGCGGATAAAATGCATCTTCATAGGACACCCAAAACAGTTGGGTATACCTCCTAATTCAGATCCGAAAGCAATAGGGATTGTTTCTAGAATCGGGTCCTTTCTCGAGGAAAAGTTTCTCTCGAAAGAATTGAGTGGGAGGAAGATAGAACTTGATAAGGTTGTTGAACCTTTACTTCAGGCAGAGAGTAGCGCAAGCACAGGAAAAATGTTTCTGTGGCCCCTGCCTCAGTTGAAGAGAAAGCTAATGATGATGATCATGGAGCTTCAGATCAAGTTACTATCGAACCTCATAGGTTGACAAGGGTGTGTACAACTTCTAAGTGGTAACCCTGTCTTAAAAGGTCACGTTGTTGGACAACGATGAACCTATGAGCTATGGATAAGCGATGGTGGGCCCCGATTCCGAAAAATGGCTCGAGGCCATAAAATCCGAGAGAGGATCCATGTATGAAAACAAAGTGTAGACTTTGAAAGAACTACTTGATGGTCGTAAGGCTGTTGGGCACATATGGATTTTAAAAGGAAGACAGACAATGATGGTAAGTGTCACCATTGAGAAAGCTCGACTTGTCGTTAAGGTGTTTCCCGACAAGTTCAAGAAGTTGACTACGATGAGACTTTCTCACTCGTAGCGATGCTAACAGTCTGTTGGAATTAGCAGGTACTGCATTATTTATGAAATCTTGCAGATGGGATGTCAAAAATATTGTTTCCTTGTTCTTGAGGAAAGGTTGTATGTGATACAACCAGAAGATTTTGTCGATCCTGAAAGATGCTAACAAGTATGCAAAGCTCCAGCTATCCTTCTAAGGACTGGAGTAAGCATCTAGGAGTTGGAATGTACACTTTGGTGAGATGATCAAAGATTTTGGGTTTATACAAAGTTTATGATAAACTTGTATTTCCAAAGAAGTGAGTGGGAGCACTATAGAATTTCTGATGAGTATATGTTGTTGACATATTGATGATCAGAAATAATGTAGAATTTCTGCAAAGCATATAGGGTTATTTGAAAAGTGTTTTTCAATGGAAAACCTGGATTAGGCTGCTTAAACATTGAGCATCAAGATCTATAGGGATAGATCAAAACGCTTAATGGTACTTTCAAATGAGCACATACCTTGACATGATCTTGAAGGTGTTCAAGATGGATCAGTCAAAGAAGGAAGTTCTTGCCTGAGTTGTAAGGTACGAAGTTAAAACTTAAAGCTCGACCACTGCAGAGCAGAGAGAAAGGACGAAGGTCGTCCCCTATGCTTAGACATAGGCTCCATAGTATGCTATGTTGTGTACCGCACCTGACATGTGCCTTGCCACATGTCTGGCTAGAGGGTACAAAGGTGATCTAGGAGTAGATCACCAGATAGCGGTCAAGATTATCCTTAGAGGAATAAGGATATGTTTCTCGGTTATGGAGGTGATAAAGAGTTCGACGTAAAGAGTTACGTCGATGCAAGCTTAACACCTATCCGGATAGCTTTGAGTAGAGATGCCGGATACGTATAATGGAGCAACAATTTGGAATAGCTCCAAGTAGAACCGTTATTTGAAATGGCTCCAAATATAGCGTAGAGATTTGCGAAGTACATACGGATCTGAATGTTGCAGACCCAGACTAAAACCTCTCTCACAAGCAACATGATCAAACCCAGAACTCATTGAGTGTTAATCACATAGTGATGTGAACTAGATTATGAACTCTAGTAAACTCTTTGGATGTTGGTCACATGGCGATGTGACCTGTGAATGTTAATCACATGGCGATGTGAACTAGATTATTGACTCTAGTGCAAGTGGGAGACTGTTGGAAATATGCCCTAGAGGCAATAATAAATAGGTTATTATTATATTTCCTTGTTCATGATAAATCGTTTATTATCCATGATAGAATTGTATTGATAGGAAACTCAGATACATGTGTGGATACATAGACAACACCATGTCCCTAGTAAGCCTCTAGTTAACTAGCTTGTTGATCAATAGATGGTTACGGTTTCCTGACCATGGACATTGGATGCCGTTGATAACGGGATCACATCATTAGAAGAATGATGTGATGGACAAGACCCAATCCTAAGCCTAGTACAAAGATCGTGTAGTTCGTATGCTAAAGCTTTTCTAATGTCAAGTATCATTTCCTTAGACCATGAGATTGTGCAACTCCCGGATACCGTAGGAATACTTTGGGTGTGCCAAACGTCACAACGTAACTGGGTGACGATAAAGGTACACTACAGGTATCTCCGAAAGTGTCTGTTGGGTTGGCACGAATCGAGACTGGGATTTGTCACTCCGTATGACGGAGAGGTATCTCTGGGCCCACTCGGTAGGACATCATCATAATGTGCACAATGTGATCAAGGAGTTGATTACGGGATGATGTGTTACGGAACGAGTAAAGAGACTTGCCGGTAACGAGATTGAACAAGGTATCGCGATACCGACGATCGAATCTCGGGCAAGTACAATACCGCTAGACAAAGGGAATTGTATACGGGATTGATTGAATCCTTGACATCGTGGTTCATCCGATGAGATCATCGTGGAACATGTGAGAGCCAATATGGGTATCCAGATCCCGCTATTGGTTATTGGCCGGAGAGGTGTCTCGGTCATGTCTGCATGGTTCCCGAACCCGTAGGGTCTACACACTTAAGGTTCGGTGACGCTAGAGTTGTTATGGGAAATAGTATGTGGTTACCGAAGGTAGTTCGGAGTCCCGGGTGAGATCCCGGACGTCACGAGGAGTTCCGGAATGGTCCGGCGGTGAAGATCGATATATTGGACGAAGGGTATTGGAGTCCGGACGTGTTCCGGAGGTACCAGGCTATGGCCAGCATGACCGAAAGGTGTTTCGGGAGCCCCGACAAGTGTTGGAGGGCCTCATGGGCCAAAAGGGGAAGGGGCAAACCAGCCCACTAAGGGTTGGTGCGCCCCCACACCCTTTCCCACGTTACTTGGGGAGATGGGGCGCCTCCACCTTGCTTGGGAGGCAAGCCTCCACCTGCTTGGCTTGGGGGGCAAGTCTCCCTAGGATTTTCCCTAGGGAGATCCAATCTGCCTAGCCGCCGCCCCCTAGGGGAAACCCTAGGGCGCCTCGCCCTCTCCCCTTGCCCCTATATATAGTGGAGGGGTGGGAGGGCAGCCGTGACCTCTCCCCTGGCACAGCCCTCCCTCCTCCTACCTTCTCCTCCTCCTCCATGGTGCTTGGCGAAGCCCTGCCGGAGAACCACGAGCTCCACCACCACCACGCCGTCGTGCTGACGGAGCTCTCCCTCAACTTCTCCTCTCCCCTTGCTGGATCAAGAAGGAGGAGACGTCCCCGGGTTGTACGTGTGTTGAACGCGGAGGTGCCGTCCGTTCGGCACTAGGATCATCGGTGATTTGGATCACGGCGAGTACGACTCCATCAACAGCGATCTACAAGGGTATGTAGATGCACTCTCCTTCCCTCGTTGCTAGATTACTCCATAGATTGATCTGTCCGTTCGGCACTAGGATCATCGGTGATTTGGATCACGGCGAGTACGACTCCATCAACAGCGATCTACAAGGGTATGTAGATGCACTCTCCTTCCCTCGTTGCTAGATTACTCCATAGATTGATCTTAGTGTTGCGTAGAAAATTTTGAATTTCTGCTACGTTCCCCAACAAAAAAATCCCCTTTAAATTATACTGTACATACACTAAAAGTACCCAAAGACTTACAGTGTAAGTGACCAAGATTTACAGTGTAAATCTCCTAGAAAATACAGATTACTTACACGGTAATTACACTCCAAGTACCCACTGATTTACACTACTAAAACTGATAAATTATTGTGTAAGTGACGAAGATTTACAGTGTAAATCCCCTAGAAAATACATAGTAATTACACTGCAATTACTCACTGATTTACACTAGTAAAACTGATGAGCTTACGCTGAATTACAGTACAAGTGACCAAGATTTACAGTGTAAATCCCCTAGAAAATAAAGATTACATACACAGTAAATACACTACAAGTGCCAATAACACTAGTAAAACTAAGGGCTTACACCGAATTACAGTGTAAGTGACCAAGAGTTAAAGTGTAAAGCCCCAAGAAATTACAGTGTAAGTGATCCAAAACTAACACTAATACCCAAGAATTACAGTGGAAGTGCCTACATTGTAAATAACCTAAAAAATACAGAACACTAACATAGGAAATTACACTAAAATAATGCAGGATTTGCAGTGATGAACTTGCGCTGTAAGAACCCAGCAAAATACAGTGAAACTCCAGAGCCAGTCCACTCTAATTTACAGTGATAGTTCCCATGATATTACACTCGGAATACCCAACTATTTACAGAACAAATAAATAAAGTAAAAAAAAGCAAAAGTACCCAACAAATTTCATCTATATCTAAACAATTTGTTGCTCAGTATTGTTAATACTGACATTTTGTTTTAAAATATACCAGACGAGGAGCATGACGAAGACAGTAACTGAAGAGGACCTACTAAGATTTTCACAGGAAGAACTCATCCTAATTAAATGTGAGTTACACTAGTAGAAACTATATATTGGAAGATGTTACATAAAATAATGCTAACAAAAATATGTTGCGGGACACATTTTCATTCACCGCTCTTCTACATTCCGACATTATATACAAGCTAATAGCAAATTCAATTACCATAGAGCTACCAATCTGAGTAAAGAACAACTATAAAAAATAAATTGCCCTATTGCTTGCAGGTAGACTTTGGAGATGGGCCTACAAGCATGACTGGTGCTAATGAGGAAAACTCCAGGACCAAAGCAAATAACATCAACAGCAGAAGAATAGATAGAAATGTAAGCAACCATTGGAACTCTTATAAGACCTGAGAAAAGAAAGCAGTAGCTTACATTTTAACTTACTCTGTAGACATTGGAAGAAATGCGTTGCCGTAGCAACAGCAAGCGAAGATGGCAGAGCAGAATTTAATCCCTGCAAGACAAACCTCTTTTACAGCATGAATTTGGAGCATGCAAGCACACAAAAATTCAGAAACAAGTACATATCATAGATGAAAGCTTTAAGAAAAACAAAACTGAAACAAGAGACTAAAATTGCAGGTGACTGAAGATATTGATCCCACAACATCAGCTGCTAAAACAAATTCAAGAAACATACCACAATAATGAAGGACAAGGGAAAGAACCAGACGACTCGCATGTACAAGACGGTGACAATGGATTCCTTGATGAAGAAGACATTAAGAGGTTCCTACAAAGTTAAAGAAAAAGAAACTAACTTATACTGGAAAATGACCGAGAAAATGGACTCACATGAACAAGATGAAAAAGTCATTGAAAAAGACTAATAACTTATACTGAAAAAAAGAAAATAACTTGAAAAGTGCAAGAAAAAAGAAATGATAATAACCTACATCAAAAGTACGGAACTACATAGTCAAAAAATACTATGGATAATTTTTACATGCAAGGAGAAAAATCACGGAGCATTTTACTCAGATATAACTTTAGGTACGATCAAGGAGGACTAACCACATTCCTTCTCCCAGCAGATGATAATTTCCTCTTCAAGCTTTTTACTTTCTGAAAAAACAAAAAGTCACTGGACAACCTAAAAAAAGAATATAACAAAAAAATATCAACTAATACAAAGAAAGAAAAACACACTTGATTCATATAGAACTTCAAAAGGGCTTTGTCAAATCCTCCTTCATCACCAGAAAGTTCTTGCAAAAAAAAAGTGCTAGATACATCTATTCGAGTGTAAAATAGCAAATCCGTAAATTTAAACCTGAAAATTACATAGCTAAAGCATGAACATTTCACTAAAAAAAGGCGCAAAAAATACAATATAAATACATAAACTAAGCAAGACGAATACAATATAAAACTAGGGGTACACTAAGAGCCATAAATTCAGGAATTACATAACTGAATCAAGAAAAATACACTGCAAAAATTTGGGGGGGGGGGGGGGGATACACTGCAAAGTACACATAGAAACTATGGGAATTCTTGGGGAAATTACAATGTAAACAGGACACAGTTGAGAAATGGAAGACAAAAGAGAGCAGGACACATCTGTCCAGAATAAGCTACACCACAACATCTACAACAAATATGCTTATGTGTATCAACATGTCTCACTGTTTAATAAGTTTCTAATTTTCTGACCAGCGTGTGTTCTGCATGTTTCAGTGTTGGTGCACAGCAAGTGAAACTCGCCTGCATGCATTTCGGCGATTTCTATGCAATAAAATGCAAACAAGGGTCAGAACTCGATATATTTTTACATATGTTCCACAATAATTATTTCTTAACAATATTTCTCAATTTCTCAATGTAAACCTACCCGCTGTTGTTGTCTTTTATTTCACTGTATTCAGCTCATACCAATCTAGCATCATATATAAGTAACCTGCTTTGCTTTGTCACTTCATCTGCAATAATGTTGATATTATTCGGTTCATTATCTGAATATGCTGTTTTTTTATGATTCTCTTGTAATTTGTTGGCCCTTGTCTTCTGTTTATAACGCAGCTAAATTTCAATATGGCTAGTGTCTTTCTTAAATAGAGGGTTAGAATTTCAGAACCATTTCAACTCAGGTCTGTTTACCTCTTTAGAATTTGACTGTGTGATCTGTTTGCATTATTTCAGGTGCCTTGTGTCGTTGGATCTTATTAGGAATTTGTACTGTATTGTGCGCAATGACGTGGAGATCATGATGCAGGTAGCACCTTATGTGCCTAATGTTGTATTTTGATACCAACTTCTCACTAGTTTCATAATCCATAGATTTGTCATATATAGTTTAGGATTGAGAAAAAACAACAACCTTAAATACTTAATCTTATTCTGTCGATTTTTGGTTTTGGAGTACTTTGTTTGAGGTCCATTAAAGACTCATCTAGCCGTTGAATGTTTATGTCGTAATTTTGTCACCACATTTGGTAGATATATGTGGTAGCTCTTAAAAAGTAGTAGAACTTCTTTGTTTCCCCGCTTAAAAGCTTTGAAAAATACCAAATAAGAAACTGATCAATTTGTAACATAGCTGATTAGTGAAATGGTGGAACTTGAGCACCATTATTTGCAATAGACTTGTACCCTTCATTTTTGGGAAGGTACATATGTTAATCATTGGCCTATTATTCATCTTTTGACACAGCTGGAGGATCAGATCGCGGCCTGTGGTCCTAACTAATGTCAAGCGAAGGGGAAAGATCGTGATCCCATCTGATCCCTTACATTATGGTGTCTCTGAAGATGTGGCGATGTTCAGAGGGTGTCTGACATTAGAGGGCGTGCGTGAAACAAGACGAGGATTTTCGCGGCAGAACTTTGGTCTCATAACCCTGTAAATGAAACTTGTTGTCCTTTGTCGATGTTTGTTCGTGAAGTCTATATCCTTGTGTGTCGTGGATGTTCTGCTCCTGGACTGCCCATGGGCTGTGTGTAAACCCCATCCTGGTTGGTTGGTTGCCAGTGACTTTCTTTTGTTGTATGTTGTGATGGCTTCTCTATCTAAGCAAGTCGTGTTGTTGGCTAGTGTACCAAGAGTGCTGCAAGTCTCAATACTTGGATATTTTAAGCACCTCTTTTCGGTCTGTAATCTTCAGCGTGACTTGCTTATAAGACTACGACGGTGTCGTGGGCGGCAACAAGAGGAGGGGCAAAGTAGAGGTGATAGTTTTGCCAGGCGACACATGCAGGCATCACGAAGCCGGCGATCCGTGGGTTGGCACAAAACCAGATTCCAGTAGTGAAACTTATATCGATCAGAAGTGAAAAAATACAGAAGAACTACAAACTGAATTTTCTTAAACTCTTGTAAAATGAAGTATATGCCGGACTGTTCCAAATAGTCAGCTCTCCACTTCTGGAATTTTTTATTCTACATAAGTACAGTAAAGTATTGTTTAAGAAAAGAAATACTCAGCTCAAGGAAAGACTATGACAGTAGAGACGGTTCTACAAACATCAGCTTCCAAATACCACTTGGCATTGGAGGGGAAATAAGGCACTTTTGAAGATCCTTGCAGAACTTTCATAAATGATAACCCCTTAGTTACAATTATATTGCAAGGATCACAATTAGAAAACCATGAAGAAAGTACAAAGTGTGATTTCCAACACATCTTAGCAACTAACCACTGAGTATATGCAAAATATATAGGTGTAAGCCAACATCATTTTCTTCTTATCTTGGTTAATGGGTATTACCAAAGCCAGGTCTAGCTCCGCGACCGGGCGTGAAGCGATCAACGGCGTGTGTCGGCGGAGAAAATGGTTTATGTCGCTGGAACAAGAGGGAAAATGTCCTGGCGTTCGTAGCCAGGGGAGTCAACCGTCGCCGTGGGCGTTTGTTTGCCTGGTACAATCGTCTCCTCATATTCTTGTTATCGTTCGGAGTAAATTGCACAAAACCACCACTTTGAAGGCTAGCTTTGCGAAAAACACTACAATACATTTTTTTTTTGCCACAAGTAGAAAACAGGCATTTGGTCACAACGCAATATTCACATTAGTCCCGGTTGCATTACGAACCGGGACTAATATAAGCATTAGTCCTGGTTCAAATGGGCCTTTTAGTCCCGGTTTGAGACACAGACCGGGAAAAAAGGGCATCGCACCCTTTAGTCCCGGTACGTGTCTCAAACCGGGACTAAGGTCATCTCCAGCCGTGCCCTCAACAGGCCCCCCAGGCCAGTTCTTTGGTGCTGGCGCCGAAAAAACGGCCCAGTCGCGCCCCCAGGACGCCGAAAATCGCCGGTTCGGACCTTTTTTCCGCCCGGCGGTCACAGGCCGAACCCGGCGCGCTGGGGAGCAGTTGGGGGCTCCGGCGCTAGGGAAAAGCATGCCTGGCCCACACCGATAGGGGAAAAGGCAAGGTTTTCTTCCCCCGACTCGCCTCGCACCCCCCGTGCCCTTGGCCACCACTAGCTATATCCCGGCGACGGCCGCCGCCCTACTCCGCTAGATAGCCATTCCCTGCCGGAAAATAGCAGCGCTTCGCCGTGGCAGCCCCTCCACCGAGCGCAAGGTGTTCGGCGTTTTGCCTATCTCGGCGATGGACTCGGATGAGGAGGAAGAGCTTGCCGCGCTGCTGGAGGAGGAAGCAGCGGCCGACGTCCAAGAAGAAGAGCATCTCATGGTGCTCGCCGCCCTCACCCAGCTGCTGGCGAGCAATGAAAAGCCGCGGCGAGGTGGCTCGGCGCCGGGGCGGGTGAAAGCAAAGAACCGGCATCGTCTCCAAGGCTACTGCATGCTCTACTCTGACTACTTCGCCGATGCTCCACTTCATGGCGAGAGAACATTTCGGCGCCGTTATCGGATGAGTCGAAAGCTCTTCCTCAGGATTGTGAATTCCATCCGGGAGTTCGACAACTACTTCAAGTGCAAGATGGATTGCACTGGCGCTCTTGGATTCACCTCCATCCTGAAGTGCACGACAGCGATGAGGATGCTTGCATATGGAGCTCCCAGTGATTCACTCGACGACTATGGGCGCATGGCCGAGTCCACCAGCATAGAGTGTTTCTACAAGTTCTGTCGGGTAGTGGTGGCAGTGTTTGGGCCACAATACTTGAGAACACCCAATGCGGAAGACACTGCTCGGATCCTAGCCCAGAATGCAGCAAGAGGATTTCCTGGGATGCTTGGAAGCATCGACTGTATGCATTGGAAATGGAAGAACTGCCCATTTGGTTGGCAGGGGATGTACAAAGGCGTCAAAGGCGGTCGCTGTGTGGTGCTTGAGGCGGTAGCCACACAGGACCTCTGGATTTGGCACTCCTTCTTTGGTATGCCAGGAACTCACAATGACATCAACGTGCTGCAGTGCTCTCCTGTTTTTGCCAAGCTCGTTGAAGGTCATTCTCCTCCGGTGAACTTCGAGATCAATGGGCACTAATACAACGAGGGGTACTATCTAGCTGACGGCATCTATCCGAGATGGTCGACATTTGTGAAGACGATCTCAAACCCTGTGGCAGGAGGCAAGAACGCCTGGTTTGCAAAGCTTTAGGAGGCTTGCAGGAAGGATGTCGAGCAGGCATTTGGTGTGCTCCAATCTCGATTTGCTATTGTTCGGTACCCCGCTCAGACCTGGTCCAAAGATCAAATGTGGGAGATTATGACTTGCTGTGTCATCTTGCACAACATGATCATCGAGAGCGAGCAAGAAGACCCAGTGTTTGACACTGAACCATACTACAGGCAAGGTCCTCTAGCCGAAGTTGATCACCAGCTACCGGCAACTTGGACTGCCTATCTCAGTATGTGTCAGGAGATCCGAGACCCACAGGTGCATCATCAACTGCAGAAAGATCTGATTGAGCACCTATGGAGGCTCAAGGGGGACGCCGTGTGATGAAATACGAGTTTTTATTTGTTGAACTATATAATTTGTATCGAACTATTTGTTGTTGTACTATTTTGTTGAAGTATTTGATTTTTCTGTGATTGAAATATGTGATAAAAAATATTTGATGAAATACGCCCATAATTGAACGCCGAGACACGGCGAAACCACGCCGAATATGGGCCTATTCTCGCCCATATGGGCCCTTTATTCGTCGAAATTGGGCTGCAAAGTGGGCCAATTTCGGCGCCTGGGGGCGAGCTGGGGGCGACGACTGGGTGCAAAACCGCCCCCAGCGCCGCCGGCTCGCCCACAGGGGGCGATTTTTATGCGTCCTGGGGGGGCCAACGGCTTGAGATGCCCTAAAGGTCCTTTAGTCCCGGTTCGTGTCTCAAACCGGGACTAAAGGGCGCATTTCTCAAACTCTACCCCTCCCCCCGTGCCATTTCAGTTTTAAAAAAACAAAAGAAAATGATAAAAGCTTCAAAAAATAAAATCCTTCGAGATGTAGTTATACTACTACATCTACTAGTTAGGAAAATTAAAAGACTTAAATTTGGACATGTTTTGCAAAAAAATGTCATGAAAAAGTAAAACGGCTATAACTTTTGCATACGATGTCGGAAAAAAAGATATGCTCAAATTTCAGTTTTTTTGAATTTTAGTTAAATCTGGTCAAACTACTTATTCAAGAAGTATTAGTGTTACTAAATAATTATTCAAGAATATTAGTGTTACTAAATAATTATTTCAATTTTTTTGAATTTTGGTCAAATCTGGTCAAATTGTGGTCAAACTATGTTCAAACTACTTACTCAAGAAATATTAGTGTTACTAAATAATTACTCAAGAATATTAGTGCTACTAAATAATTATTTCAATTTTTTGAATTTTGGTCAAATCTGGTCAAGCTGTGTTCAAACTATGGTCAAACAACTTACTCAAGAAATATAGTGTTACTAAATAATTATTGTTTTTTAGAATAATAGTTTCAAACTCAAACAGTGTAACGTGTGACTTCATGCTCAAACTAAACTCCTGAGGGTTAATAGGATTGACATCTTACTATTGTCAAGAAAACAACAAGTGCAGACTTGGAAACGAGGGGGAATAGAACCCGGAAGTTAAGCATGCTCAGGCTGGAGTAGTGAGAGGATGGGTGACCGTCCGGGAAGTTAGATGATTTGGAATGATGAGGGGTGATTAGAGATTAAAATAATTCAGAAATTTGAAAATCGGCAAAAAAAATTCAAAAAAATTCATAAAATTTCCTTTAGTCCCGCTTGGTGTTACCCAGCAGGACTAAAAAGTGGACCTCCAGGCTGCGGCCATGTGGAGGGCCTTTAGTCCCGGTTCGTATAAGAACCGGGACTAAGGGGGGAGGAGGCTTTAGTACCGACCCTTTAGTCCCGGTTCCTCTAGAAGCGGGACAAATAACCCTTTTTCTACTAGTGTGCAGAAAACACCACGTCTACGATAATCTTTTTGCAAAAAACATTGATCGTCGGATCGGGCTCAGTTAAGTGAGTTTCTGACAAATGGGGCCGCCACTCAGGCTGACATGGCACCAATTTCTCACACAGTTACTTGAAAATGTTTGCTGGATGTGGGGCCTGCTTGCCAGACTAACAAGCCTCTCTTTGGCATTCCATCGAACAGTTTAAGTCCAGTGCGCAGGCCGGCGGACAAAGGCCGGCGTCGCGAGCCTCAGCCAGGCATCGAAGGTCAAGGACGGCAACGACGGTGGCGTCGGGACGCGGCGGCCGTGCTCAAGGATGATATCGCGGGGGAGCACTGGCGGCGGGGAGGCCTCTGCCTCGATGGAGGGCGGATGAAGGGCGGCCTCTGCCTCGGTGAGGCAATGACGATGGCGGACTCTGCCTCGAGGGAGACCTCGCGTGGCTTGCGAGGGCACAGGGATCCCATTGCCCCCTCGCAGTCCTCAACTCCTTCCCCAAGCTCGGAGCTCCTCACCCCCTCCAATTGCCGAGGTGCCGCTGCCCGTCCGCTCGGCCAAATTCCTTGCCAGCAGCCCTCCCATCCATTTCCTTCGGCGTAACCGACTCCTCTGGATGCCCTCGAACTGTCAGCGCCCCCGAGTTTCTCTGGGGAAGCCCTGCAGGTGCTGCCCCCGCAGCTCTTAGGCCGCCGCGGCCTGGCCCATGGCGGCGACGCTGCAGGCCGTCCCATACGACCCTGTGGCCATCCCCAGACGCGGGGTGGAGCGCCTGTTCTAGAGTCGTCGCCGGCGAGCTCCCTCGGGCCCCAGTCAACACCAGTGCCGACGGCCACAACGCTCCTCTATCCAGCGGCAGGAGGTTGACGAGCAGCAGATTTTTTTTTCTTTTTTCTTTCTATGACAGGTGGACCCCATAGGGCCACGCATGATGATAACGTTAGTCAACGTCGCCGTTACCCAGGCGGTGCCACGTCAGCCTGACTAGCGGGACCAATCTGTCATAAACATGCTCAATCGAGTCAAATCCGCCGGTCAGTGTTTTTTGCAAAAAAAAATTACGCAAGACGTGATGTTTTCTACAAATGTATTGTAGTGTTTTTCGCAAACCTAGTCTTCAAAATGGTTGTTTTGTGCAATTTACTCTATCGTTAGTCAATACTCGGGTCCAACAATTGGTAACAGACAAGAAAAGTGGTGTGCGTCACCGGAGACAAGGAAGACGGCATTGTGTCGCCGGAGACGAAGAAGAAAGATGGCCTTGTTCGCGCGGAGATGAGGCATGCAGCAGTGTTGGCTTCACGGACGCGGTGGCGGCGGCCATGGTGACGAAAACGACGGGAGCTGCAACAACTCTGATGACGAAAACGACGGGAGCTGCTACAATTCCAACGATGGCAATCCGAGATTATGGGGATATTGTTGGGAATAATTTTGTCCTGGATGCGTTCCGGGTGTGTTCGTGCGTCTCGTGAGTCTGTTAGCAGGTTATAGTTCGTGCATGTAGTTGTGTCAGTTGAGTAGTGGATGCTGGCCGAGTCATCCGTAGGAGCTATTATTCCAGGAGGTGGCCGTGCGTGTGTGTGTGCATGGTTCAGGTTAGTGGCCTCCGGCAGTGCGTGCGTCTGCTACTTAAGCGGCTGTAATCAGTTTGTGAGATGTGGTGTGTTACCGAGCAGTTTGAGCTGGGAATAGAAAAGGCCGTACATGCGGCATGGAGTTCGTCGCCTGAAAAAATCCGGTGTCCTCCTCTCCATCTTCTACCTCTGTCCCTGAGCGAGCGAGCAAGAGGGAGGGAGGGCGAGCTGGTCCGGGGTTCGTCCCAACAGTCGTTACCACGGCACGGATTAAGATGGCCGACGAGTTCCACTTCGAGACGCCTCTCCAAACGCCTGCAGCGCGCATTTGACAAAGTTTAGATGAATATTTGGCAAGGCGCATGGGCTGCATCCGAACACATCCTTTCTTCGTGGAATGGACAGCTCGGCCCATAGACAGACCATCGTCGGGATAGACGCTCCCTTGCGTGCACACGTTGGGAGGTAGGACCACACAGGCCGAGAACCCGGACGAGCTGTCAAGGCTTTCACCCGACGCCATCGCTTATCCAGCGGCAGTTTCCCGTTTCCAAGCTCATCAATGGCAAACGCCTCCGCAAGAGCCTGAGCAATACAAGGGGCTCCATCACCCCTCCACTCCTCGTCCATTCCGCCGCCGCCACAGCAGCGAATTCCCCAGCGCGCCGTGCCTTCCGACCCCGGTCCGCCTGCCTCCTCCCGGACCTCCTAGCCATGTCGGCCGCCCAGATCAGGGCCGAGATCAACGGCCTTATCGCCTCCAAGTTCGCCGAGGTGACCCCCCCCCCCCCCCCGCCCCCCTCCCCTCACACCAACGTCCCATCATGTTTGTGGGCTGGAATCGCTGAGCATCACCGTTTTCGATCGGTTTTGGCCGGCTGGCTAACTGACCTTTGCTCTGCCGTGGTGGATCTAGGGTACGGTGGATCAGTATTTCTTGCAGCTGTACGTGATGTGGAGGTACAAGAAGATACGCAAGGGCATGGCCGTTGAGGTCATGGAACGCTTCCTCCAAGACGCTGACAAGATCCTCACCGAAATCGCCGTCTTGCTGTCGGCACCCCTCTCCCTGATCTGCGTGTCTCGTCATTCTCGTCTCTCGGGTACGTATAAACTGACCTTTGTCTGTTTCTCTGCTCTCGTGTTCGCAGGAACGAGCCCCAGCTGGACTACGACAAGGTGGAGGGGATCGCGGATCAGCTGGACGGGTGCAGCAGCAGCAGGTGATGATGACGACAAGCCCCCTTTCCATTTTGTCCCCGCCCTTTTTTAACTCGAAGTTTGTTTCTCCGCTGCATCAATGTCGACATTCTTATGCGTTTGTCATGAGTTTCTATGGGATACGGACACGGGAAACGGCATTTTCTAAAAATGGACTTACAGGGATAAGGCGAGTATATGCGCAGATGATGAATAAAATAGTTCAATGCTGCTTTACAATCAAAATTAATATTAAGTTCCAATATAAGTATTATAAAATGCCAAGTTGAAGGCCAAGGCTTCAAACTTCAGATGCTTCATCTCCTATCATCTCTTGCAAAAACTGGGGCTCATGATCAAGTGCCAGTTCAGCACCTTCAGCTATGCACACTTTCAAGTGCCAGATCTCCACCAACACAAACCATTCTCCTTGTCCCACTCACACATAATCTTTGGACTTCCTTGACAGTAGACGCAAGTTATGTGCATAAAAACTAAATCCACAGCTCGGTCAGGAACCAAACTATTTCTTATAGTGCTATGAATAAAAGAATATCGCTCCAATTCATCTCAAAACAAGAGGACGATACTGGCTGCCCAAGTAGCTTCAATGCTAAATCCTCCTTGTCAAAAATAAAAAAGCTTCAAGGCTAAATCTTTTAACTCTGGAGTGTGCACACCATAAGTTCCCCACCATTGATTTGGATCAAAATGAGCTCTATCATCTATTGCTTCTGGATCTTCAATGGTATTCATAAAAGAGAGAAGTCAGCAAATTGTTTCTTCACTTTCCTCCTGTCATCTGGATTTGAAAAAACTGCTTAGTTCCTGTTTTATGTAACTTCAGCGTCATTGTGGCCCCTGACACGACCAGGAACTTCCTCAATCCAGCTTGAAGTGTAATTAATACTTTGGGTTCACAAAATGTTCCATACAATGAAGGGAAGTGTAACTCTTGGTCCAGCAAACTGTCAAAATTTTATGAACAACATCATGAAATGGTTATTAGTTTTTTCTTATTTTGAATGAAACAGAAGGACGTATATTTATTAATTTTCAAATAAACAATACAAAGTCTTTTAGCTAAAAATAAAAGAAGTAAAAAAGGAATAAAAAATTCAAAAGGAAGAACTAGATTACAACAAGTACAAACATGCTTCCTAGTGCTCCTTTCTTTCACCCGGACAGATAGCAACTTTCACCTTCTCTATCATGGTGTCCCATATCTCATAGATAAGATGAAGAAATGATTTATCTGTGCCGGTTGTCCTTATCATCGGGAAAATGGGTTCAGTGAAGGCAAGGATTAACTTATATTATCGCACCACTCCTCATTAAGAATCATTTTTTTCACGGATGATCCATTCTCTAAATCACCCTCTTTATAATTATTCCACTCATTAGAACGAACCATTTTCTCAAGACATGACTTGATTAACATGAACCTCTTCAATATGACGAGACTTGCAAATCTTGTCTCTGCAATCGCAAGAAATTCTTGCTTCCTGAACACATTGAACATGGACAACCTCATGTTGTGATTCAAGATACAATTTTTAATATAGAAGGCATCATCTCCAGCTTCTTTTATACATTTAAATTCAGTATTTTCACCAACAAAGTTCTTCGGATCACATATGTCCTTCATTACAAGCTTGAGGGTTTGCACAACACATGGAGTCCAGAAAATATTTTTGTAATGAGTTTCAATCCTGAAGCCAATATATTTGCAATTCGATGTATTGTCGGCAATAACCTGGACCACATTCTTTGATATGACCTAGTCAATTACTTCCTTCAACCTATCAAATATGTATTCCTTGGTTTTTACCTATCAAAATAAAGAACTAGAAATTGTCAGCAACAAACAGCGAGTATTGTACAACACAAACAAGCAAAAGATAAGGTAAAATTGCTGTCTAATAAGCTTTACCTCTCTTTCGGTATTGATGGCTTTTGGGAACATGGGGACACCCTATGTCATAGCTATGATGTTCAAAATAGGGTGCCGTTGAGGATCATACCATCCATCACTTGCATATTCACTCCCTTGAAGAGCCATGCCATCTTGATCGGCTCAAGCATCCTCTCAACATGGAACTTCTTCTTCTGCAGAAATGTGGTCCTCAATGCATCATACGATTGATCTGAAAAAAATGCATCATATGGTGGAGGCACATTGCCTCCCAATTTTTTGTTTGAAACATAACTGTAAGAGGCAGGGTTTCTTGCCAAATTGAAGGGAAGTGGTATAAAATAGAAGTGCACAACACAATCAGCATGCTTGCAAGGTGAACACCACTACTACAATAGAACACAGTATAAGATTAATAAGATGCAAAGCTCCTGTGTATATAGAACATCCTTGCAATTTGGAGATCAACAATGTGTCTCCCTTCAGGTGTAAAACTATCCGAGATACTGGCCTGCTTTCCCTTTCTTTTCTTCACTGATGATGGCAAACTCGGACCTTCATAAGGAGCTAGGGAGATTAATTTATTTTTTGGTGCACTATTGGCTACAGCTGCACTAGCTTCACGATCTTCCTTGTGAAGTTTCTCAAGAACAGGATAAGCAATCTTGGTGCATATCTTCACACCAGCACCTGTAGTCTTCAAAAGATGTGCTCTCACTCTTGAATAACTTACAGGGAAATCCCCATCACTAAAGTGGCAATTAAATCTTTCATCCACTCCACATCGTGTAACATGAACCCGCAGGGCAAACTTAGGATTAGAAATAGTGATTCTCCTTTGTATCATTGGCAGTCCCACATCCAAACCCAGCAAACATCGGACAGTTGAGCAAAAACTTTAATCCAGTACATGTTGACCCTTGACGGATAGTTCGATCAGACACAAGCAATCCACCCAAGCAAGAGATATAGTAGTCTAGCAGAAGATGATGTCAAGATTGCTAAGTTGTACACCAGCAGATGAAACAGTGGTGTACACCACCAGATGAAACATGCACGTTCCTTTACACTGCTACTTGGCTTAGCCAGCTAGCCTAGCAGCAATGGAGCTTGCGTGCAAAATGGAGATCCATGTAGATGGATGGAGACAGGGAGACTTACGGCGAGATGCTGCATTATGTCGTTGTTGCCAGCGGCGCGGAGAGATCGTCAGATTGCAGCAACTGACAGATGACGGCGATAGGACTCGTATGTAGGGTTTGTTTTGACGATCAGCGACCAGACACTGATATCAGGTAGCCCACGTCAGCCTCCCGATGTGCTTCAGATCAAGTACTTGATCGTGGTAACAGCCCCATACTATCCCTGTTATATCCCCTTCGTATCCCAGCCGTTTTCTCTTTATTTTTATTTTTATTAATTTTAAAAAGGGACACATCAGGATACGTGTATCATCGGCGTATTGGTGTGTATCCCCGTTCTGGACGCGTATCCTGCATTGATTCGGCACACATGTGCAGTATCCCTGCAACATAGATGGGTATGCCCTGTGTGGTGTTTGCGCTGTGGTGTAGTCGTAAGTTGAAGTAGTGCCCAGTTTAGTTGTGTTTTGCATAACGGAAGTACTGGTATTCATTCCGAGGGAAATGTTATGGCTTGGACAGGAATTACTTTGTTGCCTCGCGAGCATTCCCGCTGTTAATGATATGCTATTCCGTTAATGGTAGTGTTTTCTGTTTTGTCCTTGTTTCTGTTTAGATGTGTCGGTGCGGTGTCATTTGCGGCTGTCGTATACACATAACTACAAGAGCTGGGGATAGTTGTGTTTCCAGTAACGGAATTGTCGGTATTCCTTCCAATGGCAATGCTATAGCTCGTCAAGGAAAACATTTGTCATTCTGCAAACATTTCTTGTATTAACGATATATGCTATATGTAACGGCAATGTTCTTTCTATTCGAATACTCGGATACATTGGTGCAGGGTGTGTACATTATGGGGGCATGTGGCTGGTGTCATTCGCGCCGCTGTACAGCCATAATTAGAAGAGCCAAATTTAGTTGTGTTTTGTGTAAGAGAAATATCGATATTCATGACAATCTTATGTTTCAACAAGTGGAACTTTGTCGGTTTTTAAATATCTATGGTACTACTTATCTGCTATCGCACGCAAGTCGTTGTTTTCTTGGTTTATCAACAATTTGTTGTGTTGACAACTGTGAAGGGAATTGGCCCGTTGAGAATAGTATTATGGCATTGCAAATATGCTTATGTGTATCAACATGCCCCAGTAGCATTTAATAAATTTCTAATTTTCCGATCTTCCACTGTGGCATATACCAGTGTTGGTGCTAAGAGAGTCAACCTCTCATGTGTGGAGTACTTCCATCCTGAGGCAAAAACCGAAGAAAGGTCAGTACCCATTATGTACTATGTTGCACAATAACTATTCTCTACAGTCTCTCTCTCTCTCTCTGGTCTCCGGTACTGACTGGTCTTATCTGTTCTCTGCTCTGTGATTCACAGGAACCAGCCAGTGGTGGACTTCGACAAGGTGGACGCCCTCGTGCAGCAGCTCAAGGGGTGTAGCTCCAGGTGATAACTATGATGACGAACCCTCCCTCCCCCCCCCCCCCCACACACACACATTCTTAATTAATTGTATCTTTGTTTATCTGTTGCGTTGATGTCGTGCGATTCAGATGTTTTATTCAAGTGTATGACATTCTTTTTGTTTGCCGTGTATCGATAGTTGTGTTTCATGTAACGGAAGTGCTGGTATTCATACCAAGAACAATGTTATGGCTCGGCGAGGAATACTTTGTCATCTTGCTGCTATGTGTAATGCTAATGCCAATGGTAGTTATTTCGGTTTATCCATATTTCTGATCAGATAGTCGTCTTGGCGTTGTTTGGGGCTGTCATATGCGCATAAGTAGAAGAGCTGAGTTTAGTTGTGTTTTCTTAACAGAATTTTCAGTATTCCTGCCAATAGGAGTGCTGTAGCTCATCAAGGAAAACTTTGTCTTTCTGGAAACTTTTCTTGTATTAATGATATGTTATTCTACGTGAAGCCAATGTTAATTCCTGGTTTCTCCACTGCATTCAATGTTGTTTCTATTTGGATACGTTAGCACAGGGTGTGTACGTCATGGGGATGCGGCTTGTATCATTCGTGATGTCGTATAGACATAATTAGAAGAGTGGAATTTTCTTGTGTTCCGTGCAAGGGAAATAACAATATTCATGCCAATGTTATGTCTCGGCAAGTGAAACTTGTTGTTTTTCAAATATCTTTGGTACTATTTATTCGCTATCACATGGGACGCCAGTGCCATTTATTTTTTTGGTTTACCAAACAATCTATTGTGTTGACAACCATGAGTTCGAATGCCTCCTTGAGAATATTATTATAGCAACACAAGTATGCTTATGTGTATTGACATGCACAATATCGTTTAATTAGTATGGTCAATTTCTAATTTCCCGATCTTGCTCTTTTTTGCATATATCAGTGTTGGTGCTAACAAACTGAGCGTGTCATGCATGCACTTCCGTCGGTTCAATCATTCAAAAACCAAAGAAGGGTTAGTAGACAGTATCTTATTATACATGTTGCACAATAATTATTATCCACACTCTTTATTGTTCACATTCTATATGTAAACCCGCCCTATTTTATGGCAGTATATTTAGCTCATACCAATCTAATATTCCCAGAACTAACTGCTAGCTAGTCTTCATTTCATCTGCAACAACGTGGTGGTAGATCTCGGTTCATTTCCTAAATATACCTCTTTCATTACTCTCTTGTATCTTGTGAGCTCCAGGCTTTCGTTTATAGCATGATTAAGTCTGAGATGGCTAGATTTTTTTATTCAAATAGAGGTTTACAATTTCTGAACAATTTTAGTTCAGTTCGCTTAGAATTTAATAGTGTTGTATATTTGCATTACCCTAGGTACCTCACTGCATTGGCTCCTATTATGAATGAGTTATGTGATGTGCGCAACATGTTCCTCACCATACTGCAGGTAGTCCCTTGTGTCCTTATGTTTGCTTTTTACACTAAACTTCTCACTTGTATCACAATAAATATACTGGACGTAGTTTATTGATAAATTAAAAAATTACATTGATCGTATTCTTGTTGTATTAAAAATTTATACTGAAAGGAACCGTTTGGTTTCTGGACCACATTGGAGCACTTAATTTGACGTCTCTGAAAATCCAATTTGGTTGTCAAATGTTTCTGTTCTTAATGTTGTCATCACACGGCCGTAAACGTATGGGATAGCTCTAAGCAATGGAGTTTCTCTGTTTCCCACCATTGCCAAGTATAGTAATATGATATTGACCACCTTTCAATATGGGAAACGTTATTAATCAGCCGGCTGATAATAGCTTGCGCATCCGCCAGACGCTGCACCGTTCGATCGCTTCATTGTGATTTCACGCCACGCTGGAAGTGTTCACACGGAAGTGTGCTGGTGCGTGGCCCCTGTGGGTCCATTATTTGATTATTTTCATATACGGTGCGACTCTGACTTAGAGCCTTTCACGTCCGTCATCTTGCTTGGATGCCACGCACCTTACAGGATGGACCTGACTCCCTATAATCTCTCCTTTCTGCAACAAGATCTCTGTTGCAGAAAAACAGTAACAAAACCTCTGTTACAAAAATAATTAGTTGAGCAAGGCCTTTGGACCTCTATTGCAAAAAAAAAGTTGCAACATGACCTCCGTTGCAAAAAAAATTTGTAACAATGCCTCTGTTACAAAAAAGAACGGCAACTTTACCTATATGTTGCAAAATTTTCTGCAATATGACCCGAGTTGCAGAAAATTACAGCAACACCACCTTTGTTGCAATGGTAGGGGATAATGCTCGACCACTCAATTCATCAAATCCACGTCTCGCATGCGCTGTCGTCATACGAGCTTCCGTCGCATGCGCAACCGTCAGATACGTACGAGCTTGATCAGCCGACGCACAACCGGCCAGGACCTTCAACACTAGACGCATAATTCCTTCCGCAACAACACCCATGTTGCAGAAGTCCTTCCCCAACAACACCCCACGTTGCAAAAAGGTTAACACAAAAAAAAATCTACACTATCATCTGTGTTGCAGAAGTCCTTCCACAACAATACCCATGTTGGCAAAAAGGTAAGACTAAAAAAAAATTCCGCAACATCATTTGTGTTGCAAAAGTCATTTTCGCAACGACACTCATGTTTCAAAAGAGTTCAGACGAAAAAAAAAACTCTGCAACAGAATCTCTGTTGCAAATGTTTCTGCAACAAGAGGTCTGTTGCAATGGTGAGGAAGGAGCAGCCACTGGATGACCCGGATCAAACGGATACGAAGGCGGCGGATCTTTTAAAAAGATCCGCCGGCCGACCCGTAGCGTCCCCCTTTCAATATAACTGATTTGGTGAAACCATGTGAATTGAGCATTATCGTGCATTACAAACATGTATTTATCATTGATGTATTCTTCCTCTTCTTAATTATGTAGATGGAGGAACAGGTCGATGCCTTGGGCCCTAAGTACTAGTGATCGGAATCAAAAAAACATAGCCCCATGTTATCCCTGGCACAATGGGGTATATGTATCTTTCAATATATAGGCAATGTTCAACGTGTGTTGAGCTTCAGTGGGGGCATCTGGAATCACGTGATGATTCTTGCTCTGGAACTCCGGGCTCCCAAACCTCCTGTGACAAAACTTTTTGTCTTGTCTGTGTCAGTTATATACACATGTGTGTCGTTGATGCCCCGCAGGCTATGCGTAAAATCTATACTTGGTTGGTTCGCTGGTGACTTGTTTTGTTGTATGTTTGTGGCTCTTTTACATTCTTGCAAAATATTGCTACCGAAAGTGCATTATATCCCTAATCTTATTTTGGTGTTGATGCCAATGGGTTAGGGAGGATTAATATCGTTTATCAAGCTTATCTCGGGGCATTTGTCTCTCGGTGACTATCTTTGGAGATGGTTAGCCCCTCATTTCAAAAAGGAGAAGGAGTCCGTTATCCGAAGATTCAAAGGTTTTCTGTATTATTTGAGTCGTAGGAAAGCAACACTATTAAGAGGGTCGACGTGTTTGAGAATGTTGGGGATCATGCAAAACATATACACTTAACCTCGCCACTGTGTCAAGTCGACATTGAGGTAAAACCCTAGGAAGTTTTTACCAAATGATGGGATCCCCCGGTCCTGGTGTCATGGGACTGCCCCCTAGAGTCATATGTTTTGCTATTGGACACTCCAGTTCCCCATATCCCGGGATGCTTGGGTCCCAAAGTCCCCTGCCCATTGTGTTGCTAACCTTTTGCATGCATCAGGTCCTCGGGGTCTTGGACCTCCAGGTCCCCGGAGTGGGCATGCAACCATCTGGTTAGCCCCGATCCTTGGGGTCTCTTCCCCCAGGTCCTATTGCGAGATGTGGGGGTATGCCTCAGGTGAGTCCGAGTCCCCGGGCTATTAAGTCCTGGGCCCCGGAGTCCGTTGTGAGGCAATGGTCTGATCTGCCTAGGGAGGAGGGGGTATAAGTACCCCCATTCCATTAACTTTGAGGTGCTCCACCATACCTATATGAAATCTTGATTCCTCCCAATCCCTCTACTCAATCTCCATGATTATTTGGGGATTGAAAGAGGAACACACAATCTACATTTCCACCAAACCGATTTGTAATTCCACAACTTGTTCATCAGCAACACTTGCTACCACTACTAGGGAAAAACTTATAGATAAAACTTTAGCAGTAGTGTTGGTATGTGGGGCAGCGCCACTGCTAATTAGTAGTAGCGCGTGTCACATACCGGCGCTACAGGTAGCAAGTTAGCATGAGCGTTGGTCCATGACCCACGCTACTACTAAGTGGTCCCAGAGGAAGGAGTCGCCGTGCCCCACGGGCTTGCCATAGCAGGAGTGCGGGTCAGGGGCCCACTCTCCTGCTAAACTCCTTAGCAGTAGCACGTTCTCCTGGCCCGCGCTGCTGCTATGGCCAGCCGGGCCGAGCTACCCGTCCCCACTTAGCAGTGGCGCTTGGCCATGACCCACGCTACAGCTAATGTGGTTAGCACTAGCGTTGGTCCATGACCCTCACTACTTCTAAGTTAAACATTATCCGCGCGCCCGTTCGTCACTCTCCTCTGTGCCACTCTATGCCCACGCCCGACCGTCCTCCTCCTCCTCCCTCGTCACCGCCATTGTTGCATTGTGCCTCTCTCGTCACCCCATCCTTGGTAAGCCTCGTCCTCCTCCCTCCTCCTCCTCCAGTCGCCGCCCCACCTCCCTCCAACCACCGCCCCTCCAGTCGCTACCCTCCTCCGTCCTCCTCCTCCAGCCGCCGCCCGACCTCCATCCGCCGCCCCTCCCCCATCCTCCTCCTCCATCCTTCCTCCCCCTCCATCTAAAGGTTGCGAAAATGAATACTAAGGAAAAAACTTCTGCCTCCAAACGTGTCATGTACGGTGTGTGCGACGTATGACTTGCTCACCAGCATTGTCGGCCTGGTCACCATCGTCACAGAGGCGCATAGTGGTGTTCGACGAAATGTATGAACCAAACATAAGTTTTACTCCGCTAAATTTAGGGATCATTTAGAAATAACTGAAACTTAATGGAGTAAAATTACTTTCACTAAGGTTTAGTCGCCCGTTTACTCCTCTATAATTTAGTGATCGTCTAGACTTGTTGTAATACAGCAGTCACTGCCAAATGGCTACGTGAGAGACCCTCGTCATCCCAACAATACAACCTTCACTCATCCTCCCGTCCTTGTTCTCCACAGCCACCGAATTCCCTCTATGTCAGCTCAATCACCTGAATCTCCTCGCCATGGCGTCCGCAACACTTAGGGCCCAACTCAACGCCCAAATCACCTCCATGTACGCCGAGGTGACCCAATCCCCTCCCATCTAGTTGTGCGGTTGTGGGTATTGTCTTGGCTAGCTAGACGGCTGACGTGGCTTTCGACTTTGCAAACCAGGGTGTGGTGGACAAGGAGACGTTCGAGGAGCTGCAGGAGGACATCACCGCTGTCGATGTAGCCAGCCTCTTCATCAACGCAGCCTACAAGATCCTCGACGACATCGACACACTGATGTCCATACCACCGTCCCCACGCCCTCTAACTTTCCCTCTGGTCTTGGTCTCGCATACTAACTCAACTTGTCTGCTCTGGAATTCACAGGGAGCAGCCCGCAGTGGACTTTGACGAGGTGGAAGCACGGACGCCTCAGCTCATGTAGTTTACATCCAGGTGATACGACGCATAGGGGCATTTGCCTAGTTTCTTCGTATGCGTTAGTGGCACAACCTTGGTAAAATGCAGGCCTTATATTCCCTTTAGGAAAAAGATCACGTATGTTTTAAAAATATTCATCAAATATTATGAATGTTCATCTTTTATGAAATGTGTTCATCATGTATCTAGAAACTGTTCATCATTCGTTATATCAAAAATGTTTGTAGTGTTTAAAAAAATGTTCATTGTGTACTTTAACAAGGTTGATCCCGTACTAGGAAAAATTAGTTCATGTTCAAAAATCTTCATCGTGTATTAAAAATTGTTTGCCATGTATATTGAAACTATCCATCATGTATTAAAAAAGTTCATCCTTGATATTTTAAGAAATTGCTGGAATTTTTTCAAAAAAATATGTGGAATTTTTTATAATTCCTAGATTTTTAAATAAATAATAAGTAAATTTTACGGTAATATGAACATTTTTTAACACATGAAATTTTTTCATTGCATGAACAATTTTTTACAAAGTGCGTGAACATTTTTTAGAACTACAAGTAAACTCAAAAAAAGTACATGAACATGTTTTTCAATCTGAACTTCTATTCTGATTATATTAAGAATTTTTAAATTGAGCGATCAGCTTTTAAATTGCATGAACTTTTTTATAAATGGTTGAAAACTTTTTTTAGAGAATTTGACAATTTTTACGAAGTTAGAGGAAGATATTTTAAAACATGATGGATAAACAAATGGATGCCAACATGTATGTCTGTATGTTCTGTATTTCTAGCAAAAGAGGTCGGGTTAAACTCTGACCCGGTTTCAACTGAACCTGGAACACTTCTACTCAAGAGAACATCAGCCAAACATTTGGGGAGATCATAGGAAAATCACTCAAGAGACCATCCCCAGATCAGGGGATGAGGAGCACTTCTACTCCTACCCCAATTCTTTTACCCCTTCACCGGCTTCATCTCTTACATGGAAAATCTGAAAAAGAAAAATCATCAGAGAAACTAGATTAGAAACAACTGTGTGATCACAAGCAGTTGTGAAACGTTGTAATTACAGAAACTTTGAAGTCTATAATTACAGTGGCCAAAAAGCATGGTAAATACACTACAAACCTGAGGTAGCTGAAAATCACAGTGCAAACTCTAAAAAAGCATACAGCAAATACAAACAAAATATGCACCGATAGCATAGAAACAATAAAAAATTGACATATATTTAGTGCTAAAGTTTCAAATGGAAACAAGGCTGCAAGTACCCAAAACTGATGAACATACACTGTAAATTACCAAGAATTAGAGTGCAAGAGTCCAAGAATTACAAATGTAAATCCCCTAGAAATTACAGTCCACATACACGGGAAATGGCACTGCGATTACCCAGGTAACTTGCAAAACTGGTGAACTAACACTCTAAAAATCTAAGAATTACAATGTATCCGCCCAAAAAATGTTGGAAATATGCCCTAGAGGCAATAATAAATAGGTTATTATTATATTTCCTTGTTCATGATAAATCGTTTATTATCCATGCTAAAATTGTATTGATAGAAAACTCAGATACATGTGTGGATACATAGACAACACCATGTCCCTAGTAAGCCTCTAGTTAACTAGCTTGTTGATCAATAGATGGTTACGGTTTCCTGACCATGGACATTGGATGTCGTTGATAACGGGATCACATCATTAGAAGAATGATGTGATGGACAAGACCCAATCCTAAGCCTAGTACAAAGATCGTGTAGTTCGTATGCTAAAGCTTTTCTAATGTCAAGTATCATTTCCTTAGACCATGAGATTGTGCAACTCCCGGATACCGTAGGAATACTTTGGGTGTGCCAAACGTCACAACGTAACTGGGTGACTATAAAGGTACACTACAAGTATCTTCAAAAGTGTCTGTTGGGTTGGCACGAATCGAGACTGGGATTTGTCACTCCGTGTGACGGAGAGGTATCTCTGGGCCCACTCGGTAGGACATCATCATAATGTGCACAATGTGATCAAGGAGTTGATTACGGGATGATGTGTTACGGAACGAGTAAAGAGGCTTGCCGGTAACAAGATTGAACAAGGTATCGCGATACCGACGATCGAATCTCGGGCAAGTACAATACCGCTAGACAAAGGGAATTGTATACGGGATTGATTGAATCCTTGACATCGTGGTTCATCCGATGAGATCATCGTGGAACATGTGGGAGCCAATATGGGTATCCAGATCCCGCTATTGGTTATTGGCCGGAGAGGTGTCTCGATCATGTCTGCATGGTTCCCGAACCCGTAGGGTCTACACACTTAAGGTTCGGTGACGCTAGAGTTGTTATGGGAAATAGTATGTGGTTACCGAAGGTAGTTCGGAGTCCCGGATGAGATCCCGGACGTCACGAGGAGTTCCGGAATGGTCCGGCGGTGAAGATCGATATATTGTACGAAGGGTATTGGAGTCCGGACGTGTTCCGGAGGTACCAGGCTATGGCCAGCATGACCGAAAGGTGTTTCGGGAGCCCCGACAAGTGTTGGAGGGCCTCATGGGCCAAAGGGGAAGGGGCAAACCAGCCCACTAAGGGTTGGTGCGCCCCCACACCCTTTCCCACGTTACTTGGGGAGGTGGGGCGCCTCCACCTTGCTTGGGAGGCAAGCCTCCACCTACTTGGCTTGGGGGGCAAGTCTCCCTAGGATTTTCCCTAGGGAGATCCAATCTGCCTAGCCGCCGCCCCCTAGGGGAAACCCTAGGGCGCCTTCCCCTCTCCCCTTGCCCCTATATATAGTGGAGGGGTGGGAGGGCAGCCGTGACCTCTCCCCTGGCACAGCCCTCCCTCCTCCTACCTTCTCCTCCTCCTCCATGGTGCTTGGCGAAGCCCTGCCGGAGAACCACGAGCTCCACCACCATCACGCCGTCGTGCTGACGGAGCTCTCCCTCAACTTCTCCTCTCCCCTTGCTGGATCAAGAAGGAGGAGACATCCCCGGGCTGTACGTGTGTTGAACGCGGAGGTGCCGTCCGTTTGACACTAGGATCATCGGTGATTTGGATCACGGCGAGTACGACTCCATCAACCCCGTTCACTTGAACGCTTCCGCTTAGCGATCTACAAGGGTATGTAGATGCACTCTCCTTCCCTCGTTGCTAGATTACTCCATAGATTGATCTTGGTGTTGCGTAGAAAATTTTGAATTTCTGCTACGTTCCCCAACAGTGGCATCATGAGCTAGGTCTATTGCGTAGATTCTATGCACGAGTAGAACACAAAGTAGTTGTGGGCGTTGATTTTGTTCAATATGCTTACCGTTACTAGTCCAATCTTGTTTCGACGGCATTGTGGGATGAAGCGGCCCGGACCAACCTTACACGTACGCTTACGTGAGACCGGTTCCACCGACTGACATGCACTAGTTGCATAAGGTGGCTGGCGGGTGTCTGTCTCTCCCACTTTAGTCGGAACGGATTCGATGAAAAGGGTCCTTATGAAGGGTAAATAGCAATTGGCATATCACGTTGTGGTTTTGCGTAGGTAAGAAACGTTCTTGCTAGAAACCCATAGCAGCCACGTAAAACATGCAAACAACAATTAGAGGACGTCTAACTTGTTTTTGCAGGGTATGCTATGTGATGTGATATGGCCAAGAAGAATGTGATGAATTATATGTGACGTATGAGATTGATCATGTTCTTGTAATAGGAATCACGACTTGCATGTCGATGAGTATGACAACCGGCAGGAGCCATAGGAGTTGTCTTTAATTTATTTATGACCTGCGTGTCAACATAAACGTCATGTAATTACTTTACTTTATTGCTAACCGTTAGCCATGGTAGTAGAAGTAATAGTTGGCGAGACAACTTCACGAAGACACGATGATGGAGATCATGATGATGGAGATCATGGTGTCATGCCGGTGACGATGATGATCATGGAGCCCCGAAGATGGAGATCGAAAGGAGCAAAGTGATGATGGCCATATCATGTCACTATTTGATTGCATGTGATGTTTATCATGTTTATACATCTTATTTGCTTAGAACGACGGTAGTAAATAAGATGATCCCTCATTAAAATTTCAAGAAAGTGTTCCCCCTAACTATGCACTGTTGCGAAAGTTCGTCGTTTCGAAGCACCACGTGATGATCGGGTGTGATAGATTCTTACGTTCACATACAACGGGTGTAAGACAGATTTACACATGCGAAACACTTAGGTTGACTTGACGAGCCTAGCATGTACAGACATGGCCTCGGAACACAAGAGACCGAAAGGTCGAGCATGAGTCGTATGGTAGATACGATCAACATGAAGATGTTCACCGATGATGACTAGTTCGTCTCACGTGATGATCGGATACGGCCTAGTTGACTCGGATCATGTAATCACTTAGATGACTAGAGGGATGTCTATCTGAGTGGGAGTTCATAAGATGAACTTAATTATCCTGAACATAGTCAAAAGATCTTTGCAAATTATGCCGTAAGCTCGCGCTTTAGTTCTACTAGTTAGATACGTTCCTGGAGAAAATATAGTTGAAAGTTGACAGTAGAAATTATGCGGACAGTAAAAGGCTTATGTCCTTAATGCACCGCTCAGTGTGCTGAACCCCAAACGTCGTTTGTGGATGTTGCGAACATCGGACATACACGTTTAGATAACTACGTGATAGTTCGGTAATGTTGAATGGTTTAGAATTGAGGCACCGAAGACATTTTTGAAATGTCGCGGAACATATGAGATGTTTCGAGGGCTGAAATTGGGATTTCAGGTTTGTGCCCACGTCAAGAGGTATAAGACCTCCAACGATTTTCTTAGCCTGCAAACTAAGGGAGAAAAGCTCAATCGTTGAGCTTGTGCTCAAACTGTCTGAGTACAACAATCACTTGAATTGAGTGGGAGTTGATCTTCCAGATAAGATAGTGATGTTTCTCCAAAGTCATTGCCACCAAGCTGCTAGAGCTTCGTGATGAACTATAACATATCAGGGATAGATATGATGATCCTTGAAATATTCACGATGTTTGACACCGCGAAAGTAGAAATCAAGAAGGAGCATCAATTGTTGATGGTTAGTGAAACCACTAGTTTCAAGAAGGGCAAGGGCAAGAAGGGATACTTCATGAAACGGCAAATCAGCTGCTGCTCTAGTGGAGAAACCCAAGGTTAAACCCAAACCCGAGACTGAGTGCTTCTATAATAAGGGGAACAGCCACTGGAGCAGAATTACCCTAGATACTTGGTAGATGAGAAGGCTGTCGATAGAAGTATATTGGATATACATTATGTGAATGTGTACTTTACTAGTACTCCTACTAGCACCAGGGTATTAGATGCCGGTTCGGTTGCTAAGTGTTAGTAACTTGAAATAAAAGCTACGGAATAAACGGAGACTAGCTAAAGGTGAGCTGACGATATGTGTTGGAAGTGTTTCCAAAGTTGATATGATCAAGCATCGCTCGTTCCCTCTACCATCAAGATTGGTGTTAAACCTAAATAATTGTTATTTGGTGTTTGCGTTGAGCATAGACATGATTGGATTATATCTATCGCAATACGGTTGTTCATTTAAATAGAATAATAGTTACTCTGTTTATTTGAATAATACCTTCAATGGTCTTGCACCTAAAATGAATGTTTTATTGAATCTCGATCATAATGATACACATGTTCATGCCAAAAGATATAAGATAGTAATGATAGTACCACCTACTTGTGGCACTGCCGTGTAAGTCATATTGGTATAAAACGCATGAAGAAGCTCCATGTTGATGGATCTTTGGACTCACTCATTTTTGAAAAGGATTGAGTAATGTGAACCATGTCTATTGGTATATACGCATGAAGAAACTCCATGCAGATGGACCGTTTGGACTCACTTGGTTTTGAATCACTTGAGATATGCAAATCTTACCACATGGGCAAGATGACTGAAAAAGCCTCGTTTTCAGTAAGATGGAACAAGATAGCAACTTGTTGGAAGTAACACATTTTGATGTGTGCAGTCCAATGAGTGCTGAGGCACGCAGTGGACATCGTTATATTCTTACTTCACAGATGATTTAAGTAGATACTGAGTATATTTACTTGATGAAACACAAGTCTGAATTATTGAATGGTTCAAGTAATTTCAAAGTGAAGTTGAAGATCTTCGTGATAAGAGGATAAAATGTCTATGATATGATCATAGAAATGAATATCTGAGTTACGAGTTTGGCACTGTGGAAATTGTTTCACAACTAATACCGCCTGGAACACCATAGTGTGATGGTGTGTTCGAACATCATAGTTGCACCCTATTGGATATGGTGCGTACCATGATGTCTATTATCGAATTACCACTATCGTTCATGGGTTAGGCATTAGAGACAACCGCACTCACTTTAATAGGGCACCACATAATTCCGTTGAGACGAAACCGTTTGAACTATGGTTTGGAGAAACATGAGTTGTCGTTTCTTAAAAGTTTGGGGCTGCGACGCTTATGTGAAAAAGTTTCAGGTTGATAAGCTCGAACCCAAAGCGGATAAAATGCATCTTCATAGGACACCCAAAACAGTTGGGTATACCTCCTAATTCAGATCCGAAAGCAATAGGGATTGTTTCTAGAATCGGGTCCTTTCTCGAGGAAAAGTTTCTCTCGAAAGAATTGAGTGGGAGGAAGATAGAACTTGATAAGGTTGTTGAACCTTTACTTCAGGCAGAGAGTAGCGCAAGCACAGGAAAAATGTTTCTGTGGCCCCTGCCTCAGTTGAAGAGAAAGCTAATGATGATGATCATGGAGCTTCAGATCAAGTTACTATCGAACCTCATAGGTTGACAAGGGTGTGTACAACTTCTAAGTGGTAACCCTGTCTTAAAAGGTCACGTTGTTGGACAACGATGAACCTATGAGCTATGGATAAGCGATGGTGGGCCCCGATTCCGAAAAATGGCTCGAGGCCATAAAATCCGAGAGAGGATCCATGTATGAAAACAAAGTGTAGACTTTGAAAGAACTACTTGATGGTCGTAAGGCTGTTGGGCACATATGGATTTTAAAAGGAAGACAGACAATGATGGTAAGTGTCACCATTGAGAAAGCTCGACTTGTCGTTAAGGTGTTTCCCGACAAGTTCAAGAAGTTGACTACGATGAGACTTTCTCACTCGTAGCGATGCTAACAGTCTGTTGGAATTAGCAGGTACTGCATTATTTATGAAATCTTGCAGATGGGATGTCAAAAATATTGTTTCCTTGTTCTTGAGGAAAGGTTGTATGTGATACAACCAGAAGATTTTGTCGATCCTGAAAGATGCTAACAAGTATGCAAAGCTCCAGCTATCCTTCTAAGGACTGGAGTAAGCATCTAGGAGTTGGAATGTACACTTTGGTGAGATGATCAAAGATTTTGGGTTTATACAAAGTTTATGATAAACTTGTATTTCCAAAGAAGTGAGTGGGAGCACTATAGAATTTCTGATGAGTATATGTTGTTGACATATTGATGATCAGAAATAATGTAGAATTTCTGCAAAGCATATAGGGTTATTTGAAAAGTGTTTTTCAATGGAAAACCTGGATTAGGCTGCTTAAACATTGAGCATCAAGATCTATAGGGATAGATCAAAACGCTTAATGGTACTTTCAAATGAGCACATACCTTGACATGATCTTGAAGGTGTTCAAGATGGATCAGTCAAAGAAGGAAGTTCTTGCCTGAGTTGTAAGGTACGAAGTTAAAACTTAAAGCTCGACCACTGCAGAGCAGAGAGAAAGGACGAAGGTCGTCCCCTATGCTTAGACATAGGCTCCATAGTATGCTATGTTGTGTACCGCACCTGACATGTGCCTTGCCACATGTCTGGCTAGAGGGTACAAAGGTGATCTAGGAGTAGATCACCAAATAGCGGTCAAGATTATCCTTAGAGGAATAAGGATATGTTTCTTGGTTATGGAGGTGATAAAGAGTTCGACGTAAAGAGTTACGTCGATGCAAGCTTAACACCTATCCGGATAGCTTTGAGTAGAGATGCCGGATACGTATAATGGAGCAACAATTTGGAATAGCTCCAAGTAGAACCGTTATTTGAAATGGCTCCAAATATAGCGTAGAGATTTGCGAAGTACATACGGATCTGAATGTTGCAGACCCAGACTAAAACCTCTCTCACAAGCAACATGATCAAACCCAGAACTCATTGAGTGTTAATCACATAGTGATGTGAACTAGATTATGAACTCTAGTAAACTCTTTGGATGTTGGTCACATGGCGATGTGACCTGTGAATGTTAATCACATGGCGATGTGAACTAGATTATTGACTCTAGTGCAAGTGGGAGACTGTTGGAAATATGCCCTAGAGGCAATAATAAATAGGTTATTATTATATTTCCTTGTTCATGATAAATCGTTTATTATCCATGATAGAATTGTATTGATAGGAAACTCAGATACATGTGTGGATACATAGACAACACCATGTCCCTAGTAAGCCTCTAGTTAACTAGCTTGTTGATCAATAGATGGTTACGGTTTCCTGACCATGGACATTGGATGCCGTTGATAACGGGATCACATCATTAGAAGAATGATGTGATGGACAAGACCCAATCCTAAGCCTAGTACAAAGATCGTGTAGTTCGTATGCTAAAGCTTTTCTAATGTCAAGTATCATTTCCTTAGACCATGAGATTGTGCAACTCCCGGATACCGTAGGAATACTTTGGGTGTGCCAAACGTCACAACGTAACTGGGTGACGATAAAGGTACACTACAGGTATCTCCGAAAGTGTCTGTTGGGTTGGCACGAATCGAGACTGGGATTTGTCACTCCGTATGACGGAGAGGTATCTCTGGGCCCACTCGGTAGGACATCATCATAATGTGCACAATGTGATCAAGGAGTTGATTACGGGATGATGTGTTACGGAACGAGTAAAGAGACTTGCCGGTAACGAGATTGAACAAGGTATCGCGATACCGACGATCGAATCTCGGGCAAGTACAATACCGCTAGACAAAGGGAATTGTATACGGGATTGATTGAATCCTTGACATCGTGGTTCATCCGATGAGATCATCGTGGAACATGTGAGAGCCAATATGGGTATCCAGATCCCGCTATTGGTTATTGGCCGGAGAGGTGTCTCGGTCATGTCTGCATGGTTCCCGAACCCGTAGGGTCTACACACTTAAGGTTCGGTGACGCTAGAGTTGTTATGGGAAATAGTATGTGGTTACCGAAGGTAGTTCGGAGTCCCGGGTGAGATCCCGGACGTCACGAGGAGTTCCGGAATGGTCCGGCGGTGAAGATCGATATATTGGACGAAGGGTATTGGAGTCCGGACGTGTTCCGGAGGTACCAGGCTATGGCCAGCATGACCGAAAGGTGTTTCGGGAGCCCCGACAAGTGTTGGAGGGCCTCATGGGCCAAAAGGGGAAGGGGCAAACCAGCCCACTAAGGGTTGGTGCGCCCCCACACCCTTTCCCACGTTACTTGGGGAGATGGGGCGCCTCCACCTTGCTTGGGAGGCAAGCCTCCACCTGCTTGGCTTGGGGGGCAAGTCTCCCTAGGATTTTCCCTAGGGAGATCCAATCTGCCTAGCCGCCGCCCCCTAGGGGAAACCCTAGGGCGCCTCGCCCTCTCCCCTTGCCCCTATATATAGTGGAGGGGTGGGAGGGCAGCCGTGACCTCTCCCCTGGCACAGCCCTCCCTCCTCCTACCTTCTCCTCCTCCTCCATGGTGCTTGGCGAAGCCCTGCCGGAGAACCACGAGCTCCACCACCACCACGCCGTCGTGCTGACGGAGCTCTCCCTCAACTTCTCCTCTCCCCTTGCTGGATCAAGAAGGAGGAGACGTCCCCGGGTTGTACGTGTGTTGAACGCGGAGGTGCCGTCCGTTCGGCACTAGGATCATCGGTGATTTGGATCACGGCGAGTACGACTCCATCAACAGCGATCTACAAGGGTATGTAGATGCACTCTCCTTCCCTCGTTGCTAGATTACTCCATAGATTGATCTGTCCGTTCGGCACTAGGATCATCGGTGATTTGGATCACGGCGAGTACGACTCCATCAACAGCGATCTACAAGGGTATGTAGATGCACTCTCCTTCCCTCGTTGCTAGATTACTCCATAGATTGATCTTAGTGTTGCGTAGAAAATTTTGAATTTCTGCTACGTTCCCCAACAAAAAAATCCCCTTTAAATTATACTGTACATACACTAAAAGTACCCAAAGACTTACAGTGTAAGTGACCAAGATTTACAGTGTAAATCTCCTAGAAAATACAGATTACTTACACGGTAATTACACTCCAAGTACCCACTGATTTACACTACTAAAACTGATAAATTATTGTGTAAGTGACGAAGATTTACAGTGTAAATCCCCTAGAAAATACATAGTAATTACACTGCAATTACTCACTGATTTACACTAGTAAAACTGATGAGCTTACGCTGAATTACAGTACAAGTGACCAAGATTTACAGTGTAAATCCCCTAGAAAATAAAGATTACATACACAGTAAATACACTACAAGTGCCAATAACACTAGTAAAACTAAGGGCTTACACCGAATTACAGTGTAAGTGACCAAGAGTTAAAGTGTAAAGCCCCAAGAAATTACAGTGTAAGTGATCCAAAACTAACACTAATACCCAAGAATTACAGTGGAAGTGCCTACATTGTAAATAACCTAAAAAAATACAGAACACTAACATAGGAAATTACACTAAAATAATGCAGGATTTGCAGTGATGAACTTGCGCTGTAAGAACCCAGCAAAATACAGTGAAACTCCAGAGCCAGTCCACTCTAATTTACAGTGATAGTTCCCATGATATTACACTCGGAATACCCAACTATTTACAGAACAAATAAATAAAGTAAAAAAAAGCAAAAGTACCCAACAAATTTCATCTATATCTAAACAATTTGTTGCTCAGTATTGTTAATACTGACATTTTGTTTTAAAATATACCAGACGAGGAGCATGACGAAGACAGTAACTGAAGAGGACCTACTAAGATTTTCACAGGAAGAACTCATCCTAATTAAATGTGAGTTACACTAGTAGAAACTATATATTGGAAGATGTTACATAAAATAATGCTAACAAAAATATGTTGCGGGACACATTTTCATTCACCGCTCTTCTACATTCCGACATTATATACAAGCTAATAGCAAATTCAATTACCATAGAGCTACCAATCTGAGTAAAGAACAACTATAAAAAATAAATTGCCCTATTGCTTGCAGGTAGACTTTGGAGATGGGCCTACAAGCATGACTGGTGCTAATGAGGAAAACTCCAGGACCAAAGCAAATAACATCAACAGCAGAAGAATAGATAGAAATGTAAGCAACCATTGGAACTCTTATAAGACCTGAGAAAAGAAAGCAGTAGCTTACATTTTAACTTACTCTGTAGACATTGGAAGAAATGCGTTGCCGTAGCAACAGCAAGCGAAGATGGCAGAGCAGAATTTAATCCCTGCAAGACAAACCTCTTTTACAGCATGAATTTGGAGCATGCAAGCACACAAAAATTCAGAAACAAGTACATATCATAGATGAAAGCTTTAAGAAAAACAAAACTGAAACAAGAGACTAAAATTGCAGGTGACTGAAGATATTGATCCCACAACATCAGCTGCTAAAACAAATTCAAGAAACATACCACAATAATGAAGGACAAGGGAAAGAACCAGACGACTCGCATGTACAAGACGGTGACAATGGATTCCTTGATGAAGAAGACATTAAGAGGTTCCTACAAAGTTAAAGAAAAAGAAACTAACTTATACTGGAAAATGACCGAGAAAATGGACTCACATGAACAAGATGAAAAAGTCATTGAAAAAGACTAATAACTTATACTGAAAAAAAGAAAATAACTTGAAAAGTGCAAGAAAAAAGAAATGATAATAACCTACATCAAAAGTACGGAACTACATAGTCAAAAAATACTATGGATAATTTTTACATGCAAGGAGAAAAATCACGGAGCATTTTACTCAGATATAACTTTAGGTACGATCAAGGAGGACTAACCACATTCCTTCTCCCAGCAGATGATAATTTCCTCTTCAAGCTTTTTACTTTCTGAAAAAACAAAAAGTCACTGGACAACCTAAAAAAAGAATATAACAAAAAAATATCAACTAATACAAAGAAAGAAAAACACACTTGATTCATATAGAACTTCAAAAGGGCTTTGTCAAATCCTCCTTCATCACCAGAAAGTTCTTGCAAAAAAAAAGTGCTAGATACATCTATTCGAGTGTAAAATAGCAAATCCGTAAATTTAAACCTGAAAATTACATAGCTAAAGCATGAACATTTCACTAAAAAAAGGCGCAAAAAATACAATATAAATACATAAACTAAGCAAGACGAATACAATATAAAACTAGGGGTACACTAAGAGCCATAAATTCAGGAATTACATAACTGAATCAAGAAAAATACACTGCAAAAATTTGGGGGGGGGGGGGGGGGGATACACTGCAAAGTACACATAGAAACTATGGGAATTCTTGGGGAAATTACAATGTAAACAGGACACAGTTGAGAAATGGAAGACAAAAGAGAGCAGGACACATCTGTCCAGAATAAGCTACACCACAACATCTACAACTACATCAGAGACATTTGTGGTGATTGCATCCGCGAAATCACGCACCTACATGGGGTCACATCTACATAATCCCCCCAACTACAACAAACCGGTGCAACTACGACTCACGCACCTCCATCTCCAGCAGGGAGTCAACCATAAATATCATGCATCTACAACTACAAACAGGTGCTCGGGGAGACACACAAATCACGCATCTCCATCTCCGGCAGATAGTCAACAAAATCATGCATCTACAACTACAAGCAGGTGCTCCGGGACAGACATAAATCAAGCATCTTTACCTCCAGCAGGGAGTCAACAACATCATGCATCTAAAACTACAACAGCGCGTGACGACAGCGAAGACATGAACTCACCTGATCTGGAACCAAACGCAAGCAAAAAACACACGGCAGAGTGCGGAATAGAGCGGGAGAGAGGAACAACCAACCGCGACACCGGGGATCGGAGAGAATGTTAACCGCAATCAAAATCAAGCGGCCAGAATCGCCATGGGCGGAGAGAAATCGCCTGCTGTGCTCCGCCGCTCGAGCTCGCCCTCAACCTTATCGACACAGAGCGTCCAGAATGGGGAAAGTGGAAAAGACATGCACTCCCAAATTCAAACAAGACAAAAACCAAACAGACCCGGGCCAGCGATAACGGGCGGACAGAAAAACGCGCACGGCAAAAAAAGTGGACCCAGAAACGAGCCCGAACAAAAAACAAAACCAGCGTGAATCTCCGCGCAAAAACGAACGGACAACAATTCGAATGACGACGAATTACAAAACACTCAGCTGTAAAATAGCAAATCTGTTAAAATATGTGCACGTTGACTATATGACCATTTTTTAATACGTTGGTTCTAATTCCATGGGTGCGTTGATTTGTTGGTGGATGGGATATGCATGGGGCACTCTTTTCCGTGGAAAGGAAGTGCTCCTGCCGGTTTCCCGCAAAAAAATCGGGCACTCCAGGCCGCAGCGAAGAGTACTCCACACACAACTTTCTTTACCGGACGTACGCTAGCTAGCTGCCGCTGTCGTCGTCTCGTTAGCGTCACTCCATCTGCATGCATGCACGCACGCCGTTTCCATTGTATCAATGGCGCCACGACGAAGCAGTACACTAAAGCCAGCAGTCACTGCCAAAACGCCTCCGCGAGAGAGCTCGTGAGTCGAGCTTTATACATACGGGATCCCATTCCATCCCCCCTCAACTCCTCATCCACTCCGACGCCCGCCGCCGCAGCTCCGATTTCCCCAGCGCGCCCTGCCTCCAGGACCTGCAAGCCATGGCGGCCGCCGCGATAAGGGGCCAGATCAACGTCCTCATCGCCACCATGTTCACCACGGTGAGTCCCCCTCTCTCCTCCCATCAACGTCCCATCTACACCCTTAATCGTGGCCTGCAATTGCTGAGCATCGCCGTCTTGGACCGGTTTTGGCCTGGCTGGCTGGCTGATCTGACGTTTGCCTTGGCGTATGTGATGGATCTAGGGTCTGGTGGACGACGCTTTCTTGCAGCTGCAGAGGATGCGGGAGCAGGGCAGCGTAACCCCGGCCCACGTCGTTGAGGTCATGAACCGCTTCCTCAACGACGCCGAGAGGATCATCAACGACATCACCGGCCTGATGTCCGTATACCAGCCCCCTCTCTCCCCTCTGCTCTGGTTATTCTGGTCTCGGCCGGATACAGACTCATCTTGTCTCTTCTCTGCTCCGAGATTCCCATGCAGGATCGAACCAGAGGTGGACTTCGACAAGGTGGACGGCCTCGTGCAGCAGCTGAAGGTGGCCTGCAGCAGGTGGAACCCCTTTCCTCTCTATATCCCCCCCCCCCCCCCCCCCAAGTTTTCACTGTATGTTTATTTCTTCGCTGCATCCATGTTGTGCGATCCAGATGTGTTTCCCTTGTCAGGAGTATGCCGTTCATGCTGTTTGCCCTATTGTGTAGCCATAAGTTCAAGTGCTGAATTTAGTTTTGTTTCGTGTAACAAAAGTATGGTATTGATGCCAACAGCGATGTTACGGCTCCACGAGGAATACTTTGTTGTCTCGCGAGCGTTCCTACTATTAATTATACGCTATTCCGCTGATGTTAGTTTTTTCTAGTGTGTCTGTGTCGTTTGCGGTTGTCGTATGCTCATAAAGTAGAAGAAGAGCTGAGCCTAGTTGTGTTTCCAGTAACAAAATTATCTGTTTTCCTACCAACGCGATGCTCTTGGTTGTCAACGACAAGCATTTCTTATAATAATTATATGCGCCAATGTCCTTTTCGGGGTTCTCCACTGCATCAATGTTTTTCTATATATTTCGATAGGTTAGCGCAGGGGTGTGTACGTCACGACCATGTGGCTCGTGTCGTTTGTGCTGCCGTATGGCCATAACTAGAATAGCCGAATTTACTTGTGTTTCGGGTGAGGGAGCCATCGACAATCCTGCAAATGTTATGTCTCAGCAAGTGAAACTTTGTACATATCTCTAGTACTCAGTACTACTTATGCTCTATCGCATGTAAATCCTTACTTTTCTAGTTTATCAAACCATTTATTGTGTTGACAACCATGATAGGAAACGACTCCTTGAGAATATTTTTATGGCATCGCAAGTATGCTTATGTGTAAAAGAAAAAAAAAGTATGCTTATGTGTATCAACATGCGGCAGTGGCGTTTAATAAGTATGGTAAATTTCTAATTTCCTGATCTTGCTCTTTTTGACATATATCAGTGTTGGTGCTAAGAGATTGAACCTCTGCTGCGTGCAACACTTCACTCCTGAGGCAAAAAACAAAGACGGGTCAGTAGTCAGTACCTTATTATATGCGTTGCAAAAAAAATATTCTTCACACTCTTTATTGTTCACATTATTTGATCTGTATACCTGCTGGTTGATATTCTCTATTATGGCACTATATTTAGCACCTACAATCTGATATGATGAAGAACTAACATGCTTGTTCATTTCATCTGCAACCACTTGATGGTTCGAACTTGGTTCATTACATGAATATGCCTCTTTGATAATTCCGTTGTAACTTGTGAGCTCTAGGCTTATGTTTACAGCATGACTTAAGTCTGAGATGGCTAGAGTATGTTTTTTCAAACAAAGGTTTACAATTTCTTAACCATTTCAGCTCAGTTCACTTATTCTCCCCAGATTCTGACACAGGTATATTTGCATTATTCCAGGTACCTTGAGGCACTGGGTCGTGTCAGGTTTCAGTTCTACGATTTACGCAGCATGTTCAAGATCATAATGGAGGTAGTCCCTTATATCCCTATGCTGTATTTTTACTACCAACTTCTCACTAGAATCATGATACATTGATTGATTGAGGATAAATCATTTTACATTAATTGTATTCTTTGTTGTTGTTGAAATTTATATAGAGAGGTGCTGTTTTGTTTCTCAAGCACTTTAGTTCCAGGTCTCTGCAAGTCCAATTGGGCTGTTGAATTTTGTTGTTCTTAATTTCGTCATCACATGTCGGTAGATGCATGTACGGGATAGCTCTAAGCAGTGGAGTTTCTTTGTTTCCCACCTTAAGTTAAGCATCGCCAAGTACCAGAATATGATACCGACCACCTTGCATCATGACTAATTTGTGAAACCATGTGAATTGAGCATCATTGTGCGTCACAAACATGCCTTAATCATTGATTTGTTCTTCTTCTTTTGTTGCAGCTGGAGCAGCATCTTGCGGCATGTGGTCCTAAGTAGGAGTAAGTGAGGGGAAAAGGGCATAGCCCCAATCGATCTCTCGCATGATGGAGTGTATGTATCACCGAAGATGTGGGCAGTTTTCATTGGTTGTTTGGCTTTCGAGGGTGTGTTATGATATTAGCAGATTCTAGTGTTGGGAGTCCAGTCTTGCAGCCCTATGAAATAAACTTCTTATCATGTGTGTCGATGCGTCAACTCTATACATGTTTCTGTCTGGATGTTGGCTGGTTGTTGGTGACTGTTGTTGTAAGTTATTCTCTCTCTCTCTCTCTCTCTCTCTCTCTCTCTCTCTCTCTCTCTCTCTCTCTCTATATATATATATATATATATATATATATATATATATATATATATATATATATATATATATATATATATATATATATATATATATATATACCATCTTGAGAGATGTTGGTGCCTCCCTTTTGGAGCAAGGGAAAATAAGTGTTCAGAAATCCCGCTATTAGCTGATATAGCTAGAAGAGCGACTCACAATATTTAGGTGTATTAAACATTTCTTTGCAGTCTGAAATCTTCAATGTGGCTTGCTATAAGTGAGGCGGAGGCAATAGCTGGAGAAAGAAGCAGAGGAGGGGTGAAACAGAGAAGAAGTCATGGGACAATATCCAGGAGATTACCAAATTGGAGATCAGTGTGGCAGCGTGAATCACGTTTCTGGGCTTGGTAGGTTTGCTTTAGTATGAAACAGTCGGTGTCATCACCAATTAGATCTTTAGTGATAATAACTGGAACCTGATTCTCTAGGCCACAAAGGTATTTAAATTAGACTGGTTCACAAACTATGAAAGAAAATGCATGGCCATGTTCGTCGCTCTTTTATAGTTGCAAACCGTGCCCTCTCCTAAATCTTCATGTATCTGATGAGAGCATTCGCTCTTCTACAGTTGCAACCCATACGGCCATGTTCGACACGCTTTTATCGGCCGCCAAGGTGAATAGAAGGTGGCCTCAAGTTCTCCTGGTCTCCTTGTTTTTCCATCATCTATGCCGCAAATTTTCAAAGAGTTCAGCCACCGAGCACACAACTCGGCATGATGTACCCACATTGGAATTTTTCCTTCATGAACCTTGTTCCTTCGGTTGTTCCATAGTCCCAGATGGAAATAACGTCCATTTTATTCCTCAAGGGTATCGTCAAGGTATAATCCATCATCAATACTATCACACCCTTCCATTTGTTTTCCCACCAATGCTAAAGAAAATGACGCGTGAAAGCGGTAAAATTCCGAAATTCCTATGACTAGGATGCAAAAAAGAGGTTAGAGAGTGCTAAAAAATGGACTCATCAACTCCCCCACTCTTAGACTTTGCTCACCCCCTAGCAAAGATCACGACTGAGAGAACAGGGTCACCACGCTTATGAAGCATAAATTTATTTTGATCGAATGGTTACATTGAATCAAATTGATAAATGTAAACGATAGCAACCAGCATGAACACTCTTATATTTCTACCAACAAGATAATTAGAGAGGCTTCCACACCTTTAACTATCTATTACTTAATGGAGGAAGTAGTCTTATGAAGTACTTTACTAGAGATACATTCTAACAAATGGTGAATCTTTCTCAAAGTACTACTTCTCTATTTTGGAGCCCTTCCCATTTACTTTGATTTTAATACTTAGACCGATCTTTTTTATTTCCCCACACAATGTTGAACAAGCTTATTTTCCCGTGACATAGCATTTACTAGTTTTTTGTGATCATCAGGCACTAGTAAAAAAGGGCCATTTGTCCTGGTTCGTAAGGCCCATGTGTCCCGGTTTGGGAACCGGGACTAAAGGGTCGGTACTAAAACTCTATACCTTTAGTCCCGGTTCTTACACCAATCGGGACAGATGGGCCTCCACGTGGCCTCTGCGGCGAGGCAAGGCAGGGGGCCTTTTGTCCCATTTGGTAGCACCAACAGAGACCAATAAGCGTCCACACGTCAGCATTTCAGGGGCTGGTGTTTTTTTTGAAAGGGGGGATGGGGGGGTTGGGGGTTTTGGGGGTTTTGTAGGGTTAATTTAGGGGTTTCTTATATTGTGGTTGAAAACAATTATAAAGAGAAGTATATGTATAAAGAGGACTCGACACGCTAGCTAGTAAGCAAATGAAGGAAACAATTAAGTACACAAGATCGTCATGAATATATACAAAGAGAAGTGATCGACCTCTCTTTCTCCGAGAGATTGGTCCAACAACATGTTTTCGTACATCTATCCGACGCTACTAGCTACATATATACAATATAAGATCTCTTACAATATAATCCCCTAATTATATATGAACTTAGCTTCCACATGGTATTCTCTGGCTTTATTGATGACGTGGTCAAGAAAGAATCCCGCCAATTCTTCTTGAATTGCTTTCATGCGATCTTTTGGTAGGAGTTCATTCTGCATCTGCCACGTCTAATTTGAAGAAGGGGGTTAATACATATATATGTGTGAAACTCAATAGAAATGATGGTGTAATAAAATTAAATTATGAATATTATTGCTTACGCACATCATATTGTCTTTTAGAGTAGCCCCGCTTATTTTTGCAAGTCGCGTTGTAGATGAACTCACACACGTAGTATCCACACTAATCATTCTCGGGTTCCTGCCACAAGCACTTTACGAGAAATAGAGGTCAATCAAACTGATAATGAAGCATTACAAATGGCATTGATGAAAGTAGCCAGAATAAACGGGAGATGCGCGGAACTAGCTAGCTAGTAGTACTTACTTTCGGGTGTGTAAATCGCAGCTCCCCTGGCAGTCCTGGAGCTTGTGCGGTGAATTTTTCCAAACCCTGCGAGACAAAGAAAACCCTAGAGCTTAACTAGTGTGGCTCGAGCATTTCATTGAACACCTCATGTGCATAGGAGGTGAGCTAGAGCACCACAAAGCTCTCCCCTCGACGGCCACAAGAAACAGAGCAGTGTGGAGTGTTCTGCTCGCCGGCGAGGGGGTATATATAGCCACCTCATCTCGGTTCGTGGCTGGAACCGGAACTAAAGGCCCCCCTTCTGTCCCGGTTCTAGGCACGAACCGGGACCAATGGCTATGGGCCAGGAGCAAGGACCATTGGTCCCGGTTTGTGCCTCGAACTGGGACAAATGGGTCCACACGAATCGGGACAAATGCCTCCCGAGGCCCAGCCGCCCCCCTGGGCGCACGAACCGGGACGTATGCCCCCCATGGGTCCTGGTTCGTGACAAACCGGGACTAATGGGCTAGCCAGGCCCAAACCAAAGCCTTGTTTTCTACTAGTGAGGGCTAAGCATGCTTAGTGCTTGCAGGGTAGAACAATAACGATCAAGCCAAGTTGCAACTCCAAAATAATTAGGGATACCTAACTTCCACTATTAGAAAGCAGGTCTTTGGTTCGGGCCTGACCAGCCCATTAGTCCCAGTTCTGCATGAACCGGGACCCATGGGGGGCATTCGTCCCAGTTCGTGAGCCCAGGGGGCCGGCCGGGGCCTCGTGGGCATTGGTCCCGGTTCGTCTGGACCCATTTGTCCCAGTTCTAGGCACGAACCGGGACCAATGGTCCTCGCTCCTGGCCCACATACATTGGTCCCGGTTCGTGCATAGAACTGGGACAGAAGGGAGAGCTTTAGTCCCGGTTCCAGCCACTAACCGGGACAAATGAGTTAGCTATATATACCCCATCGCCGCAACAGAGCACTCCACAGTGCTCTGTTTTTTCTGGTCGGCGATGGGAGGGCATTTGGGTGCTCTAGCTCACCTCCTATGCACATGAGGTGTTCGATGAAATGCCAGAGCCACACTAGTTAAGCTTTCTCTTCTTGAAGCCCGACCACCGAGCTCCATTTTTCTTAAATTTGTCTAGGTTTAGCAGTCCGTCACATCCCGTCCCCATCTTCACCGGCGTCGATCGCCCGCGCCGATCTCGTCGCTGGCACTACCGTGGTGAGCCTCTTGTTATTATCTTCTTTTTGAAAGAAATTTTTTTTCTTACTTCAGATAGATACTTGTCTAATTTTCTTACTTTTATTATTCCTTGTTATTATATAGTGCGATGGTTTTGGTATCCGCCCCTGTCGTCCCTCGTCCTGTCTATGATTCGGATGTGGTATATATTATCTTTTTATAACTATTTGGTTCATTTGTTGTTTATGACAATTATGCCGACCAACGTTGTTGTGGAACGTAGTAATAATTCAAAATTTTCCTAAGTGTCACCAAGATCAATCTAGGAGATACTAGCAACGAGAGAGAAGGAGTGCATCTTCATACCCTTGAAGATCGCACGGAAGCGTTAAAAGAACGCGGTTGATGGAGTCGTACTCGCGGCGACTCAAATCGTGGAAGATCCGATCCAAGTGCTGAACGGATGGCACCTCCGCGTTCAACACACGTACAGCCCGGGGACGTCTCCTCCTTCTTGATCCAGCAAGGGGAGAGGAGAAGTTGAGGGAGAACTCCAGCAGCATGACGGCGTGGTGGCGATGGAGCTCGTGGTCCTCCGGCAGAGCTTCGCTAAGCACTACGGGGGAGGAGGAGGAGTTGGAGGAGGAGAGGGCTGCGCCTGGGGAAGGGTGCGTCTGCCCTCTGTCTACCTCACTATATATAGGGGGAAGGGGGGAGGAGGAGGTGCCCTAGGGTTTCCCTAGGGGACGGGCTGCGGCCACAGGGGAAACCCTTGATGGGTTTGGGCGCCCCCACCCCTAGGAAACGTGCCCCCAAGCTGGGAGGGGTGGCTGCCCTAGGGAAGGCGCCCCCACCTCTCCACGTTACGTGAGATGGGGTGGGAGGGGCGTACAACCCCTTAGTGGGCTGATGTGCCCCTCCCCTTGGCCCATAAGGCCCCCCAACACTTGACGGGGCCTCCGAAACCCCTTTCGGACACGTTGGTCGTCACCCGGTACCCCCGGAACAATTCCGGACTCCAATACCTTTCGTCCAATATATCAATCTTCACCTCCGGACCATTCCGGAGTTCCTCATCACGTCCGGGATCTCATCCGGGACTCCGAACAACCTTGGGTAACCACATACTATTTCCCAAAACCACTATAGCGTCACCCAACCTTAAGTGTGTAGACCCTACGGGTTCGGGAAGCATGCAGACATGACGGAGACGTTCTCCGGCCAAAAACGAACAACGGGATCTGCATACCCATGTTGGCTCCCACATGTTCCACGATGATCTCATCGAATGAACCACGATGTTGGGGATTCAATCAATCCCGTACTCAATTCCCTTTGTCTATCGGAATGTTACGTGCCCGACATTCGATCGTCGATATCCCTATACCTCGTTCAGTCTCGATTCGTGCTAACCCAATGGACACTTTTGGAGATACCTATAGTGCACCTTTATAGCCACCCAGTTACGTTGTGACGTTTGATACACCCAAAGCACTCCTATGGTATCTGGGAGTTGCACAATCTCATGGTCTAAGGAAATGATACTTAACATTAGAAAAGCTCTAGCAAACGAACTACACGATCTTGTGCTATGCTTAGGATTGGGTCTTGTCCATCACATCATTCTCCCAATGATGTGATCCCGTTATCAACGACATCCAATGTCCATGGCCAGGAAACCACGACCATCTATTGATCAACGAGCTAGTCAACTAGAGGCTTACTAGGGACATGTTGTGGTCTATGTATTCACACATGTATTACGGTTTCCGGTCAATACAATTATGCCATGAATAATAGAAAATTATCATGAACAAGGAAATATAATAATAACCATTTTTTTATTGTCTCTAGGGCATATTTCCAACAAACGTGACATAGATTTTATTTATCTAGGAGGTGGTTGAACCGGAAATTCCAACCGACCCTATTGTCGAGAGGTTAAATTTAGTTGAAGAAGAAAACAATTACTTGAAGGAAAATAAAAAAATGAGGAGGAGAAGAAGATATTGGAGTTGCATGTTGCGGATGTTGTCTATGATCACAAGATCAAGATGGATGCAGTGCGGTTGAAGATTAGAAAGATTAGAAAATATGCCATTCATATTGAGGCTTGGTATTATTATGTCGTTGGATCAATTGTTACCTTGGTTGTGATTATGATCGCATTTATTGTTACATTGAAAGGTTTTACATAGTTTCAATGTATGGTTTAACTAGATGCTCTGGAGAGCTATATGTTGCTCAATTTGAACAATGCATGTACTTTGGTTTAAATGTGATGATGAACTACTATTAATTTGGTCACTTATCTATCCATGTGAATCTGTAATGGTTTTTGACACACATAATTATGGCTTTGAATGGTGCATTTTGAACACACATAAAGTCTGGAGTTCAAATAAGTTCAAAAAATGAAATCCCTTTGTAACAGATGAGTTTCCGTATGAAACCCTGATACTTCGAAAGAGATTGTCCATTTTGAACACTAAGTGCATCCAGTTTTTCCCATAACCCTCTCAACTTTTTAGCACATGCTATGTAAGTGAAATGATGATACCATGCCAACTTTCAACCTTTTCAGAGTTCATTTGAAATGCCTTTCAATTTGAGGATCTTATAGCTAAAAAATCAGTAAATGCATGAAAAACACAAATAAAGTCACAAAGGGTTTGAAAATTGATGGTGTGGCTTCGGATGGTGCATTTTCAACACACAAGAAGTCTGGAGTTCAAATAAGTTCAAAAAATGAAATCTCTTTGTAACAGATGAGTTTTCGTATGAAACCCTGATACTTCAAAAAAATGAACTAATAGCTAAAAGGATGAAGTACAAATAATCAACTAAAACAAAACTATAATATTCATTAATATCAAAAAGAAAATAAACTAAAAAACTTTTATAAAACTCTAATAGCAAAAGGAATCAACTAAAAAGCTTTTATAAACCTCTAGTATTTTTTAAACTACGATTATATAAAATTTATGCAACTAAAATTATCAAAGTATTTTCTGTTCAAAACATGAAAAGCAAAAAGAATTATCATAAAGAATTTTTTGTTAGAAAGTTTAGTAGCAAAAAGAATTTCCATAAAGAATTTTTTGATAGAAACTAAAATAACAAAATATGTTTTTGAATATAATGATAAAACACAGTAATATTAAATAGAAGGAAAAAGAATCACTCAAAATATATTTATATAGTGAAGTTATTCACAAACTAGTGATTCACACAAATTTTAAAGAATTAAAATTTAAACTATTTAAATTTGGAAACTAATGGCAGTAACAGAAAGTTTATAATTATTCTGACCTAAAAGCAAAAAGAATAAAAAATAAAGAAAATATCAAAAGAAAATAAATAATTCAAAAAACAAAAAAACGTACTGGAAAAAATAAAAAAAAATGCCGCTTAATGGGCCACACGGCCTAGATATGACTAGAAACCCATCTGTACATGGGCCAGAATGCAGGCCCGTAGGCCCAATAGGCCCAACAAGGCAGTGACAAGGGTAGGCAAGTACTGCCTGCATATTAGAGAGGAGCTCAGCACCTAAGCCGCAACGCTGCTTATAAACACATGCTGAGCTCTCTCAGCTAGCGAGGTGGGACTAAACTTCCCACCGCACCGTGCCAGGACAAGGCCTTTAGTCCCGGTTGATGGCACCAACCGGGACGAAAGGGAGCCATTGGTATCGGCTCGTGGCACCAACCGAGACCAATTACACCCTTTAGTCCCGGTTGGTGCCACAAACCGGGACCAAAGGTCCCTGTTTCCCGCCCTTTGGGCTGTTGAAAAGAGACCTTTGGTCCCGATTGGTGGCACCAACCGGGACTAATGCCATCTTTAGTCCCGGTTCATGGCACCAACCGGGACTAAAGGCTTAGCTATATAAGATGACACTTAAGAAATTTTCACCATCTCGCAGTTGCCGCCCCGACGACGCCGACGACATCGACGCCGCCAGGTTGCCCCGACGCCGCCTGCCGCCCCCGCCGTTGCCGTCGCCCGCGCCCCTCGCCCGACGCCGTCGCCGCTCGCCGCGCCTGCCCGACGCGCGGCGCCCCGCCCCGCCCCCGCCATCGTCGTCGCCGGCGCCGGCGCCGTCGCCGTTGCCCGCGCCCCTCGCCTGACGCCGTCGCCGCTCACGGCCCCTGCCCCGTCGCCATCCTCGCCGCCAACCCCACGCCCCTCCTCACCTTGGTCCAGCCGGCGCCCTCCCTGTCATTTTGTTTCATATATATGATGATATATATGCCTTTTTTTCATGTATATGCTTGTTTTTTTCATATATATGATGATATATATGCTTCTTATCATAATTGTTTTTGTTCATATATATGATGATTTTTTATAGAATATGATGTTTTTTTGTATGCATGGATGTGGATGAAATATGATGTTTTTTTGTTCATAGAATATGAAGTTTTTTTCTTTCATAGATTTTTTTTTGTTCATGAGAGAGGCGGGGGCGTCGAGGAAGTTGTACTGTTTAGGGTTAGGGTCATCGAGGAAGAAGGAAAATAAGGAAAAAGAAGAAAAGAGGAAGAAGGAAGAAGGAGAAGAAGGAGAAGAAGAGGAAAAAAAATAAGAAAATGAAGTAGAGAAAAAAGGAGAATAAGAAGGAATAGAGGAGAAGAAGAAAAAATAGAAATTTTCTATTTTTTTTCTTCTTCTCCTCTTTTTTTCTTCTATTTTCTTCTTCTTCTTCTCCTCTTTTTTTAGATGTTTTTTTTGTATGTATATATGTATGTATGAGCGATCATAGATGTATTTTTTTCAGAATTTTCTATCGTGCATAGACCGATTTTAGACCACGGGAGCACCCCCCCCCCCCCCCGCCTATCGTTGCAAAAGTTGATAAGTGATATTAAGAAGGAAGAAGAAGAAAAAGAAGGAGAGGAAAAAGTGAAATAAGAAGAGGAAGAAAGGAGAAGAAGAGGAGAGGAAGAAGAGGAGAAATAAATAAGAAGAGGAAAAAAGAAGAAAAAGAAGAGGAGAAGAAGAAAGGAATAGAGGAGAAGAAGAAAAAATCATTTTTTCCTTTTTTTCTTCGATCTTCTCATATATTCCTTTCTTCTTCTCCTCTTTTTTCTTCTTCCTCATCTTCTTATTTTTTATTGGGTATGTCGTTGTCAATATACCCCCTCCCCGATAACTTCAACATGAGGGGAGGGGGTCGATATATACCCCCTTCCCGATAAAAGAGCGTTGTCGTCGAGGCCACCCCGAACCCTTGAAGCGTTGCCGAGGCCACCCCAAACCCGGGAGAAGCGTCGAGGCCACTAATATGATTCCTTGTTGTGATTAGGTAGCTATGTCTACGTTTGCCACTAATATATCCACATGTTGTCATGTTTGTATAATAATTGCCATGTTGTAATATTTGCAGAAACAATGGAGCACGGGCGAGACGAGGCAGCAGAAGAGGTGTTGGGGGACATAATCTTAGCCGGATGTGATGTCTTTTTGTATCTTAACGACAATGATGGTCTGGAAGAACAGGGTGAAGAAGCAGGCTACGGTGTTTGAACAATGGAGGAGGAAAGACATGATTATGATGGCTCCGGTAACCGAATGCCGGTGCAAGAAGAAGACCGTGATGACGGCTCCGGTGACCGAACAGAGTCCGGCCAGGTATATATATTAATTAAGCCTGTGCTGATTAGCTAATTGATGCATTCATTGTTTTGGTATGTACGCATATTAATTAACTCTCGTCTTTCTTCTTTTTTCTAGCCCTCCGGATCGAGCACAACTTCGGTGAAGAGACGAGGCCCGAAGAAAAAGTTGCGCTCGGATGAAAGGTTTGAGATCACAGCAATAGCGCGCGATGGCCAACTGATTCATCCCATCCGGACCAAGGAAGCATTTTCTGCTCAGTGCGGGGTTCTTGTGAGGGACAAGATCCCGATTAGCATCCACCAATGGTTTAAGCCTAAGAAGGAAGACCCTGAGGTGTCTTATGTCAACGATATGCAGAAAGATGATCTTTGGACCACGCTGAAGGAAAATTTCACCCTACCGCTAGAGGAGGATCCGGAGAAGCCAGTTAAAGAGAAATTGATCAAGTCTCATGCTCTTAAGAAAATGGCAGAACTATTCAGGAGGTGGAAGAATGACGTGAAAACATCGTTTGTCGACCAAGAAAAGACTCCAGAATTCATCGGCCGGTATGAGAAGATCAGAGATAACTGGCCCGCATTTGTGGCCCACAAGACATCGGACAAGAGTAAGAAGATGTCAGACAAACAAGAGAAATGCTGCGAAGAAGCAGCTTCACCATCGCACAGGCTTAGGTGGCTACCTCAAAGCCCAGCAGTTGTGGGCCAATGCTAAGAATGACCTGGTTGATAAAGGGGTCGAACCAGAGACATTGAACTGGCCAGACCGTTGCCGGACTTGGTTCTTCGGGGTTGGCAGAACCTTGGACCCTGTATCAGGGAAGTGCGTTTGGACGAACTAGCAATTGCGAATACCAGTCACGAAGCTTCAGGAGTATATCGATGCAGCGCAGCAAGGGACGTTCGTTCCAGACACAGAGAACAACGAGCTCACAATGGCCCTCGGCAATCCTGAGCACCCTGGACAGACATGAGGCATGCCAGGCTCCGTTCCGTGGAAGGCTGGGTTTCCGGACATGGGCGGTTACAAATGTCAGGAGAGGAGGAAGAAAGTGGAGCAGACCCAACTGCAGAAGCTGCACGAAAGGATACAAGTGCTAGAGGAACGAGACGCAGTTCGCAGCAAGCGACCTGCCAAAGCTACCCCGCCATCTCAGCGGAGAAGCAGCGTGGCTTCCACCGAGCTACTTCAGCTGGAGAATGTTTTGACGACTCCTACTAGCTACCCCGTGGATGCTATCACGGTGTCTCAACATTGCCACCTTATGACGCAATGGCTGAACTTCAAAGTCAAGGCGGCTGTCGGCTCTGTTCGACCTCCCGAACCCGGCGCAACTTTTCACTGTCATCCGATTCTAGAAGGATATGCTAGGGTGACGGTGGATGAAATAACGGAGGGATTTGAGGACCTCGAGCTTGACCACCCTACCGGTGAAGGGGAGACTAGGCTGGGTTCTTCTCTGAAGACTCCATGCTTATGGTGGAAGGAGCTCATCAACCTTCCGAACTGGACGCCTCCGCCTCCTCCTCCTCCTCCGGCGAGTCAGGGCACTCTGCCTCCTCCTACGCCTTCTCCTCCGGCGAGTGATCGGGGCACTCATCCTCTTTCTCCAGCACGTGGTGGCACTCCGCCTCCTTCTCTGCCTGCGCCGGCCTCCTCCTTCTCCGCCTCGTCAGCATGGGTGGAAGAGACCCGCCGCCGCTCCGGCTACTCCGGTGCGTCGTAGTCCTTCTCCTCTGCCTTGTAAGCAAGGAAAGAAGACAGCCGCAGCCGCTCCGTCTGCTCCGGCGTCTAACAGTACAACCAGAGGCGGGAGGCAATACAGATTTAGTCCATCTCCCAAGCCTCTAGAGAAGTTACCATACGAGAGGAGCATGGAGGAAAACACGAAGATCGTGCAAGTCAAAGTGAGGGACTTCATTGAAGGGGTGAAAGCAAAGAAACATACACCTACGGAGGAGAAGGTAGATTCGGTGAAAGCGAAGCGCACTATAGATGCCCTGAAGAAACCACCAAAGTCTCCGCCGAAAGGCAACTATGAGCGCATTATTGAAAGGTCATATATCGAAGCGAAGCGGTCGGAAGTAATATCAATGATCAAAGGTTAGTAGAATGACGAGCTGGGAAAAAGATTGCCCAGCTCGGCGATGAAGCGAACAAATCGTGCCCAATGCTCAAGGTGTCTAGCGATTTCATCGCTAATCATCCGGTGATTTTTCCCAATACCAATCTTGGAGATTACCTGTCTGACGATGTACATTATGATTTCTTGGAGGTGGACGAACACATATACCATTACGGGAAGCCTCTGGTCAAAGATGAAAGATCTCTAACAACGATGATGCAAAGATTCCATGATTGGTACATGAAAATCTGCAGAGAGTCTGGGGGAATGAATACTTTGACGCTGAGAGTTAAAGAGGAGCATGACGTCGTTGGAATTGAACTGTTGAATGTTCCATTTGAGGAGTTCTTTCAGTTTTTCAATCAAAAGGCCCTCGATAAATTAATGGTCACTTGCTACTGTCTGTAAGTACTATTTCTGTCATTAAGTCTCTATATATAGGTCAGCTCTTTCATTGCATGTATATATAATTATCCTCACTATATTATGCAGATTGAAGATTGCCGAATTGAAGAAAAGACAAATCGATGATATTGGGTTCATTAACACAAATCTCATAGATGCATATATGGTTGAATTTCAGGCCAAAGATACCGAGGCCAACTTTCTACGATCGTTGGTATTAAATCAAAACAAAGCTATAATACTCTTTCCTTACAACTTCAAGTGAGTGTTACTATCTTGTGCATATTCGGTTTCCCTTATTAGTCGAGGTTATAGTAATGTAATTGATGAGTTATGCATCCGTGCGCAGGTTCCACTATATTCTCCTAGAGATTAAGCTTGAGCAGGAACTAGTAACCGTCTTCGACTCGAGACCAAAAGATCCCCGGGAGTATGCGGACATGACTGAAATGCTCGAGAAGTAAGTTAAATCGATCATTATCGCACCATATCGGCAACTTTTTTCATTTCCTGATATCAAGTAATTGTTTTGTTTGTATGGCAAGGTTTGGAAAAAATTCACCTCAAAAGCTCCGGGACTGCCGAAGAAGCTACAGTTTAAACATCCGAAAGTAAGTACTACTAGCATGTTCCGCGCATCTCCTAGTGATTCAAGCACTAGTTTCATCAATACCATTTAGCATGCTTGCTTATCAGTTTGATTGACATCTATTTCTTGTAAAGTGGTTGTGGCAGGAAGCCAGGAATAATTACTGTGGATACTACGTTTGCGAGTCCATCCACCACACGACCTATGAGCGGGGATACTCTAACAAACAATATGAAGTGCGTAAGTAATAATATTCACAATTTTATTTTATTACCATCATTTTTGTTGAGTTTCATTCATTCATATATATGTATTGACCCCCTTCTTCAAATTAGATGTTTCGGATGCGGGATGAACTCGTAGCACCGGATTGCATGCGAGCAATTCAAGAGGAATTGGCGGTATTCTTTCTTGATCACGTGATCGATAAAGACGGAGAATACCATGTGGACCATGAGTTCATATATAATTAGGGGATTATATTGTAAGAGGTCTTATATTGTATATATGCAGCCAGTAGCATCGGATTGATATACGAAAACTTGTTGTTCGACCAATCTCTCGGAGAAGGAGAGGTCAATATCACTTCTCTCTGTATGTATATGTTCATGACGATCTTTTGTTTCCTTCATTTTTGCTTACTAGCTAGCGTGTCGGGTCCTCTCTATACGTATAGTACGTAGCGTCGACCAAGCACGGAGATAAGAGAGGATACTTCTCTCTATTAATTAACTAGCTGACACAATATATGAAACACCTAAATTAACCCCTCAAAACCCCCTAAACCCACCCCCTTTCAAAAAAAACTCAGCTCCTGCCAGCTTCTGACTCGTGGATGCCTATTGGCCCGGTTGGTGCCATCAACCAGGACCAAAGGCCCTCCTGCCTGGGCTCGCCGCACCAGCCACGTGGAGGCCCATCTGTCCCGGCTCGTGTAAGAACCGGGACTAAAGGCCTAGGGCTTTAGTAACGACCCTTTAGTCCCGGTTCAACAACTGGGACAAATGGGCCTTACGAACCGGGACAAATGGCCCTTTTTCTACTAGTGTTCTATTCCCTCCGTCCCAAAATTCGTGTCTTAAATTTGTCTAGATAGATATGTATCTAATATTAAAGTGTGACTTGATACATCCATATTTAGACAAATCTAAGACAAGAATTTTAGGACGGAGGGAGTAATTTTTAGAACTAATCTTTTGTCATCATGTTTGTTTCTTCAGAGTAGTTTAGCAACTAATAACCTAACCCATAAGATTGATAGCCTGCACTCACTAATAGACAATAGAGGTGGTGTGGAAGACCCTATAGTCATCAGAGAGTGAAAAATACATTAGCATTCATCGTAATTCATACATATGATAGATATATCATAACTCGCAATACCATCGTCCATCATAAAAATATTGTTCCTTTTCGGTTAGGTGAATCTTTCCTTTCTTCAAAGGTTATTATGCATGAAAACTAGTTGAACTTGTGGAAACAAAAACATAAAAAAGAAGTAAATGATACAGGATTTACAAATCACCTTGAGCTTAAACACTATGATGACGAGATCACATAATACCTTCAAATTATTGGTACCAAAGGATTTCTTCTCTGAAGTATGGGGTCGCGCGGACAAGGGCATGGTGAGGCGACTCGTTGGTCTTCTCGAGAGCAGTGTGTTGGCACTTGTTTGAGCGTACGATCTCCTCCGGGTCAGCGTTGATAATGAAGCAAACATTGAGGGTGGACATGGTGTCATCCGCAATGTTTGTGATCATCAGGGCTAAGCCTGCTTAGTGCTTGCGGGGTAGAACAATAACGATCAAGCCAAGTTGCAACTCCAAAATAAATTAGGGATACCCAACTTGTAATTTTTAGAACTATTGTTTTGTCACCTTGTTTGTTTCTTCAGAGTAGTTTAGCAACTAATAACCTAACCCATAAGATTGATAGCCTAATAGACAATAGCGGTGGTGTGGAAGACCCTATAGTCATCAGAGAGTGAAAAATACATTAGCATTCATCCTAATTCATACATATGATAGATATATCATAACGTCGCAATACCATCATAAATCATAAAGAAAATTGTTCCTCCTCAGTTAGGTGAATCTTTCCTTTCTTCAAAGGTTATTATGCATGAAAACTAATTGAACTTGTGTAAACAAAAACATAAAAAAGAGGTAAATGATACAGGGTTTACAAATCACCTTGAGCTTAAACACTATGATGACGAGATCACATAATACCTTCAAATTATTGGTACCAAAAGATTTCTTCTCTGAAGTATGGGGTCGTGCGGGCAAGGGCATGGTGATGCAACTCGTTGGTCTTCTCGAGATCAGTGTGTTGGCGCTTGTTTGAGTGTACGATCTCCTCCAGGTCAGCGTTGATAATGAAGCATACATTGAGGGTGGACTTGGTGTCATCCGCAATTTTGTTCTCGAACCACCTGATACGCTTATGCAAGAGAGCACCATGAAGAAAGTGATCCATTTGTATGTACCTCATGTTGGTAAACGCATTCCTCGATGCCAGGGGTGCAGCCTTGGCATGAAGTTGGCATCAGTGAGGTACTTCTTATCCCATCCTCCAGGCAGCTTGACGGATATGAGGGTGCCAATTGTGAACTTCTTCACAATATTGTGCCTCGGGGGATCTCTTAATAAGTTCCCTCCAACGGCTCATGGATGCTACACGAGCAATGCTAGACTCACGGGCAGTTTATGGGGATTAACGGCCTCCTTAGAATAGATTGACTGAGGTTTGTTTAAGTGAGGAGGGCCCACCAATGAAAATCGCGAGGGGGGGGGGGATTAGAGATGGGCACGCAGACAGGTCTGTAAAACTCTGTTGTTTATTTCGGTGTGTGTAGTATTATCGGATGGTACACCCATCGCTGATTGTTGGGGGTTCCTTACGAGCAGGTACATGGTTATTGTTGTTATTGTATTTGACGGATTCAATTTGCTCCTTACTAATGTTCTCTACCTTATATTCCTCCTCATCTTCTTCCATCACCCTCTCAATAGGGTCCTCCTCTTCGAACAAATTGCCTTCGTGCTTTTCGCACCAAGATCGATTGCGCTTGATCACGGGATGGAGATGCATCTTCTAGTTTAAAGTACCACTCATGAAAGGGACATGAACTATGCGGTGAGCTGTGACCAGCGGCTAGGTGATCCTATTATTGATGAGAGGATGTTGCCATTCATCGCATGAATATGACACGGCCTCAATGGACATCCCTTCACCTGCAAACTTGATATGCATCTGGGAATACATTGGTTTGTCAATATGCAAAAGGAGAGGCCTCCAAGGTGTACATTATGAGGCACGGGTTCTGGATATCGCGATATTAGGGTTATGGAGGAAGATTAGGAGACAAACCACCAACTTCTGGAATTGTGACTAGTGCTCGTATCTTAATACTTGTTGCCGCTTCATCTATCGAGAGGAGAAGCTGGTGCCCGGTACGTGCATGGCTGGTTGTACTCATGCTTGTATTGTGGCTTGACCTGTGATAAAAAGTGTTTTTAAAACAATGAAGCACTGAGCCAGGAAACAGAGAAGACGGTCGGTGGGACGAGTCGTACAAGCATCGCCGCATGTCCCATTGGTTGTACCTATTTTGCGTTAGCAGACCGCAGTTCCAAAGAGGAAGAAGGGTTGTGGCATGAGCATAGTTGCTCGTACCACCCTGTAAAACCAAATTCTCAATCCAGAAAAATATGTACGGTACGGTTAGACGATACATAAATTCATTGGAGGCGATAAAATACAACTGGTGGACAGTTTATGTCCTTCCTCTACTTCGAAGCAAGGTGGTTTTTTACCCCCGACTAACTTACATGGATTGAGACTATCAGGGTAACTATTTAAATCCAAGTCGTGTACCTTGCGTGAACCTCTCTTTTGAGTAGCAGATAGTAGATACTCAATAGGCCGGTTAGTGTTGCTCATCACATGTTGCATCTTTCTGGTAAGGGTTACAATTGTTCCAAAAGGGATGCAAATTCTTTCTTCGTTGTGTTCCCACATGAAGACCTTCACTATCATAGTTCCTTCTGCCTCTGAAAATCAAATTCCTGCTATAGCAAAATCCCTTGAATTAATTGGGGCTTTGCGTTCTTCTTGGTTAAGATACTTCTCAAGGCTGACTGTTTAACATTAACTTTGACCTTATGTCAGCGATTTGGGCCTAAAATTTTCACAAGCGAATACCACAATATAAAACTGTTTATCTGTGATATCATATTTCTTTTGAGCATCACTAAGAGTGCAACTTTCATTGAATCTCTTACCCTTGTTTTCTCCCGAGTGACACTTATAGCATACTCACCAGCTTCACAAAGAATTTCTGAGGACCGAACTAATGGTCAAAGCCTTGACAGGATGCCATTGTTAGCCTAGCTGCCATCATCTGCATGCACGCGCGCAGGCCTTCTCCAAGCTCGTCAATGTAGCCCGGCTGAGGCAGTATAGTATATCCTACACTCGCTGCCCAACGCCTATGTCAAAAACCCTTGTGAATCAATCTATATAAGGGGTTCCATCCCTCTCCACGCCTCGTCCACCGTGGTGTCGCCATAGTTCCAAGTTCAGTTCCGTACAGGTCCATCACGCAGATGAACTACCGAAGCTTCTCGCCAGGGCGGCCTCCACGCTGAGAGCCCAGATCAAGGTCCTCGGCACCTCCATGTATGTCACCGTGGCCACAGCTCATGTGTTCCTTTGATAAGTGCAAAGAAATATACTCCTACCCAATGATTTGTTGGACAAGGTGGTACTTCCACTATTCCATAAGTCGTAAATTTTTTCTGCAAAATCATTAATATGGAGCTTGCCATTGATTTTGCAAAAGAATCGAGGATAAATATACTCATATTACGGTCACCTTGCCAAAAAATTATTTAATTAATATGGTAATCTTAGTGAGCATTACCAATCGTGGCAGATGAGAAATGCCTCACGTAAATCTGCAAATTGATCTAGCATTATGCACGTGACGAAATCATGTTTTTCCCAGTAGATATTCTTTATTTTGTTTTTTAGCACAAACAACACCCATGTGTATTTAAGTTTTTATTTTTCAATGACCGGTGGGGCCCACACTAAGGGCGGAATGACCGGAAGAGCACGTCTGGGGTAGTATTTTTTTCTTGGAACCAATGTGGTTAGTTGGGTGTCACAGAAGCAGAAAGTTGTGGCTATTTCTTCATGTAAAGCCGAGTATGTCGCAGCTTGGGCATGAGCATTTTCAAGGAGTTTGGTTGGCAAGACTCCTTGGAGATTTGACAAATCAAGAGATTAGCCAGTTTGAGCTGAAGGTTGATAATAAATCTGCTATAGCCTTGAGTAAAAACCATGTTTATCATGACAGGAGTAAGCACATAGATATCAAGTATCATTATATAAGGAACTATGTTGAGGAAGGCAAGGTCAAGATCAACCACGTTAGGACGGAGGATCAGCTCGCGGATATTTTGACAAAATCTCTGGGAAGAATCAAGTTCCAGGAGATGAGGAGAAGGATTGGAGTTCAGTCCGTGAAGTAATGCACTTCGTGCTTAGAGGGGTGAATGTTAGGATTATAAGCACTCTTGTGCATGTCAAAGTGTAAACCGGACTGTCAGTTTATAAGGCAGTCTCGGACGGTCCGGTATTCAGTTAGGATTCAATCCTTCGTGTGTGTTTAAACCTGGCTAGCAGGGTCGCGTCTTGTTGGGCAAGATCAGTAGGCCGTGTTGGGCGCAAACTCTCCGTAAAACTCTATATAAGTCGAAGCAATAAAATGAGGAAGGTTGAGCTGTTGTGATAAGATTTATGGGCGTACAATTGTTCTGTTTTTCTCCTATTTGTGGTCTTGTTCATCAGGTGCAGGGGCCATCTGATCAATCGATCCATGGCTATCCTTACACCATGTGTATTTAAGTTTTTTAATTTTCAATGACCAGTGGGGCCCGCGCTAAGGGCAGAATGAGTGGTTGAAAAAAAGAAAAGCCATCTGGGGCGTGCTGCTGCCTTGCTCCCGCTGTCGTCTTCAGCTTGTAGCATCCATCCATGCATCCGCCCAAATGTAAGTGAATGCATGCACCGATGCACGCCGTCTCCAAGCTCTTCATTAATATGGCTGCCAGCCAGTACACTAATCGAGCAGTAGAACATTCGCTGCCAGCCAGTAGAGTAATCGAATTCGAAGCACACTTGCTGCCAGCCAGTGGAGTAAATGAGCAATCGAGAACCCTAAGCTGTCAAAAGGCTCCGTCAGAGAGACTCCTCTCCTGTCCTCGTCCACTCCGCCACCGCAGCAGCAGTGCTTTCTCGCCTACTCTCGACGACCCAACATCTCCATGGAGGCCATCACCGAGCTCAGGGCCCAGCTCCACGCCCACCTCTCCTCCATGTACGCCACGGTGAGTCCTTTCCCTCACCTATATAGCCACGCCGTGCTCTCTGCTCTGACAGTGTCATTGCCGTGATCGATCCAGGGTGCCGTGGACGCCTATTTCCAGCAGCTGCAGGAGCTGGACGAGGGCAGTGCAGGCACGGGCTACGTCGCCGAAGTCCTCAACATCTTCCTCAATGACGGCGACAGGATCCTCAGGGACATCGACGGCCTGCTGTCCGTGTCCCCTCCCCTACGCCACGTCCGTGGCCTTGTTGTCTCGCCTCGTCTCGGATGCTGACTCACTTGCTCTGCTCTACTTTGCCATCCGCAGGAACAAGCCCCTGCACGAGGTGGAATTCTGCAAGGTGGACGCCCTGGTGCAGCAGCTCAAGGGGAGCAGCTCCACGTATGATGATGACTAGCCCTTCCTTTTCCATATATCCCCGTCCATTTCCGGCAGCATCGATTCTGATGTGTTTGTCACTCACGGGCATGCCCATCATGTCGGTTGCAGTGTCGTGTCGCGATAGTTAGAAGAAACGAGCTCAGTTCTGTTTCTTGTACTAACGGAAGTACCGATATGCATGCCAACAGTAATGTTATTAACTTTGTAATATTTATTATTAATCATGTGCTATTCAGCGACAGCGTAACGCCAATGGAGGTTTTTTCTAACTAGCGTGTCCATGTTTCTATTCGGATTGCAGATGTGTGTCGTTCTCGACTATTGTATGCACACAAGTAGAAGAGCTGAGTTTAGCTGTGTTTTCAGTTACCTAATTGTCGGTATTCCTGTCTATGGCAATGCTTATATAGGTCGTCAAACATAATTTTGTCGTCTTGCGACCATTTCTAGTATTACTAAATCTGCCATTCGCCAACGACAATATTCTAGGCCAGCAATAAAAATTTGTCGTTATAGAAACATTAATTTATGGTATTTACGGTCGGCTACTCTACATATATTACGCCAAGTGCCGTTTTTAGTTTGTTCACTGCATCAGCATTATTTCTACTCGGATGTGTCGGTGCAGGGAGCATACGTCATGGAATGCGGCTCGTGTTGTTTAGCCATAAGAGCTGAATTTAGTTGTGTTTTCTATAATGGAAGTACCGATGTCCATTCCAATGTCATGGCTCGGGCAGGAAAACTTTGTCGTTTTGTAAATATCTCTAGCAGTACTGATGCCGTAAGGCCAATGTTTCTTCTTCTGATTCTTCAAACAATTTATTGTGTTGACAGTCAGGATAGAAAATGGCCCCTTGAGAATATTATTGTGACAACCCATTTTATGTGTATCAACATACTATAGCGTTTAATAAGATGCAAAACATAATATTCTAGTTTTCTGACGTTGCTCTTTTTGGCACGTATCAGTGTTGGTGCTAAGAAAGTGAATCTCGCTTGCATGGACTTCCAAAAGTTCTACGTGGCAAAAAACAAGAAAGGGTTAGTATCTCATTATATATGTTGCACAATAATGATTTTGTACTATATATGTTGGTCAAATCATGTATGCAAGCCTGCCAGCTTATTTCGTCTTCTATGACACTAGTTTTAGCTCATACTAATATGACATTCTTAAGAACTAACCTACTTTTTCACTTTGTCTTGAATCAGCTGATTGATACAACTCAGTTCTATATTTGAATACATGTCTCTTTGATTATTCTCTTGTAACTTGTTGGCTTTAGACCTCTGTTTATAGCGCAACTAAGTTTTGAGATAGCTAGTTTCTTTTTCCAAACAGAGGTTTTTTTTTTGCTGGGCCAAACAGAGGGTTTCAATTGCTCTACCATTTATATTTAGTTCGATCAACCTCTTCAGAATTGACAGTGTGGTATTTTTGCATTGTTTCAGATGCCTCATGACATTGGCTCTTCTTAAGGGTGATTTCTGTGACGTGCGCAGCAAGCTCCAGACTTTGATGCAGGTAGCACTTTATGTAATGTACCTATCTAGGCTTTGGACTTCCAGTTTCACGCTATTATGATAATATTTGGATTGATCGTATATTATTCAACATAAAAAAGAAGAACCTTGATATTATTCTTGTTTCTGCTGAAATTTATCTGGTAATATGTTGTTTGGTTTTTGGAGCACTTAGGTTGTGGTCTTTGAAGGTCCCATTTGGCCGTCGAATATTGTTTTGTTAATCTTACCATAACGTTTTGGCCATCTAACTCGGTTCCTTATGTTCCCAGATTAAGTTTTGAAAGTTAATATCTGCCAAGTACCAGAATAAGATACAGACTACCTTGCAAAATGGCTGATCTGTGAAACCATGTCGTAATCATTACTTTATTCTTCTTTTGATGCAGCTGGAGCAGCAGATCGCGTCCTTGGTTAGTATGTGGTAGTAATCAACGGAAAAAGAGCATAACCTCGTGAGATTCCAGGCACAATGGTGTGTATGTATCTCTGAAGTGGTTGTGTTGTGTTGAGCTTTGGTCGAGCACACAGAGTCACATGGCGATTCTTGCTTCGGAAGTTGGGGCTCACGAACACCCCATGAATGGAACTTGTTGTCTTTTCTATCGAATTGTGTGTCTGTCAAGTCTATATATCTTTGTGTCATGAATGGCCCATAGGCCGTGTGTAAACTCTATACCTAGCTTGATGTTTGGTTGGTGGGTGGTGACTTTGTTATGTTATGTGTTGCTGGTTCTTTTTATCATCTTATGAAACGTCGGTGCCTCCCGTTTGGGTCCGGAGTGGGTCCTCGTATTGAGCTCTCAAGTCTCATTTTTTGGCCGGTATACCGAGATGTGTTATTCGTCGGCCTCCTCCCCCACCAGAACCTCGCAGCATCACTGCTGCAGCAAACTGTCTAATCTGCCGCGCAGAGGAGGGAGAAGATATGTTGGGGCGGGGCGCTGAAAGGTGATGCAGGACACCATCTAGCAGGCAAACCCAAAGTCCATCTTGGAGGTATTGGATGGATTTTCTTGGAAGTAGCAATCCAATAAAGAGACTCTGCTGAAGCAAACTGAGAAGGGCTTGGAAATGTCGGAGAAAAATGTTTTGCTCAGAGGTGCCAAAACTAATAGGGGTGATGTCAAAATAAACATAGTTCGGCGGTTCCGAAAAAGAGTCGTCTACAGTTTGGAAGCTATAGGACATGGTTCGCTCATCATGGCCTACTCACTCCTAAAAGGTCGTAGAACTGGGTGGAAAAACTGAGAGTAATTCGGCACTGAAACAAAAAAAATTGAGTAGCTAGAGTGAAATACTTGAGAATTTTGGTTGAGGATCTTATCTTGGAGTTCGACCACATATACTTTGCTTTTCTCCTCTTGATAGTATGACTATTCTACACTCTGTGTGAATCTTGGAATCACTAAAAGCCTATAAAACTGTATTTTAAGAACTTGAGGCACACAACCACTTGAAGAAATAGGTGTACGGGTCACCATTGATTTTCCCACCAAAGTTGATGGACTAATTTCCTAAGATAAACTCATAAAATGTTCATTCTCTCAATTGGTTTGTCCTTAATCACAAAAACCTATATTAGGGGCATATAAATTGTGCTTTCAATGTTTTAGTTTAGCGACGAGTTTGAAGTATTATTGTTAACTTTATGTCATATCTGTGTCGGTTTAGAACCAGCATGTTCATTTTTTATTTTAATTCGAACTCCAAACATTATGTGTGCCATTCTGTAATGCATGATCTAAAATGTTCTGAATGGAAATAGAACTTATTTGCAGTGGGGGTGCACAGTACAAATAAAGATAGAATGAGTTTTATCCTTTTAGGTATATATAACGAAATTGTAGGCTATCTGGTGGAGTACATAAAAAAACCTCTCATCTTCGCTCTCTTATTGCTAAAACTGATTTTAGGTCACCAAATATACCTGTTCTATTGCAAGGCTCTTAAGCTACATTCCGTGCACCTGCAAAACACAAAGTCTGGCTACTTATGGCATACGCCACAAGAAAATATATCAAGTGATGTGTGAATAGTAAATGCATTCACTTATCTCTTTTCTTCTCACATGGCTCATGAGTGCTCGTAATTTGATTAATATTTTAGGCGCACTAAATACACCACAAAATATGCATATATTTTTAATATAACAAGAGATGGATGCAACATGGTATACTCGCACAACTAGCTAAGAAAAATCTGCAATCGAGACATACATATTTTCTAAAAATTGTGATGCACACAACCATTCGAGACATTCATCCTTTGAAGAAAATCATAGAATTGATATATGACATATTTTAAGGCTTTGATGGTTACTACCCGGACTCAATCCGTTGGAGTGGCACATGTATAAATATGGATGCCACCACCACTCCGTGTGTCAGAAGTAACGCTAAAAAAGCAAGAAGAAATCTTGAAAGAAGAAAAGAATTACAAAGATTGTGTAACATTGCTTTTTTACTGTACCATCAGGATAGTCACCTAAAAAAGTCAAATGACACTCGCACTCTTTCCTTGCTTCTCTTAATCCCTCCTTTCACACCAACCATCATCCTACATAAAAACGTAAATTAGTTAATTAATGGAACACATCGATCATTCGATAAATGTAAACACCAAGTTAAATAGAAAATGTTAGGTTTCACAATATCGTGTGATTACATGAAGAAAGGGGCATTTCAAGATGCAGTGCTATATCGCAAGAAACAAGAGAGCGCAAGTGCACAATTTTAAAAATGGCACAATAGTGCTCTGTGTAGCAAAAAATATGAAATACCAAATAAATAATAAATGATTGAAACAATTAATTTCATGATTGGATTATTTAAGAATTGTGTCACTATAAAAATGGTCAGTTGTGGAATCACCACCCATCTTATACAACATCTTAATGCTAGAGGGAGATTCAGACTACAAAATTACTTATTATATAACTAGTCCTATGAGTACCATTCGTGGTATTCCTGAGGTGTTATCTCTCTTAGGTAGAATTTATATACATAGATGAAACATATTTCAACCCTCAAAAAAATATCAACCACAACTAACACTTAAAATAATATCAATTTTTATTCTTAACAGGAGCCAAAATGATAAACTTAATAACAAAAGTATATGTACAAAAAACTAGAACAAAATTAAGCCATAGTACGTATATGGGTGCATATGGATGGGTCTGTGCCTTTGATATCATCCCTGGAGCGCCGAAAAGCTTTACGGTGGATTTTTAATGTTTCCATTAGTTTGTTCTTTTTGTTCCCAGGAAGGTTAGAACTTACAATAACAGGGAATGGTGTAGCTTCATCTAGGAATTCATACCTCAGCTACTCTGATAGTGGTTTATGCACAGGAAGTGGAAGTTCTCCACCCCCCCCCCCCCCTAGTCTCGGGCACCTCCTAGATTTCACTTAGCGGAGATTCTATGAATCGAGTTTTATTGGGATATTGACTGAGGTCCTGCTTTTCTTGATCTTCGGGGCCTTGATCGTACCCAGTCAAGCTAGCTCCTTTCCGGCTCATCTTCTAGATTACCGAAGTAAATGGCAGCAAGCTGAGCTATGGTCTTATTATCTGCTTTCTCACACTCCTTGCGTTATGGCTTGTTTTTAAATTTTGGGAAATGGAAATTCCTTTTTTTTTCTTGCCCATGTTTGAGGGTATTGTCTCATTTTGCTGTATATATTAGCGTATTAAGTGTTCAAAAAGGGTCTCCCAAATGTAATGACAGAAAGACCATGTTCAGGTATTTCAATGAGATAGATAAAGGTTCTGAAAAAATTATGACGGACATGAAGAGTTCTATAAGGATTCCTAAAGGTCACCGAAAGGTCTGACCATTGCAACGCGAGCACCATTCCTTGAATGATAGCGGTTATTTTCTTCTCTATGGAATCCATACAATGGAACAAGTAGCTGTAGGTGGGAGGAATACTTCCATCTGAAGGCTAAACAATCATACAAGTTCTTGTTGTGTCATCCTTAGCTTTGAAGGAGACGTCAAGGGCCACACATACAGCCAGCGGACGCGACCATGAGGCACCGACCATGAACGACGCAAGAGGCGGCATGATCTCAAGCTCGTCAGCGGAAATGTTTCCATTGATTATTTCTTCTGGGTTGTGTTGTCGGATAAAGTACAAGGGACTCACGTAGCTATAGAGGAATCTTTTGAGACTTCCATTGGCGGGATGGTCTTTCCATGCCCTACATTGTTGCGCAAACTCCAGATTCGACAAATTCACATCATTAACATATACCACACTTGGCTGCTGCGCCGGCAAGAACATTCAATAGCCACTCTTTGCATGTGTCAACAACACCCTCTTTAGTAGGTATCGGTCATTCTTCTTTCATACCATCCATTAGTTTCACTACACTCGGGCAGACAATGAGTGCATGAGATGACCTCTCATCTTCCAAACCATGAAAGAGCAGGGAGGACGCATCACAATATGCCGAGAAAATTTTCACTGCATGGTCACCAGGGATCCCAACACAATCTTCTACGCAGTTAGCTTCATCTTTTGTGGTACATCGGAGCTCCATATAAATTTCCATATGGGTCAGATGCTGTCGTGGGGGGGGGGGGGGGGGGGGGGGAGCACTGGATGCACCAAGAGCAACCGGCCGCTCCTGTTGTGCCAGTGCAATCCTATAGAGGTTGCGGAGCAAGAAGTGGCAGAACGCCTTAGGCTGCTAGAGATGAACTCAAGCTGAAGCCTGGGCATCCTAAGAAAATTCAAAATGTTCTCCACATCAAATTTCCAGAAGTGCTCATTCGAAATAATGATGTCACATACCCCGTGGACATGTAAGAAAGTCAAGACTCGGTGCAGTCGGTTGTCCCCGGTGTCATAGGTCGAAATGTGGATCCATTTGTGAACTATATGGATCGAGCTAAGTCCTTATGGATGCGTCGTTACCCACACACAAAATAATATCGTGCAGCCACGTGGAGATCCACCTTTATGGTCACCAGGACTAAAGGAAATTTTATGATTTTTTTTAAAAAAAAATTGAAATTTTTTTATTTTTAAATTTCTGAATTATTTTAACCTCTAGTCTGTAATCACCACCCCTCATCACTTCTTAATTTATCCTCTAATCACCCTCATCATTCCAAATCATCTAACTTCCCGAACAGTCACCCATCCTCCCACTCCCCCAGCCTGAGCACGCTTAACTTCCGGGTTCTATTCTCCCTCGCTCCAAGTCTGCACTTGTTGTTTTCCTGACAATACTAAGATGTCAATCCTATTAACCTTCAGGAATTTTACTTGAGCATGAAGTGACACATTTCACTGTTTGAGTTTGAAACTATTGTTTTAAAAAAAATATTTAGTAACACTAATATTTCTTGAATAATTAGTTTGACCACAATTTGACCACAGTTTGACCAGATTTGACCAAAATTGAAATAACTGAAATAATTATTTAGTAACACTAATATTCTAGAATAATTAGTTTGACCATTGTTTGACCACAGTTTGCCCACTGTTTGATTTTTTTTCCACTCTAGATCTTAAAAGCCCCGTAACTTTTTTTTCTGTTAGGTTTTTGAGGATTTTGAAAATGTTTAACGGGGTTCCCTCAGTTAAATTCGGATGTAACTTTTCGAGTAGATGATTTTTCATATAAAAAACTTTTTCATCCGAGTTAGTATGCAAAAGTTATGCCCATTTTTACAAAATTCAGAGAGATTTTGCAAATAAAGTCAAAATTCACATTTGCAAATTTTCCCAACAACTAGACCACATATCACATGGGAAACTTATTTTCTTTTATTTTTTTGACATTTCCATCATTTTCTTTTATTTTTTTTAAATGAAAAGGCGATGGGGGGGGGGGGGGTAGAGTTTGAAAATGGGACCTTTAGTACCGCTTCGTGGCACGAACCGGGACTAAAGATCTCAACCCCATTAGTCCCGGTTTGAGGCACGAACCGGGACTAAAGGTCATCGCACCCTTTAGTCCCGGTTCGTGTCTTAAACCGGGACTAAAGGGCTCAGGTGAACCGGGACTAATGCCTTAGCCGCACGAACCGGGACCAATGCTCACATTAGTCCCGGTTCTAGACTGAACCGGGACTAATGGGTTGACCCGACCTAGACCATTGCCCCCTTTTCTACTAGTGCTGGCGCCTAGCAATTGCTTTTTTTATAACATCGTTTCATCATTCTTTACCCAGAATAGCACGGATGTCATTTCTTCGTGAAACTTCATACGCGAGTATATCGGTCGGCTACCTATTTTACAAAAAAATCAGATTTTTTTTCCCCTTCCATGTATGATTTTCAAATTTACTATTCACAGGGGGTTCCGGTGGAACCATCTTCCAAATTAAAGTCCACGTGAGATGTGAATACCAGTAAATTTTCAACAAATACATTTAGCATTTCGCATGTAAAAGATATCAACATGCCAAAAATATTCATTAGCAATATACATATGTGCACTATTTAGTGATGGGATATGCAATTGGAAAAGCAACGCTTCCTTCCATCAATGACCAGTGTTCCTTGGCTAAGGGCCGTTCAAAGACATCTGCTTGCCTCCTGGCTGCTTGTCAACCTGTAGCTAGCTGGCCCGGGGCATCCATCGATCCGTCCACCAAAATGTGGCTGCATGCACGCCATCATCAACTTGAAGCTTTTCATTGAGAACGGCCAGCCAGTAGAGCACTCCCTGCCAAAAGGCTCAGTGAGAGAGCCACCGTGACGTGCCTGCACTCCTCTCCAATCTCTTCATTGATAGCGGCCAGCCCAGTAGAGTTTAACGAGCACTCCCTGCCAAAAGGCTCCGTGAGAGAGCCTCCGTGACCTGCACTCCTCTCCTGTCCTCGTCCACTCCGCCAGCAGCTTCCAACTCCGACCTCTGTCTCCCGGATCGCCGGACTCCCGAACCTCTTCGCTTCGCCATGTCGGCCGCCGCGCTAAGAAGCCAGCTCAACGAGCACATCAGCTACATGTACGCCACGGTGAGTCGTCCCTCCCCTCGACTCTGTAGCGCGCGACCGTGTGGTCCCGGGGCTGGAATTCGTGCCACGGATCGCCGTATGGCTGTCTTCTGACTTGGCCTGATGGATGGATCCAGGGAATTGTGGACGAGTACTACCAACAGCTGCAGTCGCCGGAGGACGAGGGCTTCGTCCCTGAGGTCATCAACATGTTCCTCGGTGACGCCGACAGGATGCTCAACGACATCACCAGCCTTCTGTCCGTGTCGTACCATCGCGCCCAAGCCCTCTGCTCTCCTTATCCCGATCGTCTTGGATATTGATTTCGTCTCCTCTGCTTAATTTCTGATTCCCTCCCAGGAACCTGCCCGTCGTCGACTTCGAAATGGTGGGCGAACGGGTGCACCAGCTCAAGTCGTGCAGCTGCAGGTGATTTGTTTCCCCACTGCATCGATTCTGATGTGTTTGTCATGGGTAGGTGTTGTTTGCGGCTTTGCGCTACTGCGTAGCCATAAGTACAAGTGTCCAACGGCAATATTATTATGGCTCGACCAGAAACTTAAAACTTTGCCATCTTGCGAGCCTTCCTGGTATTAGTTAGTGTTATGCTATTCAGCGTAACGGCGATGGCGGTTTTTCTTGTCTGTCCACAAATCTATTAGGATGTGCCGGCGCTGTGTCATTTGCGGTTGTCGTATACGCATAAATATAAGAGCTGGGTTTAGTATAACGGAATTGTCAGCATTCCTGGCAATGGCAAAATGCTAAAACTCGTTAAGGAAATAATTGCTGGCTACCTAACGGGAGTACTGGTATTCATCCAACGGCAATGTTATGGCTCGACGAGAAATTGGAACTTTGTCGTCTTGTGAGCCATCATTGTTATTACTAGTGATATGCTATTCAGGATAACGGTGGTGGCGGTTTTCCTCGTCTGTCCACATTTCTATTCGAATGTGTCGGTGTTGTGTCGTTTGCGGTTGTCGTATACACATAAATAGAAGAGCTGAGTTTAGTTCTGTTTCATATTTCATAAGATGGAATTGTCGGCATTCCTGCCAATGGCAATGCTAAAACTTGTCTAGGAAAACTTTGTCATCTTATGGAAATTTCTCGTAGTATTGAATGTGATATTCGACAACGTATTAATGATCTCCTGCTCTATGTAACGCCAATGGATGTTTCTCTGCTACATACATTGATGTTGTCTCTGTTTGGATCTGTCGGCATGGGTGTGTATACGTTATGGGCATGCGCCTTGTGCGGTTTGTGTTGTCATTTAGCCATAATTCCAAGAGACGAGTTTAGTTGTGTTCTGTGCAAATGGAAATGACGATATTCATCCTGTTAGGCCAGCGAAATTTTATCATTTTATAAATATCTCTAGCACTACTAACTGCTATCGCACATAAGGCCAACAATGTTGTTTTCTTTTCCGGTTTATCAAACAATTTATCGTGGTAATAACCATGATGAATGACTCCCCCAATATTATTGTGACACCGCAATTATGCTTATGTGAATCAACATTCCTTATCATTTGTTAAGTTTGAGAAATTTTTAGTTTCTTGATCTTGCTCTTTTTGGCATGTATCAGTGTTGGTGCTAGGAAAGTTAACCTTGCCTGCGAGCACTTTCGCCAGTTCTACAAGGCAAAAAGCAAAGAAGGGTCAGTTCTTGATACCTTACTATATATGTTGCACAGTAATTATTCTCTACTCTATGTGATTATCAAATCCCCTCTGTGAAACCTGCAAGCTTATTTTGTCTTTTATGACACTATTTTTGGCTCATATTAATCTAAGGTTCATAAGAACTAACATGCTTGTTCACTTCATCTCCAATCAGGTGATTGATATAACTCACTTCTTTATCTCAATATATGCCTCTTTGATAATTCTCATGTAACTTGTTACTCTAGACTTCTGTTTATACCACAACTAAGTTTTGAGATAGCTAGAGTTCTTTCTCAAACAACGAGTTACAATTTCCAAAGCATTTCAATTCAGTTTGCTTAACCCCTTCAGAATGTGACAGTGTGGTGTATTTGCATTATTTTAGGTGTCTCACGGCATTGAATCTTCTTAGGAACGAGTTCGATGATGTGCGCGGCAGGCTACAGGCCATTACGCAGGTAGCATCTTATGCGTCTATGTTGGCTTTTGACTTCCAACTTCTCACAAGTATCGTAAATACATAGACTGGTCATATATTGCTTAAGATAAAAAACAATAATAACCTTGATCTTATTCTTGTTACTGTTGAAATTTTTATAGCAATACGTTTTTTGGTTTCTGGAGCACTTAGTTCGACGTTTTCGAAAGTCCCATTTGGTCGTTGAATGTTTCTGCCTTAATTTTGTCACAATGTTTCGTTAGATGTATACAGTAGCTCAAAAAAAGCAGTTGTATATCCTTGTTTCCCAGCTCAACTTAACCTTTGCCATGTACCCACTTAAGCAGCACTGTACTTCGTAGCCCTGTCATAATAATATATTCTTCTTTTGATGTAGTTGGAGCAGCAGATTGCAGCCTTGGGTCCTAAGTAGCAGTAAATGAAGCCAAAAGAGCATAGCCCCGTGTGATCTGGCATGATGCGGGGAATATATCTCTCAAGATGTAGTCAGCATTTAGCAGTTGCTGGGCTTTTGGAGGGGGCGCGTGGAATCACATGACGATTCTTGCTTCGGCACTCCGGGCTCGTGACCACCCTGCAAATGGAACTTTTTGTCTTGTGTGTCGATGTCTTTGTCTATCAACACTATATACTTGTGTGTCATGGATGGCCTGCTGGCTGTGCGTAAACTCTATATTTGGTTGGTTGCTTTTTGGCTTGGTTTTCTTGTATGTTGTTTGTTGTTTTCAATTACCGTCTTGTGAAATGTTGTTTCCTCCCCTTTGGGTGAGGGGAGAGATTTGTTGGTTCTTGAACCAAGCTAAAATCTTGTTGTTGGCTGGTATACCGAGAGGTGTTGCTTCCTGGCCGCCGCCAGCACCATCAGAATCTTGCAGCATGGCCGCAACAGCGAACTGATCGTTTGTCCGCCAGAGAAGAACAACAGATATGTTGGGAGGGAAGGTGATGCAGGACAACATCTAGGGGATCATGAAGCTTGCAGGAGTCAAACACACGATCTATACAAGAGAATCTGCTAACTTCACTTTAGAACACACGATCTACATGATATATATGTGCTCGTCCCGTACGTACGAGCGAAACCGGGAGTCTGCTGGAGACTAAAAAATAATCGCCGGAGCCAGGAGTCAAACACACGATCTATACAAGAGACAACCCAGGGGTTGCCACCCAGCCAGACAAGATGATGCGTTCTAAAGTGGAGTTTATTTTTTTATAGGTTTTGTTATCTGTGTCGAAGCCCACACAAGATTGAGTTTCCACCTTGCTGGGCTGGGCCTTCTCCTGATGGGTTCCTCCTGTTGTTTCGTTGGGCCTGTGCATGGATGAAAATTGTAATTATACCAAGAAACAGATGCATGGATATTTCATGTTGTCCGGGGCAAAAGACAGCCTTGCATCAAGCGAGGCTTATCTCAAAAAAAAAAACAAGCGAGGCATGGCTAGCCGGCGATGTCCAGATGACTGCCCGTGGTCTAGTAGGCATGGATGACCTTATGTGGAACTCCCAACTACGCCCCCACATAAAAAACTCCCAACTACGCTATGCACCGATGACCTTACGTGGAACTCCCAACTACGCTATGGCTCCTTTTGTGATTGTGCGGCTGATATGTATTTCTTCTAGACCTCAGTGTGCGCCTCCCTGCCGTCGGTAGCGTTGTTGGATGTTTAGGTGAATGGAACAATCAGCGTTTGCGCATGGAGGTAATCCTAGTTAGCCCCAGCTTGAGCTGGAGGTGTTTGTACCTCACACCCCGTTGGAAGGCCAGGATGGCTATATCCTCCACGGCGTTGCTTAGCTGAGTCCACCTCTATGTAATCCCGAGTGGTCTCCTGATACGTCTTCAACAGTAATTTGTTTACCCATCATATGTTTTTTTGTTCGAGAGAGAATCCTTTAGTGAAAACTATGGCCCCCAGGTCTACTTTTATCATATATAAAATCCAAAAATATCTTGCTGCAATTTATTTACCGTTATTTTATTTTGTGTTTTATTTCTATCTATTACCATCCAATTTGATCCTTGCAAACAACCGCCAAGGGGATTGACAACCCCCTTGATCGCGTTGGGTGCAAGTATTTGCTCTTTTGTGTGTAGGTGCTGATAATGAGGTTTCACGTGGTTCTTCTACTGGATTGATAACCTTGGTTCTTAACTGAGGGAAATACTTATCTCTACTGTACTGCAATCCTCTCCTCTTCAAGAAAATCTCAACGCAGCTCACAAGTAGCATCTCCTTGGGCCCTCGCGCACAAATGCATTAGTTCCTATTAACCTCCGAGACACGTGTACATACCCTAGAAGTTCTTGAAGAAGACATCCTCCAGCTCTTGTCAGGGGTAAATACTATTTTTCCGGTAGATTGTTGATCCACACTCTAGTTGATCCCTCCAGGAAAGAGACAAGTTCCGGGTAGATAGATTCTCATTACCACCTCCGATTTGCACGGGCAATAGGTAATCTGTGAGCCAAGTTTCCGACTTGGTGTTTCCATCATATATTTCTAAATTCCGGAACCCATCTAGAATCGATAGGGTAAAGGAACCATACAGATCTTCTGACTTAAGCACAATGGGCCTGAGGATCCTGATCCACTCGGTCAGTCATGCTCCTGTTCATGCCTTGCATCCTGTGCATGATCTCCTCACTTTTAAACGTAGGTTCGGCATGCGTCGTAGTGCCGGTCACCCCATTGGTGTGGAGAATTCGCCCGTATCCTAGGTGAATCTCTATTATGTCAGGGCGAGTCATCACGCCTATGACGTTGATCGTCTTGTCTGCGTGGCTGGTCATCCAACTGTCAGGGTGAACTATCCCGATAGCGAGGCGAAAAATCATGACGCTGGGGATAAGCATCCTGACGGCATGGAGAATCATCACGTCGATGAGGAAGAGTCCTCTGTCTTCGTTGAGAGTAATCGTCTCGGCCACAGGGAACATCTCTATGCCCCCATGGTAAGACGCCATCATGGTGTCGAGGAGAATCTAGTCGGTGCCGTGGAGAAGGGTCCTCATGCCACCGAGGAGGGTCCTCCCGGCGACATGGAAATGGCTCATGCACATCCCCCCACACAGTTGTCGGCCCTACGACTGGCCAACTGTCGTGGGTGTGAAGAGGCTATTGTTGGCACTCGGTTTTCGGTTCCCACAGGCACTCTGCTGCGAGAAGTCAGACAGTCGTGAATCATCTTGTTCTGCACGACTATGACCTTCAGGAAATTCGACAGCTGTCGGATGCCGTCAGTGATGTCTCTGTCTCCCTGTTGTTGGATTGCGTCTGCCACTCTAGTCGCAACCTAGACATTTTCAATCAGGGTGCGCATGACTCGGGAGTCACCTAGGCCTTCGGCTGCAAACTTGTTGTTGATATCTTGCCCTCGTCAAACTACAGACCGGGACGTCTGCTGATGTTGCCGACCGTTGTCCGCTAGCGCTTGCTCTCGCACGATGAGGTTGTGATGGCTTTGCGCAAGGCAAGCATGCTCAGCATGTCGGCGTCCTGGAAATGGGAGTCCCCAGACTTGCCTGCCTGCGGCCCACGACGTGGCTCCACCAGCGGCCCCGTACGGCCCATCTTCATCAGCAAACACTCAAGACCCTTGCGAGGGGCCAAGCCTCGTGAGGCGGACGACGCAGGACCTCCTCGGGGGCGGCCTCACCTGGCTGGTGATACGTCTCCAACGTATCTATAATTTTTTATTGCTCCATGCTACTTTATCTACTGTTTTGGACTATATTGGGCTTTATTTTCCACTTTTATATTATTTTTGGGACTAACCTATTAACCGGAGGCCCAGCCCAGAATTGCTGTTTTTTTGCCTATTTCAGTATTATGAGGAAACAGAATATCAAACGGAGTCCAAACGGAACGAAACCTTCGGGAACGTGATCTTCTCACCAAACATGATCCAGGAGACTTGGACCCTACTCCAAGAAGTTTCCAGGGAGGTCACGAGGGTGGAGGGCGCGCCCCCCTGCCTCGTGGGCCCCTCAGAGCTCCACCGACGTGCTCCTTCCTCCTATATATACCTACGTACCCCCATTAGACCAGAGACGGAGCCAAAAACCTAATTCCACCGCCGCAACTTCCTGTATCCACGAGATCCCATCTTGGGGCCTGTTCCGGAGCTCCACCGGAGAGGGCATCCATCACGGAGGGCTTCTACATCAACACCATAGCCCTTCCGATGAAGTGTGAGTAGTTTACTTCAGACCTTCGGGTCCATAGCTAGTAGCTAGATGGCTTCTTCTCTCTTTTTGGATCTCAATACAATGTTCTCCCCCTCTCTCGTGGAGATCTATTCGATGTAATCTTCTTTTTGCGGTGTGTTTGTTGAGACCGATGAATTGTGGGTTTATGATCCAACTTATCTATGAATAATATTTGAATCTTCTCTGAATTATTTTATGTATGATTGAGTTATCTTTGCAAGTCTCTTTGAATTATTCGTTTGGTTTGGCCAACTAGATTGGTAGTTCTTGCAATGGGAGAAGTGCTTAGCTTTGGGTTCAATCGTGCGGTGTCCTTACTCAGTGACAAAAAGAGTTGCAGGGCATGTATTGTATTGTTGCCATCGAGGATAACAAGATGGGGTATTTATCATATTGCATGAATTTATTCCTCTACATCATGTCATCTTGCTTAAGGCGTTACTCTGTTTTTAACTTAATACTCTAGATGCATGCTGGATAGCGGTCGATGAGTGGAGTAATAGTAGTAGATGCAGGCAGGAGTCGGTCTACTTGTCACGGACGTGATGCCTATATACATGATCATACCTAGATAACCTCATAACTATGCTCAATTCTATCAATTGCTCAACAGTAATTTGTTCACCCACCGTAGAATATCTATGCTCTTGAGAGAAGCCACTAGTGAAACTTATGGCCTCCGGGTCTATTCTCATCATATCAATCTCCATTACTTTATTTTACTTGTTTTGCTTTTACTTTTCACTTTGCATCTTTATACCAAAAATACCAAAAATATTATCTCTATCAGATCGCACTCTCGTAAATGACCGTGAAGGGATTGACAACCCCTAAGCGTTGGTTGCGAGTTGCTACCGTTTTATGTAGGTACGAGGGACTTGCGCGTGACCTCCTACAGGATTGATACCTTGGTTCTCAAAAACTGAGGGAAATACATACGCTATTGTGCTGCATCACCCCCTCCTCTTCGGGGAAAACCAACGCTAGCTCGAGACGTAGCAGCTGGCTCGTGAGGGGCGGAGAGATCAAGGCAAGGGGCACCTCGCGAGGTTTTTGTGACGCAAGCCATGACGACTGAGGCCAAGCGGGGGCCAGGCAGGCTACATGAGGGGCTCCCCCTCCACAAAATGCTCTTACATCGTGAGGGGTTGTACCCAAGCTTTTTGCGTGCAGGTTCAAAATAAGGGAGCACGGGCTTAGTCGGACATGTCGCTCGCCTCATCCCCTGAATCGCTTCCGGACTGGATGCCGGCGCCGTCGCTGTCATTGTCTCCACCACCATCAACCATGTCACCCTCATTCGCTGCGACCACCACCGCTTCATCGTCAGAAGCAAAGGCCCGAACTAGGGCATCCACATTGTCGTCCACCCAGCGCGCTAGGTTGTCCCGAATGACCTCGGGCACTGGGGCAATGGCGGCATCAAAATTGAAGTCAGGATTGGTGTTCAGGAGGTGGCTGAAGACGCGAGAGAATGTGCGCCCGAGGAGGCCCCAGCTCTTTTCATCCACAAGCTCGCGAGCCCTCTCGGCTCTGCTCTCCAGGCGTGTCACGACGTCGGTAAAGAAGCGAAGATGGCCGGCATAGTCCTCGGCGTGTGGGTGGGGAGCATGCTCATCGCAGATAGTGCCAATCGCCTAGTTGGCTCTCATCCTGAGGTCCCGAAGCATGGGGACATGCTCGCGCAGTAGCGTCTGCCGGCGAAGCGCCCCCTCCCTGCTCTCCTGCGCGAAGGACTCGGCGCTGGCAACCCGCTGCTGAAGGGAGAGCAGCTCGGCACGGGCGGAGGCCAGCTCAGCCTACATGGAAACCAGGGTGGCCACGACGGCTTTCTCGCGTTGTTCCGCTTCAGCCAGCCCTGACTTGAGGGTAGTGGTCCTGCCCATGGCTTCAGCTTCCACAAGCTTCAGCTTCAGGTCATACCTACCAACGAGGTCCGCGCGAGCCTCGGTCACCCGGCGGTCGACCTCCTCCTGGGCCTTGGACTCGCGCGCGCCGATAGCATCCTCTGCTTGGGCAACCTGGCGCTCCCTCGTATCCAACCGCTCGAGCTCAAGGCTGGGCTCCGTGGCCTCTAGCAACAGTGCTTCCTCGTGCCTCGAGATTTCCTCCTCGTTGAACAGTGCACCCTTCATCGACACCAAGGCGGCTCTGCGCGCCTCCACCTGCTGCTCCAAGGAAGCGTTCAAGGCTTGGAGCTCCCGCCTGCGCTCCTCGGCGACCGCGCGGCGATGGTCTGCCTCCCTGGCCTCCTCCAGGGCTCGGAAGTTGGCCTCGCACGAGGTTGCCAGGGATGCCTCGGCCTACGCATTGGCGTGCTCATGCTGAAGGCGCCCGAGGTTTATAGCCACTTTCAGATGATGCCACTCCTCCGCCAGCCGGAGACCCTCAGCCTCAAGATGCGCGTCAGCACCCACGAGTTATTCGCCGAGTCGGCTCAGCGTGCCCATTGCCTCCTGAAAGAGCTCGTGGCGGACAACACTCCGCTCACGCGCGAACTTAAGCACGCGACCAGGTCCGTCCCCCGTAGCGGAGGTTGCCGAAGGGATCTGAAGCGGCTGGCACCCTTCCAGCAGGGGGCTGGGGGCTACCGCTTCCCCAGTCGCCATCCGGGCCTCGGCAAGGCCCTGACGGGCGGAGGCTCGTCGCTCAAAGAAGAAGCCAGGATCGAGGTCATCCAACCGCCATTCGTAACCAAGGGTGGAGCCCTTGGCACACTTCCCACACTACGGACCGGGCCGATAAGGAAGGGCAGCAGGAGCACCGGATCAAGGCGCCAGACCGGCGCGCCCGACGCCCCGCCGATCTCGCACCAAGCGTGGCAAGCCAGCGTGAGACGCTCAAGGTCAACGAAGGATGCGAGGTAGGAGGAGGTTACTCTTTGGAAGAGCTTGTCATCCTGGCGAAAGGGGGCCTGAGAAGCCATGGTTAGGAGGGAAGATGGCACCCAATAAACTACAAGGATAAGGTACTCACTCGTCCACGGAAATGTACTTCCTCTGCTTCAATAGCCGGAAGGCGTCACCGCTACAGCTTGGAGACCTAATACGTCTCCAACGTATCTATAATTTTTTATTGCTCCATGCTATATTATCTACTGTTTTGGACTATATTGGGCTTTATTTTCCACTTCTATATTACTTTTGGGACTAACCTATTAACCGGAGGCCCAGCCCAGAATTGCTGTTTTTGCCTATTTCAGTGCTTCGAAGAAACGGAATATCAAACGGAGTCCAAACGGAATGAAACCTTCGGGAACATGATTTTCTCTTGAGATATGATCCAGGAGACTTGGACCCTCCGCCAAGAAGGCCACGAGGTGGTCACGAGGGTGGAGGGCGCGCCCCCCTACCTCGTGGGCCCCTCGAAGCTCCACCGACGTACTCCTTCCTCCTATATATACCTACGTACCTCCAAACGATCAGAGACGGAGCCAAAAACCTAATTCCACCGCCGCAACCTTCTGTACCCACGAGATCCCATCTTGGGGCCTGTTCTGGAGCTCCGCCGGAAGGGGAATCCACCATGAAGGGCTTCTACATCATCACCATAGCCCCTCGATGGAGTGTGAGTAGTTTACCTCAGACCTTCGGGTCCATAGTTAGTAGCTAGATGGCTTCTTCTCTCTTTTTGGATCTCAATACAATGTTCTCCCCCTCTCTCGTGGAGATATATTCGATGTAATGTTCTTTTTGCGGTGTGTTTGTTGAGACCGATGAACTGTGGGTTTATGATCAAGATTATCTACGAACAATATTTGAATCTTCTCTGAATTATTTTATGTGTGATTGGTTATCTTTGCAAGTCTCTTCGAATTATCAGTTTGGTTTGTCCTACTAGATTGGTTTTTCTTGCAATGGGAGAAGTGCTTAGCTTTGGGTTCAATCTTGCGGTGTCCTTTCCCAGTGACAGTAGGGGCAGCATGGCACATATTGTATTGTTGCCATCAAGGATAACAAGATGGGGTATTTATCATATTGCATGAATTTAATCCTCTACATCATGTCATCTTGCTTAAAGCGTTACTCTGTTTTCATTAACTTAATACTCTAGATGCATGCTGGATAGCGGTCGATGAGTGGAGTAATAGTAGTAGATGCGGGCAGGAGTCGGTCTACTTGTTTCGGACGTGATGCCGCATGCTGTTGGGGCCTGCGGTGCTCCGCACTTGTCCTTTGGCTTCGCCTCGAAGCCAAGTTCGAGCGCGCCTTGGGCCCGAGGGCTACTGTCGGCGTCCTTGGAACGGGGGTCAACAAACATGCCTGCCTGCGACCCACGACGTGGCTCCACCAGCGGCCCCGTACGGCCCATCTTCATCAGCAAACACTCAAGACCCTCGCGAGGGGCCAAGCCTCGTGAGGCGGACGACGTAGGACCTCCTCGGGGGCGGCTTCACCAGGCTGGCTCGCGAGGGGTGGAGAGATCAAGGCAAGGTGCACCTCGCGAGGTTTCTGTGACGCAAGCCATGACGACCAAGGCACGGCGCGCACAGTGTCCTCATTTCCTCTTTGGTGCTAAAGAGGCAAGCGCGGGCGAGGAGTCCCGAGGTATCAGGCAAAGGTTTCCATATCAGTGCAACAAGACCAATACCAGCAGGACGGCAGGACGGAGGTCACTGTGGAGCCCAAGACGGCACCACCACCAGAGCCTTTGGCAGGCGAAGACCACCTTTAGTCAGGATAACTTGTACTAGTTGTCCCCTTTTAAATTTGGCCGTTGTTGGATCCCTTCCCGCCAACATTTGGGAAGAGGACCAGGGACCCTATAAATAGGGCTAGCCACCACAATAGGAGGCAACTGATCTTGGGCTATTCAGATCATCCTCATCCACACAAACTCACCAAGCACAAGAGCACCTCTCCTCAGGAGGCTGTTCTTCCCTTGTAACTGTTCATCCTCAAGCCAAGAGGCAATCCACCACACCACACTGGAGTAGGGTATTACACCACATCGGTGGCCCGAACCAGTATAAACCTTGTGTCTCTTTGTTCTGCGAGTTCGACGTGCTGAGCCTTGAGATCGCGGTGAGGGTGAGTGCTAGGGAGAGGAGAGATCTTCGTGCGCACCCCAGTGTTCGAACCTCAAGGGTTTTGCCGGAACCCGAAATCCGACACAGCCAGAGTGGAATGACGTGACACCTCTAAGACTTTGTCAGCCGGTAAATCCCCTGAGATCAGGGTGTTGAGGAGCTGCTCGACGGTTTCCTGAGTGAGATGTTGCCTATCACCAGATACAACATTGCTGGTTGCGGGAGATGAATCGACCGGTGCACCCCATCGAAGGCTAGACTGGGGGTGTGCCAGCCATGAAGACTTCCGACATGGGACTCTGAGTCCCGCAGCTATCTTCCTCCTCGAAGTCGGACTCCAGCAGATGGATCAATGATTCATTGTCCATCGTCTCGACGAACTGGCTTGCTGAATGACGAAACTGTGGGTGAGGCTTGCCTGAGCGCTTTCTACGGCGTCATGGCGCCAAACCAACCGGCTGATGCGAACCCAGAGTTTAAGGCTCAAAATGCCCATGCCATTGGTCCGATAATGGATACTCATGCCGGCAGGTTGGCGCAATTCGGCGGAGCATCAAGAAGCCACATTGAACCGTCTACGGCGAACTCGAGGACACCGAAATGGATGCGGCCAAAAGGAGTTGACAAGAAACCTCAATAGGCACTCTCCCCAAGGTGGTTGCCAACTGTCGTGGATATAATCCTGACAATAATAAGGGGTGTGTATGTAGAAGCAATCGTATCTATCAAACAGTACAATGGGAGTATGCTCAAGAAATTATATAGGTTCGGGCCCTCTTCGGTGAAGATAATACCCTACTCTTGTGGTGCTCTTAGCTCTTGGCGTAGGTTAGAGTGTCAGAGGGTTCAACCCTCAATCTAATGCCTTACTCCCGGCTTATATAGAGTGTGCTCGGAGGGGGTGCCATAACCGGCTGGTATAAATGCTATTGATGGTCACATGTATGAAGTACTGTCCATGGCTATTACTACCAATAATTGTCGTATTTAACTTAGATCATACCATGGTTGAGTAACGAAGGTAACAAAGACATCGTGGAAGTCAAGGTATCCTAGAACGCAGCCGACTGTAGGCGGTCCGACTGCTCCTGTCTTCCTAGTGACCGACTGTTGGGTCTTGTCCACTAGGGGGTTCACGATCAGACAATAGACACTTGGTCTCCTCCAAAGTATCCCTCTGGTATCTGATGCCTTGGGCTGCAGTTCTAAAGGGCCTGGTGTAATGCCCCTTAGCCCATTGTTTTTTGGACTGTATTCTTGATTGGCTTGGACCCTAGGCTGGGCCACATGTGTTCTTGGGCGTGCCCCTTAGGTATAACCCGTCATGATTGATCCCCATGGGTCATCACACATAAAAAGGAAGAACATAGTCCTTACAAATTACAAGTTTACTCGATCTTATGCAGTTATAGTCTCCCATGCATGAATTCTTCAGGAGATGCATGGAAGGGCATCGAGACGAGATTGATGGAGCTGGGAATGATGGTTTCAGAGTGCTTCTAAAACAGACATCCTATTTTTGTGAGCAAATTCCATTCTTTACCTCTAGTTCACATTTGTGACAAGTTTTACCTTACTTGGCAGAAATTCTCAATTTTTACTCTATGTAGTGAAGCTTGTGCCACAAAGTACTTATTTCTCAAATCGGAGATCCTATTTTACATAGTACAAGTTTTAACAAAATAAAATCTTTTCAAAATGTGTGAGGTAGAATAACCACCTACTCTACTCCCTCCATCCGTTTATTCAGGGCCTAAACCAAAGCCAGAACGTGGGAATAAGTATCATCATCAATCTGCAATAAGTATTACTCAAGATTTTCTATAAAAGTGATACTATGTAATAAGAATACCATTGCTGTTTTCCTTTTTTTTAGCAGCAGAATACCATTGCTGTTTTGGAAACAACAACTGTACTTTGCTGTAGAGAGCGTGCAACAGCTAGATCAATCATGCATGCGGTATCAATCCATCCAGCGGTAGCTGCATGCACGCTGGCCGTCGCGAAGCTCATTAATGGCTGCCAAAACGCCTCCGCGTGAGAGAGGGAGAGACGATTGTGAGTCCGCTATATAACCTGCACTTCTCTCCTGTCCTCGTCCACTCCGCCGGCCCTAACCCCGGATCGCCCCCCTCCGCCCTTAGCCCCTTGCACCGCCGGACTCCCGGACCTCCTCGCCATGGCAGCCGCCGCGCTCAGGGCCCAGCTCAACGCCCTCCTGGACTCCATGTTCACCACGGTGAGTCCCCTTCCCTTACCTCGCATCTAATCGCCGTGTGCTTGCTTGTGATCTGGAATCACTGAGCCGGATTGCCTAATCTTTCCTCTTGTGTGATCATCTAGGGTATTGTGGACGAGGCTTTCCAACACCTGCGGTCGGTGGAGCAGGAGGGCTTCCTCACCGAGGTCGTCAACCTCTTCCTCCACGACTCCGACAACATCCTCAACGAAGTCGCCCACCTGCTGTCCGTACCGCCGCCCCTACGCCCTCCCTCCCCCTCTGCTCTTGTTATCTCGTGTTGGGTGGTATTGATTTCATCTGCTCTCTCTGCTTAACTTGTGATTCGCAGGAACCAGCCCGTGGTGAACTTCGGCAGGGTGGGCGCACTGGTGCATCAGCTAAAGGGGTGCAGCGGCAGGTGATGACCATGATAAACCCTTTATTTCCCCAGCCCATTTTTAACTCTCGACGTCGTGCAATTCAGATGTGTTTGTCATCGGCATGTAGTTTGTGTCGTTTGCGTTGTCGTATATAGTCATAAGTAGAAGACCCGAATTTAGTTGTGTTTCGTGCAACGGAAGTGCCGGTACCCATGCCAACGGCAATGTTATGGGTCGGCGAGGATAAGTCCGTCGTCTTGCGAACGTTTCTAGTATATATTATATTAATGATATGCTATATATTCAGCGGTAACAACGACCGCGGTTTTTCTCGAATATCAGCGGTATCGATGTTCCTTCTATTCAGCTGTGCCGGTACATCATGGCCATTTGTTCATGTCGTTTGCGGCTGTTGTGTAACCATATTTAGAAGAGTTGGGTTTAGTTGTGTTTCCTGTAACAGAATTGCCGGTATTACTGCCCAGTGTCAATGCTCTAGCTGGGCAAGGAAAAAACTATCATTTTGGGAAGATTTCGGGTATTAAAGTACGTGATGATGTCGACCGTGGGTTTTTTGGTATGTCCACGACATCAATGTTTTTTTTTCTGTTTAGATGTGATGGCGCGGACATGAACCATGTCGTGTGGGGCTGTCGTATAACCATATGTAGAAGGGATGAATTTAGTTGTGCTTTGCATAACAGAGTTGTCTGTATTCATGCCAATGGAAATGTTATAGCTCGGCCAGAAAAACTTTGCCGTTTTGCAAACAAATTTAGTATTGTTGAATCTGCATTTGAACCAATGGCATTATTCTAGGTTAGGAATGAGAAATTTGTGGTTCTGCAAACATTTCTAGTATTTTATTATATGCTATTCTATATAATGTCAATGTTCATTTTCTGGTTTTCTGGCGCGTGGTGTACGTCATGACCATGTGACTTGTGTCATTTGCGCTGTAGTATAGCCATAACTAAAAGGTCCAACTTCAGCTGTCTTTCGTGCATGCCAACGTTATGACTCTGCAAGAAAATCTTTGCCGGTTTTGTAAATATTTCCGATACTACTAATCTGCTATTGCACATAAACCCATTTTTTCTAGTTTATCGAACAATCTATTGTGTTGAAAACCATGATAAGAAATGACACCTTGAGGATACTATTGTGACATCGGAAGTATGCTCTGCGTTTAATAAGTTTGAGAAATTTATAGTTCCTTGATTGGCTTCTTGGTATGTTTTCAGTGTTGGTGCTAAGAAAGTGAATCTCTCCTGCACCCACTTCCGTCAGTTTTATGAGGCACAAAGTAAAGAAGGGTTAGTACTCAGTGCCTTATTATATTTGTTATGCAGTAATTATTCTCCACTCTATGTATTTTTCAAATTTTGCATATAAACCTGCGAGTTGAATATTTAGCTCAAACCAACCTAGTATTCTATTCAATTGATCTGCAATCGCATGATTGGTTAATTTGGTTCACTATCTGAATGTGCTAATGTTTGATGATCCTCTTTTAACTTGTGGGCTTCACGTCTATTAATTTATAGCACAACTGAGATGGTATAATCTTTTAGTTTTCATATACAGGATCAAAATTTCTGAACCATTTCCGTTCAGTTCGCTTGATCTCTCCAGAATTTGATAATGTGTATGTTTGCATTATTCCAGGTGCCTCATGGCATTGGACCTTGTTAGGAATGAGTTTTATGATGTGCGCAACAAGCTACAAACAATGATTCAGGTAGCACCTTATGTATGTTGGCTTTTGACTTCCAATTTCTCACTAGTATGATAATCCATAGATTGCTCGTATAACGTTTAGGATCAAAATGAATAACCTGAATCTTATTCTTGTTTGGTGTTGAAATTTTTCTAGATATACTTTTGGGTTTTCTGAAACACTTTAATAAGTCAAGGTATTTGAAATGTTCATGCCTTAATTTTGTCGTCACTTTTAGTAGATATATGGGGTGGCTCTAAGTGGAATTTCATTGTTTCATATCATAACTTAAAAAGTACTCCCTCCATTCCCAAATATAAGTCTTCCTAGAGATTCCAACAAGTGACTACATACGAAGCAAAATGAGTGAATCTACACTCTAAAATATGTCTATATACATCCGTATGTCGTGGTCAATTTGAAATGTCTAAAAAGACTTATATTTAGGAACGGAGGGAGTACTAGAGTAAGATGCAGACCAACTTGTAACTGATTTGAGACAACATGTGACTTGAGCACCACGGTGCGCCATAGAACGGTCATAATGATTAACCTATTATTCTTCTGATGCAGCTGGAGCAGCAGATCGCGGCCATGGGTCCTCAGTAGTAGCAATGGAAGCCGAAAGATACTGGCCCTATGTGATTCCTGGCATGTAGACGGTGTTCAAGGAGTGTCTGGGTTTGGAGGGTGTGCTCATAACCCTGTGAAAGAAAATTGTTGTCATGTGTGTCTGTCAACTATATGTACTTGCGTGTCATGATTGCCGCAGGCTGTGTGTAAACTCTATGCTTTTTTTAGGGAACTGTAAACTCTATGCTTGGTTTGATTGGTTGGTGAAGTGATATAATTTTGTTGTTTTATATTCCTCTCTCTATTGTAGAATGTTGGTGCCTCCCTTTTTTGGGCTAGGTCCACTTACATTTATCTCTTGTCAACTCTGAGTTATATTCCTCTCTCTATTGTAGAATGATTTTTGGGTGGCTCCTCGACTGGCATTATTTCAGGGACAACTCTGAGTTGCCACTTGGATGGCTACTCATTCTCCTCCCGGCAACGACTTCTATTGCCTTGCCTGCCCTTCGTCTAGGGTATGTTTGATTGATAACCAAAGTCAACTCTACCATTTTTTTAGGAAATTATAACAAAAATTTGTTCAACACCAAGCTTTGGCTCTTCGTTGCTTAGATGTTTACCAAAATCATTAGTACACCCTTCCTATTCCGCGCGTAAGGGATATTTGGGCTAGATCCACTTACATCTATCTTTTGTTGCTGGCACGAGTTGGTTCCGCTGGTTTTTATCTTCCATTGGTATTTTTTATTTACCAGTCTAGTTTTCTCTTTTTTTTTCCCTCAAAAAATAGTTTTCTGTTATTTTTTAATTAGGTTTTTATTTTTCATATATAATTTTCCTTTATTTTCTATTTGACTTTTTATCATTTTATTCTTTTCTTGTTTATTTATTTATACGATTCTTTCAAATTTTAATGCTCATTTTATTTCCTATTCAACAGTGACATTTTTGTGTGGTTCTTTTCTCCTTTCATTATATTCAAAATATTCAGGATATTTTACAAAAAAAAATATTCCAACATTATTTACTTTTGATGAACATTTTTAAGATTTTGTGAAGATTTGAAAATATAAAATAATTTATAAAATACATAAATACTACAAAATAATAATTTTCACAAATTCATAATAACATTATAAATTAGCGATTGTTTTTTAAAACATTTGGATTTACTTTAAAACAAACATGCACCCTCTCCGATCATTCTGGGCCAGGCCCACTTACACTTCTCTCATGTCGCTAGCAAGAGTTGTTCGCTGATTCCTTTTCTTATATTTAGTTATTTCTGGTTTTGTGTAGCTTTCTGTTTGGTTTTTCTTCCATTTTTGGGCAATTACTTGTTTTTTCTTACATTTTCTATTTATGTTGCCCGTCATGTTTTTATCATTTTGATTCTATATTTTGTTCATTTCCCCTCTCTTTTTTCATTTATTTTTCATTATCCTTTCTTTATTTTTTTCTTCGCTATTTTCAGTTTGTTTCCTTTTATTTTATTATTATTTTAAAATTCATGTACCTTTTTCTAAATTCCCAGAACATTTGTATAAATCAACATTCCTTACTTTACATGGGATTTTCTATAAATTTTTTATTATTTGCAAGTTCGTTAATAATTTCTAAAATTTATGAACATTTTGAAAATTTGGCAATAGTTTATGGATTTATTAACATTTCTGAAGTTTTATTACCATTTTAAAATTGTCTGTTTTCTAAAATTAGCAAATAATTTTAAAATTGATGAAAATAGTTAATTTTTGCAAATAGTTTTTACATTTATAACTATATTTTAGAAATCCATAAAATTTTGAAAATTCGTGATAATTTCATAAACTGTTTGACATTCATATAGGACAATTGTGAAATAATAATGTATTCTAAAAAAGGAAAAGAAAAACATTGCAACACTGAGCATGGCCAATTTAAAAAAAATCCATGCACCACTCATCGGTTACCTGCGGTCGAGCGTTTCGTGCTACCTGAGCAAAAATTACAAAGGAACGAGAAAACCACGCGACGGGCCAGCCACCTCACTAGCGTAGAGGCACACGTTTGCTCATTATTCCATGCATAACACGCAGAATAGGACCTCTCCACGTCCATAGCCAAGTCTAGTTTTTCTAGTTTTTTTTTTTTTTGATTTTGCTAACCACATGTCCCATGCGGTTAGTTTTTCTAGTTATTACTTTTATAATACTCTCTTCAATCCAAAATAAGTGTCATAGTTTCAAATTAAGTTAAATCAACCTTATTTCAGAACTACGAAAGATACTATGGATCAGAGGGAGTATAGACAGAGAGACCCAAAATCTTTATCATATCAATTATCATCTCCTTTTTTTAGACAAATAGCAATTATCATCTGAAAGGGCCCTAAGCATCAGGTTGGGCTGGTCTGTAACTGTGCATTACGGCTCATGTTTTGCACCAATGACCAGCTCTGGGCGGCATGCCTAAAATCTTTGCTCTCTTGTCCAGGTACCCTTCTTAGCCAAGAGGTACGGGGAAACTATTCCCCGCATAGGTCGGGGAATAGCGATCAAACGCACACCCCCGTCCGCAGCATGTACCGCCCCATTAGTGTGATTCTCTTTTTTTATTAGATTTCTCCCTTTTTTACTTTCTCTTTTAATTCTTTATTTTTATTTTTTCCTTTTCCAATCTTTGAAATTTTTTCAAATTGTGAACCATTTTTAAACTAAGGAGAAGTTACCAAATTCATGAAAGTTTTTTACAATCGTGAACAAATTTGAACTTCATAAAATGTTTCAAAAACCAAGAAGAATTTTCGTCTCCATGATTTTTAAAATATGCGAAAAAATACAAATTCATGAACAATTTTCAAACTCATGAAGATTTTTTAAATTCACGAACTTTTTTATGAATTCACGATCATTAGAAATGTGTGTACCTTTTTCAAACTCACGAATATTAATGAAATTTCTGACCAATTTTCGAATCATGGACATTCTGCAATTCCTCGAACAATATTTAAATTCCTGAAAACAAATCCGAGAACTTTTTTATTTTTGAATTTTCGAAATTTTATTGAAATTTTCCTATCTATTTTTGAATTCATGAACATTTTTTGCAAGTTGGAATGAACAAATTTTAGTTCGCCAAATGTTTTTGAACCGGATAACGTTTTGGAAATTCATACCATTTTCTAAACTTGTGACCATATTTTTAATTCATTAATGTTTTGAATATATTGAAAAATGTTTCAAATTTCTGAAAATTTTAAAAAATTGGTGAACATTTTTTGAGATCTGGAAACTCGGAACATATTTTGAAAATCAGGAACATTTTTTTATTGTGTGCAAAATTTTGGAAAAAAATACAAAATAAGGAACATGCTTTGAAGTTCATAATTGTTTTGCAAATCCCAAACATTTATTCAAGAAAAAAGAAAAAGAAAAAAGGAAAAAAAAGGGGCTTGCTTGCCCTGCGCATGGGCTGCCCAGAAGCTTGGCGTCTGGGTGTAGCGGGTGTTGTGCGTTTGCGCGTCACCCATAGCCCCAAAATCACTAATTAAGGAGCACTCATTGCAAAGAACACTTCACCTTCCAGATCGCGACAAGTGGCGCATATGTAGCGCGCCATTTGTCGCAACCTGGGAGTTTTCCCTTTTTTCATAGACCTGTTTATTCAAAACGTTTTATCACTTAAAGCGTGTGTCCAAATCTCGAACCGTTTTCACCGTTCGATTCCTTGTGTCCAGATCTTCAAAACTAAACTAGATCCCATGTTGATAGGTTTTGACGAACTTTTTTTCACGAAAAAAACCAGACGAAAAAACCGGATGAAAAAACTGAACCGGGAGCCCGGATATTTTCCCTTTCCGAAAGAGGCACGCCCATGCCTCTCTCGAAATCACAATCGTACCTCTCGTGGAAGCAAACTCATGACTCTCGTGAAAGGAAAAAACAGAAAACGCGTTTTTTTCTGTTTCCGAGAGGCACGGCCGTGGCTCTCGCGATAGCACAACCGTGCCTCTCACGGAAGCAAAACCGTGATGATCGCGAAAGAAAAAAAATAGAAAACGCGTATTTTTTTCCTTTCCGAGAGGCACGGCCGTGACTCTCGCGAAAACACAACCGTGCCTCTAGCGGAAGCAAAACCGTGACTCTCGCGAAAGAAAAAAATAGAAAGCACGTTTTGTATTTTCCTTTCTGAAAGGCATGGCCATGACTCTCGCGAAAGTACAACCGTGCCTCTCGTGGAAGTATAACCGTGACTCTCGCGAAAGAAAAAAAAACAGGAAACACATTTTTTTCGTTTCCGAAAGGCACGGCCGTGACTCTCGCTAAAGCACAACCGTGCCTCTCACCAAAGAAAAATCATGACTCTCGCGAAAGAAAAAAATGTGTTTTTCGCATAAAAAAATCCGGAAGAAGCATCCAAAGCTTGACACGTGGCAAATGGCTGAGAGCGCGCCAAGTGGCGCTGGTCGCTATGAGGCTCCTGAAGGAGCACTCGTTAACTAGCCCATAGCCCTATGCGAGTTCTCTCACTATCAACAGCGCTGGATGACCTAATCTAATGGCTGTGCGGCGACAGGCCGAAATTTGGGCCGGACAACGGGCATCCAGCGTGGCTCTTTTGTTAACTAGATAGGAAATGCGGCTTGCCGCAACCGGCAGCGGCGCGCTGCCGGGTACAATGATATCCAATCCAATAATACAGTCACAAAAGCATTGCAAATATAAAAAAATAACAATGAATACTTATTGTTCAAGCATGCAAACAAAGTACTTATTGTTGCGAAAGGAAATTAATGTGATTGCCGAAAACTAATCAGTCCAACGCAGCAAATTTACAGAGCATTTCATCCAAGCAATGCCAAAGGCAAGGCAACCAGATATACCAAAAGCAAGGGAGCATTTTTCTTCCAAAAGTAAGCCAAGACGATGGATCGTCACTAAGTAAATGCAATAGTTGAGTAATTATATACGCAAAGGGAGCCAATAGGCGGTGCGAGATAAAGAACCTAAGTAGTTATGCTAACGCCAAATACTTGATAGCTTCATTCGGTTGTCTTGTCTTGTTGCACGACCCCTTACGTGCCATGATACATGAATCTTCGGCGATTGTACTGTTTGGCTGATGAAATCACACGAAGTATTTGCATAATAGTATGATTATGACTTCGTAACTGCCTTCCCAAAGCGGGTAGACACTGGAGCGGCAATCTGCCTTTAGGCTTGACCTGCTCCTTAGCGCATATCCTTGATCGATTGTTCAAGGTAACTTGCTAGGTCTCTCCATGTGATGGAGCTGAGAAATACTGGAAACAGGTAGCATATGATGGTCAAGATCATTGCTCTCACCATTCGTTGCCCGGGAGCGTGGCAGTATTGGTCATCTCACATATGTAGTACATGATGGCAGGCTTCGTCGTACCAACATATTGTCTGAGTCAACCATGCTCACATGGAGACATTTTTAGCTTATTTGCATAGAAGCACCTGCGGTCCAAGGGCTGTACCATACTGGACATGCGGTCCTGCATATCGAGTATAAGAGTTTAACATTCGAGAAGTATAAAATATTTAACCACAGAGAAGCGACAAACATGTTTTTCATGGTAAGAGATGAATTCAAGGATAAATCACTACACCGTATAAACTACGGCACTATATTGTTCTCTTAGTTCCTCCAACTTAAATTGCTAACCATGTAGTCCAGAGAAAATTTGAACTATTATATTTCAGATCATACGATGTGTTTTCGTTTACTTTGTACGCACAGATTTGTTACCTGCTTGGCCTACAATTTCATATCGTAAATAGTTGATCCAAGCGGGGGTCAGTGTTACCTCTTGTCTTGGTCCACTCACAAAGGTATGGTGGTTCACTGCACATGGTTTCAATCCTTGGCTTTCCGGCACGGTGGCGTTTACGACGGCGTCTACCTGAAAAACTGAACCAACTAGTGTGTCGAACACAACATCAATAGAATTCATAGACAATGGCACTTGTTACTCAATGCATACATACATACCTTCATCGTTACCGAGGTAGATCGGGTCATCCACTCTTGCCCCTTCCATGATGTGCCTAGTACTTGAGCCCTATTAAGACTGAATTTTAAACGCAAGAGGATTTTTATTAGCATGGGCCTAGAAAAATTAGTCTTTAACAACAAACAATCAGATTATGGTTATGTTCAAATCTGATATGCAACAATGCATTGACAACCAAAACTGGAGTTAATAGAGGGTACATCAGAACTGAATCTATAAATGTTCACCAAATCTGAATTTATCCATGCAATCGGTACATTTTTTGTAACCACATGTTTATCAGTTAGCAGGAAAACAGTATTGGCAAAGAGATTTTCTCCTATATCAAGCTCATCAACATATAGTGAATCGTATTAGACTTGAATCTATTTACTGGTTCTACAGTTCAAAAACCTCATTTCATGGTCAATTAGACAGAGAATTAGTGAGGGATAGGAAGAGAAAGAGAGATGCACAGAAAGATGGGGAGTAGGAGGGAGAGGAGATAATATAACTGCAAGAAACAATCACAGCCATATCGGAATGTATGGTAGCCGCATCCGCGGGTGACATCGTCCTACCGTGCTTCCCTCCCATGATCCTTTCTTATTTTAGAAGCAAAGGGGAAAAGAGAGCAGGGAAAAGCGTAGGAGCCAGCAGGGAATCCACAGGGAAAAGCGTGGGAGCCGACGCCAAAGAAGAAATGAAGAAATAAAAACCGTTAGCTATTGACTGATCTCGTATAACGATGAGATCACAAACGGTGATAATAGATTTTTGAATTAATCTATAATAGATAAAGAATATATAACTACTGCATTTCCTAACAATATGTGGGGATCCTGTATTCATGTAAATAGTTTGAATTATTATACGTATGAGATGAGAAAATTAAAAACATCTTTATATCGTCGTAAAAGGAAGATGCACATGTACATAGTCAAAAGTTAGGATGCCAGTCATAAGATACCTGGTAAAAGTCAATCAATAAGCAGTAAAACTTTGGTGGAAGTCGTTTGGACAGTCACTTCGACGGCTCAAATAGCCAGTGCCCTGAGGAGACTCCATTTAATCCACGGTTCTAACAATGGGATATGCTAAAAAATAGACATGCAAGGATTCAACACTACAGCGAGATCAGGCTATAAACAATCAGTATTTAAGGCTCCTTCTCTAGTCAAGCCTAACTGAAGTTAAAATCATGTCATTATTTAGTGTTCTAGGATGATGAGAGACTTACTCAGCCACTCTTCTTCAGTACATAAATGTCATTTATCCTGTTGCCTTTTATGCTCATATATGTTGCCTCTTAGGTGCCCCATCTTGTTCTCACTCTATTGGTAGTTTTCATAATCATGCAAGAACTGCCATCTCTGCATGTCAAGAATCAAGTCAAAGTCATTGCAACTCAGGTCCAAGAAATGGATAGCGAAAGTGAAGATTCTACTATCTTGTAAGAGTAGCTTCAGTTTCTGATTCCTGGGTACATATGCCTTTGTTATTGTACTAAAGGTCCAATGTCCAATAACAACTCACCTTCTTTTTCAGAATCCTTTGATACACACTATAAGTTGCCGACCAAAATCTTTGAGCATGCACATCGGGCATAAACAATTATACCTTGTTCTAATCGACTTGCATGATGACACCGGTAAAATCTAAGATCACATATGACAATAACGATGGTGTGCAGACTATCACCAATAGGATACCTTCTAAAACATCACATTAGATTACTAAATGCAAGTATAAAATGCAACACGCACTGGACCAATAGGTTGCTGGCTCAATACGTCAGTATTTAGTGTGGAGGTAGCTGATTGGATTTAATTGTTTGTCCATCAACCACCTTTAACCAGGAAATAAGTCAGAAGAAGGCAAGAAAATTTACTTTAACGGAAACCTCAAAGAAACGGTATCCTGCAGAATCCAAAATAAAGACGATCCCTATAAGAAATATAGGAAAGATCAGTTATACCATCGACAAAGAAGACTACAGAAGATGATCTTTGATGGAAACCACAAAGAAACAATATGTGCATGCTAAATGTTTAGATATAAGCAACATTGTCTGATAGCAAAATCAAGAAGCTACTGTTTGATCCGGACAAATAAAAGCATGTGCATGCCAAAAGCTAAATGCCTAAATTAAACCAAAACAAAAGGTTTCAGAGGACAAAGCTTAATCCAGTGTGTCAAAGGATACCACGGAACAAATGTTCACCAGCCAAGAACCATCATGTCACATTTGATTTACAACAGTCCCAAACAAGTTGGGGTAGGCTAGAGGTGAAATCCATAAGATCTCGCAACCAACCATGTCACATTTGATTTAGAATAAAAAAAATTATGCCAATCCAGACACATAGCAGGCAGGCAAGTACCGAGATCGGCAACGACAAGACGCACGTAGAGTCCTGGCCAAAGTTAGGGAACCGTGCGTCACTGATCTTGGTGCTGGCGTACGCCATGCATGAGCAATTTTGCCTGATTAAATGAGATCCACAAGAATCATTCAGAATAATAAAATTTTCAAAGGCAGGCAAAAAAATTTCCACATATCTTTGACTATTGAACAAGAAGAATAGTAAGCAGCGTATAAAGTCTGGATGTCTGCATTCAGAACAACAGACATTATATAATAGAAATTGTTAGACCATGCCAAAAGATAAGTTGTATTCTAGAACTAAAATTATTTGCATTCAGTTGATTATTTGTGATGTTTTTTTAGTGAGCTGTAACCTAAAAGTATATGACCAAATGACAGAGTAGAGTAGAGCTAGAAAAGACCTAAAAAGTCAGAAACTCTCTGGTCACAACACTCATGGCTGGCTTAGCTTGCTACCAATTGAATTCACATGTCCAAACAGCACAACATGATGTATGGTTGTTCAGGGAGGCCTGGGTTGACTAATCTAGTCATCCTTTCTTTTCGAAGCTAGGAATATGTATGAAGTTTAGTTAGTACCTTCCTTTGACGCAGTGTCGAGGTCATCGCAGGGCTCCTCCCTGTCGTAGCCACTCAACCCCATGTCCCAGAACTCGTTGTACCGGATACCGACTGCTGTAGGAGTCATCCCAGCACAAAGTCTGGTCAGAAATCATCAAGTATATGTATCACTTTCATGCACATGGAAATTTTAAATTTATATAGAAAAGGCATATATGGAGCATAGGACCCCGATGGCCAGCAACTGAGCAACACGAAGGGGAGCACCATGGAGAAAAGACACGGGCATTTACATGAATACAATAGAGATGATACATAGGCAACCATTGTCATTTCCCAAACCTGTCACTTCATCATCTGATTATAATGGTAAAATCATATAATTATATTTCTCTACATCAGTAATATAACACGAAGAAAATAAATAAGCAACCATAATCATTTGTTCAACCATCATTGCTCTTATAATTTTGTAGAGAAGGGCAAAGTTCAGTTCAGGAACAGAAATAGAAAAGATAATAAGAAAGAAATACTGAAAATATAGGAATATAATTGTTTGTGAAATCATGAGTCTTGCACATGCAGAGCTATCTCTTTGAGGTTGCTACTATCAAATCTTGAATTTCACACAAGTGAAACATGGCATGGCTAAGAATTCAAAAGGAAGTAACAAAAAATCATAAGGTGAAGAAAAATTAAAGTACCACTTGATATATTTCTGCAGTAGCACACAATATTAGCCATGCTAGCTAGCTGCACAAATCCATGACCCACCTAATCATGTGTACGCAAGTGACAATTAATAGCAAGCCAAAGAAATGGAAACTTGTTTATTTACCTGCAACACATAATCCATTTCAGTAGTCTCCTAGCCAAAAGCAACACGAGCTGAATGAAAGAAGGCAAAACAACACCGGAGCGGGACCAAATGATGCATCACGTAACAACGAAGTTGCAGGTTCCGGCAAGAGAGCACTCCAAACTTGCCGTTTCATCAGATTCTGTTGACAACCAGTCACAACCTAGATGTGATTTTGACAGCATTAATCAGAATGAATGATGGACCAAGGATTCTGGAAATCACACCAAACAAACATCCATTGCCAAGAGAGAGGTAACACAACATTTTTCCGAAAGTATTTACAGTCCTAGTGGAACAATACCAGTCTAAAATATCACAGGCAATGGTTAACAGCATGCGTATAGACCTTACATTTTTGTGCATCTTCCAAAAGTATATTCATTTACTGAGCTAGCAACATTTTCTGAATCTTGATAAGGAATCATGCATAAGTAAAAAGTGAAGCGGGGAAAAGTTACAAAAGGATCAACAACAACCTTCCCCTCCACCATGAATGTCTTAACCATCTTCTCCAAGTTTCTTCTTAAGCAAATAGTCACAGATGCGTACATCAAACCTGCACCAAAAGAAACAGGATCAACCCAAAATCAAATGTGTTACCCTTTTTAGATACCTAATTAGCATGGCTGGGAAGGAGAGGCGACAGGGACGAGAGGGAGAGGCGACATGGACGAGAGGAAGAGGCGTCGTGGGTGAAAAATCAGATCTTGGGCAACGACAGCGAGATGCGGGCGAGGAGAGATGCGGTTGAGGGAGGGGAACGGAGATGCATGTGAGCTGAGGTACGGGTGACGCGACGGAGGCGAGCGGCGGTGCGGGCAACCCAATGGAGGCGAGCGGCAGTGCGGGCAGCAGAGGCGGGAGAATGGGAGTGCGGCAATGCGGGCGGCCTCGCGTGGGCGTCGAGAGAGGAGGCTGGTCACTGGAGGTGCGGCCAACGGTTCCTGCGCTCATCCCGTCGTTCGTGATGCGCCAGCCCCGCCTGGCGCTCCTCTCGGGGATGGCGATGACGACGGTGAGTAGTGGCAGCGGCGCCGAGGCTGAGGGCGAGGGAGAAGGGGTGGTTGCCAAAGGGATGGCCAGCTGTTCCTGCCTCGTCGATGGCGATGCGGGTGCACGCGTCGACGACGACGACGCCGGGGTCGCCCCTTGTACGGCAGAGCTATCGCTCACGCTTGCCGTGTCCAGGGGAGGAGGCTGGGGCAACGCGAGGGGGAGCGGCGACGCGAGGGGCGTGTGGGAGGAGGCGAGGGCGGCGCGAGGGGGAGCGGCGTGGCGTGTTGGGGAAGGAAGAACGCGGGCACGGGAGCCGCCGCCGCCGTCGCCGGATGAGGAGCGAGCAAGTGAGGGAGGCGGCTGCGTGGGAGGGAGGGAGGGAGGCGGCTGCAGGAGCGAGCGAGGGAGGAGGCGGCTAGGTCTCCGTCAAAGGAGCGGCCCCTTTTTATACCCCCACTATGCGAAATGACCAAAATGCCCTGATGGGGGCACGATATTTACATTTTGTTGCCATTGAAATTTTATCCGACGGCTCACAGCGATCTGGTAAATATCCAACGCCTCACGTGAGCCGAGCCCGAAATCCGACGGCCGGAATCGCATCAGGAAACCGATCCAACGGCTGAAAATCCAAAGCGCTGAGGAGGCTCCATTTTGCTTCGCTCTCTAACAAGGGGATTCTAGCACTGACTTCCTGTCAAGATTTGATTCACAGCAGCAGCTACACCCTCCAAATTCAAGCGTTTACGATGACTTCCCATCCAGGTCCATAAGATCAGCACCGCCACCCTTCTTTGGGCCTGTCCCACACTCAACTAGATCACATTCTCCATGATCAGGTGCAGCTCCTCGACAAAATCCATAAATTTGACCTATAGACGAAAAGAATTCACAAAATAAACTGTCTTTGAAAAAATTCTGCTCCGCTGACCTTTTTATGTAACGTTCGATATCCAGACGTCACACTACACTATGCAACACCTGACTGACAGGCGCTACACATCGGACCAGCGTCGCACTTTAAACTACCTAAAATTTACTAAGTCAGTGTGCAACGCCTAAGTGTTAGGCGCTACCACTAGTAGAAAAAGGTCAAATATCAAGCATATTAGTGCCAGTTTGCTTTTGAGCCGGCACTAATGTGTGCATTAGTGCCGGTTCCAACGGCTAGCCGGCCGCTTTCATTAGTACTGGTTCGTGGCCGACCTTTAGCACCGGTTCGTGCCACGGACCGGTACTAAAGTGAGTGGTGGCAGGATGTTGTCAGTCTGGGGCCCCTCCAGCACCTTTAGTACCGGTACGTGGCACGAACCGGTGCTAAAAGTCGTCCTACATAAACCCTTCGTCCACCCGAGCTCGCTCTGTTCTTTTCCTTTCCCCTCTCCTCCCTGTTCTTCCCCTCTATCTCTCGAGCTCATCACACATTTTACCCAAATTTTGTCAAGATTTGAAGGCCCCCGTCCATTCAAATGATCAAAAAGGTTAGCAACTTTGTCCTTTCATCTCTCATTGCTAGAGTAGCTCTTGCAATGCTTTGTATAGTGATTAATTTATGAGTTTAGTAATTTGGGAGGAAATATATGTGCTAGTATTTGATTTATATGCAATTTGAGGTCAAAAATAACACTTAGTTTGCATATGTAGGTGTGGTTTACTTAGTGTCTTCTAAATCTTCGTCGTAACCACAGTCGATCGCCCGCATCGTTCCGTCGCCGGCACCACCTTGTGGTAAGCCTCTTGTTCATGAATGTTTTACATTACCAAATTGATGTTTGTGTGATTTGGATATATAGTTACTCGTATAATTATCTTACACATACGTTGTTTGTTATACATAGTGTCATGGTTTTGATATGCGTCCCCGTCGGCCCTCGTCCTTGTTATGATTTGGATGTGGTATATTCTCTTTTAAAAGTAGTTGTTGCATTTCGTGTTTATGACAAATTATGCCCATCAAGTTGACATAGATATTTTTGTCTAGGAGGTTTGTGAACCGGAAATTCCAACCGGCCCTATTATCGAGAGGTTAAATTTAGTTGAAAGAGAAAACGAGTATTTGAAAGAAAAATTGAAAAGAATTGAGGGGGAGAAGATGGAATTGGAGTTGCATGTTGCCAATGTCGTCGATGATCACAAAATCAAGATGGAGAAAATGCACTTGAAGATTATAAAGATTAGAAAATATGCAATTGATAGTGAGGCTTGGTATCATTATGCTGTTGGATCAATTGTTACCTTAGTTGCGATCTTGATCGAATTTGTTGTTGCATTTAAATGCTTTAGCTAGAGAGTTATTTGTTTGTTGCATTTAAGTCTTGTATGAACTTTATGTATGAACTTGTATTAATTTGATCTTTTCGGTGTTGTGTAATGAAGATGAGCCGACAATGAATGTACGATGACCGATGCTCTCCCGAGTTCATTAATGGCGTGCAAACTTTTCTGCTTGCGGCTGAGGCAAACAAGCGGGCGGATGGTTTTATGCCTTGTCTATGTTTTGTCTGTAAGAATAATCACAATTACTCTACATCAAGAACCATTCACGTCCACCTGTTTAAGTCCGGTTTCATGCCCCACTATAATGTTTGGACCAAGCACGGAGAAAGAGGGGTTATGATGGAAGACAATGAAGAAGAAGAGGACGACGACGGCTATCCTGGCCATGGGTTCCCTGAATACGATGATACAACAATGGGGGAAGAAGCTGAGCTGGCAATGCGGGAAGAAGCTGAAGAAGAGGCATCAGATGAGCCCGCTGATGATCTAGGTCGGGCCATTGCCGATGCAAAGAGAAACTGCGCAAGTGATTTGGAGAAGAAGAAGTTGCAGCGCATGTTAGAGGATCACAAGAAATTGTTGTACCCGAATTGCGAAGCTAACAAGAAAAAGTTGGGCACCACACTGGAATTGCTGCAATGGAAGGCGGAGAATGGTGTATCTGACAAGGGATTTGGAAAATTGTTGGTAATGATAAAGAATATGCTTCCAAAGGACAATGAATTGCCCGAGAGTACGTAAGAAGCAAAGAAGGATGTCTGCCCTCTAGGGTTAGAGGTGCAGAAGATACATGCATGCCCTAATTACTGCATCCTCTACCGCGGTGAGTACGAGGATCTGAACGCTTGCCCGGTATGCGGTGCATTGCGCTATAAGATCAGGCGCGATGACCCTGGTGATGTCGAGGGCGAGCGCCCCAGGAAGAAGATTCCTGCCAAGGTGATGTGGTATGCTCCTATAATACCACGGTTGAAATGTTTGTTCCAAAACAAAGAGCATGCCAAGGTGATGCGATGGCACAGAGAAGACCGTAAGAAAGACGGAAAGTTGAGAGTACCTTGTTTGTGCATGAAGAGGAAGTTCATTATGATGCCAGTGCTCATCCAAGGCCCTAAGCAACCCGGCAACGACATTGATGTGTACCTAAGGCCATTAGTTGAAGAACTCTTACAGCTGTGGAATGGAACAGGTGTACGTGCGTGGGATGGGCACATAGGGGAAGAATTTGACCTAAAGGCCTTGCTGTTTGTGACCATCAATGATTGGCCTGCTCTCAGTAACCTTTCAGGACAGACAAATAAGGGATACCGCGCATGCACGCACTGTTTGGATGATACTGACAGTATATATTTGGACAACTGTAGGAAGAATGTGTACCTCGGACATCGTCGATTTCTTCCGAGCAGGCATCCCGTAAGAAAGAAAGGCAAGCATTTCAAAGGTGAGGCGGATCACCGGACGAAGCCTTGCCACCGTACTGGTGCTGATGTACATGATATGGTCAAGGATTTGAAGGTAGTCTTTGGAAAGGGTCCTGGCGGACAACCTGTTCCGAATGACGCTGACGGACGTGCACCCATATGGAAGAAGAAATCTATATTTTGGGACCTGCCCTATTGGAAAGACCTAGAGGTCCGCTCTGCAATCGACGTGATGCACGTGACGAAGAATCTTTGCGTGACCCTGCTTGGCTTCCTGGGCGTGTATGGAAAGACAAAAGATACGCCAGAGGCACGGGAGGACTAGCAACGTATGCATGGAAAAGACGGCATACATCAGGGTCATGCTAGCTACCCTCTTACCAAAGAAGAGAAGGAAATCTTCTTTCAATGCCTGCTCAGTATTAAGGTACCGTCTGGCTTCTCGTCGAATATAAAGGGAATAATAAACATGGCAGATAAAAAGTTCCAGAACCTAAAGTCTCATGAATACCACGTGATTATGACGCAACTGCTTCCAGTTGCATTGAGGGGGCTTCTACCGGATAACGTTCGATTAGCCATTGTGAAGCTATGTGCATTCCTCAATGCAATCTCTCAGAAGGTAATCGATCCAGAAATCATACCAAGGTTAGAGAATGATTTGGTGCAATGTCTTATCAGTTTCGAGTTGGTGTTCCCACCATCCTTCTTCAACATTATGACGCACGTCCTAGTTCACCTATGCGAAGAGATTAACGTTTTGGGTCCTGTATTTCTACACAATATGTTCCCCTTTGAGAGGTTCATGGGAGACTTAAAGAAATATGTTCATAACCGTGCTAGGTCAGAAGGAAGCATCTCTAAGGGCCATGAAAATGAGGAGGTGATTGAGTTTCGTATTGACTATATTCCTGACCTTAAGCCGATTGATGTTCCTGAATCGCGGCATAAGGGCAGAATGGATGGAAAAGGCACGCTGGGAGGGGATCAAATAATATGTATGGATGGACATTCTCTCACTGAAGCACACTACACAGTTCTACAGAATTCCACCTTGGTGGCTCCGTATATGGACGAACACAAGAATTTTCTACGCTCCAAACACCCGGAGTGGTCTGATGACTGGATTACACGTGAACGAAACCAGGAGTTTCGCCGGCTGGTTGCAGACACGTACCATGCATGATGCCTCTATTGAAGATGACATGTACTCGCTATCCCAGTTACCATCTTCGAATATAATGACTTTCAAAGGGTACGAGATAAATGGTAATACATTTTACACGATCGCCCAAAATAAGAAGAGCACGAACCAAAACAGTGGTGTCTGCTTTGATGCAACAACCAAGACGGGAAAGGAAATATATTATGGTTACATAGGGGAGATATGGGAACTTGACTATGGAAGTGGTTTGAAGGTCCCTTTGTTTCGGTGCAAATGGGTCAATATGACACGAGGCGGGGTAACAGAAGACCCGCAGTATGGAATGACAACAGTGTATCTCAACAATCTTGCGTATGCAGACGAACCATTTGTCCTAGCTAATGATGTGGCACAGGTTTTCTATGTGAAGGACATGTCTACCAAGCCGAGAAAAAGAAAAGATAAGAAAGGGAATGCATCATACGATGAGCCAAAGCGCCACATAGTTCTTACTGGGAAGAGAAACATCGTGGGAGTGGATGACAAGACAGACATGTCAGAAGATTATGAAAAGTTTGATGAAATTGCTCCATTCAGAGTGAATATTGACCCGAGCATCCAGTTAAATGATGAAGATTTTCCATGGCTACTACGCAAAGGGACACACGCGAAGAAGAAGTTTCACACCCAAAGATCTGGGATGTGATCGGCTTCACTATCATCACTTTCTTCTGTGTTTTCACACCCAGGAGGGAATCTCTGTAATAGTTAAGGTAGTTATGTGTTTTGGCATTTGAAACGCGAAGAAATTTTATGTGCAAACAAATTCTTTCATGCATTTACTGATTTTTTCAGCTAAATGACCCTAAAATTGAAAGCATTTCAAATGAACTCAAAAAAGGTTGAAAGTTGGCATCGCATCATAATTTCACTCACATAGCATGTGCAAAAAAGTAGAGAGGGTTACCGCAAAAAGTGGATGCACTTCATGTACAAAATGGACAATCTCTTTCGAAGTATCAGGGCTTCGGACGAAAACTCATCCGTTACAAAGGCATTTTATTTTTTAAATAACCTAAGCATTACCAAATTGAATATAATGATAAAACACACTAATATTAAACATAAGAAAAAAGAATCACTGAAAAAACTATTTTCAAAGTTAAGTTATTCACAAACTAGTGATTCACACAAATTTTAAATAATTCAAAATGTAAACTATTCAAATTTGTAAACTACCCGCACTAATAGAGAGTTTTTAATTTTTTGTACCTAAAGCAAAAATATTCACAAAAAAACTCTAAATAAAGCAAAAAAACAACTCAAAAATAAATAAAGAAAAAATAAGAAAATAAAAAGACCGCCTACTGCACACAGCATACGACTAGAAACCCAACCTGTAGTTGGGCCAGGATGCAGGCCCGCAAGCCCAGTAGGCCCACAGGCAGAGTGGGAGAGGTAGGCCCTCAAGGCCTGCTATTGAGAGGAGCTCAATGCAGTACCCGCGCCGGGGCTTATAAACAGGTCCTGGCGCTGCTCAACTAGCGAGGTGGGACTAAACTTCTGTGCCCCTCGCCTGGCAGCGCACACCCTTTAGTACCGGGTCGTGGCTCCAATCGATACTAAAGGGGGGTCTTTAGTTTCGGTTGGTGCTAACACCCGGTACTAAAGGTAGGCGCTTCTCGCCGCTTCGCCTGGCCAAAACAGACCTTTAGTACCGGTTGGTATCTCCAACCGGTACTAAAGGTGTGTTCTATATAAGAAAACCCTTCAAAAAAATTCGACAGTTTCGTTCTCCCTCTGCTTCTTCTCCTCTGCCCTTCGCCGCCGCCCCTCGTCGCCGTCGTCGCCGTCCCGTCCCCGTCCCCGTCGCCGCGCCCCGCCCGGCCTCCCGTCGTCCCCGCCCAGCCCGTCCCCGTCGTCCTCGTCGCCGCGCCCCGACCCGTCACCGTCGCCGCCCCCAGTCGCCGCCCCCCGGTGAGCTCCTGTGCCCCGCAGCCGCCATGTCCACACACACACACACACACACACACATACTGATATTTAGTTATAGAAATGTTAGTTATATAAATTTTTTATTTATAGAAATATTAGAAATGTTAGTTATATAGAAATGTTATAAATTTTTCTGTTTTTTAGTTATACAAATATTTATAGAAATGTTAGCAATTTTTCTGTTTTTTAGTTATAGAAATATTAGAAATGTTAGTTATATAGAAATGTTATAAATTTTTCTGTTTTTTAGTTATAGAAATATTTATAGAAATGTTAGCAATTTTTCTGTTTTTTAGTTATAGAAATATTTGAAATGTTAGTTATATAGAAATGTTAAAAAAAATTCTGTTTTTTAGTTATATATATAGAAATGTTGTAAATTTTAGTTATCACAATCCAATCACATTTAAAAAATGTTACTTTTTATGGGCATATAGTATTTGTTCTCGACGATGCCCGGCCCGCATCCTCGCCGTCGACCCGTTTGCCACGACGTCCGGCTGACCCATGTCCGGGACTGGGCTCCGCCGGGCTGGCACTGGGAGGTGGTACCTGGAGGGGCGCGCCGCTTGGTGAGGAACCCAGCCTCGGGTCCCGTCGTCGACCCTGATCTTCTTTGGTGGCGTTCGCGTGGGCCACATTCGGTGCAAAGGGAGTCGGCCCCGCCGGAGGTGGTGCGTCGTCGTGTCAGGGAGGAGGACGAGCACGTCCATCGCTACATGGCTGCTATGGACGTCATGTTCTCCAATACATGGCAGGTTCTTTGGGCACATGACCGGAGATATGATCATGTGATGGTTCCTTCTCTTTGGGTGTCCACCGCTCGCGCCTCAGGAACCGCGAGTGGCCTAGATTCTTCTGTAGTATTCGATCTTTATTAGCTACCTAGCCAGTGATGTATTCGCTATATAATATTCGAGACGATGTATTCGAGATTATATATATTATTCAAGACGATGTACTTGAGATTATATATCATTCGAGACGATGCATATTATGTACTATATATGATTCAGTTTTTCCTTATTAATTGCATCCATGCATTGTAATTTGAATACTAAATTGTTTTATATTTCTTCTGTATTAGTTAAGTAAAAGCTATGACAGACAATACCGGCAGAGAGAGAGAAGAGGGATTGTTCGAGATCATACGCAGCCCTCGCAGGCTAGATGATCTGAATGAAACAGATGACGGCTCCCAATATCTGAACAATACCGGGGAGGGTGATGATAACGTATTCGATCTCGACGACCGAGCTGATGAAGTCACGAACTATGATTATGATTATGATGATGCAGACAATGTTTATGACGATACAGACAATGTTGATCTTGAAATAACAAAGACTACCGGCGAGGTATATTTATATAAGCAGGCATCTGGTGATCATCACATGTTTTTTTATTTGAAAATACATATATTAACGAATCGATCTTTCTTCTTTCAGCCCTCCGGATCGAGCAAATCTGCTTCTACAGACAGCAGGACAAAGCGAGGCCCGGGCAAAAAGTTGAAGGAGGGTGTAAAGTACAACATCGACTCCATCAAAACTAATGGCGAACCCCTCACGCCTAAGAACATTGCGAACAAGTGGACTCGTTAGTGCGGAGTTCTTGTGAGGGACCAACTCCCGATCTCCATTCAAGAATGGAAAGAGCCAAGAACTAAACGTCCAGATGTTACTTGGGTCGACGACAGAGCAAAACAAAAGCTTTGGGAATCTCTGATGGAACATTTCACCCTACCAGATCATTTCACTGATGCAGATGTGCAGAAAGTCAAGGACGCTTCTTTTAAGAAGATGGCAATTGCATTCAACACCCACAAGAACACTGTATGGGCCAACTACCTCGCTGCAGAAAGGAAGACTCCAGAATTCAAAGAGAACACTGGCCCGCTTTCGTGAAATTCAAGGAATCAGAATTATCTAAGGAACGGTCAAGAAAAAACAAGGACAATGCCGCAAAAAAGACGCAGTTCCACAGGCTGGGTCCAGGTGGCTACGCGGTGGCAATGCCTAAGTGGGATAAGTCTGAGCAAGAGATGGAGGATGCAGGGGTCACTCCGGTTACTAGGAGCTGCCCCCCCCCCCCCAGGTGCAGAAGTTAGTTCTATGCGCATGGGGGGGCGTTGGACCCGAAGACAGGCCTGGTTTCAAACAAGGCAAGTCTAAAAGGAGCAGATCAAAAGTTACTTGACGCAATAGAAGATGTTAAAAAGGGGGTGTTCACGCCCAACAGAGAGAACGACGAGCTTACGCGCGCCCTGGGAAATCCTGAACACCCGGGAAGAACACGAGGCAAGGGCGTTATTCCCTGGTATGAGGGCTTTTCGGAATGGAACGATGACTACAGGACCCGTGCAAGAAAGAAGATGGAGGAGGAGAAGAAGAGGAAGCTGGAGGAGGAGCAGAGGAAGCAGAACGCGGAATGCCTTCAAGGCCTAGAAGCAAGGCACGCGGACTTGGCACTCAAATTCCAGCAGCAGCAGCAGATCGACTCACTTAGCCAGGAAAGGGGGTCTCAGCAGCGGCAGCAGCAAGCGGATGATCATCCAGCATTGGATAGGACCGTCCCATCCATGCCGAGAAGCAGCGTTGGTTCCGCCTCGGGTGACACACTGCTCGATACATACCCTATGGATGACATCATAGAGAACACTAACTGTGAGCTACACTTCAAAATGAAGAACATATCCATGAAGGTGGCGGACGCAGTTACTTTTACAATTACCCCCGAAGCAACCTTCCATTGCGTCCCGATTCCAGCGGGCTATGCTCGTGTCTTGGTTGATGAGGTGGTGGACCCATATTCGGGGCTACAGCTTGACATTCCTGTAGGTGACGACGAGCACACACTGGGAGAGGCCATACATCGTATCATCCTATGGAGAAAGGATTGCGTCATCTTTCGAAGTCCACCGACACTGCGTCTGCTGACTCCTCCTCGAAGTCCGCCACCGAGTCAGCAGAGTCCCGCTCCTCCAAGTACACGAACGCGTGAGCAGACTCCTGCTTCAAGTCCGGCACAGCCTCAGGCCACTCCTCCCGTTTCAAGTCCGACACCATGTAAGGACACACCTCCTGCTTCAAGTCCGGCACAGCGTCAGGCCACTCCTCCTGCTCCACCTCAGCCACGTCAGCCGTCTCCGCCGCCTCAGCAATCGCAGAAGAGACACGCCGCAGCTATGGTGCGTAGCGGTACGAGTCGAGGTAGTACAGGAAGTACAGGCGGAGACAAGCGATATAAATATGGTCCAAGCAGCCTCGCTCCTCTTCCTCAGAGGCCTTACGACATGACCGAGGAGCAAAACAATGCCATAGTGCGGGCAGAAGTGGACGCCCATTTTGGAACGAAACCGGCAACGCCGCCGAGAAAAAGATTGACCACTTCATTCGTATGGCTAGACCACCAGCTTCCAAGCCTGTTGACTCAGACTATGAGCGCCAAATCAGGAAGGCACATCGAGCACGACTACCGAAAGAAGCGAGCTCGAGCTCGAGCCAACAAGCAGCTGTCAAAAAATGCGGGAAAACCATTCCCCAGCTGGAAGAATAGGCGGCGCAATCGATCCCCCCGCTTGTTGTGCCAACAACACGTGAGCGTACGCGCGCCCAATATTATTGTGGGCAAACAGTTTACGTTCCCAAGGTGGGCAATGTGGTAATAACCGAGGAGCATATAATGCAGGCTGAAATTCTCAAGATCACTGTTGGACAACTCCTCGAGATCGAGCCCATGTCTCTGCTTAGAGAGGAGGAAATAAAACGGAAATATGTCCGGGGCCAACCTTTGGTCGAGCCAGACGAGGTCAAGAACCTCCCAACGAGAATGTATGAATTGCATCATTGGTACATGAACATTACCAAGATTTCCAATCGAGAGTCCCTCATGGTGAAAGTCAAGGAAGATCATTACTTCCATAAGAAAGCTATGTCCGTTGAGTATTCAGAACTATTTCAGTTATTCAATCAAGATGCACTCGACAAATCTACCGTCAGTTGCTATTGTCTGTAATTGATTTCTTTCTGTAATTTAAGTCTCAAGCTAGCTCTAGTGCTCATTGATTGATCATTAATTACCTGTAATTATATATCCTCACTATATATTCTTTTCTGTGGTATTATGCAGGATGAAGATGTATGAAATGAAAAAAGATGGACGCTATGGCATTGGGTTCATTGTCCCAAATACCGTTAATGAATACACATGGAAATTGGAATACTGTAAACAAGATGTAGAGAATAGCATGCTAGAGTTCTTGAAGCACCTCAATAGCAATGAAGATATATTACTTCCTTACAACTTCAAGTGAGTCACACTGTCTTGTACTACAAATTCTGTTTTTGCTTAGTAGCTAGATGTTAATAAGTGTATAGGGTTTAGGGTTATAGTTGATTAGTGTTATGCACATGCCCGCTTAATTTATACATGCAAACGTATGCGCATGCAGGTTCCACTGGATCTTGTTAGACATTAAAGTTGACGATGCAAAAGTTGAAGTACTGGACTCACTACTTAAAAAAGATAGTGACTACAACATCGTGAAGGGGATAGTCAACAGGTAATTTCAATCATTATTAACTATATCTCGACCTATTTAGTTCGTCATTTCCTGATATGAACTATTTTTAATAACCCTTTTATTAATTTTTTTTGCCGGCGGGCAGGGCTTGCAAAGTACATCAAGGTGACTCCAGGAAATAGGCCACGAAAGCTATTTTGGTATCGACCCAAGGTAAGTAATTAAGTAGCTAGTACTAGCTAGCTAGCTACCATCTTCTAATTCTTGTTTCAGTATCATTAATTAATTATCATGCTTGATTAATCATTATCTGATTCAATTCCATTCTCGTAAAGGCCCTAAAGCAAGCACTGGGGAATAATCTGTGTGCATACTACGTTTGCGAGAACATTCGCATGATGGCGTCCGAAAGGAGCAGATCTGATATACAGCAATGGGTACGTTTCATATAACACTATTCACAATTTTTACATGATTATCAATATTGATCTCCTTCTTAACAGTTCCATGACGTGCGGGAGAAGCTCCTAACAACGGAGCGCATACGAGCACTTTAAGAGAAAATAGCAGGATTTTTGCTCGACCAGGTCATAGATCCCAAAGGAGAATACTATTACCCGCTACCGCCCCATGAACCACTTGTCATCGTGCTCCGAAGGCACCAAGGCAACATGTAGGAGAAATTGTGTGTGTGTGTGTGTGTGTGTGTGTGTGTGTATGTGTGTGTGTGTGTGTGTGTGTGTGTGTGTGTGTGTGCGTGAATAACTAATGGTGGTGGTTGTGAGACATTCCCTGATATATATTTATATATATGCGGTTCTACGAGAAAATCTATTTATATATATGCATAACGTGTACAATATGTAGTATCGTAAAATACCAGCAAACAAAAAAGAATTAAATGGAAAACACAAAATTAATGGGAAAAAAACAAAAACCATCCAAACATTTAGTACCGGTTGGTGTTACCAACCGGTACTAATAGTCTACCAGCACCCGGGCCTGGCTCGTGCCACGTGGTGGCCTTTTAGCGCCGGTTCGTGATGAACCGGTACTAAATGGGGGCTTTAATCCCTACTCTTTAGTGCCGGTTGCAGAACCGGCACTAAAGGCACTTACAAACCGGCGCTAAAGCCCAGTTCTGCACTAGTGTACATTGTATAGTGTAGCGCCTGGACACTAGGCGCTGCACTACTTGCATTACGCGGCAGGTGGCACTCCCTCTGATCATCTCGAACGTTTGTACAATGTTTTTCCAGCTGTCTGTCCTGTTAGACTTGGGCTCCATCCATCCATCACCCTTTCACCTCTCCTCCGTCCTTTCCCCATTATTAATACACTCCCCTAGCACTACTACCTAGCCACGCGCGATGCATATAAATTACAATAGTCGAGAGCGGCAGGGCAGCACACATACATGTAGTACATGCATGCACGGGCGGAATTATGCTCCGTTCATGTCGTCTACATACAACCGTGTTGTACAACGTTCGAGATGATGCGAGTGCAAGCTGCTGCAGCTGTTGTAATCCAAGTAGTGCAACGCCTAGTGCTTAGTCGCTACACTGTATAGCGCCTAGCTCTCAAGCGTTAGCAATTTTTTAGACAGTTTGGAGTGCGACGTTGGTTATGCGTGCAGCGTCTATCAGTCAGGCGTTGCACTGTGTAGTGTGACGGCTGGCTGTCTGGCGCTACATGAAAGGGTCAGCGAAGCGAAAAAATTTCAAAGACAGTTTACTTTGTGATTTTTTTTCGTCTAAGTCAAATTTGTGATTTTTGCCCAGCTCCTCCTCTTCCATCTTTCTCCCCACGAAAAATCTCTACCACCATAATTATTTTTCCATGTGCCTGTATCACTTTCAGAACTATTCCTATTTGGTCCGTCAGCATAAGGCCACTCGCCAAACTTCAACTCCTTGGTTCGTGCACTGCTGTCCCACACTCCTTAAATTCGTGACCAACCGAGCCACAAAATTTACAAAAGCGTGCAAGCTTCTCATATCTCACCCGGAATTTCTTTCTTTCTTTTGCGCGAACGGTGGTAACGAATTTCATCTGCGGCTGTGTGACAACGAATAATGCAGACGCAGACGGATATAGTCGCCTTTTTTTTTTTAAATGGAACACTCGTATTCCATTAAGACACGGCGGAATCGCCGGTTACAGCACGGGTTACATCATCAGGGTAGCTATCAAACCATTGACGATCGGCACCGATTGCTAACCCTGTACCCAACGCGGCCAACACATGGGCTGGCATGTTACAATCACGGCTAACATGTACTGCACTTGCTTGGATGAACTGAGTGGCCAACTTTAGCTTAAGTTCTCTGAATAGGTTGCCCAAGGGTGCATAGTCAAACTCATTGGAGGCTATAGCTTTCACAAGGGTCTGAGTTGTTCGTTTCAAACATGGCTCTGCCCACCCCAATTTGATCCGCCGCCATGGCCACCGCTCGGCGCAAAGCCTCTGTCTCAGCATGCAGAGCGCAAGAGTAATCTTGCCCAGCCCCTGCTGCTGCAAACTGAATTTCCACGTTTATCTTCACCATGTCCTGCGACGGTGCTTTCCAGGACCTGCGACGGATTTGCTGGGAAGAAAGTTTCGGTGCTAGAAATTCTATCCACTCACTGACATGCCTGCGGACTGTGAATTGAAATTCTTCAGTGTTGAGTTGGCGACTTGGCGTTCGCCATGCCTGCCCTTGTTACGCTCCTTCCACCAGCACCATAAGAGCGCCACTGTAAGCAATTTCTTTTCTTCAGTCAGCCTCAAGGTAGCCTGCACCACCTCCTTGGTCGAGTTGCACTTAGCTAGGTGCATTCTAACATCTTTCAGTTGTAGCGTTTGGAATGTGGTTTTGTGTAGCTCGAGCTACGTGGTACCCCTTATCTTAGCCATCCACTTTTGCATCAGGATCCATGCAGAAACATTTGTCATTTTTGTTTCTCTCAAACGAAACAACGTATAAACTTCAAACTTCGCAGGACAACAAAACATTCTAATCACTATGTGGGGAAAAACTTTCAGATTTTTTCATGCATTTCAAATGCTAAAAATTATTTTTTTTAATCAAGAAAATTCTCATTTTGTATATTTATATCGGTCCAAAAAATCTGAAAGTTTTTTCAGACATTGAAGTTGTAAAGTTTGTTTGATCTGGAAAGTTTGAATTCTATATGTTATTTCATTTGAGAGAAACAAAAAAGAGAAATCTTCTTGTAATAAATTAGTTGAAGAGTACGGATCTCAAAGCAATGTTGGAGGACTGAAGATAAGAGATTTTGTGTAGCTCGACCTACAGAGAAACTTTACCGTTTGACAAACTTGCACTTCAGGAAAAGATGGCCACCATCTTCAAACAGTCGCTCACAAACTGCAGATCTTGTATCAAGCTCAACTCCCCGTCTGCTTATATTCATATACATTGGGTGGCTGTTTAGAGCTAATCTCCATAGAAAGTGGTGCACTTTTGGTGGACATGCGACCTTCCAAAGTTCAGTAAACATTTTTACCATATGGTCATCAGAGGTAGACCTCTGTCCATTTTGTCTGCTTGTCTCACGCTTGAGCATATTCACATGAACCTTGTATGCTGATTTGACTGAAAAGACGCCATTGCTGTCAAAGTGCCAAGCCAAATAATCGTTTGCATTGTCGCTGATGGGTATGCTTAGAATTGTCGGGACGTCATCCGGATGAAAGCACCCCTTTACCAGGTCATGATCCCATGTTCCAGATATTGGGTTGATAAGTTCGGATACACGAGAGAGAAGACCCCGTCCCTGGTGGGATGACGGCCGCCGTGTCTCTCCTCGTGGTAACCATGGATCCTCCCAGATTCTAATGGCATTGCCGTTGCCAACTCTCCATATTAAACCTTCTTTTAAAACCTCAATTCCTTTAAGTATCACTAGGGCAGAACCGGGCTAGAGCACCAGTTCGTAAGGGCCTTTAGTGCCGGTTCTGCAACCGGCACTAAACGGTGGGGACTAAATGTCCCCCCCTTTAGTACCGGTTATGTACGAATCGTCGCTAAAGGGCCACTACGTGGCACGAGCCGGCGCCGGGGGCAGGGAGACCTTTAGTACCGGTTGGTAACATCAAGCGGTACTAAAAGGTTTGGGAGGTTTTGGGTTTAGGGTTTTTTTTCCTTTAATTTTGTCTTTTCTATTTAATTTTTTTTGTTTGCTGGTATTCTATGATACTATGTATTGTACACGTTATGCATATATAGATAAATAGAATTTCTCGTAGAACTGATCATATATATATATATATCATCGAATGTCTCGCACCACCATATTCACACATACACATGTACGTATATATATACAATTTGGTATATACAATTTCTCCTACATGGAGGCATTACTGCGGTAGCGGGTAATGGAATTCTCCTCTAGGATCTATGACCTGGTCGAGCAAAAATCTCGATATTTCCTCTGCAATTGCTCGTACGCGATCCATTGGTAGGAGCTTCTGCCGCACCTCATTGAACTGTTAAGAAGGAGATCAATATGCATGTATTAGTTGTGTGACTAGATATCGATAATGATGTAAAAATTGTGTATAGTGTTCTGGCAAACGTACACATAGCTGTCTATCAGATGTGCTCCTTTCGAATATCATCATGCGAATGTTCGCGCAAACGTAGTATGCACATAAATCATTCCCCAGCTCCTGCTTCATGGCCTGTACGAGAATAGAGTTCAATCAGATAATAATTAATCAAGCATGATAATTAATGGTATTGAAACTAGAATTAAAGAAATTGCATGGTAGCTAGCTAGCTAGTACTCCCTCCGTTCCAGAATATAAGGTGTATTGGTTTCCGTGCAAGTCAACCATTTGCAAGTTTGACCAAGATTATAGAACAAAATAGAAACATCTGCAATACCTAATAGATAAAATATGAAATGATCAAATGATATAGATTTCATATTGTGAATATTGATATATTTTCCTAAAAACTTGGTCAAACTTGTACTCGTTTGACTTTTGAAAAAACAAATACACCTTATATAAAGAAATGGAGGGAGTACTACTTAATTAATTACAGTGGGTCGATACCAATATTTATTTTCTCTGAACGGGCCTGGAACGTCTTTGAGAAACTTTTGTCAAGCCCTGCCGGCCCGCCGGCAAAGAAAATGAATAAAGGAGTTGTTAATTATTTGATATCAGGACATATATATAATGATTGAAATTACATGTTGACTATCCCCTTCATGATTGAGTACTCTTTAGGTTTTTAAAGCGGTGAGTCCAGTACTTCAACTTTCCTTCTTCAACTTTAATGTCTAACAAGATCTAGTGGTACCTGCATGCGCACGTTTGCGTGTATAAATTAAGCAGGCATGTGCATAACACTCATCAACTAACCCTAAACCATATACACTTAATAACATCTAGCTAGTAACAAAAACAGAATTTGTAGTACAAGACAGTGTGACTCACTGGAAGTTGTAAGGAAGTAGTATATCTGCATTGGTATTGAGGCGCTTCAAGAACTATAGCATGTTATTCTCTACTTCTTGTTTATAATATTCATATGACCATGTCTCTTCATTAATGGTATTTGGGTCAATGAACCCAATGCCATAGCGTCCAGGTTTTCTCATTTTGGACATCTTCATCGTGCATAATACCACAGAAAAGAATATAGTGAGGATAATTATAGGTAATGATCAACGAGAGCACTACAGCTAGCTTGAGACTTAAATTACAGAAAGAAATCACTTACAGACAATAGCAACTGACGATAGATTTGTCGAGTGCGTCATAATTGAATAACTGAAACAGTTTTGTATACTCAATAGACAGAGCTAGCTTATGGAAGTAATCCTCTTCCTTGACTTTCATCGTGAGGGACTCTCGATTGTGGGTCTTGCAAATTTCCATGTACCATTGATGCAATTCATACATTCTTGTTGGGAGCTTCTTGACCTCCTCAGGCTTGACCAAAGGTTCGCCGCGGACATATTTCCGTTTTATGTCCTCCTCTCTAAGCGGAGACATGGGTTCGATCTCGAGGAGTTGTCCAACAGTGATACCGAGCATTTCAGCCTGCCTTCTATGCTCGTTGGTTATTACCAGCTGACTGGCACCGGTACCCTCATGTGTTTGTACAACAAGCGGGGGGATCGATTGCACCGCCTGTTCTCCCAGCTGGAGAACGGTTTTCCCGCATTTTTTGCCAGCTACTTGGCTCGAGCTCGAGCTCGAGCTCGACTCCTTCTGTAGTCATTCTCGATGTACCTTCCTGATTTGGCGCTCATAGTCTGAGTCAACAGGCTTGGGAGCTAGTGGTCTAGTCATACGAATAAAGTGGTCAATCTTTTCCTCAGGCCCTTTTTCCCTTGGCGGCGGTGCCGGTTTTGGTCCAAAATGGGCGTCCACTTGGGCCTTCACTATGGCTGCGTTTTGCTCCTTGGTCATGTCGTAACGCCTCTGAGGAAGAGGAGCGAGGCTTGGACCATATTTATATCGCTTGCCTCCGCCTGTACCTCCTGTACTACCTCGACTCGTACCGCGATGCATCATAGCTGCAGCGGCTCTCTTCCCCGATTGCTGAGGCGGCGGAGACGGCTGACGTGGCTGAGTTGGAGCAGGAGGAGTGGCATGACATTCTACCGGACTTGAAGCAGGAGGAGTGGCCTCACGCTGTGCCGGACTTGAAGCACGAGGAGTGGCCTGCTGTTGTGCCGGACTTGGAGGAGGAGGAGTGGCCTCACATCAAGGAGGAGTCGGATGATGATGCAGTGTCTCGGTGGCCTTCGAAAGATGATGCAATCCTTTCTCCAAAGGATGATACGATGTATGGCCTCTCCCAGTGTGTGCTCCTTGTCACCTCCAGGAATGTCAAGCTCTAGCCCCGAATATTGGTCCACCACCTCATCAACCAGGACACGAGCATAGCCGGCTGGAATCGGGTTGCAATGGAAGGTTGCTTTGGGGGGATTTGTATAAGCAATGGTGTCCGCCACCTTCATGGATATGTTCTTCATTTTGAAGTGTAGCTCACAGTTAGTGTTCTCCATGATGTCATCCACAGGGTATCTATCCAGCAGTGCGTTGCCCGGGGCGGAACCCACGCTGCTTGTCGGCATGGATGGGACGGTGCTATCCAATGCTGGATCATCCGCTAATTGATGCCGCTGCTGAGCCCCCCTTTCTTGGCTAAGTGAGTCGATCGGGTGCTGCTGCCGCTGGATTTGAGTGCCAAGTCCGCGTGCGCTGATTCTAGGCCTTGAAGGCGTTCTACTTCCTGCTTCCGCTGCAATTTGAAATTAAACTAATTCATCTAGCTAAACCTACATTTCTAAAATTTCTAACATTTCTATATAACTAACATGTCTATAACATTTGTATCAAGAAAAGAAAAAAAACCTTTAACATTGTATATATTATAACTAACGTTTCTATATACTATTTGACATTAATCTAATCTAATTAATTAATTCATCTAAAACTTTGCATGAAATACAGAAAAACTAAAAACAGAAAAATTGTGTATGTGCGCGCGCGTGTAGTGTGTGTGTGTGTGTGTGCGCGCGCGCGCGCGCGCGTGTGCAGGAGCTACGACCGGCGCCGGCGGCGCGGTGGCTTAGATCGATTGGAGGGAGGAGAGGGGTCGGGGGAGGGGCTCACAGCGCGCGCGGGGGCGAGGTCGAGGCGACGGCGACGACGAGGCGAGGTTGATCCAAGGCGACGGCGATGATGAGGCGAGGTTGATCCAAGGCGACGGCGACGGGCCGATGCGGCGACGGGGACGGGCCGGCGACAGGGGCGGCGCGGAGTCGACGGGGACAACGCGACGAGGACTGGGGCGGCGCGGAGTCGACGGGGACGACGCGACGAGAATGGGGGCGGCATGGAGTCGACGGGGACGGCGCGACAGGGGCGGCGACGGCGCGGGACGGGGCGGTGGCAGAGAGAAGTGGGAGATGAGAAACTGAAATTTTTCGAATTGTTTCTTATATAGGAGGCACCTTTAGTACCGGTTGGAGCCATCAACCATACTAAAGGCCTGTTTTGGCCAGGCCAAGCGGCGGGAAGGGCAGGCCTTTAGTACCGGGTGGTGGCTCCAACCGGTACTAAAGACCCCCCCCCCCTTTAGTACCAGTTGGAGCCACGACCCGGTAGTAAAGGGGTTGCGCTGCCAGGAGAGGGGTGCAGAAGTTTAGTCCCACCTCGCTAGCCGAGGGGCGCTCACACCAGCTTATAAGCCCCGCTTCCGCTGCTGTCTCGAGCTCCTCTCTAAATCAGGTCTTCTGGGCCTACCTCTGCTGCAATGCCCTGCTAGGCCTACTGGTCTAGCCGGCCTGCATCATGGCCCAGGTAGAATATGGGTTTCTAGCCGTATGCAGGCCGCTATGTCACAGTAGGTGGGCTTTTTTATTTAGTTTTTTTCTTTTTTTCTTTTCTTCTTTATTTATTTTGTTTTATTTATTTTTTAGTTGTATTTTGCTATATTTAGAGTTTCTTTGGGAATATTTTTGCTTTAGGTACAAAAAATTACAAACTTTCTGTTAGTGCCGATAGTTTTCAAATTTGAATAGTTTAAAATTTGAATTATTTGAAATTTGTGTGAATCACTAGTTTGTGAATAACTTAACTTTAAAAATAGATTTTTCAGTGATTCTTTTTTCTTATGTTTAATATTAGTGTGTTTTATCATTATATTCAATTTGGTAATACTTAGGTTATATAAAAAATGAAATGACTTTGTAACAGATGATTTTTTGTTCGAAACCCTGATACTTCGAAAGAGATTGTCCATTTTGTACACGAAGTGCATCCAGTTTTTGCCGTAACCCTCTCTACTTTTTTGCACATGCTATGTGGGTGAAATTATGATACCATCCCAACTTTCAACCTTTTCAGAGTTCATTTGAAGTGTTTTTCAATTTCACGGTCATTTAGCTGAAAAAATCAGTAAATGCATGAAAGAATTTGTTTGCACATAAAAAAAAATCGCGTTTCAAATGCCAAAACACATAACTACCCTAACTATTACAAAGATTCCCTCCTGGGTGTGAAACACAGAAGAAAGTGATGATAGTGAAGCCGATCACATCCCAGATCTTTGGGTGTGGAACTTTTTCTTCGCATGTGTCCCTTTGCGACGTAACCATGGAAAATCTTCATCATTTAACTGGATGCTCGAGTCAATATTCACTGTGAATGGAGCAATTTCATCAAACTTTTCATAATCTTCTGACAATCTGTCTTGTCACCCACTCCCACGATGTTTCTCTTCCCAGAATGGACTATGTGGCGCTTTGGCTCATCGTATGATGCATTCGCTTCCTTATCTTTTCTTTTTCTCGGCTTGGTAGATATGTCCTTCACATAGAAAACATGTGCCACATCATTGGCTAGGACGAATGGTTCGTCTGCATATGCAAGATTGTTGAGATCCACTGTTGTCATTCCGTACTGTGGGTCTTCCGTTACCCCGCCTCGTGTCATATTGACCCATTTGCATCGAAACAAAGGGACCTTCAAACCAAGTCCATAGTCAAGTTCGCATATGTCCTCTATGTAACCATAATATGTTTCCTTTCCCGTCTTGGTTGCTGCATCAAAGCGGACACCACTGTTTTGGTTGGTGCTCTTCTTATCTTGGGCGATCGTGTAAAATGTATTCACATTTATCTTGTACCCTTTGAAAGTCATTATATTCGAAGATGGTAAATGGGACAGCGAGTACAGGTCATCTTCAATAGCGGCGTCATGCATGGCACGTGTCTGCAACCAGCCGGCAGAAGTCCCCGTTTGTTCACATATAATCCAGTCATCAGACCGCTCCGAGTGTTTGAAGCGTAGAAAATTCTTGTGTTCGTCCATATACGGAGCCACCAAGGCGGAATTCTGTAAAACTATGTAGTGTGCTTGAATGAGAGAATGTCCGTCCATACATATTATTTGATCCCCTCCTAGCATGTATTTTCCATCCAGTCTGCCCTTATGCCGCAATTCAGGAACACCAATCGGCTTAAGGTCAGGAATAAAGTCAACACAAAACTCAATGACCTCCTCATTTTCATGGCCCTTGGAGATGCTTCCTTCTGGCCGAGCACGGTTATGAACATATTTCTTGAAGACTCCCATGAACCTCTCAAAAGGGAACATATTGTGTAGAAATACAGGACCCAAAACGTTAATCTCTTCGCATAGGTGAACTAGGACGTGCATCATGATGTTGAAGAAGGATGGTGGGAACACCAACTCGAAACTGACAAGACATTGCACCAAATCATTCTCTAACATTGGTATGATTTCTGGATCGATTACCTTCTGAAAGATTGCATTGAGGAATGCACATAGCTTCACAATGGCTAATCGAACGTTTTCCAGTAGAAGCCCCCTCAATGCAACCGGAAGCAATTGCGTCATAATGACGTGGCAGTCATAAGACTTTAGGTTCTGAAACTTTTTCTCTGTCATATTTATTATTCCCTTTATATTCGACGAGAAGCCAGACGGTACCTTAATACTGAGCAGGCATTCAAAGAAGATTACCTTCTCTTCTTTGGTAAGAGCGTAGCTGGCATGACCCTGATGTATGACGTATTTTTTGTGCATATGTTGCTGGTCCTCCCGTGCCTCCGGTGTATCTTTTGTCTTCCCATACACGCCCAAGAAGCCAAGTAGGGTCATGCAAAGATTCTTCGTCACGTGCATCACGTCGATTGTGGAGCGGACCTCTAGGTCTTTCCAATAGGGCAGGTCCCAAAATATAGATTTCTTCTTCCACATGGGTGCGCGTCCGTTAGTGTCATTCGGAACAGGTTGTCCGCCAGGAGCCTTTCCAAAGACTACCTTCAAATCCTTGACCATATCATGTACATCAGCACCAGTACAGTGGCAAGGCTTCGTCCGGTGATCTGCCTCACCTTTGAAATGCTTGCCTTTCTTTCTTACGTGATGCCTGCTCGGAAGAAATCGACGATGTCTCAGGTACACATTCTTCCTACAATTATCCAAATATATACTGTCGGTATCATCCAAACGGTGTGTGCATGCACGGTATCCCTTGTTTGCCTATCCTGAAAGGTTACTGAGAGCAGGCAAATCATTGATGGTCACGAACAGCAACGCATTTAGGTCAAATTCTTCCTGTCCGTGCTCATCCCACGCACATACACCTGTTCCATTCCACGGTTGTAAGAGTTCTTCAACTAATGGCCTTAGGTACACACCAATGTCGTTGCCGGGTTGCTTAGGGCCTTAGATGAGCACTGGCATCATAATGAACTTCTGCTTCATGCACAACCAAGGAGGAAGGTTATACATACATAGAGTCACAGGCCATGTGCTGCTCTACTCCCCAAAAGGGTTAATGCCATCTATGCTTAGACCAAACCATACTTGCATCACCTGCAAACTCCTCCCTGTACTTTCTCTCGAGTTTTCTCCACTGTGACACATCAGCGGGTACTCTCAACTTTCCGTATTTCTTACGGTCTTCTCTGTGCCATCGCATCGCCTTGGCATGCTCTTTGTTTTGGAAGAAGCGTTTCAACCGTGGTATTATAGGAGCATACCACATCACCTTGGCAGGAATCTTTTTCCTGGGGTGCTCACCCTCGACATCACTAGGGTCATCGCGGCTGATCTTATAGCGCAATGCACCGCATACCGGGCAAGTGTTCAAATCCTCATACTCAATGCGGTAGAAGATGCAGTCATTAGGGCATGCATGTATCTTCTGCACCTCTAACCCTAGAGCGAAGACAGCCTTCTTTGCTTCGTACGTACTCTCGGGCAATTCGTTGTCCTTTGGAAGCATATTCTTTATCATTACCAACAACTTTCCAAATCCCTTGTCAGATACACCATTCTCTGCCTTCCGTTGCAGCAATTCCAGTGTGGTGCCCAACTTTTTATTGTCACCTTCGCAATTCGGGTACAACAATTTCTTGTGATCCTCTAACATGCGCTGCAACTTCTTCTTCTCCAAATCACTTGCGCAGTTTCTCTTTGCATCGGCAATGGCCCGACCTAGATCATCAGCGGGCTCATCTGATGCCTCTTCTTCAGCTTCTTCACGCATTGTCGGCTCAGCTTCTTCCACTATTGCCGGCTCAGCTTCTTCCCCCATTGTCGTATCATCGTATTCAGGGAACCCATGTCCAGGATAGTTGTCGTCGTCCTCCTCTTCCTCATTGTCTTCCATCATAACCCCTCTTTCTCCGTGCTTGGTCCAAACATTATAGTGGGGCATGAAACTGGACTCAAACAGGTGGATGTGAATGGTTCTTTTGTTAGAGTAATTGTGATCATTCTTACAGCCAGCACATGGACAAGGCATAAAACCATCTGCCCGCTTGTTTGCCTCAGCCGCAAGCAGAAAAGTATGCACGCCATTAATGAACTCAGGAGAGCATCGGTCATCGTACATCCATTGTCGGCTCATCTTCATTACACAACACCGAAAAGACCAAATTAATACAAGTTCATGCATAAAGTTCATACAACACTTAAATGCGACAAACAAATAACTCTCTAGCTAAAGCATTGAAATGCAACAACAAATGCAATCAAGATCGCAACTAAGGTAACAATTGATCCAACAGCATAATGATACCAAGCCTCACTATCAATGGCATATTTTCTAATCTTTCTAATCCTCAAGCATTTTATCCATCTTGATCTTGTGATCATCAACGACATCGGCAACATGCAACTCCAAACCCATCTTCTCCCCCTCAATTCTTTTCAATTTTTCTTTCAAATACTTGTTCTCTCTTTCAACTAAATTTAACCTCTCGACAATAGGGTCGGTTGGAATTTCCGGTTCACATACCTCCTAGATAAAAATATCTATGTCAACTTGATGGGCACAATTTGAAATAAACACGAAATGGAACAAATAGTTTTAAAAGAGAATATACCACATCTGAATCATAACACGGACGAGGGCCGACGGGGACAGATATCAAAACCATGGCACTATGTATAACGAACAACGTACGGGTAAGATAATTATATGAGTAACTATATATCCAAACCACACAAACATGAATTTTTTATATAAAAAATTCATGAACAAGAGGCTCACCACAAGGTGGTGCCGGCGACGGGACGGTGCGGGTGATCGACGGTGGTTACGACGGAGATTTAGAAGGCACTAAGTAAACCACACCTACATATGCAAACTAAGTGTTATTTTGACCTCAAATTGCATATAAATCAAATATTACCACATATAATTCCTCCCAAAATAATAAAACCCACAAATTAATCACTATATAAACCATTGCAAGAGCTAATCTAGCAATGAGAGATGAAAGGACAAAGTTGCTAACCTTTGTGATCATTTGAATGGATGGGGGCCTTCAAATCTTGACAAAATTTGGGCAAAATTTGTTATGAGCTCGAGAGGAAGGGAAGAACAGAGGAGAGGGGAAAGGGGAAAGAACAAAGCGCGGGTGGACAAAGGGTTTATATAGGACGACCTTTAGTACCGGTTCGAGGCACGAACCGGTACTAAAGGTGCTGGAGGGGCCCCAGACTGACAACATCCTGCCACCACTCTCTTTAGTACCGGTTCGTGGCACGAACCGGTGCCAAAAGATCGGCAAGAACCGGTACTAATGAGATCGGCCCACCTAGCCATTGGAACCAGCACTAATGGCCACATTAGTGTCGGCTCAAATTCAAACCGGTACTAATGATCTGAACATTTTACCCTTTTTCTACTAGTGTATGCTTCTCCACACATAACTCATGCCCTGCTTTGGTTCAGCTGTGAGAACATTACCGGCCGGAAAATATTTCGCCCGGAGGACCTGTGCACAAAGTGATTCTAGGGACTGGATTAGACGCCATCCTTGCTTTGCCAGCATTGCCATGTTGAAGGAATGGAGATCCCGGAAACCGAGGCCACCTTCCTTCTTCGATAGCTTCATTCTCTCCCACCCAACCTAGTGCATTTTATTTTCCTCCTCCTGTTTATTCCACCAATAGTGGCATATCAGCAGGCTTATCTCATCGCAGAGTGACTTTGTGAGGTCGAAACAAGCCATGGCATAGGTTGGTATCGCCTGAGCCACAGCTTTGATGTAGACCTCCTTGCCCGCCATAGACATGCACCTTTCCCAGCCACTGTGGAGCCGACTTACAATGCTATCCTTGATATATGAAAAACATTTTTTGTTTGATTTCCCCACATAAGTTGGCGGTCCCAAATATTTACCTCCATCAACGATCATGCCCAACTGTAGCTCTTGCATGATTAAGTTCTTAAAGCTTTGGCTAGCATTGGCACTAAACATAACCGAGGACTTCTCACGGTTTATCATCTGTCCCAAACATTCCTCATATGCTTGAAGTATGCTATTAACGGCTTGGACACTCTGGATGTTGGCCTCCATGACTAGCAGAGAATCATCGGCAAATAGTAGGTGATTGACTCTTGGGGCTGTAGCAGCTAGTTTAATCCCTCGAATCTGATTATCCTCATCCGCTTTATGAAGCAAAGCTGAGAAGCCTTCAGCACAAATTAGGAATAGGTAAGGGGATATGGGGTCGCCCTGCCTTAGTCCTCTTCCCGGGACAACCACATCAGATATGTCGCCGTTGACACAGAAACGATATGAAACCGTTGTGACGCACTTCATAACCAACTGCACAAAAGCATCCGCAAAGCCCAACCTCCTTATCATCCCTTCCAAGAAAGGCCATTCAACTCTATCGTACGCTTTGCTCATATCCAGCTTAAGGGCCATGAGGACCTCCTTCCCTTTTCTCTTCCTTCTCATATAGTGTGTCATCTCATAAGCAAGAATTGTGTTATCCGAGATCAATCGTCCCGGGACGAAGGCACTCTAGTTTGCAGAAATAATCTCATCCAAGATTAGTTTGAGCCGGTTTGCAACCACCTTTGATACAAGCTTATATACGACACTGCAGAGGCTAATAGGGCGTAGATCCTTTATCTGATCAGGGTTCCAAACCTTTGGGATGAGTACCACAATTGTTTCATTCCATCCCTCAGGTATACTGCCGCCTCGCAACACGTTTAACACTTCATGTACCACAGCTTCGCTAACCATACTCCAGAACCTCTTGTAGAACACGGCCTGCATACCATCCGCACCCGGTGCCTTGAGGTCCCCTATTTCATCCGGTGCCTTCTTGATTTCCTTCTCCGTGTACTCGCTGCACAAAATCTCATTCATTCGTCGGGTCACCCGAGGTGAAACCGCCTCAAGCACACTGTTTAGATTTATACCTACCATGGGGGTAAACAAGTTAGAGAAATGATTAGTTATAAGTGGCTTCAACCCTTCCTCTCCTTGAACCTCCACCCCATCATCTCCCCTTAATTTTTCAATATGGTTCTTGCGTTTTCTGTCTGAGGCAAATCTGTGGAAAAACTCAGTGTTTCTATCTCCCTTCACTAGCCAACCAGTATGTGCCCTCTGTTTCCAGAAGATTTCAAGCTGCTCCTCAAGACGTTCAAGCTTGAAACGTAGCACTTGTTCCCTCTGAATCACAGTTTCTGTGAGATCCCCTCTCCGGCACCTCTCTAATTCCTCTTTGAGCTTCTTAATACGCTTTCGCAAGTCACCCATTACATCTCTGCTCCATTCATCAAGATCTCGTGATACACACTTGAGCCATTGCGCCACCTTACACTCCCATGTACTCCTCGCTTTCTCCCACGCATTCACCACTACCTCCTCACATCCATCCTCCAGCAGCCACCTCGCCTCGAAACGCTTATTGAGATTGCTTGGTCTTGGTCGAGGCCGCTTTGCTGCACCATTGACAGCTAAAATTACTGTTCTGTGGTCAGAGTGTTCAGAGCACCCATTGATCACCTTATAGCCAGAGAAACGTGCACACCATTCTGCATTAGCCACAGCCCTATCAAGACGTTGACGGATATATCCTTCAACACAGAAATTATTATTACGCCAAGTAAAAAATGTCTCCCTCAAAGCCAAGGTCATTTAGATTACAAAAATTTAAAGCATCTCGAAAGCGACTCATATAGACTTGCACTTTGGGCAGCCTTCCCTGTTTCTCAAAGCTATGAAGGATTTCATTAAAATCACCCATACACACCCACAGCAACTTCTCCTGGAGATGCAGTGTTCTCATGAACCTCCACGTCTCCTCCTTCAGTTCTGTCTTTGGTTGTCCATATATCCCTGTAAGTCGCCATTTGAATCTGTCATCCTCAGTGATAGTAACATCAATGTGCGAGCGTCCCAACCATCACAGAATGAGGTTTATTTCCCTTTTCCATAACATAGCCAAACCACCACTCTTGCCATCACACTCCCTGAAAACAATATGTGGCATTTTCAAGGTGTATCTAAGCCTCTCCACTTTATTTTTATTCAGCTTTGTTTCCAAAAGGAATAAAACATCGGGGTCCTCCTTCTTCTGGAGCTCCAGAAGACCACGAACTGCCGGCCCACTCCCCAAACCCCGGCAGTTCCATGCCACAATCTTCATTGAGATTCGAAGGACCGACCAGGAAGCCCCGCGCTCATCGATGTGTTATCTTCAGCTTGGCCTTCTGTCTCTCCCATGCACTGCTGGTTGTTCATATCTCTCTTCTGTTTTTCCTTCTCATATTCCTCACCTTGCACCCATTTCCTTTTCGTCTAGCTCCATTTCAATGACTTCCCTCTTTCTTCTACCCCCCTCCTGCACCATATTCTGTCCATCACCGCTCTTGGCCATGGTTTTCCCTTGTCTTCCCTTGACCTTCTTATACCGCCCCCCGGCCCTATCATGCTTCTCCACCTGTACTTTGTCTTTCTCATGAGCGTGTACATCAATCAACATGGTCGTCCTTTGCATCGCCTCGGCCTCCGTACCCACCCTGTCTCCCACGTCCATTTCACTGTCCTATCGTCCCTCATGTTGAGTATTGGACCCAACAGTACCCTTCTCTATCTGGTTTGCACTTATTGTCTCCCTCACCTCGCCCACAGGCTCACCTTGCATAGGAGCCATAGGCTTCTGCTGCGTGGATTCGGTTGTCATACCAAGGGGATCAGACCCCTTTTTCCCTCCAACCTCTTGCGTTGTGTGAGTTTGTTGTAGCAGCCTCTTCTCTTTCTCCACCGGAAATGTGAGGCATTTTGGCGTACCGGCATGGCGTACTGCACCACCCTTCTTCATAGGACTCGTCACCTCCTGGCCCCTCTCCTCCTCCTCAGCCATGTCAGCCCAGCTCTTACTGTCTTTCTGCCATGAGGGGGCATCACTGCCAGAGGCGGAGCGTCCTTTCCAGGCCCCCATACCTCTGCTGCTAGTGCAGCGACTACCAGTCATGGACCTGCTATCACCCCGTTTCCCCCTAGCTTCCGCCCCTCCCCGCCTAGGCATAAACGCCCTTAACCATGGACCGAACTGCTTCTTCTCGACCTTCTTTATTCCACACCACATGCTTTATCAATATGGCCTATAATACCACAAACATAGCAGAAATCTGGGAGGTACTCATACTCAAAAGGGCACCAATTCTTGTCCTCGACTTCCTCATCTTTCTCCCGTGGGGTATCCATCAGGGTACCTTCATCTTCTTTCTCCTCGTCCAGTATGAACCCCCGCATTACTGGTGCCTTGATATTCATCCTGACCTTAATCCTCAGGAACTTTCCCACTGCTTTCCCATGTGCTCTCGCATCAACTTCCAGGACTTCTCCAATTTCTTCTCCGATCTTCTTTCCCGCTTCCCTACACATCAACCCAAGCGGCAGCCGCAACACACGCACCCAAATCGGGATTGTGTCAAATGCATAATCTTCCAAGCGCTTCCTGGGTACAAAGTCTTCAAACACAAGGAGATCATTGCCAAACTCCCATGGTCCTCCTTCAACCGCCATCTTCTTTCCCGATTCCTGACCAAAGGTGAAAAGGAACTTGTTCTTCCCAACCTCTTTACAGTCCAAACCCCTTATCGGGCACCAGATCCTCCCCAGCGTCTCTGCCATGGCCTCCACAAGCACTGGTTTCTCGGACAGTAGTTTCTCCAAAGCCTGTGGCTCCACCGTCCCCACTTTTCCAGATCCAGCCCACCCGATATTGATACTCTCCCGTTCCTTGTCAGACAACTTCAGGTTCTGCAACAGCCCCTCGACTATCTCCATCGCCTTCTTCCACGAGATCAACAGTACTGACTCAAGTGAAACTAGGGGACACGGTGGTGTACAATCACAAGCCCTAGACCTTGTGAAAGGCTTATGGTGGATGGGTTCGTGTGGGGTGTGAGGTATGAAGGGCGGAAACGAGGACTAGAGGACCAGAGTGAGAGAGATAGCGCCCGTACGATGGGATCACGGCGAGCGAACAAGGATGACGGCGGCCAAGAGAAACCCTAGGTCGCCCTTGAAGTCGCAGGACGAAAACCAAACCGCCACACCCGGGGCGGACTGATTTCTGATATATTCGCCTCTTGAATTACCATTAAGTCTCATATCCTTCCCGTAAAAAAATTAAGCCTCATATCCAGAATTCTTCCTGAGTTCCTTAGAAGCTGTTCAACCATCTCCTCCTTACAATGCAGCTGTGTGTCTGCAGCCAGATGGGTATGTGTACAAATTCTACCTCCTCCGCAAGAGTAAATCCATCATATGGACGCACCAAAACCGCCAAAAATGTGAAGATCGAGGGCCCAGATGCATAATCCTCTCCCAATCACCAAGACACGATGCTTGCACTCATAGCAAACAAGGTAGGTCAAACTGGCTGAAAACGGATCTCTTGCACTGGGTTCCATACAACCTTCATCTCATGGAAAAAACGCAGATTGACTGAACGATTTTTTAGTGTGTGCCCTAGCCAAGGCTAGCCAGCAAGTCCTTTCTGCTATCATAGGGTCATCCTCGTTAGTCACCTGATCATCGAAGACCTCATCCTGGAAATCAGGTTCGTCAGGTTCGAATGCACGTGGCTTACGTTCGCATGAGCGTCGGTTGGTGCACAAATATTCAGATATGGTATATACATGGACAAAAAATATTTGGAACTTGATTTGAATACCACAATTTTATTACCCGTTGCAATGCATGGACCCTTTTGCTGGTAATACTCATTTACATTCCTGGTAAAGATGATCGCTTACACTACAAGAAATATGTCAACTTGTGACCTTCTGTCAGTGACCCTGGAAGAATTGGTCATAGATCTATGACCATTTCAGACCAATTGGTCAAAAGCTGTTCGGGGGGCTCCAAACCCTAAACCATTGCGACCATTTTGGTCAGAAAGGTCGTAATTTCCTTACATGAAATGATCATAAAGCAAACAGTGCTAGTCCGCTGCCTTATTTCTAGTTGTTAACGACCAATATAGATGGTCATAGCCTTGTAAATTGTGGTGGGTTGCTATGACTAGGCGCCACCTCATCAGTTTTGCCTATGTGTCATGTCCATGTGGCAGTTTTTGCCCTAGGTTGTGAAGCAACCTATATTTCTGTCATTCCCAAAATTCCCAGAAAGATCTCATAAATTCTTTGGGTCATATCTTCATCAAATATGTAAAAATCTTCCTTGCCTAGTTCAAAAATAATTCAAAAATATTCATTTTCCTATTCTGTTCAGAGTAACAGTTTGTGAAGGAAATACCACTTTGGCATGTCCAAATAGTATCCATTTTCTACAGTGCTTTCCTATGCCCAAATAACCATCCTCCACCAAATGCCAGCTCAATCCATTCATTATTTTGAGCCGAGCTTCAACATTCGTATTTATGTCCAGTGTGGTGGTTTGCAAAGCAAGTACCACCTAGGCTCCTCCTTTTGAGCTGAAAATTTGTGAAAACGGCCTTCTTAGTAACTGATCATCCTCAGCCAAAACTCACGCCCATTAGCCTTGTACATTTCTCGTACCACTAATCAAACAGTTGGCTGCTTATTCATGTTTGAGCATCGATCGGTCTCCTCGTGAGAATCTTATGTTGTGATTTTCTTCCTAGAACCTACCTAGGGAGTGCCCAACCCACTAGACATGCCTAGGCCGCCCAGAACACATGGCAACGCCACGGTCACGCGGTGACCATGCGGCGGGCATGCGAGCTTACGCGCTCTAGAGTTGGGGCCCTCGGGCACCGTCCAAACCTCCATGTCTCTCCATAAAACCATGTATTTCTGATTAAATAGATACTTATTTACCTAGAAATGATTTTTTAAAAAAATAAGGAGCAAACTATGACGCAGCTGCAGTTCAAATTTGACCCGCTTCCAGCTGAATCCACGGGAATTTGTCTTTTTCACCAGAGGTGGATCAAAAAATTTGACACCCAACCATTTTGTCAATTGTGCATTAAATATGGCCTAGTATTTTATAAAATTTATTAGGTCCAATTTTGCAACAAATATATGGTAGGTCCTTCACAAAAAAACTCATTTCAGGCACTCAGAAAATGGAAAATGGTTTTTTCGTCCAAAGAAAATGAAAACTTCCTTAGGCAACATTGTTTGCCATTTCAATATGCACCCTTGTGCACAATATGAGATCATTTGAACAAACTATGCCATGAATGTGGCCATAGGATTGATCATTTGGCTTGAAAGCCATGAATCTTCACACTTGATAGCTCATTTCTGAGAACACTTTTTTAAAATAATTAATGTATTACAATTTTATTATTTTTAATGGAAACTTGTTCACATATAATGACACAATGCGAAGGTTTTCCAATTTTTTTATTTTTTTTATTTTTTTATGCCCGTTTCAAAATGCGGTCAAAACGGCGGGCTTGACCGTTCCTAGCTAGTGGTTGAATATTGGAATTTTTTTGGTGTTTCTCTGATTAAATAGATACTTATGTACCTAGAAATGATTTTTGGAAAAAATAAATAGCAAACTATGAGGCAGCTGTAGTTCAAATTTGACCCGCTTCCAACTGAATCGGCGGGAATTTGTCTTTTTCACCAGAGGTGGATCAAAACTTTTGACACCCAACCATTTTGTCAATTGTGCATTAAATATGTCCTAGTATTTTATAAAAATGATTTGGTACAATTTTGCAACAAGTATATGGTAGGTCCTTCACAAAAAAAACCTCCTTTTGGGCACTCAAAAAATGGAAAATGAATTTTTCATGCAAAGAAAATGAAAACTCCTTTTGGCAACATTGTTTGGAATTCCAAGATGCACCATTGTGCACAATATGAGATCATTTGAACAAACTATGCCAAGAATGTGGCCATAAGATTGATTATTTGGCTTGAAAGCCATGAATCTTCACGCATTATAGCTCATTTCTGAGAACACTTTTTTAAAATAATTGTCATATTACAAGTTTATTATTTTTCTTGGAAACATGGTCACATATAATGACACAATGCGAAGGTTTTCCAATTTTTTGATTCTTTTGAATTTTTTATGCCCGTTTCAAAATGCGATCAAAACGGCGGGCTTGACCGTTCCTAGCTAGTGGTTGAATCTTGGAATTTTTGATGTTTCTATGATTAAATAGATACTTATGTACCTAGAAATGATTTTTGGAAAAAATAAAGAGCAAACTACGAGGCAGCTACAGTTCAAATTTGACCCGCTTCCAGCTGAATCGGTGGAAATTTGTCTTTTTCATGAGAGGTGGATCAAAACTTTTTACACCCAACCATTTGGTCAATTGTGCATTAAATATGGCCTAGTATTTTATAAAATTGATTTGGTCCAATTTTGCAACAATTATTTGGGAGGCCCTTCACAAAAAAACCTCCTTTTGGGCACTCGAAAAATGGAAAATGGTTTTTTCGTCCAAAGAAAATGAAAACTTCCTTAGGCAACATTGTTTGCAATTCTAAGATGCACCCTTGTGCACGATATGAGGTCATTTGAACAAACTATGTCATAAATGTGGGCATAAGATTGAGCATTTGGGGTGAAAGCCATGCATCTTCACACTTGATAGCTCGTTTTTAAGAACATTTTTTTAAAATAATCGCCTTTACAAGTTTATAATTTTTTCTGGTAACTTTGTCACATATAATGACGCAATGCGAAGGTTTTCCATATTTTTGATTTTTTTTTGAATTTTTTATGCCCGTTTCAAAATGCGGTCAAAACGGCGGGAATGACCGTTCCTAGCTAGTGGTTGAATCTTGGAATTTTTTTGGTGTTTCTCTGATTAAATAGATACTTTTGTACCTAGAAATGATTTTTGGAAAAAGTAAAGAGAAAACTACGAGGCAGCTTCAGTTCAAATTTGACCCGCTTCCAACTGAATCGGTGGAAATTTGTCTTTTTCACGAGAGGTGGATCAAAACTTTTTACACCCAACCATTTGGTCAATTGTGCATTAAATATGGCCTAGTATTTTATAAAAATGATTTGGTCCAATTTTGCAACAATTATTTGGGAGGCCCTTCACAAAAAAACCTCCTTTTGGGCACTCGAAAAATGGAAAATGGTTTTTTCGTCCAAAGAAAGTGAAAACTTCCTTAAGCAACATTGTTTGCAATTCTAAGATGCACCCTTGTGCACGATATGAGGTCATTTGAACAAACTTATGCCATTCCAAAATGCACCCTTGTGCAAAAAACACAAGAGAAACAAATAGAAAAACACAACTACGTAAGCTTGAAAAAGTATTTGATGTGCTCCACATGTGCTATGATTGTGAATTATAAAATTGATGTGCTCCAGATTTGCAACAAATATTTGCTAGGTTCTTTATAAAAATATCATTTTGGACACTCAAAAAATGATTCTCTTACAAAAAACTCATATCTTAGAACACTTTTTTAATGATATTAACAATATTCAAAGTTTGTTATTTTTACTGAAAAGTAGTTCACACTTGGTGACACAATGCGAAGGTTTTTTATTTCCATATTTTTATAAATTTCTTAGGTAGTCAAATAACAGACTTGATTCAAAATCTTATTTTCAATCGATTATGACCAATTTAAATGGTCTTAACATCATCAAAGGGGATACTCGGTTCTGATTGGTCTAAAATCAGCTCACGCGGATCATGGCTTAAGCACCGTCGGATGCGCCCGGATCCAACGGCAGCCCGCACCCCCCTCGTCGCTTTCACCCCCTCCTGAATCACCCCGTATCCCTCTCATCCTCGTCCACCCCACGAAACCCTAGCCCCCTTCTCCCAATCGCCGCCGCTGCCAGATCCAATCCAAGTCAGAGCCCCCAGCCTCCATCTCCATTCCTGCGCGCGTCGGCCACCTCCCTCCGGCGGAGCTCGACCCCCACCCCCCAAGTGCCGCTGCTCCACCCTCTCTCGCTCCCCTCGATCCCAGATCCCCATCTCCAAGTCACCCTCTCCCTCCCTCAGAGCTCGATCCGCCACCACCCACCATCGACGACCCTCACCATAGACGAGACCAACCACCCACAGAGAGTTCTAGGGTTTAGGGTAGCAGCAGAGATGCTGTGGTCCAGATCGCGGGGTGGTGACCCGGCGGCCGGAGAGCGGACTACTGGGTGTCGCTTCGGCTGCTCTCTCTCTCCGTCAGCGCCACTCCTCCGCCCCACGGTGGCGACCCGAAGCCGGCGCCGGCGGTCGGCGCAGTCCGCGATGCGTCCACGGGAGTCCACATCCAGGACCGAGGACGCGGGCTGTGACGCCCCCGATTCAATCGTACACTAATCATGCACGCAAATGTGTACAATCAAGATCAGGGACTCACGGGAGGATATCACAACACAACTCTACAAATAAAATAAGTCATACAAGCATCATATTACAAGCCAGGGGCCTCGAGGGCTCGAATACAAGTGCTCGATCATAGACGAGTCAGCGGAAGCAACAATATCTGAGTACAGACATAAGTTAACAAGGTTGCCATAAGATGGCTAGCACAAACTGGGATACAGATCGAAAGAGGCGCAGACCTCCTACCTGGGATCCTCCTAACTACTCCTGGTCGTCGTCAGCGGGCTACACGTAGTAGTAGGCACCTCCAGTGTAGTAGGAGTCGTCGTCGACAGTGGCGTCTGGATCCTGGGCTCCATCGTCTGGTTGCAACAATCGGGTAGAGGAATGGGGAAAAGGGGGAAACAAAGCAACCGTGAGTACTCATCCAAAGTACTCGCAAGCAAGGAGCTACACTACATATGCATGGATATATGTGTAAAGGGCCATATCAGTGGACTGAACTGCAGAAAGCCGGAATAAGAGGGGGATATCTAATCATGTTGAAGACTACGCTTCTGGCAGCCTCCGTCTTGCAGCACAAAGAAGAGAGTAGACTGAAGTCCTCCAAGTAGCATCGCATAGCATAATCCTACCCGGCAATCCCCTCCTCGATGCCCTGTTGGAGAGCAATCACCGGGTTGTATCTGGCACTTGGAAGGGTGTGTTTTATTAAGTATCTGGTTATAGTTGTCATAAGGTCAAGGTACAACTCGGGGTCGTCCTTTTACCGAGGGACACGGCTATTCGAATAGATTAACTTCCCTGCAGGGGTGCACCACATAGCCCAACACGCTTGATCCCATTTGGCCGGACACACTTTCCTGGGTCATGCCCGGCCTCGGAAGATCAACACGTTGCAGCCCCACCTAGGCACAACAGAGAGGTCAGCACGCCGGCCTAAACCTAAGCGCACAGGGGTCTGGGCCCATCGCCCTTAGCACACCTGCACGTTGCGAACGCGGCCGGAAGCAGACCTAGCCTAGTGGCGTCCCAGTCCAATTCGGCGCGCGCCACTCAGTCGCTGACGTCACAAAGGCTTCGGCTGATACCACGACGCCGGGATACCCATAACCACTCCCGCGTAGATGGTTAGTGCGTATAGACCAAATGGCCAGACTCAGATCAAATACCCAGATATCGTTAAGCGTGTTAAGTATCCGCGAACGCCGAACAGGGCCAGGCCACCTCTCTCCTAGGTGGTCTCAACCTGCCCTGTCGCTCCGCCACAAAGTAACAGTCGGGGGCCGTCGGGAACCCAGGCCCACCTCTACCGGGATGGAGCCACCTGCCCCTACAGCCCCCATCTCTGAACAGTATCATAGGTAATATAATAGTGTAAAGTAAATAGTATATGCCCGTGATCACCTCCCGAAGTGATCACGGCCCACTAGTATAGCATGGCAGACGGACAAGAGTGAAGGGCTACTGATGGAACACTAGCATCCTATACTAAGCAGTAGGATAGCAGGTAAAGGTAACAACAGCAGTAGCAAGGACAGGCTATGCAGCAGTATAGGATTAACTGAAAGCAGTAACATGCTATACTACTCTAATGCAAGCAGTAGAGAAGAATAGGCGATATCTGGTGATCAAGGGGGGGCTTGCCTGGTTGCTCTGGCAAGAAGGGTTGTCAACACTGTAGTCGACAACAGGGGTACCGGCAGCGGTCTCGGGGTCTACCAGAAAGAAGTAACGAAGGGGAACACAATAAATAACAGTGCAATCAAAGCATCACAAGGCATAACATGGTGATACGCGGTGCTAGGGGTGACCTAACGCAGTAGGAGGTGATACCGGTGAAGGGGGAAAACATCCGGGAAAGTATCCCCGGTGTTTCGTGTTTTCGGACCGGTGAACCGAAGGGGGAAAGTTGCGTGTTTGCTATGTTAGGATGTGTGGCGGACGAACGGGCTGCGTATCCGGATTCGTCTCGTCGTTCTGAGAAACTTTCATGTACAAAGTATTTTCATTCGAGTTACGGATTATTTTATATGATTTTTCAAAGATTTAAATAAATTCTAGAATTTCTGCATTTAATTTAATTCGAAATAATAAACTGTGGAATATTCTTTTATACCTAGCAGCAGCTAGCTACTGAGTATGACAGATGGGGTCCAGAGGCTGAGTCAGCATGCACAGTCAGCAAGTCAAAGGTCAACGCTGACCAGTCAAACAGGGGGTGGGGCCCAGGTGTCATTGGTTGTTTTATTAACAGCAATTTTAATTATCTAGTTTATCAAAAGGGCCCACTGGTCAGTAGGGTATTAGGTGGGGGGGTTAGATTAGTGCCTAATTAACAGGGCGGGACCACCAGCTGGTTTTAACCAGCGCGCGCCGACGGAGGCGTACAGAGGCGACGGGGGGGCTCGCCGGACTCGCGGCTCTGGCGACCATTTGGTCAAGCAGAGAGTGGCTACGGGGAGAGGGCGACGGTGCGAGTCGAGTAGAGGGGTCAGTGGGTGCGGTTGGTGCCCGGAGCGGCGGCGGCGAGGTCTACGGGCGTGGCCGGCGCAAGCAAGCAGCACCGGCGCGGGAAGCGAGCAGCGCTCGGCAGAGTAGCAGGAAGGCAGGGGAAGCGGGGGGAAGCAAAGGGAGGCACGGGGTGAGCCGCAGCAGGTCCACGACGGCGCGTGGTCGCAGCCCGTGACGTGCGCGAGCGGACGACGGGGAGGGCACGGCGAGCGCGGTCGGGGACGGCGCCCTAGCATGTGCGAGACAGGGGAGAGAGGGGAGGAGGAGGCCGAGGGCCTCACGTAGTTGTAGGGCTCGTGGCAATGGGGGCGGGGAGGAGGTCGGGGAAGACGGCGACGGTAGCGGGGAGGCGGTCCGGCGAGGGAAGAACTCCGAGCGGCAGCGTCAGGGACCGGCTCGGGCGTCGATCCAAATCGAGACGAGAGGAACCCGGCTGAGAGGCTCGGTGCGGCGACCCTGGAGGAGCGGGCGGGCGGAGGTGGCGGTCCTCAGGCGCGGTGTGCCGGGTGGAGGCGTCAGGCGACGACGCGGTCGTGGGGAAGGGAAGGGGGTCACTCCCCCGATCCAGAAACGGGGCGGGGAGTGGGAGGAGTGGGGGATAGGGTTAGGGTTGGCCTGGGATGGGGGTTAAGCAGTGGGGGCCGGCTGGGCCGCGCCCAACTGGGGGGTTCCTTCCTTCTTTTTTTCTGTTTCCTTTTCTCTTTTGTATTTTCTTTTATGTTTTTGCTCATTTTAAATATATAGGCCTTATATAAAAGACATGGTTTCTACATGACAAATAGTTAGGGAATATCTCCAACACATTGAACATTTTAGTTCTGACTTTTGAAAACTTTAATTGTTTTAACTTTAATTCAAATTTGAATTTGAATCTGCTTCGAACTAACGCGAGATTACGAGCAGTAACCGAGGTGACGTGTCATCATTAACATGGGATTACTGTAGCCTAGTTATCCGGGCGTCACAATTCTCCTCCACTAGAAGAAATCTCGTCCCGAGATTTAAGAGGGGGTCTAAGGGGGGAAGGTTTGGTTACGAAATTCTAACAAATCTTATCGGTCTTGGTTGCTCTTCTCGAAGAGGTCAATCCATTACATTGTTGTCTTCATTTCTCTACTTCAAGTCATCATGACGAAGTCTTCATCCTTTCTTCGGGGGTCTCATCGTACTTATGAAAAATGATAAGGGGTATCTTCAGAAGAACTGAGCTCTATAGGGTCACGTATCTGGTAGAGAACATCAGGGAGGTGACGGATAGTAACTCTCGAATTGAAACTTAAGAAATTATCGAGAGCAAAGTAAGGAGGTGCAATATGGAAGTTTCAAATGCTTAGGCAAACATTCGTTGCCTAAAAAGAAGTGTGAAAGAGGGTTCAGAGCAATGGGAATAAGTATTGCGTCTGATAGCATAATAGATCACTAGGCAGGTGGTCCGTGAATTACATACGAAGTCAAGCGCGAGGAACAACCATGGGAACAGGTGGTGTACAGGAGTGTCAGGTTTTGATCCTGTGGAACTGTGGGTTATGGGCCCACCATGTGGGATAAAAGTAGGAGGAGTGGTGACATCTTGCATGGTCATGATAGCAAGGCATGTCAGAGGGTAGTCTGTCGATTCTGTCGGCAACAACGTCGGTACCAAGGGCAGGGGATGAAGAGAACCATTTCCCTGCTTGTTGAACAAGGCGGACCAATAGGCGAGGTTCTCGTCCATCGGTGGTTACCGGAATGTCATCAACAAAAGCAATAGGGTCTTACTGACAGAATTGTACACCAAGGTGTTTACATAAGCAGAAGAATATTACTGCTTAGATCATGTGGATCACAAGGAAGGTTAAATAAATCAATGGAAGGAAAATGTGATCATCAGATCAAACAGAACAATGGAAAGGATAATGTGTTTGACACATATACCAGGGGTATACCCTTCCCAAGAACAAGCAGAGCATGATATCCATGACATGATATAATGTAGAAAACCTTTTAGGTAAGGTGAGAGAAATTTCATGACCTTACCCATACAACGGTGTTTGGATAATCAAGCTAGAAACATTTAGCATTGGGCTTCAAATGTTCTTGTTGAAAATCGGATTACCACATACATGCTTCGAGATAGCATTGACATGGTCACTGGGTAAAGATCAGACTTTGGATACACAAAGGATCCATTAGGAACAACTTATAGAATAAGTCTTACAATTTCCTCATGGAAGAATGGATAGCATTGCTAAAAGGAAAATTATAACAATAGGTCCTCCGGTCAGGTGTGCTCGGCATGACACCACCTTACCGGGTCATATAACGACCAATGTTATAACTCTTGAAAATATGTTCCCACCATCATATCTGACTGAGGTTCAGATCTAATTGGTGTCATGATACCTCAGACTCAGGATGTCCGAGAAGAAAAGGTGCAACACAAATAGACGAAATGACATTGCAAGATTCTTGGGAAATGAACTATGGGAGCAAGTTTCGACGCAAGAGTTCATCATTAAACCAAGAAGAGGATGAGGAGGTAGCTGATAAACTCAGCGACAATTCATCGAGACTTCCAAAAGATGGGTGTCCACAATTACGTGAACAAGGAGATAACATTAGTCAGATCAAATGATATAATGGTGTATGCTCGAGGAAAACATACTCGGTTAAACATTGGTTGAAAGGTGCAACCCAAAATATGGGCTTAAGTAGCATGATCAATGTTAGAATGGTGACTCGATAACCAAAAGACTTAGAATGAAACTATCGCCATTGACTTTAAAGCAACAGGGTTGTTAGAAGTTTTGAAATCGCACATCATAGTTCAATTGTCGGTTTTTCGGTTAGAAACAACACGGGGACCAAGGAATGAACAGATATGGCAAGAAGTATCATTATAGCAAGAATTCTGAAGAGGTGGATCAATCCGCACAACATTCTTGACATCAAAGATGGTAATACTCCAAGGTAAAACAGATCATGAGCTAGATAGCGAGGAGCTCAAGGTACAACACAAAACAATAAACAAGTTTGTGTCGGGGGAAGGCAAGAATGTTGCCGATGATAACACAAAACATTGAGGGGCAAGGATGGTATTTCCCATCATGAATTCGATTGAAAACCTAGGAGAGCTCAAAATGCTGATGATGATCATGACACATTTGTCGAGAGATTCCATGAAGATGTAATCGAGCAGCGATGACATTAAGTCAAAGGTATGATGAAGCGAAAGGTTATTGGAACCATGGGTACGACACAAACTCGAAACCAAGCTTGTTGTCTGAGGTGGAATGATAAGACAAGGAAATCAACGTAAGCTTAGCTCAGCGTCGAAAGTTGTGTTCCGGGAAGAAGGACCAGGTAGCACGGTTAAGATTTAGCACATTAATGATATAGCCGATCAGGCTAGGAATGACATGATCGAGTACAAACTCGGACTTAAAGAAGATTATCAAGAGTTGCTGAACCGTAGGGCAGACTCGGTTCAGTTATCGGTGTCTTTGAGTGTTTAATAACTCAGAGCCCATGAAAACTGTAATCAGTGAGAATGTAGTACTTGATGAAGAACTCATAAGAAGTTATGCAGTTCCAAGATAATCTCGAGATACCAGGGGGGTAATACTCGAAGACGGATCAAAGTAGAGGTTGGACCGGGGTATTGATCCACATAAGACAAGTGCTTACACTTGCATCGAAAATGGTATTTAAAAGAGAACATGGTCGGAACCACGATTGTAAAAGGCCAGATCCCAGATATAAGATGAACTTATACCAAGGGAATTAATATCATTTACAAGAAGCTTCGATGTTAAGTTTCACATCGGGTCCATGGGCATGAACGCAAAGGCTCAAGGTCGACTCCCACTTCTTCCATGCATAACCTTTCATTTTACTTCTCGCTTTTGATGAAGTTGTAGTGTAGAAATTTTATCTAGCAAAATACCAGAAGAGTAAGACTCGTGAAAACTTTCGAGTTCACACATAATAAGGGAGGCATAGGTTCAACCCATCGGGGTATCTTGGAAACATATTCCGCAAGCTGCAATAGTAAACATCACCAGCTCGAAAGTAGAGCATTGTTCAAAAGCAGATGATTCAATTTACCAAAGGCATTATATACCCATGGAAAGGATCACAAGGTTATTCAATATGAAGGACACTATCGGATAAAATCCAACAAAGGGACCGATGGTCCACAAGGGATCTGATGTAGGCATCGGTACACAATCAGATAAGGAAACAATGCAAAGGCATCTGATTATAGAACATCTGAATAATTCGATGCTTAGATAACAAAAGAATTATGATTTCCAAAATGAAGGATCAGTAGCAGACGCTTTGATTAAGAATGGATAAGTTGAACAGACTTACGGGTACAATCGACGGCAATTTCATTGGTCGAGAACCAGCTCACGTTTTAAATGACATCTTAGCCGGAAGGATGAATTCTATGATCTGAGTGAGAATTGCGAGCATTCGCAACATATTGAATCAATGACTCAAAATGATATTGACAAAGGTTGCCAATAAGATTACTATACTTATGGGATTAACCATAATGCAAGCAAGCAAGAATTTCAGGAGCGATAGGTTGCTCAGAATTTTTGGAAGACCGAATGGTATTTCAAAGAAGTTTGTGAAATACATGAATCATCTGGGGATGAGCGGATACTCGATAAATGCGAGAAATTATCCATAGGGGTATTCATGTGGCAAAGAACTGCAAGGCAATAGGCACAAGGTATTCTCGGGGTATCTTATAATAACAAGATCGGCTGGGAATAAAAGTAAGCACGACAGGTGTAAATACTTATCCATAGGGATAGTTCGGTGGTAGGGAATTGCAAAAGCAACGGCACAAAGTCTCGGGAGAACATCGGAGAGTATTGTCAGAATCTTCTGTTGGAGCAGTCGATCATCTGTAATGAAGGGGCTCTCCGGCAGGAAGTGGTAACGAGAACCTAAAGTTAGATTTTAGCAAAATCATTTAACCCGAATAGAAGAGAGATCAGAATCCAAGAGTAAAGGTCGAGGAGTAAAAGATCCTAGTACCACCCAATGGCGACGTGGGCCCGTAAGGCACATAGCCAAGTTAGTAAAAGTTTTTTTTTTGCAATGTCTAGACTCCACTTCGGCCAAGGAGTTGGAAGGGGGATTCTTACAAGCAGTCGGCTCTGATACCAACTTGTGACGCCCCCGATTCAATCATACACTAATCATGCACGCAAATGTGTACAATCAAGATCAGGGACTCACGGGAGGATATCACAACACAACTCTACAAATAAAATAAGTCATACAAGCATCATATTACAAGCCAGGGGCCTCGAAGGCTCGAATACAAGTGCTCGATCATAGACGAGTCAGCGGAAGCAACAATATCTGAGTACAGACATAAGTTAACAAGGTTGCCATAAGATGGCTAGCACAAACTGGGATACAGATCGAAAGAGGCGCAGACCTCCTACCTGGGATCCTCCTAACTACTCCTGGTCGTCGTCAGCGGGCTACACGTAGTAGTAGGCACCTCCAGTGTAGGAGTCATCGTCGACGGTGGCGTCTGGATCCTGGGCTCCATCGTCTGGTTGCAAAAATCGGGTAGAGGAATGGGGAAAAGGGGGAAACAAAGCAACCGTGAGTACTCATCCAAAGTACTCGCAAGCAAGGAGCTACACTACATATGCATGGATATATGTGTAAAGGGCCATATCAGTGGACTGAACTGCAGAAATCCGGAATAAGAGGGGGATATCTAATCCTGTCGAAGACTACGCTTCTGGCAGCCTCTGTCTTGCAGCATAAAGAAGAGAGTAGACTGAAGTCCTCCAAGTAGCATCGCATAGCATAATCCTACCCGGCAATCCCCTCCTCGATGCCCTGTTGGAGAGCAATCACCGGGTTGTATCTGGCACTTGGAAGGGTGTGTTTTATTAAGTATCTGGTTCTAGTTGTCATAAGGTCAAGGTACAACTCCGGGTCGTCCTTTTACCGAGGGACACGGCTATTCGAATAGATTAACTTCCCTGCAGGGGTGTACCACATAGCCCAACACGCTTGATCCCATTTGGCCGGACACACTTTCCTGGGTCATGCCCGGCCTCGGAAGATCAACACGTCGCAGCCCCACCTAGGCACAACAGAGAGGTCAGCACGCCGGCCTAAACCTAAGCGCAAAGGGGTCTGGGCCCATCGCCCTTAGCACACCTGCACGTTGCGAACGCGGCCAGAAGCAGACCCTTCCTTCTTTCTTTTTTTTTCTGTTTCCTTTTCTCTTTTGTATTTTCTTTTCTGTTTTTGCTCATTTTAAATATATAGGCCTTATATAAAAAACATGGTTTCTACATGACAAATAGTTAGGGAATATCTCCAACACATTGAACATTTTAGTTCTGACTTTTGAAAACTTTAATTGTTTTAACTTTAATTCAAATTTGAATTTGAATCTGCTTCGAACTAACGCGAGATTACGAGCAGTAACCGAGGTGACGTGTCATCATTAACATGGGATTACTATAGCCTAGTTATCCGGGCGTCACAGGGGCTGCACAAGCATGGCATTCCGGTGGAGGTGAGCCAGCCCACGGCAGCCGATGGGTTCGAGGAGGCGAGCGTGGCGCGTGACGGGTACCACCTGCTTCCTCTGCTGTCGCGCCACCCGTCGCTGATGCGGGGTCAGATGGCGTCCGCGCGGGCGGGGTCCGAGCAGTCGGCTGCGTTCTGCCTCCCAGCGGTGAACGGGCTGGTGGCGTCGGCGCCGACAGGAGGGCGAGCAGGTGGCGGAGGGTGAGCAGTCATTTTTTTATATCATCATCTTATTAACATGACCAAAACTTACTCTTGTTCTTGCCCTTGCAGATCGAGGATATTGTCTGAGCGGCCAGGCGAGCCTGCTATAGAGCTTTGCCCATGGCGGCAACTGCGTGATCAAAATTAGCTTTAGTTTTGCTAGGATGTGTAATTGTGTTTGTAGATAACAGTATTGATATGTTGATCTGCTTTATTCCTGATGTGGTAGTGGAAATAAGATAGACAGATTGGACAATGTTATGGCTTTGATTTTCCTAGGTTGTAGTTTGTTCCATATCGTGTTAGGTTGTATTGTATAATCTGCATTATAAGTGTGGTTTCTAATGTGCTTATGCTAGATTAATGCATCAACCTGGCATGTTACAAACCTTGAGCCAGAACCTATGACATCTCATTTTAAATGGTAATCATTGTTGTTAAAATGCTACTGTTTGATTTCATACAAGTATGTGCCCCCAACTGCTGTATAGTTGTACCCATATTTGTTTTGTACAAGTATATGACGAGCTGATGAACCAGCTACATACCCACTATTTCTGCATACCCACTGCTGTATAGTCATTATGCTGCATATGTTTCCGACTCCACTATTTCTGTTTTTCTTTATCACCTTATCCAACATTGTAGATTCCTGTATTGATGCATGCCAACTATGAAAAGATCTTGTATTAAGCTTTAGTTGGCTGTTAATTATGTTGTGTTAGTTGCTGACTAACAACGCTCTGTGGCGGTTGGGAATTAGAAACACAATCGGTCTGTTGTGTTAGTTGCTGTTAATTATGCTTGCTGCTATGATTGCCTTTTTTGTTGTTGTTGTTGCTAATTATTAGGTTGTCATCATAATGCTTCTCCATGGCTGGATCAACGCGATGCGTTCCTGACATTTTCTCTCTCCGTCTTTGTGGTTGGGCAGATGGAGAGGGTGCTCAAGGATGATGCCATCCAGGAGAAGGGCGAGCGCGCCAGGATGGTAACCACCCCCTTCCCATCTGATCTGCTTGTTTTCCTTCTTGGTCTCACTGGGTCAGTTTGTTCGTCCGTTGGTTCGATGGCGCTGCTGCAATTGTGTGCAATTAGTTTATACTGATCTCATTTAGATTGCAAAATCCATAGATTGTTAGTTCGACAAGTACAAGACCAACAACCTGACCGTCGGCTTCGCTTAGTAGGATATGTAGGTAACCGCGGCACATACACACACATGCTGATGTTGTATTGCTGTTGCATAATGTGTTTTTGCAACTGTGCGCAATGAGTTTACGGGTCTCCTTTGACTGCGGAAGTTGAATATCACTCCCTCCGTTCATAAACATCTTTTTTAGAACATGGGTTGAAGCAGACTGTACTTGCTTATTGAGAATATAATGTGGTCTTGTACTGCTCATTCTTGTGATGCTTAAGCTGTTGATTGCCTAATTTTATTCATCGTCTCCAGAATAAATTCATTTGATTGCCTGCTACATCTCCACTTAAATACTCATAATGCTACTGTCTAGGTTTTGTTCAATTGGACTGACTATATATCTCTTTTTAAAATTGTGGTCTTGATCTTTTGTTTAAACCTGAGACATCATGCATAACTAGCTCTTCCTTTTGAGTCTAAACCTGAGACCTCTTTTGTTCTATATTCAGATCTGACTGATGGCCACAGTGCTGTTTTGTTGTGCTTGATAAACCTGAGACTTCTTTTTATTGTAATATTGAAGTTGTTTGGTTCTGGCCTCAGCAACAGTACACTCTAATTTTGGTGGCCTTTATGTTCATTCTTTTAAGGAGCTCCAGGCCTATTTTTTTGGAGTGTGAAGCCGTGAAGCCAAGTGTGAAGCTGTGAAGCCAAGTGTGAAACAGTACTTAGCAAAGAGTTTTTGGTTCTGTACTTAGCAAAGAGATTTTGGTTCTGAAGTGTGAAGCCAAGTGTAAATTGTAATATTGTAAAAGTCTAATGTAGTGTTAATGAATTATATCTGTTTTGTCCTATTTGAAATAATGATTATGTATGTTGAAAAGATGTGAAATGGAAACTTGACCAGTGGGACCCAGTTATGAATATAATTTGAGCAATTTTGAAATTTCTGACATGTGGGACCGATGTATGGCATTATGACTAGTGGGACCAGCGCTAAAATATAATGATTGAAAATAGAAAATAAATGATTGTAAGAAGGCCAAGGCCCAAAAATAAAGATGCTGAAATATTGGGCTTGGCCCATGTAGCCCACAAGAATTGACTTGGAAAAAATCTAGAATTGTTGGGCTAGGCCCATGTAGAAAACCGAATTGGACCGGGTTGAATCTTGTGCCACATCAGCTTGCCACGCTGGATGCCTACATGGCCTGGGGAGGTTGCTAGTGACCAAAACGCCACAGTAGGAATATTTTGGTCGTAAACGTCCACGACCTTCTCACAGAGAAGGTCGCTATAGTCAGTTTATGACCGCCAGCTTTTGACCTTCTGTTTTTGGTCAAAAAAAGGTCGCAAATGAAAAACAATGACCTTTCAGTGACCAATAGTCAGGTTCACAAGTTGACATATTTGTTGTAGTGTTAGGCTTGAAAAGTGATGCAATCATGAACGACGCAGTCACGCACGCGGGTAAACATAAACTCTCAAGGACTAGAATGAGGGCAACCCAAGTAGACGAAAACAATGAGCGGTGCCAATTACAGAGTGCAAGAACATAAATCAAGGGCAAACCACTTGTTCATACCTACACTCTAGAAAAAAATCGATTACAACTAAACTAGACAATCCTACTCTAGAAACCTCTTTTATTTGGTATTTATTGCAAGTGTGCATCGTAAAACCTCTACCACAGTATTCAAAGATACTACAAATAGGAACCAACGTGTATGAACATACTAGATGTGATCTAGTTAACAGAAATCTCTCTAACAACTTTTGAGAAAAAGATAAATGTTATTCCCATTGCAAATGTGGTTCTACTTATACACTTCGTATTTTTAATGATGGACGTTTGAACTATATAACAATACACTTTGAGTTTTATATTAGTTTTGGTTATTTTTGTTAGATCTAATAGAAGAGTACTAATTAAACTTGTACTCGGTACCTAGATAACTCTAAGTCGATTAATTCGGGGCGGAGGTTGTATGATAACACTTATATCATCAAATAATATTTAGCTAATATCTCATGATATAATGATTTTTAAAGGTAAAATAGATTGGTATAAATATATGTCACCTTAAGCTCATCATCTCACCTTGCCACAAGATCGATGTTTTCCTTGGGCACTCAATGACTGCGGCGTCGTGTGTGCAGATATTCTCAATGTCGAGTCCTGGATCCGGGGTCGCTCCAACCTGCTGCCCAGGGCGTATCTCACCCCGGTTGGCGTCGCCCTCAGCACCAACCTGATGCCCAACGGCGGTATGTCTAGTTCTGGCAAGATCATGACCTGAAGCAAAAGCATTTATCTGGCTGGAGTCTAGTTCTGACATGAATCTTTGTTGTGGCGCGCACGTGCGTGTGTGTCTGTCATGACAGGGTTGTTGGCGAGGTTCCAAGCAATGAGGGACACAATGAGGGATGGGCAGATCGTGTCTATCACGCAGCACCTCGTGTGATCCGTGTTTGGTTCATTTCTATCGAGCTTCCTTGATGCAGTATGTTTGTTGTACTTCGTCGAAGAGTTGCAAGATCTTTTGGGGCATGTACTGTGTGGGTTTACTCTCTTTGCTTGGTTGGCTTTAATAGACTGGATGCACAACCAGCGTTAGAGTTCTTCAGACATTGGGTAACAAGATACTGAACTTTAGATGCTAGTCATTTCCAGTAGTGTTATTTTCCCATGCACTGTTAGATCATGGTTGGCACAACTCGAACAAAATCTATAAAAAAAATACTCTTCTGCTTATGTATTTTGCCCACGCATTTGTGTTTTTTAGTGCAAATGTATGTACTTCCTTCGTTTCTAAATATAGGTCATTTTAGAGATTTCAATATGTGCTACGTATGGATGTATATAGACCACTGTTCAAAAAATCTTCCGATTCAACTATTAATCTTAATCGGGGGGTGACCGATAAGATTATGCCTTATCTTCACCATTTATCTTTTGGGCCGATTTATCGATCTGACAAGCGATTTATTGGGAATCTACTAATAAATCGGACCTATTCATAGCACTATGTTTGCAAAAATCTATGTGTTTTGTGGACCTTGTTACGCTATATGTATTGTTGTCATATTTTGTTTGTCATTATATGAGGATTCAAAGGCTAGAAATCAAGGTAACACTTCTTTCCAATATTATTTTAATGTTGAATATAGCATATTTTAGTGTTGGGAACCTGATATTTGCAAGAAATATCCGATTAATAGTCAACCGATAAAATTGATTAATCGGCCGATTTCCGATTAATCTCTAATCCCTAGCTGACCGAGACGATAACAATAAGCGATATCCTCAACATTGATATAGACATATTTTAAAATGCAAATTCACTCATTTTGCTCTATATGTAGTCCATACTTATATTTAGGAACGGAGGAAATAGTACGAAGACGTGATTCCTTGTGTGATCGATTCTGTTCTGCATATCAACATATTTTAGGATGCTGTATCTCTCGATGACACAACATTCATCCACCTGTTTACATCCATCTACCAAACAAGAATATTTTACCCCATGTAATAGCTGATGTAACTTTGTTGGCAAAGAAATAAAACACAGAGAGGTTTTCCCGTCAAAAAAATAAAAATCTACCAAACAAGAAGAAACCATGCCTTGCAAACATTGCTGCCATTTATTACACATAACGTTGCATACGTACAAACATTCAGTGTCTCTTTGATTCGCAGGATTTGTAGAATATGGGAATAGAGAAAACACATAAATGGAGTGGCATGGCATCTTCAATACATAGGATTCTTCGCATGAGGTTGGAGTGGATGGAAATTTTCCTTTGAAAACTAGTACAAATGAATCCTATGGAAAAATTTCCTATGGATTATAATCCTACAAATCAAACAAGCTACACATTGGGAAAAAATCGTAAAGGTTGCAATCCTCCGAAATTCCTTTAGGAATCCTTTGAATCAAGGGGGGCCTCAGCTATGGGCAATAACAGAGTGATACATGTCCAGAAAAGGGAAATACATTGCACAGCTGCATCCACACAAAAGGAAATACATTGAATACACAATCCAAGCACAGCTGCCTTCAAACAAAATATAAGGGGGGGAATGCCAAGCACAGCTGCCTTCAAACAAAATATAAGGGGGGAAATGCCTTGCAAAAGAGAACATCTCCAGACACAAAATCCTGTCCTGTGTACATTCAACTGTGCAAATAACAGAAATAACAGAATGGCACATGGCTGAATAACAATGGCAGATGGGATACAATGACAGACAAGCAAGCAAGAGGTAACAACACTGGTAGTTCAAATCTGCATCCATCCATGATGAAGTTCTATTGTCAGTTTGGTTTTAAGTACAAAAACCGCTACTACATCTCAAAAGCTGAGAAAAAGTTTGTCAAAAACAGCAGTAACTCGACGACGACGCTGGCGTCACCTGTTTTCGCTCGCCTGGTTAAGGGACAATAATAATACACTCTTTTCACTAGCATACATGGCCTCCTATGAACAACAGAAAGATCAAACTTATGTCATCTGACCCCACCCCCCCAAAATGTCGACTCCCCGGGATCAAAATGGCCTGACTATCTTTCTGTAAGAACACCTTTTCTACACGACAAATGGTGGAGATCAAGGGACCAAAATGTTGCCGAAGCTGTCATCACCCCACCTGCAGTATATTATCGATCGTCGCTGTGCACCGACCTCACGGAATGTTTGCCTCCATGCCATCATTTGAGGCTCTGCTGGGCACCAGACTTCATTTGACAATCCACCTCAATGTCATCATCTGAGCTGCTGCTGCTGTTTCTGCTGCTATATGATACGACAATCATACTAATCCACCTCCATGCCATTGTTTGAGATTCTTGGCATACATCTTGCATGGACTATGGGTGCGAGCTCTTTACTCTGGGAGCTGCCCCCGCTGCCACCTTCTGCCTTTGAGCGATCATAATAGACAGCATCCTTGTACATCCACTCACTCCCATCGATGGAATACATATCACCAAATTGCTCCCCACAAAGACAGCAGATAATCTGACTCTCATCTGCAGGGACCATAAACTCACAAACTTCCTCTGCAGTTCCCAGGTCTGAATCAGATGCAGAGTCCAGAAAGATGCTCTGCGGTTCAGGTAATCTGTCAATCCAACGGCTCTTGCTAGGGTACCATCTTTCAGGTGCGATGCCAGTATTTCTAGCCTCCTCTGGTCCATTGCAGTCAGTGTGTGCACTGAGCTCATCTTCAAGTCTGAATCTTAAACCACATGTTCTGCATTGATGACTTTGGTCATCAAAGAGTCTGTTGACCACCTCTGTCCGGTGCTCGCGAAGCACCACTGGCTTGAACTCAAGGCCAATTAGGTCAGCCATCTCGACTTCAGGAGGTTTGGGCAACAAAGCTTTTATAGGGGCAGGTGTCTCCTTAGCAACTGAAGGCTGAATGATTGGTGGAGGTGGAGCTGAAGCGCTGACATCTGATGTGCTCGGACTTGATTTACTGGGCTTTCTTGCAGCAGAAGACGAATCGGTGGATGGTGAAGAAATTAGCCCCTTAGCAACCAGAGAACTGAGAAGACTTGACAGTGGTGCAGCTTTCTCAGCACTCTGTGTTGGTGGCGGACCTGGTGGCAAAGGTGGGCGGAGAGAGTTTGGTGCATGAGGCTTCGAAGGGGCATTTTCGCTGGCAGAGGAAGATGGAAGAGATGCCAGCCCATGTGAATGTGGGACAGCATGATCACTTGTGTTTGGTATGAATCCACCCTTAAAAAGACCAGCCAATAAATTACTAGCACTTATCTGATCTGACTTTGCATGTGCGGGGCCACTGGGCAACTCTTCAGGCTGCTCTTCCATTGCGGTAGACAGAGGCAGATGGACAGACGGTCTAAACAGCGATGAAGAGTTTTCTTGTGGAAAGGGTTGATGAAATGGCTTCGGATGTGGCTTTGACTGCACAGGAGGGTGCTTTTGAGTCTGCTGAGAAGCCTGTGACAGAGCTGCTTGCAGACTAGGCCGACCCTGAGAATTCGCAGAATTTTGAGGCAAGGTATGAGCTCTTTGGTTATGCTCTTCCTGGGGAGTTTGACCCAATGGCAGAAATGGTCTGGAAGCATAAATGTCATGCTCCGAGGAACTTGGGGAGCTCTCACGTGCCTGGAGAGGTGGCGAGGAAGGTGGCCAATATTTTTGTTTTGCACTTTCAAGGCTTGATCGTCCAGCATAGGCCCCTGATAATCCAACAGGTACAGATGAAGTGATGCTTGGTGACTGATTAGAAAACCTTGATATCCTGGGATCCCGCCCAATGTCTGGACGAGGTTTTTCCTGGGATAACCAGACAGAGGAGCCACGAGATTCCGGGAACGATTGTCCTTCAGGCCACATTTCCCTATCAATTCTTGGGTCCCCCTCACGCTTACTATGAAGATACTCTGCATGATCCTGAACAATAAGGATGATCAGAACATAGAAATATAGTTTGAAAGCATGTATGAAGAGAATTCAACATGGTACATGGCAAATCACAAGGTTTAAAAAAAAGCATTATAGGTTGCAAAGTTGAAGGCATCCCAGCAGTTAAATAATGTCAATATTTACAAGTAAATAACTTCCCATGACAAAAATAGCACTACATATATTTTATAATAATTTTGCTCCACATACCATGTACGGTGCAAGTCTTCTATCTTGGCTTGTTGGATGTCCAAATCTTGGGATGCTATCTTGTTTGTGGAAGTCAGGGTCCAACGGGTCCCCAGGCTCTGCCCAATTAGCCCTATGAAAGCTTCTAATATTGACATCATCAGCCAAGGGTTCTCCTTTTCTTGCAGCACTGGCACCTCCATAATCTGCTCCTTGAGAACGTATGTCATCCCAGATGTACTCTTCTTCCTCAGAGTTCTTCCAGCTTTTATCAGATGATGACAGTCTACCAATCCTATCAGAATTACTAACAGGAGTTGGGAGAAGTGCGCTGTCCAAACGTACAGAGCCGGAAGAGCGAACATCCTTAGTTGCATACAAATGGTTGCGTCTGTCAAATATTTCTTCAGGGGAACTAACACCTCCAGTGTAATATGCCCCCACAATTCCATCTTGGCCTTTGGACTTTGAGCGAACTTGACCAGCTCCCGCAATTCCAGGGCCCCTCACATCTCTATCTGGCTTTTCATGAATGGGGTTACTAAAAGTATCCTTCTGAGCACGCTGTAAGTTTGGCAGATCATACCAAAATATATCAGGAAAAATACATAGAGAAACACAAAGAAGGGCAAGTAACATGTAGAAATATCAAAGATCAAGAAGTAACTAACTTACAGGCCTAGAGTTCAGAGTATCCAGGCGTCTCCCTGTGCCTTTATCAATACCAATCCTGTTGCCCCTTTCGATAACATCATCTGCATCAGAAATTATAGGTGTCTTGGCACCGGCTCCCAGAATCCCCTGTCCAAATTGAAGGGAAGCAGTATCAGAGAAAGATTGCACGGTGTTCAACGGAAGGGAAAAAAGCAGCTACAACACCATGCTCGGATGATTTTTTACAAGAAATGTTTAACTGTTTGAATTTGTCTCACTGGTCAGCAGGCAGCAAATATCAAAAGAATTTGATGAAAGAAGATGTGGCTTGCCTTATTTGGTTGTTGGAGCTGCTGTCTTGCTTCCAAATATTTTGGGTTTACATGAATGCTGTGAGACGGGCGCTGGGATGGAGAATCGGCCTTCGATGGTGCAGCACCTGATGATCCATTAGCAGATGATTGAAAACCAAGCTCCTTCTCAATCATTTGCAGTGAAGTTGGAGAAAACACTCCTTTCCATGTTCCGAAAAGGTGTCTCATGCTAGTATGAACAGGAGGATCAACCTGTCTATAGGCCTTGCAAAACACCTATAGTAGAACAACCAAAAGAGAAGGGGATAAAGTCATTAGGATGTCAAAGTCAGACTCGTCCCATAAAAAGGAAACTGGGGCTTATTAGGTCGTCATGAAGATGGTTATGTCAAGTAAAAAATGTTGGGTTAAGGCTAACCTCAGGTAATCTTGAAGAAAAATGTTTGACATAATCTTTTCCAATATTCTTGACTATACTGTCAAGCAGATAAAGAGATGGTAGCTTCTGATCACTTGGAACCTACAATCACAGGCAAACATCAAATAAGATAGGCATGCCCCTCCACCATAATAAAACAATTACATTAACAACTATCACAGATTGACAACAGTTCAGATAAAACAGAAGCAAGGAAATGGTATCATAAGGAAACAGCTCAAAAACTTTCAGAGGCCCCTCCAGGATAATAAAGACAATTCCATTGACAACTATCATAGATTGACAACAGAACAAACAGAGGGCAATCTGCTACACTAATTCTTTCGGCAAGAGTAATCAACAGCAAATATGCTAGATAAAGGAACCAGCATGTTTTACATGCCGCAAACAACATAATGTTTTTTCTACTGGTACTGATATCAGGAAGAGTTACCCATGCCTCTGTAGAAGTCTAACGAGGTTTCTCTTATAAGCAGAGGTCAGAGGTGACAGCAAAATGAGTGTAGCTTCCTAATGTTACAGAGAAGAAGCAAACAACAAATGGAAGTGATTTAAGTGCCAGAGCCTATCCAGAAGGAGCAACAGAGAAGACCCAGTGTCTGCGACATCAGAGGTGCAGGGTTCCCCATCCACTCATCATTCAATTCATAAAGGTTAATCTTTGTGCAAACATAACAGAGCCCAGCTACAAAAGAAGTATAGTGTTTCTTCATCCATTCGCCATTCCATTCATAAAGTTCAGTCCTCGTGCAAACATATCAGAGAGTTCAGATATAGATAAGCCGTTCAGGAATATGAATCATTTTTCCGTGCAGGAAAAGGTTATGAACTTTTCTGCTGAACGGATGGTGGAACAGCGGGAATGAAACAGTTCCAAACCCTGTTTGTTTCCGCAACAACGATTTTTCGATGATTTAATGTGACTGAACAGCAGGGATGAGACAGTCCCAAACGCTGTCTGTTTTCGCAATGATAATCTTTCGATGATTTAGTGCTACTGAACATCGCTGCAACATTCGTATATTACCCAAAAGAAAAAGGAATGATTTCCTATGCCACACAGGTCCGATGTACATATGGTGAATGGCGTATTAGCACCGTACACAAGCAGCGAACACGCATACACAGGCACCGAGAGACAGAGATACAGGGAGAGGGGGGCGGGGCGATGCTTTATTCATTAGCATCGACAGAATTGACAGAATCAGAACAAGGCACCGTACACCATGCGCAAGGAGACTGGGCAAAGCAGATTCACTCTATTTTTCCAATGCCATTGGCACTGCAAATTTACTCTCACAATGAATTTTTTACACGCGACACCGCCCTTGACAACGCGGAAAAAATACAGCAAACCAGACAAACTAGCTATCATTCATTCATGTGGTGACCCTCATCAAACAAGAGCCAACACATCCATCCTCTTCCTATCTAGCACACTGGATACGCTACCGAGCTTTGAGCTTTACATCCCTACAACTAGCTAGCATTCATTCATGCACCGGCTCATCGAACCACAACCAAGGGTATGCCAAGCTTTGCGCTTTCTTTACATGGAGAGGGGAGGGGGGAGGGGCCGGGGAAGAAGAAGGGTGGGTCACCTCGAGGATGTTGGCGCAGACGAGGGCGGCGATGGAGCGGGCGGCGTGGAGGTTCTCGCCGGCGATGATGGTGAGGTTGGTGATGATGGGCTTGGAGTTGAAGGTGAGCTCCCCGAGCGCCGTCCGGTACTGCGCCACCAGCTCGTCCACCTGCGCCTGCTGCTCCGCCGCGGCCGCCGCAGCGCCGCTCCCATTGGACGCGCCGCCGGCGTACGCGCCGGAGGATCTGGGGTCCCGCGGCGGCGCGAGGAGCCGCTGCTTCTTGGCCGCGCCCGGGGGGTCCGGCGCCGCGGATCTGCGCGCCGCGGCCGCGGAGGCCTCCATCGAGGCGCGCATGGCGGCGCCGGCACGGGGGGAGACGACGCGGGGGGGCGGCGAGCTAGGGTTTGGGGCGCATGGGCCGGCCGAACTAGGGTTTGGGGCGTCGGAATGGGCGGGCGGCCCCCTCCTCTCCGGCTGCCGCCGCCGCCGCCGCCGTGGGGTGGGGGTGGGGGAGTGGGGATTGGAGAAAGACTTCGTCTTGGATTTTGGGTCGGATTTGGGGGAGAGGAGGAGGGGGGGCGGCTGCGCGAGGAAGATGATGCGCCCGTTTTTATAACTTGTGTCAGTCAGTCTTGGCCTCCTCTCCCTCACCTTCTCCACCATCTCCTCATTTGGGTTGAGTTCTTCATCCATGATTGAATGACAAATTTAGTAACTTTTTGTGATGGAAAGAGAATCGTCGTCGTCCTCGTCGTCGGAGGGGAGGGAGAGAGGATCGGCGGGAGTAATGCGCGGAGGATCTCGCGGAGTTACTCGCAGCTCGGTCGCGTGAAGGTAAGCATTTAAGATGTGTGGAGCTCGGGCAGCTGTCTTGTCGTCGCGCGGTGTAACGAGCGGCGGTTTGCGTTTTTTATGATGCGTCAAGGGTGCGGAGATAGGTCCGGCTGGCTGCATATGTTTTTCTCCGAAGCTGATTAGAGAGGGAAGGGGGGGGGGCTCTTTCGGAGGATCCGCGTTCAGGACGTGTGGAGCTCGCATGTTTGTCTTTGTCGTCGCTCGATGTAGCGGCAGTTTGCCCTTGATCTGCGGTGCATAGGGTAGTGGGGTGGGCACACGCTTCCTCTGATGTCATGAAGTCAACGTACAAGGTGCATTCTTGCAGTGAAGATAATAGTACTGTTTTTGGATTGGCCGAGTTGTTTAGAGGGTGCTCTTCTGATAGACCTCCGAGGTCGTAGGTTGATTTCTTCCAGAAGTTGCGAACGAGGATTAGGATGGGTTTGTTCCTACGGAAAAGATAATCACATATTGCACAAGGAGCAAAGAATACCGGAGGTGGTCGCCTAGTTTACCATAGTCGATATGGTCGAATCTAGGGTTCCAAGGCATATGCTTGGTTTGCTACCAAAATTTACTGGGGAGGCTAAATTTTTGGCAACACTACGACTTTGCCGAAAACACAATTTTATATGCGATCGACAACACAATTTCGTAACCAACCAAATTACTCGACATTATTTCGGCCAATGCGGATCAGCAGCACGCCAAATCTCAACACTAACGTTTGGTTGGTGCCAAAACCTTGGCAAACTATGATATTTTGGCTCTTGGTTGGCTGCCTATGCAACCTTTGGCAACCCTCCCCACAAATGTTACCATTTTTTTGGCCAACAAAGGGTCAAGGAATCTCTCTAACCGATCTTTTGCGGCTAACCAATGGTCGGCGAATCTTGGTAGGGCATTGCTTTGGCATGAACCAGACATGCCCCAAGGCAAGAATGCTCTCAGGCTCTTCAACAGTCACACCAAATGTTCCTATTGTACACTACAAAATATCTAGATATTTAGTACTACACAGGACAGCACATTTGATACTAGTACTAATTGACTGGGTCTCCAGGTTGGCCAGTATGCACTGATTGCTCAGTAACAGCTATGGTGGTGCAGTACAACGGGCAGCTGAAGCACTATTACAACATGTCACACAACAACCACAGGATAATACAACAGATACATACACAGTAGTAATTACAATTAGTTACATACAACATATTATAACATAATATACAAAGGTATCTAGTGGGAAACTATAATTTACACATCTTAATGACCAAAAGTTTCTGATATTTGGATCTCGGCGCTCGTACATTTTCCAGTGTGTGATTGCAATCCGTCGTCACGGGAGGAGGATGATTCTCTTGACGACGTGTCTGCAGGCAACAGAAAACATGTGTCGGTAAATGGTGCCGGGAAGCGCCACACTGCGTCTCATGGATGTTGCTCAATCATATGTGTTTATATAATGAAACAAGAGTCCAATACGCTGCAGCTATCGCAAATATTAACAACAGCAGCAAGTGCTTAGCCTAGGCTACCCAAATACAATATGTGAACTATCTGCAAATTAGCGCACCGCACATTATCAGCAAACATATTAACCCATTGCTACCGTGGCCACTAAAGGAAACAAGGAACAGCTAACCATGATAAGTTACCAAGTTATCTAACATTTGGCAATTCTGCATTTGACCGACATGAAAACCTTCTCTTAAAATATTTAAGCCTGCACTCTTTGCTAATATTGAACGAGGAACAGGAAGCTAAGAAAATAGCAGCATACCTTAAGCTATGGAAGGGAGTTTTGCCAGGTACATTTTACTTGAAAGTGTAAATCAAGAAGTCCTCCTTATTCTTAGCATTGAGTAATAGTATTGATGAATTATCCATCATAAACAGCCTAAATACCAAAAATAAATAAACTCTTCCCTGCCCTGCCGATACTATCATGACAGCACTAAGGAAATGCTTCTTTCCTTAACAGTTTGAAACTGCTATGAGTCTGAGCGGATCAACTGCGGCACCGGGACCTTGTTAATTAAAGGCCTCAGAGTTTCCATGATATTAGCAAATGAGGGCCTCCGCCATGGCTCACTACAAAAAAGAGGCATATTAATATTCTAGTTAGCCTTACATGGCACTGAATCAGCTTAAGAGAGGGAAATATGAAGATGGAACACATACTTTGCCCAGCAGGATTCGATTAATGCAGCTACTTGAGGATTTAATTCTTTCGGAATTTCAAGTCTTCTTCCTTTAAAGCCAACAGCAGCAACTACCTGTAGAACATCATAGCGCAGCATATAAAAGTTAAATACAGAGTTGATCAGGTGCTCATCTGCGGATAAGCAAAATATGTTCTGAATAATTTCGACGAGCGGTAGCATCGAGGCATCAACGCTGGAGCCAAATTAGATCTACCTGGGCAGGATTCAGGTTACACCATGGTTGTTGTAATGTCATAAGTTCCCACAGGATTACAGCGAAACTGTAGACATCAGACTTCTCATTGGATGGCTCATCTCTAAGCACTTCAGGCGCCATCCATTCAGGCTAATGTTTAAATGAAAAGATAAGCCAAAGCCAAGGAATGAATGGGCAAGATGAACTTGAGAAGAAATGGAAATGGTGCTTACGGTTCCTGCCAAAGATTTTGAGGACAGGTAGGTGTTGGCTTTTAGTCGCGAAAGCCCAAAGTCGCATACCTACAAACAGAAAATAGTAAAAAGGTTTAAACAAACTGGAAGTACCTGGTCTTGATTTAATAACAGTTTGAGTAAGACAAACAAGTCGCTAATAAATCCTATATGAGACTGATACAACAGACAAAATTGCCATACGAACACTATCATTTCAGATCGAGCCTCTGGGGGGGATAATACCATGACTGAATATTCATGTACTATGTCAAATCTACTGCTATGTAAGCATTTCTTAAAGGAAATTAGCAGCTTTTCGCAAGTATTTTCCTTAAATATGTTTACTGACAAGGATGACTAATGATGATTGGGTGCCTGGTATTGCTTTCAGAGGCTGCTTCAAGAAATATAACTGGAAGCTGCAAATGATGTGTGATGTCGATAACTGAAGAAAATAAGATAAAAGAAGCAGAAAACTATACAAGATCATTCTTCTATTTATTATTAGAAGTTGAACATCTTCTAGAACTAGAAAGTGCTACATACATATTATTGCAAGTTTACGACCAACCAAATACTTGCCAAAACAAATTAACTACCACTCAGAAAAAACAACAATAACAAACGTGTCAAAACAAAATCAACATAAAAATGTGGACAGAAGGACTAGTATGAGAAAATTGACAGCTCCATGCATAGTCATACAGATTCACATGGCAGCTATATTCAGCACAACACGTGTGCTTTCGTATCATCTAACTTCATAAATGTACCAGACCATACAGTTTATTATCTAAGTGCGACAAGGATCATACCTTCACAGTATACTTCTTGTCGACTAGAAGATTTGGAGACTTCAAATCACGGTGAACAATAGGAGGGCTACGTCTATGTAGATAATTCATTCCCTTCGCCTGTAAAGCAAGCAGATATAACTTACATAGAGTATAACTGCTGTAAGTTTATATCCAGGGAGTACGACTGCTTCAAGTTTATAGCCTGGATGTAGAGAAGACAATACCACATCGAATGCCATGTTCAAGCGGCGTCTCTCATCCAGAACCTCCCTTGCACCACTCCGATGCAAAAGTTTATACAAACTACCTCTGCAACGAAACAAGTGCATCACTTGCTGGAATCACTCAAGTGGGTGAAGTACTGTAGTACCAAATGAATAAGTGAAATGCATATTAATACCTCGACAAGTACTCTGTAACTATTGATAGGTTTGGGGGTTCAGTAACAGCACCCATGAATAGAACAATATTTGGATGCCTCAGACTTTTCATTATTGCGACCTACCACATAGAAAAAGCATTTATAAGGTGATTAGCATGGACAGGAATGCTTCATTAAGGCATAAACACCAACTGGAGGAAGAACATAATCCCTGGTAACTGACAACGACATCCAGATATAGAACATGATCACTGATAAGCGACAACCATGTCCAGATACAGAACATGATCACTGATAAGTGACAACCATGTCCAGATACAGAACATGATCACTGATAAGTCATATACCACTCATAAGAATCATAACACTGTCCAGTGACCACACAGCAAAGTCCAACATATACAAGATCAACCAATGCCAGGATTTGTTCAACAAACCTCTCTCATAAATTCCTTGAAGCGATCCAGATGATAATCCTGCTCCATCAGTATCTTCACAGCAACATCCTGCAGTAAGCACAAAAGGCTCACTTATAGTTACAACAAACTAGGACAAAAAAGCTCAGATGAAGCGTGAAGTTGTGCACAAATAAGAGTTCGATGATAATACAGGGAAAAGTCTATCAGGACAAAGAATCCAAAGGAGAAACTTTCCCCCTCTTAGCAGTAACAAATTATTGATAAACCAGGCATATACAAGGCATACCGATCCATGCCAGTCAGCACGATGAACTGTTCCGAAAGAACCTGGAAGAAAAGAAAAATAAGTTTAGAAAAACCAAATTTCACCAAACTATTCTTTCAATACGGTTCACATAAAGATTTAACTCGTAAATATCTAACCATATCTCAAATATGATTTAGATGTTACAAGTCTTGCAACTACTAATGCAATGGTAACATAGGTCTATTAGCAAACAAAGAAAATAGATATTCCTTTTCGAAAAGAACCACAGAAGGATAAACTTCAGTCTTATTTGCACAAGTGTACCTGCTCCAATCTTCTCCTTTAGAACCAGCTCACTCCATGGAATGATCAGATCATCCACAGCAAGTGACAGATCACTGACAGTACTTCGCAGATACTGATTCCCCTCGATCAACTGAAACTCTTTCTTTTTATCAGCTGTCAAATTGGACGGTGACATAAGTGGCAAAACTTCCCGAGGAGCTTCTGGCAGAATAATGTCTGAGTTCGCAATTGCTTGCCCTGCATCATCAGAATATGCCGACTCAATACAGTATGCAAATATAATGTTCATGCTATCGTTTAATATTTCAGATGCTCCAGCACCAGGCTGCTGCAAAGTGAAGACCTTGGGGGTACATTATTTGGTGCTCAGTTGTATTCAATGCAACATGGTAAACAAAGAAGCCCCTATTTAATAGTCAAAATTCGAAAGAAAAGAAACAACATGTTTCAAGATTTAACAAACCCAAGAGATTGTCATCAGCTGTTACCTTTCACCGGCACCCAGCTGTTGGCAATCCCGTCCCCTGCATCATGTTTCTTCGAATACATTTGGTCTACAGCAACTGCAGCACCATTAGAAGCACCTGAAAATGAAAGATTGGCCTTTGTCACACCCCTGCCAAACAAAACCATCATAGATGGAAGACGACAAGTTTGGCATACCAACTACTTATTTGATGGACAATCATATATGCTACACGTAATGAAGTCCTGCTGAAACATGAGGAATGAAATTACAGCGAGTTTCGCAGATATAACCTGTGGATGCATCACTGAACAATAGATTGAGCGAGTGACAGTCTGAGAAGTATTGCTTGGCAACTGAGCTGAAATTTGAAGTGATCTCTAACGACCTAAATTTTGGTGGACGGAGAGGTGATGGAACCGACAGCGAATAGGGACCATTGACGAAAGAATCAGGATCAGATAATTGGCCTGGAGCCCCAAATAAGTCAACCAAATATTCCCTGTCAAAGAAAAATAACAAAAGTCAGCATATAGCTATCAATCAACTGTATCAGAATAACAGGAAAATCTTCCATTCAAACAAGTACGGAGTGTGCTAGTCCACTATTTTTGTAAACAAGTCAGATTTTCGTTAATTTATCACAGTAGCTCCCAACAAGATAAGTACTGATATCTGAAATATAGATCCAATCTTAAACAGATCCCAGTCCATATATCTTCACGAGGCATATACTGATGTACCTTTCAAGCCCAAAGCGTACTACACAGGAGGAGGCGTCTTCAGCTTTACAGTATTTACAACCCTTGACTAATCTGCATGGTATGTTGACCTTATCGGCTAACATCTGCAAATGCAGAAGCTTCAATAAGTAATGACTCAAAGTCAATGAAAATACAGTTACAAGATGTACTGACGAACAAAATAAGTGTTCACTTCTATCTAACCAAGCTACACATTTACTAGTGTCTGTGAATTCTAAATTCCAGTTGAGGAGTAACGAAATTCTTTACTGAAACTTTGTTGTAGTCGTTTTTGGTGGGTGCAACGAGTACAAGACGAACAAAGAGTCAAATTTCTGAAAACAGCGGACATACTTTAAAAAGCAGAGAGCGGTGCTTGCAGAGACCAATCGGCAGCTTCCCCAGATGAAGCACGATAGACTCAGCACTAGATTTGATCGCCTCGCTGCTCTCTTTCCAGCGTGGAAGCAAGTTTTCTTCGTTGGAGGTCGTACCCCTTAGTGATTGAAGAACATAAAAAAGAAGTTCAGCAAACCACAGAACTCGGTTCAAATTAAAAAGGCTTAGGGATGTGACCGCTCACCCCATTCTGGAAGACACTAGTTTGGCTAGCTGATTTATGACATCTTTCATGTCGGAGGAACTGGACAGAAAGCTGGAGGCATAGTTCTCCAGCATGCCAAGATCGAAATCAGCTCTCCTGTCGACGAGGACCACCTGGATGGAAGAATCGTCGGGGCGGACAGACTTGAGCGACTCCACGGAGGGTATGCGGTTCTCCTCGTGCACGTCGATGCACATCGACCACACAAAGGGGTCCATCCCTTGGATCAGGTAGAACCCATCCGGTATTGTGTTGCTGTATGATAACGAGCCGTTCACCTGGGAAGTGAGATGCCATGTTAAGCTAGAGTAATCACAGTATACTAACAATTAACAACTTTATGCTCAGAGTGCAGAGTACTGAATAAGGTCACTCTGATGCAGCTGTATGGTCTACCCTGCGGAGCTAACGGCATCGTATTTACATCCATTTTCAGTGCATCATATAATCCTCACAGGCTCATGGCTGCTGGGTGTGATGTAATGAGAGGGTAAATTCACTATGATCAAGGTTAATGAGAATCCTTGGGGACACTATAGGTGGCCAAGTAGAATTCGTTGTAAGAAATGGTTGGCATTAGTTGTTGAACAGGTGAAGCAACTGCCACCAAAGATGTTGGCTTGGGCAAGACTATGGTACTAGCATGATTGGAGATCGTACCCAGAAGCGGTGGGAGAGGGCCTCGGCGGTGGGGGAGGGGGGAGCGAGCGGGAAGGCCCTGCCGCTGCCGCTGCCGCCCCCGCCGCCGCCGCCGCCGCCCATCTTGGACCCCCCGGAGTCGCCGGGGTCGAGGAACCCGGGGTCGGCGGCGCAGGCGGCGTCGGCGCAGAGGCGGAGCGCGAGGGCGAGCTGCAGCTGGTACGTCTCCTCCGCCTGCTGCGCCCAGCTCTTGCAGGGGGAGGGCGTGCCCCCTCCCCCTCCCCCTCCTCCCCCCGCGGCGGCCGCCGGGGGCAGGTGGAAGGGGTAGTCGCTGGAGGCCGAGACGGAGCTCCCGGCGCCGTAGCTGCTGCCGCCGCTGGACTGCCGCTGCAGAACCGCCGGGGAGGCCCCCGCGGCCGCCACATCGTCGGGGAACTGGGACAGCAGCGAGTAGCTCGTGCGCCGGCCCCCGCCGGCCGCCGGCAGCTCCATGATCCCCTGCGCGAGCCCTACGCGGCCGGGGTAGGTGAACGTCTGAACGAACTGCGGCGCGAATCGATCGATCGGGGGCCGGAGGGGTGGGGCTTCGCCGCCGGTCGGTGCGGGTGCCGTGCTCCGTCGCCGTCGCCGTCTGCCTTGGGCCGAGTGTGTGTGTGGCTTTAGCACAATCCAAAGCCTTCAGAGAGCAACCAGCCCTCAAGAAGTCAAGAGTAATTTTGACACGATTGTGCGGCTGACATGTGGGGCCAGTGGCCACCTCTACACATAGTGTATCATTCCTATCAAAGTGCCAATAAAGGTGTGTCATTTCTTCAACATTTTCACCCCACAACTGGTCAGAAATCCGGAAAGAAGAGGACACGACGATCCAATACAGAAGAGCTACGCCCAACCTCATTCTCGAGACGCCCACTTTGCAGACCAGAGACCATGGCGATGTCCGAGCCACCCCTCTCGTTGAGACGATGCATCCCTCGCTCTACAACGATCCTGCAACGGAAGCAAGGGGCGGGGCAAAACATTTGATGATTTTTCTAGTTTCTAAGATGTTATGGAAGATCAAATCAGGTGGCCACTCGAAACTTGCAATGCAGAGTAATAAGTCAAACGATGGTTCGTTCTTGCCGCACTTCATGAAAACAAACATCTATCTATGTTTAAGGAAGCACGGTGGAGAACTTGGAATAATACAATGGTACGTTGTCACGACATGGTATTATTTACCTAATTGTTTTCATGGTGCCATCCTCGTTAAACAACGATCGCATCTGTAATTGTTTTTTGTTGGACCGGAAGATAGCAGCATATTCCAAATTTATCAATGCATGCATGGTGCACAATCTCTAGGTTGGATTGGGTAAATATCATACTCGGATGTTGAAACAGTTCTAACATGCAAATATACGAGAGAAATGCCATGGAGAACCGCCCAATGCCTCTGATATCCCACCATTCATCAACCATCATTAGTCGCCATCCATTCTTATACATGTATGCTTTTCTTGCGTATAAAATGAACTTGTTTTGTCGTAATCCCATATGTATTCATTGTATAACCTTGCTCAGTGATGTGAGCAATGGCATGGATAGTCCAGCCTCGGCCCTAACTCATGACGCTCCCCTTAACCCCCTCTCTAGCCTTGTACCACCTGATGCCCTTTTATATCTGATTTGAATAGTGGAGTTTATCTGTCTTTTTCCCAATGAGTGATCTTGGGTTATCGAACCCATGAGAGAATATGCACTATGACAAAAACTATGACAAGTCTTTACTAAAGAATTAAATTCTAGTTTTTCAACCGGACCTTTAACCGCCTTAGGGGTATAAACGCTAGTAGTAAAAACAGACATGGGTATGAGGTCTAACTCTCACAACCTTATATTTGTGCTCGGTGTCTTAATGATATTAATTCCGTGTTCTGGAAGACAACCCTTATGATGTGCTTGCGATTCTTAGATGTGGAGGATATGTCCAAAGTACGTCTTGACTGGTATGCATCCTACATCAAAAGTCATTTAAATTGTCCAACCGATGGCCCTTACCATCCCCCGAGATTATCTTATCTTAGTTATTAAGAATAAACATTCAGACACATGCATTGAGCGTTTAATGATTAAACCGTGTTCGTCCGCAAGAAGATACCTACAGTATATGCAATTACGCCATGTATAAGCATGGTCACAAAAACTGTAATTTAACTAACACACAAGTATAAGTTATTCACCATGCATGCGATGTTATCTTTTATGGAGAGTTGCCACTAGTGAAATTATGGATCATGTTCCATTCATCTTAATTGCTTTCAACCTCGGCCAATTCACTTTAATTCAACTTGAAATTTGATCTATATTTTTTTGGGTACATTAATCAATTCCTACTACCAGTTGAATAATCTTTGTAACTAGCAAGGCTAGTTTCGTTGGGCACCAAGACAAGTATTGTACCTATGTGTAGGTACTGATAATTGGTTGTTTTTCAAGTTCTTACTGGTTTGATAAACTTTAAGATCGCCCAGTTAAGGAAAATTGCTGCTTGCTCATCATCACCACCATCATGTCAGCATGTTCGTCGTCATTGATGCCTAAATCCGACGAATCAATTAACTCTTTGACCATGTAGTCATCAACCTCATTGTAGTCAAACTCTTCGTCCAACGAATACATCGTTTGCCCAGAAATGAGCAAAAGAATATAGAAAATCCACTTTGACATTTTGTCAAACATATGTCAGGCTAGTTGTATGGCCAACAGAGTAGGATGTACAGGGGCGTAGTCCGGGGCAATGAAGGATGCTCAGAGAGACGGGAGAAGTAGTGGCAACGCTGTGTGTTGTGGATAGTGGCGGAGCTAGGGTGGAGACACTGCTGAAGCTATGCAAAGGGCGAAGCGGTGGAAAGGGCAGGTCGGTCGAGGTTTGGGATGGTTTGGATGGATTTGGGGTTGGTCCCTCCGGTCAGCATGGCAGACGCGTCTGGGCGTGTCTGGGTTGCCCATACCCACATCATATGTGAGCTATATTTGAGGGGTGCCGGACAAGCCGAACATATCGGCTTAGTTTGGGTGTCTAATTGGGTGACTGTTTTGGTTCGGACGGTGTTCGCTCTGTCCACTGCAGCTTTGCTATAGTTACGGGATAAAACTTACGGATTATAGTTACGGGCTGATGGTGGCCTTATCCTACTGGGTTGCGTTGGGCTCCCCACCGGAAAATCAGGGGCGAAGAGTTTAGCTTGGGGAGGACATGTATGTCCGTACAAGGAGTCCGTAGCTAGTAGTCCGTAAGTGTAGGATTTTTTATGTCCACTGGGGTTTGGGAGGGAAGTGGGGTACAATGAGTAGAGAGCGAAGCTCCATTTCATAAAGCATTTTTGGTTTTAAAGTATCTACAACCATAATGTCCAAATTCGAACCCCTATATTTCACGAGCCCGACCACCCCTCGTTTCTCCGCATCCGTGGCCATCCTCTTCATAGCTAAGACCCAAATCCACGCAACCCCATGCAACATGATCAGAAAAGTACGTAGATAAATTCAACATATAGCATAGATCATAGATTGCACATAGCAAGTTTAATTACAAACCGGACGCATAGGATAGCAAGTCAATGAGAGATTGGACACACCGAGTTCATGGAAAACACGACAATAGATAAAAGATGGAGCGAGGGGGCGTCAGACTCCACCACTTCCTCGTTGTTCCTTCCTCATGGGGTCTCTGGAGCGGCAGTGGTACCCCTCGGCGTAGGTGTCGACGACGACTGAAGGGGTGTCATCGTCGTGGTGCCAGATATATGGGCTAGGTTTGAGGCGTGCCGAACAACCCAAATATTTGGACCGGTACCAAGGGTTTGATCGGTTGCGGTTTTTGGGTCGATGACCGGTGGGGCCCAAACTCAGAGCCCGACGTGGCGGTCAAACCCTTGACTGACCTGGCCGGACCGGACGCCATCTGGTCTGCTGCGCGCGGCTGCCGTCGTCGACCTGTAGCGTGGCGTAGCTGCGCCCGTGGCCGCCTTAAATGCCCCGACCTGCCGACCGCGACCCGCCCCGGCCGGAGCGGCCCGGCATCCATCCGTCGATCCACCGGTAGCTGCATGCACGCACGCCGTCTCCGATGGAGCTAGCTGCTCTGTTCATTAATGGCGGCCGGCCGATCGAGGCAGAGGCAGAGTAGATCAGTGGCGTAAAGCGCTCCCTGCCAAACGCAACGCCTCCGTGAGCGTGCGACCGCCAGCCTCGTGAGCCGAGCTGCCTGCTCCCCGCAGTAATGGCGGCCGACTGGCCGAGGTAGGCCGGCAGTCAACCGCGATCGGTGATGCAGGCAGGCTGCCCAACCTCTCTCCCGGCCAAACACACCTCTCCTGGAATTAGGCTAAATCTACGCCATTTGGAAGCTGCTTAATTAGCAGCAGATGTCAGAAGATGATGCTGATGGTGATCTCCTTGTCGATCTGGTAAAAAACTAAAAATGTCTGAGGTCGTTGTTGACTCGATCGGAGCCATGAAAGTCAAATCGCCATATGATACGATGAACTATCAACGTCGGGAAAGGGACGGATGGATAAAAAATGGCGGCTTCTTTTGTTTTGTGTGTTTGACGGAGGGAGAATCACGGCGACCGGAGGTCCGAGTACATACATACATACATACTGCTAGCTAATAGAGTAACAATTTGGATGGAATATCTCGGGCCGGCGGGCGGGCGGTCACCGGCGGTAGCACTGCATGTGGAGAAAGAAGCCGGCGGGGGGCTGCCCCTTGCTGGCCAGCTCCTCGTCCATCCACACCCGCCCGCCGTCCGCCGCCCCGGGCCCGCGCGCCTTCACCATGAACTGCGCCGCGCCCACGCCCCCGGCGAACCACCAGTCGTGCACGTCCCACATCACCTCCACCACCGCGCCGTCGCCGAGGACGGCCGTGCGGTTGCCGCGGAAGTTCCACCCCACGCGCCGCGCCTCCACTATGCTCTTCCCGTCCACGCTCACCGCCACCTCCCCGTCCGCGTGCGACGCGCCCCGCCGGTCCCCGCGGCAGCGCACCGTCACCTCGTGCTCCGCCCCGCCGTCCCGGAACCGGCACCGCGTGCTGTGCGCCACCGACGCCGCCTCCGTGGACGACACGGACGGCGCGCGGAGCTGCTCGCGCCGGCTCACGAGGGCCGCGTGCTGTGACGCGGCGCCGAAGCGGCGGGACAGCTCCTCCCGCGCGGCCCCGCGGCCGAGGAGGAGCGCGAGCTCCGCGTCGGCCACCACGGCCAGGTGGTACTCCCCGCCGCAGGGCTCCGGCGAGGCCGCCGCGAACTTGGCCTCCGACGTGTCCCAGTGGACGGCCACCGCGGTGCCGCCCTCCGTGACGAACGACCGGGTCCCGCGCCTCTTGTGCATCAGGTGCACGACCCGCTGCTGCGCGGTCGCCGCGGCCGCCTGCTTCACCGCCGACCTCCGCGGCGTTGCGACCGCGGACGACGGGGGGAGCGTCGGCTTTGTGGAGGCCTCGGCCTGGACTTCCTCGACGGCGACGGAGAGCCCGGTGGCCCCGGCGGCAGCGGCGTCGGCGACGGAGGTGGTGACCACGGACCGGCGGGTCCAGGTGACGGTGACGAGCAGCTCCTTGCGCTCGGCCAGCGCGACCCGGTAGACGCAGGCGGTGGCGGCCTGGAGCGAGCGGTCGAGGCGGTCGGCGGAGGAGCCCGGCTCGGCGACGGCGAGGGTGGTGACGGCGCCGTCGCGGAAGCAGGAGAAGTCCTTCCGCATGGTCGGAGGCTTAGCACTCGCACGGCAAGAGGAGGGCGAATGCGTAGGTAGGTAGGAGAAGATCTCACGACCGTCAACCGTCGTCGTCTACCTAGGATAGGAGAGTAGTACTACGCGTAGCGTACTATAAAGGGGGAAGAAAGGAGAGCTGCCGGCGGCAATTTATGAGCACGAGCGGCCGGCCGGCGGAAGAAGACGACGGTCCGATGTTTATTGATTAGAGGCAGCCAGCGAACGAGCGAGGGAATTTCCATGACATTAACATAGTGTAGTAGCACGTACTACTCCATGATCTCTCAACGTCAAGGAACTGCTGCACATGTACTCCCTCCGTCCTAAGAAACTTTGCCGTCAAATGAATGTATCTAGCACTAGGAAAGAATAAACTACTCCCTCATTAACTTGAAAAACGATTTTATATTGTGTGGCGGAGGGAGTACCGGAGTAGTAGTGATGAATCGTTTCGAGGGCTTAACTACTATATACTTTGGCAGATTTCTCAAATTTTTAGTTTCTAAAAGGTGTGTTTGGTGTACATGTTTGCTCTCTAGCATATTTTTAATTTTGATAAAAATGTTATTGTATTCTTTGAAAAAGAAAAAGTAGGAAGACTGCTCCCCTCCGGCATTCATGGCCTACCAACTATGGAGCACTGGCCGATTGGCCCAACTCCGGCTATAAAACCCGATGTCGCCTCCCAAAACCTTAGCCCACACCATCATGCACCCATTTTTGTCGCCGTCACCCCTGATTTGGGCATACCCCGCAACCGATTCGGGACGCCGCCACCGCCTTTCTTGAGCTTAAGGTTATGGCCACCGGTCAAGCTCCACCATCTCCCAAGCCAAACACCACCTCTTGCAGATCATGCGATGCCCTTCCCGCCGTCTTCTTTGACTTCGACACCGCGTCTCCCTAAGCCGCTTCCGTCGCATCTTCCCTGACACTACCGTTGCCCCAAGTTTCGTTCGCGGTTGCAGCTTCGAGCCCCAGCGTCATCTACCCGAGCTCCCCCGCCGATATCGCAACCGTCGTCGCCACCATAGTACGACAACGGATGTTACCACCATGGGGCAAGTTTGTGGCGGAGATATGCGCCGCCGCCATGGGCCGCGTGTAGCAAGGCACATCTGCCACCCCGGAGGAGGTGGTGCATGCCTAAGCCGTGGTTGTGTGTCGCTTTTGTGGGCGCGAGTGAGGCTTAAGTTCCCCGCCGCCACTGTGCCCGCGGTCGATCTCGCTCCTCCCGTCATTTGGATCGTCTCCCGGGATGAGGAAAAAGAGCACCGAAATGATGATGCGCTGCTCGTGGCCGAATGCACCGATGTCTAGTTGCTCGCCAAGCTCCTCAAGGAGGACCCGGAGGTCCTCGCCAAGAACCAAGCCTTCTTTGTAGTCCATGGCGGAGGAGTGCACGATCGATTGGTTGATGAACTCGCCGATGAGGAACTCGAACTTCTGAAAGTACCCTAAGGGCAACGGCAAATAGAGTTAGGTAGTATGCTTAACCTAGTTCAATGTTGATGCAATGTTGATGTAGTAGGCAATGGACAATTTAATTATGCTATGTATGATTTTAATGTGGCACCGCTGTCAATTATGCAATGAACTTGTTTAAATTCGTGTATGAAAATTTGTAGGGATTAAGTTATAGGAAATCCACTAGATGAAGAGAAACTTATATCCTAAAAAGTACTCCCTCCGTACCAAAATGATCTTATATTTTGAAACGGAGGGAGTAGTTTTTACCAAGATAAGGGATTTTTTTTCGATAAAGGGCATTTTTTATTGACTTATAATGTAGCATCAAGTGGATACAAACATAATAAGTAGACACCCAGCCTCTACATATCTAGGATGCACACAGCCAACACCAACGCACACACACAAAAGATCACGCCGACAAAGATCAAAGTCTTGGGAGACCAAAGCTTTGTCCTGGCGAAGAAAAAAAACCCCGAAAGCGATCAAAATAGCGATCGACGAAATACAACAAGAATCATCGGCACCAACCACTTCATGTCAACACAAAGAATACTAGAAAGGTTCTTCAACAGCAACGCCTTCAAGAAGGAAACGACGCGCAGTCGCCGCCATTGCTGGATCCATCCACCAAAGGCTGGATCAAGGGTTTTCACCCTGAAGATCAGTCTGAGCAAACTCCAAGCAAAGCCTTCAACAAGGTAACGACACACATCGCCATTGCCAGGCAGAACCAACAAGGGTCGGACCTAGGGTTTTCACCCCGGAGCTTGCGACTGGGTACTCAAGAAGCACCACCAAATCAAAGTCATCATGCATTGTCGCCCACCACTTTCCGCTATCCCAACAACCGCACAAGCCGGCAGTAGACGTGGGAGGAAGACCACCGGTATAGCCAAAATCCCTGATTCGGGACGCTTTGGCAGTCCTGGCCCATACCATACGTCAGGCGGCAGTCGGTGACAAATCTGTATCAGACAACATCACCACATGCAACCTCTTGCTCCGCCATACTTGCTTGTGGCAACAGATCATCGGCCCGACCATACCAAGGTAGAATCTTCGGTATGCCCAGACGATACCCTCACCGGCCAGACTTGACGATGTTGTTGCTTTACTGCCTTCGTCACTGCCTGAAGTTCTTGCATAAACGCCTCAAGCCATCGCGCGCAAACGACTGGAGGGTCCCATCCCCATAGGGCAAGATTAGGGTCCGTCCCCCTGTTCACACCATCCAGCTTGCCCGTATCTAAGGTGAGATCGGGATTAGCTGGAGCCGCTCGGGTCCTTCTGGGAGAGCTGCCAACGAAGACATGCCGCCGATTCGTAATTGCAAACGAACAACATGCTCTGTCGGAGAGATCCCGGGCTGGATCCATCCCTCCCAGACCTCAACCCGGCCAAACTGCAGTGGTATCTGGACTGAGTCCGACCACGGTGTAGCCTAGAACCACCACCCACGCCGCCCAGCAGTAAGCACGGAGCATGGGACGACAAGCCGCAGACGCAGACGCGCCGGGTGCCGCCGCTGCTGCTCGGGACTGGCAAGCACGCGCCACCGGGAGATCCTTTGCAAAGCGCCTACGGCACCGCGCGAGCAGCAGCCATCACCGGGAGAAGCCCCGCCGCCACCGTCCGCCGCGCAGCCTTCGGCTGGCGGCCTCCTCCGGTGACGGCGAGGAGGAAGGAAGGGTTGAACGGGCCGGCGGCGGAGGACCAAGATAAGGGATACCTTTTGAGATTTTAGGATAGTAGTAATGAATTGGCATGCGGCGGCTTTGATTTGATTTGATTTGGCCTAACGGAATTGAATGGAGGACGGCTGTGGCTGCTAATGCTGCTCTGAATTCTTCTAAGGCTAGTCATAGTGGGAGTAACTTAGCTAGTAACATAACACACTTCAAGAAAATTCTGCTTATGTGGCAAGTAATTAATGTGAGGTGGTAACATAATATGTTACTGTAACATAGCGCTTTCCAAAACAAGATGAGTCTACGAGCTAATAAATGAAGCCATCTATGATACTACTATTATGTTACTTTGCATTATGAAGGTGGTAACTTAGACTAGTGTCATATGCATGACACTAGTCTAAGTTACCACCCACTATGACCAGCCTAAATACAGGGTAAGTTCTCATTTGGATCAGTGACACGGATGATATGATGGTGATAGTAATTAATCTCCGGCCTGCCCGTGTGTGAGACTGATCGATAGACTCGGTCCGTCGGTCAGATGGTCTCAGCTAGCGTTGTCGCGGGCTCTGTTACGTGCAGACGCACCGGACTTTATGTGACCGGAGACGGAGACCGGCTGCTTCTTCTTTGCCATTTGCAAATTTTGTCAAAGTTTTCCATATGCATGCATGTGACTGCGGTCCTCTAACGAACTTAAGCCGGCTGACTTTGAAGTACTCCTATATGACACGGTACCATAATAAATTTGATCCTTAGATATTATCTCCAGTTGCAATGGGTTCATTTTGTCTCATATATATATAGCCCGGACGTTTACCTATTTGGCGCCTGACGCGCTGGTTAACACACGCAGCGCCTACACATCCTGTATGCAAGTTCCTATATGGGCCACATATGTAGAAGGTTTGAGAACCTTCTAGAAGCTTTCACTGGTTTTTTCTTGTGTGGTTTTTCAGTTTTCTAGGATGGTCCTTTTTTGGTTTTCTGTTTTTTGTTTTTCCATGTTTCTTATCCGTTTTCCAAATTCGTGATTTTTCCAGAGTTATGAACATTTTTTTACATATATGAGTTTTTACATATATAAATTTGTTTGTTTGAAATCAAGAACATATTTCAAAGTCACATACATTTTTCAATTTTAGAATGGGCCGTGCCGGATCATTATTCCCCCGAGATGGTTTTCTTTTTTATCTTTGTTTTTTGAAAAGCCTGTTATTTTCCAGGATCTAGATATTTAAAACCCTATGAAAAGTAGAAACGTCTATTTTAGAAAATTGTCTACATGTGTTTATAAAAACAGTTTAGTGTATGTTAAAAAAATTCACCGTGTATTAAAAACCTATCCAAGGTGTAGTAAAAAAAATCAATCTATAAAAAAATGTTCATCATATAGTAGAAAAATGTTAAGCATATACTCCCTCCGTCCGAAAAAACTTGTCATCAAAATGGACAAAAAGGGGTGTATCTAGAACTAAAATACATCTAGATACATCCCCTTTTATTCATTTTGATGACAAGTTTTTCCGGACGGAGGGAGTATAATAAAATAGTTCAATGCATAAGAAAAAAGTTTACCATGTACTTAGAACTGTGAAATGTGTATTGAAAATATTTGATGTATAGAAAAAAAACTTTCATCATATATCATAGAAGATTTCGGTGTGTATATTTGAAATATTCACCAAGTACTATAAAACTTCACTGTGCAATTGAAAAAATACTCAAAGTATATTACAAAAAATGTTCGCTGTATATTACAAAAGATTCAAAAAGGGAAAAAGTGCTATATAAAAATAAGAGTACAAAAGAAAATATTAGAGACTAAACTTGATATAGATTTGCTTAATCTACCTCCCAAAGAGAATCTCCCCATGTGGGTTCAAGACTTCCTTCAAGAGAATATTCTTCTCTTGGAATACAAGACCTCCTTTGAAAATGAACTACCCTTTGTTCTCCTTTTATATTTGGGTGTGTTGGGTTTCTAAGATTATGTATGACTTCGACTTAAGAGAGGCATATTTGGTTGCGGCTCTTTTCATGTCATTTGTTTTTCTCATGGTTAAAATATGATCCAAAATACGATCGGGATGGTAAAGTAGGACAGAGGTAGTAGTGCGTAAAGACACTTCCTCTCACTTTCATGAATAAACGCTACTTGCTTCATCCCACAATATAAGACCTTTCTGCGAGCTATTTTCTCACTTCCCCCACACAACACACTTCAATTCTGCCCCTTCCCTCCGGCTTCAGGATCGAGAGGAGCCATGGTAAATAAAGTTCCTAAATGCTAAAAAGTGCACGTGCACTTTTTCGCTCTCGCCGGCACACCCTCGATCCACCGTTGGATCTGGAGCGATCGAGCAGCCGCGCGACCAGGCGTTACCTGGTCGGAGCGAACCACGTGGGGGCCGGAACGGCTAGGTTGGTGGGGCCCGCGCATTTTACCTCTGTCTTCTCCCATCCCGCAACGGCACTAGCACATCCGGCGGTTTGCTTCTCCATCTCTCGACCAAATCGCCCCCAAATCCGCTCGCCTCATCCCGCCTCGCCGGCGCCGCTGAAGAAATCCCGTCTCGCTGCAAATCCAATTGGTGCTCTCGGGAGGGGTTCGGCGTCAAGAGGGGTCTGCGCGCCGAATTGTTCAAGCGCGGCACGGTTGCCGCGGGGAGCGGCTCGCGACGCGAGCTCCTCGCCCGTGCAGAGCGGCAGTTTCAGGAGAGGAGGCGAAGTGCGGTCGGCCTCGTTTGGGGCGGCGGGAAGGAAGTAGGCGGCTCATCATCGAGAACCAAGGTAACCCCCCGTCGAAATCTCTCCGTTGCTCGCGGTGTGTAGCTCCTCGCGGTGTTCCTGTGCCGACAAGGGGGTGTAGAGGGCCGCGGATACGCAGCGGGCTCGCGGTGATCCTCCTCCTTGTAGTGATGTTTGACAGGGCGGTGGCGCTTAGGTTAGGTAAATGGGGGACGAGCAAATGGCATGAACAGTATGTCGGGGGGGGGGGGGGTGCCTAGATCTACATGAACAAATGCATGTTTTCGTTCCCGTGTCGGATTTTTTTGTAGATTTCTCGTGGCCGAACTAGTGATGGAGGGGTCTTTCGTGGTCATTTTTTCGCAACATGCAAGCTTATGCTCACCAGCAGGCAAGTTTATGATCGGTCCGTTCAAGTGTTGGGCAAAACGATCTAGATTCAGAAGAGACCCGTGGTGCTGGGGGGCTGTAGTGGCTATTTATTTGGAACGAAGGCAAATGCACGCAAAAGGTCAGGCAAGTTTATGCTGTATGTCAGACAACTTCATGGCATGGTTTTGTTTTTGTTTTTGTGATCAGATCGTCCTACTGTGGGGTTAGGCAAGTCCACGCTAATGGTGAGGCAAGTTTTATTTTGTCTGAAACCGATTCTTGTGCGAAACTTGTGGGTCGTTCATGCCTGATGCTAATGGTCAGGCAAGCTCACGCTAACTGTCACGCAAGTTCATGCTGTAGATCAGACAACTTTCGGCAAGTTCACGCTAACTGTCAGGCAAGTTCATGCTGTAGATCAGACAAGTTCACGCTAATGTGTTTTTTCTGTCATATATAAGAGAGAAACGTCCTGCTGGGGTCAGAGAACCGCTCAGCAGGTCACAGGAAAACGCATGCCGAAAATTAGTCTGATCTACACCATCAAGTTGCCTGACCGTTAGCATGACACTGCTAAAAACCGTCCTGCTGGTCACGCGCAAAGGTCATGTTCAGTATAGGCAAGGTCTTGGGCATGATTTGTTGTAGTAGGCAAGATAAATTCAATAAACAACTGTGTTGTGTGTAAATGTTTTTTTCAGGTAAAGAGATGACTGAACCAAGCAAAAAGCGTGATCAATTGCAGTCAGCAGCGGCGCAGCTTGACGGGGGGCCCCCTGTCACTTCCGAAGCTACATTGGAGGTTTGCTTCACACATCACGTTTTGTTCGTGTTTTTTTACTTTTCTTAACACCTCTTTTCTTTTCTTTTTTCGTTAAAAACATGGTGACAACAATCAAGCATGTTGTTCGTTTGTACCACAGCACCAAGGTGTTTCAACAACATTTGTTTACAAGCGCCAGTGCCAGAAGATGATGTCGAACCGGGGGAAGCGGCCTATGGATATTGATAGTAATGAAGATGGATCAGAAGGAGACGACAATGAAGCAGATGTTACAAAAGATGAACAACCAAAGAAAAAGCGCCGAAAAGTGACTGAGAATGAGGTATCCCTCCCCCACCCCTATAAATCACAGTCCAACCAGAGATAGCACAGCAAAAATATGAGAGGCAACTGCTGTAATACTACCACACATAAATTGCCCCTTCTTGTTAGTATGAAAGAAAAAATAATATGGCATGAACCAGTCAACTCCTACACACACAACTTGTCTCAGGAGCTGATGTCATTTTTCTTCAGAAGGCAACTGATGTCATATTTTGCAAAGTCTAACTTTTTGTTTACCTAATTTACAGGGTCCTAGAAATAGGTCATCACCTGCAAGGCTTTTCAAGTTGAACAAGGATCTTGTCACAGACCAGAAAAACGTGATCAGAGACATAGAGTTTGGTGGCTTGTTGGATATCACAGCTACAAGCATGCCCGGGGATTTGAGCCAGTGGATCATGAAACACTATGATCCAGAAAAGTCTCAAATCATTATACCAGAGAGAGGAAAGATACCAGTGGACGCAGACAGTGTGCGGAGGATATGGGGTTTGCCCAATCGAGGCAGGAAAGTATGCTTTGAAATGAATCCAGATGTTATAAGGGAATTCAACAGTATTTACAACATCGAGGGTAAAAACGCACCTACTTTGACTTCATGGTGTAAAAGGATTGAAAAGATGAATGGGGCACACGACGACGATTTCCTCCGTGCTTGGTTGGCTATTGCATTCTCATGCTTCCTTGCTCCAACAACAACCTTGAGCATCTCACCAAGGTGCTATACTGCCATCATGCACACAAGTGCTATAAAGGACACCAAGATATGCGACTTTGTCGTTGACCAACTAAGGTTGGCATTCATGGGATTTGGTGAGAAGAAGAAAGCAGTTTGTTGCTGCATCTTCCATCTAGTTGTAAGTACACAATTGTTTTTCTGAAGAAACTCATGTTTTTATCCTATTTATCTCCCACTGATTGTTTTGCAATTCAAAACATTTTATTTTACAGATTTTGTATCTTGACTCGTTGGATGTCGATGAGCCAATACCTGCTACACTCCCAAGGGCACCAATTTGGAATGATGATCTAATAGCAAAAGTCATGAAGAAAGACAAGAAAGGACCAGGAGTGTACGGCAAGCTACGAGTGAGTAATTTGCTTAATGAATTCTGCAAGTTGCTTTTTTTGTTCAAGAATTACTTAATGTAGAAAGCTCACATTGATATAAGGGCAGCAAGTTATGCTAGAAACAGTAACATGTTATCCTTTTTCCTGTCCTTTTCTGTACACCTTCTTTTCACTGTCCTTTTCTCTTACTGCATTCTTTGCCAAACACATTTTTACAAGTCTTTTGGCAAGTTGTATTACAAGGACTACCATAACTTGCCCGTGAGGGGGAAGCATCTGACTATGCTGGGGGCTGGTGGGGTACTTTTTTGTGGAGGGCCAAGTGTTTCTTACCACACAAAGAAGAAGGCATGACAACAAAATCCATAGAAAAAACACTGGCAACTTACACTACAAGCTCCAGCATAACTTGCCTGTTTTTTATCAAGTGTTCATATTCATGCAAGATATTCACACTGTCCTTCTAGTTTTAATGATTGGGATCATGCCGAAATCCATAGTAAAATGATTGCAACCAAACCACGCAGTCCCCTTTGATCATCATACTACTTTACATTTTTTTCCATGGACAGTGTTCATTCATGTTGTTTTTTCTTGCCCTTTTTGATGAAAAAAACAGCTCAAAACTGAATTCTCACGCTGCGCAAACGACAGTTTGTTTGGAAGTTTGGATCATGTATCAAAATTTGTTGCTGCTAGGTTGCCCGAAAGCTACGACACCTACGTAAGTGGAAAATGGAGAGAAAATCCCTTCTGTTTCTTTTTCCTCTCCTTTTTTCTGTATTTTTGATTCTGATCTCAATTTTTGTCTGATGCCCATTTCCCTCCTTTCTTTGTTTTGTGGTTAACAGAAGCAAAACCGGATAACAGGACTGGTCCATGAGATGTGCACTGAAATGTCACAAGCTGTTGGGAAGTTTGTTAACGGCTTAGGTAAACTCGACGAGGAGGAACCTGGCTCTAGCCGGAACATGGACAATCTGCCACGCGCAACTGAACAACACAGCAGTCGGAGGAAGCGAGCAACACGAAAAGTGACACACCACAACTCAAGTGAGGACGAGGAGTCATTCAAGTCAGATGAAGAGAGTGAAGATGAGGACGAGAGTGAAGATAAGGAATCAGAATCAAGTAGCGACAACTCAGGGGATGGAAGCGAGGACGGTGGCCCAGGCGACGGCGACGATGATGATGATGACAATCATCAAGGAGGCAATGTCAGTCACACTTCTGCGGAGGAGGTTGACGAGGATACTCAGGAGACACATAAATCAACAGAAAATAAGGACGACAAGGACGACACCATGCATGAAGGGAATGACAGTGGCAACCAATGTGATGAGGGACATAAACACCAGGTTGACGCACAACGTAACCGCGAAGCCGATGATGATGAAACAGAGGAAGATGATGAAGCTGGGGAGGACGAGGAACACGTCGAGGAGGGAAGTGCCAAGAGAAATGATGATGGAAACAGAGAAGACGAGGACCACTATGGAGGCGGCAATGTAGGAGGGTACAATAGGAACAACACTTCTGATGGAGATGAAGGTGGAGGAAGCTCAAGCAGCAGCAAGGATGACGACAGTGCATCAAAATTCTGCATCAAGCTGAGTGATGGCAAACATCAGGGAGGTGCTTCAGAAACATTTTCACTTCGAGATATGGTCAGGATGGAATTCAAGAAGAAGTGGGACCCTTTTCGAGATCAACTTGAGACACCTAAAGTTTGGGATGGGCGAAATATTCAGTCATACACCAACTTGTTATTCCACCAGATGTTGTTAAACAACGAAGAAAAAGAAGTAGGCATCAAGTTTGATCATGAGGAGATATGCCCCCCCAGAGCATGGAAAGAACTCATGCAAGAAATTTGCGGAATAAAACAGTCAGAACAAAAGTCAAGAGATTGTTCTCAAAAAGTTTTACCCCCAATGCAACCAAGGAAGCAAAAGAGAGTGTCATTCAACCTGGCCCCGAAACCTGCTGTCTCTGTAGAAAACAGGCAAGCCCCCAAGGCACTGATATCAGCACTCAAACCTAAGGGGCAAACTAAAAAAGTTCAAGAGGCAACTGAGGTGACAAAGACAACAAGTCTAGCAAAAGGTGAGGCAACTTGCATGGTTATGCAGGCAAGTCAGAACTCATACAAAGAAGGGACTGTACATTTATCTTCTGCGCATCCAGGAACACATGAAGTAAAAAAAGATCATCCCGACAAGATTCCAAAATTATTTGAGCCAATGACATTGGGAGAGAAGAGCAAGCAAGCAAGTCCAATGGAAAACTTGCCGACCACAGCAATTAAGTCGCTTTGTAGTAACCCACAACATGACACCTTACCAGGCTCTTGTGGAAATCAAGCAAGTAAAGTGGAGGTGTTGCCTACAAGGAGCACTCATGTCGTTTCGCAAAGGGTTGATGGAAAACAAACAGTACCAGACAAGAACTTGCCAAGGTTTCCTGCTGATTTGCCTACAATGACAACTGAACTTGCCAGGGAACCTAATATTGGTGGAAATCAAACACAGCCAGAAGATAAGTTGCCCAGATTTGTTACTCAGTTGCCTGCAAGGAGCCAACAACTAGCTACATCTCCTACATCTGGTGGAAATCAAACAGTGTGTGAGCAGAAGCTGTGCAGCCCTGTTGTTGACTTGCCTGCAAGGAGCCCTCAAGCTGCCACCACAGAGAAGCCACATAGGATTGAAAAGGTGATGCCTCCAAGGTCCGATGTAACATATCTAGGACCTGTAGCAAAGTTGCTCAAGACTAACCTTACGTTGCCATCGACACAACTCCAAGGTGATGCACTGACAGAGACCTTTCACAAGAGTCAAGCTGTAGACTTGCTTAGTTATGATCTCAACTTCCCCAGCTCAAATTCCCACTGTGCAGAAAAGCAAGTGAATGATGCAAACAAGGAGAACTGCCCATCGGTGCCACACCACGAGCAAAATGTTGACATAGTTAAGATAAATGAAATCTTAGCAAAGTGTGCTATTCCAACAGATGCACACATCCACATTGCAGGACGGAGATTAGTTGAAGAGTCAACCAAGGAGCTTCAGAGCACAAGGGTGTCAGGGACGTGGGATGAGTACTGTCCAGCACCCAGTTTTGGGCTGATTTTGGAGGAGCTGGAACCAGGTCTCGAGGAAAGAAACAAGGAAAGCATACATTTGCAGGATGTTCTTGATGCGCAAGGAGGGGAAGTCGCAACAACAAGCACAACAGAAACAATAAACCTCGAGGACGATGAATGGGATGCAGAGCAAATAGAGGCAGCGTGTGTTGAAGCAGAGAGAAGGTCGAGAGAACTTGTTGGGCAATGTGCTGATGGTACCTTGTCACCAACTAACTTCAATACGCCAGAAAGAGTCCCCACCAAGACTGATGATGGATCAGGTGGCAAATTTTCAAGCAGAAGTAGCTCAGGGGAGTTAATTACCAATCAATATGAGAGGAGGCTCATAAAGCCGTCTGCATCTTTGAGGTCACCTTTCTTGGACCTTGACACCAAAAAGGAATTTTATTGCAAAGCCGAAGTCAACCGTTTGTATGCATCTGTTATTTTGCATGGAAGGATCTGTGCAGAACAATCACCCGACAATGACATCGGGTACGTACTCAAACTTTTCATCATTGTTTTTCTCAAGCAACTTCAATGCCGACGTCTCAAGCAACTATAATGCTCTCATGTTTTTTTGTCTTGAATGCTGCAGCCCAAATGTCATCGATTTCAATGGGTACTTTGTAACTGTGAGGGAGCTTGCAGAGTCAATGAAGTGTGATGGTTTTGTCCTTTCGCATGTATTTGAAGTTGGCTTACAGTCTATAATACATAACTTGCCACCAGACTCAAGGAAAGTTATCATGCCAGTTAGATTCTCGGTACGAGAAGCACACATACTAGAAGTTCTATTTTTTGTGCATCCTGTTTTTTTCAGCCTTTTATATGATTTTGTCTTTTCAATCGGTTTACTTTTTCGTGTACAGGTGAGGCTACAACAGATGGATTGGAACACACAAGTTCAAGAAGTCAAATCACTTGGACCGAAAAGACATGGTGAGTGCAATAACATAATGGATTCTTGACAAACTTGCCCATCTATTCAAACTAGTTTTTGACTCCCTTTTTGCAAAAAATTTTGTTGGGCAGAATGCCTCCCTTTTTAACCAATACTTGCTTAAACTAGAGATGCCGAATTGCTTTTCCTTTTTGCTGGCAGAAAACCACAAGTTATGTTGTGGTTTCACTGTCACCATCGAAATGAAGCAAAGAAACGCCATTTTTTTTGGGAGGCAAGTTCATACCAACATCCAGGCAAGTTGACCTCAACGGGCAGGCAAGTTTCATACTTGATGCTGCAGAATTAGAACCGTTTACTGGTTAATGAGTTTTTTGGGAGGGAGGCAAGACCATGCTGTAGGATTAGATATACTAGCAGCAGCAGTAGGGTTAGAGCAGCATGGAGCAGGCGGTAGGGCTAGGCAAGTTCATACTAACATTCAGGCAAGTTGATACCAACTTGTAGGCAAGTTCATACTAACATTCAGGCAAGTTCATACTTGATGCTGCAGAATTAGAACCGTTTACTGGTTATGAGTTTTTTGGGAGGAGGCAAGACCATGCTGCAGGATTAGATATACTAGCAGCAGCAGTAGGGTCAGTTCAGCATGGAGCAGGCGCTAGGGTTAGGCAAGTTCATACTAACATTCAGCCAAGTTGATACCAACTTGTAGGTTTCACTGTCCCTTTCTGTTAATGCATTCTTTACCAAACACATTTTTTACAATCCAGTTTCCAAGTTGTATTACAAGCACTACCATAACTTGCCAGAGAAGAAGGCAGTTATATTACAAGTTCTTTTTGTCATGGAAATCATGACAACAAAATCCATAGAAAAAACACTGGCAACTTACAATATAAGGACAAGTTGCTCTCTTTATTGGTAGTACTTGCATCATCTACAACCATAGATCTTACTAACTTCTTTAGAGAACCATTTTTTTTCGCCCCAACTGAAGTTGCCAAGTTATTTTATAAAAAAAAAACAGTGTGCCTTCTCTTTTTTCATTTAGTATATTGATACAGCATGTCAGCATGTCAAGTTGGCTTCCTCTATTTCAGCATCACACCTTTTTTGGCATCATTTTTTTGAATGTACAGATTATGTTCCCTATATTAGAGAATCTTGATCCAACAAAACCAAAGACGGGGAATCATTACTGGGTCTTTAATCTGAACATAAGAGACAAGAGGTTTGAAGTCCTTGATTCATGGAGGACACTAGATAACTGTGTTTTGAACGAGAAAGCTAGGTTGATAGCAGCAAGTGCTCGCAGTCTGTGGGATCACCACTATCACAACTCGCATGTTGTGTTGGATGACTACCCACTGGTCAACATTGATGTTCCAAGGCAAAGCAATCAGTAAGTATCTTTTTTCAACTCCAACTTCTGAAAACCAGATTTTTCCTACTTTTCTATACATATTTTTTGCTTTCTTTTAACTAGTTCCATTTTTTGTTCATTGGCTCAACAACAGCATTGACTGCGGCATTTATGGCCTCACGAATACACGAAAATGGGTTGCCAGGGCTGTTCCAAATTATGAACCAAGCGATATACCAAGTATCAGGAAGCAGTTGACCAACATGTGGGTTTCATCTACACACAACAAAGCTCCTTGGAAAGATATTCTGGAGCTCTCGTAGGGTATGTTGACAGCACCCTTTTCCTTTTCATCTTTTTTCACCCGCATTATTTTTTGAACATGGTAATTGAAGGTATACATCCAAGTCACCATCGAAATGCAAGCAAAGAAACGCCATTTTTTTGTCCGGATTGCACCGATTTTTTTGATGTAAGGGCATCATATTAGCATAAACTCGCCTGACCATCATATAGGTTAGAAGCCAAACATACTGTCAACTTTTATCTGATTTTTTTGTGTAATTAGCATGCTTCAACATCATATAGTTGCTCTTGCTTGACCATTTTTATCGAGCTTCTAAAATAACTTATTACATAATGTTTTGTGTCGCGAACACCAAATGCTAATGGTCGGGCAAGTTCATGCTAACTATCAAGCAAGTTCTTGCTGTAGATCAGACAACTTTTGGCATGTGCTTTCTCTGTCATCTATAATAGAGAACCGTCCTGTGGGGGGTCAAGCAAGTTCATGCTAACGGGTAAGGCAACTTGATGCGGTAGATCAGGCTACTTTTTGGCATGCGTTTTTGATGCGACCTACCAGAGAGACCGTCCCCCGCTGTGGTCAGGCAAGTTCATACCAACATCCAGGCAAGTTGACCTCAACGGGCAGGCAAGTTTCATACTTGATGCTGCAGAATTAGAACCGTTTACTGGTTAATGAGTTTTTTGGGAGGGAGGCAAGACCATGCTGTAGGATTAGATATACTAGCAGCAGCAGTAGGGTTAGAGCAGCATGGAGCAGGCGGTAGGGCTAGGCAAGTTCATACTAACATTCAGGCAAGTTGATACCAACTTGTAGGCAAGTTCATACTTGATGCTGCAGAATTAGAACCGTTTACTGGTTATGAGTTTTTTGGGAGGAGGCAAGACCATGCTGCAGGATTAGATATACTAGCAGCAGCAGTAGGGTCAGTTCAGCATGGAGCAGGCGCTAGGGTTAGGCAAGTTCATACTAACATTCAGCCAAGTTGATACCAACTTGTAGGCAAGTTCATTCTTGATGTCCGTAGGTACTACTATGTGCAAAAACACCAAACAGAAGCAAATATATAGTCGCGGGAAAGACAAAAAAGAATTAGCACAAATCAAATCTTAAGTTTTTGCGAAATGTTTGGGTAGCGCTAAAATAGGTTGCACAAAATGCATTTCATGACTTTTTCTTTCACTACAGAATGACCAAAAAAATATGGACCATCTTTTTTTGCCTCTTCACTAGCATTCCACTGCTTGTTTTTTGTTTTCTCCCCTTGCCCTCCTCACACCAATCTTGCCTCGCAATTCGCTGCATTGTGGTCAACAGAACCACAGAAACTACACTTGTTCTTCCTTTTGGGGTGCAGTTCTAGCGCTGATTCGATTCGTTTAGATTTCGCTCTCCCTTTGGTGCTGGACTTTGGCGGGTCCCTTGGAATAGGTGGAGGAGCTGTAGAACCACCAGGGGCGTCAGGGCACGGTGCAACACCAGCACTTGGCTGCTCAGCGCTTCTTGATGGTGGCGGTGGAGGAGCACCAGCAGTTGTTTGGCCATGCCCACTTGGGGCGTCAGGGTACGGTGCAACACCAGCACTTGCCTGCCCAGTGCTTCCTGATGGAGGATGTGCACGAGCCCCAAACGGTGGCGGTGGAGGAGGGCCACCAGTAGTTGTATGAGGGTCTGTGCGTATAGCACGCGTAGGCGCCGAGGTTTTCTTTTTCTTGGATAATTTTAGGTGCGCAAGCTCTGTGCGAGCTGCACGCATATGCTTCTTCAAAACCTCTGCAGCAGCATCGGATACACATGCAACTTTAGCCAAGCTTGTAAAATCCATCTGCAGGTTTTTTTGTCGCACTAGCCTTTTTGACAAAGGTGGCATTTCATCCTGTGGCACTTCCGCGGTGGTGGGCACACCAGGAACTGCCAGGGGAGTCCACCTACGAATGATGTAGTGCGCTGGTATTACATCCACTCCAAGGTGGGTAAATACCTTCAGGATATGGCAGCAAAGGATACCATCTCTATCCATCTTGCAGCACTCACAAACATAGTTGCCTGCATCACTTTCCACCGATACAAAATAGTGCCTGGTCCCATATTTTGCAACCCACTCCCTGTTAGGTTCAAGCTCATATAAATGTGGACCACGGGGGTGTACATTGTACCTTCCAATCATCTCAAACTCATCCCGAAACTTCCTGTACAAGTCTCTTGTGTAGGCTTCATACGCTTGCTTTTCGATGGGGAAATGTGACCACAATTCAGTTTCCAAGTGCTCTGTCCTATAATCTTGTGCACCCTCCCGGACAAGCACATGGGTTTGAATCTTCTCATACTGCTTCACAAAGTTTAGGATAGAACCGTGCGGGTTCACATATCGCTTGAGGACAGCGTTGAACCCTTCGCTTCGTTGTGTTGATTGCAAGAATGGGAAGAACCTACGCTTGAAGTAGCACGGCACCCATGTTTGACGGTACTCATAGAGCTTGTCAAAGTGCGTGCCAATTGCAGCCTGATATTTGGTCATTAGAGCAGCCCAACTTGCCTCAAACTCTTCTGGTGTGAAGCTAAAGTCAACACACTCGTTGAAATCCTTTGATAAACCAGGGTTCCTGCCCAACATTGCCCCAAGCTTCTCTTGAGCTTTTTTCATTATATGCCAACGACATCGCCGATGCACACTTGTAGGGAAAATGTTCTTAATTGATTCAGCCATAGCAATATCTTGGTCAGTTATGATGTTGTGAGGAGCTAGGCCATTCATCGCTTCAAGGAATGCACCAAACAACCAATCAAAACTCGTTTCCAATTCTTGCCTAACAAATCCACACCCCAACATGAATGACTGCCCGTGGCGGTTAATGCCAATGAACGGTGCAAATGGCATGTTATACATGTTTGTCATGTATGTCGTGTCGAAGGAGACACAATCATGGTAAGCCTCAGCATACGCTCTGCGAGCTGCTCCATCAACCCAGAAAATATTGACAACCCTATCCTCCTCATCATATTTGACCTTGTAGAAAAAATCTGGGTCCATTTTTTGTTGATCCTTGAAGTAAGCAACTGTCTCAATCATATCTCCTTCCCTCGTTGCCATCTTGTTCAAGCCGGATTTCAGATTTGATATTGCTTTAGTTGCATAAGGCATGATTAGTTCTGAACCATAAAATTCAGACATGATGTTCATCATACGCCCTGCAACAACACATGAAAAAAATCAGGCTTTGTTTGCATGAAAAAACTCATAGCAAGCTAGTTATTCAAATCACTAACTACCACAGAAACTCGTGAAGTTGCTTACACTACAAGAATCACAAGTTGCCTACTTTCTTATACAAGAACTTGCCTCGCCTCTAGGATGCCAAGGGTTTGTTTTTCCTTTTTCTATAGGTTGTACAATGGGCTATAAGTATGTGCAAGCAACTTGCTTAAAACAGAACAAGCAACTTGCAGGGAGCAAAAAAGGCAACTCCGTGTAAATTATTTTTTCAGAGGACCCACAAAGTTTGCCTACTTAATTGCAAGCAATTATGTAGAAACCACACAAAAGTTTCCATGTGATACCAGATTACTTGGCAAAAACAGGAACTAAGTAGGCAACTTGCAAAATAATAACACGCAACTTATGGAAAAATTCTCCTAAGACAGCAGAGTTTTTTTGGTTGAATGTATGAACAGACCTGTGGTCAAATTACAGTTATGAAGATTCTTCAGGAATAGTTTTTCTTCCGGAGGAATCTTTTGATGTGATCGGAGGTACTTAGTTAGTGATGGTTTGTCAACCAATGCATGGTTGTGTTCACGAACAAAGAAAATCACCTCCCACCGGCTGTCCATTAACTTCACAACCATTCTTGCTCTGCACCCTGTTTGGACTATTGTATCTCGCTTTCTTTTCTTAGGTTTCTTCTTCTTTTTACACTCATCATCAAGGAACACAATCTCGTCATCCTCAACATCATTGCCATCTCCATTCAAATCTTCAATCACATCTAGGACAGGGGCAGTTTCCGCACCTCCGTCATCAACTTTCGGTTTTCGGTATTTGTTGCAAACAAATTGTTGCTTTTCCAGCAAACCAGATTTTGTTGATTTCCTGGAAGTGTTCATCTTGATTGAAAACCCAAGTCGGAGAGCATAGGCATTATAGTGTTCTTTTGCACCCTCGAGAGTATCAAACCTCATGCCTATGAAAGGCTCTTGTGGTTGTGACCAAGCTTCATCATCATTGTCATTTCCCACAACACCCTGTCCAATAGTTCCACCTGTCTCTCCAATTGTGGTGGTGTCATCAAAAGTATCACCTTCTGTCTGCATAGCTTCCTTAGGTGCAGCAGGAGCATGTTGGGTGCTGATGGGATTAGGCGATTCCCCTACAACTTCATTGTAGACACCACCAGGTAGTGGGGCATTAGGCTGCGTGCAGTACATGGGGTCCTCAACTCCAATTCCACCCGTAAAACGCACTTCAGAATGATCACCATCATCAGGCAATTCATTTAAGTCAATCATCTCCACCCTGCTTTTTTGACAAAAAAGCAAATAATGATTGTACAGGCAACTTAATAAGGCAACTCTAGAAGCAAATGTTCAATATAGATTTGATGCAATAACGAATGTTCATTTTCTGTTTTTGCACTAATATCCTTCAATGCCTTTCATTCTGCAACAGCGGCTCTTATTTTAATGTTTGGGTTTTTACTGTTTATCCTTTGTTCTTTTTATCAGGAAATGCGAAAAAGCGAAAGAGATTGGTTTATGATTCTCCATTTTCTTTGTGTCTGAATGAAGTCACAGTGGCATATATATGAACAAGGCAGAAGAATACTATGTAGTCTTTCTTTTCTTTTTTTCATTAGCTTTTTTTTCGGTGCCGTGGACCATATATGATGTGTGTTTTCGAACATGCGCGCTTGGACATGACATAGCTTTGGGTAACTCATTTGCAGAACATCCTTATACTATTATGAAGTTCACTTGCCTAATGTCTCATATACTTTCTGGTTCAGTTCTGCGAAAGTTCTATCTGGGGTTGCTACAGGTTTTGTATACAAGATTCACAATTACTGAAGCACCGTTCCTTATTGGTAGCAAGGTTGTGAGGTTGGCAAGGAAGTCGAAAAGAAGGCAACTTATTAGGTACTTCTCTCCACCCATCTCTCATGCTACATATCTTTTTTCTGCATTACTGAATAAAAACTTCTTTGTTTATAGCACTTGCCTGCAGTAGAAACAGGACTTACCTACATTTGTATTACAGTACTTGCCCTCATTTTTTTATCTCATCAACTTGGCTAGCCCCTCTACACATGAAAATTTTACATCTGATCTTCGCTATCCAAAAGAAGGCATCTTATTAGGTACTACTATCTGTTTCTAGAACAAGACTTGCCTGCACTAGGACAAGACTTTCCTACATTACATTACAGTACTTTGCCACTTTTTTTACATTACAGTATTTGCCTGCGGAAATAACATGATTTGCCTACATGTTTCCCAAAAACTAGTGCAAATGCATACATCCCAACAAAAAATAGGAGGGGAAACAGAAATTGCATGCAGATGTAACTCGACTTGCCAACCCTGTCGTCTCAACTTGCCTACAAGCATGTGTTTTTTTCGAACAAGACCTGCTTTTACAGATCTGAGTCTTCTGCTAATCATGTGGATGCTAATTCTCCACAATTCCTATGCTTTTTTGACTTCTTTTTTGTCCCTCCTATGTCTTATGATTTTTTTGACTTGCAAATCCTTTTTTTTGGTGCAGCAAAAAGAGGTTGGCCATGGGGGGAAGGATGAACATAGACTTACCAGCAGATGTAGGAGAACGCAGGGCTATCAGGGGAGGAGGTGTGGGGCAAGAGTTCCCTGGTAGGTGCTGTTGGTTTTTTGGGGCTGGGTCAAACTTCAGCTGTAGCCATGGAGTTCTGGATCTAGTGTCAATTGCGTTCTTGAGGGGGAGGGGGGGAAACGAGGGGAAGAAGAAGGGAGCCACCGTGTGAAGTTGGGGGAGAAAAAGGAGGATGAAGGAGGCGCCCACCAAGGCCTAGCGTAGGACCGACGCGCGATGTGTTGATTGGGGGGGGGGGTGGATAGCGTAGCTAGGCATGTGCGGGGAGGAGAATCCCCTGTTTCCTTTTCTGTTACGACAGCTGGCAGGGGGCCGTCTCCCTTGCCTTTTCTGGGTGTGCGCCCAGAACACCCAACGAGCCAACGGGTGCTGGCGAGCAGCGTCCAATAAAGTTACCATCTTTTTAATTAGTTTTGGACTGCAATGTCAATCCCGATAACTCCTACCTTAACACGCTCCTCGATTTGGCGCAGCATGGCGGCGGCGGCACCAGCACCCGTGGCGGAGACGGCGAACGGCGCGCGCGCGGTTTCCATCTGGCCCCGCACCGGAGCAGCGGGGCGCATCTGGCCCAGCACCGGGGCCGCGCGCCGGGATTCGATTTGGCGCAGCACGGCGGCGGCTCCCGTGACGGAGACGGCGAATGGCGCGCGCGCGGCTTCCTGCTTCCCCAGCAACAGAGCAGCGCGGCGCGCGGCTTGCATCTTGCCCAGCACAGGGGCAGCGCGGCGCGCAGCCTCCAGCTTTCCCGGCATCGGGGCAGCACGAGCGCCTCCGTCGATGCTACTGATGGAGGAAGAAAACCCCCGCCGCCGCAGGACATCTCGGACAGGCCGGTAAGTGCTCGTACGTACCTCGCAGTGGTTTCTTCCAGTGAGGGTTTTCAGATGAGGTCGACCGTCGGGGGAAAGGCCCCAATTTTTCGGCGGCGGGGAAAAACCCCAATCCCTCTGGTTTTTAAAAAAGTTCATATAATTTAGAAAATGTTCATCGAATTTGAAAATAAATCATGTAATTTTATAAAAAGTTCATCAATTGAGAAAAAAGGTTCACGAATTGTAAAAAAAGCGACGACCTGGCGGTACGGGCGTAGCCCTCGCAACGAAGGAAACCCGGCTCCCGCACCTTTTCCCCGTTTCTAGAAACAGGAAACACAAAATCATCGAAATGGGCTGGCCCAGCTGGGCCCAAGAGGAGCCTGGTTGAATGGACGATCTCGCTGGTTGTCACGCATCTTAAAGCTTCTTTTCATATATAACACGAGACACAACCCTAATTCTCAGTCTCTCCCTCCCTCCGCCGCCCGAGCACCACTCCATCCCACCCCTCCGCCGCCCGACCACCACTCTGTCCCACCCCTCCGTCGCCCGACCACCACTCTCTTCCACCCCTCCGCCATCTCCGCCGCAGCAGCCGCCGATGAGGATGACAGGGAAGAGGAAGAGGAGTAGGGAGGTCCCCTCATCCGGCCGAGGGAAACAGGCCAGACAGACCCCAAGTCCATCAACTGGCACTGGCAGTGGTGGTGGCGGTCGCACCGCGCGTCTACGGGATCCGGCCGCCGCCGAGGTTCAAGTGGAACCAGCATCGACGGTCGCCCCCCTTCCTGGCTTCCCCGTGCCTGGTAACACAACCTCCCTCCTCTCTCTAGTGACTGAACCCCATCGACTGAACCATGTGAGCATGTTGACTTCACTAGGCACTGCTGGGCCAGATCCAAGTCCACCAGGAAGGCACCGCTGCGCGTCAACCAGATCCGCTTTCCACCGAGCTTGCCCCCTCACCTGGCGTGGTAATGATCGAGAGTTACCAAATCCCTCCGCTAGACGGCTCTTCCTCTCCCTCTGGTAAGATATTAGAGATCGCACACTCCCTTATGTCTCTAAATATGAACTACTCCCTTATGTCTCTAAATATGAACTTACCGGATGACCATGTATTCTTTTTTAGCACCGTCAAGATCCAGGTCTAACTCCCGCAGGAATAGCAGAATCAGGGAGAAGAGGTCGCCACTTGGCTTCATCAAGTTCAGGGGCATACTTAAATTTATACAAAACATTTTTATTTATTTATGAATTATTGTTTTAAGCATAATATCTTATTAATTTGCTAGTTTTTGACATCTATATTTTCAAATATACTTCATGTTATATTAAATGTGCATTTGGGAAGAACATTTATGTTCATTTGTTGAACGGTTAGTGAGAACACTTTTGGTTGCAATGAGTATGTGCTAGATCTATGCAAAATAATAATAAAATAATCTTCTTCACGATTGATGTCTATCAGTAGATGTACTATTGTGTATTTTATGCATTTGAAAATAGTATCTTTTATTATCTTTCTCAAAGCTCTAGAGAATATGTGTCTAGAAAATATCTTCATAGATATCCCCAGATACTATGATTGTTTGTGTCAGATATAAATAATAGAAACATATATTGTCACGGTCCCATTAGGCCGATTCTTATTGAGCCACCAAGCGAAGAGTCAAGAAGTTGATTGGAGCCCTTGTTTGGACAAGGCTTGCCCATGGCGAGGCAAGATGGCGGAGCATATTGCCCGTGACCCCAGTCTAGCTCTGTTTCCAGGAACATCAGAATTGGTGTCCTCCCTTTGGCAGCTCTTACTAACATAACAACAATGTTGATTGTGATTGCCAAGCCATAAGAAGAACAAGTGGAGACCTGATTTTGAACAGTCTCAGAATAATTGAAAACCTGTCTCACAACCAACACAACTGCACATCGGTCTACCTCTATTTCCTGCTCCGGTTGTACTGCACGTGTGAGTGGTTGTACCGCTCGGTCCTTGGACGGTACTACCCGCCTTTGTACCGCTTCGTCTACCGCCCGGATGAAACTATAAAATGGACGCGTCAACGCTCAAACACGACAAAGAAAACATATTATTCTCTGCCCATCCCCACAAATAACATAATTTTGCAGCACGAAGACCCTGGCATCATGTAGCCAAGACCGGAAACTTTTTGTTTTCTTACATAAAAGGCAAAATTTTGACAAGTCTTACAAATTTTCACTAGAAATTTTGACAGCATAACGTGTCTATTCATTCCAAAATGCATTCATGCACTCCCGAGTCAGTCAATACACTAGATCAAACATTCCATATCATCATCCTGCCAAATCATTTCCCCATGAGGTGCGACATCAATGTTGTGCACTGGGCCTTTAGACATCAGGCCGCCCTTTCGTAGATATATCCGTGCCCCACGTAGGCCGGTGCGGTCTCCGGGCCCTCCTTGGGGCGTTTTCGACGCCGCAGCCATCTGTGGGCCCGCGCGGTCTACGACATTGACCGGATGCGACAGGGATTTGACCGGGAGGTTTTCCTCTTATTCTGTGTCACGGCATGCAGGTCATGCCGACATGCCAGACCTGGTTGGAGCGCATATGGTCATAGGACTCGCCTCCCGTCTGCTCGATGGGGGGGGGGGGGACTGTCACCCGACGTCCTGAACCTTCCTGCGTGACTGTCCTGTTTCGGAGGCAGGTGCCACATCAATGTTGTGCACTGCGTATTTAAACACGCCCGCCCTTTTGTTGATATATCCAGGGCTAGCGCAGGCCGGTGCGGTCTCCGGGCGGTTTTCGACGCCTCGACCATGGGCCCGTGCGGTCTTTGGCGTTGACCGGATGCTAGAGGGGTTTGATCGGGGGATTTTCCTCTTGTTCTGTGTCATGGCAGGTCATGTCGACATGCCAGACCTGGTTAGAGCGCATGGTTCACATGACACCCCCCCCGCCCCCCGATCTGCTCGATGTGGGGGGACTACCAGTCTACCACACTATGTCCTGAACCCTTCTGCGTGATTATCCGGTTTGTTAGGCTGGTGCCACATCAATGTGGTGCAGTGGGTATTTGGATGTCAGACCGCCGTTTAGTTGATATATCCCAGCCCCACGCAGGAAGGTGCGGTCTCCGGGCCCTCCTCGGGACGCCGTGACTATCCGTGGGCCCAGGCGGTTTCCAACACTTTGTATCATAGTCCTATCAGTTATATTTGGGGATAAACACATGATGTAACATGTGCCAGCTTAACAGCAGAGGCTCACAAGGGTAGCCAGCGGTGTGTGCCGGCGCTCGGTTGGACGGTGTCACATGGAGGAGCGCCCGTGGTCAGGCCCCGAGGATGTATCCGAATCGCTGAATCTCGTTAGCAAATCTCCGTGTCATTTTCATGTGATTGCTTTCAGTGCTCGGTAGACCGAGTACACGTCTCAGATTTTTTTAACAGTGATGAAATGAGATCAAAAGTGCGATGAAAACAAGCCTAGATAAAATGTGTGAGAAATAGGGGAAGGAAAAGAAATGCAATAAGTAATTATAAGTCCAACTCAACATGCTAATCATTTCCTGCACAACATATATTTTGTGCGCCGTAACCCGTAAGCCGGGTGTATTATCGGGTACTCGGCTTATGTCCAGCACCGTCACGGAGCCGTCAGCGGGCGGCACGCGGATCACATGGCAAGTTTGCCGTATACTTTATCGTAAGCCGAGCGCGTTTTCGCTGTATCTTCAACGTACAGGGATGTACGTCGAGTCTTGTAGGTAAACCGAGTGCCTAGCCGCTTGGTCCACAGCGTATGTAGAAGTAAGCCGAGTTTTTAATGTTTGTCGTGTGTCCTTTACGGAATACTCGGGTTACGTGGAAAGATGCCGTGAACCCGTGTTTTAACACTCGGCTTACTACATGATACAAGGCAATGTGTGCTTTTCCTGTAGTGCCTCTTGTCATCTCTTAATACCATGCCAGCACCCGCTGAGCCATCATCGGCCTAGGAGCCATCGGTGCCCAACTTCATCCAACCAGACTTAGGAGCCGACCACTTGGGACCGACATCACTTATTATCACATGTGGCTGGTCGAATGTTTTAACATAAGTAAGAACATAGGATGCGGTGAAAGTTCAGACTTGATGCCAATGAGAGAATGTAGGTAGCTCATAAGAAATCGTCTCGATGATTCCATGGGCCGTGAACTACAACAGCGAAAACACATACTGGCATGGACGTTTCAGTTCGAAGTTATGATTTTCAAAAAAAAAAAAAAAAACAACCTTTGAGAAAGGAACACGCGTACAGCTGTAGCTTGCTTTTTCGTTTCAAAGAGGGGAACGTGTATTTGTAGTATTGTAAGCATACGTAAATAGTACAGTTGTAGCTGAGATCTCAAGCATACATACATATAGCTGTAGTGTCGTATATCTCCTATCCTATGCTGCATCTGCAGCACAGGTATTACTATGACTGCTCAGTGTTTGTTTAGGTCAAGATCAGATTATCCACCCTAAACCCTACACTATATATCTATAGGTATCTGATATAGCGATTCCAATCAGTTACACTTTGAGATATGCCGAGATCCTACTGGCGACATAGCCCTTGGTTAAACCAAAAGTCCTCTTGGCGGGAAACTCGGCCACGTTCTTAACGGTCTTGGTCTCCATGTCAACAGCAAGCACCCAAGCTGTGTGTCTCATTGTGGTGTAGTCAATCTTGGCAAGGAAGTAAACAATGGGATCATTCTGGAGGCTGAGGGTGGGCAGACCAACGTGTAGAGTCGACAAGGTTGGGTGGGCAGCCATGGCACCAGAACCACCAACCTTTATATGGGCGGAATCAAGCTTGTAAACCAAGCGCCAATCCTTGGGCGAGGGGTGTCTGGTCTTTCCGAGGCTCCATGCTGCGACCTCCCAACGATGATGCTGCGAATTGGAGGAGCTGCTGTCGGGGTGAACGAACATCTCGACATACTTGATGCAGTTGTCCACAAGGGCAACGTCACGAACAGCCCTTGGCTCGCCATACCCCACATGGGGGCCGGGCATGATGGGCGGTGGCAGCTTCAGGTAGGTGAGCTTCGGGCGTTTGGCAAGCACGTCGCAGAAGATGATGTCGTCCCAGAGATCCACCCAGGCGACGGTGCCTTTGGGGCTTCCGATGGTGAGCGTCTTGCTTGTGGAGTGGTCTTCTGGACATGACCCAAGTGTTAGAGTTATATTAAGTGATGTCTTTTGGCCTTTTACATTCTAGTCTCTTGGCATCATCTTGTAGCCTTTTGGCATTCTCATGTATGTGTATATATGTTGGCATTTGCCTCCTAATAATATAAGCTGCATATTTCCAACATGGTATTAGAGCTTTAGGTTTTTTTTTCCAGGCGCACTCGTGCTCTCCCCGATCCAAAATTCCCGTAGCTGTTCGTCTCTGTCCTGCCGATTGCTGCTCCTAATCCCCTGTGCACATGCCCATGCCGCCGTAACTCCCCTGCCTAGATCGAGCCACCCTGGTTTTCTCCACTAAGAAAAGCTCTGCTGCTCTCCCGATTGGGCCGCCCTGATCCTAATCCCCACTCCCGCCGCCGGCCGCCTCCAGATTGGGCGGTGTCTCGCCCGCCTCGTCTTGGCTGGCCCTGGCCTGCTTGGGTGTCCTCTGCACATCCCGCTGCCGGCCGCCGGCTCCTGGCCTGGTTTGGCCTTGCGTGGCACCCGCGGCTACGGATTTCTCCGACGGCCGCCGCCCCGCGACATCTCAGCCGGCCGCCGCTTCCTCCCGGTCGCGGCCCGCGACGTCTCAGCCGGCCGCCGCTTCCTCTCGGCCACGGCCTCGCGACGGCCCCGCGACGTCTCAGCCGTCCGACGCTTCCTCTCGGCCACGGCCCCGTGATCTCTTTGCCGACCGCCGCCATCGCGCGTTCTGTGGCTGGTTCGCGAGAAGACGAGGGGCACTGGTCCTCGGGTTCGGGTGTCTTACAAGGACGAGTGAAACTGGGCCTCTGGCTGACTGCTGCTGCTTCGTTTCGGCCCACTGGTTGCACGTCGGTTTCCACTGTTTTGGGCTGATTTCTTTGGTTGTCTCGATCTGCTGCTAGTTTTCTGGCCGCTCTCATCTTGGCCAGTTGAGTCTTGGGTGATCTTTGCTATTCTCAAGACAGAAAAGGAGCACCATGTCGTTGGCGTCATCTGGCTATGTTGCCATCCCGCGCTGCCCGGTGATATTCGATGGGGCTAATTATGCTGAGTTCGTTGCCTTTATGCGTATTCACATGCGTGGCATTCGTCTCTGGGGTGTTCTTTCCGGTGAGGTCCCATGTCCTCCGCGCCCAGTGCCTCCTGTGGCTCCTACCCCACCACCGACGCCACCAGCTATTGACGCAGATGCTTCTGATGCTGATAGGGCTGCAACCAGGGTTGCTGCTGATGATGCAGATGCCGCTTATGACCAGGAGGTCTTGGATTATTCAAATGCTCTTTCTGTTTATCGTGACGATCTGGCTGCTTATACTCAGTGGTGTGATGATGATGCTCATGCTGTGACTGTTCTCACTTCCAGTGTTTTGCCTCAGTTTGCTTCTGAGTTTATAGGCCTCGGTACTGTTTTTGAGATGTGGACTCATCTTCGTCAGCGCTATCAGCCCTCTGGTGATGCTCTCTACTTGTCTGTGGTCCGTCAGGAGCATGCTCTCCAGCAGGGAGACTCCACTATTGATGAGTTCTACACTCAGAGTTCTGCTATCTGGCGCCAGCTTGACTCCCTTCGCACTACTGTTTGTGGCACTTGCCCGTGTTGCCAGACTGTGAGGTCAGATTTGGAGTTTCAGCGCGTCTATGAGTTCTTGTCACGGCTCCGTGGGGAGTTTGAGCCTCGACGTGCTCAGTTGTTTGCTCGTGGCCGAGTTCCTATTTCTGAGGTGCTTTCCGAGCTTCGTGCTGAGGAGACTCACCTCCGTGGTGCTGGTTTGCTTCAGGTTCCCTCTGTGCTCGCTGCTCGAGCTGCTACTCCTCCAGTGTCTTCTCGCTCCAGTGCTCCCCCGCTACTGCCCACTCCTCCGGGTAGTGAGGCCCGCTCTCGTGAAGGCCGCACTCGTCCTCGTACTCATTGTGACTACTGCAACAAGGATGGTCACCTCGAGTCTGACTGCTTCAAGAAGAAGCGTGATATGCGTAATAGGGAGCGCAATTCTTCTTCTGGGACTCGTGCTTCTTCCTCGACGCCGTCTACTGTCTCCTTGACTGAGCAAGATATTATGAAGCTTAAGCGTCTACTTGCTGCTTCAGGTTCTTCGACGGGTATCGCAGGCTCTGTGACTGGTGCTTCTAGTGCTGAGCGACCAATGTCTACACAGTCAGGTACATCCCCATGGGTTCTGGATTCTGGAGCTTCATTTCATATGTCCTCCGATTCTTCTATCTTGTCCTCTTGTAGATCTCTCGATTTTCCTATTAATGTTCTTACAGCTGATGGTACTCCTCTTCCTGTTGCGAGTCGAGGCACTCTTGCCACTTCTTCCTTTTATGTTCCAGATGTTTCTCATGTGCCTCGCCTTACTATGAACCTATTTTCTGCGGGTCAGGTTACTGATTCTGGTTGTCGCGTCATTCTTGACGTTGATTCTTGCACTATCCAGGATCGCCACACGAAGGCTCTGGTTGGGGCTGGCCCGCGCCGCCATGATTCTCAGGGGCTTTGGGAGTTGGACTGGCTTAATGTTCCTTCCGCTACCACCACACTCGCCAGTCTATCTGCCTTCGTCGCTTCAGCTACCAGCTCCTTCCAGTAGTGGCATCATCGACTTGGTCACCTTTGTGGTTCTCGACTATCGTCTTTAGTTCGTCGTGGTCTTCTGGGGCCTGTCTCAAGAGATGTCTCCTTACAATGTCAGGGTTGTAGGCTTGGTAAACAAGTTCAATTACCTTATCCTACTAGCGAGTCAGTGTCTCAGCGCCCTTTTGATTTAGTACATTCAGATGTGTGGGGTCCGGCTCCCTTCTCTTCCAAAGGGGGCCATCGCTACTATATTATTTCTATAGATGATTTCTCTCGCTACACTTGGCTTTACTTCATGTCTTCTTGTAGCGAGGTCCTCTCTATTTATAAGCGTTTTGCCGCCATGGTCCGCACTCAGTTCTCTACACCTATTCGCGTGTTTCGTGCTGATTCTGCTGGCGAGTATATCTCCAAAATGTTGCGTGGTTTTCTTGCTGAGCAGGGTACTCTTGCTCAGTTCTCTTGTCCCGGTGCTCACGCTCAGAATGGCGTGGCTGAGCGCAAGCATCGTCACCTTCTTGAGACAGCTCATGCGATGATGATTGCCGCCTCTCTTCCGCCTCATTTCTGGGCTGAGGCTGTCTCCACTGCCACATATCTCATAAACATTCAACCCTCATCTGCTCTACAGGGAGGTATTCCTCTAGAGCGTCTTTCTGATCATTCTCCTGATTATTTTGCTCTTCGGATGTTTGGTTGTGTTTGTTATGTTCTGCTTGCCCCCCGAGAACGCACGAAACTAAGTGCTCAGTCTGTCGAGTGTGTTTTTCTGGGCTACAGTGATGAACATAAGGGTTATCGGTGTTGGGATCCTGTCGGTCGATGGATGCGTATTTCTAGGGATGTGACTTTTGATGAGTCTCGTCCATTCTACCCGCGACCATCCTCTTCGCCTTTTCAGTAGAGGATATCTCTTTTCTCACGTTTCCTGATACACCTCCCTCTTTGCCTCATATTCCTACTCCTCCTTCTCATCCCACTATTGCAGATCCGACACCACCTTCTCCTATCGTATCTTCTCCTTCCTTATTGCATGACACTCCACCTTCATCACCGATGTCTTCTCCATCTCCATCACCTCCGATGGTTCCTTCTCATCCCACTTTTCCTTTTCATTATACCCATCGTCGACGTGTTATGGATGCATCTACTGACGTGCCATCTACTTCTGGTGCACCATCTTCCTCCTCCCAGCCGACTTATGGTCTTCGGGCTCGACCTTGCCCTCCTCCCGACCGCTATTCTCCTAGCCGATATGGCCTTTCGGTTGTACTTGAGCCTACCTCTTATCGTGATGCTGTTGTTCATCCTGAATGGCAGTTTGTGATGGCAGAGGAGATTGCCGCACTTGAGCGCAACGACACATGGGATCTGGTTTCTCTTCCTCCCCGTGTTCGTCCCATCACTTGTAAGTGGGTCTATAAGATTAAGACTCGCTCTGATGGTTCTCTCGAGCATTATAAAGCTCGTCTTGTGGCTCGCAGCTTTCAGCAGGAGCATGGTCGTGATTATGATGAGACATTCGCTCCTGTGGCCCATATGACCACTGTCCGCACACTTCTCGCTGTGGCCTCTGTTCGCCACTGGTCCGTGTCACAGCTTGATGTTAAAAATGCCTTTCTTAATGGTGAGTTGCATGAGGAGGTTTATATGCAGCCACCACCTGGGTATTCGGTTCCCGATGGCATGGTTTGTCGTCTTCGTCGCTCTCTCTATGGCCTTAAGCAAGCCCCTCGCGCTTGGTTTGAGCGTTTTCCCTCTGTGGTCACTGTTGCTAGTTTTTCACCCAGTGATCACGAACCAGCATTGTTTGTCCACCTTTCTGCTCGTGGTCGCACTCTTCTTCTTCTATATGTTGATGACATGATCATCACTGGTGACGATTCTGAGTATATTGCCTTTGTCAAGGCCCGTCTTAATGAGCAATTCCTTATGTCTGATCTTGGTCCTCTTCGTTACTTTCTTGGGATTGAGGTTTCCTCCACCTCTGCTGGCTTTTTTATTTCCCAAGAAAAGTATATCCAGGATCTTCTTACTCGTGCGGCTCTTAGTGATGAGCGCACTGCTGAGACTCCTATGGAGCTCAATGTTCACCTTCGTGCTTCTGATGGTGAGCCCTTGTCTGACCCGACACGTTATCGTCATCTTGTTGGGAGTCTTGTGTATCTTGCTGTCACTCGTCCGGATATCTCCTATCCTGTCCATATTCTAAGTCAGTTTGTTTCTGCTCCCACTTCAGTTCACTATAGTCACCTTCTTCGCATTCTACGATATCTTCGTGGCACGATCTCTCATCGTCTCTTTTTCCCCGTTCCAGCTCGTTACAGCTCCAGGCCTATTCAGATGCTACGTGGGCTAGTGATCCTACGGATCGCCGTTCACTTTCTGCCTACTGTGTCTTTCTTGGTGGTTCCCTCATTTCCTGGAAGACGAAGAAACAGACTGCAGTTTCTCGTTCGAGTGCAGAGGCCGAGTTGCGAGCTATGGCTCTTCTGAGGGCTGAGGTGACTTGGTTACGATGGTTATTGGAGGATTTTGGTGTTTCTGTTACTACAGCTACCACCCTCCTATCAGACAGCACAGGTGCTATTAGTATTGCGCGGGACCCCGTGAAGCATGAGCTTACCAAACACATTGGTGTTGATGCTTCTTATGTGCGCGCTGCTGTGCAGGATCATTGTGACGCCCGGGAAATTAAGCTACAGTGATCCCCTGCTAATGATGTCACGTCACCTCGGTTATTGTGGATAAACTCGCGTTAGTTCGAAACCCAGTTCAAATTTCGAATTTAAAACAAAGGCAAACAATAAAGTTTTCAAAAGTCAAAACTAAAATGTTCTTATTGTGACAAATAATTCATAAGATATATTGGTGGAGAAACCAAGTCTTTATAAAATGTTTAAATGCACTAAACTAATTAAATCAGTAGCTAAAACCATTAATTAAATGCCTTTTATATTTTGTCAAATACTAAACTATATTATTTTGGGATGAAACCTTTTGTGGTTGTGACATAATTTATAACATCAAATTAGGTGCCACTTTGGTATTTTATTAAAACCAAAATAATTAGAAACTAAAAAAACAGAAAAGAAAAATAAGAAAAAGTAAAAGAAAACAAAACAAACAAAAAAAAGGAAAGGGAACCCGCCCTCCTCACTGGGCTCCGGCCCAATTGGCCAGCCCAACTGGCCCACCTAACCTCCCCTAGCCTATATGGCCTCGTACCCCAAACCCTAAAACCCCCGTCGCTCCACTCACCCCACTCCTCTCGCTCCCCTCACCATCCCTCGCGCTGCCGCACGCAGAGAGGCGAGACGCCTCGTGCCTGAACCCCCCCTCACACCCTCTCCTCCCTCCGTTCACTCCTACCTCCGCCGAGCCGCGCCGCTGCCATGCCACGGTGCTAGCCTTTCCCATCCCCTTGGCCCCGGCGCCGGCCTTTGCCTCCACCGACCTCACGTCGCTCCTTCTCCCCGCAACCGACTGGACGAGCCCGACGCCACGCCGCCGTGAACCCCGTGGCCACTGGCCACCGTTCGCCGCTCCGACGAGTCCAGGAGGATCGCCACCGACAACCTCGTCCATCCAGAGCGCCAAATCGAGCGGAGCCGCACCGATTCGCCGCCATCGATCTCGTCTTCGACATCCTGCACCGCCAGCCGCCGTCGTCGATTCGCTCGACCCCGACCGTCCCCAGCCTCCCCGACCACGTCCCCGGCTCCTTGGTGAGCTTCTCCTCCGGATTCCCCCTTCCTCAGCCTTGATTTGGTCGCCGTTTGCCGTCCCGAGCTCATCCGAGTCCGCTTGTATGCGTACGTACGTGCGTGAGTATTTGCTCGCGCTGCTCCTGCTGCCGCCACGCGCGGGCGTGCCGCGCCCGCCCGCGTCTACTGCTGCTCTTGCCGCGCGCCTCCCAACTGCTGCTGCTCGTGGCCGCTGCCTGATGTGTTGCCGTTGTTGCCGCTAAAACTCTGCTACTGTTGCCGTCGTTGACTGCTCCTCATGCGGCTGCTGCTCGCACTACTTCTGCTGCTAGCGCCGCGCCTAGTTGCTGCAGCTGCTCACCGCTGCTCTGCTCCGCGTATTGTTCTTGCTGCTGCTGCCGTCTCCCCTCGCCTACTTGCTACTGCCGCCACTTGCTATGATGCTTACTGCTGCCTGCTGCTCGTTTTGGCCATGACCACTGTTGGAGGATCCTATTCTAGGCTGCTCCTACGTGAATACTTACCTGGTCATCTGGTCATACTACTAGATTAGTGGACTTTGTTATGGTGTTAGTTGGCCGCACCTGCGTGTGCATGGGTTGTATATATGTACACTCGTGTTGTATCAGTGAATGTGAGTTCAGTCTCTCTCTCGCGCGTCCATCTTCCTTGCAGCCTCGGCCATGGCCGAGTGTGCTACGTGGTGTGTGTGCGTGTGTGCTCTTAGTGTGTGGCCGACCCCATTAGAAAGGAAAAAAAATAGATAATAATAAAGTAAATAATTAGTGGCTTAATTAATTAAATGATTAGTAATTAGTTAATTAGCCTAATCACATCAACAGTGGGACCTGCAGCTTAGTTAGTCTAATCAGTAAATAAATACACTGTTAATTAAAGCGGGGACACTGACATGTGGGGCCTAACCCATTTGACCAGTCAACGGTCCAGTCAAACTCTGACTGGATAGTTGACCAGGTCCCAGTTGTCAGCCCCTAAGCACACTATGGGTACACCCTTTGAGTAACCATTGTATTTAGGTTTAATGAGTTCGAATTATTAATAATTAAAATAATTTCAGAAAATGTTTAAAAACTTCGAAAATTAATATAAAATAAACCGTAAGTCAGATGAAAATACTTTGTACATAAAAGTTGCTCAGAACGACGAGACGAACCCGGATACGCAGCCCGTTCGTCCGCCACACATCCCTAACATACCGAACTCGCAACTTTTCCCCTCCGGCTCCTCTGCCCGAAAACGCGAGACACCGGGGATACTTTCCCGGATGTTTCCCCCCTTCACCGGTATCACCTAGCTCATACCGCGTTAGGGCACCCCTAGCACCGTTACTTGTAATGTCATGCATCGCTATGCATCTGTTTGCTTAAATATTTATTGTTTCTTCCCCCTCTTCTCTCGCTAGACACCGAGACCGACGCTGCTGCTACCCAGTACGACTACGGAGTTGACGATCCCTCTCTCTTGCCAGAGCAACCAGGCAAGCCCCCCCTTGATCACCAGATATCGCCTACTCTCTTCTATACTGCTTGCATTAGAATAGTGTAGCATGATACTGCTTTCCGTTATTCCTATCCTGATGCATAGCCTGTCCTTGTTACTACTGTTGTTACCTTTACCTGCAATCCTACATGCCTAGTATAGGATGCTAGTTTTCCATCAGTGGCCCTACATTCTTGTCCGTCTGCTGTGCTATACTATCGGGCCGTGATCACTCGGGAGTTGATCACGGGTATATACTATACTTTATACATGATACATGTGGTGACTAAAGTCGGGTCGGCTCGAGGAGTACCCGAGAGTGATTCACGGATTGGGGGCTGAAAGGACCTTTGTCCCAACGGCCCTCTGTGTGGATCTTTGTGGCGAAGCGACAGGGCAGGTTGAGGTCACCTAGGAGAGAGGTGGGCCTGGCCCTGTCGGCGTTCGCGGATACTTAACATGCTTAACGAGATCTGGGTATTTGATCTGAGTCTGGCTACTGGCCTATACGCACTAACCAACTACGCAGGAAAGATATGGGCCCTCGGTGTCGTGGTATCAGCCGAAGCCTTCGTGACATCAGCGACTGAGCGGCGCGCGCCGGATTGGACTGGAACACCACTAGGCTAGGTCTGCTTCCGGCCGCCCACGCAACGTGCAGGTGTGCTCAGGGCGATGGGCCCAGACTCCTGCGCGCTTAGGTTTAGACCGGCGTGCTGACCTCTCTGTTGAGCCTAGGTGGGGCTGCGACATGTTGATCTTCCGAGGCCGGGCATGACCCAGGAAAGTGTGTCCGGCCAAATGGGATCAAGCGTGTTGGGTTATGTGGTGCACCCCTGCAGAGAAGTTAATCTATTCGAATAGCCGTGTCCCTCGGTAAAAGGACGACCCGGAGTTGTACCTTGACCTTATGACAACTGGAACCGGATACTTAATAAAACACCCTTCCAAGTGCCAGATACAACCCGGTGATCGCTCTCTAACAGGGCTTCGAGGAGGGGAACGCCGGGTAGGTTTATGCTATGCGATGCTACCTGGAGGACTTCAGTCTACTCTCTTCTATATGCTGTAAGACGGAGGCTGCCAGAAGCGTAGTCTTCGACATGATTAGCTATCCCCCTCTTATTCTGGCATTCTGCAGTTCAGTCCACTGATATGGCCCTTTACACATATATCCATGCATATGTAGTGTAGATCCTTTCTTGCGAGTACTTTGGATGAGTACTCACGGTTGCCTTGTTTCCCCTTTTTCCCCATCTCTCTATCTGATTGCTGCAACCAGACGATGGAGCCCAGGAGGCAAACGCCACCGTCGACGACGACTCATACTACTCTGGAGGTGCCTACTACTACGTGCAGCCCGCTGACGACGACCAGGAGTAGTTAGGAGGATCCCAGGCAGGAGGCCTGCGCCTCGTTCGATTTGTATCCCCGTTTGTGCTAGCCTTCTTAAGGCAAACTTGTTTAACTTATGTCTGTACTCAGATATTGTTGGTTCCGCTGACTCGTCTATGATCGAGCACTTGTATTCGAGCCCTCGAGGCCCCTGGCTTGTATTATGATGCTTGTATGACTTATTTTATGTTTTAGAGTTGTGTTGTGATATCTTCTCGTCAGTCCCTGATCTTGACCGTACACGTTTGCGTGCATGATTAGTGTACGATTGAATCGGGGGCGTCACAAGTTGGTATCTGAGCCAACTGCCTGTAGGAATCCCCCTTCCACACTCCTTGGCCGAAGTCGAGTCTAGACATTGCAAAACTTTTACTAACATGGCTGTGCGGCCCATGGGCCCAGGTCACCATTGGGTGGTATTAGGATCTTTTATTCCTCGGCCTATACTCTGGGAGTCTGACCTCTCTTCTATTCGGGTTAAATGATTTTGCTAAAATCTAACTCTAGGTTCTCGTTACCACTTCCTGCCGGAGATCCCTTTCATTATGGATGATCGACTGCTTCAACAGAAGATTCTGACAATACTCTCCGATATTCTCTCGAGACCTTGTGCCTGCCGCCTTTGCAATTCCCTACCACCGAAATATCCCTATGGATAAATACTTACACCTGTCGTTCTTACTTTTATTCCCAGTCGATCTTGTTATTACAAGGTACTCCGAGAATCCTTTGAGCTTACTGCCTTGCTGTTCTTTGTCACCTGAATACCCCTACGGATAATTCTCGCACTTATCGAGTATCCGCTCATCCCCAGTTGATTTTGGTATTTCACTAAAGCTGTTGAAATACCATTCGATCTTCCGAGGATCCTCAACAACCTATTGCTTTTGAAATTCTTGGTTGCTTGCATTGGGATTAAATCCTATAAGTCTGGTAATCTTATTGGCATCCTTTGTCATTATCATTTTAAGTCTGATGATCCACTATGATATGAATGCTCTCAATCCTCAGTCATATCCTAGAATTCATCCTTCCGGCTCAAGCGTCATTTTAAACGTGAGCTGATTCTCGCCAATCAAATTATCGTCGATTGTGCCCCTAAGTATATTGAACTTATCCATCCTTGATCAGAGCGTCTGCTTCTGATCCTTCGCTTTGTAAATCATAATTCCTTTGCAATTGAGCTCTAAGTACTCAGTTGTTACTACAATCCAATGTCTTGGCTTTGATTCTTCCTCTGATTGTGAGCCGATACTCACATCAGATCCCTTATGGACCATCAGAACCTTGTTGGATTTTATCCGACAACGTCCTTCATATTCAATCACTTTGGAAGTTCTTTCCCTGATACATAATGCCTTTGGTAAATCATATTCCTTGATTTGGTCAACCATGCCCTACCTTCGAGCTGGTGAAAATTACTCTCGAAGCTTGTGGTATATGTTCCTAAGATGCCACGATGGGTTGGACCTACACCTTCCTTAATCTGTGGGAACCCGAGAGTTTTCACGAGCCATACTCATCTGGTATTTCACCAGGTAAAACTTTCAACACTAATGCCTTTATCTAAACGTGAGAAGTGAATGGAAGGTTATACATTGAATAAGTGGGAGTCGACCTTGAACTTTGTGTTCATGCCCATGGACACGATGTAGATCCTATCATAAAAGCTTCTTGTAGTAATGATTGTTTCCTTGATATAATATCATATGGTATCTGAGAATTGACCCCTTTGCAATCGTGGTTCCGGCCATATTCTTCTTTGATCCCATTTCTCGGGCAAGTTTAAGCACTTGTCTTCTATGGATCAATACACCTGTCCAACCTTTACTTTGATCTTTCTTCGAGTATTACCCCGTGGTGTCTCGATATTAGCACAGAACCATATTACTTCTTATGAGTTCTTCAAGTATTATTTCTCACCGATTCCAATTTTCCTCGGGGTCTGAGTTGTTAGACACTCAAGGACACTGATAGGTGAATCAATTCCGCACTCTGATTCAATAACTCTAAGTAATCTCCGTTGCTCATGAGTTTATTAATCCTTCAAGTCATTCCTAGCCTGATCGGCTATATCATTAATGTGCTAAATTTTAACTGTGCTAATTGGTCCCTATTCCCGGAGCACAGCCTTTGGCGATGAGCTAATCTTACATCGATCTTCCTCGTCATATCATTGGTTCCTGAATAGCAAGCTTAATTTCGAGTTTGTGTCGTACCCATGGTTCCAATAACATTTTGCTCCATCATTCCTTTGACTCGATGTCGTCGCTGATTGATTACATCTTCATGAAATCTCTCGACAAATGTGTCGTGATCATCATCAACCTTAGGAGCTCTTCTAGGATATCAACCGGATTCAGGAAGACAAATACCATCCTTGCCCTCGATGAGTTGTGTTATCATCGGCCACTTTATTGCCTTCCCTCCAACACAAACTTGTTCGTGTTTTGTGTTATACCTTGAGTTCCTTGCTACCCAGCATTGTTCTTCTTTACCTTGGAGTATTACCACCTTTTTATGTCAAGAATGCCGTGGGAATCTCACCACCCCTTAAGAATTCTCGATATAGTTATACTTCTCACCATCACCATTCTTTCTTGGTCCTCGTGTTGGTTCCAACCGGGGTACCAACGAGTGAATGGTGTTGTTTGGATTCTGCACTTCTAGCAACCCTATTGCTTTGAAGTTAATGGTCGGTCGTTCATTCTTAGACTATTGATTATTGAATCACCATTCTGACATTGTCGTACAACCCAACCCATAATTCGGGCGCACCTTTCAACCAATGTTTAATTGTGTATGTTTTCCTCGAGCATACATCATTATATCTTTTGTTTTGACAAATGTTATATCCTTGTTCACATACTTGTGGAAATACATCCTTTTGGAAACCTCGATGAATTGTCGCTGAGTTCATCAGCTACCACCTTATCCCTTCATGGGTTTAATGATGAGCTCCTATTTCGGAACTTGCTTCCATAGTCCATTTCCCGAGAATCTTACAATGTCATCTCGTCAATTTATGTTGCACCTTTTCTTTTCAGGAATCCCGTGTCTGACTTATCTTGACACCAATCAGATCTAAATCTCGGTCAGATATGATGGTTGGAACATATTTTCAAGAGTTATAACATTGATCCTCATATGACCTGATAAGGTGATGTCATGCACACCTGACCGGAGGACCTAGTGCTATAGTTTCCTTTTTAACAAGGTTAATCATTTTTCCATGAGGAAATTGTAAGACTTTGTTCCTGATAGATCCTTCCTGTATCCAAAGTCTGACCTTTGCTTGAAGACCATGTCAATGCGATTTCAAAGCATGTCTGTGGAACTCCGATTTTCAATAAAAACATTTGAAGCACAATGCTAAATTCTCTTTATCAATTATCTAAACACCGTTGTTTGGGTAATGTCAAGAAATTCCTCTCCCCTTACCTAAAGGGTTTTCTACGTTATATCCTGTCATGGATATCATGCCTTGCTTGTCCTTGGGAAGGTATACCCGAAATATGTGTTTAAACACATTTTCCTTTTCATTGTTCTATTTAATCTGATGATCACCTTTTCCTTTCCATTGTTTGGTTTAACTTTTATTGTGATCTATATGATCTAAGCAGTAATATTCTTTTGCTTAAGTAAACACCTAGGTGTGCAATCGTGTTGGTAAGACCTTGTTACTATTGTTGATGACATTCCGGTAGCCACCGATGGACGAGAACCTTGCCTATTGGTCTGCCTCGTTCAACGAGCAGAAAAATGGTTCTCTTCGTCCCTCGCCCCTGGTACCGACGTTGTTGCCGAGATAATCGACAGGCTACCCTCTGACATGTCTTGCTATCATGATCGTGCAAGATGTCAGTCCCCTTCCTACTTTTAACCACATAGTGGGACCATAATCCACAGTTCCCAGAATCGAAACCTGACTCTCCTGTGCACCCCTGTTCCCAAAGTTATTCCTCGCGCGTAGCCTCCTATGTAATTCATGGACCACCGTCCTAGTGATTTATTCTGGTAACAGCCACATTACTTACTCCCGTTGCTTTCAACCCCTTCCACACTCTGTTTCAAGCATCGAACGATTGCCTGCCGACTTGAAACTTCCCATGATACCTCTTTATTTTGCTCTCGATATTTTCTTAAGTTTCAATTCGAGAGTTACTTTCCGCCACCTTCCCCGATGTTATCTACCACATAGTCAACCTTGTAGAGGTCCATTCTCCCAGAATACCCCCTTATTCTTTCGTAAGTACGATGGAGTTCCCGAAGAAAGGATGCTGACTTCATCATGATGACTTGAAGCAGAGAAATGACGACGTCAATGTAATGGATCGATCTCTTCGAGAAGAGCAACCAAGACCGAGAAGACTCGTTAGAATTTCGTAAACCAAATCCTTTCCCCATTACTTCCCCTCTCAAATCTCGGGACGAGATTTCTTGTAGTGGAGGAGAATTGTGACGTCCGGGAAATTAAGCTACAGTGATCCCCTGCTAATGATGTCACGTCACCTCGGTTATTCTGGATAAACTCGCGTTAGTTCGAAACCCAGTTCAAATTTCGAATTTAAAACAAAGGCAAACAATAAAGTTTTCAAAAGTCAAAACTAAAATGTTCTTATTGTGACAAATAATTCATAAGATATATTGGTGGAGAAACCAAGTCTTTATAAAATGTTTAAATGCACTAAACTAATCAAATCAGTAGCTAAAACCATTAATTAAATGTCTTTTATATTTTGTCAAATACTAAACTATATTATTTTGGGATGAAACCTTTTGTGGTTGTGACATAATTTATAACATCAAATTAGGTGCCACTTTGGTATTTTATTAAAACCAAAATAATTAGAAACTAAAAAAACAGAAAAGAAAAATAAGAAAAAGTAAAAGAAAACAAAACAAACAAAAAAAAGGAAAGGGAACCCGCCCTCCTCACTGGGCTCCGGCCCAATTGGCCAGCCCAACTGGCCCACCTAACCTCTCCTGGCCTATATGGCCTCGTACCCTAAACCCTAAAACCCCCGTCGCTCCACTCACCCCACTCCTCTTGCTCCCCTCACCATCCCTCGCGCTGCCGCACGCAGAGAGGCGAGACGCCTCGTGCCTGAACCCCCCTCACACCCTCTCCTCCCTCCGTTCACTCCTACCTCCGCCGAGCCGCGCCGGTGCCATGCCACGGCGCTAGCCTTTCCCATCCCCTTGGCCCCGGCGCCGGCCTCTGCCTCCACCGACCTCAGGTCGCTCCTTCTCCCCGCAACCGACTGGACGAGCCCGACGCCACGCCGCCGTGAACCCCATGGCCACTGGCCACCGTTCGCCGCTCCGACGAGTCCAGGAGGATCGCCACCGACGACCTCGTCCATCCAGAGTGTCAAATCGAGCGGAGCCGCACCGATTCGCCGCCATCGATCTCGTCTTCGACATCCTACACCGCCAGCCGCCGTCGTCGATTCGCTCGACCCCGACCGTCCCCAGCCTCCCCGACCATGTCCCCGGCTCCTTAGTGAGCTTCTCCTCCGGATTCCCCCTTCCTCAGCCTTGATTTGGTCGCCGTTTGCCGTCCCGAGCTCATCCGAGTTCGCTTGTACGCGTACGTACGTGCGTGAGTATTTGCTCGCGCTGCTCCTGCTGCCGCCATGCGCGGGCGTGCCGCGCCCGCCCGCGTCTACTGCTGCTCTTGCCGCGCGCCTCCCAACTGCTGCTACTCGTGGCCGCTGCCTGATGTGTTGCCGTTGTTGCCGCTAAAACTCTGCTACTGTTGCCGTCGTTGACTGCTCCTCATGCGGCTGCTGCTCGCACTACTTCTGCTGCTAGTGCCGCGCCTAGTTGCTGCGGCTGCTCACCGCTGCTCTGCTCCGCGTATTGTTCTTGCTGCTGCTGCCGTCTCCCCTCGCCTACTTGCTACTGCTGCCACTTGCTATGATGCTTATTGTTGCCTGCTGCTCGTTTTGGCCATGACCACTGTTGGAGGATCCTATTCTAGGCTGCTCCTACGTGAATACTTACCTGGTCATCTGGTCATACTACTAGATTAGTGAAGTTTGTTATGGTGTTAGTTGGCCGCACCTGCGTGTGCATGGGTTGTATATATGTACACTCGTGTTGTATCAGTGAATGTGAGTTCAGTCTCTCTCTCGCGTCCATCTTCCTTGCAGCCTCGGCCATGGCCGAGTGTGCTACGTGGTGTGTGTGCGTGTGTGCTCTTAGTGTGTGGCCGACCCCATTAGAAAGGGAAAAAATAGATAATAATAAAGTAAATAATTAGTGGCTTAATTAATTAAATGATTAGTAATTAGTTAATTAGCCTAATCACATTTACAGTGGGACCTGCAGCTTAGTTAGTCTAATCAGTAAATAAATACACTGTTAATTAAAGCGGGGACACTGACATGTGAGGCCTAACCCATTTGACCAGTCAACGGTCCAGTCAAACTCTAACTGGATAGTTGACCAGGTCCCAGTTGTCAGCCTCTAAGCACACTATGGGTACACCCTTTGGGTAACCATTGCATTTAGGTTTAATGAGTTCGAATTATTAATAATTAAAATAATTTCAGAAAATGTTTAAAAACTTCAAAAATTAATATAAAATAAACCGTAAGTCAGATGAAAATAATTTGTACATGAAAGTTGCTCAGAACGACGAGACGAACCCGGATACGCAGCCCGTTCATCCGCCACACACCCCTAACATACCGAACTCGCAACTTTTCCCCTCCGGCTCCTCTGCCCGAAAACGCGAGACACCAGGGATACTTTCCCGGATGTTTCCCCCCTTCACCGGTATCACCTAGCTCATACCGCGTTAGGGCACCCCTAGCACCGTTACTTGTAATGTCATGCATCGCTATGCATCTGTTTGCTTAAATATTTATTGTTTCTTCCCCCTCTTCTCTCGCTAGACACCGAGACCGTCGCTGCTGCTACCCAGTACGACTACGGAGTTGACGACCCCTCTCTCTTGCTAGAGCAACCAAGCAAGCCCCCCCTTGATCACCAGATATCGCCTACTCTCTTCTATACTGCTTGCATTAGAGTAGTGTAGCATGATACTGCTTTCCGTTATTCCTATCCTGATGCATAGCCTGTCCTTGTTACTACTGTTGTTACCTTTACCTGCAATCCTACATGCCTAGTATAGGATGCTAGTTTTCCATCAGTGGCCCTACATTCTTGTCCGTCTGCTGTGCTATACTATCGGGCCGTGATCACTCGGGAGTTGATCACGGGTATATACTATACTTTATACATGATACATGTGGTGACTAAAGTCGGGTCGGCTCGAGGAGTACCCGAGAGTGATTCACGGATTGGGGGCTGAAAGGACCTTTGTCCCAACTGCCCTCTGTGTGGATCTTTGTGGCGGAGCGACAGGGCAGGTTGAGGTCACCTAGGAGAGAGGTGGGCCTGGCCCTGTCGGCGTTCGCGGATACTTAACATGCTTAACGAGATCTGGGTATTTGATCTGAGTCTGGCTACTGGCCTATACGCACTAACCAACTACGCGGGAAAGATATGGGCACTCGGCGTCGTGGTATCAGCCGAAGCCTTCGTGACGTCAGCAACTGAGTGGCGCGCGCCGGATTGGACTGGAACACCACTAGGCTAGGTCTGCTTCCGGCCGCCCACGCAACGTGCAGGTGTGCTCAGGGCGATGGGCCCAGACCCCTGCGCGCTTAGGTTTAGACCGACGTGCTGACCTCTCTGTTGTGCCTAGGTGGGGCTGCGACGTGTTGATCTTCCGAGGCCGGGCATGACCCAGGAAAGTGTGTCCGGCCAAATGGGATCAAGCGTGTTGGGTTATGTGGTGCACCCCTGCAGAGAAGTTAATCTATTCGAATAGCCGTGTCCCTCGGTAAAAGGACGACCCGGAGTTGTACCTTGACCTTATGACAACTAGAACCAGATATTTAATAAAACACACCCTTCCAAGTGCCAGATAAAACCTGGTGATCGCTCTCTAACAGGGCTTCGAGGAGGGGATCGCCGGGTAGGTTTATGCTATGCGATGCTACCTGGAGGACTTCAGTCTACTCTCTTCTATATGCTGCAAGACGGAGGCTGCCAGAAGCGTAGTCTTCGACAGGATTAGCTATCCCCCTCTTATTCTGGCATTCTGCAGTTCAGTCCACTGATATGGCCCTTTACACATATATCCATGCATATGTAGTGTAGCTCCTTTCTTGCGAGTACTTTGGATGAGTACTCACGGTTGCCTTGTTTCCCCTTTTTCCCCATCTCTCTATCCGATTGCTGCAACCAGACGATGGAGCCCAGGAGCCAAACGCCACCGTCGACGATGACTCATACTACTCTGGAGGTGCCTACTACTACGTGCAGCCCGCTGACGACGACCAGGAGTAGTTAGGAGGATCCCGGGCAGGAGGCATGCGCCTCGTTCGATCTGTATCCCCGTTTGTGCTAGCCTTCTTAAGGCAAACTTGTTTAACTTATGTCTGTACTTAGATATTGTTGCTTCCACTGACTCGTCTATGATCGAGCACTTGTATTCGAGCCCTCGAGGCCCCTGGCTTGTATTATGATGCTTGTATGACTTATTTTATGTTTTAGAGTTGTGTTGTGATATCTTCCTGTCAGGCCCTGATCTTGATCGTACACGTTTGCGTGCATGATTAGTGTACGATTGAATCGGGGGCGTCACAATCATGTTGTTGCTCTTCAGTATGTGCCTTCTGAGTTACAGCTAGCGGACTTCTTCATGAAGGTTCAGACTAGAGCGCAACATGGGTTTCACCTCTCCAAACTCAGTGTTGTGGATCAACCATGAGTTTGAGGGGGGGGGGGTGTTAGAGTTATATTAAGTGATGTCTTTTGGCCTTTTACATTCTAGTCTCTTGGCATCATCTTGTAGCCTTTTGGCATTCTTATGTATGTGTATATATGTTAGCATTTGCCTCCTAATAATATAAGCTGCATATTTCCAACACCAAGCACCACCGGCTTCTTGGTCCAAGTCCCGATATCAGATTGATAGATGCAGAGCTGAGGAGATGGTACACCTAAGAAGACATGAGCTTGTGCGGCAACGATGAAGCTGCAGCTGCCGCAGTAATGGTGCCCCGCCTCTCCGTGCCCAACGAGGCCTTTGTTGCACCTGCGCATAATGGTAAGCGAGAGCGGGTTGAATAGGTGTTGGGAGCCGGGGTGCGGGAGGTGGTAGATTTTGTGGGTGAAGGCGTCGTAGACAAAGTATTGGCGAAATCCGGGAAGCTGAGCCATGCATGAATGGGCACCGGGGACGACGCATAGGAGGACGAGGCCGCCGTCGTCGTTCTCCGTGGCCATGATGTAGGGCGAGACGGCGAACTCGGTGTGGTCCATGTGGGTGGCGTGAACGCAGAAGTAGGAGACGAGCGGTGGGGCGATGGCGCAGAAGGTGATTTGGAGTTGGCCCTTGAGACCGGGGCCATCCAGATTGTTAAATTGTGATCCAAATTCTAGTACCGTATTGGACTAGACGTAGTACATACGGTGTGGGCCTTTTGCGTTGGTACCGACGCGTACGAGTACAACTCGTTTACTTGTCCTACAAGGACTCCTATGTGTTGCCCCTCATATATACCCCATGTAGTCGCACCTCAGACGGTCTGTCGTCTCGTGCTTGTAATACTCCTCCTCATAGTGATTGCGCCTTCGTGCGTCCATGGTTTTCTCCTGCAAGGGTTTCCACGTAAAAATCCGTGTCTCTTTGTCTTGTTTATTTCTCGTTATTATCTAACAAGTGGTATCAGAGCTGAGGTTTCTATACGAGATTTTTGCGACCAGAGTTAGGGTTGCGGTCTGTTCTGCCGCCGCCGTCCCGAATCGCCGAGGCCGACTGGATTTCCGTTGCACACGACCCGTCGTTCCGAAGACAGAGAACTTTCCGCTGCGCGCGCCACCGCAGAGATCCGCCTCCGAGGTCGAGCAGTGCAAGGATCCAAGTCCCAAGGTATTTGGCAGCAAGCAATCTACCAGCCGTTGCTTCGTCGCGTGGAGATAGAGGCCAAATCAAGTTCATCTACGAGTACTGTCCACGTGAAGAGATACATTAGCACAAGTTTCGAGATCTAATTGAAAAGTGCTACCACTGTTGCTACTTCATGTGACGTGAGGCTGTGCTAGTTCGGTTTTTGTTCTGCGTTCGTCTGTCCATTGCTACGTCCAGCCAACTACTACCAGGTGTTACTGTTCCTAGTTCTTTGCTCCGCGTAATTTAAATTCTGTCAAGAATTTTTCTTTCGACTTGTACTACTTTGTGCACATATTTAACCGACTCATGGCATTCATGAAGTACGATCTTCCGTCGCTGAACCGTGACACAAGGTTTACCCTATGGCAAGTCAAGATGCGGGCGTTGTTGGCACAGACCGACTATGATGAAGCACTGGATAGTTTTGGGAAGAATCGAATTGAGGACTGGACTGCTGAGGAGAAAAGAATTGATTGTAAGGCTTTGTCACAAATTCAACTCCATTTGCATAATAATATTTTGCAGGAAGTTTTGAGCGAGAAAACAGCCGCCGCTCTATGGTTAAAGCTGGAAGGGATTTGCATGACTAAAGATCTCACCAGCAAGATGCATCTGAAGCAAAAATTATTCCTGCACAGGTTACCCGAGGAAGGTAATGTTTTGAATCATATTTCTGAATTTAAAGAGATCATATCTGATCTAGCTGCAATGGAGGTTAAGTATGAAGAGGAAGATACTGCTTTGATGTTACTTTGTTCACTGCCAAGTTCTTATACAAATTTTAGAGACACCATATTATACAGTCGTGATACTCTCACACTTAATGAAGTTTATGAAGCTTTGAACTCTAAGGAGAAGATAAAATTAATGGTGCCTCATGATGGTTCAAGTTCATCCCAATCAGAGGGATTATCTGTTCGTGGCAGGACAAAGGAGAAGAACTCCAATAATGGAAACAGAGGCAAAAGTAAAAACGGCTATAGGGGCCGGTCACAATGCAGAGACAAGAAATATAGCAGGTATTGCAAGAGAGACAGGCATGACATCTCAGAGTGTTTCAAGTTGCAGAATAAAGAAAAGAGGAAAGGTAACAAACAAGGTGAAAATTCTGCTAACGTTGCTCGTGATGATAGTTCCGATGATGCTCTTGTCGTTATTGCTGGATGTGCTGAGACCAATGATGAGTGGGTACTTGATACTGCATGTACTTTTCATATGTGCCCACATAGAGATTGGTTTAATACTTTTGATTCCACTACTTCTGCTGATTCCGTTTTGGGTTTTGATAATTCACCATGCAAGATTGAAGGCATAGGTTCTATTCGAATCAAGATGTTCGATGGTACAGTCAGAACTTTGACAGATGTTCGGTATATTCCGAAGATGAAGAGAAATCTTATCTCTGTTAGTGCCCTTGATGCAAAGGGATACAAGTATTCAGGTGGAGATAGTGTTTTGAAAGTCACCGAAGGTTCCCTTGTTGTGATGAAAGGTGACTTAAGTTCGACCAATGGTCTTTATTACCTTCGAGGTTCTACCGTTTCAGGTAACGCTACTCCAGTTATTTTAAAGAATTCTGATTGTGATGCTGCTAACCTTTGGCATATGCGTCTTGGACACATGAACTAAAAGACCGCTGCAGTATGCACCTCGTTCGTTGTTTTGCCCACAGCCCACCAACAGACAGACATTCGTTCCTACGAGCTGGACTTCGTTGAAAATTCTTCATTCAAGCAAGAACAATGGTCATGTAAGTAAAAAAGAAATACTCAAAGGAGACGGGGGCAATGCGTTCGTCGTCGGGGACGTTGTCCTCTTCATGCACTGCGTCGACGGGGAGATGGTCTCGGGCGGAGGGAGCCGAGGGATAGGACACTGGGTTGGGCGGAGGTCGACGATGAGCTGCCGCGCTTCACCGTCAGCATGAGGCAGAGTTGGGCCAGGAGGTGGACGAGGCCCTGCTACTTGCGGCCGAGCTGCTCGTCGGCATGGACGCCGTTTTCCTCGTGTGTGTCGCTGATGGGCAACTGCTCGCCGGATTTCGTCGCGAGCTCAGGTATTCCGCTGTCTCCCAGTAGCCGCCCAATCTTTTCCTCATCCGCCATGGCCGCCAGCTCGAGCTCTCCTACAGGATTGAGACGAGCATGACCCTGCTACGTTTCATACTGGAATCTTAGCTATTGGTTTTACAATTTTTTGCATTCATAATCTGTAGTTGCTATGCACATTCCCAGTATGCCGTGATGGCAAGTTTGATATGAACACCCACTGCATTCTTGGCTTCTTGCCATGTTTTTTTGCTTAGGAAGAACATGTTTTAGGGAGGGAAACAATGTTAGGAATAAGCCGTGTCCGTCACGATGGCGACCACGTCGGGTGCGTGTGCGTGCGCACACCGGACGCGTCGGGTGCAGACTGAGCTGCATCGGGTCCGTGGCGGGAGTGCACGGGTGTGCGTGTGTGTGGGTTGGTTAGACAAATGCGCGGGGGTGTGGCCGCGCCGGGCGCTGGACCCGGTCATGTCCCGTTGGCGTGCGGGCGCGGAAGCTGTGGAGCACGGGGCGTGGCGAAGTGGGCAGCGGGGCTGCGGCGGACGTGGGGGTTGGCGCGCGCGTGTATAAGCCCCGAGCCCGCGTGTTGTAGTCTGTAGCTTGAGTTCGTGGCTTGAGTAAAAAAAAAGCGGCTGTTCGTGCGGCCCGCGGCGTTCGTGCGCTGGGTATATCTTGCTATGTGCGTCTCGTTCTTCCTCCTTTCTTCTACGTTCATGCGAGAGAGAGAGAGACCTCCGGTGAGAGGCAAGGCGAGGCTCCGGCAACAACAAACAAGTGAACTACATTGGACATGGCAAGAAAACATGGCAGTTTTTGATATTAGTAGTTGCCATATGGACATGACATTTTGGCAATTCTAGAAATCTTTGTAATGACACAACATCAACTAATGATGATTTTTGCCATGGAAAATTCATGCTCCATTTTAGTTGTTTTCACCCATGGCATTTGGAGAGAACGTCGCAGAAGATGATGTTGCACGAGAGATCCACCCAAGCCACGGTGCCATTGCTTCCTCCGATGGTGAGTGTCTTGCTTGTGAGGTGGTGTTCTGGATATGATGGACCCATCACCACCGGCTTGTTGCTCCAGGTCTTGATAGCAGAGTCATAGATGCAGAGGTGAGGAGATTTTTTACCCCAAAAAATGTAGGATTGTGCGGCAACGACAAGCCGGTGGTGATGGGTCCATCATATTCGGCTTCCAATCAACATCACTCCACCATGGCGTCAACATCTCCAGTATGCTTCTTGCTAGGTGATTTCAGCAACGGCACCCCTAGTCGTTTATGTATTTGCTTCGTACCTGGCATATCAAATTCCGCATTTCTTCAGCAACAGTTTGGGAAAGAAAAATCGACAAACAACTAGCGCTAATAGAACCATTATTCTACATTTCCATGCAAAAAGGCTACTGAAAAAAGACCAGCATGCAACGCTCACGCCCTATAAATAAATTACATGTCACAGGAGAAGTGTGATTGTTCTGGTTAGGATTTCACCGTCAGCATCCCCAAATTGGTGGCATTTGACTTGCGCGCTAGGCGTATACCAGTTTGGGAAAATGCATCCTACTACCGGGTGTAGTTACACCTATTTTGCATATACTACCATGTGGTAGTATATACTCTACTTTATTATTTTAAGTATGTTCATATGCTATATCTAAGATACTACAAAGCGAGTTATGTGAAAAAATTACATATATACAATGTGTTCAAAAGATATATAATGTGTTCAAAACCTCGATAAGTTCCTCCCAAACAAGAGGTGCCTAGTGTCCACCAAACATGTCTTGAGATGAATAGTATCATGACCTGGCATATCTTATTTCGGTTGAACTCGTACCCTAAAACCCACACTATCGACGACAATGCTGTCCCCACTCACCAAGAAGAACATGCATTGGTCTGGTAGTTTAGCATGGAGTATTGTTGGAAGTATCAGTTACCTGGAGCGGATTGGAGATATGCAGATATCCTACTTGCGCCGTAGCCCTCTGCTACATAATAAGTCCTCTCAGCAGGGAACTCCACCACTTGCTCAGCAGTCTCGTTCTTCATGTCAACAGCAAGCACCCAAGCTGTGTGTTGCATTGGGCTGAAGTCAATCTTGGCGAGGAAGTAAACAATGGCATCATTCTGCAGGCTGAGTGTGGGCAGGCCAACGCAAAGAGACGACAAGGTTGGGAAGGTAGCGACGGTACCAGCCGCATCAACCATTATACGGGTGGAATCGAGCTTGCATTCCATGTGCCATTCCTTGGGCCAGGACCGACGGCCCTTCTTGATGCTCCATGCTGTGGCCATCCAACGAAGGGAGGGGACCTTAGAGGAGCTTGTGTCGTCCGGGTGAAGCAGCATCTCAACATACTTGATGGTGTTGCCAAAGACCGCAATGTCGCGAACAGACCTTGGATTGATACCCCACTCGCCGGGTTTGGACGGCAGCTTCAGGTAGCAAAGCTTGGGGCGTTTGGCGAGAACGTCACAGAAGACGATGTTGCGCCAGAGATCCACCCAAGCCACGGTGCCATTGCTTCCTCCGATGGTGAGTGTCTTGCTTGGGAGGTGGAGTTCTGGATATGATGAACCCATCACCACCGGCTTGTTGCTCCAGGTCTTGATAGCAGAGTCATAGATGCAGATGTGAGGAGATTCTTTACCCCAGAAAACGTAGGATTGTGCGGCAACGATGAAGTCGGCCTCAGCCTCGGCCTCTCCATGTACATGGGGGCGTAGGCCGACGTGCTTGCTGGTGTTTTTGGAGCTTTTTTCGTTGGGCTTGCGCATGATGGCGAGCGAGGGCTGGCTGAGTCGGTGTTGGAAGCCGGGTTGCGGGAGTTGGTGAAGTTTGCGGGCGAGGGCGTCGTAGACGAAGTATTGGCAATTTTCGGGACGCAAGTGATCGGTAGGATAGTCGGGGTCGGCGGTGGCGACGCATAGGAGGACGAGGCCGCCGTCGGTCTCGGTGGCCAGGATGTAAGGCGCGACGGGGAACTCGGTGTGGTCCATGTGGGAGGCGTGGACGCAGAAGTAGGAAACGAGCGGCGGGGCGACGGCGCAGAAAGTGACCTGGAGTCGGCCCCTGAGATTGGGGGCCCCGGCCACCATATCGATGACGGCGGTGGTGGCGTTCTTGCGGTCGGCGAAGTAGGCGCATGGATCGATGAGGACGAAGGGCGGCCGCTCGCCGCCGCCGTCGTCGTCGGGGTAGCCGTAGGCGGGAGGAGCCGGTGGCCACTGCATGTCCTTCTCTTCGCCGCCGCCGTCGGGGTAGCCGTAATCGGCCATCGGATCCTCCCAGTCTTCAAATTGGCCGTCAATCGATCCCAAATCGATTGCCTTGTTCAAGCTGGATGGATCACAAATCGTTGCTTTCGTCTCGGCGGGTGTGTGCGTGGATGGATTTATGGGGTGGATTGGCACGATCGATCCGTGTTGGGTGCAGATCGATTCGAGATGAAAACGAATCGCAGTGGGAGTCGGAGTATAAGCGGTCGTAGGGCGCAGCCCAGTCCAGGTCGGAGTGAAATTATAGGGGATTACACATGCATGCATGGGTTTCTGAAAAAAAAAGCATGTTGCCATCTACTCCCTCCGTCCCTTGATATATGAGAGATTCTAATATGAACTACGTACAAAGCAAAATAAGTGAATCTACACTCTAAAATATGTCTATATATATCCGTATGTAGTCCGTATTGAAATATCTAAAATGATTTATATTTAGAAATGAAGAGAATATCTGTGTACTATGCACCGCAACGAGTGAGGGCTGTTGTTGTTCGTCTGTCGCGTAGTGGGACCTTACTTAACTGATCACAGAAACATATTGGGGTTTCCGTGGTCAGGTGCATAATGCATTTTCTTCCATATGCACGAGGGAGATCTGATCCTGGGATCAGACGACTCGCCATACCCAGTATGGAGCCGGCGTCAATTTCGGTGTGGCGTGGGTCATGTATTAATGGGGCCCAATAGACGCATGTAATGTTCGGCTTTAAACAAAGGACCCTACAAGATCACTGATGTCTTGTCTTTTGATGCTAGTATGAAGTGAGCATGTTGCTTCTTCCTCTCCGAGACTCTGCTTTCCAGCTGCGTGTAGTTTGTTCTGGAATTCAACTTTCTCATAACTCAGTTCGCATGGCTCTACTTTCTTCAGAGAAAAATGATCCTTGTTTCCGGGCCACAAGCCCATGTTCCGTTTCATTTCTAGTTGATCCTTTTCGTAAGGTTGTTCAAAAGCAAGCATACTATTTTACTACTCCCTCTGTCCCAAAATATAAAAACGTTTTCGATACTATGCTAGTGTAAAAAACGTTTTTATATTTTGGGACGGAGGGAGTAGTAAAGTAAGCTGGTCAAGTCAAATTCCCGGAAAATATCATGTGCCATCACAAGTGGGCGGTTCTGGCGAAACTACAACGACTGCTTGTGTGTTGTGACTAGTGCAGAAGCATATTCTTCTGTATTTGTGAGTCACCTCGTCTCGATCAGTCTACTCCCTGGTCATTTTGTAGGTACACATCTGAGGTATCCATACAGGGAGGGATGGCTCATACAATATTGTGAATGCCCATTGGCAACGGCATTGCTAATCTTACATGTTCGTTGTCATCGTTTTTTTATTTTTGTTATTAATCACTAGCAAAATAACTCGTGCGTTGTAACATAAGCAAAATCACAATCGCATACCCAGTGGCTCAAAGCCACATTTTGGTGCATCACTGTGTGCGTGTTATTGAGAAATTCCACAGAGCACCAGTCGTGTAATGTATGTACAGTCTTAATAAACATAAAAAGTGCATGTATGTTTGCATAGCAATGCTTATAAATGACATCTTCATTGTCATCCATTGGCATCGGCTCAGCCCTAGGCGTAACTCGCTGCTAGCTTCGCCACCACTGTTGTCATCGTGAGAGTTGATTGATTTAAATATCTAAATTAACTTCTTGATTAACTCACAAAGTGTAAAGAACCATTACCTTGAGAAAAAGGGTTTCCCCCCGTTTTGTATTACAAAGCAACCATCCGAAACAATCAACGATAGGAGCTGGGGCGGAAGCAGCACAATCACGCCCAAAAGAATGAAAGAGAAAATAAAAAAGAAACAAATGCCGATAACACGAGGGATCGACAAAAAACGACGAAGCCTCACGACCGCTGCGTCCAACAGAGATCGCCCACCAAGCTCCGAGACTCCGAAGCGCCGGTACCAATCAGCACCTCCAAGAAGGGATGCGACGATGACGACGCTGCTGCCAAGGGTTTCCCCCGGTATGCGGCGAGGAGAGAGGAAGGGTCCAAAGGCACCTCCAAGAAGGGATCCAAAGGCCCGGACAGCTCCCGCCTTCACGCAGCAGCCGGCACACCATCGGCCTCGCTGCCCTAGTCCAAACCGCTCCCCTGCCTCCCCATACAGAGGGCGTCGCGGCCGCACCAGAGCCGACCCGCAAGGACCCAGATGTGGCCCTACGGGCCCAGATCTGGGCCGGCGACGCGCCACCGGCCGCCCAGCACCATCGGACCACCCCGCCGCCAAGAGGTGGCACCACCACAGCGAGCGCCGCCGGCCTCCGCCACCAGGACGCCGGACCGCCACCGGCCGAGCACCACCACCGCCTCCCCCCACCCCGGGAAGGAGGAGCGCGAGCGGGTAAGGGACGGCCCGCCGCTGCCGACACCACCCGGCCAGATCCTGGGGCGACCGCCGGCGGCGGCGCGGGGGGGGGGGGGGGAGGACGGAGGGGGAAGGGGGCGCGCCGCCCCGGCCGCCTCCCGGGGAGACGGCGGAGGCGGAGGGATGGGGAGGAGGGGAGAGGGGGGACGGGGCGCCTGGCGGCGGTGGGAGGATCATATGTATGTACACCAACTGAAGAAATTGATGAATAAATAGTTGAGGTTTATTTGATAAGTTACCAGATTTTCGTTAGGATTAAAAATTCCTTCTAACCTTCAGAGCTATAAAGCTTAAAGTGCAAATCAATTTTCTTTCAGAAGTAGGAAACATAATTAACGGATTTGCACTTACCATGCCAACACAAGTTTTATATTTGAGGAATGTGCGAAGAAGATTACCCTAGTTACATCATGTTAATTGAGTATCATTTAGTAAGTTTAATCGAATAGCAATGTTCCGTTCAGTAATTTACTTTGAAACTTGGTCCTTCCAAGCTGGCTCTAAAACGCAAGCATTAGACACATTTTTTTTCTGGCAAGGGCACCATGTGGAGAGAGGTTGCAAAGTTGTAAACTATATATGCTACTGCAATGAGATAATACCAAAAATAGCAGATCAAATAGCATTTAGGTACATGATCTCCTAGAGCACATATTTATAAATACAAGAGACATACATTTGCAAGTGTTTCTTACCGGCAAAACCTACGTTGAGCTAAACATAAGTAGATCTTGCTTTACCAGTATATAATTCGAATTGCTTAGAACAAATAGCAAGATTACTAACCAGATAGTGTTTATCATGTTCTTTTTCTGTGTGTAGAGAACATCTAGGTGAATAACCTTGTGTACAAACTATCAACCTTTTTTTCTGTTAGCAGATTGACAGGAAATAATGAAAAAAAATCATTTCCATTTCTGTTTTGCGAACTTTTATTTTCGTTTTCATGTTTCCTTTCCGTTTCCATTTTTGCTCCGAAAAGGCAAAAAGTTTCCACTCCATTTTCATCCATGTTTTTCGTCATTGGTTGGACAGTATTTTAAATAGGTACAAAACGGTAATAAGGGTGCGATGTATGGTTGCTCTCACTATGTAGGAATGGTTTCATTTTTATGGCAAAAATACTTCTCTTTGCAAGTTATTTTTCGTTGTACACATTTGCTTCGTACGTGGTCTATGCTACAATATGCGGAGTACCAACCATTGTTCAAGGGGGTGTGTATGCGGATGGAGCAGATGGTTACAAAGGTTTTTACCCAACATAGATGACAGCATAATCTCCGGACCGGTCCATAAGCCATTTCGACTTAGGCATAGTGTTGGTCTATAGGACTCTACTATTGCCGAATTGTCGGTTTTTTATTATTTGTTTTCTGTCAGACTGTTGACATTTGTTTGTGTGCATCGTATTTATGCAATGGCCGGGTGATATTCTTAATGCTTTATATCGCTATAGTTTGAGATAATAAAAGCGCCCGTTATCCAAAAGAGGGGGTAGGAGTGGGGGGGGGGGGGCGCCCGTAGCCGGAACCAAGGAAAATAATACATACACGGGACATCAACTAAACTAACTAGAGAATACCTCGCACGTTGTTGCGGGAATCGATTGCAATATATTTCAGTGATTTGATTGTATGAAGTTTCCATAGTTGAATTAATAATGGGAAAAGATTCCCATCAACCGGCCGATTACAATCACAACGTCCGCCGTCCGTTTGACGTGAAGCCATCACCGCTCATCCCCTTCTTATCCTCATTCATCTACATCTAGGGCGTGCTTGGTTGCTCGCATGAGGCCCAACCAGGCCCACGCGGGAAGGGAACGAGCTGTTTGGTTGTCTGGTTTTTCTGTTGGACCTGCATAGCACGAAACTTAAAGCACCTCTGGGCCTGGCTCACTGCAAACGTAGGAATCGGCAGTTTCTCATGAGCCAGACCGAGGCGAGGGCAAACCGGCGGGCCCTTGCACGAGTGGAGACGGGAGGGATGCGAGGTGATTACATGAGTTCTTCTTCAACCTCCAGTAAGCTCCTATCTAAGCTCCTCCCTCTGATCTATACAACGGTGCTTCGGTTCGAGGTAAGCTCTACACGAAAAAGATGCACCTCGATTCTACGGTTCCATTCAGGCGATCAGTTTGTACCTTCGTCGGCCGTAAGTTCTTAATCTCGTCTTCCTGTTTGGAGCTATTCTGGACGAATTTTGTCAGATTCGTCGCGCACAATCGATCATTTGAAATTTCCTTTGACCAGCAGCCTAATCTCGCAGTTCCTCACAACATTCGTGTTGTAAGTTTTGGTTTCGACGATCGTAGCTTCATCTCTCTTTGAGCAGCAGTCTACTGCACTGACGCCGCCATGTCGAGCTCCTCTGTCCTCTGCTCAGAGCCCTCCTATTCGTTCCTCTCAACGCCGAAGCCCTTCCCCTTGATCTCCTTGCCCACGTCCTACTACACTAGAGTCGTTTTCGGCGTCGCTCATCTCGGCCTACTCCCTGTCGTCCTCCTACTGCACTGACGCTGCAATAGCGCGCACACTGCTGAAGGAAATATGCCCTAGAGGCAATAATAAAGTTATTATTTATTTCCTTATATCATGATAAATTTTTATTATTCATGCTACAATTGTATTAACCGGAAACATAATACATGTGTGAATACATAGACAAACAAAGTGTCACTAGTACGCCTCTACTTGACTAGCTCATTGATCAAAGATGGTTATGTTTCCTAGCCATAGACAAAGAGTTGTCATTTGATTAATGTGATCACATCATTAGGAGAATGATGTGATTGACTTGACCCATTCCGTTAGCTTAGCACTTGATCATTTAGTATGTTGCTATTGCTTTCTTCATGACTTATACATGTTCCTATGACTATGAGATTATGCAACTCCCGTTTACCGGAGGAACACTTTGTGTGCCACCAAATGTCACAACGTAACTGAGTAATTATAAAGGAGCTCTACAGGTGTCTCCAAAGGTACATGTCTGGTTGGCGTATTTCGAGATTAGGATTTGTCACTTCGATTGTCGGAGAGGTATCTCTGGGCCCTCTCGGTAATGCACATCACCTAAGCCTTGCAAGCAATGCAACTAATGAGTTAGTTGCGAGATGATGTATTACGGAACGAGTAAAGAGACTTGCCGGTAACGAGATTGAACTAGGTATTGAGATACCGACGATCGAATCTCGGGCAAGTAACATACCGATGACAAAGGGAACAACGTATGTTGTTATGCGGTCTGACAGATAAAGATCTTCGTAGAATATGTGGGAGCCAATATGAGCATAAAGGTTCCGCTATTGGTTATTGACCGGAGACGTGTCTCGGTCATGTCTACATTATTCTCGAACCCGTAGGGTCCGCACGCTTAACGTTACGATGACAGTTTCATTATGAGTTTATATGTTTTGATGTACCGAAGGTTGTTCGGAGTCCCGGATGTGATCACATACATGACTAAGAGTCTTGAAATGGTCGATACATAAAGATTGATATATTGGACGTCTATATTCGGACACAGGAATGGTTCCGGAGGTTATCGGATATAGAACGGAGTACCGGGTGGTTACCGGAACCCCCCGGGGGGTTAATGGGCCTCATGGGCCCAAAGTTGAGCATAGGAGGGGCGGCGCAAGGCAGGCCGCGCGCCCCCTCCCCATCTAGTCCGAATTGGACAAGGAGGGGGGCGGCGCCCCCCTTTCCTTCCTCTCATCTCTCCCTTCCTTCCCCCTCTCCTAGTTGGACAAGGAAAGGAGGGAGTCCTACTCCCGGTAGGAGTAGGACTCCTCCCTGGCGCGCCTCCTCCTGGCCGGCCGCCCCTCCCCCTTGATCCTTTATATACGGGGGCAGGGGGCACCTTTAGACACAACAATTGATCCTTGAGATCTCTTAGAAGTGTGCGATGCCCCCTCCACCATAATCCTCGATAATATTGTAGCCGTGCTTATTAGGCGAAGCCCTCCGTCAGTAGAACATCAAGATCATCACCATGTCGTCGTGTTGACGGAACTCATCCCCGACACTTTGTTGGATCGGAGTCCGGGGGTCGTCATCGAGCTGAACGTGTGCTAGAACTCGGAGGTGTCGTAGTTTTGGTGCTTGATCGGTCGGGCCGTGAAGACGTACGACTACATCAACCGCGTTGTTATAACGCTTCCGCTTTCGGTCTATGAGGGTATGTGGACAACACTCTCCCCTCTCGTTGATATGCATCACCATGATCTTGCGTGTGCGTAGGAATTTTTTTGAAATTACTACGTTCCCCAACAGTGGCATCCGAGGCAGGTTTTATGTGTTGATGTTATTTGCACGAGTAGAACACAAGTGAGTTGTGGGCTATCAACTTGACAAACTATCGTTGTGGTTTTAATGCGTAGGTAAGATTGGTTCTTGCTAAGCCCGTAGCAGTCACGTAAAACTTGCAACAACAAAGTAGAGGACGTCTAACTTGTTTTTGCAAGGCATGTTGTGATGTGATATGGTCAAGACATGATGCTAAATTTTATTGTATGAGATGATCATGTTTTGTAACCGAGTTATCGACAACTGGCAGGAGCCATATGGTTGTCGCTTTATTGTATGCAATGCAATCGCCCTGTAATGCTTTACTTTACCACTAAGCGGTAGCGATAGTCGTAGAAGCATAAGATTGGCGAGACGACAACGATGCTACGATGGGGATCAAGGTGTCGCACCGGTGACGATGGTGATCATGACGGTGCTTCGAAGATGGAGATCACAAGCACAAGATGATGATGGCCATATCATATCACTTATATTGATTGCATGTGATGTTTATCTTTTATGCATCTTATCTTGCTTTGATTGACAGTAGCATTATAAGATGATCCCTCACTAAATTATCAAGGTATAAATGTTCTCCCTGAGTATGCACCGTTGTGAAAGTTCTTCGTGCTGAGACACCACGTGATGATCGGGTGTGATAGGCTCTACGTTCAAATACAACGGGTGCAAAACAGTTGCACACGCGGAATACTCAGGTTGAACTTGACGAGCCTAGCATATAATAGATATGGCATCGGAACACTGAGACTGAAAGGTCGAGCGTGAATCATATAGTAGATATGATTAACATAGTGATGTTCACCATTGAAACTACTCCATCTCACGTGATGATCGGACATGGTTTAGTTGATATGGATCATGTGATCACTTAGAGGATTAGAGGGATGTCTATCTAAGTGGGATTTCTTAAGTAATATGATTAATTGAACTTTAATTTATCATGAACTTAGTCCTCGTAGTATTAGCATATCTATGTTGTAGATCAATAGCTCACGTTGTTGCTTCCCTATGTTTTATATATGTTCCTAGAGAAAACTAAGTTAAAAGATGTTAGTAGCAATGATGAGGATTGGATCCGTGATCTGAGGTTTATCCTAATTGCTGCACAGAAGAATTATGTCCTTGATGCACCGCTAGGTGACAGACCTATTGCAGGAGGAGATGCAGACGTTATGAACGTTTGGCTAGCTCAATATGATGACTACATGACAGTTTAGTGCACCATGCTTAACGGCTTAGAATCGGGACTTCAAAGACGTTTTGAACGTCATGGACCATATGAGATGTTCCAGGAGTTGAAGTTAATATTTCAAGCAAATACCCGAGTTGAGAGATATGAAGTCTCCAACAAGTTCTATAGCTAAAAAGATGGAGGAGAATAGCTCAAGCAGTGAGCATGTGCTCAGATTGTCTGGGTACTACAATCGCTTGAATCAAGTTGGAGTTAATCTTCCAGATAAGATAGTGATTGACAGAATTCTCTAGTCATCATCACCAAGTTAGTAGAATTTCGTGATGAACTATGATATGCAAGGGATAACGGAAACGATTCCCAAGCTCTTCGTAATGCTGAAATCGACGAAGGTAGAAATCAAGAAAAATATCAAGTGTTGATGGTATACAAGACCACTAGTTTCAAGAAAAGGGTAAAGGGAAGAAGGGGAACTTCAAAAAAAACGGTAAGCAAGTTGCTACCCAAGTGAAGAAGCCCAAGTCTGGTCCTAAGCCTGAAACTAAGTGCTTCTACTGCAAAGGGACTCGTCACTGGAAGCGGAACTGCCCCAAGTATTTGGCGGATAAGAAGGATGGCAAAGTGAACAAAAGTATATTTGATATACAGATTATTGATGTGTATTTTACTAGTGTTCGTAGCAACCCCTCGGTATTTGGTACTGGTTCAGTTGCTAAGAGTAGTAACTCGAAACGGGAGTTGCAGAACTAACAGAGACTAGTTAAGGGTGAAGTGACGATGTGTGTTGGAAGTGGTTCCAAGATTGAAATGCTCATCATCACACACTCCCTATACTTTCGGGATTAGTGTTGAACCTAAATAAGTGTTATTTGGTGTTTGCGTTGAGCATGAATATGACTTGATCATGATTATTGCAATACGGTTATTCATTTAAGTTAGAGAACAATTGTTGTTCTGTTTACACTACTACGAAAACGGCTATAGATGAAATGGACACTAATGACGCCATTAGTATATAGCAATGGCGCACCACATACAGGTACGCCATTAGTAATATATTACTAATGGCGCACCTGGTGTGAGGTGCGCCATTAGAAGTTTTGAAAAAAATAAAAAAAATGATTACTAATGGCGCACCGTGGGTGTGGTGCGCCATTACTAGTTGACATAGTAATGGCGCACCACTCCCACGGTGCGCCATTAGAAGTTTTGAAAAAAAAACTTGTTAGTAATGGCGTACCAGTGGACAGTGTGCCATTACTAGTTTTAACTAGTAATGACGCACTATCCGCTGGTGCGCCATTACTAAGTTTTTAAAAAAAAATTCAAAATTTTTTACATATTTTTTTCAAAACTAGTAATGGCGCACCGTGGGTGTGGTGCACCATTACTAGTTTAACTACTAATGGCGCATCACCCCACGGTACGCCATTACTAGTTTGCCCGGCTTCCACCGAATGCACCCCCCTGGACCGCCTTTTCAGTTTTAAAAATAAATAAAAAAAATGATAAAAATGTCAAAAAAAAGAAAATAAGTTTCCCATGTCATATGTGGTCTCTTTGTTGGGAAAATTTACAAATATAAATTTCGACTTTATTTGCAAAATCTCTCTGGAAATTTGTAAAATGGGCATAACTTTTGCATAGGAACTCGGATTAAAAAGTTTTATATATGAAAAATCATCTACTCAAAAAGTTACATCCGAATTTAACTGGGGGAACCCCGTTAAACATTTTCAAAATCCCCAAAAACCTAACACAAAAGAAGTTACGGGGCTTTCAAGATCTAGAGGCAAAAAAAATAAAAAAAAGGTTTTGAATTTTTTTTTGAATTTTTTTTCAAAAAATGATACGTAATATGATCGGGAAGTTTGAAATATTTTTCAAAATTTCATCATAGTCATGAACATGAACAAAGTCCTAGACATCAACAAGGTATAATAGGATTGATATGCTAGATATATCAACAACTGCCTGTGAAGTGAGCTATTGCTGGGATTGGATAGAACTCTGAAGTTAAGCGTGCTTGGGCTGGAGTTGTGTGAGGATGGGTGACCTTTCGGGAAGTTTGACCATGGAGTACGATTTGACCTGAGATTAAGGTATAGTGACCTAAGATTAAGAAAAAAACGAAAACAAATTTGAAAAAAAAATTAAAAAAATTCTGAATTTTTTTTTGAAAAAAATTTGTTACTAATGGCGCACTTCTATGTGGTACTAATACTAATGGTATACCAGATACTAATGGCGCACCACGGTGCCATTAGAAAAAAATTCTAGTGGCGTGATGCTAATGGCGCACCGGTAGTGCGCCATTAGTAGGCAAAACCGGTGCGCCATTAGTAGGCCTTTTCCTAGTAGTGTTACATGAATAAAACCTTCTATGGTCATACACACCAACGAAAATGGTTTGTTGGATCTCGACCGTAATGATACACATATTTATAATATTAAAGCCAAAAAATGCAAAGTTAATAATGATAGTACAACTTATTTGTGACACTGTCGTTTAAGTCATATTGGTGTAAAACGCATGAAGAAACTTCATGCTGATGGGATTTTGGAATCACTTGATGGTTGCGAACCATGCCTCTTCACTACTAGAAAAAGGGCTATAGATGAAATTGACACTAATGGCGCACCGGACATGTGGTGCGCCATTACTATATACTAATGGTGCACCATGTGTTGGTACGCCATTAGTGTCCAAATATTAATGGCGCACCACATCCACGGTGCGCCATTAGTAATTTTTTTTTAATTTTTTCAAAACTACTAATGGCGCACCGTGGGAGTGGTGCGCCATTACTAGTTGAACTAGTAATGGCGCACCATGCCACAGTGCGCCATTAGTAACTTGGCCACCACTTCCACCGAATGCACCCCCCCTATCGCCTTTTCAGTTTAAAAAAAATAAAAGAAAATGATGAAAATGTCAAAAAAATAAAATAAAAATAAGTTTCCCATGTGATATGTGGTCTACTTGTTGGGAAAATTTGCAAATATGAATTTCGACTTCATTTGCAAAATCTCTCGAGAATTTGTAAAAATGGGCATAACTTTTGCATACTAACTCGGATGAAAAAGTTTTTTATATGAAAAATGATCTACTCAAAAAGTTACATCCAAATTTAACCGGGGGGAACCCCGTTAAACATTTTCAAAATTCCTAAAAACCTAACAGAAAAAAGTTACGGGGCTTTTAAGATCTCGAGAGGCAAAAAAATCAAAAAAATTCAAACTTACTAATGGCACACCTACCCATGGTGCGCCATTACTATCTTCCCGCATTCAAAATTCAAAATAAGTTAAAAAAATAAAAATAAAAATTACTAATGGCGCACCTGCCCATGGTGCGCCATTAGTATCTTCCCGCCTTCAAAATTCAAAATAAGTCAAAAAAATAAAAAAAATGTTACTAATGGCTCACCTGCCCACGGTGCGCCATTAGTATCTTCCCGCCTTCAAAATTCAAAATATATCAAAAAAAAAAGTTACTAATGGCGCACCTGCCAACGGTGCGCCATTAGTATGTCGTATATATGGCTGGGCGCACCTCCTCCACTCCACCTCTCCTCCACTCCATCTCCTCCCCTCCACTCCTTCTCCTCTTCTCCTCCACTCCATCTTCCCTTCTCTCCTCCACCATACTACCGTCCTCCTCTCCGGCGACCTCCTCCTCCTCTCCGGCGACCTCCTCCTCCTCTCCGGCGACCTCCTCCTCTCCGGGAACCTCCTCCTCCCTCCTCTCCTCCCCTCCCCTCCCCTCACGGTTTCTCCTCCCTCCTCTCCGGTGAGCTCCTCCTCCCTCCTCTCCTCCCATTCCCTCATGGTTTCTCCTTCCTCCTCTCCGATGCTTCGGTGAACTCCTCTCCGGCGACCTCCTCCTCCTCTCCGGCCATGTAGGCGAGCGCCTCTCCGGTGACCTCCTCCTCCTCTCCGCCGATGTAGGCGAGCGCCTCTCCGGTGACCTCCTCCTCCTCCTCTCCGGCGAACTCCTCTCCGGCAAAAGAACACGGCAAAAGAACGTACAAGATCCAAAAACAGGAACAAAATTTGAAATAATATCTTGCCAAAAACGAGCAAAAAACTAGCAAAAAATGGGCAAAAAAAATCACGATCCAGATCCAAATTCAAAATTCAAAAATAGCAATGGCGCACGGTGGGGGTTAGACGGTGCGCCACTACTATTTTCCCGCCTTCAAAATTCAAAAATACTAATGGCGCACCGTGGCCTATACTAATGGCGCACCGGTGGCCTATACTAATGGCGCATCTCGTTGTCGTGCGCCATTAGTATGCCAAAGCACCTGGGTATACATGGCCCTGGGAGGCATACTAATGGCGCACCGTGGCCTATACTAATGGCGCACCAGTGGTGCGCCATTAGTATACCAGATACTAATGGCGCACCAGTGGTGCGCCATTAGTAAAAATTACTAATGGCGTGCTAGTAATGGCGCACCGGTGATGCGCCATTAATGGCCAAATTAGGTGCGTCATTAGTAGCAGTTTTTCTAGTAGTGCTTGGGCAAGATGACTAAAACGCCGTTCTCCGGAACAATGAAGCAAGCAACAGATTTGTTGAAAATCATACATACTGATGTATGCGGTCCGATGAATATTAAGGCTTACAGCGGGTATCATTATTTTCTGACCTTCACAGATGATTTGAGAAGATATGGGTATATCTACTTAATGAAATAGAAGTCTGAAAAGTTCATATGATTTCAGAGTGAAGTGGAAAATCATCGTAACAAGAAAATAAAGTTTCTACGATCTGATCGTAGAGAAGAGTATTTGAGTTATGAGTTTGGTCTTCAGTTAAAACAATGTGAAATAGTTTCACTACTCACGCCACCTTGAACACCACAGCATAATGGTGTGTCCGAACGTCATAACCGTACTTTATTGGATATAGTGCAATCTATGATGTTTCTTACCGGTTTACCACTATTGTTTTGGGGTTATGCATTAAAGACAGTTGCATTCACGTTAAAAAGGGCAACATCTAAGTCCGTTGAGACGACACAATTTGAACTATGGTTTGGCAAGAAACCAAAGTTGTCATTTATTAAAGTTTGGGGTTGTGATGCTTATATTAAAAAGTTTCATCTTGATAAGCTCAAACCCAAATTAGAGAAATATGTCTTCATAGGATACCCAAAGGAGACTGTTGGGTACAACTTCTATCACAGATCCTAAGGCAAGACATTCGTTGCTAAGAATGGATCCTTTCTAGAGAAAGAGTTTCTCTCGAAAGAAGTGAGTGGGAGGAAAGTAGAACTTGATAAGGTAATTGTGACTTCTCCCTTATTGGAAAGTAGTTCATCACAGATATCTGTTCCTGTGACTACTACACCAATTAGTGAGGAAGCTAATGATGATGATCATGTAACTTCAGATCAAGTTACTACCGGATCTCGTAGGTAAACCAGAGTAAGATCCGCACCAGAGTGGTACGGTAATCCTGTTCTGGAGGTCATACTACTTGACCATGACGAAGCTACGAACTATGAGGAAGCGATGATGAGCCCAGATTCCGCAAAATGGCTTGAGGCCATGAAATCTGAGATGGGATCCATGTATGAGAACAAAGTATGGACTTTGTTTGACTTGCCCGATGTTCGGCAAGCCATTGAGATTAAATGGATCTTCAAGAGGAAGACAGACGCTGATAGTAGTGTTACTATCTACAAAGCTAGACTTGTCGAAAAAGGTTTTTGACAAAGTTCAAGGTGTTGACTACGATGAGATTTTCTCACTCGTATCGATGCTTAAAGTCTGTCCGAATCATATTAGCAATTGCCGCATTTTATGAAATCTGGCAAATGGATAACAAAACTGCAATCCTTAATGGATTTCTTAAAGAAGAGTTGTATATGATGCAACCAGAAGGTTTTGTCAATCCTAAAGGTGTTAACTAAATGTGCAAGCTCCAGCGATCCATCTATGGACTGGTGCAAGCATCTCGGAGTTGGAATATCGCTTTGATGAGTTGATCAAAGCATATAGTTTTATACATACTTGCGGTGAAGCCTATATTTACAAGAAAGTGAGTGGGAGCACTACAACATTTCTGATAAGTATATGTGAATGACATATTGTTGATCAGAAATAATGTAGAATTATTATACAAAGCATAAAGGAGTGTTTGAAAGGAGTTTTTTCAAAGAAAGACCTTGGTGAAGCTACTTACATATTGAGCATCAAGATCTATAAAGATAGATCAAGACGCTTGATAAGTTTTTCAATGAGTATATACCTTGACAAGATTTTGAAGTAGTTCAAAATGGAACAGTCAAAGAAAAAGTTCTTGCCTGTGTTACAAGGTGTGAAATTGAGTAAGACTCAAAGCCCGACCACGGCAGAAGATAGAAAGAGAATGAAAGTCATTGCCTATGCCTCAGCCATAGATTCTATAAAAGTATGCCATGCTGTGTACCAGACCTATTGTATACCCTACACTGATATTGGCAAGGGAGTACAATAGTGATCTAGGAGTAGATCACTGGACAGTGGTCAAAATTATCCTTAGTGGAATAAGGATACGTTTCTCGATTATGGAGGTGACAAAAGGTTCGTCGTAAAAGAGTTACGTCGATACAAGTTTTGGCACTGATCCGGATGACTCTAAGTCTTCATCTGGATACATATTGAAAGTGGGAGCAATTAGCTAAAGTAGCTCCGTGCAGAGCATTGTAGACATAGAAATTTGCAAAATACTTACGGATCTGAATATGACAGACCCGTTGACTAAAATTATCTCACAAGCAAAACATGATCACACCTTAGTACTCTTTGGGTGTTAATCACATAGCGATGTGAACTAGATTGTCGACTCTAGTAAACCCTTTGGGTGTTGGTCACAAGACGATGTGAACTGTGGGTGTTAAATCACATGGTGATGTGAATTATTGGTGTTAAATCACATGGCGGTGTGAACTAGATTATTGACTCTAGTGCAAGTGGGAGACTGAAGGAAATATGCCCTAGAGGCAATAATAAAGTTATTATTTATTTTCTTATATCATGATAAATGTTTATTATTCATGCTAGAATTGTATTAACCGGAAACATAATACATGTGTGAATACATAGACAAATAGAGTGTCACTAGTATGCCTCTACTTGACTAGCTCGTTGATCAAAGATGGTTATGTTTCCTAGCCATAGACAAAGAGTTGTCATTTGATTAATGGGATCACATCATTAGGACAATGATGTGATTGACTTGACCCATTCCGTTACCTTAGCACTTGATCGTTTAGTATGTTGCTATTGCTTTCTTCATGACTTATACATGTTCCTATGACTATGAGATTATGCAACTCCCGTTTACTAGAGGAACACTTTGTGTGCTACCAAACGTCACAAGGTAACTGGGTGATTATAGAGGATCTCTACAGGTGTCTCCAAAGGTACATGTTGGGTTGGCGTATTTCGAGATTAGGATTTGTCACTCCGATTGTCGGAGAGGTATCTCTGGGCCCTCTCGGTAATGCACATCACGTAAGCCTTGCAAGCAATGCAACTAATGAGTTAGTTGCGAGATGATGTATTATGAAACGAGTAAAGAGACTTGCCGGTAACGAGATTGAACTAGGTATTGAGAAACCGACGATCGAATCTCGGGCAAGTAACATACCGATGACAAAGGGAACAACGTATGTTGTTATGCGGTTTGACCGATAAAGATCTTCGTAGAATATGTGGGAGCCAATATGAGCATCCAGGTTCCGCTATTGGTTATTGATCGGAGACGTGTCTCGGTCATGTCTACATTGTTCTCGAACCCGTAGGGTCCGCACGCTTAACGTTACGATGACAGTTTCATTATGAGTTTATATGTTTTGATGTACGGAAGGTTGTTCGGAGTCCCGGATGTGATCACGGACATGACGAGGAGTCTTGAAATGGTCGAGACATAAAGATTGATATATTTGACGACTATATTCGGACACAGGAATGGTTCCGGAGGTTATCGGATATAGAACGGAGAAAGGGGGGGGGGGGGTTACCGGAACCCCCCGGGGGGTTAATGGGCCTCATGGGCCCAAAGTGGAGCAGAGGAGGGGCGGCCAGGGCAGGCCACGCGCCCCCTCCCCCTCTAGTTCGAATTGGACAAAGAGGGGGGCGGTGGCGCCCCCATTTCCTTCCTCTCCTCTCTCCCTTCCTTCCCCCTCTCCTAGTTGGACAAGGAAAGGAGGGAGTCCTACTCCCGATAGGAGTAGGACTCCTCCCTGGCGCGCCTCCTCCTGGCCGGCCGCCCCTCCCCCTTGCTCCTTTATATACGGGGGCGGGGGGCACCTCTAGACACAACAATTGATCCTTGAGATCTCTTAGCCGTGTGCGGTGCCCCCTCCACCATAATCCTGGATAATATTGTAGCGGTGCTTAGGCGAAGCCCTGCGACAGTAGAACATCAAGATCGTCACCACGCTGTCGTGTTGACGGAACTCATCCCCGACACTTTGCTGGATCGGAGTCCGGGGATCGCCATCGAGCTGAACGTGTGCTAGAACTCGGAGGTGCCGTAGTTTCGGTGCTTGATCGGTCGGGCCGTAAAGACGTACGACTACATCAACCGCGTTGTTATAACGCTTCCGCTTTCGGTCTACGAGGGTACGTGGACAACACTCTCCCCTCTCGTTGCTATGCATCACCATGATCTTGCGTGTGCATAGGAATTTTTTTTGAAATTACTACGTTCCCCAACAACTGCTTCTTGGGTCCTCTGCCTCCGTGCACACTGCAATTCGCCGCGCCACCGACGGGGTCGATCATCTTGGCCTCCTCTCTCTCGCCCAACTACACTCGAGTCATTTCCTGTGTCGATCATCTCGGCCTCCTCTCTCTCGTCCACTGCACTGACGATACCATAGCGCGGGCACTGCATTTTCCTTCTTTGTCGACTGTCTTTGCGCGAGCACCGCAACTAGTTCGCCGACGGTGTCGCTCGCCGTGCCGCCGACGGAGTTCGCCATCTCGCCCTACATCATGGCCACAGAGAACGATGGCGGCCTCGTCCTCCTATGCGTCGTCCCGGTGACCATCCATGCATGGCCCAGCTTCCCGGATTTCGCCAATAATTTGTCTATGACACCTTCACCCGTAAAATCTACCACCTCCCGCACCCCGGCTCTCAACAACTATTCAACCCGCTCTCGCTTACCATTATGCGCAGGTGCAACAAAGGCCCGAAAGGCAAAGGCACCCGCACCGGCAACCACAGCAACTTAATCCTACACCCCCAACACCTTTCCCTACGCCCCCATGTGCATGGAGAGCCCGGGCACCATTACTGCGACAACTGCAGCTTCGTCATTGCCGCACAAGCTCATGTCTTTTTAGGTGTACCATCTCCTCAGCTCTGCATCTATCAATCTGATGCTGGGACCTGGACCAAGAAGCCGGTGGTTCTTGGGTCATGTCCAGAAGACCACTCCACAAGAAAGACGCTCACCATCGGAGGCCCCAAAGGCACCGTCGCCTGGGTGGGTCTTTGGGACGACATCATCTTGTGCGACGTGCTTGTCAAACGCCCGAAGCTCACCTACCTGAAGCTGCCACCGCCCATCATGCCCGGCCCTCACGTGGGGTATGGCGAGCCAAGGGCTGTTCGTGACGTTGCCCTCGTGGACATCTCCATCAAGTATGTCAAGACGTTCGTTCACCCCGACAGCAGCTCCTCCAAGTCGCAGCATCATCGTTGGGAGGTCACAACATGGAGCCTCGAAAAGACCAGCCACCCCTCGCCGAAGGATTAGCACATGGTTTACTAGCTCGATTCCGCCCATATAAAGGTTGATGGTTCTGGTGCCACAGCTGCCCACCCAACCTTGTCGACTCTACACGTTGGTCTACCCACCCTCAGCCTCCAGAATGATCCCATTGTTTACTTCCTCGCCAAGATTGACTACCGCACAACCAAACACACAGCTTGGGTGCTTGCTGTTGACATGTAGACCAAGACCGTTAAGAACGTGGCCGAGTTTCTTGCCAAGAGGACTTTTGGTCTAACCAAGGGCTATGTCGCAAGTAGGATCTCGGCATATCTCAAAGTGTAGCTAATTGGAATCACCATATCATATACCCATATATAGTGTAGGGTTTAGGGTGGGTAATCTGATCTTGACCTAAAAACACACTGAGCAGTCATAGTAATACCTGTGCTGCAGATGCGGCATAGGATAGGAGATACGACACTACAGCTATATGTACGTGTTCTTGAGATCATCTGTACATACGTATGCTTACAGAACTCTACAAATATTCCATCTCTGAAACGAAAAAACAAGCTACAGCTGTGCGTGTGTTCCTTTCTCGAAGGTTGATTTTTTTAGAAAATCATAACTACCAAATGCAACGTCAAATTTTGAAACTCGAACAAACTGTTAAAATGTGTTTTTTTTAAGTAAAAATTCATTGAAAACATGAATGCAAATTTATTAATTTTTTTATATACGATGCACGATTTTCAAATATACATTGAACATTTTTTAGATGTACGATGAACAATTTTTAACTACACAGTGAACATTTTTGTGATATACACTGAACAAAACTTAAAATATAATGACATTTTTGTGATATAACATGAACACATTTTGTAATATAATGTGAACAATTTTTAACCACACATTGAACAATTCTGTGATATGCGCTGAAAAACATTTAAATGCCCATTAACATAGTGTGATGTACACTGAAAAATTTAAAATTGTGAACAAAATTTGAAAAAGTGAATAAAATTTGGAAACTGTGAACACGTTGTGAAATCATGAACAAAATTTGGGATTTTGAAACACTTTCTTGTAAACAAAGTACAAAATAAAAACAAAAAATGATAAAATGAAAGAAAAGGAAAATGAAAAGAAATAGATACAGAAACAGAAAAAAAAAGAAACAAAAAAGGAAAAATGGAAACAGGAAAAAACCAGCAAAAGAAATAAAAACAGTTCAGGCAACCTACTAGTGGGCCGGCCCGTGTGGCCTCGTTCGTTCGCTTTGCTTCAGCTAAGGAGCGATGATCGAACGCGAACGGGCGTCAATAGGATCTGCCCCCCTTTCGCGGCAATCCTCTCGTGCCTCTTTACCTTTCAATAGACGGCCTGTGGTTGAGTTGTTTAGGTGGACAGTGGTATCCCCAACCCACCAGGGTTCAAATCCTGGTGCTCGCATTATTCCTGGATTTATTTCAGGATTTCCGGTGATGCGCTTTCAGTGGGAGGAGACGTTCCCGTCGACGACGAGGCGCCTACGGTGACTTCGCAAATCTCAAGATGATATGCCGGCTCAGTCTCTCGGAGGTGCTCATAGGGGTAGGGTGTGCTTGTGTGCGTTCATAGGTGTGAGTGTATGCGCGTGTATATGAGCGCTTATGCCTGTACTGATGCTAAAAAAAAAAGACGGATCGTTGTGGGTGGCGCAGAAGCCTAGAAGGCCATCGGCCTGTTTGAGGAATCAATTGGCCTGACACGACCACCGGCAAACAATTGCATGTACAACCTTATTTGCAGAGATTCCTCAAAAAAAAATTGCAGACAAACCCAGCTAACACTTTTGCATACTAGATGGAAAGTGCGGCTTGCCGCACCCCCGCACCCCTCTCGGGTGCGGTCATATCGAATCTGGTAAAAAATGCGACTTGCCCACTCATGCCGGGTGCAGCAATACCCAACCTAGTAACAAAGATTACACAAAAGTACCACCAATGAACCGAATCAAAAAATTTAGACATCTATAATGCCTTAGTTTTGATGGGACCTTAACCAAAAGAGGTATAGATACTTATATAACAATGATGGTCCAGTAGAATTAAGTTTAGTTGCATGCCACATGCCAACCCAATCAGGACCAATCTGAGATAGTTCGGTAGTACACCATATGAATTCCAGAATAGAAAGGTATTAAGGTGGTGACAGATAAAAGGAAATCGATCGCTATTGATATATCTCAAAGAAAGCAGTAACACATAATATGATCCACATGTAGAAAGTCGAGAGGAAAGTGCAAAAGACTTGATGTGAGTCATTTTTTACAGAAGAATTTGCACCGAGGTTCAAATAGCGGTAAGTGGAGGACGACATGGTAGCTCATGGAACAGGTCGGTGTAGAGGCAAATGATTCCCAACAACAATCGGCATGGAGATCCTTCCATCAGTAATCAAGTCAACGGTGAGATGCCTTTGGAAAAGCATCTTTATTTCAGTATAGATGTTCACTTTGCTGAATAAAAAACACAATGACCAGGTATTTTTATGTGAAGTGCAGTATAAACTTCAGAGTAGCAAGAGCCTGAAACTGATCTCAAAAGCCGAAACAGGTCGTATGAACAAAATAAAACAAACCTTTATCTTTTATGAAAGTTGAGTGCAAGATGAATAATATGATAAAGACATGGGATTTCAAATTTCACGAACTGTTGATGATTATGTCATGGTACTCAAACTATGTGAGCACTTACAAACTCATAATAGCTAGAAGATATACTCTCTTTTTTATGCATGAAAAGACCCTTTGCTGAACCTGGGCATCACCCTAGTACATGTAGCAAGGGATTTGTCATCTCTTCAATGCATAGAAAGTAAAAGAAAAAAACTATTTCTAGACAATCAAAGGAATAGTTTATTTGTACCTCTTATAATTAGTAAGCATGGTACCATCATAAGAACAAAAAGTTTGTACAACAAAGGGAAAGTGTTAATTGATTCAAGGTAGAATCTACAAATCTCACTCTCATGATGACTAATAAAGAGTTCATCGACATGGCAGTGTCTATATTATTTTTATACCAAATTAAGTGAATCTCTGCAAAAAAAAATCATCTTATTAGCTAACAAAAACTGTCCAAAAAATAGCAAACAAAATTACATGTCTATATGTTCTTAGCAACAGGAGGGGGGCATGTAAAATCTAAAAATCAAGTGAATGTATGCACCTATTTAGAAAAGGAGCATCCCACTTTTCTCTAATCTCATAGGTAAATAACATCAATGTAGCTATATGGATTGAGCTCCTCGAAGTTCAAACCATAAGAGTTTAGCTTACACATGGATCGGTTCAATTCTATCAGAAGATCAAACATTTGGCTACTCAGTCGGATGGCTGAAAATCCAGGTGCTCTGGGAGGCTCAAGTTCGTGTGTGGTTGTAACAATGGGATGAAGGATCTTACATTGTTGTATGTGGAAACAAATCTCAATTAGCATTTCTTTAGATTTGGTCACATTCAGTCAATCCTTTCTCCCATGGCAAAAATAATTGGAAGCTGAATCACATGGGAAATAGAACAGAATGGGAAATAAATTAACTCGTAGATGGAAAAACAGTAGCGCTGGGCACGCTGTACCTGGAGGCCGTGCTGGTTGAGTCCCTTGACGGCGAGAGCGATGCATCTCCCTTGGCGTCGAGTGGGCAGTCGAATCCTGTTTAGACGCTACTGAAGATGCCCTTGCCGTCCATATATGAAATGAAAGAGTCTGCATTCATTGTCCAGATATGAAATGAAAGCTGCCATGAAGAAAGAAAAATATAGGCAGCATGCTCCTTACACAAAAATTCAAAACCTACTAAACACCAACACAAACTATTGCATATTTTGCCAAAGGCACAACAAATCATTATACTACCAGCACCATTTATTCTTCACCTAATTCAACAGCGGCATAACACGCATATTGCTCAATATATCCAACTAATATATATCGTTCACAATCTTTGTCACTGCATCTGGCCTCTACTTAAATTGTTACTACTGTAAACAAAAAACACACTGCATATGTACCAAGAAAAGTAATCCTTGATTTTCCTTTGCATAGCATAATCAGATTTATTCAAACAGTAAAACTAATCCAGCAATTCCAGTGAGGAATGAAACAGTATATTGGTTATTAACACCTATCAGGATGAGTGATTGAGCAGGACAAATAAAACAAATATTTTGCCTGTAGAGTAAACAGTACTAATTACACTGAAAGAAATCAGATCTTCTTTTACGCATTGGACCCTGTAAATTCCATGGGAAAATAAAGTGAAATTAGCCATAGCATTTTGGCTGGGCAAAATTCTTGAACATGACTACTACTTACTCATCTAAAAGCACTTACTTGCATAGTGTTGTTGGAGAAGTCAAGGAGCCAGAATCCAAGAACATACACAATTGATTAAGTACCAAGGTTACTTGAAGAAATAGCATCGACCGCTCTTGCAGTTGGTGACTGCCACTGAGCATCGTAGTCGACGCACTCCTACGGAAGAGCAGCGATGCGAGCGGCTCCGTTCGGCAGGCGACAAGGAGAAGGGCATTTTCCATTGACTCCTGGTTAGTATCCATGGTGCTTTAAACAGATGGTTGCTGGGCTGACACCAAACCACATAGTCCTTAAGCCGTTGCTCCTACATATTACACCCAAATTCATTGAGGCCGCCTCCACCAGCACCACCGCTCCTCTGTGTAGATTCTGCCCAAATCCACAAGGCCCCAAACAAAACTCCTACCTCAATACCAAAAATGACAGCAACCACTTCCGAACATCTATCAAAAGAAAGAACCAAGCCATCCTAAAAGAATCAAGCTGATTGAACATGCATTAGCCACCGCAACAACACCAAACCCCATGCCTAAAAGCAAATAAGCCTCCCAAAAATTGTGCTAAAACCAACAACTCGTGCATAGATTTATGCAGCCTAAGAACCAGAGTTACTACAAGAAAAAAGGAACAGCGCCGCCACAAGCACTTCTTAATAATGAAAATCAACCACACAATATTTAAGCACCCACAACACTATGCTAAGAGGACACGTACCCAGAAAAAATCAAGAACAAACAATCCAACTGAGTCACCACGACCAAACGGCATAATCAAGATCCAGCACCGGCGAAGCACTACCATGCCAAATCAAGATCCAGCAACAGCAAACCAATACCACACCAACACCACCCAGCCCAACGATCAACAAAATCAATCAAAGAACATTGCAGGGGAAGACGGCGAAGAAGCACATGGAACGCGACCAGAGATGGCAACAGAGCCAAGATAGAGGCAACAGAATGGCGACGATGGCGGCGACCTTCAATGGCACGACGAGGTCTGTCAAGCCACCCCCGCAGCAACGAACCCAGAGAGACAAAGAACATCCAAGACCGACCGAGCTCGCACCGCCGGACAACCTCCAGCAGCAACGACGGCGCCAACGCGAGCCGACCACACCACCAAGAGCTCCCCACAACCCACCCCGAACGCCCTCTCACCTCTGCAACGAAAAATCAGGGATCGTAGTGAGGTGACAAGATTGACATGATTGAGAATATTTTTCATCGGTTGAATACTTCACAATGTATGTTTCACAAATTTTTGCACTACAGTACAGGGTAAAGCAAGCAAATGTACAAGTTCAAATTAAATCGATTGTAGCACAGTCAACATGTTCAATATCGAGTTTCCATTAGGAAGTAAAATTTAAGTCTGTATGCTGATTTGGTGAGTTGGATAGAAAAAGCACCCTCCTGACATGGTGCAGACAGAGTAACTTCCGTCCCCTAAATTTTACAATAAGAAGAGAAGCAACATAAACACATGAATTAGCTTAAACTGCATCGATCATAATTTAGCTAGCAACTGCTGCATATGTTTTCCCTTTTCTATAATAAAATAAGAGGTTTGCATGTTAATCAGTGGGCTAGGTGACGGGGACATTGATCTGGCGTGAGATAAAAGGTACAAATAAATCTGGTGCGAGACATTGATTGTCCCTTGAATTTCAAGGTACAGACTAAAACGAAGTAAGCACATAAATCACATTAGATTTAGGTCATCATAGCTTTCATATTGATTGCTATTTTTTTCTCTTATGAAAAAAACAAAAGGGTTTCATATACATATTCGGCTACCTAGGCGACGATCGCACTGGCCTGATGTGGGTCATGCATATATTCAGTTGTAGTTTAAATATTTAAGTTCAACTAGTGTACTTGCTAGTTGCCTGCATCCTAATTATCATGTAGAAGCATGGAGGAAACATGGCTGTAAAGCATTTGAAAAGCATAGACACGTAGTTTCTTTGTTCTGCTCTCATGGTCCTACTTTCTAATAGTGGAGTTTAGAAGCCTGGACTAGTGTTTTTCTCAGTTATTAGGTGTTATACCAATCTTTGCCTCATGCTTTTCTTTTTATGGATAACATAAAGTCTGACCCAGACAATTCTGTAATACCTATGAAACTGAGAAAAATGACTTCTTATGTGATGCTTACCCTGGTATGCAAATATCCTTCTCATCATGTGGACCCATGGTATTAGATGGATTGTCACTAGTTTTATCTCGTATATGGATACTTCATCTGTCCTGTCGGTTTCTTCTCAGCACTGGTCTCGGCTGCAACAATAAAAATCCCCTTTGCTTGACTTGATGCCTGCTCAGCCATAGTGACTGGGTTTAAAATGGACATAAGAAAGTAGTATTTCAGTAGAGATGTATCGGAATGCACAAAGGCTTAGTAACTGCAATACTACTTTACCAACAGACACTAGTAGAAAAGAGGGCAACAGTCCAGGCCGGATCAGCCCATTAGTCCCGGTTCAATCTAGAACCGGGACCAATGGGGGCATTGGTCCCGGTTCGTGAGCCCAGGGGGCCGGCCGGGCCACGTGGGCCATTGGTCCCGGTTCGTCTGGACCTTTTGGACACGGTTGGTGGGACGAACCGGGACCAATGGGCCTGGCTCCTGGCCCACCACCATTGGTCCCGGTTGGTGGCATGAACCGGGACCAAAGGCTCCCCTTTAGTCCCGGTTCATGCCACCAACCGGGACTAAATGGTCGGTCCTCGTTGCGCTTCATAGTTTTGTCCCACCTCGCCAACCGAAGGGCGCCCACACTGGTTTATAAGCCCGTCCCTCTCTGCTTGTTGAGCTCCTCTTAAAATGAAAATAGATGCCCCTATACAGGAAATTTGACCTAAATTCATAATGAATTTCTCTGAAATTCATGGAAATTGATTATGAATTTAGGTTGAATTTTCTCTATAGGCACATCTATGTTCATTTTTTAGTAATTTTAATCACAAACTTGAGATTCACACGAATTTCAAAGAATTCAAATTTTAACTATTCTAATTTGAAAACTAATGGCACTAGTAAAGTTAATCACAAACTTGAGATTCACACAAATTTCAAAGAATTCAAATTTTAATTATTCTAATTTGAAAACCAATGGCACTAACAGAAAGTTTATAATTTTTGTGACCTAAAAGAAAAAAGAAATCACTAAAAAACTATAAGTATTTAGTTCTAGGTAGAAATGAAAAAATAAATAGCAAAAAAATGCCACCTACTGGGCCACCACGGCCTGAATACGACTAGAAACCCAACTATGGGCCAGGATTCAGGCCCGCAACAAGCATTGCAGTGACAGATTAGGCCCGAAAGCCTGCAGTTGAGAGGAGCTCGAGAGGGTGGGCGCAGCAACACTTATAAACCACTCTCGAGCCCTCTCAACTAGCGAGGTGGGACTAAACTTTTGGGCGCGGGGCAACAGAAGGCCTTTGGTCCTGGTTGGTAGGACGAACCGGGACCAAAGGGTGGCATTGGTCCCGGTTCGTGGCACAAACCGGGACCAATGCCCCCCTTTAGTCCCGGTTGGTTCCATGAACCGGGACCAAAGGCCGCCGCTTCCCGCCCTTTGGGCTGCTGAAAAGAGGCCTTTGGTCCCGGTTGCTGGCACCAACCGGGACTAAAGGGGGCATTGGACCCGGTTTGTGCCACAAACCGGGACCAAAGCCGTTGCTATATAAGCAACACATGGGATTTTTTCACAGTTTCCCTCGCCAGTTGCCCCCGACGACGCCGACCTCATCGACGCCGCCAGGCTGCCCCGACGCCGTCCGCCGCCCCTGCCGTCGCCCCCGACCGCGCTATCGCCGTCGCCCGTGCCTCGCCGTCGCCGACGTCGTCCCCGAGCCCGCGCACCCCTGCCCTCGCCCCCGAGCGCGCGCGCCTCCGCCGTCCCTGAGCCTTCCTCGTCGCCGACGCCACCTCGCGGTGAGCGTCGTCCCGTTCCCCTGCTCCTCCCCCTGTACTGGCCGTCGCCGCCGCACGCTGCCCTTCGCTGCCGCCTCGCGCCGCCGCCCCTGCCCTTCGCTGCCGCCGCCCCTGCCCTTCATTTTTTTAGTTTAATTTTTTTTTCATATGTGTATGTATATTGTATATGTGTATGTATAATGTATATGTGTATGTATATGTGTATGTATAATGTTCATATATATATAATGTATAATGTATAATGTTCATATGTGGTTAGCTTAATTTTTTTTGTTCATAGAAATTTTGTTCATATATATATATAAAGTTTTTTGTTCATAGAAAGTTCACTTTTTGGTTGTAATTTTGTTCATAGAAATAAGAAGAGGAAGAAGGAGGAGAAGAAGAAGAATAAGAAGAAGAGGAGAGAAATAACAGGAGAAATAAATAAGAATATGAAAAAGAAGAAAAAGAAGAAGAAGAAGAAGTAATAGAGGAGAAGAAGAAGGAATTCCTTCTTCTTCTCCTCTTTTTTTCTTCTTCTTCCTCTTCTATTCCTTTCTTCTTCTCCTCTTTTTTTCTTCTTCTTCCTCTTCTATTCCTTTCTTCTTCTCCTCTTTTTTTCTTCTTCTTCCTCTTCTTATTTTTGTTATTGGGTATGTCGTTGTCGATATACCGCCCCTCCCCAATAACATTTAGTAATTAGTACTACTTAGAAAGTGTTTAATGGAATTAGTTAAAACTAGGTAAACTTGTTTATTTTTAGTAAGTACTACATTATTCTATTTATAGTAAGTGCTTAGTAGTTGAACTAGTTTATTTTACTATAGAAGTAGTTTATTTTTAGCAAGAAAATTAATAGAACTAGTTTATTTTTTAGTTAAAGCAATTATTCCCTCATCGACGTGGACGATGCCTATCCCGCATCCTCGTCGTCGAGTCGGCGGAGGACGACACCTGCTTGACCAGATGGGCCATGTCCGGGACTGGGCTCCGCCGGGGTGGTACTGGGAGGCGCTACCTTCCGGAGGGCGTAGTTTGGTGAGGAGCCAGCCCGTCGTTGACCCGATCCTTGTTTGGTGGCGGTCGCGTGGGCCAGTGACGGTGCCGAGGCTTCCGGACACCGCGGAGGTGGTACGTCGCCGTGTCAGCGAGGAGGACCAGCACGTCCGTCGCTACATGCTTGCGTTGGAGGGCAGGTTCGAAAATACCTGGCAGGTTCTTCAGGGATCTCACTGGAGCTATGATCCTGTGATGGTTCCTTCCCTTTGGGTGTCCACCGCCCGCGCCGATACCCGTCGGGCGCTACGGTTCTAGGTGTACTGGCGATATGTATGATAGTATTCGACGTGTATTAGTGATAATATTCGATGTACGGACACACGGAGATGATGTAGTTTTTCTTATAATTGAATGCATCCTAATTTGAATACTACTTTATTTTGTGATTTGATTTTTCTTATTGAATGCTCAAATTGGAGAGCACTATGCAAGGCATATGCATATGATTAGTTGAATAATAATGATCTAATTTAGTCTTTGAATTATGAACATATAGGAAATGTCATCATCGGACGACGGAAGTCTCCCGGGGGAGTGCGACTGGTGCCAAGACGATCGAGGTCAGTGCGACAGGCCTCACCTGGACGATGGTCGGCACTTTAGCATTAAGCTCGAGGAGACCTTCGAAGTTGAAACGGTACGCAACGACGACAAGTGTTTTTTTCATAATTAAGCATGACTTCAACTATTTCAACGTATAATTTTCATCTTTTGCAATTCGAGTATAGTTTATCCCATGCCATGCAAGACGCTATGTCTTGGAGAGGATGGATTTTGAAGACCATGAAAATTTTGAAACGAAGAAAATTCACCTAAGGACCCATCATGATGTGGATTTTGAAGTAAAGTTGTATAATGCTGAGAGCGTAACCCATTTTGCTTGCAAAAATTGGGAAGCATTTTGCAAATTGTATGGTTTTGATGAGGGTATGCTTGTCACCATGGATCTTGGTGATCCTGAAATTGAGCAAGACAATATGGACATTTGGGTCCTTGTTGATACGCCTCCAGTTCTACCGCTATGTGAGTTTTTCAAACATAGTTAATTATTAACTAATTTATTTGTCCATTTAAAAATAGTTGACAGCTTATTTCCATTGACAGCTTATTTTGAAGTATCAAAGAATGTGCAGAAGATGGTAGATAGAACTTACTACACCAATGGCGCTGAGTTAACTTGCAAGGAGAAAACTCATCTGGTTGGATTTTGTAATGATCTTGAGAATTACAATATCTACAATCGAACTCCTCAACATTATGGTCAATACATGACACTAGTGCACGTGTTGAACTACGGTAACTACCATGGAGATACCCTGGTAAGATTTTTTAATATTACGACATCCGTGCATCTTTTTGCATACTTCTAAAACTAGTACATCATTGCTAACTACGAAGTTATTACTATGTTTTTCAACAGAGAATCCCAGAGGATTGTGTGCCTCATTTGATGTATCAGAATGGTGGCAACCTTTGTGTTTTCAACATATATCCAGGTCATCCTACGAATCTCAACTGTCCATACCGGATTTCTAAAAGAAGTGGAGACATGACAATCAAAGAATGGAAAAAATGTATGGACAGTCGTAAGGAGCTTCTTGGAAGCAAAAGGAAGCGAGGAGCAAGAATTGGAGACAGGATGATCTCCATTCTTCATAATGGAGAGTCAGGGTCTATATTGTTTTATGCTATTTTACCTTAAGTGTGTTTAGGTCCTACCTGATACTGATGATCATGTGCTAAGAACAATTATGTAGGGTTGGGTTCGATGACTATGAGGATGATGATCGTATGACTTATTATTAATAACGAGTAGAAGTTGTATGATGATGCTTGATTAATTAGTAGGACTTGTTATTATATATGATGATGTATGATGCGAGCATGCATGAGTTATTATATATATATCTGTGGGTGAAATGTGTTGGGGATCATAGCAGAAATTAAAATTTTCCTACGCATCACCAAGATCTATCCATGGAGTATTCTAGCAACGAGGGGATAGGACAGCATCTACATACCACTTGTAGATCGCAGCGGAAGCGTTCAAGGAGAACGTGGATGATGGAGTCGTACTCGCCGTGATCCGAATCACCGATGACCAGCGCCGAACGGACGGCACCTCCGCGTTCAACACACGTACGGGACGATCGACGTCTCCTCCTTCTTGATCCAGCAAGGGGGAAGGAGAGGTTGATGAAGATCCAGCAGCACGACGGCGTGGTGGTGGATGCAGCAGAGTTCCAGCAGGGCTTCGCCAAGCTTTTGTGGAGAGAGGGAGAGGTGTAACGGGGAGAGGGAGGCGCCAAGGCTGCAGGGTGCGGCTGCCCTCCCTCCCCCCTTTATATAGGCCCCCTAGGGGGGGCGCCGGCCCTGGAGATCCATCTCCAGGGGGGGCGGCGGCCAGGGGGGATGGCTTGCCCCCCAAGCCATGTGGGGCGCCCCCTGCCCTAGGGTTTCCAACCCTAGGCGCAGGGGGGAGGCCCACGGGGGGCGCACCAGCCCACTATGGGCTGGTTCCCTCCCCACTTCAGCCCACGGGGCCCTCCGGGATAGGTGGCCCCACCCGGTGGACCCCCGGGACCCATCTGGTGGTCCCGGTACAATACCGGTGACCCCCAGATCATTCCCGATGGCCGAAATGACACTTCCTATATATAATTCTTTATCTCCGGACCACTCCGGAACCTCTCGTGACGTCCGGGATCTCATCCGGGACTCCGAACAACCTTCGGTTTGCTGCATATTAATATCTTTAACAACCCTAGCGTCACCGAACCTTAAGTGTGTAGACCCTACGGGTTCGGGAGACATGCAGACATGACCGAGACAATCTCCGGTCAATAACCAACAGCGGGATCTGGATACCCATGTTGGCTCCCACATGCTCCTCGATGATCTCATCGGATGAACCACGATGTCGAGGACTTAATCAATCCCGTACTCAATTCCCTTTGTCCATCGGTACGATACTTGCCCGAGATTCGATCGTCGGTATACCGATACCTTGTTCAATCTCGTTACCGGCAAGTCTCTTTACTCATTCCCGTAATACATCATCCCGTGAACAACACCTTGATCACATTGAGCTCATTACGATGATGTCTTACCGAGTGGGCCCAGAGATACCTCTCCGTCACACGGAGTGACAAATCCCAGTCTCGATTCATGCCAACCCAACAGATACTTTCGGAGATACCTGTAGTGCACCTTTATAGTCACCCAGTTACGTTGTGACGTTTGATACACCCAAAGCACTCCTACGGTATCCGGGAGTTGCATAATCTCATGGTCTAAGGAATGATACTTGACATTCAGAAAAGCTCTAGCAAACGAACTACACGATCTTTGTGCTATGCTTAGGTTTGGGTCTTGTCCATCACATCATTCTCCTAATAATGTGATCCCGTTATCAATGACATCCCCATGTCCATAGTCAAGAAACCATGACTATCTATTGATCAACGAGCTAGTCAACTAGAGGCTTACTAGGGACACATTATGGTCTATGTATTCACACATGTATTATGATTTCCGAACAATACAATTATAGCATGAACAATAGACAATTATCATGAACAAGGAAATATAATAATCCATTTATTATTGCCTCTAGGGCATATTTCCAACAGTCTCCCACTTGCACTAGAGACAATAGTCTAGTTACATTGTGATGAATCGCACACCCATGGAATTTTGGTGTTGATCATGTTTTGCTCTAGGGAGAGGTTTAGTCAACGGATCTGCCACATTCAGGTCCGTATGTACTTTACAAATCTCTATGTCTCCATTTTGAACACTTTCACGAATGGAGTTGAAGCGACGCTTGATATGCCTGGTCTTCCTGTGAAACCTGGGCTCCTGCGCAAGGGCAATTGCTCCAGTGTTGTCACAGAAGAGAGTCATCGGGTCCGACGCATTGGGTATGACTCCTAGGTCGGTGATGAACTCCTTCACCCAGACTGCTTCTTGTGCTGCCTCCGAGGCTGCCATATACTCTGCTTCACATGTAGATCCCGCCACGACGCTTTGCTTGCAACTGCACCAGCTTACTGCCCCTCCATTCAAAATATACACGTATCCGGTTTGTGACTTGGAGTCATCCAGATCTGTGTCGAAGCTAGCGTCGACGTAACCCTTTACGACGAGCTCTTCGGCACCTCCATAAACGAGAAACATATCCTTAGTCCTTTTCAGGTACTTCGGGATGTTTTTGACCGCTGTCCAGTGTTCCTTGCCGGGATTACTTTGGTACCTACCTACCAAACTTACGGCAAGGTTTACATCGGGTCTGGTACACAGCATGGCATACATAATAGACCCTATAGCTGAGGCATAGGGGATGACACTCATCTCTTCTATATCTTTTGCCGTGGTCGGGCATTGAGCCGTGCTCAATCGCACACCTTGCAATACAGGCAAGAACCCCTTCTTGGACTGATCCATTTTGAACTTCTTCAAAATCTTGTCAAGGTACGTACTTTGTGAAAGAACGATGAGGCGTCTCGATCTATCCCTATAGATCTTGATGCCTAATATATAAGCAGCTTCTCCAAGGTCCTTCATTGAAAAACACTTGTTCAAATAGGCCTTTATGCTTTCCAAGAATTCTATATCATTTCCCATCAATAGTATGTCATCCACATATAATATGAAAAATGCTACGGAGCTCCCACTCACTTTCTTGTAAACGCAGGCTTCTCCATAAGTCTGCATAAACCCAAACGCTTTGATCATCTCATCAAAGCGAATGTTCCAACTCCGAGATGCTTGCACCAGCCCATAGATAGAGCGCTGGAGTTTGCATACTTTGTTAGCATTCTTAGGATCGACAAAACCTTCCGGCTGCATCATATATAATTCTTCCTTAAGGAAGCCGTTAAGGAATGCCGTTTTGACGTCCATTTGCCATATCTCATAATCATAGTATGCGGCAATTGCTAACATGATTCGGACAGACTTCAGCTTTGCTACAGGAGAGAAAGTCTCATCGTAGTCAACCCCTTGAACTTGCCGATAACCCTTAGCGACAAGTCGAGCTTTATAGATGGTCACATTACCATCCGCGTCTGTCTTCTTCTTAAAGATCCATTTATTTTCTATGGCTCGCCGACCATCGGGCAAGTCATTCAAAGTCCACACTTTGTTCTCATACATGGATTCTATCTCGGATTTCATGGCTTCTAGCCATTTGTCGGAATCTGGGCCCGCCATTGCTTCTTCATAGTTCGAAGGTTCACCGTTGTCCAACAACATGATTTCCAGGACAGGGTTGCCGTACCACTCTGGTGCGGAACGCGTCCTTGTGGACCTACGAAGTTCAGTAGGAGCTTGATCAGAAGTATCTTGATCATCATCATTAACCTCCTCTCTAATCGGTGCAGGCACCACAGGAACATTTTCCTGAGCTGCGCTACTCTGATTTTCAAGAGGTAGCACTTCATCAAGCTCTACTTTCCTCCCACTTACTTCTTTCGCGAGAAACTCTTTCTCTAGAAAGGACCCGTTCTTGGCAACAAAGACCTTGCCTTCGGATCTGAGGTAGAAGGTATACCCAACTGTTTCCTTGGGGTATCCTATGAAGACGCATTTTTCCGATTTGGGTTCGAGTTTTTCAGGTTGAAGTTTCTTGACATAAACATCGCAACCCCAAACTTTCAGAAACGACAGCTTAGGTTTCTTCCCAAACCATAATTCATACGGTGTCGTCTCAACGGATTTTGACGGAGCCCTATTTAAAGTGAATGCGGCTGTCTCTAGAGCGTATCCCCAAAATGATAGCGGTAGATCTGTAAGAGACATCATAGATCGCACCATATCCAATAGAGTGCGATTACGACGTTCGGACACACCGTTACGCTGAGGTGTTCCAGGCGGCGTGAGTTGTGAAACGATTCCACATTTTCTTAAGTGTGTGCCAAATTCGTGACTTAAATATTCTCCCCCACGATCTGATCGTAAGAACTTGATTTTTCTGTCACGTTGATTCTCAACCTCACTCTGAAACTCCTTGAACTTTTCAAAGGTCTCAGACTTGTGTTTCATTAAGTAGACATACCCATATCTACTCAAATCATCAGTGAGAGTGAGAACATAACGATAGCCTCCGCGAGCCTCAACGCTCATTGGACCACACACATCTGTATGTATGATTTCCAACAAGTTGGTTGCTCGCTCCATTGTCCTTGAGAATGGAGTCTTGGTCATTTTGCCCATGAGGCATGGTTCGCACGTGTCAAATGATTCATAATCGAGAGACTCTAAAAGTCCATCAGCATGGAGCTTCTTCATGCGCTTGACACCAATGTGACCAAGGCGGCAGTGCCACAAGTATGTGGGACTATCGTTACTGACTTTACATCTTTCGGTATTCACATTATGAATATGTGTAACATCACGTACGAGATTCATTAAGAATAAACCATTAAACATCGGAGCATGACCCTAAAACATATCACTCATATAAATAGAACAACCATTATTCTCGGATTTAAATGAGTAGCCATCTCGTATTAAACGAGATCCAGATACAATGTTCATGCTCAAACTTGGTACTAAATAACAATTATTGAGGTTTAAAACTAATCCCGTAGGTAAATGTAGAGGTAGCGTGCCGACGGCGATCACATCGACCCTGGAACCATTCCCGACGCGCATCGTCACCTCGTCCTTCGCCAGTCTCCGTTTATTCCGCAGCTCCTGTTTTGAGTTACAAATATGAGCAACGACATCGGTATCAAATACCCAGGAGCTACTACGAGCACTGGTAAGGTACACATCAATTACATGTATATCACATATACCTTTAGTGTTGCCGGCCTTCTTATCTGCTAAGTACTTGGGGCAATTCCGCTTCCAGTGACCAGTTCCCTTGCAATAAAAGCACTCAGTTTCAGGTTTGGGTCCATTCTTTGACTTCTTCCTGGCAACTGATTTACCAGGCGCGGCAACCTCCTTGCCGTCCTTCTTGAAGTTCTTCTTACCCTTGCCTTTCTTGAACTTAGTGGTTTTATTCACCATCAACACTTGATGTTCCTTTTTGATCTCCACCTCTGCAGATTTCAGCATTGAATACAACTCGGGAATGGTCTTTTCCATCCCCTGCATATTGTAGTTCATCACGAAGCTCTTGTAGCTAGGTGGGAGCGACTGAAGGATTCTGTCAATGACCGCCTCATCCGGGAGATTAACTTCCAGCTGAGTCAAGCGGTGGTGTAACCCAGACATCTTGAGTATGTGTTCACTGACAGAGCTATTCTCCTCCATCTTACAGCTAAAGAACTTGTCGGAGACATCATATCTCTCGACCCGGGCATGAGCTTGGAAAATCAATTTCAGCTCCTCGAACATCTCATATGCTCCGTGTTGCTCAAAACGCTTTTGGAGCCCCGGTTCTAAGCTGTAAAGCATGCCGCACTGAACGAGGGAGTAATCATCAACACGAGACTGATGGGCGTTCATAACGTCCTGGTTTGCTGGGAATGGTGCATCACCTAGCGGTGCTTCTAGGACATAATCTTTCTTGGCAGCTATGAGGATGATCCTCAGGTTCCGGACCCAGTCCGCATAGTTGCTGCCATCATCTTTCAGCTTGGTTTTCTCTAGGAACGCGTTGAAGTTGAGGGTGACATTAGCGTGGGCCATTTGATCTACAAGACATATTGTAAAGATTTAGACTAAGTTCATGATAATTAAGTTCATCTAATCAAATTAATGAATGAACTCCCACTCAGATTTGACATCCCTCTAGTCATCTAAGTGATACATGATCCGAGTCAACTAGGCCGTGTCCGATCATCACGTGAGACGGACTAGTCATCATCGGTGAACTTCTCCATGTTGATCGTATCTTCTATACGACTCATGTTCGACCTTTCGGTCCTCCGTGTTCCGAGGCCATGTTTGTACATGCTAGGCTCGTCAATCCAACCTAAGTGTATTGCGTGTGTAAATCTGGCTTACACCCGTTGTATGCGAACGTAAGGACCTATCACACCCGATCATCACGTGGTGCTTCGGAACGACGAACCTTAGCAACGGTGCATAGTTAGGGAGAACACATTTTTGATATTTTCATGAGGGATCATCTTATTTATGCTACCGTCGTTCTAAGCAAATAAGATGTAAAACATGATAAACATCACATGCAATCAAATAGTGACATGATATGGCCAACATTATTTTGCTCCTTTGATCTCCATCTTCAGGGCGCCATGTTCATCGTCGTCACCGGCATGACACCATGATCTCCATCATCATGATCTCCATCATCGTGTCTTCGTGAAGTTGTCACGTCAACTATTACTTCTACTACTATGGCTAACGCTTTAGCAATAAAGTAAAGTAATTACATGACGATTTAAGTTGACACGCAGGTCATAATAAATAAAGACAACTCCTATGGCTCCTGCCGGTTGCCATACTCATCGACATGGAAGTCGTGATTCCTATTACAATAACAAGATCATCTCATACATCACATGATTCATCACAACTTCTGGCCATATCACATCACAAAGCACTTGCTGCAAAAACAAGTTAGACGTCTTCTAATTGTTGTTGCAAGTTTTTACGTGGCTGTTATAGGTTGCTAGCAAGAACGTTTCTTACCTACGTTAAAACCACAACGTGAATTGTCAATCTCTATTTACCCTTCATAAGGACCCTGTTCATCGAATCCGATCCAACTAAAGTGGGAGAGACAGACACCCGCCAGCCACCTTATGCAACTAGTGCATGTCAGTCGGTGGAACCGGTCTCACGTAAGCGTACGTGTAAGGTTGGTCCGGGCCGCTTCATCCCACAATACCGCTGAACCAAGATAGGACTATTAACGGCAAGAAGAATTGACAATTCGACGCCCACAACTACTTTGTGTTCTACTCGTGCATAGAAACTACGCATAGACCTAGCTCATGATGCCACTGTTGGGGATCGTAGCAGAAATTAAAATTTTCCTACGCATCACCAAGATCTATCCATGGAGTATTCTAGCAACGAGGGGATAGGAGAGCATCTACATACCACTTGTAGATCGCAGCGGAAGCGTTCAAGGAGAACGTGGATGATGGAGTCGTACTCGTCGTGATCCGAATCACCGATGACCAGCGCCGAACGGACGGCACCTCCGCGTTCAACACACGTACGGGACGATCGATGTCTCCTCCTTCTTGATCCAGCAAGGGGTAAGGAGAGGTTGATGAAGATCCAGCAGCACGACGGTGTGGTGGTGGATGCAGCAGAGTTCCAGCAGGGCTTCGCCAAGCTTTTGTGGAGAGAGGGAGAGGTGTAACGGGGAGAGGGAGGCGCCAAGGCTGCAGGGTGCGGCTTCCCTCCCTCCCCCCTTTATATAGGCCCCCTAGGGGGGGCGCCGGCCCTGGAGATCCATCTCCAGGGGGGCGGCGGCCAGGGGGGATGGCTTGCCCCCCAAGCCATGTGGGGCGCCCCCTGCCCTAGGGTTTCCAACCCTAGGCGCAGGGGGAGGCCCATGGGGGGGCGCACCAGCCCACTATGGGCTGGTTCCCTCCCCACTTCAGCCCACGGGGCCCTCCGGGATAGGTGGCCCCACCCGGTGGACCCCCGGGACCCATCTGGTGGTCCCGGTACAATACCGGTGACCCCCAGATCATTCCCGATGGCCGAAACGACACTTCCTATATATAATTCTTTATCTCCGGACCACTCTGAAACCTCTCGTGACGTCCGGGATCTCATCCGGAACTCCGAACAACCTTCGGTTTGCTGCATACTAATATCTTTAACAACCCTAGCGTCACCGAACCTTATGTGTGTAGACCCTACGGGTTCGGGAGACATGCAGACATGACCGAGACGATCTCCGGTCAATAACCAACAGCGGGATCTGGATACCCATGTTGGCTCCCACATGCTCCTCGATGATCTCATCGGATGAACCACGATGTCGAGGACTTAATCAATCCCGTACTCAATTCCCTTTGTCCATCGGTATGATACTTGCCCGAGATTCGATCGTCGGTATACCGATACCTTGTTCAATCTCGTTACCGGCAAGTCTCTTTACTCGTTCCCGTAATACATCATCCCGTGAACAACACCTTGATCACATTGAGCTCATTACGATGATGTCTTACCGAGTGGGCCCAGAGATACCTCTCCGTCACACGGAGTGACAAATCCCAGTCTCGATTCATGCCAACCCAACAGATACTTTCGGAGATACCTGTAGTGCACCTTTATAGTCACCCAGTTACGTTGTGACGTTTGATACACACAAAGCACTCCTACGGTATCCGGGAGTTGCATAATCTCATGGTCTAAGGAATGATACTTGACATTCAGAAAAGCTCTAGCAAACGAACTACACGATCTTTGTGCTATGCTTAGTTTTGGGTCTTGTCCATCACATCATTCTCCTAATAATGTGATCCCGTTATCAATGACATCCCCATGTCCATAGTCAGGAAACCATGACTATCTATTGATCAACGAGCTAGTCAACTAGAGGCTTACTAGGGACACATTGTGGTCTATGTATTCACACATGTATTATGATTTCCGAACAATACAATTATAGCATGAACAATAGACAATTATCATGAACAAGGAAATATAATAATCCATTTATTATTGCCTCTAGGGCATATTTCCAACAAAATGAACATAGCAGTAGCGTTGGTAAACCAAGGATGAAGATATAAGAGAGGACACTTCTCTCTATTAGCTAGCTAATAACAACCTAAAAATAACCCTCTAAACCCCTAAAACAGCCACTGTTTTAAAAAAAACCTCAGCTCTAGCCAGCTGCTGACGCGTGGAAGCCTTTTGGTCCCGGTTTATGTCATCAACCGGGACCAAAGGCCCCCCTGCCTGGGCTGCCGGCAGCGGCCACGTGGAGGCCCATCTGTCCCGGTTCTGGTTTGAACCGGGACTAAAGGGGGGACGTATTAGTAACGACCCTTTAGTCCCGGTTCATGAACCGGGACTTAAGGCCCTTATGAACCGGGACAAAAGGCCGGTTTTCTACTAGTGAGATCACATGATGGATTCTGGAAGTATTCTTGCTTGAACTGCTCTAATAAATTGCCTATTGTCTAACACCACTAACAATTATCAGTCAATTAAGTAACTTCATCCCATTATAATTGAACAAAATAAGGATAAATATGCATATCAAGCCTCTCTTTCTTTTGTCAAACAAACAACACCAGGATCATCTTCAGTAAGAAGTGCACACAACAATCATGCCTCGGTTGATAAATAATAAAGCAATAATTAGAATATATAAGAAGTTAAAAGCCTGACTTAATCAACATTGTATTGTCCCTTCTGAATCTAAACTAAGAAAAGTAACATGGTACCTTTAACCTCTGACCTACAAATAAGAGTTTAGCACAGTATTTTGCAGACCTTTAACTTGCACACTATCCATATAAAGTGTAAGATTACTACAGCCAGCTTTACTATAATACTCCGTGATGGCATACATGACAGACAAAAAATCGTGTAGGAAACACCACCATTCTGCATAGCAGAACTACTATCCATCCCATTCATTTGGATGTAGAAGGATTACAACTATACCTTACTAATTCAGTAACCAATACAAAAAAAATGTCACGTTGCTGAAACAAGCAGCTTGCTTATATGCAGAAGAAGAGAAGCAAAGTGAACCCAAATGGAACCCAGCCAGACCAAGTGTGAGAAGCATTCACTTCTCATCCCACAAATGTATCTATAATCTCATAACAAACGTCAATTAAGCATCCTCCAAAACCCAAAGAAGAAATCAAGAAGCTATACCTAAATAATTATGAAAAATAGCATTTGTAGTGTGTAAAACTTTGAATCAGTAGCTAACCTCAGACCATCTCCATTAGGCAGTAGTGGAACGGCTCGAGGGCCATTGGAACATCATCAAACTGGTCTTGAGAACCTAGTCGCCGTCAACCACTACAACCATAAATAACACAAATAAATGATGTAACCAGCTCATACAAATTCGTGGCTTTTCAGTATATGCTTCTCTGCAGAACTTATACTAATATTTCTACATGCTAACAACACAAGAGAACAACATCGTAATCAAATGTGCATTTGCTAATCCAGCAAATATCCGCATCTCAAACAGAAAACTGTAGCTATTTTCACATAGTTGATAAACAAGTCGCTGTCGTAAAATAAATCTAGCACTTGAAAATAGCACCTTGTTCAAACAATTGTAACCATGGCGTATTTGTCCTGTGATTATATGGCTAAGCAAGGACCAAATTAATCTAGCAAGTGAAAACAAAACTTGCATCCAAAGATCTGCAACCCCACAGTGGCTGACGCACCAAATCTAAAAGAGAAGGAAGAAGAGGAGAGGGAGAGCAGATCAGAGAGGAGGTGGAGGGGGATGAACTCACCGGAACAGAGGAGGCCCAGCCCGATGTGCCCCTGCAAGGCTGCACCCGGTGGCTAGCGAGAAGCGGAACCGCGCGTGTGGCGAGGGAGAAGTCGGAGAGGAGCCCGCCAGAGTCCACCGGATCCACGCCGGCGACGAAGGTGATACCCAGCCCGAAACCCTAGCCACGGCTGAGGGCCGCGAGCGAGTGCGAGAGGACGTGCGCCGCGGATCTGGCCGGAGGGAGGAAGAGGCGGAGCACCTCCCGTGTGGATGCGAGGACGATGGTGTGGATCCAGCGGGCTGGGCGAAGGAGGAGGCGGTGGCGCGGAGAGCGGATAGGGTTAGGGAATGGGAGCGGGAGGGAGGAGGTGGCTAGATCTCCAACACAGGAGCAGTTGACTTTTATACCACTTTACACGAAATGACGAGAATGCCCTCAGCGGGGCAGCATAATTACGTGCGGTGGCATGGCCGGGCGGGACACGGCTCATAGCGAAAATATCGAACGGTTAGAGATGACCTGGTAAATATCCGACGGCCCACAGCGACCGAGCCCGAGATCCAACGGTCAGCAGTGATTGATAAAACAGATCCGACGGCTGAAAATCCAAACGCACGGGGAGGCTCCATTTTGGTCCAGACTCTAACAATGGGATAAGAAGTGCCCCTCTTAAAACTTCTTTTTTCTCGAATACGCACGAATGTGCGTATCATATATTGAAGAAGAGAGGGGAGAAGAAGCCCCATCCACAGTTTACATATGCGTTTTACACAGGTAAACACACTCCACCTCAAAGATTACATGGACTACTCCCTATCTGCCCACACACCTATCTTGGTCGCCAAGGGATCGAAATCACTATGAATGATCCCGGCCTTCGTCCACATCGCGCACTCGGAGGCTATTTCCCGTAGGAGTACCTGCACGTCCCGTGTCCTTCCCTCAAACACTATCGAATTCCTGTGTTTCCACAACTCCCACATGATCAAGAGATGTAGTGCACATAGAGATTTGGTGTGTCTTCCGGCTAACGCAGGCCTCGTAGTCCAAGTCAGTAGGTCCTCCTCTGCCGTTGGAGCCGCAACAATTGTGCGCAAATCTTGGCATACCCTGGCCTGGATCTCCCTAGCGAACACACACTAGATCGAAAGGTGGTTAATGGTTTCATCGCCCTGATCAAAAAACGGGAAGTGGGCCTGGTGTGGGAGACCCCTCCTCGCGAGTCTATCCAAGGTCCACACTCGATCTCGAAGGGTCAGCCATGCAAAGAAGCGACACCGTAGGGGTGCATGCGATGACCTTGTGTAAGCTACCGTGGGGGAGGCCTGAAGTGTTGCAAACTTCGCCGCACAGGCCGAACGCGCCGAGAAAACCCCGTCCTTCTAACATGACCATGTCAATTTGTTTGGTGTGTGGTCGTCTAGTCTCACGTTTTCCACCTGAGGCCACAACCCAAGGAACTAGGTCAGCGCGGTCTTGTCCATGTCAGGCCCGATGTCCCGGGCCCAAGTGGCATCAGCTAGGGCCTGGATAACAGTTCAAGATTGCTTCATCCGTTTAGATATTCTCTCGTACACAGATGGAGCGAGCTCCTATATGCGGTATCCGCTCAGCCACTGGTCTTCCCAGAAGAGAGCGGTGCATCCATCGCCGATCACCATCCTCGTAGCTGCCCGGAAGAGCCCTCTGGCCTCCTTGGGGATGTTTAACTTGAATTCCACCCATGGCATGGACTGATCTACACGTTGTAGCCAGAGCCACTTAGTCTGTAGGGCAACATTCATCCACCTTATATTGGGCACTCCAAGTCCTCCTGCCCACTTCGGCCGACTCAGCGATTCCCATGCCACATCACATTTGCCACCACCATCGTCTTCCTTTCCACACCATAGGAAGCCCCTGCAGATTTTGATCATCGCCTTGACAGTCTTCGACGGCAAGCCCCTCGCGAGTATAGAGTGCACCGGGAGAGCGCTCAACATAGATTGTACCAGCAGCAGGCAGCTGCTCTTGGGCAGCGTCGCGGCCTTCCAGGTAGGCAGGCGCGCTGCCATTTGGTCGATCAACTCCTGGAACTGCGCAGCTGTTTGCTTCCTTAGCCAAAGCGGGAGTCCAAGGTGACGGCAAGGAAAAGTGCCAGTTGTACAGCCCAGCAGCCCAGTCACCAGCTGCATATGATCATGCGTGCACCGAATTGGTAGGGTTGAACTTTTCTGCAGATTTATCCGTAAGCCTGAGGCGTGGCCAAACAGGTCCAGCATGGCTACGCAGGCCCTCAGGTCCCTCTCTGTTGGTTTTAGGAATACCATGACGTCGTCGGCGTACATGGATACACGCTGCTGCAGCCCTATCCTAGCAAGAGGGGTAAGTAGTTCGGTCGTGGTCGCATACTTGAACAAACGATACAGTGGTTCCATGCAAAGGATGAATAGCATGGGGGAGAGGGGGCTGCCATGTCTCAGGCCCTGGCAGTTGTAGATCGTGTCCCCTGCTATTCCGTTGACAGTGATTTTGGTAGTCGACGTTGCCAACAGTCCACAGATCCATGAGAGCCACTTTGGTCCAAAACCCAGCATTGAAAGGACCTCCACCAAAAACGGCCACTGCACGGTATCGAAAGCCTTCGAGATATCTAGTTTGAGGAGGACCGTTGGGTCCTTTAGAGCATGTAGTCTGCGTGTCGTGCATTGCACGAGCATGAAATTGTCGTGTAGAGTTCGGCCCAGGACAAAAGCACTCTGGTGGTTGCCAACCAGATGTGGGAGATCGTCAGCAAGCCGCGTGGGAAGGATCTTGTCGAAGATCTTGATTGCACCATGATTGAGGCTCACTGGTCTGAAATCACGAATGTCCACCGCCCCAGGTTTCTTTGGAAGCAAAATGACCGTGGCCCTGTTTATTGCATGTAGCCCACGCATATCTCCACCATGGGACTCCTGCAGAGCCCTCATGAAATCCTCTCTGATGATATACCAGCAGGCAGCATAGAAACGCCCCGTGAATCCGTCTGGCCCTGGCACCTTATCGAGGGGTATACTCTTGATCACCCGCTCCGCTTCTTGATCCAAAAACGGCTCGTCTAGATGCACCAAGTCACAAACTAGCAGTTGTAGCAGCTCCATGTTTAGGGCTTGTGTCCGTTCGGTAGCCGATCCGAGTAGCTTCGCGTAGTATGCGTCCACCACATGTGTAATATTTTCCTGCCCCGTGTGCACCTGCCCCTCAGAGGCGATCGAAAGAATCGCGTTCTTCCTTTGCATGTGGCTTGCCTGGCGGTGGAAGAAGGTTGTATTGGCTTCCCCTTCTTTGAGCTGGAGTATCCGAGATCTCTGCCTCGCAATTGTGGGTTGTAACGAGCATAAGCCAAGGAGCTTCTTCTTGAGGATGTTCCGCAGGCCCCTCTCCTGATCTGTCAGCGTCCTGGAGTCCATTGCCACATCTAGACGTGTGATCATCTCTAGTGCGATCGTGATCTGTAGCCTTATGTTCCCAATCCACCTATCGCTCCACCACTGAAGCGCTTTAGCTGTGGCTCGGAGCTTGTTATCCAGCACGATGAAAGTGTTTCCCTCTGAATTGACCGAGGCCAATGCCGCCTCTACAGGTTCGTAGAAACCCTTTTCCTTCGGCCAAAATGATACGAACCAGAAGCGTTTCCCGTACGCAAAATCTGCGTTGAGGTCCAAAAGCAGTGGGTAGTGGTCCAAAATTGCCGATCCCAGGGCCGTGAGCAGAGCTACTGGATGGATGTCGTCCCAGCAGTTAGTTGTGAACACATGGTCTATTTTCTCCATGGTTGGGTGCTGTCGCTCGTTCAACCATGTGAACTTGCGGCCGCTGAGGTACATCTCTTTTATTTCCAACCGATTAGCCTTCTTCCTGAATCTAGCTAGCATCCATTGATTGATCGCGTCATTATATATTCTTGTCCTGAGGATTCACCAATAGGTTGAAATCACCCATAATGGCCCACGGGCCTGCGTGCAAGTCACGGATGTCCACCAGCTCTTGCATAAACGCGGTCTCGTCCGCATCCGCCTGCGTGTCATACACGCCTGTGAGCCACCAATGCCCACCACTCTTGGGCTTCACCAAGGCGGATATTGTGTTCAGGGTGCGATGTGGGTTGGAAAGCCCCACAATTGTCTCGTCCCATGCGAGTAGGATCCCACCCTGAGTCCCCGTCGTCGGCAAGTAAAAGAAGTTTTCCTGTTTATTTCCCAGGCACTGGTGGATGATCTCCACAGTCATGTTCTCAATCTTTGTCTCCTGGAGACAAACGATGGCCGGCCTGGCCGCTTCCACTACCTGATATATAGCACTACGTTGAGCCAGCGAGTTAAGCCCGCGCACATTCCACACAAGTACTTTATAGGGCTGTGAATCCATGATCTAAGCCTACCAAACTCACCAGGCACGCGCAAGTCACTGCCGCGCATCTACCTCTGGCACCTCCTCCTGCAGGGGAAGGGCCGGTACCTCCCAACCGATTAGCGCCAGAATTGCCGCAATGTGGCCGTCATTGAGTGCTTTGGAGAACAAGTCCGCATATAGTTGTAGCACTTCGTCAGTGATCACCTCCACTTCGTTTGCCAGGCACAGCCTACGGATCAGAACATGCTGCTGCTTTGAGCCCACCGAGCGCCTTCCTGGGCCCTGTGCCAGGCGCACACTCCTCCTCGGGCTTGAGATTGGTGCTCGTTTCTGCCTTGGCATTCTCTTGGATTGCGGTGGCGCACGGTCAACAGGTTTGGCAAGAGTTGGGTCAAGGCTCCTTCCTTGTAAGTTATAGAACTGGTCCAAAGCGTCACATGGAGCCGCGGCAGGTGTCTGCGCCTCCTCACCCGTGACCGCATGCCGCAACGGCGTTTCCCTTTGCCCTTCAGACAGGCTGACCTGGAACGTGGGTTCCTCCCTCGTGTATGCATGCACCCGCTCCACCGATGTGGGTGCGATACGCATTGCATCGTCATCAGGCGCTAGGAACGAGGAGGATCTCCTGCCTCCACCCGCCAAGCTGTCCCCCAAGGATTGGAGCGTGAGGTCTTGTCGCGGCAGACATGTGGGGTCCCGATTTGTGTCCGCCAGCAGGGTCAGATCCCAGGTACCAATCAGAATGGAGCGCGTTGGGTCCATGGTGATACTGTCTCCCGTGCTCGAGCTGTGCGCGGGTGGGCCTGTTGGAAATATGCCCTAGAGGCAATAATAAAAGCATTATTATTATATTTCCTTATTCATGATAATTGTCTTTATTCGTGCTATAATTGTGTTATCCGGAAATCGTAATACATGTGTGAATAACAGACAACAACATGTCCCTAGTGAGCCTCTAGTTGACTAGCTCGTTGATCGACAGATAGTCATGGTTTCCTGACTATGGACATTGGATGTCATCGATAACGGGATCACATCATTAGGAGAATGATGTGATGGACAAGACCCAATCCTAAACATAGCATAAGATCGCATAGTTCGTTTGCTGGAGTTTTCCAATGTCAAGTATCCTTTCCTTAGACCATGAGATCGTGTAACTCCCGGATACCGTAGGAGTGCTTTGGGTGTGCCAAACGTCACAACGTAACTGGGTGACTATAAAGGTATACTACGGGTATCTCTGAAAGTGTCTGTTGGGTTGACATGGATCGAGACTGGGATTTGTCACTCCGCTTGACGGAGAGGTATCACCGGGCCCTCTCGGTAATGCATCATCACAATGAGCTCAAGGTGATCAAAGTGTTTGATCACAGGATCATGCATTACGGTACGAGAAAAGTGACTTGCTGATAACGAGATTGAACGAGGTATTGGGATACCGACGATCGAATCTCGGGCAAGTAAAATACCGATTGACAAAGGGAACCGTATACGGGATTAATTGAATCCTTGACATCGTGGTTCATCCGATGAGATCATCGAGTATGTGGGAGCCAACATGGGTATCCAGATCCCGCTGTTGGTTATTGCCCGAGAGCCGTCTCGGTTATGTCTGCATGTCTCCCGAACCCGTAGGGTCTACACACTTAAGGTTCGGTGACGCTAGGGTTGTGAAGATATGTATGTGCAGTAACCCGAATGTTGTTCGGAGTCCCGGATGAGATCTCAGACATCACGAGGAGTTCCGGAATGGTCCGGAGGTAAAGAATTATATATAGGAAGTGCTATTTTGGCCATCGGGGCAAGTTTCGGTGTTATCGGTATTGTACCGGGACCACCGGAGGGGTCCCGGGGGTCCACCAGGTGGGGCCACCTGCCTTGGTGGGCCACATGGGCCTTAGGGGGTGCGCCTTGGCCTGCTTGGGCCAAGGGCACCAGCCCCAAGAGGCCCATGCGCCAAGAGAGAAAAAAAGGGGAGAGTCCTACAAGGGGAAGGCACCTCCGAGGTGCCTTGGGGAGGATGGACTCCTCCCCACCCTTGGACGCACCCTTCCTTGGAGGAAGGGGCAAGGGCTGCGCCTCCCCCTCTCCCTTGGCCCTATATATAGTGGGGAAAAGGAGGAGCAAACCAACCCTAATGCCCTGGCTCCTCCCTCCTCCCTGCAACACCTCCTCCTCCTCCCGTAGTTGCTTAGCGAAGCCCTGCCGGAGTTCTGCTGCATCCACCACCACACCGTCGTGCTGGATCTTCCTCAACCTCTCCTTCCCCCTTGCTGGATCAAGAAGGAGGAGACGTCTCCCGTCCCGTACGTGTGTTGAACGCGGAGGTGCCGTCCGTTCGGTACTAGATCATCGGTGAATTGGATCACGGCAAGTACGACTACCTCATCCACGTTCACTCGAACGCTTCCGTTGCGATCTACAAAGTGGTATGTAGATGCTATCTAATCTGAATACTCGTTGCTAGATGAACTCATAGATGGATCTTGGTGAAACCGTAGGAAAAATTTTAATTTTCTGCAACATTCCCCAACAGTGGCATCATGAGCTAGGTCTATGCGTAGTTCTTCTTGCGCGGGTAGAACACAATTTGTTGTGGGCGTAGATGTTGTCAACTCTTCTTGCCGCTACTAGTCTTATCTTGCTTCAGCGGTATTGTGGGATGAAGCGGCCCGGACCAACCTTACACGTACGCTTACGTGAGACCGGTTCCACCGACTAACATGCACTAGTTGCATAAGGTGGCTGGCGGGTGTCTGTCTCTCCTACTTTAGTTGGAGCGGATTCGATGAAAAGGGTCCTTATGAAGGGTAAATAGAAGTTGACAAAGCACGTTGTGGTTTTAACGTAGGTAAGAAAACGTTCTTGCTAGAACCCTAATTCAGCCACGTAAAACTTGCAACAACAATTAGAGGACGTCTAACTTGTTTTTGCAGCAAGTGCTTTGTGATATGATATGGCCAAAGTTGTGATGTATGATGAATGATCTATATGTGATGTATGAGATGTTCATGCTATTGTAATAGGAATCACGACTTGCATGTCGATGAGTATGACAACCGGCAGGAGCCATAGGAGTTGTCTTTATTTTTTGTATGACCTGCGTGTCATTGAGAATCGCCATGTAAATTACTTTACTTTATTGCTAAACACGTTAGCCATAGTAGTAGAAGTAATATTTGGCGAGCAACTTCATGGAGACATGATGATGAAGATCATGATGATGAAGATCATGGTGTCAAGCCGGTGACAAGATGATCATGGAGCCCCAAGATGGAGATCGAAGGAGCTATGTGATATTGGCCATATCATGTCACGTTTATTATTTGATTGCATGTGATGTTTATCATGTTTTGCATCTTGTTTACTTAGAACGACGGTAGTAAATAAGATGATCCCTCATAATAATTTCAAGAAAGTGTTCTCCCTAACTGTGCACCGTTGCTAAGGTTCGTCGTTCCGAAGCACCACGTGATGATCGGGTGTGATAGGTCCTTACGTTCGCATACAACGGGTGTAAGACAGATTTACACACGCAAAACACTTAGGTTGACTTGACGAGCCTAGCATGTACAGACATGGCCTCGGAACACAGAAGACCGAAAGGTCGAGCATGAGTCGTATAGAAGATACGATCAACATGAAGATGTTCACCGATGTTGGCTAGTCCATCTCACGTGATGATCGGACACGGCCTAGTTGACTCGGATCATGTAATACTTAGATGACTAGAAGAGGGATGTCTATCTAAGTGGGAGTTCATTAAATAATTTGATTAAATGAACTTTATTATCATGAACTTAGTCTAAATATTTACAATATGTCTTGTAGATCAAATGGCCAACGTAGTCCTCAACTTCAACGCGTTCCTAGAGAAAACCAAGCTGAAAGACGATGGTAGCAACTATACGGACTGGGTCCGGAACCTGAGGATTATCCTCATAGCTGCCAAGAAAGATTATGTCCTAAGAGCACCGCTGGGTGACGCACCTATTCTCCCTGCAGAACAAGACGTTATGAACGCTTGGCAGTCACGCTGCGATGATTACTCCCTCGTTCAGTGCGGCATGCTTTACAGCTTAGAGTCGGGGCTCCAAAAGCGTTTTGAGAGACATGGAGCATATGAGATGTTCGAAGAGCTGAAAATGATTTTCCAAGCTCATGCCCGGGTCGAGAGATATGAAGTCTCCGATAAATTCTTTAGCTGTAAGATGGAGGAAAATGGCTCTGTCAGTGAGCACATACTCAAAATGTCTGGGTTGCACAACCGCTTGACTCAACTAGAAGTTAATCTCCCGGATGAAGCGGTCATTGACAGAATCCTCCAGTCGCTTCCACCTAGCTACAAGAGCTTTGTGATGAACTACAATATGCAGGGGATGGTAAAGACCATTCCTGAAGTATATGCTATGCTGAAATCAGCAGAGGTAGAAATCAAGAAGGAGCATCAAGTGTTGATGGTGAATAAAACCACTAAGTTCAAGAAGGGCAAGGGTAAAAAGAACTTCAAGAAGGACGGCAAGGAAGTTGCCGCGCCCGGTAAGCAAGTTGCCGGGAAGAAGCCAAAGAATGGACCCAAGCCCGAAACTGAGTGCTTTTATTGCAAGGGAAGTGGTCACTGGAAGCGGAACTGCCCCAAATACTTAGCAGACAAGAAGGCCGGCAAAACCAAAGGTATATGTGATATACATGTAGTTTATGTGTACCTTACCAGTACTCGTAGTAGCTCTTGGGTATTTGATACCGGTGCAGTTGCTCACATTTGTAACTCAAAGCAGGAGCTGCGGAATAAACGGAGACTGGCGAAGGACGAGGTGACGATGCGCGTCGGGAATGGTTCCAAGGTCGATGTGATCGCCGTCGGCACGCTGCCTCTACATTTACCTACGGGATTAGTTTTAAACCTCAATAATTGTTATTTAGTGCCAAGTTTGAGCATGAACATTGTATCTGGATCTCGCTTAATTCGAGATGGCTACTCATTTAAATCCGAGAATAATGGTTGTTCTATTTATATGAGAGATATGTTTTATGGTCATGCTCCAATGGTTAATGGTTTATTCTTAATGAATCTCAAATGTGATGATACACATATTCATAGTGTGAATACCAAAAGAGTTAAAGTTGATAACAATAGTCCCACATATTTGTGGCACTGCCGCCTTGGTCACATAGGTGTCAAACGCATGAAGAAGCTCCATACAGATGGACTTTTAGAGTCTCTTGATTATGAATCATTTGACACGTGTGAACCATGCCTCATGGGTAAAATGACCAAGACTCCGTTCTCAGGAACAATGGAGCGAGCAACCAACTTATTGGAAATCATACATACCGATGTGTGCGGTCCAATGAGTGTTGAGGCTCGCGGTGGCTATCGTTATGTTCTCACCCTCACTGATGACTTGAGTAGATATGGGTATATCTACTTAATGAAACACAAGTCTGAGACCTTTGAAAAGTTCAAGGAATTTCAGAGTGAGGTTGAAAATCAACGTGATAGAAAGATCAAGTTTCTACGATCAGATCGTGGAGGAGAATACTTGAGTCACGAATTTGGCACACACTTAAGAAAATGTGGAATAGTTTCACAACTCACGCCGCCTGGAACACCTCAGCGTAATGGTGTGTCCGAACGTCGTAATCGCACTCTATTAGATATGGTGCGATCTATGATGTCTCTTACCGACTTACCGCTATCTTTTTGGGGCTATGCTTTAGAGACTGCCGCATTCACTTTAAATAGGGCTCCGTCGAAATCCGTTGAGACGACACCGTATGAATTATGGTTTGGTAAGAAACCTAAGCTGTCGTTTCTAAAAGTTTGGGGATGCGATGCTTATGTAAAGAAACTTCAACCTGAAAAGCTCGAACCCAAATCGGAAAAATGCGTCTTCATAGGATACCCTAAAGAAACTGTTGGGTATACCTTCTACCTCAGATCCGAAGGCAAGATCTTTGTTGCCAAGAATGGATCCTTTCTAGAGAAAGAGTTTCTCTCGAAAGAAGTAAGTGGGAGGAAAGTAGAACTTGATGAAGTGTTGCCTCTTGAACCGGAAAATGGCGAAACTCAAGAAATCGTTCCTGAGGTGCCAGCACCGACTAGAGAGGAAATTAATGATTATGATCAAGATACTTCTGATCAAGCTCCTACTGAAATTCGAAGGTCCACAAGGACACGTTCCGCACCAGAGTGGTACGGTAACCCTGTCTTGGAAATCATGTTGTTAGACAACGGTGAACCTTCGAACTATGAGGAAGCAATGGCGGGCCCGGATTCCGACAAATGGCTAGAGGCCATGAAATCCGAGATAGGATCCATGTATGAAAATGAAGTATGGACTTTGACTGACTTGCCCGTTGAACGGCGAGCCATAGAAAATAAATGGATCTTTAAGAAGAAGACAGACACGGATGGTAATGTGACCATCTATAAAGCTCGGCTTGTCGCTAAGGGTTATCGACAAGTTCAGGGAATTGACTACGATGAGACTTTCTCACCGGTAGCGAAGCTGAAGTCCGTCCGAATCATGTTAGCAATTGCCGCATACTATGATTATGAGATATGGCAAATGGACGTCAAAACGGCATTCCTTAATGGTTTCCTTAAGGAAGAATTGTATATGATGCAGCCGGAAGGTTTTGTCGATCCTAAGAATGCTGACAAGGTGTGCAAGCTCCAACGCTCGATTTATGGGCTGGTGCAAGCATCTCGGAGTTGGAACATTCGCTTTGATGAGATGATCAAAGCGTTTGGGTTTACACAGAGTTATGGAGAAGCCTGTGTTTACAAGAAAGTGAGTGGGAGCTCTGTAGCATTTCTCATATTATATGTAGACGACATACTTTTGATGGGAAATGATATAGAACTCTTGGACAGCATTAAGGCCTACTTGAATAAAAGTTTTTCAATGAAGGACCTTGGAGAAGCTGCTTATATATTAGGCATCAAAATCTATAGAGATAGATCGAGACGCCTCATAGGTCTTTCACAAAGCACATACCTTGATAAAATATTGAAGAAGTTCAATATGGATCAATCTAAGAAAGGGTTCTTACCTATGTTACAAGGTGTGAAATTGAGCTCAGCTCAATGTCCGACCACGGCAGAAGATATAGAAGAGATGAGCGTCATCCCCTATGCCTCAGCCATAGGTTCTATTATGTATGCCATGCTGTGTACCAGACCTGATGTAAACCTTGCCGTAAGTTTGGTAGGAAGGTACCAAAGTAATCCCGGCAAGGAACACTGGACAGCGGTCAAGAATATCCTGAAGTACCTGAAAAGGACCAAGGAAATGTTTCTCGTTTATGGAGGTGACGAAGAGCTCGTCGTAAAAGGTTACGTCGACGCTAGCTTCGACACAGATCTGGATGACTCTAAGTCACAAACCGGATACGTGTATATTTTGAATGGTGGGGCAGTAAGTGGGAGACTGTTGGAAATATGCCCTAGAGGCAATAATAAAAGCATTATTATTATATTTCCTTATTCATGATAATTGTCTTTATTCATGCTATAATTGTGTTATCCGGAAATCGTAATACATGTGTGAATAACAGACAACAACATGTCCCTAGTGAGCCTCTAGTTGACTAGCTCGTTGATCGACAGATAGTCATGGTTTCCTGACTATGGACATTGGATGTCATCGATAACGGGATCACATCATTAGGAGAATGATGTGATGGACAAGACCCAATCCTAAACATAGCATAAGATCGCATAGTTCGTTTGCTGGAGTTTTCCAATGTCAAGTATCCTTTCCTTAGACCATGAGATCGTGTAACTCCCGGATACCGTAGGAGTGCTTTGGGTGTGCCAAACGTCACAACGTAACTGGGTGACTATAAAGGTATACTACGGGTATCTCTAAAAGTGTCTGTTGGGTTGACATGGATCGAGACTGGGATTTGTCACTCCGCTTGACGGAGAGGTATCACCGGGCCCTCTCGGTAATGCATCATCACAATGAGCTCAAGGTGATCAAAGTGTTTGATCACGGGATCATGCATTACGGTACGAGAAAAGTGACTTGCTGATAACGAGATTGAACGAGGTATTGGGATACCGACGATCGAATCTCGGGCAAGTAAAATACCGATTGACAAAGGGAACCGTATACGGGATTAATTGAATCCTTGACATCGTGGTTCATCCGATGAGATCATCGTGGAGTATGTGGGAGCCAACATGGGTATCCAGATCCCGCTGTTGGTTATTGCCCGAGAGCCGTCTCGGTCATGTCTGCATGTCTCCCGAACCCGTAGGGTCTACACACTTAAGGTTCGGTGACGCTAGGGTTGTGAAGATATGTATGTGCAGTAACCCGAATGTTGTTCGGAGTCCCGGATGAGATCCCGGACGTCACGAGGAGTTCCGGAATGGTCCGGAGGTAAAGAATTATATATAGGAAGTGCTATTTTGGCCATCGGGGCAAGTTTCGGTGTTATCGGTATTGTACCGGGACCACCGGAGGGGTCCCGGGGGTCCACCAGGTGGGGCCACCTGCCTTGGTGGGCCACATGGGCCTTATGGGGTGCGCCTTGGCCTGCTTGGGCCAAGGGCACCAGCCCCAAGAGGCCCATGCGCCAAGAGAGAAAAAAAGGGGAGAGTCCTACAAGGGGAAGGCACCTCCGAGGTGCCTTGGGGAGGATGGACTCCTCCCCACCCTTGGCCGCACCCTTCCTTGGAGGAAGGGGCAAGGGCTGCGCCTCCCCCTCTCCCTTGGCCCTATATATAGTGGGGAAAAGGAGGAGCAAACCAACCCTAATGCCCTGGCTCCTCCCTCCTCCCTGCAACACCTCCTCCTCCTCCCGTAGTTGCTTAGCGAAGCCCTGCCGGAGTTCTGCTGCATCCACCACCACACCGTCGTGCTGGATCTTCCTCAACCTCTCCTTCCCCCTTGCTGGATCAAGAAGGAGGAGACGTCTCCCGTCCCGTACGTGTGTTGAACGCGGAGGTGCCGTCCGTTCGGTACTAGATCATCGGTGAATTGGATCACGGCAAGTACGACTACCTCATCCACGTTCACTCGAACGCTTCCGTTGCGATCTACAAAGTGGTATGTAGATGCTATCTAATCTGAATACTCGTTGCTAGATGAACTCATAGATGGATCTTGGTGAAACCGTAGGAAAAATTTTAATTTTCTGCAACGTTCCCCAACAGGGCCAACCCTCAGGGCCAACCCAGAATCTGCCAGTCTTATCCTGCTGTTGGGCTGGTTCACCGAGGCAGGGGACTGGCCAGGTGACGCCATGCCCCTCTCCGGTTGGTGAGGGATCCTTCTGGATCTGCAAGATGACGCGGGGGATGACAGACCGCACTGTCCCACAGCCACGCTTTCACACGTCTCCTCCTGGTCCACACCGTCCTGGCGGTCCACGTGTCGCCCCACGATTAGTCCTCCCACGCTTTCCGCAGGGAGACCGCTTTGCCTTTCCACCTGGTCCACCCCAAGGATTGACCGTCTGACGCCAACCCCTGGGGACAGCTGTCCGGAGCCGCCCTAGCAGGTCGAGCCCCCATCGACCGCCGGTCGAGCGCATCCATGTGACCTCGCCGGTGGGGCAGATGCCATCGAGGACCGCGGCGAGCTAGCCGGGCCGGGCGGTGAAGGCCCCTGGCGCCCGACCAGCACGATCCACATCTCTCTGCCTACCGCATCCCTGCCCGCCATTCTCCTCATCTCTGTCCGCAGACGTCGGCGACGGCGGCGGCGGCGGGCGATGCACAGACGGGCTGCCACCCGGTTTAACAGGCGACGCTTCCCTGATGATCTCCACAGGGTACCACAGGGCGTCCACGCCCTCCACGTGTCCATGGCCACGCCGACTGGACGGTTCCTCCACGACCAGGATGTGATACGTCTGCAACGTATCTATAATTTTTTTATTGCTCCATGCTATGTTATCTACTGTTTTGGGCAATGTTGGGCTTTATTATCCACTTTTATATTATTTTTGGGACTAACCTATTAACCGGAGGCCCACAGAAGATTTGCAGTTTTTTTGCCTATTTCAGTGTTTCGAAGAATAGGAATATCAAACGGAGTCGAAACGGAACGAAATCAACTGAAGAAGTTATTTTTGGAAGGAAAGCTACCAGATGGACTTTGACCCCACGTCAAGAGATAAGGGAGGTGCTCACGAGGGTGGGGGCGCACCCCCCTGCCTCGTGGGGCCCCCGAAACTCCACCGTCGTACTTCCTGCACCCATATATAGGCCCAGTTCTTTTTAGCTTTTGATTCTCCAGAATTAGCTTTTGGGAAACTTCCCACAGAATCAGCTTCTCTCAGAATCAGTCGTCGAGTTCTTTTCTGAGATTTTGGTCTCTGATTATGGGATGAGTTGTATGCTGAAATGTCTGTAATGTCCCTGAACAAAAACTGAGTGTTGAATTGCTAACACTTGGTTGTTTTGAACAAATTATCGTCGAATATGAGCATGAATACGATTTATGAATATTTTAGCTTGCTAAATATTACAATAAAGAAGGTTTCCAAGTTGCCTTCGCTACAAAAGAAGATGCTAAATATTATTACAAATAGACTGACTAATCTCATGGTACAAGACTGGTAGCAATAGCATCACGTGTTTCGGCCATGGTACCATCATCTTCTGGTGGTAGAGCGTTGGCGCCTCTAAATGGCAATGGGGGCTGCACATACACATCATTGTCAAACTTGTCAAAATGCTCATCATGCAACTTGCTATCACGAATGAAGTTGTGGAGACACATGCATGCAGTGACAATCATCTTTTGGCTCTCCGATTTGTACCGTGGTATGCCTCCAAGAATTCGCCATTTCATCTTGAGAACACCGAATGTTCTTTCAATGACATTTCGCAAAGAAGAATGACGATGGTTGAATGTCTCATGTCTACCAATGGGTGGGTGTTGTTGGAACTCTGGTACATGGTATCGTTGCCCTTTGTATGGTGCTATATATCCAACCCTGATTGGATATCCCAAGTCCACAAGGTAATATTAATTTATCTATAGTAAAACATCATAAGCTATTAGAAATGTAGTACGTATCATCATGTACATAAAAAAATACATACAAGAGCTTACCTGTGGGAGGTTGTGGAAAATGATCATAAGGAACTATAGCATCGCTCCATACACGTGTGTCATAAACAGATCCGGGCCATCCAGGAACAACAAAAGTGAACCTCATATCGAAATCACAGACTGCCATGACATTTTCACTTGTAACCCCTTTCCTATTCCTGTGTTGTGGCTCCAACTCCTTAGGCACAATCACTTAAATGTGTGTTCCATCTATGGCTCCAATAGCATTTTTGAAATGAGGCCAAAACTTTGTTTTTCTTAGTATGGGGTGCGGTTCAGAGAAAGATGGATCAATAGGCCTAATGAAATCACCAGCCATGCGGTCCACACACTCCAAAACCTCATGAAATTTTTTGTTGATGACAGAACGACTATGTCCAAACCGATCTGCTACATTATCAGTGGTTTGGCACGTCCCCAAAGTCCATAAAAACTGTGCCAATGCTTCTTTCGATGATATGTTGCAAGTTGACATAAGCCCGTACTTCTCAACCAACAATTCATGCAATGAGTAAAAAACTGACCTTCTCATTCTGAACATAGAGTAGAAAGCTTTTGCATCTTGCTCCTTCTCTGCCACCCATTGGAGGCCTGTAACAAGGTGCGACTTTCTTGGTGCATATGGCAATCTCTCACTTGGTGACCCCACTTCCATAGCACATGCAAACATGGCCAAATCCCATTCCTTATCTGATCCATCTGAAGATTCATCTGAAGTGTCCATCTGCCACATAAACATACACAGGAGAGTTTAGCAACAACATACAAAATTACCAACAATAGTTATACATGATACAATACAATTCCAAAGCAAATAATTATGTTCTGAACAAGTGAACATTGCATTATGAGAGCAAACAACATGTTCAGGACATTACAAGTTGGAAGCAAAGGACTGGGTTCACAACATTACATGTTTCAAAGCAAATAGTTGGAAGCAAATGATACATATCAGTTCACATCATTACAAGTTCAAAGCAAATAGTTGGGTTCTACTTATTTTTGTTGAGCTCCCATGTCCTCTCTATCCATCGAAGCCTTGCACTAGGTTCATGATCCTTGAATGTTATGAAAATATCACGATATTTCCTTTCCAACATAAGATGGGAAGCATAGAAATGCACATCACTCCCAGGTTTAGCACCATCTGCAATCACCATGTTCATCATGTCTCCAATCTCCTTTCTTGTTGTATCCTCTCCTAGGTTTCCCTTTCTCTTTTCTCTTGCACCAAAGAGGTCAACCATACGTACAAGTGCATCAGTTTTAACACTTTCATTTGACCACTTCTCATTCATCCTAGGACTTGGCGAATAAGAACATGGCATCTTCTTCCCAATCTTGGCACGCTTCGTACGAGGTGTAGCTTCGACATCATGACTTTCACAACCTGAATCATCATCCATATTAAAGCGAGATGAACCACTTTGATATGTTGGAATTGGCACCCTAGCATGTTCATTTGTGACACAGCAAGCATCAAACACCTCTCTCATTTTGTCCTCCTCTGCTAGTGAAGCATACCGGAACTTGGCAGCTAACGGATTTGCCTGCAATCATATACCAGGACTCACGGTTAAATAATGGTAGAAGAACATCACTCACTACTTGAATGAATGACATGGCAACAAAATACCTTTATCTCCAATGCCCACCACTCATCTGTAGCTGCAATGGTCTTTGTATATTCATCTCTACCAATGCCAGTTGCTTTTTGAATCAATGTCTTCCATACACTGTAGTCTGCGCTACATATATCCCATCTATTCTTCAGTTGGTCGGAAGAATAATTTCTCCCAGAGCGCTCATTGAACTTTCTAACCAAATTAGCTTTTCCAATGTCGGTTAAAGTGGTGCCACCACGGTTATTAGCTCGCACCTTCTCTACACATGCATCCATAAAAATGGTATGCGCTGCACTGTCCCAGTTTGCTTTAGGGGGCTTGGTTTTCTTTTCTTTCTCCATCTACAACGTCTATCATTAGCACAAAGCAGTAGCAACACAGAACCACTCACAATTAGCATTGAGAAATTGTAGTAGAAAAAAGAATTTTAAAAAATCATCTACCTACACAGTACAGAAAAGAACTCTTGTTCCTTGTACAAAGAAGAATCTAACAAATAAACTAACATCATCTACATCCATCCATCAATCAAGCAAATCATCTACGTCTATCTAGCAATCCATTGTTCCATGTACAGAAAAGAGCTACAAATCATCTACATCCATCTATCCATCCACTCTTCCATGTACAGAGAAAATACAAGAGAGAGAGGGAGAGAGAGAGGCTCACCGAGGCAGCGGATAGAAGATAGCAGCAGTCGGCTGGATGGGCTCATCGGGGCCGACGGAGGACGGCAGGGAGGGCGGTCGGAGCCGGCGGGGCGGAGGACCTCAAGGGCTGGCGGGATGGGGGTCGGAGGAGGCGGCGCTGAGCACTGCTTTGGCTGGCTGAATGGGCGCGTCGGGGCGGCGCTCGTCTGCTCTGGCAGGGTTCCGATAAGGCGCGCGTCTGGGCTCGAGGGATGAGGGGCGGCGGGTCAGGAACCCTAGCGGCGGCTGGAGGAAACAGAGCGAGAGCGAGGGGGAATCGAGCGAGGACAGGGGAGCGAGCGGCCGATGTGTTTTCTGGGCTGCGGTCGGTCGGGCTGTGGAAGGGCATTTTGCCTGTAATTTCGTGGTGAGATAGGGGTACAGTCTGAAAACCCAAACGTTTTCATTTGCGGGAAGTCCAGAATCGCCAGAATCGACCCAAAACGTTGCTTTTCGGTTGCACTATCGATTGTGGTCTGATTTTGATGATTCTACAGAATCAAAACGAGTTCTTTCTAGCTTTTGATTATCCAGACCCAGAATCTCCATAATCGGGTCAAAAGAACTCGGCTATACTCACGTACCCTAAAACTTCCAGAACGGAGAATAGATCGGGAGTTCCGCCGCCGTAAGCCTCTGTAGCTACCAAAAACCAATCGGGACCCTATTCTGGCACCCTGCCGGAGGGGGGAACCCTCACCGGTGGCCATATTCATCATCCCGGCGCTCTCCATCACGAGGAGGGAGTAGTTCACCCTCGGGGCTGAGGGTATGTACCAGTAGCTATGTGTTTGATCTCTCTCTCTCTCTCTCTCTCTCTCTCTCTCTCTCTCTCTCTCTCTCTCTCGTGTTCTTGATTTGGCACGATCTTGATGTATTGCGAGCTTTGCTATTATAGTTGGACCTTATGTTGCTTCTCCCCCTCTACTCTCTTGTAATGGATTGAGTTTTCCCTTTGAAGTAATCTTATCGGATTGAGTCTTTAATGACTTGAGAACACTTGATGTATGTCTTGCCGTGCGTATCTGTGGTGACAATGGGATATCACGTGATTCACTTGATGTATGTTTTGGTGATCAACTTGCGGGTTCCGCCCATGAACCTATGCATAGGGGTTGGCACACGTTTTCGTCGTGATTCTCCGGTAGAAACTTTGGGGCACTCTTTGAGGTTCTATGTGTTGGTTGAATAGATGAATTTGAGATTGTGTGATGCATATCGTATAATCATACCCACTGATACTTGAGGTGACATTGCAGTATCTAGGTGACATTAGGGTTTTGGTTGATTTGTGTCTTAAGGTGTTATTCTAGTACGAACTCTAGGGCTGTTTGTGACACTTATAGGAATAGCCCAACGGATTGATTGGAAAGAATAACTTTGAGGTGGTTTCGTACCCTACCATAATCTCTTCGTTTGCTCTCCGCTATTAGTGACTTTGGAGTGACTCTTTGTTGCATGTTGAGGGATAGTTATATGATCCAATTATGTTATTATTGTTGAGAGAACTTGCACTAGTGAAAGTATGAACCCTAGGCCTTGTTTCTAGCATTGCAATACCGTTTATGCTCACTTTTATCTTTAGTTACCTTGCTGTTTTTACATTTTCAGATTACAAAAACCTATATCTATCATCCATATTGCATTTGTATCACCATCTCTTCGCCGAACTAGTGCACCTATATAATTTATCATTGTATTGGGTGTGTTGGGGACACAAGAGACTCTTTGTTATTTGGTTGCAGGGTCGCTTGAGAGAGACCATCTTCATCCTACGCCTCCCACGGATTGATAAACCTTAGATCATCCACTTGAGAGAAATTTGCTACTGTCCTACAAACATCTGCACTTGGAGGCCCAACAACGTCTACAAGAAGAAGATTGCGTAGTAGACATAAGGATGTAGCGAGGTGGAATTCGGTCTGGGTCGTACGTCTTCAACCAGACACGGAATCGCGACATGTCGTGCCGCCTTGCCGTGCTGTCAGCCACCTTGACGACGATGTCAATCCCACGCAGGACCTCCTGCGCGGACCGCCGAGTCCAGGCGTTCGCCGGAACTCCTACCAGGGCCAACTGCACCAGGTACGACATGCCAATGCCAGTGGCCAGCACGTGGCGGCTCTAAGGCCGAAGCGAGAGGGAGAATCCACCAGCCAGAGCCTGGCCCCGATCCACCATCGCATCTATAAACTTTGTTCTCCCACAGAGCACAAGGAAGTCCTCCGGATGGTACGCGCGAATGGACATGTCGGAGGGGCCAATGTCGAACGCAGCATGGAGCGTGGCCGCGGCCGTAGCAAGATCGACATGCCGGTGCGCATCCACCACCGAGACCACGACCGCCCGCTCAAGCTCGTCCTCCAGGGCGCATAGGTCCGCACCGGACTCGAGGAAGTAGCAATCCACCTTCTCATCGGTAGCCTGCGCCACCACCACCGGACCCTCGAACGACATAGAGAACTGGGGGCCGACGAAGCTGACAGCCCAAGATCCACGAGCCACGTGGGACCACGCCCTATCCAGGCAGGCCGCCACCGCCGGGGGACGACCCGGTGGCGGCGGGGGAAGCGCCATAGGCGTGGGCGAGGCCAAACGGATAGCCCCAGACGGCGGGGGACCAGGGGGTGGCGGCGGAAGGGGACCAGCGGGGGCGGCCAGCGCATGCACGCGCAAGCATGGTGTCGGCTGCGCAGGGGGCGAGTCTGACGGACTCTGAGGGCGGGTGCACCCTGGGAGGTGTGGTTGCGGCCGCCGCAGCGGACACACTTGGTCGGGTTCCGACAAAACCTGGAAATGTGGCTGTCGTCTTTTCCACAATTGTAACAACAGCCACGGAGCGAGGCAGGGATGGCCGCTCGCGGCGAGCAAGAGGAGAGTAGGTCCGCGGCGCCAAGGGAGGGCCAGGAGGCCGGCGCTCCTTCCGGCCCCGAACCACCTGCCAGGGGGGTCCGTCCACATCCGGCGCCGGGGCGTCCATCCGCGGCTGCGGGGCGACGATGAGGGAGCGCAGGCGAGGGAGGGGACCACCCGCGGCGGGCGGGGAAACCGACGCGGGGCAGGAACTACCAGAGGGGGAGCCAGAGAGTTGGACGCGGCTCGCCATGTGCGCCGGGGAGGAGGGTGGCTGCCGGCGAAGTCGCGGCGCGGAAGGGGAGCGGCGCGGGGATCCTGCAAGAAGATATCTTATAACAGAAGTGCAAAACAGCGGACCTCTTTTTTTAGAAAATACAGGAATTTTGTAAACTTAAATGCTTGGTTCACTGGAATAAGAAAAACGCATGAATCCTAGTAAACACTAGAGGAAAATGCATTTTGTAAACTTACATGCTTGTCAAATCAAAGGCAAACCCACATGAAAATTATACTCCCTCCGTTCCTAAATATAAGCCTTTTCAGAGATTCCATAATATGGACTACATACGAAGCAAAATGAGTGAATCTACACTTCAAAATTTGTCTATATACATCTGTATGTAGTTCATATAGAAATCTTTTCAAAGACTTACATTTAAGAACGGATGAAGTACATGCTTCATGTGTAGGACGAACTATAAAAGGAGGTCCAAGTGGATTGTACAACAGTATCCAGCGGGGCAAGGGAATTCAGCTGGTTATTCTAAGAAAATAACATATGGCTAGTTCAAGCAATCCCTTCATATTACAAGGCACTTTACATAATAGCTGTGGAAGGTTGTTCCAGCTCATAGCAAGTGATGGAGTTCTCAGTCCGTGCTGCCAAGGAGGGGCCTCCTCCAGCTGAGATCATCCTGTTCATGCCAAACTTTATCTCAACCACAGTGCACCACAGCTTGATGAGTGCCCTGTCGGTGAACTGAAAATAAGCCTTCCTCGTGACCGCGCTGCATATGAAGGTGGTGAATACACTGGAGATTCCAAATGCAAACCCGAGCAGTGTAAATAGACATGTCAGTGTGTCGAATCTGAGACGGTGCTTAGACCTCTGCTATTTCAAAAAATCCTGCATTAATCAAGCTTCATTTGGAAACATTTAAGAGTATTGTGTCTTATCGAAGATACAGCATAAACTTTCTTCACATTTGCTTTCTCTTAGGTTTATCAGGAACTACCATACAGTCCATCCGACTATCCAAATTTCCATCATTATGAGAAAGCTCCTCATTTGCCAGGTCTCACAAAAACCTTGCAATGAGTTTGTGGACAAACTATTGGGATCAGTATCCTCCATAGGTGTCAACAGTGTTTTTCTTTTAAGAATGGTAATAGCATTATCCAATTCATAAGCTTTAATTTAATTAATTAATGGAGGCTGCAATTTGATAATAATCATGACCAAGAGAAATACCTTTTTTTCGAAAAGGGGGTTTTCCCCAGCCTCTGCATCAGAAAGATGCATACGGCTCATATTATTAAAAGATGGTTCAGTAACAAAGTCTCCAAGTAGCGAGGTGCGAAAATAAACAAAAAGCTCAAAAGAGCTGAAGCCCTAAGCCACAACCGGCTAGCAAACACAATAGGAGCACTACATGCCTAACCTATTACATGACCGCCATCCAAACCGGTTGAAAATATCCCGCGCTACCATCTCCCATCGGGTAGACGCAGTAACCAAACGCTCCCTGGCCTCCGTCGGAGTGAGCAGCGACCACATACGGATGAATGTCGTGGCCCTGAAGATAACCTGCAAAAAGTGAATGTTTGTTGATCTGTTAAATACTAAATCATTTCTGCAGTTCCATACTGCCCAAAGTAAAGCACAAACGCCAACACGAATGTGTCTTGCAGTATCGGAATCAACCCCATCAAGCCATGTTCCAAATAACATGTTGATAGAGGTGGGCTGATTAATATTAAACGCAATATGAATCAACCGCCATAGAATCTTAGCCAACGAACATTCGAGAAAGAGGTGTTTGATAGTTTCGTTATGATCGCAAAAGCTACACCTGGATGAGCCCATCCAGTTGCGTTTTACCAGGTTATCCTTAGTCAAAATGACTTGTTTATGCACAAACCATATAAACACTTTGATGCGCAAGGGGACCTTTACTCTCCAAACGTGATTCGAGGAAGGGACAGTGCTAGAGTTAATGACATCCAGATACATAGACTTAACCGAGAACACACCATTCTTAGTAAGTTTCCAATACAGCTGATCTGGTTGCTGGGTCAGCCGAACCTCCATTAAACGTCTAACAAGGTGGAGCCAAGCCTCCCAACGATTTCCAACAAGCGTCCTCCAAAAACTAATATTGAGGGGAGTGGATTGTATAACAGATGCAACGTAGGCTTCTCTACGTCGCACAATGTTATACAAAGTAGGATATTGAAGTGCCAGGGGAGTCTCCCCAAGCCATGTATCCTCCCAAAACCTCGTAGTGGCTCCATTCCCGACAATAAATCTTGACTTGTTGAAAAAAAGTTGTTTGACTCTCATCAAACCCTTCCAAAAAGGTGAGTCAGAAGGCCTCACATTTACCTGGGCCATAGTTTTAGCATAAAGATACTTATTACGCAAAATTTGTGCCCAAGTAGCTTCCGTCTCAGACGATAGTTTAAATAGCCAATTGCTAGGGAGACAAATGTTTTTGACTTCCAAATTTTCTATGCCTAGACCCCCTTGGTCCTTCGGCCTACATATTATATCCCACTTAGCAAGCCTATACTTTCGTTTGAGGTCATCATTCTGCCAAAAGAATCGAGATCGGTAGAAATCTAACATTTTCCTGACTCCCACCGGAACCTGGAAAAAGGATAAGAGAAACATAGGCATACTGGTAAGGACCGAATTAATCAAAATCAATCGTCCTCCATATGACATGAGCTTCCCTTTCCAACAGCTCAGTTTCTTTTCAAAGTGATCCTCGATGCACTTCCACTCACTGTTATTCAGCTTACGATGATGAATGGGTATACCTAAGTACGTAAACGGTAAGGAACCCAATTCACATCCGAACAATTGTTTATACGTGTCCTGGTCCTCCTTTGCTCTTCCAAAGCAAAACAATTCGCTCTTGTGGAAGTTAATTTTGAGGCCAGATAATTGTTCAAATAAGCATAACAACAGCTTCATGTTTCTTGCTTTCGCCAAGTCATGCTCCATAAAGATGATAGTATCATCAGCATACTGAAGAATGGAAATCCCTCCATCAACTAGATGTGGGACCAGGCCACCTACCTGCCCTGCATCCTTTGCCCGACCTATTAAGATAGTGAGCATATCAGCCACTATGTTGAATAGGATCGGTGACATCGGGTCTCCTTGCCTTAGCCCCTTGTGTGTTTGGAAATAGTGACCTATGTCATCATTCACTTTAATCCCTACACTCCCTTTTTGCGTAAAGGAATCAATCTGGTTTCTCCAGACCGGATCAAAACCTTTCATACGCAAAGCTTGTTGAAGGAAAGGCCATTTAACTTTATCATATATGCTTTTTCAAAATCCACTTTAAAAACCACGCCATCAAGTTTTTTTGAGTGGATTTCATGGAGCGTTTCATGCAAGACAACAACCCCTTCAAGGATGTTTCGATCAGGCATGAAAGCAGTCTGAGACAGATGAACCACAGAGTGCGCAATCTGCGTAAGTCTGTTTGTCCCGACCTTGGTGAAGATTTTGAAACTCACATTAAGCAGACATATAGGTCTGAACTGCTCAATGCGAACCGCGTCTGTCTTCTTAGGGAGAAGAGTAATCGTTCCAAAATTCAGCTTAAACAACTGTAGTTGTCCCTCAAAAAACTCATGGAACATGGGCATCAAATCACCCTTAATAAAAGGCCAGCACTTTTTGTAGAACTCCCCCGGAAACCCATCCGGACCTGGAGCCTTATTATTCTCCATCTGTGCAATGGCTTCAAACACCTCTTTCTCAGAGAAAGGAGCAGTCAGGAGCTCATTCTCTGCAGTCTCCAGTTGAGGAACATCCTCAACTCTAGACTCATCTAAGGACACAAAATTCTCTTTCGGGGGACCAAACAACTGCTTATAATAATTGGTAATGTAGACTTTCAGATTGTCTTGACCAACTATCGTCCCTTGGTCTTGTTCTAGCTGGAGAATTCTCTTTTTACGATGCTTCCCATTAGCAATCATATGAAAGAATTGAGTGTTGTCCTCTCCTTGTACTATCTTGCGAATCTTAGCTCGCAACGCCCACTTCAATTCCTCCTCGCGAAGAAGCTGTTTAAGTCGCATCTCCGCCTCTATCTGTGTTTCCAACTCACTGGAATCCAAGATAGAACTTTCAACTTTAACTTCAAGGTTTTGAATAAGTAGAAGAAGTCTCTCCTTCTCCGCCTTATAAATCCCATGCGTGTGCTTAGCCCATCCTCGAAGGAACCTTCGGAGATGACGAATCTTACATTGCCATCGCTCGATAGGTGTCCTTCCTCCTGAGTCTTTAGCCCACTCCCGAGCTATCAACTCAAGGAAACCTTCTCTTTCAAACCAGGCAAGTTCAAACGAGAAAATGTTCTTGTTGCCCACAAAAGTTTGAACTCCTGAATCAACTAGTAATGGTGTATGATCAGAGACACCCCTTGTCAAAGCCTGCACGGTTACCAGAGGAAACTTCTGTTCCCATTCGACACTTGCTAGTACACGGTCAAGTTTCTCGAACGTCGGTACCGGTAACGAATTAGCCCAAGTGAATTTCCTACCCGAAAGCTCTATCTCTCTGAGATCCAAACTTTCGATAATAGTGTTGAACATAAACGACCATCGACCATCAAAATTGTCATTGTTCTTCTCCTCCTTCCGACGGATGATGTTGAAATCCCCTCCCACTAACAAGGGAAGCTGTTCGTTACCACAAATACGAACCAGATCCGCCAAAAAATCTGGTTTGAGCTCTAGCTGCGCAGCTCCGTACACCGCCACCAAAGCCCATTCAAACCCATATGCCTTAGTTCGAACTCGAAACTTGACGGCAAAATCCCCCAAAACTACACTCCGAACTTCCAACGTTTCGCACTTAACCCCAAGTAAAATCCCACCGGATCTACCTCAAGGAGGGAGGCAATGCCAATCAAAATCCACCCCCCCCCCCCCGGACAAAGTGGCAAGAAATTGAGAAGTGAAGTTGCTTCTCCCAGTCTCAGACAATGCAATAAAATCTAACTGATGTTCAAGAGAAGCCTCCGCTAGAAATCTTCTTTTAGCCAAGTCTCTAAGACCTCTGCTATTCCAGAAAATGCCTCTCATAATTCATCATGAATTTTTTTTGCAGTGCGGATCCTGGCACTCCTACGTGCTGCCGAGACGGGATAAACCTTCCGTTTCCACGTCCGCTTTGGCTTAAGATGACCATCAGCCTGGTCAGCACAATCATTCTCTGCTTCTATCGCCTCAGGCTCATCTACATAAAGAGACACCTCAGGAATGGTATCCTCCTCTGTCTCGGGTAGTGCAGGGTCAAGATCAGCACACAAGCCATCAAGAACCCTAACCCCAAGCGCATCTATCTCCGAGTCGTTCATAGGCTTAACAGCAGCAATGTGACGGATCATATCTACCGCACGATAAGCTTCCGAATCAAGAATGTCATTAACCGACCTAGAGACCTCAATATCATTTTTACCAAGTGAAACTCCAATTTGATTTGCATTATGAATAATTTCCACATCAGTAAAATGCAATATGGAATTCTGTTTGATTTTTACCAAGAGAAATACCTGAACTATTGACTTTAGATCAAATTACAGTATGTGAAAAAGATAAAACTGACTTCAATCGAAGTATTAAAAGACGGTCGTGGTTTCGATGTTGCGCAACTTTGCCTAACAATGAGCACAACTTTGAATACTTTAATATGTAAAGAAGATGTAGTACACTTCTCCATTGTTTATACACTCACTTTGTGTTACAACGAATGACTTCTCCTTGATTTATTTGTTCACGGAGATGATGGACCTTCTTAGGGGTCCACACAAGTCGAAGAGAGATACATAAGCAGGAAACAAGTCTGATCAATTAGTTTCCCATGCCCTCAAGCAGCTGCCTCTCTATCGGTTGATGCACGGAGCCAATGATAGATCGGTCTTCTGACAGCCATGCGCGTCCACATATGTATAGATACATAACACAACATGAAACAGAAGGGGTATTTACACGGCTTAGATCAGATATTGACTCCGATCTTGTCTCCTCCTGCCAGGCAGCATCCTCAGTTAGATAGGCTTGCCTTGGGGCACAATCTTGTCCTTGATCCACATGTAAATAGGCACTAGGAAGAAGTATGTGGCGCATATTGTCCCAATGAGGAACCGAAAGAAGACGAAGATGGGGTTCACATGTGGCTTGCTAACATCCTCAGCCTTCGGACCAAGCTGTACAAGATGAAAATGTAGGGTAATTAAGATGGGAATCATCTAGTTATAATGGGACCTGATGAGTAAAGCGACATCCCCTGTCTAATTATAGAGAGTAGCTGTGTTAGTTAGCTTTTTATTATTTGCTCCTCTATCATTCTCTTTCTCCTCCTGTGTTTGTCCTCTTTTCTTTCTAAAGGCACGGCTGATATGCATTCATTTCAAGGTTTTGGTGTGCCCCTGCCGCCGGTGGCACCATCCGGATATTGCACCGTGGGTCATTTTGGTGGACGGGATAACTAGCATTTTTTCTAGAGAATTCGCTACAGGGTCTTGTGCTTGCACATTATTGATAATTTTCCTTTTTGTGATTAATGCCTGACTGATATCAATTTTTTTTCTAGACTCTCACGTGCGCCTACCTGCCACCGGGTGGCACCATCCGGATGTAGCACTGTTGATCGCTTTGGTGGATGGGACAACTAGCATTTTCGTCGTACGAAATCCACTACAGGACATTGTGCTTGCACATAACCGATAATTTCCTCTTCAGTTACAACGCAAGGGCATATGTGCTATTTTGAACTAAAGGAAGTACCTGTAAGGGGGAGTCTCCGCTTTGTGTCTTGATGCCTGTGACACAGCACCCTATGACCAGGCCATGCCTACGGGCACCGCGGTACCACTTTGGCCCGATTCTGGTGAGCTCGACATCCTTGAAGCCGGCCCTCTCGAACCACTCGATGTACTCTTCCTCCGTGGGGAAGAGCATCCACATGTCAGCGAAGAAGCGAGATAGCCAGAACGTCGGGCGAACGGGGCCTATCATACAAGCCACGCCGTCGGCGCTCAGGACCCTGTAGGCCTCCCTGATCCCCCGCTGCGGATCAGGCCAATACTCAATGCTGCCATGCATGGAGTCCAAAATCAAGAAGTCAGACGACTCGATCATTGTATGTGTCAACGTAAAGTCTAAGGAGACGAGATTGTCCATAACTGACCTGCCAGCTGAGACGTATCGGTCGAAGGTGTCGGTGGGGAAGGGGAGGTCCTCGGCGTCACCCTCCATGATCTTGATGCCCCTGAGGGCCTTCTTCTTTCTGGCCTTGTCGAGTTGGTGCGGTGACTGGTCGAGCAGCGTCACGTTCTCGGGGTCGACATACCGGACGACGCCGAGCGTGGTGAAGCCAGTGCCACCACCGACGTCGACCACCTTGAGGGCCCGGCTATGGAGGCGGGCATGCTCCAGGGAGATGTCGCGCATGTCCTCGGTGTACTGGCCTGGGTTGAACACATGGTCGTAGCCGAAGGAGATGAAGCTGTAGAACCAGAGGGCCTCCTTCTTGTGCTGGATCAGCCGGAGTGGCTTGGTGGAACCCATGGCCAATCGTTGCTCTGGCCGGACAGCAAGGAAGCGGATGATGGATGTTTAGGCAATGGGAGGGCATCTATTTATACTGCTAGTACCACATAGTAATCCTAATATCCTATAGCTACAAGCCTTGCTCCATGCTCTAAGCCTTGCTTTGACTAAGCCTGCCTAGTACAATAATGGCGCATTTAGTCTCGATGGGACCAGATACGGTTCCTCCGTTTTCAAAACAATAATTTCGCCCTAAGTTAACTCGTGCATAAATTTATGGAAGGAAAAATTATACTACGGCGCTGTTTGGTTCAGCTGTAGATTTTTAAAAGCAGCTGTGAAAAATTTGCTGTGGAAAATCTGATGTAAAAAACATGTACGTCATTTAGCAAACCAGCTGATACAACTTTTTCAGATTTTGGCCCGCAGCGGAATTAGATTTTGGAAAGCACGTCCCTGGGCTGCTTCCGTTTTTTGTTCAGATTTTGGCAGCGGATTTCTGAAATCGGATTCTGCTGGGTTCGCCCTTTGGTTCAGATTCTGCTGCGCGGCAGCGGAATCTGTCGATAAAAGCTGAACCAAATAGGGCTCGTCCATTATTATTTTTTATAAAGAAAAAATTATACAGGTTGATATTTTTTTAATAGAAAAACTGTGAGCAAACTTTACAAAGAATTTCCCAACCTTTTCCCTAAAAAAAGAATTTCCCAACCTTGAGCGGTACCAAACAAATTAGCATTCGTGCTACAGCTACCCGCCACCATGTGTGGGCGCACATCGGCTTGTGTTGTCCGCGGGAGTTGTATGTTGGCTTTGAGACGTCTATCATATCACCCAGCTCAAAATACAACACATCACATAATTGTTTTCAAAATACAACACACACATGAGGAGGTGTGTGTGTGTGTATGTTGTGAGGGGGATATATCACATGATACAATGATACCATGTTTCAAAACTCAAATTTAATGTTTAAAAAAATCCCAAAAATGTGAATGCTGGCAAAACACGTGTCTAAATTTCTAAAAAGTTCAAATCCAAAATGGAAACATACATAGAGAAACAAAAAAGGAAAATCCACATATATGGATGGTGTATTTTTTGCTTTTCTGTTTTTGTAACACCATTAACTCATGTTGAATTTGTTTTTTTATTTCTCAATGTGTATTTGAATTCGAATCTGAATTTTTTAGGGATAGTCGACAAATGTCTTGTGAACATTTACAATACTTTTACAATGTTCTGAAACATGTGAGTACATCATCTGACCCGGTCGTCTCGGTTGTCTCATTCAAGTAATGAGGTCGAGAAGCTCTGAAGGACCCCTCTCCTTCTCTGGTTACAGTAGTCCCCTTCTTCGCAAAAAATGCTAATGCTGCTCGTGCATCTTGGAGCTCGTTTTCAAAATACAATTTTCTACAACCCAGAAACACTTGATTTTATTCTAAAAAAACATTTGATTTTTTTTGTGCACACACATACACATGTATATTACGTATGTGCAAACGTTCATAAAAGTATACTTTCACGTGTGGCATATAAAAAAGATAAATACATATTTTCAAAATGGGCCCTTTCTTTGTTGTTAGGCTGAAATTTTGTTTTTTTGTACAGCCTACAAATCATAATATTTTCAAACAATTCTGCACATGTTCGTGCTGAACACATGTAGGTTTCCATGAATTTTTTTTTAATTCTTTGAAACTTTTAAATATGTCTTTTGAACTTTTAAAAATACCGGGCTCCAAGAAGCTCGGTCACCTGAAGTCAGCACTCACTTCTTCGTCCGCTCTACGCACAGAAGCTGGATATTACACATTTACACTCCTCAGTTGTCACATCCTGGGTCTCCATCGTTCCTTAATTATGTAATAATGGGAGAGAAACACGTAACCAGATGAAGGAAAGCGCTCCTGGGGCTGCTACCCGCCATTATTCCAATTATTAGTGACTGCAATCATGTACATTGGTTGGTAGTTGATTTTATTTATAGTATTTATTCCACATCGTTTAGGGAAGGCAATAAAACATGTTATACTCTCTCCGTCTAGGTGTATAAGTCATCTTACGAAAATCAAATAATCCCAAAACACTTAGGCGCGGTGCATTAACTTCTATCTCGTTTCTTGTTTCTTGACATATCAACCAATAAGAGATGTGGGTGTGCATATTTTTAATGACTTGAAACTACCAAACACGACATGCAGTGGTTAATTCATTGCATGCAATGCTGTTAATTAGCAAATAAACATTAAGTTCTCTAGTTTTCCCCTCCTCCTTGGTCAAGGTGCATAATCTAAGATGACTTATTCACCTAGACGGAGGGAGTACAAGAATTAGAAAAGATAGGGTTGACAATTAGTTGATCTGGAATGTACGCGATCATTTTTTCCATTGCCAAGAGGGGAGGAGTTATCGCTTATCCTAATCGCTGACGAGAGGCGAGAGGCGAAAAAGCAGGTGTGGCCGCTGGTTCAGCGGCCGGAGAGCGAAGGGACCCCGGATCTGAGGCCTAGGTGTGTATATAGTAGGGTAGGTTTCTTTTCCGGCGTCGGCAAGGTGGTGGTGGTGGCGGCGGCACAGTGGAATAAATTGGCTGGAGCTTCTTCCCCATCTCAGCGACGTCGAGTGCGGCAGTGCCGACGAGCTTCCGACGTTGTCTGCTCCTGGATTTGTCGATTCGATGGGCGCCCGTTCTCCAGGTGTGGTTGTTGTTGCGTTTCTCGGGCCAGCTACAGGATAAATTTTCTCTCGCCTCCATCTACGTCATGACAAGGATGTTCCTGTTCTGGTTGTGGGAGTTTTGGGGGTGGTGCGGTGAGGTGCTGGCGCCTGGCGCTGGTCCATCTCGTCGGTTGTTCAAGTGGATCTCGGAGGCGTGTCGTCGCCAGTGTTGTGCAACGAAGGTTGGCCTTCCACTCCTTCCAGGGTGCTGGTCTTCTCCGGCCGAGGCTGTTGACTTCCCGTCAGCGTACAATCTGGCTGCGGAATCCAAGATTACGTCGCCATGCGGGAGCGACGGCAACAAAAGCGGCGGCGCGCCAGCAGCCCGTGATGGATGTAGGGGTAGGCTGGTTCTGCAGGACCTGGTTTCTATTTCTTGTTTGGTGGGGGTGACAAGTACAGTTGTTTCGTGATAATATAATTCTGAGGTCCTTTCGCAAAAACAAATGTACACGAATACCCTTCTTGAAGGCCATGTCACGGTTCCTCTTTGTTCTCCTTGATGCTCCGGGGGAAACTTTGGTCCCGAGCTCGAGTGGTGGCGACACTTTGGTTTTGTATCCTTTCTGAAGGCACCATCTTGGAAAGGGCCCCGGAAGCTCCTGTAGTTGCTTGGAATAGTAGGATGCGAATTTTTAGCGGACAGGCGAATCGGATCATGGAATCATGGCTGTCCTGATGGCCCTCATGATCCGTGTGTGTCAGTTGGCTGTCCCTCAGAGCAAGTACAATAGTGGATTTATAGCCCGCTTACATGAGAAGCAAACTAGGAGCAATCACATCCAGACCCGTGCTCTCTAGGGATCCGTGCCACTTTAGAGGAAATGAATTGTTAAATGTGAAAACAAGACCCATGCGTACAGGAAGTGGATTAGGAGCACTCGGCGACGCAGCCCTCTGAAATCTGCACGTCCATTATTGTCTCGGGATAGATGTACTTAATGCAGTTTACTTTTGGTTCTAACCAATACGAGAACTATACAGAATAGGAACAATGAATCACATTTATTTCGGCCCCACAACTCTGCCATGGGCTCACGGCACATGCAAGGAAGCTCAGGCTAAGATGGGGTGGAGTAAGTTCGCCGCAATTAAGTAGGAACAGGTCAAGGAACGTCGAGCATGCACAAAGCACATGTTAAGGACGACAGCCAAAAGCATGAAGCCCGCCTCAACCAGGAGCACGACGTATAGGAAGCGGCCGGCCAGCTTCATGCTTCGATGCAGTACCGCTGCCTGCGGGAATGAAGGCCATGGTGCTGGCGGCCTGGGAAGACACGGTCACGGGCCGCTGTCGCATAGGTCGCGATAAGCTAGAACAACGACTGCATCAATTTTCTCGTCATCAACGGCATAATCTTACACGGGCTTTGTTCTCACACATTTCTCTCTGGTCGCGGGACGCAAGACTCAGCAGCTAGGGTAGACGTCGTGTCATTGGCCATGCCCACATGGTGGGTGACAAGCTCCGGCGGCTACCGCGTTCGTCCTCAACGTTGTTCAGCGTCGGCGGCATAGTGTTCCTTGTTCTTCCTAGCTTTTTCCCACGTCCACGTTGTTGAAGGAGCGGACCAGGAGCAAAGAGATAAGAGGAAAAAGTAGAGAGAGGAAGAAGAACATTAGCAGTGTCACTTATGGTGGAGAAGGGCGTCAAACGGAAGATGGCATCATGAAGGGAGGGAGGGGCCTGGGCGCATTGATTAGATTGGTCTGCCTTGGTGGTTGAGGCATGTGCTCACTGACAACGTCAGTCCAAAAAGAACATTCAATACAAGCTTATATTATATGAGATACATGGTTTAAAATCTTTTAATACAGTCTATCTAATAGTAGTGTGAATCCCGAGGCAAATGAATGTGGCAGATTTCAGTGAGTGTGGTCGCCGTGTGCTCCAATGCAATTTCGCATGCGTACAATGTAACTGTGTGTACCCGTGCTGCGATATTTATTATAGCTGCACATCGAACATTAAGGCCCTGTTCGGATCTCCTCCGCTCCCCAACTGCAGCTCCCGGAGAGGAAGGGTCGCTTGCACAAAAGCAGGGAGCGGCTCGTATCCAGCTCCTCGAGCGGAGCGGAGTTACGAGACGAGAGAGCTTCCGAACAGGCAGTAAAATGTTCTAACGCGTCAATGAATCCGATCTGATGACGAGAGTTTTCGACGCAACATTGAACTGGATTTGTACGGGAGGAACCAGTCAAGCATCGAGGATGTATAGAATTAATAATAATGCGTCGGCTGGCAAACAAAAAAGTGACGTGACTACACTGTGTGTGTTGCGGGTAAGTGTAAGTCACTATTTGTCCAGTCCGAAGAGAATGTAGTGCAACGTTAAAAAAAATTAGACTCCCTGGTACCTTGTTCGATTAGCAGGGATACATTAGCAATAAGCATCACAACAGCAGTGGATGCTACTTAAACATTCCACGGAACAACGAGTAAAAACATTTGTAAACAGAACTACCAGGTAGGGTGGCATTAAAAAACTACATTATTTCTTGAAGGCCTCTGAAAACCGGCCACCTAGAGGCATCATGTCAATGTCAGGCGACCTTGATGCAGACAAAAAGCATAGCGACAAGATTCAGAACTACTCCCTCCGTACAAAGCTGAGTCATCTATTTTGAAACGGATGGAGTAGAAAGGCAATGAATTGGATTTGGGGTGGTTGGCTCTTGGTTGGTGAATTTAGACATAGCACAGAACATGACCTACCATCATGTGGCTATAGAACGCTGAGAACTTAATGACCGACATACATCCGAAATAAAGGAGAGTACAAGAGGATAAAGCTCGCAATACATTGCTAGAGCGGCGTTTTGGCTCATAGGTATGCATTCATTGTTGAAATACACATTTCGAAAAGTTGAAAAATTCGGAATAAAACTTCCATGTGTATATCCGGACATTTTATGTGCGTTCACAAGGTTTCGTTGAAAAACGACGTTTTTGGTGGCTTATGTAAAAAAGATAAAGAAATGCCTCGTGAATAGTTAGAATGAAGCATCAGAAATTGTCTTTTTTACACAAGACACAAAAAACGTTGTTTTTCACTGAAACCTTGTGGACGCACATAAAATGTCCGGATATACACGCGGGATTTTTGTTCCGAATTTTTTAACTTTTTAAAATGTGTATTTCGACAATGGGTGCATATGCACCTAGGAGCCAAAGGCAATTACCGATACATTGCGGCTAATATAGTGGTTGAGAATCCCGAGATGCATGGGGGTTGAGATTTCAATGGGCAGCATTGCCGAGTGCTCCTATGCAATTTTGGCTTACATAAAACTTTTGCCTATATGAAGAAGAAAGATGTGAAAAATAAGGGAAATGAGCTCTCATATGAGGGCCTAGCTATATGTGCATTTATAGGCAAATACAATAAATATTAAGAAAGAGAAAAAGGAAATATAAAAAGTTACTAATGTAGTTAGCCAATCTTAGGCTGGTCATAGTGGGGAGTGTCATATGCTAGTATCATGCATATATGATACTAGTGTATGATACTACATCCAGAATGCATAGTAACATAGATTAATATCATATGTGGTCTCATTTATTGCCATGCATGACACATATCGGCATACCATTTATTATATTATGGTATCTACCTATGTTGCTATAATCATCTCTCTCTTCTTTAATTGACTGCCACATAAGCATTTTTGTGTGAGTCCCAAGTGCATGTTACTACTTCCTCCGTCTAGGTGTGTAAGTCATCTTACAAAAACCAAATAATCCCAAAACACTTATGCGTGGTGCATTAACTTCTACCTCATTTCTTGTTTTTTGACATATCAACCAATAAGAGATGTGGGTGTGCATGCTTTTAATGACTTGAGATTACCAAACACGATATGCAGTGGTTAGTTCATTGCATACAATGCTATTAATTAGCAAATACACATTAAATTCTCTCGTTTTCCCCTCCAACATTTTTAAATCTTCCCTTTTCAACTGTTGGTCAATCTTAAGTAGTACACGGATTGACTATTTTCAAATTATCTCTTTTCACTTTACTGTATTATAACAGGATCACTTAAATTTTGTTGCTAATAATTTAACTCATAAAATCCATGAAGTACCTTTTCTATATATTGTAACAACAGAATCACCTAAATTTGATTGATAGTAATTTTACACAACATACCAACGATGCACAAAGTATTTTTTATTGCACATGAGAAGGAAATACTTTGCCGGTGGCTCATAAAAGTTCATGATCAGGGCAGATGAATTTTTTTATTGCACACCGGTCACCGTCCTCTCTCATTGATTCAGTGCATAGTGCCCTATGGTAACCGAAATACACGGAGCGACCCGCCTCTACGGGGAGACCAGAGCCGGTAATACAGGCGGGCCACGGATCCCAAAAGCATTGAAACTTATTTGGTTAAGATGTGCAAATTGAGACCCGCCTCTAGCAACAAAATCACTGTTTTGACCTTGTCAGAAAAATATAGCACAAAATAAACTCTGCACGAAATTATTTCACAATTTAACCCTTTTGGCAATGCCAGAGATCATGGCATTTCTGCTCCACATGAAAGCGCCAAGCTAGCTCACGTTGCTTCTCCACATAGAAACGCCGAGATAGCTTGCGTTGCTGCCCATATGAAAATGCCAGGGGCTTTGGTGTTGCAAGCGTTCCTGGAAATGCCAGGGGCTTTGGTTTCTGCCCTAGACATTTCAGTGAGTGTGTATTTGAATTCGTTTCTGCCCTAGAAAAGCAAATATCATGCTGAATTAGTTTTTCTCAATGTGTATTTGAATTTGAAGCTGAATTTTTTAGGGATAGTCGACAAATGTCTTATGAACATTTTCAAAATATTTTTACAATGTTTTGAAACATGTGAGCACACCATCTGACTCACTTGTCTCGGTTGTCTCATTCAAGTAATGAGGTCGAGAAGCTCTGAAGGACCCATCTCCTTCTCTGGTTCCAGTAGTCCCCTTCTTCGCAAAAAATGCTAATGGTGCTCGAGCATCTTGGAGCTCGTTTTCAAAATACTATTTTCTACAACCCAGAAACATTTTTTTTTGTGCACACACATACACATATATATTACGTATGTGCAAACTTTCATAAAAGTATACTTCACATGTGGCATATAAAAAGACAAATACGTATTTTCAAAATGAGCCCTTTCTTTGCTGTTAGGCTGAAATTTTGCTTTTTTGTACAGCCTACAAATCATAATATTTTCAAACAATTCTTCACATGTTCTTGCTGAACACATGTAGGTTTCCATCACTATTAAAAAAACTTTGAAACTTTTAAATATGCCTTTTGAAAATTTTAAAATACCGGGCTCCAAGGAGCTCGATCACCAGAAGTCAGCGCTCCCTTCTTCGTCCGCTCAACGCACAGAAGCTGGATATTACACATTTACACTCCTCAGCTGTCACATCTGGGTCTCCATCGTTCCTTAATTGTTTTAATAATGGGAGACAAACACGTAACCAGAAGAAGGAAAGCGCTCCTGGGGCTGCTACCCGCCATTATTCCAATTATTAGTGACTGCAATCATGTACATTGGTTGGTAAGTTGATTTTATTTAGAGCATTTATTCCACATCGTTTAGAGAAGGCAATAAAACATGTTAAACAAGAATTAGAAAAAGTAGGGTTGAGAATTAGTTGATGTGGAATGTACGCGATAATTTTTTTCGTTGCCAAGAGGGGAGGAGTTATCGCTTATCCTAACCGCTGAGGAGAGGCGAAAAAGCAGGCGTCGTCCTTTACTCCGCCAACGGCCAGAACGGCGGTCTCTTCCCTCTCTGGCCGCTGGTTCAGCAGCGGGAGAGCGAAAGGACCACGGATCTGAGGCCTAGGCGTGTAGGGGAGGTTTCTCTTGCGGCGTCGGCAAGGTGGCGGCGCAGTGGAATAAATTCGCTGGAGCTTCTTCCCCATCTCGGCGACGTCGCATGCGGCGGTGCCAACGAGCTTCCGGCGTTATCTGCTCATGGGTCCGTCGATTCGGTGGGCGCCCGTTCTCCAGGTGTGGTCGCCGTTGCGGAGGCGGCGGCCAGCTACAAGATAATTTGTCCCTCGCCTCCATCTACGTCATGACAAGGATGTTCATGTTCTTGTTGTGGGAGTTCTAGGGGTGGTGCGGTGAGGTGCTGGCACCTGGCGCTGGTCGATCTGGTCGGCTGTTCAAGTGGATCTCGGAGGCGTGTCATCGCCAGCGTTGTGCAACCAAGATTGGCCTTCCACTCCTTCCAGCGTGCTTGTCTTCTCGGGCCGAGGCTGTTGACTTCCAGTCCCCGTACAATCGGGCTGCAGAATCCAAGATTACGTCACTGTGCGGGAGCGACGGCAGCGGAAGCGGCGGCGCACCGGCAGCCCGCGATGGATGCAGGGGTAGGCCGGTTCCCAAGAGACCTGGTTTCTATTTCCTGTTTTGTGGGGGTGTCCTGTACAATTGTTTCGAGATAATATAATTTCGAGGTCCTTTCGCAAAAAAAGTACGCGAATACCCTTCTTGAAGGCCATGCCGCGGGTCCTCTTTGTTCTAATTGATGCTCCGTGGGAAACCTTGGTCCCGAGATCGAGTGATGGCGACACTTTGGTTTCGTATCTTTTTTGAAGGCACCATCTCGGTGCTCCTGGTTCATCTTGCTCTGCTTCTCTTCGGTTAGGAAAGGGCCCTGAAAGCTCCTATAGTTTGCTTGGAGTAGTACGGTGTGAATTTTTAGCGGACAAGCGACTCGGATCACGGAATCGTAGCCGTCCTGATGGCCCTCAAGATCCGTGTGTTTCAGCCGGTTGTCCCTCAGAGCAAGTATAATAGTGGGTTTATAGCCCGCTTACATGGCAGTTTTGTATATGTGAAGAAGAAAGATGTGAAAAAATAAGGAAAGTGGGCTCTCATATGAGAGCCTAGCTATATGTGCATTTCTAGCCAAATACAATAAATATTAAGAAAGAGAAAAGGAGAATATAGAAAAAAATATTAATATAATAGCCAACCTATAGCTACACTATTATATACGTAACTATAGTGTTTGCTACATACGAAAATTGCATAGAAGCACTCGGCGACTACGCCCACTAAAATCTTCTCCGTCAAATTGGGATCCACAATCGCTATATTAGTTGATCTTTATTCACAGTTTTCTCGTCGCGTATTTGCCGTGCACTCATCAGTATATCTGTACCATAGAGCACGTGCTTCTGTCCTTGATGGTGAACAATCTGCCAAATGTGGTTGGTCGTACCTCAACCACCATCTCCCCACCTACCCAACAGTGTTCAATGCACAAGCTCCTCCCAACGAGTGCACTTTTTACCGCAACCTGCTTCTACCTCAATCTGCTAGTTGTACTCTACATGGGGTTAAAGGTCTCCTGAGCAATGACATGATACTGCATCATTCCTCTATCCGTATGTGCTGGACATGGATTACCGCAACTACAGTACTATGTAATTTTTAATCCAAAGCACCTAACCTGGTTGCTATGTGTTAAAAAATTAGAACCACCTGCTATTATTGTGAATGTTAATTGTGTTTCTGCGAGGGTCGCCATTTTGTCCCATGCATTTTCTTAATCAACAAACAGTGCGCCGTACCGTCCTGTGTTGTCATAATGGCCGGTAAATGTTTTTTTTACCGGCATATGTACTTTTCTTCACACACCTCATTTTCACACACTAACATTTACCAACGTCATTGTCTTACTCCATACATTCAATGCATCCTGAAAAAGTCGTTCCTCATCTCTGCATTTAGTGACTTTACATGTGAATTAACACATCGGCCACACTACGCTGCCCTGCTCAATGCATGCGTTAAAAGAATCGAGGTCCTCAACCTCAACTACGGTACACAGAGTTGGCATCTCTGTAACAGCCATTTGCGCTATGCCAGCCGCACACTCGTCAGCTATCAAATCTTGGGGTGAACTAAAAATATTAAGGAATTGCTGGTTAAAACATGGGAGTAAGAACTTATCCATGGCCCAACCGCCATTCCCTAATAAACAAGTAATCTCAGCATGCTTAAATTCCATGGCTAATGGAATCCAGATCCATCGGTAGTTCTGATGCAGGAATCATCTCCTTTCCCTAAAAGGCACCTGCTAGAGTTCGAAGCGATGGATTTGATTTTAGCTGCAACGTTGTATGAACTTCGCTGGATATGGGATGTGGGGAAGATGAACAGTATCCTCTTAGACCGGATCCTTGCTTCTTTTCAATCTGGTAATGGAGGGTAGGCGGCTGGATGTAACGCACAATGGCCTCACTCTAACACAGAATAGAGTTAAATCGATATGCCCATGTTGTGTACTTCAATGCTCGCTGCACATCTATTAAATGACAATGCACAGGGTACGAGCTATGGTCAGATATTCACATATGGAAAATTATTTCATCAAAACATGCACGCATCCCAAGCTAGCACGGCAGCGGACATGATTTTAGTGAACTGCATCGCCGAGTGCTCCTAATCCGCTTTCATACACGAACCTATATATAACTTGATACTTTCATATAGCCAACAGTCCGCTATACTGGCTATACTATTAATCATACTCTGAGGCAGGCGTGGTAGGGATAGCCACTAGCTGCAGGCAAACACTAGTGGCACAACTGTGGGCCAAATTTCGTGTTTTGACCCTTTTGTGAAACAAAATCGAGATCTGACCCCAGTCTGAATTTTTTTCGAAATCTGACCCTTTTGCTACCGCCAGAACCTCAGGCGGTAGGGTTGCACAACCTACCGCCGCAGGTTCTGGCGGTAGGCGTGCCTGACGGCCGTCAATCCGTTAACGGCAGCTGACGTACCTACCGCCAAAGACCACGGCGGTAGCCCGCCCAAACCTACCGCCACAGTATGCTGCGGTAGCCGGCCAAGACCTACCGCCATCCGGCCCGGCGGTAGGATGCCTCCCCCCACGCCAATCCCCCCCCCCCCCCCCCCCGCTGCATTGCTCGATTTTTTGGTCACGGTAGATCGGCGTGGGGGAGGCATCCTACCGCCGGGAAGGATGGCGGTAGGTCGTGGCCGGCTACCGCCGCATACTATGGCGGTAGGGTGCCTTTGTGTGCAATTTTTTGCACCTAGTAACTTCTTTTGGCTTTAATTTTTGGCATACAACATTTAAACAGCATATGTATGACATATAAAGCACACAATGTATGATATATGATGCACACACCACACAACTATAAATAAGGTAGGTTCGATACACCATAAATCTAAAAATAAGGTAGGTTCGGTACATAGCAAGTTAACGAAACAGTTTCACAAGGAAATTCATATGGTTCACGAAGCAAATATGCAAGTTTTTAGTTCAACGTCACGGCAGCAACTTCAGTTCTTACTTCCCCTCTTCGACGTTCGGTCCTCGTTATCCTTGGATCGCTTCTCGGCCGCCGTCTTCTTGCGGGCTGTAGGACGTGCTTTCTGAAAGGGGGATGGACTCTTCCAGTCCTTCTTCGGCACATTCCTCTTCTCACGCTGGGTTGGCTGAGTTGGTGGAGGTCCATCGTCATCATCGTACTCCTCCTCCTCCTCCTCCTCCTCATCCTCATTGTGCTCTTCCTCTTCGTGCTCTTCCTCTTCATCATCATGTTCTTCTCCTGCGCCCTCTTCTTCCTCTTCCTCTGCATCATCATCATCGTCCTCGCTCTCCTCCTCGTCATCTTGAACCGCCCTAGACGACGAGGGTGCATGGCTCGATGAAGCGAGGCTACGCATCGGTGCAGGAGGAAAAACAACCTCGGTGTTTGTAGCGCACCCAAGCAGGCCCACAAGCCGGCGTGCTTTGTTGACGTATTTCTGCAATGATAACAGAAGAATATGTTAAATTCTCCAATGTCTAATGATAACAAAAATGAACTCCGTATTACCTTCACCGTTTCCCTCAACTTGTTCTCGCTAGCTCGAGTCCCAGGGGCACCACTAAGCGCATCAGAGGCATGAAAAATGCTTTTGTTCAGCTCCGAAGACTGCAAAGTAATCAAATGAGTCAATAGCACGAAAAGCTTATTTCATCCAACCGTCGGTTCGAAAGAGGTAAAAACAACGTACCACTCTGTTCATGAGGGGTCCGTACTCCCTAAACCCCCCTTGAAGCTGTCTTATGCTCTCGTTGTAGGTTTCATTCTCCGAGGCGTCATCGAATAGGTCTTCGGCATCTGCTGTCGTCCACTGGGGCCTCAGACGCAGTCGATGATTGATGCCATCATCGTAGCACAGCATGTGATCCTCGTACTCGTCCCAGTCAATCACTCTCCTCCCCGTGTCTTTGCGTCCTTTCCACTCGTTCCATTCCTTCACGTATCTCGCATGTTCGGCTTCCCAATCCGTGATTGATTGATTGTTCTTCCTACTCATCCTGCAATGCGTAAGAAAGATTGTAAAACACCCTTCTTTGATGAATGTAAAACATCAAAACAAGAACTTAGAATCGATAAGGACGGCTTGTGGTACTCACTTGTGTAGGTCGTAGCCATCGGTATCGTTGCCGGCTGGTGGTGTGTGTTGCGCCTTACCAAATTGTGCGGCAACGCGCTGTGGCAAGTGGCACTCCACGGCATAGACACAAATCATGGGCACGATGCACTGGAAGAGCAGTCGGTCCTGCTTGCACATGATGTTCAGCTCAAACCCCCACTCTCGATCATCCCTATACGGCCGCCAAGTAGCCTATAACCAAACAATGGTAAGCTCAAGTGAAAGTGGTCTCAAAACAATGGTAAGCTCAAGTGAAAATGTAGTTCTTATACTTGGAAAGGCGTGAGAGCATCAAGCTCGTTGCTGAAGACCTTGTACAATGCCTTCGATTCGCCCGTGTAGACACGCACCACGTCCCAAGCGTATGCGACGGTCGGGTTCCGATCATCTTCGTCATCTCCTCCATAGTCCATCCATGCACGCGAGCGCATCTTCTCCGGACGGCCCACCGGGATTCGCTCCCACATCCAAATGGAGAGGCCCCACACACATCCACACATACCGGACGAGAGTTCGGCTCTCTGGGTCGCGTCGTCAAGCTACCAACCAAGTATAGATGATAAGATGTCAAAATATAAAGCAACACACGTCCGATATTTGAAAGAAAGTGATATTCACTTACCGAACAGTATAGGTAGGCAAGTCCGGCGGCCCCCCAGCTGTACCGTTGTTTGGATTGATTTGGTTCAACAGACAACCCCACTAGCTCTAACTATACCTCAATCGAGTATGAGGCGTCAGAATTTCCTGATACAACTACGGTATCATCTGGGATCTTTAATTACAACGATCTACATGGTAATCAATCTTTTTCCTACTAAAACAGCAATTGCGAAAATTTGATTGGTATGATCACTAATTTTCGGGATTGTGTGAAATGTATCCAGATGTGAATTTGAATGACACACAAGTAACAGAGCAGAAAACAGAAGATAAACGCAAGAGAGATCATAGAAACGCCATGCGGCGAGCTGCTTATTGGAGGAACAAGGCTAAGCGTATCGAAGATCAAAACAAACGTCCATCTGATACTTCAGGTATACGCTTACGTTCAGTATCCCTTTCGTTGTCAGGCCCTACTAATCAATATGGCACTCCTCAGAGCCGATAAATCAAACTGGTCTAACTATGTTTTGAAAAATATGATTGAACCAGACGATATAAAAAGCTCTAGCGTTACAGAATCAATGAATGAGGGAGCAACATGTCCCCCTTCAACTGTAGACGCGTCTGTCATTCAGGACACTGTTCTAGCAAGGAGGCAAAGTGACAATGAGCGGAAACGTAACTTAACAAACAAGCAAAGGGAGCAGAAAAACGCAAGTAGCAGAGCATGCCATCAGAAGAAAAATGACGATTTAATGGTGGAGGTCAGAGAAACAATGAATGAAAATATACGAGTGAAGCGCATGCAGCGCCGCAGAAGCATGTCGGTGATTGAGAAGGGGGAGTCAAGTGCACATAGGAAGGCCAATTATGAAAGAAGGAAAAAAACACCATGCAAAGAATGCATCGCAATCCCCCTTACAGGCCTAGCAAACTCAACCTCTGAATGTCCCACTTCCCCAATCCGCGCATCACCCGTCTCCCGGGCCGCACTAGATGATTCATTTGATGGTGATCCGGGGACGAACATGCCGAGATACACTGCCGGTGCTGATGGTGTGAAATTGCGATTGTCAGTTTCGTATGATCTTTCTCACCATGTTGTTCTAACATGATCTTGTCTTTTGCCACATTCTGTACGACGACAATGCAGAAGAAGTTGATGCATTCCAATGCGGCACCATGGGCGATGAGCAGGAAACACACGACGTGATTGATGAGGAGTACTACATGTTTTGCAACGAAGGTATCGCCAACTCTACGCTATGACACTGTGTAGATTTATTGTTGTGTCCTGTATTTATTTGTTATTGTTTTCAACGTGATTTTTCAACAATTGCCCGTAGGATCCGATAATGACATGTTGGATGATGACGAGGAAGCGAGCATGTCTAGCGCTAAACCTAGCGAGATTGATCCATTTGACGCTGTCTACTCAAACATTCCAGACCGCACTCACATCCTGAAACTTGACGAAAATTGCAAACACTGCAATGCCAGGAAGTTTGAGTCTGAGACTGACGGCTTCTGCTGTCGCAATGGCCAGATCCAGCTTAAGCAGCCGGAACCAATCCCAGAGCTTATGAGGCTATTGTCCAACATGGATGCAGATTCTAGACATTTTTGGGATAACATACGGTTCTTCAACGGGCATTTCGCCTTCACAACCCTTGGCGTCACCCTAGATGAAAACTACACGAACATGAAGTCCGGGGTGTACACATTCCGAGCACACGGTACCATCTACCACAATGTCCATTCTTTCGGGCCTAGCTCCTGTCCAGAACATCTATAGTTGTACTTCTATGACGACGACCCTAAGCTAAATCATCGTAAGGCGGCCACCAAGCAATTAGACCAGGATGTCGTCAAGAGGTTAGTAGACATACTCAAAGAAAACCCATACTCCCAGCAATTTAGGAGTTTGGGTTCACACAAGGACAACCTTGATGATTATAGGATAGACCTAAACACCGATAAGTGGCTTGACCAAAGAAGATATAATAGACATGTGTCATCTGAGGTCGCTGCTATTTGGGTTGAGGGCACTGACCTAGCAAAAAGGTTTGACCGCAGGATAACACTTTGTGGTAACAACAACGAAAGGCATAGTATACGTGTGACCTCAGGGGCATATGACCCGTTGTCTTATCCATTATTCTATCCAATGGGGGAGCTAGGTTGGCATCCGAAGCTACCTAAACGTAATGTTTCTTGGGAGGTTGTACAAAATCCTGGCTTGTGTCATGATGATGAGGATGATGCAGGTATGTCTTTTGTGTATCAATTTGTTACAAATAATTTCTTGTTTCTAAAAATAATGCTCACGCGATGGCACTCAAACTTGTGCAGAGGGGAATAGCAGGTTATGCGTCTCCGTGAGAGACTACTACTGTTACATGCTGCAAACACGGCCTGCGATCTTCAATCCAATACTCTGTGGAGCACGCCTACTGCAGCAATGGGCAGTTGACATGTACATCAAGATTGAGAGTTGTCGGTTGAGGTGGTACAGGAAGAACCAGACGCAGATCCGTGCCGATTTGTATAAAGGAGTTGTTGATGCGATCACATCGGGGGAGACGCGAGCAAGCGATGTTGGGGTGAGAATAGAAGAGACATATGGATGCCATGGCAATTGTCAATACATACGGGAAGCCTGACATCTTCTTGACCATGACTTGCAACCCTAAATGGGAAGAGATAACAAATGAGTTGCTTCCTGGACAGACGGCGCAAGACCAACCTGATATTGTGGCTCGCGTGTTCTATGGCAAACTAGAGGCTATGAAAGACTTGTTGCTCAAGAAGATTCGGTGGGCGCCCGTTCTCCAGGTGTGGTCGCCGTTGCGGAGGCGGCGGCCAGCTACAAGATAATTTGTCCCTCGCCTCCATCTACGTCATGACAAGGATGTTCATGTTCTTGTTGTGGGAGTTCTGGGGGTGGTGCGGTGAGGTGCTGGCACCTGGCGCTGGTCGATCTGGTCGGCTGTTCAAGTGGATCTCGGAGGCGTGTCATCGCCAGCGTTGTGCAACCAAGATTGGCCTTCCACTCCTTCCAGCGTGCTTGTCTTCTCGGGCCGAGGCTGTTGACTTCCAGTCCCCGTACAATCGGGCTGCAGAATCCAAGATTACGTCACTGTGCGGGAGCGACGGCAGCGGAAGCGGCGGCGCACCGGCAGCCCGCGATGGATGCAGGGGTAGGCCGGTTCCCAAGAGACCTGGTTTCTATTTCCTGTTTTGTGGGGGTGTCCTGTACAATTGTTTCGTGATAATATAATTTCGAGGTCCTTTCGCAAAAAAAGTACGCGAATACCCTTCTTGAAGGCCATGTCGCGGGTCCTCTTTGTTCTAATTGATGCTCCGTGGGAAACCTTGGTCCCGAGATCGAGTGATGGCGACACTTTGGTTTCGTATCTTTTTTGAAGGCACCATCTCGGTGCTCCTGGTTCATCTTGCTCTGCTTCTCTTCGGTTAGGAAAGGGCCCTGAAAGCTCCTATAGTTTGCTTGGAGTAGTAGGGTGTGAATTTTTAGCGAACAGGCGACTCGGATCACGGAATCGTAGCCGTCCTGATGGCCCTCAAGATCCGTGTGTTTCAGCCGGTTGTCCCTCAGAGCAAGTATAATAGTGGGTTTATAGCCCGCTTACATGGCAGTTTTGTATATGTGAAGAAGAAAGATGTGAAAAAATAAGGAAAGTGGGCTCTCATATGAGAGCCTAGCTATATGTGCATTTCTAGCCAAATACAATAAATATTAAGAAAGAGAAAAGGAGAATATAGAAAAAAAATATTAATATAATAGCCAACCTATAGCTACACTATTATATACGTAACTATAGTGTTTGCTACATACGAAAATTGCATAGGAGCACTCGGCGACTACGCCCACTAAAATCTTCTCCGTCAAATCGGAATCCACAATCGCTATATTAGCTGATCTTTATTCACAGTTTTCTCGTCGGCAGGTGCTACGCACGACAGATCTTCCAAAGACTTCAAGCCGTGTCGGCTGGTGGTACTTGGCAGCATGGTGCCGAGGTGTATCAGCGGCGACCGCGACGTGCACAGCTGTTTGCGCGCAGTGAGGAGTGCTTTGGGCATACCAAACGTCACAACGTAACTGGGTGACTATAAAGGTATACTACGGGTATCTCCGAAAGTGTCTGTTGGGTTGACACGGATCGAGACTGGGATTTGTCACTCCGCTTAACGGAGAGGTATCACCGGGCCCACTCGGTAATGCATCATCATAATGAGCTCAATGTGATCAAAGTGTTTGATCACGGGATCATGCATTACGGTACGAGTAAAGTGACTTGTCGGTGACGAGATTGAACAAGGTATTGGGATACCGACAATCGAATCTCGGGCAAGTAAAATACCGATTGACAAAGGGAATTGTATACGGGATTAATTGAATCCTCGACATCGTGGTTCATCCGATGAGATCATCATGGAGCATGTGGGAGCCAACATGGGTATCCAGATCCCGCTGTTGGTTATTGCCCGAGAGCCGTCTCGGTCATGTCTGCCTGTCTCCCGAACCCGTAGGGTCTACACACTTAAGGTTCGGTGACGCTAGGGTTGTGAAGATATGTATATGTAGTAACCTGAATGTTGTTCGGAGTCCCGGATGAGATCCCGGACGTCACGAGGAGTTCCGGATTGGTCCGGAGGTGAAGAATTATATATAGGAAGTGCAGTTTCGGCCATCGGGAGTGATCTGGGGGTCACCGGTATTGTACCGGGACCACCAGATGGGTCCCGGGGGTCCACCGGGTGGGGCCACCCATCCCGGAGGGCCCCATGGGCTTAAGTGGGAAAGGGTACCAGCCCTTAGTGGGCTGGTGCGCGCCCCAAGGCCCACCCCCTGCGCCTAGGGTTGGAACCCTAGGGTGGGGGGCGCCCACTTGCCTTGGGGGGCACTCCACCCCCCTTGGCCGCCGCCCCCTTGGAGATTGGATCTCCCAAGGGCCGGCGCCCCCCCAGGGGGCCTATATAAAGGGGGAGGGAGGGGCAGCCGCACCCTTGACCCTCGCGCCTCCCTCTTTCCCTGCTACACCTCTCCCTCTCGCAGTGCACGGCGAAGCCCTGCTGCTGTGACACCCTGCATCCACCACCACGTCGTCGTGCTGCTGGATCTTCATCAACCTCTCCTTCCCCCTTGCTGGATCAAGTAGGAGGAGACGTCACGCTGACCGTACGTGTATTAAACGCGGAGGTGCCGTCCGTTCGGTGCTAGGATCTCCGGTGATTTGGATCACGTCGTGTACGACTACCTCATCCCCGTTCTTTGAACGCTTCCGCTCGCGATCTACAAAGGTATGTAGATGCATCCGATCACTCGTTGCTAGATGAACTCATAGATGGATCTTGGTGAAACCGTAGGAAATTTTTTGTTTTCTGCAACGTTCCCCAACACTATTTGTAACGTCAGCAAGTCTACATCCCGATTGCTTCAATCTCGTTGTTCGTAAGCTTGCGAGCGCTGAAGTAGAGAGGCATGCAGGCACCAACATGGTTGGAGGAAAACATTATTTTGACTTGCAGTTCCATGCTCAATCACGAGCTCTAAGGTATTCCTAGATGCCGCAAGGGCAGCGCACCTCGACGCTGGTCAACAATGTTGTTCTACAACCCTTTCCTAGATATGATGTGTTCAACTCCACAATTGTAAGAGTCTTTAATTCCTAAATTATTATTTCTTTCCTCATAGCAATTAACCTGTGTTGACCTTCTGTAGTATCTACTTCCGTTGTCTATCCCGGATTCCTCGTATGGTCTACTTGTGGTAAATTGGATGAGGAGAAGGGTTATCGTATTTAATCCATCACTAGACGTACGACAAGTGGGAAATAGCTCTCACAACAAAGAGATGATGAAGGAGATCACTATTTTGAGGCAAGAACTCAATGAAGTGTTGCAGGCTAGGGTCCTTGGATGGAACACCGAACTCATGGATTGGCGTCAAGACAACATGTCATTCAATTTTCGGCGGTAACTTAATAAATTTTTCAGATGAATAAGATGCAGTATGTAGAAATCTCAAGTTTTTATTCTGTTTGCCACAGCAAAGACTCGGGTTTCTTAGTTCTACAAGAGATGGCCCACCAGCTAGGTTCTTTGCGTAACATGACCTGGATGAACACTACAGTAATTATCTTTACGACGAGTTTTAATGTCCCATTTATAATCCAACCACTTCGGCATTTCATGGTGAATTTGTTTCATTGTTTCTAGGATCCAATTATGCTCAGGAGCCAAGTGGTAGTCCAGATGCTCATGGTCAAAGACAATCTAGCTGCTGGAAACATCCCTCAGGAGATTACGGCGGCCTTGAGGGTTTTGAACAACTAAATATGCTTCTATGCATGCAGAACCGTCAGGAATACTTCAACCATCTTGTCATGTTTGGTTATGGATGGAAACTATAATTTTTGTTTTGGGGTTTACAATATTTAATAACTATTTGGAGTTTTGGTACTACTACAAGTTGGTTTCGCTGTTATATTTGTTGTTTTGGTAATTTCTGTTTGTCTGACGTCAATGATCATTGAGCCACATTTGATAGCTAAAAAACAATCTCACCCACAATCATATCTCCTACCCTACGAGGATTCAACCGCTTCGACGACAAAGCAACTTATTTCGGCGAGGGGTCTAGCTTCTCAAGCTAGAAATCGAGCTTCACATTCCGGTTCCCGATCAGTGTTGCAATCGAGAGAGGATGAGGGAGAGAGGCGCCATGATGCATCAAGGATAGAGGACGAGGGGGAGAGGCGACATGAGTAGACTATGCACATATCGATCTTTAGTAGGAGAACCACAATATGTCCCTGTGTTTAAGTGGGCCAGGGCAGACCATCTGGGCTATTTCGTCACACTAAAGAAGTAAAGCATAACGCTTGTGACGTAGAGATCTAAATAATTGCTGGCCAAATGCATGATTAGCACGTAGCACTTTCCTGATCATTTTTTCAGTGAATTATTTAAGTGAACAAATAAATTCATTAATATTTCATCATTATTGTGCACGTCATTAATTTTCTTTTGTTGTAGCTAATCTCGTATTGTATAACTTCATCCATATACGCACTGTTATACGATACGATGTATACTTTCAAGCTAGCAATCAAATGGTCATAAGGCACGTACCTTCAATTGTCACCAATCTTCAAGTTCACACAAGATCCACATTTCTCTGTCATGCTCAAGATGTTTCTGATAAAGCATTGATTATCTTGTATGTGTTCCTGAATATAGTAGCCAAAATTAGTCCCCGCCAAAGTGTTTTCTTATTGACTACATAAATAACAAGTGTGTCCCAGGATGTTCCGACAATTATTATTCGTTACCAACATTTTTCAATTTTAGTTGGTGAGGAAGAAAATTATTATTAAGTTACCCTAACGGAGTCACATCTTCTTCTAATATAATATATTTCAAAATATGATGTGTTCTATGTATGAACTTTATCTAAACAGAATAGACATATGGGGTAAGTAAAATTAAATTAAAAGAGGCACTAACGAATGATTCATAGGATGAAAAAAAAAACAATATGCATCTCAATTGGTGTTATATAAAAAAGAGTAATATCAAGATTTGTTAGCTGATTTACATCGAATTTTGTATTCCTCCTATTTTTCTGGCACAAGTAAGATTATTATTACGTACTTTGTAAACTCTATTGATGTAAAAACATATCAATATGTTTATTAGCTGTGTATATCTTGAAAATATTATGCGGAGATTTTATAGTCAGAAAGAAGCAAATTGGCATTGAATTAATGATAAGTAATTTAATTTTTTAGTAAGTTAATATCTCTGACAACTTTTCTAAATTATTAATAGGTGTGTATTTGATATGAAAAGGAAACAGATCCTTGCCATACAGAAATATTAACGGCATGACTGGATCAAGGCATGATCTGATACCCAGATGTCCTCCGCATGGCATACTATATATATGTTAACATTAAAATACTGTGCCATCCCTCCTCTCCCTCCTTACTTTCACTTCGTCCAGACCAGGAGGATGATTTCCGAGGACTACGTTGTGTAAGCAAGAACCATCAAGAATTGGAGTTCCTCTCGGTATGTCAATTACTGGATCTTTCTCTTATATAATAGCGTGTTATTTATTAGATTAATAGTTTTTATATGTTTAGTTATACCATCAAATCCCAGATAAAGAACACCATTGCAGATTATGCAAGCTTATACAAATATCATACCCAATTAAATTGTTTGTAGAGGGCTGGAACTACTTATAAATTGTTTATACACATATTTTAGCCTATGAGACTATTATTTAGATTACAATTGTGCCAGATCCCTAGCTTTCGTACCGATGAATAGTTCTCACTGCCTAATTTTGAAATGCAAATTAAAATTCATAATCTTAAATACTTTTTATGTTGGAATACGGTTCAATAATTTAGTGAACAGTCCTATGTTTAACAACAAGCTAAGTAAGCATAACAATTTACCAGAGATTCCTTTCCATTTTATGACCTCATTGTTTTATCCATGCCTGTCTTCTAAGTCCATCTTACTGATTCCATGAAGTAGCTGTCAGCCATAATATGTAGGCCTTGCGAATATCTGTCACGAGAAATGTAAAACTGTTATGGTATGTACATGTCTTCACTAGGCACCTGCATGTATGTAAATAGCTACAAGTAATAAATGAAAACACCTGTTAAGTTTTCCTATTGGAAAATATAAAATATTTAAAAAATGTTCAAAGAGAGACAATTGTTTGAATTTTTACAATCAAAAATGAATTTTATTTGTAACAGAGTCATATTCCGGAGAGATGTTTCATGCTGATTCACATGGGTCATAGGGAAGAACAAATATTGATGATGATAGTATTACCAGGTCATACTTAATACACATATCAATTACTAGCAAACTAAATATTCACAATCATGTGAAACAAGTAGGTCATGTAAACTTTCAGTAAGAGATACAATAGTGTGGAATCAACAAAGTTTATGTAACCATTCAAAATGTCAGTTAGAAAGTATATTTATTTTATTTATCCATGGCAATCATCAAATGTAATATTAATATTTTTTTGCTGGTAGAAGGTTAAATGGTTTTAAATTACAAGAAGATCAACAGATTATTTCGTGCACTCAACTTCTCCAATATTGGTCCATTCTCTTTCTTCCCTTTGCTCTGTTTAGTCCCTTCATGAAAAACATAGTTAGTAGGAAAAAAAATATTTAGTAAACTGAAGAAGCTTATCTCGAGAGATAACTTATTCATGTCAAAATGCAGTACTTTAAGAAAAACTTGCAATTGATATAATAGACTTTGAGTTATGTACAATAGCAACACCAATTATATTTTTTTTTTAAAACTGACCAAAACTGGGTGATTGTCTCTCAATGCAATATTTAAGAGTGTTCTTTTAATTACAAAGCAGAACTACCATCACATGTAAGTTTTAGACCCTCGCGCAAAAACCATCATGATTCATAGTTAAGTTCAGTATTGTTCAGACTACCACAGATCTTCCAAACAAAACAACAAAAAATTCAACTGGTCAATTTTTTGAGTGAGCAAGGCATAGTTTGGCAGTATAATTTAGTAAGAACTATGAAACCACTATTTTTTGATTTGTGGGGAACAAATACTCTAGATGCTAAAAAACATACATTTTCTGAGTACTGTCAACTCCACCGAAGTGTTTTGCTGCTATTGTTTTCCTATAGTTTTTTTCAGATAACTACTTCATGGCCAAATAAATTAGCATCTGCTAACTTAGCTTCGCCTAAGCAACATGTTGGAAGGATTAATCAGTGTGTGCTGACGGATTAATCATGTTGGAAGTCGAAAAAACAAAATACTTCACTCCCAAACGCACCCTAACTGGACTTCAACACACATAGCAGTAAATGTACTCCATCAACGTTACACCCTCACATAGCACAGACAAATAATGAAATGGTTATTGATAGTTAACCAGACAGGCGACTGTATGAAATCAATGTGAACCGGTCATTTAAGTCGATATTATGTTCTCACGTACCTGCTCCCATGCCTTTTAACATATTGGTGATGTAGGAGTTGTATTTGTCGTCCCACGGCTCCATCTCTCTGCTCTCAGTGCTCGCTCTCAACACCGCATGACACACATCTCGGCTCACACACAGAATTTTTTTGATTAGTTTTATTGATAGGCAGATGATCAATAGATATTTAAATTGAGAGATTTTAAAATAGCATTGTTATACATAGATTTATCGAATTTAAATGGTCAACATGTCTACTGTAGATACGGAGGAAACTAGCATATGTACGATTGGGGAACAACAAATAAGCTTGATTAACAAATTTAATTAAATCATTTAAAACACATATTTTCTTTTTGTGTTTTTTGGAAATGTAATTTTTGGATATGAAAATTTACCATTATACATATACAACCAGATTATACAACCAAATAGCATTGTACAACCAAATAGTATTCATGTATTTTTTGGAAACAATTTAACTTTAATAGCAAAGTAATTAAAACAAATTATATTTTTCAAAAGGGTGCAAAATCTGACTTATGCAAACTGCCAACATTAACAGAAATGTAACACAGTAAGAAAGAAACAATTCTGTATCATGCTCATATTATTGTTGCATGAGGTTGACACATCTTGAAACAAAAATATAATAATCATGTATCATGACCACAAATATAAATTATATCCTCTTCTTGCCTCACAGAATTGGACTAGACTGAGAATCTAACTAGTGAACCCTGTTCCCAAACGTTGAAGAAAGCAGTTTGCTAATTTTGTTAATTACAAGTCAGATGAAAATATAATGTTTAATCCAACTGAAAAATCTTGTGGAAGATCTGACCAAGTATTTTGTAGACAACTGCATGTACAAATACTATATCACATAATAACAGGTAGCTTTGACTACTTTTACAAATACTGAATTATGATAGGGTGAACATGATGCAGACGTACCATATAATATTCAAACAATGAGCAGATATGTCTGCATGAGATATTTGATGCATGGGGGGGGGGGGGTTAAGGAGGAGCTTACTCATGATGAGCAGCCAGGCATGCAAGTAATAACTGGATTTGTGGCCGTCATCCGTGCATTGCCGAGACGGAGCTTGGGGTAGGCTGTCTCCCTCTCATCACAAATCTCCAACAACCTGGGGTGGGCGGTTGCAAAGAAATCATCAAAGCCGCGTGGTCGATAGATGGCGGAGGCTGCGGCATTGAAACATGATTGTGGCTTCAAATCGAAAAGGCCGGGCACCCGCCAGACTTACTTGAGCACGTGCTTGGTTCAGTTCATGGCGACGGCAAGGCGGAGCGGACATGAGATGAGAGATATGTGGCGTCAGATGACGATGGAACAAGGGGACTGGCGCTCGCTCTGCTCGCTACAGATAGCAGTAATACAGTCCATCATCATTACACACAAAAAAAATGGTGTAAACCGAAATGGCCATGGGGGAGCTGCTTACCGAGGAGATGGTCACGTTGACCTTGCTTCTCAACTCCATCAACGCCGGATCCGCGCTACTCTCCTGGCGCATCAGGTCGTCCGTCGAGGAGGAATAACACCCGTCACCCGCTAGATCTAAGGTGCGACCGTCGTCGCATGAGAGCCGTGGTCGTCGGTTTTGCCACCGTGGGGGCGAGAGCACAAACAGTACAGTGGGTGAGGGGAAGGAGAGTGGAGAGGATGCCACCGCCGCCGGGTCAAGAGCAGCGGGAGTGGAGTGAGGTAGGGGAAGGAGAGTGGTTAGGTGTTTGTGTGACAGATCCGCCGGCGGTCGGAGTTTTGCGGCAGCCGGCTGGCCGATGCAGGCGACGTTGCTGCGGGGGAGGGGAGAAGTCAAGGGTTGGGATGCGGCGGGGGAGGGGAGAAGTGGATAGGAAAGTAGTTGTTGACACTCTCCTTGCGCATGGGACAGATCCGGCGGGGCGGCGGCGGCGCATGGGACAGATCCGTCGCTCGGCGGGCTTAGTCTCCCGGCTGGCCATCGAAGTTGCGCAGCGGCTGGCGGTCGGAGTTGCGCGGCTGGTGGATGCAGTCGGCGTTGCTGCAGGGGATGGGAGGAGTCGAGGCTTGGGATGCGGCGGGGGAGGGGAGAAGTGGAAAGGAAAGTAGGTGTGGAAGTGAGTTGGTGGAGGGGATAACTGAGTGTGGCTAGGGTTGCAATGCGGCGGGGGAGGGCAGACGGCTAGGGTTTTGAGCATGTCTTGTGGGTTGTCGGGTCGGGCTGTGATCCAGCTTGGGCCTGGCTGGGCCGGCGTGTGCCTGGCCCGTGTGATCCTGGTCGGGCCGTTACGTGTCTGGCCGGCCCATTTTACATGGTAACAATTGTTCCCTCAAAAATAATGTCATACAAAAGGTAATTTCTTTTATAGGAATTTTTTAGGGTGGCCCATTTTACCATTTATATTGTAATCCTACCATTTGCCTGTTTTTTTTGCCATGGTGGATATCTAATTTTATGCTTACGTGCAAATTGTGCTCGACGTTAGAAATGCTATCCTGACATTTGTACTAATTTATTAAAAGAAATCTTATATATTAAGTGTATAGGAAACTCATATAAAAAAATAAAATATATGTATGTTATTAAATATGATTAATAAAAATAATTCTGAATACTAATTGTATGACAATAAAAGAGAAAGGAAAAAATTATAATACTTTGTTGTATAAGTTATGTTTGCAAGTTTCTGTAAAAAATTTGGCTAATTTTTCATGTCCTATATAAGTAATTAGTTTGGCGCGTTTAAGCCTGCCCTGGCCGTGCCGTTCCGGACCGGCCCATTTGTCCAGTTGTAGTTGTTATTAAGAGTTTACATATATATTTATAGTTTACACATTTCCCAAAAAATAGGATGAGATATATACATTAAACATGGTTGATAAAAATATAAAATTATGTACTTTGTTATTTCTGGTTTGTTTGCATTTGTGGATAATAATGTTAAACAGAGGGTATCAACAAAAAATCAGATTAAAAACAAATATACTTTGTTATTTCTGGTTTGTTTGCATTTTTTAAATTTTGTTGGACAATTTTGCATAGCCTATAAAAATAATTTCAAAACATTTAAGCAATTTCAGATGAATACTTACGTTTCCATGAACATTATAGAGAAAATAGTTGTGTTACTAAATTGATTTTAGTAGCACATTTTAATAATATAATGAAAAGATTATTTTACTACATTGAAAATAGTTGTGTTAGTAAAATGATTTAAGCATCTAGATATTGTAATATAGTTAAATGTATTTTTTATTTCAGATAAATTAGTTGTGTTGTCACATTTAGTTATTTATATTTCAGTATATATATATATAAAGTGATGGGTTCAAACATACTCACTGATGTAACGATGACAGACTGCACTGAATCACCTAGAGAAGAGGTGCATATGACTAACCGTCCTATACATTTATATTATAGATGATATTACGAAAGGTCTATTTTCTAATTTATTTGTTCTTTCAGAAATTAGGAGACATGTATATGGACTTTGGAGATGCACAGAAAAAATCCTTTGATGGCTCAGTCGGGACGTCGTTGAAAGGGGACCAAAATTCATCTACAATTTTACAAAATAATAATGTCGAAGCGGTGATATATCATAACAAACCAAAAAAGGATGCCAATCTAAATATTATCCCACAAGGTATTTTTAAAAAAATTATCATCAATATTTTCTTTGTGAGATTGCCTATTGTAGTCAGCTAAATTTTCTTATTTTGGAAACTAACTAGACTCACATTTGTATTATGTCTACAAACTATGTTTGTACCCCTAGAGATACTACAATTATCGAATCAATCATGTCTGCCCCCAAGAAAACCAAATTCGTGGACATTGGAGATGCCTTGTTATCAACAGAGGATTTAGAATGCCTTTTGAAAGATGATATGTTTTTACATGATGGTGTAAGACCAATTTTATAAACTTTGAAATTTATAGTATGAACAAAATTTAATAGCGTAAAATGTTAATTTAATTGAAACGTTGATTGCAGGTGATAAATGCTTACATATATTGCATGCTTGATCATGCCCATCTACGAGACAGGGCAGGTGAAAAAGTGCACATTATTAGCACGTATCTATCTGGCCAAATAAAAGAAGATGGTGAAAAAGACATATATCCATCAAAAATTCGTCACATCGTACATCATGTTAATACTTATCTGGATCAAGATATGGTTAGTGTCGTCTCTATAGCCATCCCTTTAATACTAATATCTAATGCTCACTCTGACCGGTATGATTTTTGCACCAGTTATTTATTCCGATTAATATGCCTAGCGGTCGCCAATTCCCAAAAACGTGAGATTCAAGTATTGGACTCACTTGGTTCTCGCATGAAACGCAATGACCTTGCTACTATGGTAACTATCTATTGTTTTTGCTCATATTAAACGTTGTTTTTGTTTGCCTTAATACCTAATACTTATCACATATAAAAAAATTAGTTAATAGGACTCGAGAAGCGTCTAAAACTTGCAGAGCATAGTCTGGAGTTTACCAAAGATCATAGGTGGCCTGATCTCAACGTTACAAAATGGACCGTCGTAGAGCAGTTTCAAGAAGCAATACAAACTGATGGGTAAACACTTGTTATAATGGTTTCTTTATTACAATTAATTGAGTAAACTTCTAAAGCATTATTTCAATATATTATAGCGTGTCATGTGGACTATTTATGCTAAATTATATGGAATATTGGACATCAAATGCACTATCTGACGAGTTCACCCAGGTATTTCATGTTTTTTACATTATCTGATTTTTTATCTCAGAAATATTATTTTAATTTCTGTTATTTTTTTAGGAGGATATGAAACACTTTAGACGAAAATTAATTATCATTTTGCTTGATTCGAAGCTTAATAAGCTAAAAGGATGTCCCATATACCATCAACCTGATGATGAAGAAAGTTTAGCTAATTCTGATGTCGAGATCCTGGATAATCCACATGACGTAGTGAAAGACAAATGTTCTGCCCCAGTAACTTTCATGCCCACATACCAACATGAGTTACTTGCTGGCCTCTGCAACTACATAATGAAGGTCGATGATGCGGGGTTGTTGGAGTAAGTATCATGTGTTGCCATTAATATTGTGCTCATGTTTATTATCATTCTTCTTACCATCGAATTGTTAGGGATGAATGAGTCCTTATCTCGACACCTGATCGAATGGGCTTAAGCCTTAAGAAACTTCAGTGCATACTTAACATGGATCAACCTATGGATAATGATTGCTTCAACATTGCCGTGCGTATACTGGCATGTGATGAGGGGGTATTGTTCACAGACCCTCCTATACACTACATGGATCTAAGGTTTTGTGTAAGTTATCGTTACTCTTCATTCTATGTGCCATTAGTATCACCATGTTGAGCAATTATATTTTCTTACGTAGTCCATGATGCTAGAGTCAACACGAGGTCAGAAGTTTTGTGATAAGGAAACTATTAAGAAGTTGTCATCATTATTTGATAGCTGGCCTATGATGGACAACAACATCTCATCATGCAACATGGTAAGTAAAGTTTTTTCCGTTTTGTTATCATGGTTTATTGTTGTATCTAATACCTCCACTTGTAGATTTATCTTCCCTATGCATCCATTGGCCGGTACATATTGTATGTCATCGACAAACAGGCACATCGTCTACATATTATGGACCCTATTCAAACATCACAATCGACAGAGGATAAAAATTTGAGGCATTCATTGAAATTAAAAAGTTTTGCAAGGGATTTCAAAGAAGCACTTGAAATCAAGATGCCTGGTTGGAATTATGATATATCGAAATGGCAACGTTTATTTCCACTTTGTGTTCCTATGAGTATAGACGGGTAATGAATTCATTATTAAAATATTTATTTTACTAATCACTCTATTATTTATATTATTAATATAATAAATTGCAGGATTGTGTCTGGCTATATTGTTTTTCATTTTATGTTGTGGTGGAACGGTAAAGAATTGGTCAAGCCAGTTTGCACGGTGCGTATCGTTTATTGCATGACATAAAACATCCTGCGTGAAAGTATCATACTAAGGACATAATTGTTTGTGCAGGACGGGTACGAGATGAGGAAGAAATTTTTATTATACTTGCTGAAACATCGGGGTAATGAAGCTAAAGGCAACTTTCCTGATATTGTGAAAGAAATTCTTAAGCGCATCATCTAGATATTGATATATTGGTACTACATGTTAAGATCAAATATCGCTCAGTTTTGTCATGGACATGTCGTTATTTTACTTCTTGTTATCATTCTACATTGCAAAGACGGCTGAATTTCTTAAATTATTATGTTTGTGTTATATTGTTTATACGTGTCATATGTCAAGAGCCCGTGGCAACGCACGGGCACTCTACTAGTTAATCATAAGGAGTACGTAGTAGGCAATCGTACAGGAGAGCATCCGCGTCCCCCGCGCGTCGCCTCTGGTGCACGGGGAAATCCTAACCGTGCCGCCAGCCGCCCCTCTCCGCTCCTCCCCCGCTTCGCCGCCGCCGGAGGGGACACCGGCAAAGCCCGCGTGGTCCCTAGGGAAGGTGGCGGCGGGGCATCCTCGTCGTTCTCGTGCAGATCTCGCGGCGGCCGGTGGCGCGCGGCGGTGTTCCGCTGGTGGCTGGCGCCTGCTGCCCGTGAGGCGGCGTCCCTCACGGCGGCGGGGCTGCCCCTGAACGGCTCTTGGTGGTGGCCACGTGGCGGCGCACGGGTGGGTCGGATCTGGGCGTCCGGTCTGCGTCCTCGTCGTGGCAGCGCTTGCCGTTGCCCTCGGCCATGAGGCGTGGTCCGGGACGGGCCGAGCGCCGGTGGTGTTGGCCAAGACCACGCTGGTAGCGCCCTACTTCATCTTGCGTCGTCTCGCTGGCCAATGGTGGTGGTCATATTCCTCGTCAGAGATGGCCGGCCAGAGGCTTGGTGATCGTATCTCGAGATCCATCATATAGTCCCGGCTGCGAGTTGGGGAGACATGGTTGCCAGTGAAAACCGAGCAGTTGGCAGGCGATGGCGGCGTTCTACGCCGTTACCTTGATGGAGGCATCGTAGTGGAACTACTGTCGACCCACTCGTGCTTCTCTGGGGGAAACCCTAGGATCTGGTGTTCCAGATCGGACGATGGCGGCACTGCGGTGTCGTTTCTCTCTTGGGAGCATCGTTTGTGGAGCAGCGCTGGAAGTCAGAGGAAGGAGGTGGAGCAGCTTTGTCTTGCGCGGAGCTTCGGTGGAGATGTCAAGTCATGCCTGACCGACAGGTGCTACGCTTTGTCATGCCTGGTCGGCAGGTGCTACGCACGACAGATCTTCCAAAGACTTCAAGCCGTGTCGGCTGGTGGTACTTGGCAGCATGGTGCCGAGGTGTATCAGCGGCGACCGCGACGTGCACAGCTGTTTGCGCGCAGTGAGGAGTGCTTTGGGCATACCAAACGTCACAACGTAACTGGGTGACTATAAAGGTATACTACGGGTATCTCCGAAAGTGTCTGTTGGGTTGACACGGATCGAGACTGGGATTTGTCACTCCGCTTAACGGAGAGGTATCACCGGGCCCACTCGGTAATGCATCATCATAATGAGCTCAATGTGATCAAAGTGTTTGATCACGGGATCATGCATTATGGTACGAGTAAAGTGACTTGCCGGTGACGAGATTGAACAAGGTATTGGGATACCGACGATCGAATCTCGGGCAAGTAAAATACCGATTGACAAAGGGAATTGTATACGGGATTAATTGAATCCTCGACATCGTGGTTCATCCGATGAGATCATCGTGGAGCATGTGGGAGCCAACATGGGTATCCAGATCCCGCTGTTGGTTATTGCCCGAGAGCCGTCTCGGTCATGTCTGCCTGTCTCCCGAACCCGTAGGGTCTACACACTTAAGGTTCGGTGACGCTAGGGTTGTGAAGATATGTATATGTAGTAACCCGAATGTTGTTCGGAGTCCCGGATGAGATCCCGGACGTCACGAGGAGTTCCGGATTGGTCCGGAGGTGAAGAATTATATATAGGAAGTGCAGTTTCGGCCATCGGGAGTGATCTGGGGGTCACCGGTATTGTACAGGGACCACCAGATGGGTCCCGGGGGTCCACCGGGTGGGGCCACCCATCCCGGAGGGCCCCATGGGCTTAAGTGGGAAAGGGTACCAGCCCTTAGTGGGCTGGTGCGCGCCCCAAGGCCCACCCCCTGCGCCTAGGGTTGGAACCTTAGGGTGGGGGGGCGCCCACTTGCCTTGGGGGGCACTCCACCCCCCTTGGTCGCCGCCCCCTTGGAGATTGGATCTCCCAAGGGCCGGCGCCCCCCCAGGGGGCCTATATAAAGGGGGAGGGAGGGGCAGCCGCACCCTTGACCCTCGCGCCTCCCTCTTTCCCTGCTACACCTCTCCCTCTTGCAGTGCACGGCGAAGCCCTGCTGCTGTGACACCCTGCATCCACCACCACGCCGTCGTGCTGCTGGATCTTCATCAACCTCTCCTTCCCCCTTGCTGTATCAAGTAGGAGGAGACGTCACGCTGACCGTACGTGTGTTGAACGCGGAGGTGCCGTCCGTTCGGTGCTAGGATCTCCGGTGATTTGGATCACGTCGTGTACGACTACCTCATCCCCGTTCTTTGAACACTTCCGCTCGCGATCTACAAAGGTATGTAGATGCATCCGATCACTCGTTGCTAGATGAACTCATAGATGGATCTTGGTGAAACCGTAGGAAAATTTTTGTTTTCTGCAACGTTCCCCAACACTATTTGTAACGTCAGCAAGTCTACATCCCGATTGCTTCAATCTCGTTGTTCGTAAGCTTGCGAGCGCTGAAGTAGAGAGGCATGCAGGCACCAACATGGTTGGAGGAAAACATTATTTTGACTTGCCATTCCATGCTCAATCACGAGCTCTAAGGTATTCCTAGATGCCGCAAGGGCAGCGCACCTCGACGCTGGTCAACAATGTTGTTCTACAACCCTTTCCTAGATATGATGTGTTCAACTCCACAATTGTAAGAGTCTTTAATTCCTAAATTATTATTTCTTTCCTCATAGCAATTAACCTGTGTTGACCTTCTGTAGTATCTACTTCCGTTGTCTATCCCGGATTCCTCGTATGGTCTACTTGTGGTAAATCGGATGAGGAGAAGGGTTATCGTATTTAATCCATCACTAGACGTACGACAAGTGGGAAATAGCTCTCACAACAAAGAGATGATGAAGGAGATCACTATTTTGAAGCAAGAACTCAATGAAGTGTTGCAGGCTAGGGTCCTTGGATGGAACACCGAACTCATGGATTGGCGTCAAGACAACATGTCATTCAATTTTCGGCAGTAACTTAATAAATTTTTCAGATGAATAAGATGCAGTATGTAGAAATCTCAAGTTTTTATTCTGTTTGCCACAGCAAAGACTCGGGTTTCTTAGTTCTACAAGAGATGGCCCACCAGCTAGGTTCTTTGCGTAACATGACCTGGACGAACACTACAGTAATTATCTTTACGACGAGTTTTAATGTCCCATTTATAATCCAACCACTTCGGCGTTTCATGGTGAATTTGTTTCATTGTTTCTAGGATCCAATTATGCTCAGGAGCCAAGTGGTAGTCCAGATGCTCATGGTCAAAGACAATCTAGCTGCTGGAAACATCCCTCAGGAGATTACGGCGGCCTTGAGGGTTTTGAACAACTAAATATGCTTCTATGCATGCAGAACCGTCAGGAATACTTCAACCATCTTGTCATGTTTGGTTATGGATGGAAACTATAATTTTTGTTTTGGGGTTTACAATATTTAATAACTATTTGGAGTTTTGGTACTACTACAAGTTGGTTTCACTGTTATATTTGTTGTTTTGGTAATTTCTGTTTGTCTGACGTCAATGATCATTGAGCCACATTTGATAGCTAAAAAACAATCTCACCCACAATCATATCTCCTACGCTACGAGGATTCAACTGCTCCGACGACAAAGCAACTTATTTCGGCGAGGGGTCCAGCTTCTCAAGCTAGAAATCGAGCTTCACATTCCGGTTCCCGATCAGTGTTGCAATCGAGAGAGGATGAGGGAGAGAGGCGCCATGATGCATCAAGGATAGAGGACGAGGGGGAGAGGCGACATGAGTAGACTATGCACATATCGATCTTTAGTAGGAGAACCACAATATGTCCCTGTGTTTAAGTGGGCCAGGGCAGACCATCTGGGCTATTTCGTCACACTAAAGAAATAAAGCATAACGCTTGTGACGTAGAGATCTAAATAATTGCTGGCCAAATGCATGATTAGCACGTAGCACTTTCCTGATCATTTTTTCAGTGAATTATTTAAGTGAACAAATAAATTCATTAATATTTCATCATTATTGTGCACGTCATTAATTTTCTTTTGTTGTAGCTAATCTTGTATTGTATAACTTCATCCATATACGCACTGTTATACGATACGATGTATACTTTCAAGCTAGCAATCGAATGGTCATAAGGCACGTACCTTCAATTGTCACCAATCTTCAAGTTCACACAAGATCCACATTTCTCTGTCATGCTCAAGATGTTTCTGATAAAGCATTGATTATCTTGTATGTGTTCCTGAATATAGTAGCCAAAATTAGTCCCCGCCAAAGTGTTTTCTTATTGACTACATAAATAACAAGTGTGTCCCAGGATGTTCCGACAATTATTATTCGTTACCAACATTTTTCAATTTTAGTTGGTGAGGAAGAAAATTATTATTAAGCTACCCTAAGGGAGTCACATCTTCTTCTAATATAATATATTTCAAAATATGATGTGTTCTATGTATGAACTTTATCTAAACAGAATAGACATATGGGGTAAGTAAAATTAAATTAAAAGAGGCACTAACGAATGATTCATAGGATGAAAAAAAACAATATGCATCTCAATTGGTGTTATATAAAAAAGAGTAATATCAAGATTTGTTAGCTGATTTACATCGAATTTTGTATTCCTCCTATTTTTCTGGCACAAGTAAGATTATTATTACGTACTTTGTAAACTCTATTGATGTAAAAACATATCAATATGTTTATTAGCTGTGTATATCTTGAAAATATTATGCGGAGATTTTATAGTCAGAAAGAAGCAAATTGGCATTGAATTAATGATAAGTAATTTAATTTTTTAGTAAGTTAATATCTCTAACAACTTTTCTAAATTATTAATAGGTGTGTATTTGATATGAAAAGGAAACAGATCCTTGCCATACAGAAATATTAACGGCATGACTGGATCAAGGCATGATCTGATACCCAGATGTCCTCCGCATGGCATACTATATATATGTTAACATTAAAATACTGTGCCATCCCTCCTCTCCCTCCTTACTTTCACTTCGTCCAGACCAGGAGGATGATTTCCGAGGACTACGTTGTGTAAGCAAGAACCATCAAGAATTGGAGTTCCTCTCGGTATGTCAATTACTGGATCTTTCTCTTATATAATAGCGTGTTATTTATTAGATTAATAGTTTTTATATGTTTAGTTATACCATCAAATCCCAGATAAAGAACGCCATTGCAGATTATGCAAGCTTATACAAATATCATACCCAATTAAATTGTTTGTAGAGGGCTGGAACTACTTATAAATTGTTTATACACATATTTTAGCCTATGAGACTATTATTTAGATTACAATTGTGCCAGATCCCTAGCTTTCGTACCGATGAATAGTTCTCACTGCCTAATTTTGAAATGCAAATTAAAATTCATAATCTTAAATACTTTTTATGTTGGAATACGGTTCAATAATTTAGTGAACAGTCCTATGTTTAACAACAAGCTAAGTAAGCATAACAATTTACCAGAGATTCCTTTCCATTTTATGACCTCATTGTTTTATCCATGCCTGTCTTCTAAGTCCATCTTACTGATTCCATGAAGTAGCTGTCAGCCATAATATGTAGGCCTTGCGAATATCTGTCACGAGAAATGTGAAACTGTTATGGTATGTACATGTCTTCACTAGGCACTTGCATGTATGTAAATAGCTACAAGTAATAAATGAAAACACCTATTAAGTTTTCCTATTGGAAAATATAAAATATTTAAAAAATGTTCAAAGAGAGACAATTGTTTGAATTTTTACAATCAAAAATGAATTTTATTTGTAACAGAGTCATATTCCGGAGAGATGTTTCATGCTGATTCACATGGGTCATAGGGAAGAACAAATATTGATGATGATAGTATTACCAGGTCATACTTAATACACATATCAATTACTAGCAAACTAAATATTCACAATCATGTGAAACAAGTAGGTCATGTAAACTTTCAGTAAGAGATACAATAGTGTGGAATCAGCAAAGTTTATGTAACCATTCAAAATGTCAGTTAGAAAGTATATTTATTTTATTTATCCATGGCAATCATCAAATGTAATATTAATATTTTTTTGCTGGTAAAAGGTTAAATGGTTTTAAATTACAAGAAGATCAACAGATTATTTCGTGCACTCAACTTCTCCAATATTGGTCCATTCTCTTTCTTCCCTTTGCTCTGTTTAGTCCCTTCATGAAAAACATAGTTAGTAGGAAAAAAATATTTAGTAAACTGAAGAAGCTTATCTCGAGAGATAACTTATTCATGTCAAAATGCAGTACTTTAAGAAAAACTTGCAATTGATATAATAGACTTTGAGTTATGTACAATAGCAACACCAATTATTTTTTTTTTAAAAACTGACCAAAACTGGGTGATTGTCTCTCAATGCAATATTTAAGAGTGTTCTTTTAATTACAAAGCAGAACTACCATCACATGTAAGTTTTAGACCCTCGCGCAAAAACCATCATGATTCATAGTTAAGTTCAGTATTGTTCAGACTACCACAGATCTTCCAAACAAAACAACAAAAAATTCAACTGGTCAATTTTTTGAGTGAGCAAGGCATAGTTTGGCAGTATAATTTAGTAAGAACTATGAAACCACTATTTTTTGATTTGTGGGGAACAAATACTCTAGATGCTAAAAAACATACATTTTCTGAGTACTGTCACTCCACCGAAGTGTTTTGCTGCTATTGTTTTCCTATAGTTTTTTTCAGATAACTACTTCATGGCCAAATAAATTAGCATCTGCTAACTTAGCTTCGCCTAAGCAACATGTTGGAAGGATTAATCAGTGTGTGCTGACGGATTAATCATGTTGGAAGTCGAAAAAACAAAATACTTCACTCCCAAACGCACCCTAACTGGACTTCAACACACATAGCAGTAAATGTACTCCATCAACGTTACACCCTCACATAGCACAGACAAATAATGAAATGGTTATTGATAGTTAACCAGACAGGCGACTGTATGAAATCAATGTGAACCGGTCATTTAAGTCGATATTATGTTCTCACGTACCTGCTCCCATGCCTTTTAACATATTGGTGATGTAGGAGTTGTATTTGTCGTCCCACGGCTCCATCTCTCTGCTCTCAGTGCTCGCTCTCAACACCGCATGACACACATCTCGGCTCACACACAGAATTTTTTTGATTAGTTTTATTGATAGGCAGATGATCAATAGATATTTAAATTGAGAGATTTTAAAATAGCATTGTTATACATAGATTTATCGAATTTAAACGGTCAACATGTCTACTGTAGATACGGAGGAAACTAGCATATGTACGATTGGGGAACAACAAATAAGCTTGATTAACAAATTTAATTAAATCATTTAAAACACATATTTTCTTTTTGTGTTTTTTGGAAATGTAATTTTTGGATATGAAAATTTACCATTATACATATACAACCAGATTATACAACCAAATAGCATTGTACAACCAAATAGTATTCATGTATTTTTTGGAAACAATTTAACTTTAATAGCAAAGTAATTAAAACAAATTATATTTTTCAAAAGGGTGCAAAATCTGACTTATGCAAACTGCCAACATTAACAGAAATGTAACACAGTAAGAAAGAAACAATTCTGTATCATGCTCATATTATTGTTGCATGAGGTTGACACATCTTGAAACAAAAATATAATAATCATGTATCATGACCACAAATATAAATTATATCCTCTTCTTGCCTCACAGAATTGGACTAGACTGAGAATCTAACTAGTGAACCCTGTTCCCAAACGTTGAAGAAAGCAGTTTGCTAATTTTGTTAATTACAAGTCAGATGAAAATATAATGTTTAATCCAACTGAAAAATCTTGTGGAAGATCTGACCAAGTATTTTGTAGACAACTGCATGTACAAATACTATATCACATAATAACAGGTAGCTTTGACTACTTTTACAAATAATGAATTATGATAGGGTGAACATGATGCAGACGTACCATATAATATTCAAACAATGAGCAGATATGTCTGCATGAGATATTTGATGCATGGGGGGGGGGGGTTAAGGAGGAGCTTACTCATGATGAGCAGCCAGGCATGCAAGTAATAACTGGATTTGTGGCCGTCATCCGTGCATTGCCGAGACGGAGCTTGGGGTAGGCTGTCTCCCTCTCATCACAAATCTCCAACAACCTGGGGTGGGCGGTTGCAAAGAAATCATCAAAGCCGCGTGGTCGATAGATGGCGGAGGCTGCGGCATTGAAACATGATTGTGGCTTCAAATCGAAAAGGCCGGGCACCCGCCAGACTTACTTGAGCACGTGCTTGGTTCAGTTCATGGCGACGGCAAGGCGGAGCGGACATGAGATGAGAGATATGTGGCGTCGGATGACGATGGAACAAGGGGACTGGCGCTCGCTCTGCTCGCTACAGATAGCAGTAATACAGTCCATCATCATTACACACACACAAAAATGGTGTAAACCAAAATGGCCATGGGGGAGCTGCTTACCGAGGAGATGGTCACGTTGACCTAGCTTCTCAACTCCATCAACGCCGGATCCGCGCTACTCTCCTGGCGCATCAGGTCGTCCGTCGAGGAGGAATAACACCCGTCACCCGCTAGATCTACGGTGCGACCGTCGTCGCATGAGAGCCGTGGTCGTCGGTTTTGCCACCGTGGGGGCGAGAGCACAAACAGTACAGTGGGTGAGGGGAAGGAGAGTGGAGAGGATGCCACCGCCGCCGGGTCAAGAGCAGCGGGAGTGGAGTGAGGTAGGGGAAGGAGAGTGGTTAGGTGTTTGTGTGACAGATCCGCCGGCGGTCGGAGTTGTGCGGCAGCCGGCTGGCCGATGCAGGCGACGTTGCTGCGGGGGAGGGGAGAAGTCAAGGGTTGGGATGCGGCGGGGGAGGGGAGAAGTGGATAGGAAAGTAGTTGTTGACACTCTCCTTGCGCATGGGACAGATCCGGCGGGGCGGCGGCGGCGCATGGGACAGATCCGTCGCTCGGCGGGCTTAGTCTCCCGGCTGGCCATCGGAGTTGCGCAGCGGCTGGCGGTCGGAGTTGCGTGGCTGGTGGATGCAGTCGGCGTTGCTGCGGGGGATGGGAGGAGTCGAGGCTTGGGATGCGGCGGGGGAGGGGAGAAGTGGAAAGGAAAGTAGGTGTGGAAGTGAGTTGGTGGAGGGGATAACTGAGTGTGGCTAGGGTTGCAATGCGGCGGGGGAGGGCAGACGGCTAGGGTTTTGAGCCTGTCTTGTGGGTTGTCGGGTCGGGCTGTGATCCAGCTTGGGCCTGGCTGGGCCGGTGAGGCCATCACGTGTGCCTGGCCCGTGTGATCCTGGTCGGGCCGTTACGTGTCTGGCCGGCCCATTTTACATGGTAACAATTATTCCCTCAAAAATAATGTCATACAAAAGGTAATTTCTTTTATAGCAATTTTTTAGGGTGGCCCATTTTACCATTTATATTGTAATCCTACCATTTGCCTGTTTTTTTTTTGCCATGGTGGATATCTAATTTTATGCTTACGTGCAAATTGTGCTCGACGTTAGAAATGCTATCCTGACATTTGTACTAATTTATTAAAAGAAATCTTATATATTAAGTGTATAGGAAACTCATATAAAAAAATAAAATATATGTATGTTATTAAATATGATTAATAAAAATAATTCTGAATACTAATTGTATGACAATAAAAGAGAAAGGAAAAAATTATAATACTTTGTTGTATAAGTTATGTTTGCAAGTTTCTGTAAAAAAATTTGGCTAATTTTTCATGTCCTATATAAGTAATTAGTTTGGCGCGTTTAAGCCTGCCCTGGCCGTGCCGTTCCGGACCGGCCCATTTGTCCAGTTGTAGTTGTTATTAAGAGTTTACATATATATTTATAGTTTACACATTTCCCAAAAAATAGGATGAGATATATACATTAAACATGGTTGATAAAAATATAAAATTATGTACTTTGTTATTTCTGGTTTGTTTGCATTTGTGGATAATAATGTTAAACAGAGGGTATCAACAAAAAATCAGATTAAAAACAAATATACTTTGTTATTTCTGGTTTGTTTGCATTTTTTAAATTTTGTTGGACAATTTTGCATAGCCTATAAAAATAATTTCAAAACATTTAAGCAATTTCAGATGAATACTTACGTTTCCATGAACATTATAGAGAAAATAGTTGTGTTACTAAATTGATTTTAGTAGCACATTTTAATAATATAATGAAAAGATTATTTTACTACATTGAAAATAGTTGTGTTAGTAAAATGATTTAAGCATCTAGATATTGTAATATAGTTAAATGTATTTTTTATTTCAGATTATTTAGTTGTGTTGTCACATTTAGTTATTTATATTTCAGTATATATATATAAAGTGATGGGTTCAAACATACTCACTGATGTAACGATGACAGACTGCACTGAATCACCTAGAGAAGAGGTGCATATGACTAACCGTCCTATACATTTATATTATAGATGATATTACGAAAGGTCTATTTTCTAATTTATTTGTTCTTTCAGAAATTAGGAGACATGTATATGGACTTTGGAGATGCACAGAAAAAATCCTTTGATTGCTCAGTCGGGACATCGTTGAAAGGGGACCAAAATTCATCTACAATTTTACAAAATAATAATGTCGAAGCGGTGATATATCATAACAAACCAAAAAAGGATGCCAATCTAAATATTATCCCACAAGGTATTTTTAAAAAAATTATCATCAATATTTTCTTTGTGAGATTGCCTATTGTAGTCAGCTAAATTTTCTTATTTTGGAAACTAACTAGACTCACATTTGTATTATGTCTACAAACTATGTTTGTACCCCTAGAGATACTACAATTATCGAATCAATCATGTCTGCCCCCAAGAAAACCAAATTCGTGGACATTGGAGATGCCTTGTTATCAACAGAGGATTTAGAATGCCTTTTGAAAGATGATATGTTTTTACATGATGGTGTAAGACCAATTTTATAAACTTTGAAATTTATAGTATGAACAAAATTTAATAGCGTAAAATGTTAATTTAATTGAAACGTTGATTGCAGGTGATAAATGCTTACATATATTGCATGCTTGATCATGCCCATCTACGAGACAGGGCAGGTGAAAAAGTGCACATTATTAGCACGTATCTATCTGGCCAAATAAAAGAAGATGGTGAAAAAGACATAGATCCATCAAAAATTCGTCACATCGTACATCATGTTAATACTTATCTGGATCAAGATATGGTTAGTGTCGTCTCTATAGCCATCCCTTTAATACTAATATCTAATGCTCACTCTGACCGGTATGATTTTTGCACCAGCTATTTATTCCGATTAATATGCCTAGCAGTCGCCAATTCCCAAAAACGTGAGATTCAAGTATTGGACTCACTTGGTTCTCGCATGAAACGCAATGACCTTGCTACTATGGTAACTATATATTGTTTTTGCTCATATTAAACGTTGTTTTTGTTTGCCTTAATACCTAATACTTATCACATATAAAAAAATTAGTTAATAGGACTCGAGAAGCGTCTAAAACTTGCAGAGCATAGTCTGGAGTTTACCAAAGATCATAGGTGGCCTGATCTCAACGTTACAAAATGGACCGTCGTAGAGCAGTTTCAAGAAGCAATACAAACTGATGGGTAAACACTTGTTACAATGGTTTCTTTATTACAATTAATTGAGTAAACTTCTAAAGCATTATTTCAATATATTATAGCGTGTCATGTGGACTATTTATGCTAAATTATATGGAATATTGGACATCAAATGCACTATCTGACGAGTTCACCCAGGTATTTCATGTTTTTTACATTATCTGATTTTTTATCTCAGAAATATTATTTTAATTTCTGTTATTTTTTTAGGAGGATATGAAACACTTTAGACGAAAATTAATTATCATTTTGCTTGATTCGAAGCTTAATAAGCTAAAAGGATGTCCCATATACCATCAACCTGATGATGAAGAAAGTTTAGCTAATTCTGATGTCGAGATCCTGGATAATCCACATGACGTAGTGAAAGACAAATGTTCTGCCCCAGTAACTTTCATGCCCACAGACCAACATGAGTTACTTGCTGGCCTCTGCAACTACATAATGAAGGTCGATGATGCGGGGTTGTTGGAGTAAGTATCATGTGTTGCCATTAATATTGTGCTCATGTTTATTATCATTCTTCTTACCATCGAATTGTTAGGGATGAATGGGTCCTTATCTCGACACCTGATCGAATGGGCTTAAGCCTTAAGAAACTTCAGTGCATACTTAACATGGATCAACCTATGGACAATGATTGCTTCAACATTGCCGTGCGTATACTGGCATGTGATGAGGGGGTATTGTTCACAGACCCTCCTATACACTACATGGATCTAAGGTTTTGTGTAAGTTATCGTTACTCTTCATTCTATGTGCCATTAGTATCACCATGTTGAGCAATTATATTTTCTTACGTAGTCCATGATGCTAGAGTCAACACGAGGTCAGAAGTTTTGTGATAAGGAGACTATTAAGAAGTTGTCATCATTATTTGATAGCTGGCCTATGATGGACAACAACATCTCATCATGCAACATGGTAAGTAAAGTTTTTTCCGTTTTGTTATCATGGTTTATTGTTGTATCTAATACCTCCACTTGTAGATTTATCTTCCCTATGCATCCATTGGCCGGTACATATTGTATGTCATCGACAAACAGGCACATCGTCTACATATTATGGACCCTATTCAAACATCACAATCGACAGAGGATAAAAATTTGAGGCATTCATTGAAATTAAAAAGTTTTGCAAGGGATTTCAAAGAAGCACTTGAAATCAAGATGCCTGGTTGGAATTATGATATATCGAAATGGCAACGTTTATTTCCACTTTGTGTTCCTATGAGTATAGACGGGTAATGAATTCATTATTAAAATATTTATTTTACTAATCACTCTATTATTTATATTATTAATATAATAAATTGCAGGATTGTGTCTGGCTATATTGTTTTTCATTTTATGTTGTGGTGGAACGGTAAAGAATTGGTCAAGCCAGTTTGCACGGTGCGTATCGTTTATTGCATGACATAAAACATCCTGCGTGAAAGTATCATACTAAGGACATAATTGTTTGTGCAGGACGGGTACGAGATGAGGAAGAAATTTTTATTATACTTGCTGAAACATCGGGGTAATGAAGCTAAAGGCAACTTTCCTGATATTGTGAAAGAAATTCTTAAGCGCATCATCTAGATATTGATATATTGGTACTACATGTTAAGATCAAATATCGCTCAGTTTTGTCATGGACATGTCGTTATTTTACTTCTTGTTATCATTCTACATTGCAAAGACGGCTGAATTTCTTAAATTATTATGTTTGTGTTATATTGTTTATACGTGTCATATGTCAAGAGCCCGTGGCAACGCACGGGCACTCTACTAGTTAATCATAAGGAGTACGTAGTAGGCAATCGTACAGGAGAGCATCCGCGTCCCCCGCGCGTCGCCTCTGGTGCACGGGGAAATCCTAACCGTGCCGCCAGCCGCCCCTCTCCGCTCCTCCCCCGCTTCGCCGCCGCCGGAGGGGACACCGGCAAAGCCCGCGTGGTCCCTAGGGAAGATGGCGGCGGGGCATCCTCGTCGTTCTCGTGCAGATCTCGCGGCGGCCGGTGGCGCGCGGCGGTGTTCCGCTGGTGGCTGGCGCCTGCTGCCCGTGAGGCGGCGTCCCTCACGGCGGAGGGGCTGCCCCTGAACGGCTCTTGGTGGTGGCCACGTGGCGGCGCACGGGTGGGTCGGATCTGGGCTTCCGGTCTGCGTCCTTATCGTGGCAGCGCTTGCCGTTGCCCTCGGCCATGAGGCGTGGTCCGGGACGGGCCGAGCGCCGGTGGTGTTGGCCAAGACCACGCTGGTAGCGCCCTACTTCATCTTGCGTCGTCTCGCTGGCCAATGGTGGTGGTCATATTCCTCGTCAGAGATGGCCGGCCAGAGGCTTGGTGATCGTATCTCGAGATCCATCATATAGTCCCGGCTGCGAGTTGGGGAGACATGGTTGCCAGTGAAAACCGAGCAGTTGGCAGGCGATGGCGGCGTTCTACGCCGTTACCTTGATGGAGGCATCGTCGTGGAACTACTGTCGACCCACTCGTGCTTCTCTGGGGGAAACCCTAGGATCTGGTGTTCCAGATCGGACGATGGCGGCACTGCGGTGTCGTTTCTCTCTTGGGAGCATCGTGTGTGGAGCAGCGCTGGAAGTCAGAGGAAGGAGGTGGAGCAGCTTTGTCTTGCACGGAGCTTCGGTGGAGATGTCAAGTCATGCCTGACCGACAGGTGCTACGCTTTGTCATGCCTGGTCGGCAGGTGCTACGCACGACAGATCTTCCAAAGACTTCAAGCCGTGTCGGCTGGTGGTACTTGGCAGCATGGTGCCGAGGTGTATCAGCGGCGACCGCGACGTGCACAGCTGTTTGCGCGCAGTGAGGAGGTGCCGTTGGGCGCCGTGGTGGCGTCGACAATTGCTAGACCGAGCAAGGTTGATGCATCAGTACAGTTCTGAAGATGGAGCGATGGCAGTTGGCGGTAGCGGCCTCTGAGAGCATGCCGGACCGGCGAGACCCCTGCCCGGCAGGCGTCCTGGATGGGTCCTCAGGTCTTAGATGTTATGTTTGGCTGTGATGTCTGTTTGGTATTAGGCCCAGGCTATCTACGCCTCTTCATCAACTGGATAGGTGTAGCGACATTTTATTGCTTAGACGACGGCTTTAGTTTTACTGTGGTATTACTTTGCAAGGTCTTGTGAGAATAATTAATAAAGTGGCCGTATGTATCGTCCAGATGCAGAGGCCGGGGTCATCCTCCTTTTCAAAAAAAAGGCTAATTAATCATCAGCTCTCATTCCGTAGCAGGGGGCTAGTACCATCAACTTCGCTCTGCGGATTAATAGAGATTCAACTCATTACGCATACGGATTCATATTATTGCCTAATCACAGGGTCTCCTCCTTGTGCTGGATGAACCGCGCCATCGCCGGCCTTTGCTCTGTTCTGTTCGGAGGGTGCGGCCGACGATGGATGGACGTGTGTGGGAGTGACGAGAGGACATTTGTAGTGACATGCTATGCTATCGAGCATGGTTACAGAAGTCGTCAACTGGTATGCAAGACCTGCATGGTTAGCTAACTGTATCGGGCGTGTACTATGTACCACAAATAGTGATGGTGCAGTTAATATAATAAACTTCAATCAAATCTATTTTAAAGTTATTAATAAATATCTAAGACACCAAATAAAAATCGTTAGATCATTAATGGAATATATTTCCATAAGTTGTGTTACTTGGTATTATGGATGCTGATGTTTATTTTCAATAGACTTGGTCAACCTTTACTCTTAAAACAAAACTATATTAATACTCTAATTTACTCAGTCCTTTGCGGTTTAAAAGATCTACGTGTATCCCTTGATCGCTAATTCGATCAATCAATATAATACAAATTGCATGTCAAAAAGGTTATACCGTTAGAAAATAGAACACTTGAAGTTCTTATAATACCATCAAAGGAGATGCTCGCCTTTGGATTGCCGCAGGTGTAAAAAAGAATTGGGGATCATTGTACCGGAAGAGTAATCTTGTTGTGTTGGGGCTTGTAATACACACTCTATTCTTCTCTTAATCAATAGTGCGGCAAATCTTTTGCCTCGGCTTTGAAAAAAAGGTTTCTAATAATAGCCGGCGGAGCGGCGGCCCTGAATTGACAGCGGCGGTGGTAGCGCCCCATCCGGCGGGGTGGGCTGTTCTGGTAGTGATGGTGACGGCGGTCACTGCGGATCCAACGCCCCGTTTGGATCCGTCGCGGGGCGGCTTTCCGCCGACCGGCGGCGCGTGGAGGGACCGGTGAGGAGATGTCGGATCTCTGCCGGAGTACCGACGGCGACATACGTCTTCGTGGCGAGGTTCTGCTTGGTTCCAGCCAACCGCAAGGTCAGGAAGACGTGGCTTTCGGTGAAAATCGCGCCCGACTGCGGTCTTGGCGGACGATGGTGGCGAATCAGACGTCATTCCCTTCTGGAGGCATCGTCATTGCAGGTCACGTCAACCTGATCGGGAAGTTCTGGGGGAAACCCTAGACCTGGGTCTACCGGATCGGACGATGACGGTGCCTTCGGTATCGTTCTCCCTCCTGGGGGGGCATCGTTTTGGAGCAAGTGATGATTGGAGGGGACAAGAGGAGGAGTGGTGATTCATCTGGTCCATTGATGACGGCGGATCTCGGCGGCGTGGCGTAGTGGAGACTCGGCGCCTGATGAGCGGAGATGGACTCGCGCAGGAGGGTGACGCTGCCTGGCGTTGTGGCGGCGTCGGCGGCAGCTAGACCAGGCAAGGTTGATGCAGCAGTACATCTCTGAAGATGGATTGGTGGCAGCTGGCTGTGGCGGCCTCATACCCGGCAGATGTCCTGGTTGAGGAGCACGCCGGACTGGTGGGTGCCCATACCCGGCAGCGTCCTGGTTGGGACCTCAAGTCTTAGATGTTAGGTTTGGCTACAAGGTTTGTTTGGTATTAGGCCCAGACTTTCAGCGCCCCTTCATTAACTAGATAGGGATAGCGACAGATGTTGCTTAGTTGGTGGCTTTAGTCTTATTGTTGTATGACTTTGTAAGGTCTTGTGTCAATAATTAATAAAATGACCGTATGCATCGTCCAGATGCAGAGGCCGGGGGTCATCCTCCTTTTCTAAAAAAGGAAGTAACTTTGTGATATAAACTCGTGTTACGTTAGTTAAACCTTGATTGTGTCTTTTAATCTAAAAAAAGAGGGGACGAGGATCTGCCGTACGGTAGGTGCCGTTCGACCACTGACAGGTGGGCCCATCAGGAACCAGGCTCACATGTTAGTGCCCCAATGGCATGCGTCATAAGTCAGACCGCCCATAGTGGACTATATTACTACTACCCGCGTTCTGGTTTAAAGGCCCCATTGATCAAAATAGTGGGAAGTAACATATGTGTGGTACTCCCTTCTTTCCGGTTTATAGGGCTTATCTTAAAATCTTAGTTTTTTCATTTTATAAGGCTCAATTTGGTTGTTCCTCATCACAAGTTCAGATTTCAAGGTGTATTAAATAATTGCATGCAAGTATTAAAGAGAAAATTGATCAATGCATGTACTTTATGCATGCATGCATTTCAATTAATACATTGGTAAACATAAATTTTGGAGGAAAACAAAAGTATTAATTGGGTGCTTTTGCAAATTATAAAAAGTATTCCACCACTCATCATCTACCTTGGTTGGTGAGATTTTTGAATTGAGCCCTATAAACCGAAAAGGAGGTAGTATCATACAACACTTAAGTTATAGAGTCATCTTGTCTTGATATGTGTGATGTTACTCATTTATTTAAAGACATTATAACCGAGCACTTTTCCAGCCCTCTTACGCCTTTATTGATTTGGGCCGTCTGATGGCATAGATTGGTCGTTATTGGCCGTGCGATGCACCCCCTGTGTGGGCCGCTATTCCGAGAACAAAATCGGAGGTCTCTTGGTTATTGATGCGGGTTGAGGTCTGATGCCAAACGGACAGTCGCGATACTGCTCTCTGTTCACCATCGCGCCCCGCCCCCTCCCCTCCCCACCGCGACCCGTATCCCACCTCTCTCGCTCTCTCCATGCCAACCTCTCCCAATCTCGGCCTAGGCCTTGAGATGTGGATTGCCGGGTGAGGCCACCGCCGTACAGAGAGAGACGATGGAAAATGGCAAGCATGTGCTTGCCGCTGGAGTAATTCGCCAATTAGCACATCTCTGTCGAAGTCGAGCCGCCCGGATCGCTACAAATTCCAAATCTCGCACCAAAAAATTAGAGATCATGGCGATGGCAACATCGGATGTCCCTGTGATCAAGGCACAAAATCTCACCAACGATGTTAGGCCTATCCTCTATAGGTATGTGTCTCTCCCCCTTCCATGCATCCCCTATTTTTTGATAGGTTCACTTACTCGATCTGGTATCCGTGTTGGTGGAAGAGGAGATGAGAGGGTCGGATTTCAGAAATTGGTCGGATTTCAGAAGAGGAGAAGAGGAGATGAGAGGATCTGGTATGCCAATTGCAATCTATTGCTCCAAATCACACAGGCATTAGGGCTCCCTTCATCTCGTCCTTGAGGAACAGGGACCTTGCACGACCTCGACCTCGAGTGACGCAACTGGTCAGCTTGCCGGTTACATGACGATTCAACCAGTGTCTCAGGCACGCTGCTGTTCACGACAGCCTCTGCGCTTCCGCCCTACATCAACGATATCTTCCCCTAGATTCGTGAGGAGGAGAAAGTAGGAGGACAGGAGGAGAACGCCTCTATCATGTAGAGTACTTAGGTATGTTTGCTTCATGCTTTCCAACATAGATTGCACTGCAAGGTCAGTACTACAGATTGGTTCTGAAAGTCTTTTTTAGCTTGATTTGTTGCATCAGGCATCTAATTGTAATTCTAAATGTTTTTCTTGATTACATGTTCAATTATAACTTGGTTTGATCTGTTGTATCAGGCGAAACGAGTTAAGCTCGTTCGTGTGTAAAAAAGATCAGTGTAAATGTACATGATTAGATGGCATAGCTATATAGAGTATGGACAAGATGGGGACAACAAGTTTGAAGATGGCAAAAAGGAACCTTCAGAAGATGTATCAGGGAGATTGCAACGAATCATGTCCTGTCGATTGGAGTCGACTAGCTGAATATTGAGAAAATAAATCCCTTTGCTACACACCTTTAACGGTGATCGATATGCACTAACTCACCGGTGGCTGATTATTGCAAGTCAGTTACCATGTCGCTTTGTGTTCCTACTTCACTCCGTGCGTGTCTATATCGTCTCTCCCGTGTGTTGTCTCGCTGTTCGTTCCCCACTCCCCTCCTTGACTCGTTAATTCTGTGACAGTCTCTGACAGACATAGTTCATGCTTAGGTCACCACTCCATCTTGTGAGCTATGCTTGTCTCCCCTCCCTTCTACCTACCCTTTTAACTCAATTCTTTCTCTATGGAATTTAGAAACACTTCTACTCCGTAAAATAAAGAATTTAGGAACACTTCTACCCCCAATTCTTTGATTCCTGGTTTTTAACTGAGTTCACTGTGACTTGCTGCTACAGGCTTGTGATTACATACACAAATTTGGATGTTCTGAGGCGGATATACCCCGGGTTGTCATGGGGGTTGCGTTGGTCGCCCTTGATTTGTTTATGATATAACAATTGTCTGTGTGGAAGTAGTGGCATGTTTAAGTAAAGATGGTTGACCGGAATTGAGTATGGCTGCGTGTAGTTTTGTGGTTCAGATTATGTACTATGTTTCCAGATCGCTTTTGTTTGGGTGTAACTGTGCACACAGAAGTTTTGGTTTCAGTTGTAGGCTTGTAGCTGATGCTTATCAACTCAATTACCCATGCCCACCTGTACACATACGGAATCAATGCCTTAGATATTGTTATTATTCGTGCCCAGTTCAATTTGGTTGGCTTCTCCCTTGCCTCAGATTTCCCTTATTCCTATGTTCCTTACATCTTTCGCCGAGTTAATTATGGGTTCTGACTTTTGTTATAGTTTCTTCCCAATTTGATGCAGGTGGTGTTTGTGTACGAAGTGGCAACTGGTTCTACTCGATTGGCTGAAGGAATCCTATAGTTTTGGCAAAAGCTTACCTTCAACCGACTGATAACGCTCATGCGTCTGCCGGCTCCACATCCGTTGGATCGTCTGTTGATCAGACAGACGAGAGCGTCCACGCTTCCGCGTTGCGCGGACGTTTTTCTGAAACTTACCTGTTGTTTCAGAAAACATTCATGCAACTGGATAACGCCCGCGGCTCAGTTGACTCGTGTGGCTAGGACGGAGGGCAGCGGCGGTTGCAAGGAATTCAGAAACACTTTATAGACAATAAAATCATGTTTCAGAGATACAATCAAGCAGGACAACGGGATTTAGAATTCATGTTTCAGAGATACAATCAAGTAGACAGTAGTCCTGAACCTCTTGGTTTCAGAGATACAATCAAGCAGGACAATGGGATGTGTTGATTCATGTTTTTCAGAGATAGCTATGTTTCAGAAACAGAGACTATGTTTCAGAAACTAACCCAAGCTTCCAGATGCGATCTGCTCGAAGTAGTTTCAGGAAACTCCAACACGCGGCGGGCCCCCGACGGCGCTCGGAGCTGAGAACGATGGTCGCGCCTGATCTCGAAGGCCCCTCGGTGAGCTCGATTTGCATGAGATCCGACCATCTGACACGCGATATGGAGCGCCATAGTGTTGCAGAAACTTCAATTTAGCTCTAGGATGCCGCCGGCAAGCTGATTTTGCGGTGGGTCGGCGGCGGCGCCGCACAGGGCGCAGCTCTGTTGGGGCCTGGGGCAAGAGTGTTATTTGTTTCTGCAACAGAGTGGTTGTTGCAGGAAATAACGAGTGGGCATGCGGGGTGTCTACACTAGATCGGACGGCCATCAGGTCGGGCATCCAACGGCCGTCGAGGCGACGGATAAAATCAGAAAATCGGCCGGTGGACGCGTAGTGTCGCCCTATAGTTTTCGATCTCCAATAGCTAATGGCCAGGTCACTAAATGTACCTATACTCCTATTGGTTTTGTGCTTGCTAGCTGGAACTGGTTTGAAGACATAATGGATGTATACTTAACTATTTTATTCAACTCCATGGATGTGTTTCTTGCCCCTGTTTTAGATCTCTCTATGTCTTGGGCATGTATATGTTAAAATATTCATCCGAGAAAAAATGACATACATGGAAGTTTACTTAGTTAGATTTTCAAATTTTAATTTAATTTTTGAAATTGTTATTTTTCATACCATATCTCAATTTTTGATGTGGCAAAAAAATGAAATTATGTGGTGGTTGTGGTGTAGCCAACCAAAGGCATGAACTTTGCCTGCGGACACAAGGAGATAGAGTCCATTGGAGGTGCCTCAGGGTCGCCCAGCCACCAATGGTGAAAGCAAGCTAGAAGACCAGCCTGCTCCGCCTATCGATGCAGCGGCCATCATTGGATAATTTCACAAAAGTTCCTATGCGTGAGACCTGAGTTCTCTCCTGTCACAACTTTCGCTTAGGACTGGCCGGAGAATCTGCTGGTGCATACATGGTAGGAGATATTGATTCATGGATGACCTTCTTTGTTTGTTAATCTTGAAATTGGCTTATGAGGCTCACCTGTTATAGATCTTGGGTTTCATCAAAGCCCATGGTCGCACCTTCCATTTCTTCTGGTAACTATGAGTCATCAATTCAATTATGTAGTGAACAGGGATCAGTAGTTATATTATTTTTGATATGTTCAGCAACTCCGAAGGAATTTTTTCTCTTTTTGGGAATATTTTTTAGCTATCCACCGAAACATTTTGGTTGTTTGTTGGATGATTCATATGTGAATCCAAGTTATTTTCATAGGTTCTGAACCTTATGTTCATCTATCCTTTATAATACCTCCAATTTTGGTAGTAACATGTGATGTTTGCTTAATATTGATAGTACAATCCTTTCCTCAAAGTTCATCTCAAATCTGAGTGATATACGCTTTCTTTCATTGCAAAATCTATGGGGTTTGCTTCAGAAGGTATTGACAATGTCTATTAATTGTTTCTACAACTCACTCCAGGTAAACCTCATGCTTCAGTTACATCAACATCCGACATGCTTACTTTTTCTTGAAGGGATTTCCCCATTTTATACATGTGGCAATCCATGTATAATTAATGCTCACTTTTCACAAATGACCAGGTGCATCAGGATTGCCTAATTCTTCTTGGTTGTCGCGCATTATGTTACATTTGGAGATCTGAAGATTTCATCAATGCGCCATGTATAAAATCTACTATGACAATTTAAGTTAACAACTGCATGTTTGTTTGTGCTGCTGCTTATTATTTGTCTTGACAATACTCTATATTTACTAAGTGTATGTTGTTTCATCTGTTATCATACCAAAGCCAGTTTGTACCTGTGATATTTTCCTTGCTTACTAACTAATATCGATCTATGTTTATGCAAAATTTAATATGTTTCATGGGGCCGTATATTTATTGTACAAATATACGGGTGCGGCAACGCGCGCCATCAATGATCTAGTAGTATGAGTAACTTGCAATGTTACTCAATTCATCTCTCTCCTTATTAAATTATTGCCACAAATTTGTTGAGTTGGGCCTACCATAATTAAGTGACGGGTAGCTGACAAGTACACTATGTAGCGATGGAAATTGGTGCCAAGTCTACATCCATAGGAGGCTCCCCTCCATATGGTTACATGCTTCTTTCCAATTAATGACAAAATTATGGGTATGGCTTGAATGGCGGTTAGGCGCTAGAGGATTGATGGCACAGTGGAACTGCACTTAATTAGGTGTCAATTTAGCAGTAACTGCGACACTCGAGGTCGCATTGTGGACCATACTTTTTCCGTTGCTACACCTCTTTTTGGAGACACTCCCTGAGACAGCCTATGGTGGGAGTAAGTTCAGCAATGAACATGGTGTTACATTAAGTTCAGTTTAAATGTTTTTTCTCTTTTCGTACATCATTTTGCCACATAATTTGTAGATTTTACTGTGTTTAAAATGTAAACCCAAAACATATCCTTTTTCCTTTAGTTACCACCATGAGTGATTTTACCATCCCTGCACCCTGAGCAAGCACCCAAGCTCGACGATATACGTTATCTGAACCATGGTGAGCTCTCGAGACGGTAACAATTGGTAAAAGCTAGCAACACCGACATCAGCAGAAAAACTCGATCTAGTAGTTCGTAAATGGGCAATTTAGGCCGCTCCCTGCCTCTTGGGACTTAGAGGGTGCTTGGATCCAAAGGACTTATCGTAGTCTGATTAAAAATAGTCTCTTTAAGAGGCTAAAGTTTCAAGCACCCCTGACTAAAGAGAGACTAAAACTAGTCTTGAGACTAATTTTTTTTAGTTAGGGGTACCCCTGCTAAAATGTGGATTAGTCTTCTCTCTCCTCATTTAATTCCTCTCCTTTAACACAGGCAAGTTGTGGATTGGAGGGTTTGGTGGATAATAAATGCTCATTAACTTGATTTTAGTCTCTTTAGTATTTGGATAAAAGCATGGATGAGAGGGTGCTTGGATACGTTTTAGTCCCATGACTAAAAGTAGTGAGACTAAAACTTGCTAGCCTCACCCATGCTTGGATCCAAATACTAAAGAGACTAAAATCAACTTATTGAGCATTTATTATCCTTCAAACCATCCAATCCAGAACTCGCATGTGTTAAAGTAGAGAAATTAAATGAGGAGAGAGGGCTAATACATATTTTAGTAGGTTTCCTATGACTAAAAAGTTTTAGCCTCAAGACTAGTCCTAGCCTCTCTTTAGTCAGAGGTGCTTGGAACTTTAGCCTCTAAAAGAGACTATTTTTAGTCAGACTAAAAATAGTCCCTTGGATCCAAGCACCCTCTGAGGCTAGCAAGTTTTAGTCCCAGTACTTTTAGTCATGAAACTAAAACGTATCCAAGCACCCTCTTACTTCTTTGCAGCAACAACTGTAGTGGTGGCCCAGTTAGTGCTATAGGACAATGCAGCTATTTCTAGGGGAGATAAATACACCGGCGGTCACTAAAGTTGAGTGCAGAGCAAAACGACGGTCACGAAACTTACGCATATATCATTTGACGTGATTATATTATATGGTCATTGGCTCACCGTAAAGCTTTGTATTTTCCTCGGTTAACTGGTCAACCCTTCCAAGGAAGCACCAATTGAGTGGTCAAGCATGCATATGTCGCACCACTCTACCTACCTACCTATGTGGGTGCCTCCCGTTAGTCGGCGAAACAAAGAAATATGGAGAACTGAATATCATGCGCCGTGGGAAATCGAACCAAGGATCTCACGCTCCCGCCTCACAAAATAGCCAGTTGAGCCCGCATGCCGTTTTGTCTGAATCAAGCTTTCGCCCCCCTTTATAAAAAAAAAAAGAAAAACCACCATGTCCATACAAGCATACAAGAGTCTCATCGAAAAATAAAAGCAGTCTGCTGGGGCATCAGCACAAAAACGTCCAAAAGAAAGCATAAAAGAAATTAAAAAAAGACCACCAAGTGAAAGAACAAATAAGAAAAAAAAAGAGCAAGAAATGAATACGAATAGAAGAGAAAGAAGAAGCATGTCGGCCTATAAAAAGGAAACAGAAAATGTAAAGAAACCTCAAAAACCTCAAATCCAGAATATTCAATCCTACATAAAGAAACCTCAAAAACCAAGACTCAATGCACCACATAGATAGAAGAGCGAGAAACATCATAAGATACAACTTTACTAACAAAGCACATTTATGATACAAGCAATATCAGAAATCACATGAACATGAGAAAGAGAGGAAGAACACATCGCTAGTACATACCCTTAGCCTAGAGGATGAACTACCCACGCATCATCATGCGAACGGAGAGAGAGAGAGAGAGAGAGAGAGAGAGAGAGAGAGAGAGAGAGAGAGAGAGAGTTGTTGGTGATGGTGATGGAGATCGCCGAGATTTCCCGTGTGGTGTCTGATATATCTCGAATATATATGTAATTTTTGTTTGTTCTGTCCATATTTTTTCAAATTAGCATACGTGTGACATCTACTTAAACCATTTTTATTCAAAATATGCAATTATGTGTCCTCTCAGAAAAAAAAACATTTCAGCTCACAGCAACATAAATATATACAGGACTACTTGTTTTTTTGTCCAGGACACAAGTTGTATTTTTTTTCAATCGCTCAATTGGATCATGTTATATATATAGTAATACTATTCATCATCCAGGGTGGAGAACGATTTATTTTTCAACCGAGGTAATCTTATGATAGTTTCACAAATAGATTACATTAGAATACAGATAGTTACATTCATATAAATTCAGTACTTAAAATTTGGCATAATAAAAACACCAGAAAATTTGTATTTTATGTATATCTTACACTATATTTTTACGTAACATAAAATATTTTTACGGAGATTATATATTTTCTTACGATCTATTTTTATGTATGAAATACGATAAAAGTTATGGAACGTAAAATTATGGTGCACTGATGTTAAAATAGAGGGTAGTGAAGAAACGATTTCTCACCCAGGGCGATGAATAGTCAATTCATTTTTTTTCATATGCAAACAATTCTTTTTGAAACAACACATGAATATATTCCTATTTTATGGTCTATAAAGTATTTGTATTTCTTTCTTAAAATACCATGTAAATTTTCCTTGTGTTAAATCTTCAACAAAACATCTGAAGTGCTCTAGAAAAATTCTACATGGGACATACTACATTACATTATTCATGTCAAATTTAGACATTTTTTCGATTCCTTTTCTATTTTAGGCATTATAGGATTTTCTCGCTATTTAGTGGATACAATTCAAATTCGAACTACAAATATCTAACAAAGTACTAAATGCTAGGATAAGTTATATTAAATTACTCGTATAAAATTTTATCTCGTATGAACGAAAAATATATGATATATTTTTGATAAAAATAAAAACATTCATCTTATCATTCGTTTTACAAAATCTAGATGTGGTCTGAAAATTATGGAAAGTAGGATAGGTACCTTTTATGATTCCATGAGGTTGCTTCTGAAGTTTTAGATAAATTCAAGAAAGTTAGACTATGCATTGAAATGCAACTCAAACATTCTCACGTAAGTTGGACTCTGCTTTGCTTTCCATTCAATGACATGAAAACGGTGGGACCTACATGATAATATTTTAGCAATTGTTGTTGTATATACATCACAAAATTTTAGTATTTTTAAGGGGGGCAAATCTACTAGTCCTAAGTATTTGATCCCCACTTACTCTAATTCTCCCAACACGTAGACTTCCACCTCACTAAGTGTGCCATGTCAGCATCAGTAACACTATTTTACAACCCTACGCAAACACATGTGTACTCTCTGTTCATGCACAGTGCAAGTATGAAACATTTATACATTAAAAAAGTGGTAAATTTTGATAACATGATTTTCTTCATACATAATTCATCTAAAATCAGTAAATTCTCGCCGCAACGCAAGGGAAATCACCTAGCTTTAATATAACAGACGCTCATCTAGTACTGCATGCTACTTACGCAGCATTCGTTTATTTTGCGGGTATACGCAACGGTTTGTTGGCTTAAAGTTTATGGAGTTAATAAATTTAGTAGTTTGCATTCGCACACTTAGTCTAGAATATTGGGTTATCCTTTTTTGCGGCAGAAGTCCTATAGTTAATGAAGATATGCAAATAATCACTTGTCAAGTACAATGTGGAAATTTGTGAGTAACTTTTTAATGGACAACATTGCCAAATGAAGAGTAAAGCTTTTGTGAGCTAATTTTCTTTTACCACTTTAGCTATATGTAAGTTGCGTGAAAAATGAATTTGGGTCAGTCGATTTTTGAGCCATTGATTACTAATTTAAGATCAATGCTCTTTTTCATGTTGTATTTGTTGTCTTCTTTTGGGCTAATTTTTTTGAAAACCACTATTTTCGGCCAGTCGATTTCTTATTGGGCTGAAGCCCATTTGCTCTTTTTTTCTTATTTGTTCTTTTGGGTATTTCTTGGCATGTTTGTTGAGTGTAAAAAGTATACACGCAAGTACCATATAACAAGTGAATAAATAATATTGGAGTGTAGAAATTATACTTTTACATGTTTATTTCTTACATATTAAAAAGTGCAAAGTTTTGTGCAACTTTTTTTCTTATAAAGCATAATACCAATATCATTAATTTATTCAGCCTTATAAAAGTTCACTATTTTGGTTATGTTTTAGTTTTTGTTACATTTCTTTCTTCTTTAAGGTTGATACCAATTCCACTAATTCATTCTTATTAGGAAACTTTTTTTGAAATTCTGCTCTTATATGCTTATTCTCGCATATAATAAAAAAAGCACAGTTTATGTGCAAATTTTGTGAAAAAATTTGTCCTTTGCTTTATTTTTTGCCATTTTCTCTGTTCTTAAAGTGTATTAATACCAATGCCACAAAATTCATTCTTTCTTAGAAAACTTATTTTTTAAAAATTCCACCATTATATGCTAATTCTTGCATCTTACACAAAATTGCAATTTCTTTAAATTGTGTGTAATTTGTTCATTATTTGATTTTATTCTTCTTCTTATAGGGGTAATACCAATGCCCCTAATTTATTATTCTCTTAGAAAACTTCATTATTATGATTTTGTTTTAGTTTATATTTCATTTTCATTGTTCTCAAAGGGCAACACCAAAACCACTAATTCGTTCTTTCTTAGAAACTCTTAATTATTTTGATATTGTTTCTTCTTCATTTAATGTTAATACCAATGACACTTATTCATTCTTCTCAGGGAACTTATATTTTTTTGGGTGAAAGTTATAGTATTGTATGCCTCTTCTTGCATATTGTAAAAAAGTGCAATTTCTGTGTAAATTGCGTGCAAGTTTTGTCAATGTTTGTTTTAGATTTTTTTTTCTCATTCACTATCTTTGCTAATACCAATGCCACTATTTCATTCTTTCTTAGGAAACTCCACGGTTATGATATTCTTTTAGCTTATATTTCATTTTATTTCATATGAAAGGGTAATACCAAAGGCACTAATTCATTCCTTCTAAGAAACACTTTATTATTTTGATTTTGTTTTAGTTTTCATTCTTTTTATTTTCTCTTTAATTGTAAAACCAATGCCACTAATGCATTCTTCTCTGGAAACCTAATTTTTGGGGTGAAAATGTCATTATTATATGCTTGTTCTTGCATATTGTAAAAAAGCGCAATTTCTGTGAAAATTATGTGCAAATTTTGCCATTGTTTGTTTCAGAATTTTTATTCATTTAATTTCTTCAGTAATACCAATGGCACTTATTCATTATTTCTTAAAAAATTCATTACTACGATTTTGGTTTTGTTTATATTTCCCTTTCTTTCTTATGAAAGGATAATGCAACAGCCACTAATTCATTCTTTCTTGGAAAAACTGCATTATTTTGATTTTGTTTTAGGTTTGTTCTTCTTGTTTTTTTCTTTAATGGTAATACCAATACCACTAATTTATTCTTCTCGGGAAACTTAATTTTGTGTGTGAAAATTCCACTATTATATGTTTTTTCTTGCTTCCCTAAAAAATATGCTTTTTCTTGCATATTGTAGAAGGCGCAATTTCTATATAAATTGTATTCAAAAAATTTCAATGTTTGTTTTAGATTATTAATTATTATTTTTCTTTCTTCTTAAAGGGTAATACCAATGCCACTAATTCTTTCTTCCTTAGAAAACATTATTATTTTGAATTTTTATTCTATTTCTTTTGTAAGGATAATGCCAATGCAATATGAAACATTTTTATTGTTGCGAATATTTCCTTGTTATATTCTTATTCTTGCATGTTATATTAAACCACGATTTCTATGTGTGCAATTTTTCCATAATTTTTTTTGCTTCCTTTCTGAAATGTTCTTTCCTTATTCGTTTTATCTTGGTGATGGGCATGCTATTCTGAGATGTGCTGATTAACTATCTTGGCATTTGATTATACTCTTATAAAAATCACATCATCTGGTGGGCCTAACTCGCATATAAATGTCGGTTTGGTAGTTGGGGTACAAAAAGGTGAGGACCTTATCGAATATTTAGATTACGTAGGAGAATTCTTAGACGATTTTTGGATATATTGATTTGATAGTTGACGTATATAACCAAAAAAGATTATTTATGGCTTGAGCTTATTGTTTGTTTTCTTTATCCTCTGCATTCATTCATGATATTTTTCACCCTTTTCAGGTACGCACATTCATAACTTTTCAACGAGATACAATCTACACAATGGGTCAATCACATGTACTAGTGTGGAATATAAGCTCTATGTGAGTCAGAGTAGTTTTGTGCAAGTTTCATTACAAAATGGATTTTTTGATTGAAGATGGGCTGCGCCCTGGCCATCTCGTTAGATGGACCATGCTGGTGGGCTACTTGTTTGCACGGCTGGCTCTAAGTACTACTCATGTATGCATGCACAGTAATGTAGGAACTAGATCGGCTGGAACGAATTTAGGATCATTCGACTGACCTAAATTTTGTTTTCATTCAACCGAACGGTAGTCGGCCGGTCCGTTCTTTTATATTGCTTGGGTTTCTTCGCCTTAATTTTTTGATGGCACCCTATAATACACATTTTGTGGAGGTTGCAATGCAATTATGCAAACATAAGAGCATCTCCACCCGTTTCCCAGGAAGGCCCCCAAGAGCACTTTTCTAGTGCCGGCGGTCAAAAAAGTTTCCACTCTCACCCCCACAAGCACAAATATCGCCGGATTTGGCCAAAACTACGGCCGTCGCTACCACCCCAAACCCAGGATCCCGGGGGGCAGCTAGGGGAGGAGAGAGACTGCATTGCATGCCTTGGGCCCGCCGTCAGCCTCCACTCCAACTCTCCTCACTTTTCCTCCGGGGCCCACCCACGTGCTTCTCTCTTCTCTTCTCCTTCTGTCCACCCACGAGCGCAGCAAGGCGGGCAGCCACGGCGGGGTGCGGGACGCGAGGTGCGGGGTGCAGGCCAGGGGCAAGGCCACGACGGACGGTGCGGGAAGGCGGCGGATGCCCTCGACCTCCTCGTCGTCTCCCCCGCCGACGATGGCGCTGCACACCGCCGCGGCCTCCAGAAGCCGCGCCGTCTTGTTCACGTGGATGTACTCCAGCGTGGCGAGACCGACGTCGGCGCCCTCCCTAGCGAGGTCCACGACCTGCCCCGCCGCGAGCCCACCCGTGCTCACGGCGCCCGCGAGCTCTGCCACGCTCCGCACGCCGCGCTCTGCGCAGCCCCAGGTCCTCGAGGTGTCTAGGTGAGCTGCAGGTGGAGCAGCGAGCCGTGCGGCTCGCACTTGTCGGTGCGCACGCAACCCACCTCGTCGAGCGGCGGCTCGCGGCCGCTGAGGAGCCGTCCTCGTCCAAAGAAGAGGCGACGTTGACGGGGTCCTTGGGGCGGAGCACAGGCGAGCCCAAGGCTCGTTGAAGCCCACACTAGTAGAAAAAGGGTCAAACGAGAAGCACATTAGTGCCGGTTTGAATTAGAGCCGGCACTAATGTTTACATTAGTGCCGGTTCGTGGCGGCGATCAATAGTACCAGTTCGTGGCGAACCTTTAGTACCGGTTCATGCCACGAACCGGTACTAAAGAGGCTGTGTCAGCCTGCGGTCAGGCTGTGGCCCCACCATCACCATTTAGTGCCGGTTTGTACCACGAACCGGTACTAATGAGGTTATGGCAGGCTGTTTTTATAGTCTCACCTCGCTCCCCTAACAAGCCTTTTACCACCTTAAATATGTTATTTCTCAAACTATCACAAGCACTTGGTCTTCATTGAACTCTATGTGTAGAATTTGTGGCCGCAATATGAGTCTTCATCTGTTTATAAATCGTTGATGACTCATATTGACAATTCAGATTGTACACACAAAGATCATTGATGATCAAAGTATTTTTGATGTATAAGAGATCATATTGACAATTTTTCATGCATTTAATGATTTGTTTTGAGAACTAAATGACCTGGAAATTGAAAAACACTACAAATGAACTCTGAAAAAGTTGAAACTTGGCATGGTATCATCATTTCACCCACATATCATGTTCAAAAAAGTAGAGAGGGTTACGGCAAAAACTGGATGCACTTCTGTAGTATCGGAAGTATGTCTAGAGGGGGGTGATTAGACTACTTGACCAAATAAAAACTTAACCTTTTCCCAATTTTAGTTCTTGGCAGATTTTAGCAACTTTTAGGACAAGTCAAGAAATCATCACACAATTCAAGCAAGCATGCAAAGAGTATATAGCAGCGGAAAGTAAAGCATGCAACTTGCAAGAATGTAAAGGGAAGGGTTTGGAGAATTCAAACGCTATTGGAGACACGGATGTTTTTCCCGTGGTTCGGATAGGTGGTGCTATCCTACATCCACGTTAGTGGAGACTTCAACCCACGAAGGGTAACGGTTGCGCGAGTCCACGGAGGGCTCCACCCACGAAGGGTCCACGAAGTAGCAACCTTGTCTATCCCACCATGGCCATCGCCCACGAAGGACTTGCCTCACTAGCGGTCGATCTTCACGAAGTAGGCGATCTCCTTGCCCTTACAAACTCCTTCAACTCCACAATCTTGTCGGAGGCTCCCAAGTGACACCTAGCCAATCTAGGAGACACCACTCTCCAAGAAGTAACAAATGGTGTGTTGATGATGAACTCCTTGCTCTTGTGCTTCAAATGATAGTCTCCCCAACACTCAACTCTCTCTCACAGGATTTGGATTTGGTGGAAAGAAGATTTGAGTGGAAAGCAACTTGGGGAAGGCTAGAGATCAAGATTCATATGGTAGGAATGGAATATCTTGGTCTCAACACATGAGTAGGTGGTTCTCTCTCAGAACATATGAGTTGGAAGTGTAGATGTGTTCTGATGGCTCTCTCCACGAATGAAGAGGAGGTGGAGGGGTATATATAGCCTCCACTTAAAATCCAACCGTTACACACAATTTACCAATCTCGGTGGGACCGAATCGACAAACTCGGTCGGACCGAAAAGGTAAACCTAGTGACCGTTAGAGTTTTTCGGTGGGACTGACATGCATCTCGGTAGGACCGATATGGTTAGGGTTTGGGCATAACGTAATCTCGGTGAGACCGATTACACAAAATCGGTGAGACCGATTTGGTAATTAGCTAACCAGAGAGTTGGTCAGGCAAACTCGGTGGGACCGATTTGCTCTTTCGGTGAGACCGAAAAGTTACAAAAGGGAAACACAGAGTTTGCGTTGCAATCTCGGTGGGACCAATCCGCTCTTTCGGTGAGACCGAAAAGTTACGAAAAGGAAACAGAGAGATTGCAATCCCATCTCGGTGAGACCGAGATCCCTATCGGTGAAACCGATTTGCTAGGGTTTTGGCAGTGGCTAATGACATATGAAGACTCGGTGGCGCCGGATAGAAAGAATCGGTATGACCGAGTTTGGCTTAGGGTTTAGGTCATATGTGGATATGGGAAAGTAGTTGAGGATTTTGGAGCATATCATTAAGCACATAAGGCAAAGAGCTCATTAAGCAACACCTCGTCCCTCCTTGATAGTATTGGATTTTCCTATGGACTCAATGTGATCTTGGATCACTAAAATGTAAAATGAAGAGTCTTGAGCTTTTGAGCTTGAGCCAATCCTTTGTCCTTAGTATTTTGAGGGTTCCACTTTCACCATTCATGCCATGCCAATCATTGAGCTTTCCTGAAATAGTTATCTTGGAATATCATTAGCTCAATGAGCTATATGTTGTTATGAATTACCAAAACCACCTAGGGATAGTTGCACTTTCAATCTCCCCCTTTTTGGTAATTGATGACAACATATAGATCAAAGCTTCGACAAATGATAATAAGAATGAATTACATCGTCGCTTTGAGAAGTATGTGATAAGTAAGAGCTCCCCCTAAATTTGTGCATATTTAAAATTTGCTTTGGACTGCAAATGCACAAGAAGTTAGAATTATGGGTTACTCTTCCATGTCACATACATCTTGGTGGAGCGCTCAAAATGATTAATAATGAAATACATGCACTCATCACCAAGGCAAAGTGAATGATCACATAAGATAGATAAGATATATCAAGCATGCATAAGTGTAGCTTATGATCAAACACATGATCATCAATGTCTCGCAAGCATATCAAAGTATCTCAACCAAAAGCAAACAATGTTTTAAGGACCACCAGTTAAAAGCAAGAGAGAATAAAAGCAACACTCTCTCTCTCGAAGCCAATGATCTATACATTTTTCTCCCCCTTTGGCAACAAGTTACCAAAAAGTTCCTAGAAAATGCATAGTGCTAGATCGACACTCAGGCTTGATCTTCAGGTGGTGGTGGAGTCTGGATCACTCCAAGGACGAAGGCTTCCGTAGATGCTGTTGGAGTTGGAGCTGAAGTGGATGCTGGAGCAGGTTGGGTTGGTGCTGCGGCTGGTGCTGAGGCGGTTGCTCTTGTGTCAGGAACTGGCACTGCAGATGACCTTGGACCTCGTGGCACTCTGGCAAATGCATCTGTGGTTGTCTTCCCTCTCCTCTCCTGCATGTCATCTTGGAGTTGCTCCATTGCAGTCTGAATCTCTGTCACCTTGATATCCAAGTCATAGAACTTCTGTTCTACGATTCTCTCTAAGCTTGCCTGGTTCTGAGTTAGGTTGGCCAAACCTTTCTCAATCCGCAGGGTGGATGCAATCAGGTAACTAAGCTGCTCTTGCTTGGTTTTCAAGAAGTATTTAGATGCCTCCTCTTGAGTTGGCATCCTTGCAGCTTTCTCCTTCCTTGCCTTCTCCTTCTGTGCTTGTGCATGGGCTGAAGATGGTTCATCATTGTTCATCACAACCTCATTGTCTTCAAAATCAGGAAGAATAGGCAGATGTTCCTTATCCAAAAGATATATGCCAGTGCCCATCTTGGAGTTGATTAGTTCCTGGATCTGAGGGGCATATCCACAGCTCCTCTTCTGGTCTGCTGCAGTCCTCTTGATTGTTTCTATCATAAGGCTCATGACTTTGAACTTCTGAGGCACATTAAAGATATGAAGCAAATTGATTGCATGGCCTCTGATCATCTTGTGATCACCTGACTTGGGCAACAGAGTGTGCCTTAAGATCCAATTGATGGTTGGCAATCCTGACAGAAGATAGTGTACAGATCCATACTTGAAAGTTTCAAGTGCCTTGTCAGGGATCTCTTTGTACATGTTGATCATGGAGTTGTGGTCCATCTTCTTCTTGGAATAGACATCCAAGTCATCTTCATTTTCCTCTGGGGCATTGATCAACTTTGCCCATTCCTCAACAGTTGAGTGGTACCTTGTACCTTCAGACATCCATGTGATCCTTCCATCTGGGTAAAAGTGTGCTGTGGAGTAGAACTGCATGATAAGTTCCTCATTCCACTTTGTGAGCTTTTGCCCAACAAAGTCTGCTACTCCACACGCCTTAAAGCTGTCCTGCACTCCAGGGTAGTGCTCTTCGTTGTCCTTGATGTATTGCCAATCGACCCATCTCATGTCACATACAATGGGCTTCTTGTCTAACAAGACTGTCTCATAGAAGTCCTGCTGTTCCTTAGTATGGAACCTGTAGTCTACAGCAGTCCTTCTCCTGGTAGCATAGGGATCCTCTGCTCTCCATTTTCTCAATCCAGAGTCTCTCCTGATTTTCATATCCTCAGCCACAGGATGAGCATCATTGTGGTCTGGGATCTTGGGCTTCAACTTTCTCAGCACATGGCCTTCCTCTTCTTCTGCAGGTTCAGGCACTGGGGCCTTGTTTTTCTCAGCAGCTGGGATGCTCCTAGTATTCCTCTTTGGTTTTGGCTTTGGAGCTGGCTTGGCCTTGGAAGCAGACTTGGGGGCTTCCTTTGGCTTAGATGCAGCTGCTCCTGATCTAATGGCATCACCCATCAGCTTGGGTGCCTTAGGTGCTGGTGCAGCACCTTCCTCTTCTTCTTATTCTTCTTCATCAGAAGAATCTTTCCTCATAAAGGGCTTGCCAATAACTCTGGCAGTAACAGTTCTTGCTCTCTTCTTTTTCTTGCCCTGGCCATCATCTTCTTCTTCAGATTCCATACTGAGCTTCATAGTTTCCTCAGGCACAACCTTCCTTGGCTTGGAGGTTGGAACTCTTCTAGCAGGTGCCTTTTTGTGCATGCCTGGCTTGATGGCTGCAGCTGAGCCATATTCTTTCTTCAGCACAACTCTCTTGGAAGTTGCCTCTTCCTCTGCCACATAATCTTCATCCTCTGAGTCTGAAGTTCTCTTCTTTCTCTGTCTTGTGGCAGCTTTTGGCAGTTTGCTAGGGGTGCTCCTGCTGCCATCATCTGAGGAACTGGAGGGACTAGTGCCCTCACTCATGTGCACAAGCTGCTCTGACTGATTCTGACTATCACTTTGATCTGACATGATGAACAAGCTGACTGTTGACTGCTGACCCCTGTGAATAGTTTATAGATGAGGTAGAGTGGATGAGCATCACAAAATGCAGAGATTTTTGCAAAAAGAATGATTCAAAAACTTAGTTTTAGTTTCCCACAGAAAGCATCTCGGATCTACTGATGTTTAAACTCGGTGCTACCGAAGCAGTTTTTGGAACCTAAACTAGTGAACTCGGTCAGACCGAGTCACAGTTCAGTGGCACCGAGACTGCTAGGGTTTCACAAAGTTCAAAAATCGGTCACACCGATTAGTTACACTCGGTCAGACCGAGTTTCACTTGTGCAATGGCATAGGCCAAATCGGTGGGACCGAGTTTTTCAACTCGGTGGGTCCAAGATGGTTTCGGCGGAAACCTAACCCTAAAATTTTCGAATCAAAACTAATCTACGAGTTCTTTGACTGGATAGAAGTTTATCAAACGTGGCAAGAATCATTATGATCACAATGTGCTAGGAATCGGATTGGGGAATAGCAAAAAGATCGAGTCCGTACCCTAGTTCGGCGGAGACTCGCTACGGCGGCAACGGCGGGGTTGATTCCCGTTGGCGGCGACGGAGACCAGCGACTGGAGGCTGCTGGCGGCGAGGAGACGATCTGGAGACCACGTCGGCAGAGCGAGCTATGGCGCGGGCGAAGAGGTTCGGAGAAATTTCCAAAATTTTGCCCGTGTCTATATATAGCCCGACCCTGTCGGTGTGACCGAGTGGAACAACTCGGTGGCACCGAGATGCAAAACTGTGCACAGTTATTGCAACTCGGTGTGACCGAATAGTTCAAATCGGTTGCACCGAGATTAAAAACTTAGATCAACTTGGTGATCTCGGTAGGACCGAAAGTGGGATATCGGTCAGACCGAAAATCACAAAGAGGTTTTGGAAGTTTAAGTCTATGACGAATCGGGGACTCCGAGTGCTCCTCACACAGAGTGGTTCGAATCTGACTTGATCAATTTTGTGATGTAGCATGAATAGAGTTTGAGACGAGAAAAGCATAGATAGCTAGAGGGGGTTCTTAGGCATTCTTGCCCATCCACTTGGCAAAAGAAAAATAAAACCAAACAATCAAAACAACAAGTGGATGTCCTCGAATGAGTAAAATATGCAACCAACATGCTCACACAATAAAATGGCAATTGAAATATGTGACAAAACTTGCACAGCCAATTTAGCATCTATCAAGCAATTGGCGATGACTAGGTCATCTATATATGAGTATATTGACTTAGGAGTCAAATGAGAACATTTAATCATAGGTCATACTCATCGTTTAAGCTCAAGTGGGGTTACCACTTTTACATAAAGCATTGTTGTGTTCACATCATTAGAGTCGCTTTAGCTCAAATCTTAGAGTAAAGCTCCCCTAGATGTGATATCCCCCCGAAGAGGGATGAACTAACCTTGGGTTTTGTCGATGATGACTTCATGTAGATGTTGAAGATGTGGATGCTCAATGTTGATGTAGATCACTTGGAGCTATCCTTTTGAGTGAATTGCACTTTCAATACCTACATGGGTTAGTCCCACAAGGAACAAGCAAGTATATCCATAGACATAGAGTGATGCACATACAAGATGATGTCTATGAAAGCTTTTAGGTTACCTTGTCCCTTGACTTACCAACAAGAGGGTTTGTGACTCCTTGAACTAGTGCAAGATGTGGAAGTTGATTGCACTTGTTCTTGCCAAAATGATAAGAGTGAAGTTTGTTGGCGGAGTCACCCTCAAGAACTCTCTAGTTCTTCTTTTGGATCCACACCATCTTGATGGGAATCCTTGGAGTTGTAGTCGTACTTGATGAAGTGGAACTTGAAGTAGTCTTGGGAATCCACTTGACTAAGGTCTTAGGAGCTTCTTCAAATGCATCTATTTCCTCTTGAAGCTTGTCCTTGCCTTTTTGCAAGAAGTTGGGTCCCCTTGAAGATCATCTTGAGTTTGTGTCCCCTTGAAAGAAGTTGGGTCATACTTCTCTTGTTGAGGAACAAACTTTGTCTTGGGGTATTGATCTTCTTCCCACTCAACTCCATTGGCATTGAACTTTCGTTCAAAACCAACACCTTGATTCTTCCGGTGCCTTCCTTGCTTGCGTACAATCTCCTCGAATTGCTTACTTCCGGCAAGGCTTTTGTACACTCCTTTCTCTATGATTTCCTTCAATATGCTATTTTCTTGCTCAAGTGTAACTTGGCTAAGAGAATCATTAGTGGAATCAAGAGAACTACTAGAAGCAACAATATTGGATTTAACATGATCATTGTTACTACTAGAAGAAGAATCTTTCTTGTTCTTGTTACTAGACTTGACTTGAGGCATGTAAGTGGATAAGAGTAAACGTTTGGCAATGTAAGAAGAACTTTTCTTGCGGAGATCATCATTGATTGCCTTTAAAAGCTCATGCTCTTGCTCAAGATTGAGCTTTTCAAAGCGTAACTTCTCATGAGCCCTTAAAAGTTCTCGATGATCTTTGAAGATAGTTTCATGAGCTAACTTAAGACTGTTTAGTTCTTTAGTTAGAGCCTCAATTTTCGCCTTATCATTGTCATTCGTTTTAGCATGATTAATTGACGTTTCATCATAGGATTCATCACTAGAGTTGTCAACAAGTAAATCATCATCGCCTAACAAGTCATCATCATCACTATTAAAATCTACATACTCAGGATGAGTTACCTTAGGACCTTTGGCCATGAAACGTCTTCCAATTCCTTCATTTTGTGAATCAAATATGTCGTAGGAGTTGGTTGACACAAGTGCTAGACCGGCAACACCTTCATCTTGAGTATATTCGGAGTCGGAGTGATAACTTCTCTCGGAGTGGTTGTCGGAGTCGGAGCCGGATACCCATTCACCAACATGAGCTTGATGTCTTCGTTTTGTGTAGCTCCTTGATGATTTTTCCTTCCTTTCCGAATCCTTGCTTCTCCGTGAGTATCTTCGTTCATAACGATCATCTCTACTCCTTCTCTCTCGTGATGGTGATTCCTCTCTTTTGCTTCTTCTTTTTGGAGAATCTTCTCTTCTTTTGTAGGGAACCGTACACTCATTGGAATAGTGTCCGGGTCTTCCACAATTGTAGCAGTTTCGCTCTCGACTAGAAGATCTTTTGTCATTGTAGGACCTTGACTTGGAGCTTCTATCTTTGCTTCTACTCTTGTAGAACTTGTTGAAGTTCTTCACCATTAAGCTCAGTTCTTCATTGAAGTTTTGTTTCTCACTTGATGATGTGGGGGCTTCACATGAGGCTTTGTAAGAACCACTTGATTTGTTGTGAAGTTCCTCTTTATCTTTGAGTGACGTCTCATGAGCAACAATTCTTCCAATGACTTCCGTTGGCTTGAGATCTTTGTAATTGGGCATCATTTGGATCAATGTGCACATGGTATCATATTTTCCATCCAAGGCTCTTAGGATCTTCTTGATGATGAATCTGTCGGTCATCTCTTCACACCCTAAGCCGGCAATCTCATTTGTGATGAGAGCAAGCCTAGAGTACATTTCAGCGACACCTTCACCATCCTTCATTTTGAACTTGTCAAGTTGACTTTGAAGCACATCCAATTTGGATTCCTTGACGGAGTCGGTACCCTCGTGCATATCAATCAAAGTATCCCAAATTTCCTTTGCATTCTCAAGACGGTTGATTTTGTTGAATTCTTCGGGGCACAATCCGTTGAAGAGAATATCACAAGCTTGAGCGTTGTATTGTAGCATCTTCAACTCATCCGCGGTAGCTTCACGGTTTGGTTCTTTCCCGTCGAAGAAGTCACCTTGCAAGCCAACACACACAATAGCCCAACGGCTAGGTTATGTCCAAGAATATGCATTTTCATTTTATGCTTCCAACTAGCAAAGTTAGTACCATCAAAGTAAGGACCTCTACGGTGATAATTTCCCTCACTAGACGCCATACTCTCCTAGGTTGTGAAACCAAGACTATGACCACCAAAAGCTATGGAAATCAAAGCAAATGGAGACCAAAGCTCTGATACCACTTGTAGGATCGGAAGTATGTCTAGAGGGGGGTGATTAGACTACTTGACCAAATAAAAACTTAACCTTTTCCCAATTTTAGTTCTTGGCAGATTTTAGCAACTTTTAGGACAAGTCAAGAAATCATCACACAATTCAAGCAAGCATGCAAAGAGTATATAGCAGCGGAAAGTAAAGCATGCAACTTGCAAGAATGTAAAGCGAAGGGTTTGGAGAATTCAAACGCTATTGGAGACACAGATGTTTTTCCCGTGGTTCGGGTAGGTGGTGCTATCCTACATCCATGTTAGTGGAGACTTCAACCCACGAAGGGTAACGGTTGCACGAGTCCACGGAGGGCTCCACCCACGAAGGGTCCACGAAGTAGCAACCTTGTCTATCCCACCATGGCCATCGCCCACGAAGGACTTGCCTCACTAGCGGTAGATCTTCACGAAGTAGGCAATCTCCTTGCCCTTACAAACTCCTTGGTTCAACTCCACAATCTTGTCGGAGGCTCCCAAGTGACACCTAGCCAATCTAGGAGACACCACTCTCCAAGAAGTAACAAATGGTGTGTTGATGATGAACTCCTTGCTCTTGTGCTTCAAATGATAGTCTCCCCAACACTCAACTCTCTCTCACAGGATTTGGATTTGGTGGAAAGAAGATTTGAGTGGAAAGCAACTTGGGGAAGGCTAGAGATCAAGATTCATATGGTAGGAATGGAATATCTTGGTCTCAACACATGAGTAGGTGGTTCTCTCTCAGAACATATGAGTTGGAAGTGTAGATGTGTTCTGATGGCTCTCTCCACGAATGAAGAGGAGGTGGAGGGGTATATATAGCCTCCACTTAAAATCCAACCGTTACACACAATTTACCAATCTCGGTGGGACCGAATCGACAAACTCGGTCGGACCGAAAAGGTAAACCTAGTGACCGTTAGAGTTTTTCGGTGGGACTGACATGCATCTCGGTAGGACCGATATGGTTAGGGTTTGGGCATAACGTAATCTCGGTGAGACCGATTACACAAACTCGGTGAGACCGATTTGGTAATTAGCTAACCAGAGAGTTGGTCAGGCAAACTCGGTGGGACCGATTTGCTCTTTCGGTGAGACCGAAAAGTTACAAAAGGGAAACAGAGAGTTTGCGTTGCAATCTCGGTGGGACTGATCCGCTCTTTCGGTGAGACCGAAAAGTTACGAAAAGTAAACAGAGAGATTGCAATCACATCTCGGTGAGACCAGATCCCTATCGGTGAAACCGATTTGCTAGGGTTTTGGCAGTGGCTAATGACATATGAAGACTCGGTGGCGCCGGATAGAAAGAATCGGTATGACCGAGTTTGGCTTAGGGTTTAGGTCATATGTGGATATGGGAAAGTAGTTGAGGATTTTGGAGCATATCATTAAGCACATAAGGCAAAGAGCTCATTAAGCAACACCTCATCCCTCCTTGATAGTATTGGCTTTTCCTTTGGACTCAATGTGATCTTGGATCACTAAAATGTAAAATGAAGAGTCTTGAGCTTTTGAGCTTGAGCCAATCCTTTGTCCTTAGTATTTTGAGGGTTCCACTTTCACCATTCATGCCATGCCAATCATTGAGCTTTCCTGAAATAGTTATCTTGGAATATCATTAGCTCAATGAGCTATATGTTGTTATGAATTACCAAAACCACCTAGGGATAGTTGCACTTTCAACTTCGTTTACAAACTGGACAATCTCTTTCGAAGTATTCGGGTTTATGACGAAATTAAACTCATCTGTTACAAAGGCATTTGATTTTTTATACTTATTACAACTCCAGACTTTTTGTACATTCAGTATGCACCATTCAACTGCTAGGCGGGAGGAGCTCTTAAGTACCGGTTTCAACTGCTAGGCGGGAGGAGCTCTTTAGTACCGGTTCCAACTGCTAGGCGGGAGGAGCTCTTTAGTACCGGTTTGTGGCGAACCTTTAGCACCGGTTCGTGCCACGAACTGGTACTAATGAGGTTGTGTCAGGTAAGGCTGGCACGAACTGGTACTAATGAGGTTGTGTCAGGTAAGGCTGGGGCCCCACGAGCACCTTTAGTACCGGTTCATGGATGAAGTAAGCTGTTTTTTAGTCCCACCTCGCAAAGAGAGAGGGACTAGGAGCGGTTTATAAGCCCTGAGTGCAGAGACGATGAAGAAGAGGGTCAATGCTTACGTTGCTTAGCTTCAAGCCTTCAGGAATATCGTAGATTGCACGGAGCTATGCGCAGTGCAGTTTACACTATTCCAAAAGGCTTGAAGCAAATTAACGAGCATTGCACCTCTTTTTTATTTTTAATAACTTATTACAACTCCGGACTTCTTCTGTTATGGCAAAAACTAATTGCACGTCGGCATTTCTTTTTTTTAAACTTTGGTTATAACTCCAGACTTTCACCATCAAGTTTTACAGAAAAGAAAAAATAGCAGAAAAGAAAAAAAACTATAGCTGAAAAGAAAAAAACTATATAAAAAAACTACTCAGAAATAAATAGAAGAAAATAAAAATAGCAGAAAAAAAACTACTCAAAAATAAATAGAAGAAAAAAGAAAGCAGAAAAGAAAAAAAAATATATTTGCTATTTTTCAGTCGTTTACAAAATGACCGTGAAATTGAAAATCACGACAAAATGAACTCTGAAAATGTTGAATTTTGGCAAACTAGATGAAAAACTACTCACAAATAAATAGAAGAAAATAAATATAACAGGAAAGAAAAACTATACAAAAAACTACGCAGAAATAAATAGAAGAAAATAAAGCAGAAAAGAAAAAAACTATATAAGAAAAATTGGGGCGCTGCCCTGTGGGCCTGCTAGGCCACGGGCGTGCAATTACAGGCCTTAAAGGCCCAGCAGACTCACAGAGCAGCGCGCAGAATTTAGGCCCACAAGCCTGCTATATAGAGGAGTTCAAAGAGGTAGCCGCGGCTGGGTTTATAAACCAGTGCGGCTGCCCTTTGCCCGGCGAGGGTGGTCTTTAGTACCGGTTGGAGCCACCAACCGGTACTAAAGGCCTGCTCTTCCCGCCTCTTGGCCTGGCCAAAGTTGCCTTTAGTACCGGTTGGTGGCTCCAACCGGTACTAAAAACCTCTCCTATATATACAACACTTACGAAAATTTAGTTAGATCTTCCCACTTCTTTTGTCTCCAACCTCTCGCGACGCACCCGTCGTCGCCGCCCGCCGCGCCCGTCGCCCGCCGCCCGTCGTCGCCTCTACAACAAAAACTGCCAGTAGAGACGTCGAATTTCATACCTAGGGACGTGTTATTTCACCTCTAGGCAATTGTAGAGTCGTTTTAGTAAAGCGTCTTTGGAGCGTCTTCCTACGGATCGTCTCAAACCATGTAGACACGCTTGTGAAGCGTCTTTACATGACATGGGACGCTATATAGAAACGTTCAACATCGTGTCTACACAGGTAGAGACGTTATGATAGACACGCTCATATCACGTCTCTACTCACACAGACACGTTTCATTTGCGTCTCGATACCATTGAGGCGCTTCTGTAAATATGTTCATCATGGGCCCGGTACTTATACACGTTGTGTAGAGACGTTATATTTATTTAACTTTAAATATGGCTTTATTTATTTTGAATTATTTCATCATTTCAAATGATCATTTTATCATGACATGGCCGCACATGCAGATTAATCAAATAATATCATCATATGAAGGCACGATTCCACGTCATAGATTGCATTTGCAAACTTCACGTTATCAAAATTGACAAGCTGAGTTCCCTTAAAAAAGGCAAGCTGAGTAGAATAATCAGCCCGAACATATACTTACACTGAATTTCACAACTGAATATTAACACATATTCATACAGAACATGCAAATAAATAAGAAAATATCCTATAGTCTTGAACTATGGTTCTCAATTAAGCTAAAATATAACATAAGCCACAATACTTGTTCATTCACAGACTGGTTCATCAACTGATCCTAGCTCCTTCAGTGCACTCCCTTTTCAAATTCTCAACTACCCAATTACTCCTGGCTCCCTTAATGCACTCTCTTTTCAAATCCTCAACCGCCCTGAAAATGAAAATGAACAATGTTTTAGGCAAGTGCAAGATAAGATGTTCTTTGATAAATTATAAGAAGTGTGTCATACAAATGCTTTGTTTGAATGGTTGGCATAGTTTTTTTTGACCTAAAAGCCACAAAGATTTTTATAACTACAGTATCTTAAATGTGGATATTGGAGCACACTCGATGCTTGTATGGAAACATACTTACATGTGAGCAAGGCCAAGCAAAAACATAACCAACATCTCCTACTGTTTGGAATTTTTCATATGGTCTAACCAGTTCACATCACAGAGATTTGTAGAGCCACAGACAGAGACTGCACCGTACTGCTCTCCAAGCATGTCTCCTTCAACCACATATGTTCTATCTTTGCCCCCCTAAAATTCCATTGGTCACGGGTTTGTTTTTGCTTCTCAAATTGATTGAAAAGAACATGACTTCAGTTTTATCCCATTTTTGCAAGAAAATGAAACATTTGTTATTCATAAAACTAGGAAGATTTCACTTTACCCAAAGAAGGACAATTTCATAGAGAATTAGACCAACTACAATTATACAACCGTTTGGATACCTAGCATATATGTACCTGCTTAATGACTTGGTGAAGACCACCTAACTTGGCTGCATTGCTATTTTCAGTATGAGCATTCTGCAATTAAATAGGAAGAGGTGTGAATGGAGACACATAATCAGCTCAAGAATGATAATTTCCAGGAGTTCCGATATCATGTACTAGGAATGCACTAAGTAGCCTTATTCTACACATACTTTCGGTCTCATTAGATTAAGGTTTTGTTACAACATAATAATTTATTTTGAAAGCTAAACATGCATGCATGATGGAAACAAATGAAGTACTCGTCATGTAAACTAGAAGTGTATCCATGTTTTGCTGTGCCGGCCAATAGTGCTGAGTGATCTTGCGACGTTGTTTCCATCATATATTCATTGTACTATAATGTAAACAAATGCTAAACATGCCAGGCCAGGAACAATTTAAGTTCATATGTGATTATAAATTATCAAATGTAACAGTGACCATAAATCAATGGATTATGACATGTTTAATCATAGAGTATCAATTGCTAGCCAACATTTGGAAGTTAAAAAAACATTAATCACGAGCCAAATAAACAGGGAAGTGGACTTCATGAATTTTTTCATCAAACTGCGTGAGCAAAATAGCTTGTCATGTAACCTTACACCTCCAGTCCATGATTCCTTTGAAATGCTCTCCTCTGAAATGGACAAGGAGATAGTAAATGATTTGCATGCTTTATCAAAGGTAACACCTGTTGGGCATGAAAAACATGACCATTTTTCAGTGTCAGGAATGGCAACATCATTCGACATTTTTGTTTCTCCTTAGAGATATCAAGGCTAGTAGGACGTTGAAGTAGCTAAATAATGGAAGGTGAATGAAATCAAACCCTGCGCTGTAGGCAGAATTAAACTACAAGATAATATTATCAATGGCAAATGATAGCCATTATTAGATAAGAACTGTCAGATAGCAGAAATAAGAAAATCCTCTTTGCAATCAGGAGAAGCAGAGCCAAATCAGCAGAGTAACACCTATGTACCTCTGTTATACTTCTGAATATATATAGTGAGCATTTCATTAAGCAAATAATTAGCATATTTGAATATTATAACTGATATAGTTGGTTTCCAACTATCAAATATTTTCTCCCGATTCCTTTTTTTTTTTGCTGAACTAGATGTACTATTCATGCAATCATGCTCATAACAAAAGATACATTATTGTTCTATTCTCTAATTCACTAGGGTAATGAAGAAATTTCAAGTAAAATATGTTCTGTGATCTTTTATTTATTTTTATTTTCTGGGTGAAACATAACAAGCTATGTGATTGTTGAATACACGAACGCAATCAAAACATGGATGCGCCATTTTCGTGTCCCCTGTCTATCGGATTTTACTTGGTTGTGTGATGTGAAAATTCTGAACATGTTATCAGTTTTCTACTAACTTCGAATCTTAATTCCATTTGTTTGAATGCAGGGGCACAGGTGCGGCTGTGGGCTGTGGCTAAACCAATTTGTACTACTTGCCAGAAAGCAGTAACTACAAACAGACAAGGGAGGCGGCTAGACAGACCTGTATGATCGCATCACTTGAGATCAACTGGAGTGAGTCCAATAAATAGCACTCGGGCTTGAAACGTCTGAGGTGGAATCATGCGCTGGTAGCTCCAACGCAACAATGCCGATGGTCACCAATCCCCACCTGATGTCTAGAGTTTTGCCGCGAGGGCCACACGCGAGGACGGATGGCAAAACGGTGACAAGGAGCGGAGCCAAAGGTGGTCGCCGGCGCCCGGCGCCAACACTGCTGCCCCGCAAAGCCGTCATTGCCACGGAACAGGTTGTACGCCAGACACGAGTGCCGTCCAGGCTGATAGTTTTTCATCTCTCCCCACGATCTGTAAACAACAAGCAACCCAACCGAGAAGCAATCAAACCGAGCGAACATGCAAACTGTATGTACGCCCAATGTTCAGAAGATTTTTCTATTGATGTGACTCCTACCAGGCTACCACGGACCAGAGCACCTTCAGTTTGCAGACTTGAACAACTAAAATTTACAGCGATTAAGTAGGAAATCAATTTACTACAGAAGTACTCCCTCTGTTCCGAAATGTAAGTCGCTGGGGCAAATGTTCCGACCAGGTGAAAATGGGCAAATGGACATTTATACCCTCAGTTTAAAATTTGAATCAGGTCGTCTTCTACCTCCGCCTCCGCCCTCCACCTCCGCCTCTGCCCTCCTCCTCTGCCTCCACCCCCGCCCTCCACCTCCGCCTTCGCCCCCGCCCTCCACCTCCACGCACGCCGTCCTGGGGCTCCTCCTGGCCCGCGCCCAGGTGGTGCTCTGCTGCCGCCCGCTGGTGGAGGCGGGCTGGTGCTCTGCTGTCGCCCGCTGGTGGAGGCGGGCTGGTGCTCTGCTGCTGCCAGCGAGCTGCTGCTGTCCGCTGGTGGAGTCGACCTGTTGCCGGCTGCTGGTGAAGGCGAGCTGGTGCTCGTGCACGCCCAGGGGAGCTGTTGCCGCCGAAGTACTCACCGCACACAGGAGCTGTTGCCGCTGAAGTACTCGCCGATGCACAGGAGCTGCTCGCCTAGGTTCATCTCCTCGCCCAGTACCCGCTCTGCATCAATTTGATGATCATAAACTAAGACTTGCTCATTTGAATAAACAATTTGATGAATTAATTGTACTGAATTTGGCATAACTTGGTGCTGATATGTGTATATATAGATGCACTGATGGAGTAGAAGAATGCCAAACAAAATAAACTTGGAGTATACTGATGGAATAGGAATTAACCTGTACCGTACATAAAGCAAAATTCAGAACAGTGTGGGTATTACTCCAAGCAAACTGATGGCCAGGAGAGAACCTGCAGCATTTAACAACATTTTAGGCAAATCTTCGCTGGAAAAAAGAGTACTGCATTAAATCTGATGATAGCATTTCAGACATTTTCAGGCAAATCAAAGCATTTAACAGCTAGACTTTCACTGTAGCATTTCAAGCATTTTCAGGCATACTCCTAGACTTCACTGTAGCATTTCAGGCAAATCATACTCCTAGATCGAAGCATTTAACAGCAAATCATACTTGTAAGACCTGACAAAACATCTTGAATTGATAATCTACAGGAAACTTGCTTGAATGTAATCCAAGCTGTACCTTGATCTGTCCTATTGTAGTGAAGATCTTTTTTTTGCGGGGAGTAGTGAAGATCATTGACAGAATGATTGACAAAAGGTTCATTGAAATGGAGTAAATAACAGAATCTGGTTAAGCTATTGCTGCATACTCCTAGCTTAGCTCCTAGCTACTCAAAATAAGTAGCAATACTGATGTAGTAATACTGTCAAATTTAGTTTGCATAGTCTGAAAAATTCTACTCTAAAAAGTAACAGCAGTGACAGCAAAATATTCTGAGTAAAAGAGTAAAAGAAGAGATGGCCTACACTTTATTACAGTTAAAATTACTCTAAGCACTTTATTACAGTTTGTACTCCAAGCACAAGTATTAAAATTACTCCTACACTTTATTACAGGTTATACTCCAAGCACACAGCAGAGTACTGAGAAGCAGCAACAGTACTACCTGAAAGCAGCAGAAGATGGTTGTCCCAGACCTCAACTGCACTCCACCTGCAGAAGATGAAATGGATGATGATGATGCAGGAGTACAAATGGATGAAGATGCAGGAGTACAAATGGATGAAGATGCAGGAGTACAACATGCAGGTACAACTACAGTGGCATTTCAGAAATTTTCAGTTAATGATGGAAGAAAAAAATCAGTTAAATTACATAATACAGTTTGATGATATGATCATATCATCATTTGATTATATCATCATATCATCAAATGATCAAATGATGATATGATCATATCATCAAATGATCAAATGATGATATGGTCATATAATCAAATGATGATATGATGACCATATGATCATTTGATCATTTGATGATATGATCATCACCAATATCATATCATCAAATGATCATTTGATGATATGATCATATCATCATTTGATCATTTGCTTATGTTCATTTGACCATTTTTCCTTTGATCCTTTGATCATTTTTCCTTTGTTGTATTTCTTCATGTAGGTGTTGAGCATTCAGTTAAAAAAAGGGATGGCCTCGATGACAAGCAAAAGTATGCTGCTTATGTTGCAATGCACACACTATGCATGAGTAGAGGGGGCAAATTTGAAAGAGATGACAGGAAAAAGATTGCCAGTTTCTTTGGAGTGGGTGTATGGAATGTACAAAGAGTTTGGAAGAAAGCAATGAAGCAAATTGGTAAAGGTCTGGAGGTGGATCTTTCAAGTCAGAGAAAAGGGAATTGTGGAAGAAAGCCAAAGGACATCAATCTAGATCAAATACCTACCATCCCACTTAACAGGAGGTCTACTATCAGGTCACTTGCTTGGCAACTCGGGTGCAGCCCTACGACACTCCACCGGAAGTTCATGCTAAAGTTGATAAAGAGGCATACGAACTGTTTGAAGCCAGCTCTAAATGAAAAGAACAAAATGGATAGAATTAAATTTTGCTTGTCAATGCTCGATGAGACAACAACACAAACTGAAAGGCCAAAATTCAAGACCATGCACAACATTATTCATATTGACGAGAAATGGTTCTATATGACCAAGAAAAAAAGGAACTATTATCTGCTGTATGGGGAGGAAGAGCCTACGAGAACTCTGCAAAACGGCAGTTGTATTGGAAAGGTTATGTTCTTGACAGCTGTTGCTAGGCCGAGGTGGGATAATGAAGGAAATGTGACCTTCTCTGGAAAAATTGGAATTTGGACGTTTGTGAAAGAAGTTCCGGCTCAGAGGAGAAGTGATAACAGGCCCAGAGGAACATTGGAGACAAAGTCCATAAAAGTCAACAGACAAGTAATGAGAGAGTTCATGATAGAGAACCTACTGCCAGCAATACAAGCATCTTGGCCTGAGAATGATGCTGGGCAAACCATCTATATACAGCAAGACAACGCTAAGCCCCATATCTTGCCTAACGACCCAGAATTTGTAGCGGCTGTGGAAAGAACTGGACTTGATATCAGACTAATTCAACAACCTGCCAATAGCCCTGATCTGAATGGCCTTGACCTTGGGTTCTTCAACTCGTTGCAATCTCTGACAGATTGTCTAAGCCCTAGAACGCTTCAGGATCTTATCAAGGGTGTGCTAGATGAATTTGAAAACTATGAGGTTTACAAGCTGAACAGAGTTTTCCTATCTCTACAAGCTTGCATGATTGAAATCTTAAACCATGCAGGGGGCAATGGGTATAAAATACCCCATGCGAACAAGGAAAGGCTAGAGAACCTTGGGATGCTACCTCCAAGACTTAAATGCCCTCAAGAGGTATATGCAAATGCCCTGCACAATATTGGGATAATGGAGAGAGTTGCTTGTTGAGATGCTTCAGGAGTTGCTTGTCGAGATGCTTGAGGAGTTGCTTGTTGAGATGCTTGTTGAGATGATTGTCGAGATGATTGAGGAGATGCTTGAGGAGTTACTTGTTGAGATGCTTGTTGAGATACTTGTCGAGATGCTTGAGGAGATGCTTGTTGAGATGCTTGTCGAGATACTTGTCGAGATGCTTGAGGAGTTGCTTGTTAAGATGCTTGAGGAGTTGCTTGTTTAGATGATTGTCGAGATGCTTGAGGAGTTACTTGTTGAGATGCTTGTTGAGATACTTGTCGAGATGCTTGAGGAGTTACTTGTTGAGATGCTTGTCGAGATATACTTGTCGAGATGCTTGAGGAGTTGCTTGTTAAGATGCTTGAGGAGTTGCTTGTTGAGATGCTTGTTGAGATACTTGTCGAGATGCTTGTCGAGATACTTGTTGAGATGCTTGAGGAGTTGCTTGTTAAGATGCGTGTGATTATTTGTGTGGAATATATGTAAACCCTAGAGATGAGGCTTGTGTGGAGTATATGCAACTCCTTGAGAAGAGACTTGTGTTGAGTGCATCATTTGTATGATCATTTTCGGGAAACCCCATGTGAAATTACTCCATATGTTTGCAAAAGGCTTCTATGGACTGGATTTTACTCCATATATATGATCATTTTTGTTTGAAAAGTTTCATTTAATTTTGTGTGGAGTGCATGATTTGTGTGATCATTTTTGTTTAATTAAGAGAGAAGAGGAGAGGGCACTGGAAGAGAGAGAAAGCAAGAAAAGAGGTCAGAAAATATGCTTCAAATTTTGACAAAATTTTAGTTAATTTTGACTCCAAATTTACAACTGCTCCTCTCTTGAGACAAAACTTCGGTGAATCACTGAATATTTTCAGACAAAACTTCAGTGAATCACTGAATATTTTTAGATACAGAAGCTGGAGTAACAGAAGTTGCACATGCATAAGTACAGAAGCTACACAACTAAATTTTGTCTTCATAAATTTTCTGAAGAAGCACATGCAGAACTAAGACAAATTTTTTGAAGTTTAACAAAACTACAGAAGCTGCACCATGACAAAACTACAGAAGTTGGAGTACAAATTTTCTAAAGAGAGAAGAAGAAAATTTACTCCAGGGCCACATAAGTAACAGAAAAAGGTTTCTACTAAAGCAAGAAAAATGCTACTGCTAATGCAAGCACAAGTCAACTGCTACTGCTAATGCAAGTTAAAGCACAAGTTACTGCTACTCTAGTTTTAAGCAAGCATCACTAGAGCACTCCAAATCATCAATTCAAGCTACTGCAGTGCAAGCTAGTGCTACTCCTACTCCCTTTTGTCAGAAATCTACACCTAATAAACAAATCTAAACATTTCAGATTTGGAGTAGTACAAAAATATGGGTTAATTTCCTTTACATTTCAGTTTTCACAGCTCCTCCAATATGAATTTTGTCAGCAGGTCACACAGGAAGCATAGTTCAACTAATGTTCTCAGGAAGAACAAAATCCTCTGCGCCACCGCAGCTAAGTACAACAACATCTGCAGCTAAGAAGAACATCTGCAGCTAAGTACAGCAACATTTGCACGGCCGCCGCCTCCTCCACCACACACTCATTAACCCCCGTGAGTGGCCAGGCCATGGAGAGATGGATTGGTTCCTTACCTTGAGATTCAGCTCGTGAGTAGGCGCTCTGCTGTCGCCCTGCTGCTCCGTTGCTCCGCCGCTGCTCCGCTGTCGCCTTGCTGCTCCGTTGCTCCGCCGCCGCGACGCTGCTCCACATCCAGCGTCACTTCGTCACCGGCGTCGGGGCACGCGGATCCATCATCGGCGCGCGCGGATCCAGCGCTGGCGCACGCGGACCCAGCGCCTCCGCCGCCCAGAAGCTCGTCGCCGGCGCTAAAAAGGCAGTCTTTTGACCTTGGCGTGATGGATTTCTGGCGCCCGCCCTGGGAGAAAACGGGTCACGACATGGGAGGAAGTGGCGACGACAGGGGGGAAAGGAGAGGCCGGCGATGACGGGAGGAAAGGAGAGACCGGCGACGGGAGTAGAGGAGAGGCGGGCGAGAGGAGGGGATTTGGGAGAGGCGGGCCAGAGGGGAGGCAGACGAGAGGAGCGACTAGAGCGAGTGGAACGAGAAAGGGAGCGAGTGAAGCGGTGGGAGGGCATTTTAGGAAAGTAGAAAAATCTCGTAACGTGAAAAAGTTTGTACGTGGGTCGCTCCAGCGACTTACATTTCCGAACAGAGGGAGTATGAGATACTAGAAGAATTTGAAGATTTTCCGTACCATAGCTTGAGCGATCAGATCACAATGGGCAGGGGAACGACGAATCTGGGGTGGCTACCCTAGGCGACACAGATGTACTTCCGTGCTTGCTCTGCATATTCCACCTATAGGTTGAAGACGAAGTTGTACGTCGCAGCAGATGCTTCCTCCGATCTGCCGCCCAATCGCCGCCGCCGCCGCCCCCTGGGCAACCGCCGGCCGGTCTCTGTCCCCCAACCTCCGCCGCATCCAATCGCTCGCCGCCCACCGAGTCTCCCTCAGTCCGCCACCAAACGAATCGATCGCCGCTCCTGTGTGGAGGCGATGCACATCACCGGCCAGGGAGTGCTCCCATTAGATGGATTTGGAGGTTGAAGGAGATAAGTGGGGAGATGGCGGGGCGTGGGTGAGAGAGAATATACACGGGGAGATATTTTCTAGCGGCAAAAGAAAAATAGGAGCGCCAAGGGCCAAAATAATTTCCTCCAAACGAAATGCAGGAAAACTTAATTTTAATCATTTAGGAAAATAACAAATTTTTTTCTACATACTGATATAATTTCCGTGTTGTGTATATTGATATATTTTTCTAAAACATGGTCAAACATACATTTGTTTGACTTTTGAAAAAACAAATACACCTCAAATAAAGGAACGAATGGGCCGGTGGTCATACACTTGCTCTCTTATTTTTTTTGCACATATGTCATTAAGAAGCAAACATTAGGGCCCGCGTCGCTCCACACGGCGATGAATCTAGCCACCACAAATAACCGCCTCCTCCATCGTCTTCCCCCCTCACCGCTGTCGTGGTGCGCCGCCAGGAAAAGCCTGTGTGGCAGCCGCAGCGGCGGGCTTCTTCTTGAGGGAGTGGGCGTCCCCGGAAGTGGTGTGACTCTTCAAACCTGTAAGCTCGAAAACCGGGTCACACTAGTGCCGGGTCTCATCGTGGGGAATGACCCCAACATTAGCCCCTAGTTTAGCTTGGATTTATCAGACGATGGCGGCGTCTTGGTGTCACACCCCCCTTTCCATGGGGGCTTTTCCTTTGGAGTTGGATATTGGCAAGCGGGGTCAGTGGAAGACGTCGGTGTTGGCGTCGAGACTTTCTCTGGCAACGATGATGAGGGGAGCAATATCGAAGACATGGCAATGGTTGGGGCGTAGTCGGCTCTTCTACGACGGCTTGGTTGTTGCTGTGAAGTCAAAGTTGTGATGGTGGGGTCTCGATGGCATACGATGTCGGAATCAGGTGGTTCGTTCAATGGTCATATGCAGCACTAGATGTACCTAGTTCTTCTTCATGATTCTCTGTGAGAGTCGGAGTTACGATGTGTAGTCATAGGCGACTGAGTTTCTGGTGTAGATCTTCATAAATCTTCACACGACCTGTACAGTGTGGATTGGGTCGACGATCACCTACGGCGGATTTGAAATTTTGCTCAAAGTTCAGGAATGGCGAGGACACCTCTAGGGGAGTAGTGATGACGATGACACATACGTGTTATCTCAACGAGGCTCTCTTTGGAATAGTGTGCGGTGGGGTATCTTCTGTGTGTCGCTCAATGATTGTGTTTGCTTTTCCCGGTTCTTCATAATTAACCGGGCTATTTTGTTCTCGCTTGGTTTTCTCCAATTAACTGAGCAACTTTTTTTAATGAATGCAGGAATCCTATCGTTTCAAGAAAAAAATTATTATTGCTCATATATTGTCGGCGATTGTTTTCTAAAGAAAAAATAATAATGATAACAAAATGTAATTATAATGTTATGATGTACAATGTCGACCATACGGAGGAAGGGCATGGTGGCACAATGAGCTCACAAGAATTGGCGCGACTTGGTGTGAGCGCGGTGATGAACACGAGACGAGCGTTACACGGAATAAAGTTTTGTTTCTTCTTGTGCTAGAAGAGAGCACATCCTTCCCACGGGTAACTATGCGTGGTGTGCGGGTTTGCACACGTAGCAACTACCTGAAATTTTGAAAAAGTTTTGTGTCTTCTTCTTTTTTTTACTTATTTTCTATTTTATTTTCCACATCTTTTTCATTAATTTAACAATATTTAGAATTTATTTTTTCTATAAATCTTTCTAACTGTTCCTGGAATTCAAAATTTTGTTCACGTTTTCCGAAAATATATATTTTTAAAATAAAAAACAGAAATTTATATTTTCTTCGCAATTTTCAATAAATGTTTGAAAATATAAAAAATAATTTGAATTTTTAAATTTTGTTCCTGTTTTCAAAACTTGTACCCTTTAAAATTCGTCATTTCAAAAATTGCTCTTGTTTTTAAGGATATTCAGAATATTCAAAAAGTATTTACATTTTAATGTTTAGGGGGGATTTCAAAATTTATTTATATTTTTCAAAAAATGTTCAAATTTTCAGTTCACATTTGTTTTTAAAAACTATAATTTTAAATGAAATTTGCATTGTTTTTATATTTGAGATTTCAATTTTTTTTGGCAGTTTCCGAAAATAATCAGAAACGTTTCTGAATCTCGAGGCTGCAGTGTATTATTAAATATTTTGCACTTGGTAACATTCACCAAGAGTTATCCGCTCCATTGGCAAGCAGCGGAGTTCAGCTGCGCTAGGTTTTGAGTTCAAGTTCGCTAGGTCACTCCTGCTTTGGGATTTTTAGGTCGTGCGTTAAACAAAATCACATTGGGCCTGCTGGGCCGACCCAGTTGTCTTAACAATGTGCGTCTACACAGATCCTGGTTTTGAGAAGGTTCAAGCTCCGGTTTTTAGGTTCCTGAATAATTTTGTCTGGTTTTCTCTTTTAGTTTGATTTTTCGTTTTTTTTCTTTTTAGATTTTTCGTTTATTTGTCACAAAATATATCCTGGTTTTGAGAATGTTCAAGCTCCAGTTTTTAGGTTCCTGAACAATTTTGTCTGGTTTTCTCTTTTTGTTTGGTTTTTCGGTTTTTTTCCTTTTTAGATTTTTTTATTTGTTTCTTTTTTATTTTATGTTTCTTTTTTCTTTTCACTTTTTCTTTCTTTTTTCATTTTCATTTTCCTTTTTTGCCTTTTATTTTTCAATTTGACTTTATTTTTAATATTTATTTCGAAAATTTCAAATTTTGTTAAAACTTTGTTCAGGTTTTCCAAAAAATATTCGGTTATAAAAAATGTACAGGAATTTCAAAAATATGTTCGTCTCTTTAAACTTTCTCCACAAGTTGAAAAAATGTTCAAGATCTCTAAAATATGTTTCTTTAGTCAGAAACTAAAAAAATGTTCGCATTTCAGAAAATATTCAAGAATATCAAAAAATGTTCATGATTTAAAAAAATTGTTCGAATTTCATGAAATGTTCCATATTTCAGGATTACGAATTTTCTTCAGAAATTAAAAAATGTCCACGTTTCAGAAAATGTTCAAGAACTTTAGAAAATGTTCTTGATTTCAAATCGTTCGGAATTTCATGAAATGTTCCATTTTAAAAAATTTGTTCACAAATTCAAAAAAATGTCCGCGGTTAATTTTTGCTCCAAATATAATGAAATGTTCCACTTTTCAAATATTTGTTAAAAGATTCAAAAAAATCGCAGTTTCAACAGCTGTTCAGAATTTCATAATTTGTTCACAAATTCAAAAAATGGTTTATGTTTTCAAAAACAATATTTTCCGTTCAATTTTTCTGCCTTTGCAAAAAAAATGTTCACATATTCAGAAAATGTTCTTGTCTCCATTTTTTTTCAGGAATTGAAGACATGTTGGTACTTTTTCAAAATATACATTAAGAAAAGTTCACCCCAGTAACTAATTCAGATTCGCTACAATAGCTACTTTCGGTTCGCTTCAGTACTAGTTCCGGTTCTACATCGATGTTTAGTTCTTTAAGCTATGCACTGCCTTATTGACAATAATATTTGCTTAGCAGTATTGGCTTGGAGCGCTATAGTACACAGTTGGTCTCCCGTTCGAATCCTGGGTCGTGCATGTTTCCTTTTTCTGTTCTCTTTTTTGTCCCGCGCTAGAACTCGATGGGCCGGCCCAGTCAGGCTCCCTCTCTGTGCGTCACGCTGACAATTTGATGCAAAGGGCGTCAAATAGGGTTCCCAGGTCTGGGAGGTGCGCGCCAAGAGATTTCTGTTCCGTGTTTCAACCAAAAAAATTGAGTTTCGTCAAGAGAATTCTGTTTCATTTGTTGGCAGAGATGGGCAGGTCATTAGTGTTTTGTCCATTTTATTAGTTTGATTTTATTCACAGCCTACCATTACAAGATTATATGTTATTACTCTAGAAAAGATTATAGATTATTATTAAATTCTTATCTAAGCCATAGTGCCGTCTTTTAAAACGTCTCAAAAATCGTGGCTACATATCTACACATGAAAATAATAAAGAAAATGATGCGCCTCTAAAGGTGAAATTTGTGACGCTATGCACATCGTCCTAAAAAGCGTCTCTACATAATAGGTACTTCCTAATGTAGAGGCGAATATAAAAGCGTCTTAGAAAAAGCGTACCTACTGACATGTTTTGTTGTAGTCCCGTCCGTCGTCGTCGCGCCGCGGTCCGGCCCGTTCGTACGTATACACTCTCTCGCTCTCGCGTACCCGCGCCGCGCGCGCACCCGACCCGTGCGTACGAGGCCACGCACTGCAGTGTACATATATACGTACACAGACACACACATATGTACACACATACACACACATATATACACACACATACACACACACGTACACACACATATACACACACACATTTTTTTTACTTATTTTCTGTTTTATGTTTTCTGTTTATTAGAAAATTTAATTAGATATTAATTAGCTAGGTATGCATGTGAGATTTGAACTAGTTGAATAATTAATAGAACTAGTTTATTTTTAGTAAGAAAATTGTCGAACTAGTTTATTTAGGTATATGAGATTTGAACTAGTAGAATAATTAATATAACTAGTTTATTTTTGGTAAGAAAATTGTCGAACTAGTTTATTTAGGTATTTTAGATTTAAACTAGTTGAATAATTAATATAGTTAGATATATATTTGAATTGGCTAGATATTAATTAATGTTAGATAGTAATAACTGTTTAATGTTTCACCTATATGAACATATAGGAAATGTCATCTGATGACGAAAAAGATTTCATTATGTGCGAACACTGTGAAGACCAGCGCGGCCTGTGCGACAGAAAATTTTTTGTTGATGGTAGACGCTTCAACATTAAGCTGAATGAGACATTCAAAATGGATACAGTAAGTCACAATGGCAATTATTATTTGAATGCAAAACTTATGCTTCATTTGCTTCAACTTATAATTTTAAAGCATGACTTATGCTTCATTTGCTTCAACTTATAATTTTAAATTTTCACTATTCTACTAGCGCATCCCCTGCCATGCAAGAATTTTTGTCTTGAATAAGATAGGTTTTAGTGCTATAGATGATATGAAGGTAAAGAGAGTTTACTTGAAGACGGAGAATGTGTATACTTTCAACGTCAAATTATATTTGGAGACACATACACCCATTTTGAATGCAAAACTTGGCAAGCACTATGCAAGGCTTATGCATTTGAGCCTGATATGGTTATCACCTTTGATATTCGTCCGGAAAATGATATTGAAGGTAATATAGACATCTGGGTCGATGTGCAAACGCCTCCAGTTCTACCATTATGTGAGTTTTTTTCAACCATGCAGGCATATGTTTATGTCTTTGATACAGTTTATTAAAAATAGTTGATAACTAATTTGTATTGTCAGCTTATTTTGGTTCAAGCAAACATGTCCGGCGCTTGGTAGACAGGACCTACTACTGCCCCGGGGCTCAACTAAACTGCGAGGAGATAAGTCATTATGTTTTATGGCTTGAGGATCTTAATACTGTCAAGACAAATTTTTTCCCTGAACTTAGAAATGTTAGTACTCAAAACGTGCGACCAATGGTGATCGTATTGAACTATGGTCACATCTATAATCGAAAGATGGTAAGATTTTAACTATTTGTCCTTAATTAGTGCATCTTTTGCATACATTATTTTTGAAGCTAAACTTTCATTGTTTAGTATATTAATTATTATACGATGTTCTTCAACAGGGACTTCCGATGACAGTTGTGCCTTAGTGGATCGACACAAAAGATCACATGTCAATGGTTAGCTTACGACCAAGATTTCCTACATTACACATGAGTGCATTCAGGATTTCTGAAAGCGAAGAATGCTTAATAGTGAAAGATTGGAGCAAAATTATTAACGATCACAGCGAAGTACTAGGGGACAGCAAGCTGAAGCGCAAACCATGATTAGGAGACAGATTCATCTGCATGCTCCAGTATAATGAATCAGGAAAGTTATAAATGTTCTATGCTATTCTACCTGAGAGGGAGCAGCAGGAGTAGCTAGTTCATGCTCTTAATTAGTACTTGTCCTCTCTCATGTCCGTATTGTCCTGAACTTCGATGTTGGTGATGATTATGTTGAACTCGATGATATCTTTGGTTCTGTTACAAAGTGAAGGTTTCTTCTTTAAGCTAGCCAGTGTTGTGGATGATTAGATAGCTAGCGGTAATGACTATATATGATGATTAAATAGTGATAATTAATGACACTACGATGATTTTTAGCTAGCTAGAGTTTATTTATTTATTAATATGCGATGATGATGATGATGATGATGATGACGACGACGACTACAACTCATTATAACGTAATAATCCTAAATTAATTTGATAACACAAATTTAATTGAAAAATAAAAAATAAAACAAAAACCCACAAACATTTAGTACCGGTTGGTGTTACCAACCGGTACTAAAGGGCTCCCGACCCCCGGAGCTGGCTCGTGCCACGTGGTTTCCCTTTAGCACCGGTTCGTGCTGAACCGGTACTAGGGGGGGCCTTTAGTGCCCACACTTTAGTGCCGGTTACTAAACCGGCACTAAAGGGCCTTACGAACCGGTGCTATTGCCCGGTTCTGCACTAGTGTCATGCTTCAGGGCGGTGGCCGGGGCGGCGGCGACACGACCAAAGAGGCGGCCGAAGCGCGGCCATCATCGGCTGTGGTGGGGCGGTGGTGCCAGAGTTCGCCATCCCTGCTCCAAGGCGGAGCCCAGGCAGTTGGCGCAGGCTCGGCGGCAGCCACGGACACGGCCGGGCAGAGCGCGGAAAGCGCAGCCACGGCCTGGCGCGTGCTCCAAGCACGACCTCGCCGGACGGGGCGGCGAGTAGCGTGAGCGCTTCGCCCGTCTCCTCAACCTTCTCCACCACCGCCCGTGTGCTCGGCCGCGAGGGCCGCCATGACGTCGTCTGTGACCTGCTCGACGAAATGCCGCTTCCTACTTGAGCCTGAACACTGCTTTCGCAGGGCGCAATGAGTGGAAAATTTTGCACACCCAGGCAAAAATTTTCGCCGGCAGACCCCCAAGCGGCGTAAAAAAAGCCTCCTGGAGGTGCCAACGAGTGGAGATGCTCTAAGAGGAGAAAGCAAGGTAGGACATTAACCCCCCATGGATGCTCCAACCAAAATTCAAAGATATCCAAATTGATGGAATTCCTGGGAGCCGGAGTTGTTTGTCCCAATGCCATCGACCATGGTCAGGTTTGGGCAGTGAGCGTGCTCTCATGTCATACTTGTGCAAGGTGTTACCGTGCATATTGCATGGCATCTCGTCATCATCATCAAGCCAGGCCTCAAGGAACCCACAAATACTCTACCATTCCCTTTGCTCAATACACATCATCACGAGACTTCTTGTCGTTTTCCTAGGGTTAGGGCAAACTCTTCTCTCCAAACTTCTTCAGCGAACCCGTGGATTCTACTACCCTCTGCATGCCGCTTCAGCGGTCGATGGCGGGTAGGGGAATCCCGGTGCCTCCGCTCCGGTTAGTAGTTTAGGTTAGGATTTTGTAGACCTCACAGGTGCGGTGCTCGGGTGGATGGCGGCGCAACTTCTTTGAGTTTGTCTTCCGGACTCTGATCCTTCTCGAGTACGCCTGTCTGGACGTAGTCGACGAAGCTCCGACATAGATTCACGTCGTCTCTTTGGGGCAGTGAGGTTAGGGTTTCTCATCTTGTGCCGAATTTGGTGTCAGGTGCTTCAGATCTATGCAAGGGTTCAATGACGATGACTGCCGCTCCAGGGCGATGGTCCTTAGGGGCACATGCACGAAGACTTCCCGACTGTCATCGACAAGGTCAAGCCAGCTTCGGCAGCGGAGCGGCGACAGCGGCGCGTCGACGGCTTGTTCTGGTGGCAGTAGTGATTGTTTGGGGGCCTTGGAATCTCAATGTAATTTTTATTATGTTCGAGATGCTTTGTACTTCTATTGAACTTTGATAATAGATCTAGATCTTTTTTGAAAAAAGGAACCAATATGTGTAGAAATTACATACTCCCTCCATCATGGGTGTGTAGGGCATTTTACGAAAACCAAAACTTGGTTTTATTAGCCGGCCCACAGTATCTAGTTTAGTAATCTCTGCGATTAACTCTCTACCCCAACCCCCTCAATAATCTATGCAATGATCAAACAAATTTCGTTTGAGGTTTAAGCAACCTACTAAATGCCATCTAGATCCACCATTTTAACCAGGAGGGAACTGTATGTGTCATTTTACATTAGTATAATCCACTGAAATATATTGTCAAAATGAAAAAAAGTTGCCTCCCTTTCGAAATCACTAGCACCCAACTACTCAGCATAAAATGTATGTTTTATGGAAACTATTTTTTGCCAGGTGTATTGTCAAACTTTTGTATGATTTGTAGAAAAAAGATACCAATAACTATGATATGCAGCTAAATGGAGTACGAAAATATACGGAATACGAAAATATGTTTCATGATGAATCTAGTGGTGCTGATTTGGTACTATACGTCACAAAGACAAAGAGCAACCGGTCCCTTCATAGATCGATTTAGGACCGATGGACGCAAGTGAGGACTCGATGGCCGGCAAGGAGGGCATGCAGTGTCCTCCCGCTCCTCCCACTTACGACTACCACGACGAGGTAGTGGCCCTTCGTCCTCATTGATCCACGCGCCTACTTCGCCGACCGCAAGAACGGCACCACTGCCGTCTGCGATATGGAGGGCCCCAAGCTCAAGGGCCAACTCCAGCTCACCTTTTGCGCCGTCACCCCACCGCTCGTCTCTTACATCTGCGTCCACACCACCCACATGAACCACACCGAGTTCGCCGTCTCACCCTGCATCATGGCCACTGAGACCGACGGCGGCCTCGTCCTCCTATGCGTCTTCATTAATGTTTTAAATAACCCGCTATAACTTCGCTATAGCACGATATAGCATTTACAAAAGACCTTGCGCTAATAGGCATGAGAGCAGTTTTTTGTAGGATGAGCTACACGGTGCCCACTATCTTAGGCGTCCGATCTAAGTTTTGCTGCATGTGGATATGTGCATAGATTCAGAAATTATCAGTTCTGCCAGACGATCAAAGGTTAATAGTCTGGCATGTGTACTGTACACACGACATGATGTGCCATGCATGGGTCCGCCAGACCCAGTGATTCCATCACCGGTGGGGCCCAACTGTCGCATCTGGACGCATGCTGCCGCTGGATGCTTTTGTCCACACACATTTCTCGTCTCTCCCCTCTCATGGTCCTAATTCTCCTTTGTCTTTCTTCTCTCTCTCTGTCCCTCTCTCCTCTCCCTCGCTTCTCTTTCTCTTCTCTCTCCCTCTCTTCTCTCTCTCCTCTCTATTTCTGCCATCTCTTACAAGTTCTCTCTCATACAATTCTTCTTTCACACCGAGAGTTCTACGTGTTGTCCAAACATTTCTCCCCTCCTCCCTCACAGTCCAAAATCTCCTCTCTCTCCCTCTCTCCCTCTCTTCTCTTCTCTCTCTTCTCTCTTCTCTCACATTGCGGCGATGTCTTACAGCTGTGCATGTGCTGCATGTTCAACATGTAAAGTTCACGAGAGAGGGAGAGAATGGACAGTAGTGAAATGTACAGTGACGCGTCAGTTTTATAATAGATGTTCCATGTGAGCCCGTACTGCATGTGAGGCTGACCAGCTTTGAATCCCCACCGATCTACGAGGGGAACAGTGACCTATAACGCCAAAAAGGGGTAGACCCTGCAGGACCTAAACCTACCGCTAATCACTGGCGTGTCCACCTAGCTGCACAAATCAAGAGGCAAAATTAATGGTCTAGATAGAGAGCACCGTGTAGCTCGACCTGCATAGCAACTTTCCCAATAGGCATTGATTCAAACAAATGAATAAACCTTTTAAATAGCATGCTATAGCGCCGCTATAGCACCCTATAGCGTTTAGAAGAGGTCTGCCGCTAAGAGGTTTAGCGCCCTATTTAAAACTATGGTCGTCATAGGTAAGCGTCCAACCGATGTCCAGCTTCCAGTAAATCGCCAATACTTCGTCTATGATGCCTGCGATCGCCAACTTTACCACCTCCCGCACCCTGCCCCCAACACGAAATCAACGTGTTGTCGCTCGCCAGCATGCGCGAGCCCAACAAACACTCCAAAGGCACCGGCATCAGCGACGACAACTTCACCCTACGCCCTCATGGACAGGCGGAGACCGGTCACTTCGTCGTTGCCGCACAAGCTCACATATTCTGTGGTAAAAAAATCTCAGCTCTGCATCTATCACTCAGCTACCAAGAACTGGAGCAAGAAGCCGATGGTGGTATATTCATGTCCAAAAACACACTTCACAACCAACACATCACCATTGGAGGACCCACGGGTACCGTGCCCTGGGGTATCTCTAGCGCAACATCTTCTTCTGAGACGTGCTCGCCAAAAACCTTCAAGCTCAGCTACCTGAATCTGCCACCGCCCATCATGTTAGAATAAATCTAAGGCCCACAGTCGATCTATCAAGGACTAAGCAATCACACGAGCACGACATCGATATTTGTTAACGAGGTTCACCGATATGACTACATCTCCGGAGCCTAACTACAGACGCTTCTTCCTATGACACCGCTACAATACCGCACCTCCGGTCGCCCGGGCGCCGACACGCCGCCGGCTACCCCCCCCCCCCCGCGTGCCTGTGCTATGATGTTACCATAGGTTACATCGTGTGTCTACCCCCAATATATACGAAAGGCCTAGGATACAAGTCCTACTAGGACACAACTCCAGATCCTGTAAACACAATACAACTACAAATCCAATTGTAACCTATTGTGCAATAATATTCAACACAACTCTAACAAACTTCACATTGACGAATATTCTTCACCACCTTGGATTCATCCATGCGTCAAATCTTCATGTACTTTGCACTTGAGATACGCCATGAGCACCGCTACTATTCCAAGATTTTATGTGACTCCACCTGCAACTGTAGTCCTTTCTCGTCTTCTTTACTGTCAACACTCGAGCAAAATTAAGTTCCTCATTACTCTACTTTGTGCTCCCAACTTTTGGAGTATCTGTTCAACGCCATCACACGCCGATCGCTGTCTGCGTGAAAGTGAACAACTCACATATTGGACGCCACATATAAGAGTTATCCGAACCCAACGTCATCGCTCCCCTTGATAGCTTGTTTGAAACTTGAAGGAGTTTCACCGTTGCCCCGTGTCGCCCTGAGTTAAATTAGCAGTTGTCTCATCATTTTTCCAGATAGTCACTGATATGTCCCACCGTTATAGCACTCTCCCTCCTTCTGTCTTGTCATCCACACTTTGCCATGTGCACTGAACACCACAAAATATACAACCATGTACTCTCTAAGCCTTTGACAATTTCAGACTTTCCGTCACTTTCTCAGATTCCCTATGGTCCACTCTCATCCATATGACATGTAAACTCAATAGATCTAGTCACCAACTTGAACCTGATACTCGATAGATCTTCACACTTTATCTAACCACATGTCTGACCACCAGTGCCTTGGCATGTCACCGTGTCCCGTGCTTACCACACGCCTCGTCGTTATCACCACGTCGAGCCTCTGTTGTCCTGATCGAGTTTCCCAGATAGCTAGCCCACACTGCCTCAACCCACACTGCAGAGAACCATCGATCATCACCGACCGATGCCGAGTATCACGTCTCTATCAGACAACTACTACCCAGTCCAAACCACGTATCTCTCGCTATCCTGCTGAAATAGGCACCAACTCTCTGTTAACTTTCGTCGTAGCCCCTCAATCAGTTCAGAGTGAAGTTGTCCATCAGACTCCAGCTCCACCTTCAACATAACTCCATATAGTTGGCCATGCTACCCTCGTGCCCCGTTGACTTCGAGCTCTCATGTGTGCACCATCTTGAATCAACCCTACATCATAGTCTTGTCGAAATTGCACAAGCCCTCGGGCCTGTACCACATGTTTCTACGCCCCAGAAGCTGGCCACCATCAGCATCACGCTCCTATGTCGTCGTCGTTGAAATCACCGCAGTCTTATTCTTTGACCAACATCCCCGTCGATCCGTCAGACAGTCTAGTCCGACCTAGCCGAAATTATCCGACTGCAACGATGCTCCACCCTGCGTCGTGTCTGACCCGCACATCCGTGTATTGCTTAACGCCCTTGTGACGCCCGGGTAATTAAGCTACAGTAATTCTTTGCGAATGATGCCACGTCACTTCGATCACTGTTGTAAACCTCGCTTTGATCCAAACCCAATTCAAATTCAAAAATAAAGTAAAGTCAAATAATTAAAATTTTCAAAAGGAAAAATAAAAATGTAAGTTGGGTTGCAAATATTCACCAACTAATTTTCATGTAAGAGATAACCTTTTTCAAAATATACAAGAGCCCCTAAACATTTTTGAAACTGACACATAAGCTTTTTATTGAAACAATCTGATTTAAATAAACATGCAAAATATTCAAAAATCAGTTGAGACTTGTTGGACTAGCTCAAAATATTGTCTCAAGTTTATGTAATACTGTGAACATTTAACTAAAATCATTTAGTACCTAAAATAAAATAAAACAGTAAAAGAGAAATTACAAAACAGAAAATAAAAAGAGAAAACGCCTAAACCTAATGTGCAGCTGGGCTGTATGCAGCCGCAGTGCACATGGCCCAGCCTGCACATGCCTTTTTCCCCTACCTCACACTACAGAGGCAGAGGAGGGCGTGGCGTGCATCCACGGCTGCCATGGCCATGGATGGCCTCCACGTCGTTCCCCTCGGCCTATAAACATGCCCAACCGCAACCCTAGCTCCCCCTCATCTGTTTCCCCCTTGATCCCCCATCACCCCCCTTCTCATCCGCTCGAATTCGAGGTCGGAACCTCGCGCGGCGATTGTGCTCGTCATCACCGTTGTCGCGGCCACCATCGTCTCCGGCGTACGGGAGCACGTCCAGGAGGTCCGGCGCGACCGGATCCGTCTGTTCCAGGGACCAGCTCAAGCCGGGACGTCCCGTACATTTGCCATCGACGCCGTCCTCTCTGTGTACATCGTCGCCGCCCGCCATCGTTTGCCGCTGCTCTGAGCCGTCCCCTGCCTCCCCGGCCTCGCCGTCGCGCTCGTGGTGAGCTCCTCCCTTGGATCCCCTTTCCTCCCCCTTCGATTTGGACACCGTAGGCCGCCGTCACCGTCGTGCCCGAACCCTCGCGTCCGTGTACGTGAAGTTGCTCCTCCTGCGTGGCGCTACTGCTGCCTGTGCGTGCCTCGTCGGCTGCCGTGCCCTTGTGCATGTGTACGCCGCGCCTGCCGTCTCATGCCTGTTGCAGCCCGCGCCCTCGCTCGAACCTGGCGGCGTTCCCCTGCGAGCACCCGCGCGCGTGCCCGCGCCCCCGCTCCTGCTGCGTGCTGCCTTGCCGTGCCTACTGCTTTTGCTGTTGCCGCTAGCTGCTGCTCCCTGGTTGCTGCTTGCTGCTTGCTGCTAGCTCCTGCCCGTAGCCACTTGCTACTGCTCCCCCTTGCTAATGCGCTTAGTACTGCCTGCTGTTGCTATTGGCCATGGCCGTGGCCATGGCTGAGTGTGTGCCGTGTGGTGTGTGTGGCTTGTAATGTGTGTGCGTGAGTGTGTGCACAGAGGTGTGTGTGGCCGGCCCTTGTTTGACTAGTACAGATTAGGTTTTAAATTAGTAGATCAATTAGCCTAATGTGCAAATGACATGTGGGCTCCATTTGATTAGGTTTTTTTTATTAAATTTGGCTGGGTGTAGCCTATGGCATGTGGGCCATACGCCCTGTTGACTGGTCAACCTTTGACTGGGTCAACCCAATCCCCTAGCCCACATGTCAGCCTCTTTGGGTGTGTACACAGTGGGTACACATAGCAATTTCCCTATTTTTTCGAATTAGCAGTAATTCCAAAAAAATACTAAAATCTTAGAAAATTAATAGAAATTAAACCGTAACTCCAATGAAAAAGTTTTATACATGAAAGTTGCTCAGAACGACGAGACGAACCCGGATACGCAGCCCGTTCGTCCGCTACACATCCCTAGCATAGCAAACTCGCAACCTTTCCCATCCGATTCATCTGTCCGAAAACGCGAAACATCGGGGATACTTTCCCGGATGTTTCCCCCCTTCACCGGTATCACCGTATACCGCGTTAGGGCACCACTAACGCCGTTATTTGTCATGTCATGCTTCACTGTGCATCTGCTTGCTTAAATATTTATCGTTTCTCCCCCCTCTTCTCTCGATAGACCCCGAGACCGACGTTGCTGCTGCCCCGTTCGACTACGGAGTTGACGATCCCTCTCTCTTGCCAGAGCAACCAGGCAAGCCCCCCCCCCTTGATCACCAGATATCGCCTATTCTTCTCTACTGCTTGCATTAGAGTAGTGTATCATGTTACTGCTTTCGGTTAATCCCATTCTACTGCATAGCCTGTCATTGTTGCTATAGTTGTTACCCTTACCTGCTATCCTACTGCTTAGTATAGGATGCTAGTGTTTCATCAGTGGCCCTACACTCTTGTCCGTCTCCCATGCTATACTACTGGGCCGTGATCACTTTGGGAGGTGATCACGGGCATATGTTATATACATTACACTGTTACAATACCTGTGATACTGTTCGGAGATGGGGGCTGAAGGGGCAGGTGGCTCCATCCCGGTAGAGGTGGGCCTGGGTTCCCGACGGCCCCCGACTGTTACTTTGTGGCGGAGCGACAGGGCAGGTTCAGACCACCTAGGAGAGAGGTGGGCCTGGCCCTAGTCGGCGTTCGCGATACTTAACACGCTTAACGAGATCTGGGTATTTGATCTGAGTCTGGCCATTTGGTCTATACGCACTAACCACCTACGCGGGAGTAGTTATGGGTATCCCGACGTCGTGGTATCAGCCGAAGCACTTCTTGACGTCAGCGACTGAGTGGCGCGCGCCGGGTTGGACCGCGTAACGTGACTTCCGTTGTACTGGAGGTTGCTAGGTCTGCTCACCGGCCGCGTTCGCAACGTGCAGGTGTGCTCAGGGCGATGGGCCCAGACCCCTGCGCGCTTAGGTTTAGACCGGCGTGCTGACCGCTCTGTTGTGCCTAGGTGGGGCTGCGACGTGTTGATCTTCCGAGGCCGGGCATGACCCAGGAAAGTGTGTCCGGCCAAATGGGATCAAGCGTGTTGGGCTATGTGGTGCACCCCTGCAGGGAAGTTTATCTATTCGAATAGCCGTGTCCCTCGGTAAAAGGACGACCCGGAGTTGTACCTTGACCTTATGACAACTAGAACCGGATACTTAATAAAACACACCCTTTCAAGTGCCAGATACAACCCGGTGATCGCTCTCTAACAGGGCATCGAGGAGGGGATCGCCGAATAGGATTATGCTATGTGATGCTACTTGGAGGACTTCAGTCTACTCTCTTCTATATGCTGCAAGACGGAGGCCGCCAGAAGCGTAGTCTTCGACAGGATTAGCTATCCCCCTCTTATTCTGGCATTCTGCAGTTCAGTCCACTGATATGGCCCTTTACACATATATCCATGCATATGTAGTGTAGCTCCTTGCTTGCGAGTACTTTGGATGAGTACTCACGGTTGCTTTTCTCCCCCTTTCCCCCTTTCCTTTCTCTCTGGTTGTCACAACCAGATGTTGGAGCCCAGGATCCAGACGCCATCGTCGACGACGACTCCTACTACACCGGAGGTGTCTACTACTACGTGCAGCCCGCCGACGATGACCAAGAGTAGTTAGGAGGATCCCAGGCAGGAGGCCTGCGCCTCGTTCGATCTGTATCCCAGTTTGTGCTAGCCTTCTTAAGGCAAAACTTGTTTAACTTATGTCTGTACTCAGATATTGTTGCTTTCGCTGACTCGTCTATGATCGAGCACTTGTATTCGAGCCCTCGAGGCCCCTGGCTTGTATTATGATGCTTGTATGACTTATTTTTATTTGTAGAGTTGTGTTGTGATATCTTTCCGTGAGTCCCTGATCTTGATCGTACACATTTGCGTGCATGATTAGTGTACGATTGAATCGGGGGCGTCACAAGTTGGTATCAGAGCCGGCTGCCTGTAGGAATCCCCCTTCCACACTCCTTGGCCGAAGTCGAGTCTAGACATTGCAAAAAAAATTTACTAACTTGGCTGTGTGCCTTATGGGCCCACGTCGCCATCGGGTGGTACTAGGATCTTTTACTCCTCGACCTTTACTCTGGGACTCTGAGCTCTCTTCTATTCGGGTTAAATGATTTTGCTAAAAAAAACTAACTTTAGGTTCCCGATAGTACTTTCTCCCAGAGAGCCACTCGATATAGATGATCGCTTGATGCACCGAAGGATTTCGAAGATACTCTCCAATGTTCTCGAGACTTTGTGCTCGTTGCTTTTGCAATTCCCTACCACTGAATATCCCCATGGATGAATACTTAAACCCGTCGTTCTTAAATTTTATTCCAAGTTGCTCTTGTTATTACAAGATGCCGTCAAATACTCTTCGATGTTCCAAGAATCCTTTATGCTTACTACTTGGCAATTCTTTGCCGCATGAATACCCCTACGAATAATTCTTCACCCTTATTGAGGAACTGTTCTTTACTTGTTGATCATATGATCCACAAGGTACTTTGATATACTATCCGGTCTTTCGGTAATTCTCTGCCGGCTGTTGCTCTGCAACAACTTGTCTGCTTGCATTATGGTTGCGTTCCATATCATTAACAATATTCACTAGTATCTTTTGACACCGTCATTTTGATCCTATTGATTCAACATGTGTGCGAATGCTCACAATCATCAAGCAACCCTTCTAAATTATCTTTCCGGCTCAGACGTCATTTTGAACATGAGCTGGTTCTCGACCAAACTTATTGTCGTCAATTGTGCCTCTAGTCTATCCAACTTATCCATCCTTGATCAGAGCGTTTGCTTCTGATCCTTTGTTTTGGAAATCTTAATTCCTTTGTTATCTAAGCATCGAATTATTCAGATGTTCTATAATATGATTCCCGTGCATTCTTTCTTCCTCTGATTGAGTACCGATACTCACATCAGCTTCGTTGTGGATCGCCCGATCCATTGTTGGATTTCATCCGACATCGGCCTTCATATTCAATACCCTTGTAAGCCTTTCCACGGGTATATAATGCCTTTGGTAAATTGTATCATCTGCTTTGTCAACCATGCTCTACTTTCGAGCTGGTGATAATCACTCCTGAAGTTCATGGTATATGTTCTAAGGAGCCCCGATGGCTTGAACTTATGCCTTCCTTAATATGTGTGAACCCGAAAGTTTTCGCGAGTCATACTCTTCTGTTGTTTCGCCAGATAAAATTTCTACACTACAGCTTCATCAAAAGTGAGAAGTAAAATGAAAGGTTATGCATTGAAGAAGTGGGAGTCGACCTTGAGCCTTTGCGTTCATGCCCATGGACCCGATGTGGAATTTATCATGGAAGCTTCTTGTAAAATATTTAATCATTTGGGTAATTCTTTCGGTATCATTAAATTGGATCCCCTGCAGCTATGGCTCCGACCATATTGTTCTTCTTGATCCAATTTCTCGGACAAGTTCAAGCACTTGTCTTCTGGAGAGCAATAACCTAGTCCAACCTCTACTTTGGTATGTCATCGAGTATTACCCCCCTGGTATCTCGAAATTATCATGGAACTGCATAACTTCTTATGAGTTCTTCATCAAGTACTACATTCTCACTGATTACAATTTTTCACGGGCTCTGAGCTATTAAACACTCAAAGGCACCAATAACTGAACCGAGTACGCACTATGGTTAAACAACTTTTAGGAATCCATCTTTTTGGAAATCTCAATGAATTGTCACTGAGTCAATCAGCCACCTCCGCACCTCCTTGATTTAACACTGAACCCTTGTTCGGAACTCGCTTCCATAGTTCATTTCCCGAGAATCATATAATGTCGTCTCGTCAATTGTGTTGCACCTCTTCTTCTTAGGCATCCTGAGTCTAAGGTGTCTTGACACCAATCAGATTTGAAACTTGTCAGATATGCTGGTTGGAGCATCTTCCAAGAGTCATAACATTGGTCTCTACATAACCCGGTAAGGTGGTGTCTCTTCTTAGCACACCTGGCCGGAGGACCTGCTGTTTTTGTTTCCTTTTAACAAGGTTAACCTTTCTCCATGAGGGAATTGTAAGACTTATTCTATAAGTTGTTCCTGATGAACCCTTTGTGTATACAAAGTCTGACCTTTGCTTGTAGACCATGTCAATGCTATCTCGAAGCATGTCTGTGGTAATCCGATTTTCAATAAAAACATTGAAAGCACAAAGGCTAAATTTTCCTTATAATTTACCCAAACACCGTTGTATGGGTAATGTCATGAAATTTCTCTCCCCTTACCTAAAGAGTTTTCTACATTATATCCTGTCATGGATATCATGCTCTGCTTGTCCTTGGGAAGGATATACCCTTGAAATATGTGTTTAAACACATTTTCCTTTCCATTGTTCTGCTTAAACCTGATAATCACATTTTCCTTTCCATTGTTTTGGTTAACCTTTCTTGTGACCTATATGATATAAGCAGTAATATTCTCCTGCTTATGTAAACACCTCGGTGTACAATTCTGTCAGCAAGCCCCTGTTACTATTGTTGATGACATTCCGGTAGCCACCGATGGACGAGAACTTTGCCTATTGGCCCGCCTCGTTCAACGAGCAAGAAAATGGTTCTCTTCGTCCCTCGCCCTTGGTATCGATGTTGTTGCCGACATAACTAACAGGCTACCCTCTGACATGCCTTGCTATCGTGACCGTGCAAGATGTCACCGTCCTCCCTACTTTAACCCACATTGTGGGCCCATAACCCACAGTTCCGCAGGATCGAAACCTGACTCTCCTGTACACCCCCGGTTTCCAAAGTTATTCCCCACGCTTGACTTCGTTTGTAATTCACGGGCCACCTGCCTAGTGATCTATTATGGTATCAGACGCAATACTTATTCTCGTCGCTCTGAACCCCTTTCACCTTCTGATCAGGCATCGAACGCTTGCCTATCCGTTTGAAACTTCTCATGGTACCTCCTTACTTTGCTCTCGATATTTTCGGAGGTTTCCATTCGAGAGTTACTTTCCGCCTCCCTCCCCGATGTTATCTACCAGATAGTCAACCCTGCCGAGGTCTGTTCTCCCGGAATGCTCCCCCTTTATTCTTTCGTAAGTACGATGGAGTTTTCGAAGAAAGGATGCCAACTTCATCTTAATGACCTGAAGCAGAAAGATGAAGACATCAATGTAATGGATCGACCACTTCGAGCAGAGCAACCAAGAACGAGAAGATCCGTTAGAATTTCGTAACTAGAACTTTTCCCTTACTCCCGCTCCTAAATCTCGGGACGAGATTTTTTATAGTGGAGGAGAATTGTGACGCCCGGGTAATTAAGCTACAGTAATTCTTTGCGAATGATGCCACATCACTTCGATCACTGTTGTAAACCTCGCTTTGATCCAAACCCAATTCAAATTCAAAAATAAAGTAAAGTCAAATAATTAAAATTTTCAAAAGGAAAAATAAAAATGTAAGTTGGGTTGCAAATATTCACCAACTAATTTTCATGTAAGAGATAACCTTTTTCAAAATATACAAGAGCCCCTAAACATTTTTGAAACTGACACATAAGCTTTTTATTGAAACAATCTGATTTAAATAAACATGCAAAATATTCAAAAATCAGTTGAGACTTGTTGGACTAGCTCAAAATATTGTCTCAAGTTTATGTAATACTGTGAACATTTAACTAAAATCATTTAGTACCTAAAATAAAATAAAACAGTAAAAGAGAAATTACAAAACAGAAAATAAAAAGAGAAAACGCCTAAACCTAATGTGCAGCTGGGCTGTATGCAGCCGCAGTGCACATGGCCCAGCCTGCACATGCCTTTTTCCCCTACCTCACACTACAGAGGCAGAGGAGGGCGTGGCGTGCATCCACGGCTGCCATGGCCATGGATGGCCTCCACGTCGTTCCCCTCGGCCTATAAACATGCCCAACCGCAACCCTAGCTCCCCCTCATCTGTTTCCCCCTTGATCCCCCATCACCCCCCTTCTCATCCGCTCGAATTCGAGGTCGGAACCTCGCGCGGCGATTGTGCTCGTCATCACCGTTGTCGCGGCCACCATCGTCTCCGGCGTACGGGAGCACGTCCAGGAGGTCCGGCGCGACCGGATCCGTCTGTTCCAGGGACCAGCTCAAGCCGGGACGTCCCGTACATTTGCCATCGACGCCGTCCTCTCTGTGTACATCGTCGCCGCCCGCCATCGTTTGCCGCTGCTCTGAGCCGTCCCCTGCCTCCCCGGCCTCGCCGTCGCGCTCGTGGTGAGCTCCTCCCTTGGATCCCCTTTCCTCCCCCTTCGATTTGGACACCGTAGGCCGCCGTCACCGTCGTGCCCGAACCCTCGCGTCCGTGTACGTGAAGTTGCTCCTCCTGCGTGGCGCTACTGCTGCCTGTGCGTGCCTCGTCGGCTGCCGTGCCCTTGTGCATGTGTACGCCGCGCCTGCCGTCTCATGCCTGTTGCAGCCCGCGCCCTCGCTCGAACCTGGCGGCGTTCCCCTGCGAGCACCCGCGCGCGTGCCCGCGCCCCCGCTCCTGCTGCGTGCTGCCTTGCCGTGCCTACTGCTTTTGCTGTTGCCGCTAGCTGCTGCTCCCTGGTTGCTGCTTGCTGCTTGCTGCTAGCTCCTGCCCGTAGCCACTTGCTACTGCTCCCCCTTGCTAATGCGCTTAGTACTGCCTGCTGTTGCTATTGGCCATGGCCGTGGCCATGGCTGAGTGTGTGCCGTGTGGTGTGTGTGGCTTGTAATGTGTGTGCGTGAGTGTGTGCACAGAGGTGTGTGTGGCCGGCCCTTGTTTGACTAGTACAGATTAGGTTTTAAATTAGTAGATCAATTAGCCTAATGTGCAAATGACATGTGGGCTCCATTTGATTAGGTTTTTTTTATTAAATTTGGCTGGGTGTAGCCTATGGCATGTGGGCCATACGCCCTGTTGACTGGTCAACCTTTGACTGGGTCAACCCAATCCCCTAGCCCACATGTCAGCCTCTTTGGGTGTGTACACAGTGGGTACACATAGCAATTTCCCTATTTTTTCGAATTAGCAGTAATTCCAAAAAAATACTAAAATCTTAGAAAATTAATAGAAATTAAACCGTAACTCCAATGAAAAAGTTTTATACATGAAAGTTGCTCAGAACGACGAGACGAACCCGGATACGCAGCCCGTTCGTCCGCTACACATCCCTAGCATAGCAAACTCGCAACCTTTCCCATCCGATTCATCTGTCCGAAAACGCGAAACATCGGGGATACTTTCCCGGATGTTTCCCCCCTTCACCGGTATCACCGTATACCGCGTTAGGGCACCACTAACGCCGTTATTTGTCATGTCATGCTTCACTGTGCATCTGCTTGCTTAAATATTTATCGTTTCTCCCCCCTCTTCTCTCGATAGACCCCGAGACCGACGTTGCTGCTGCCCCGTTCGACTACGGAGTTGACGATCCCTCTCTCTTGCCAGAGCAACCAGGCAAGCCCCCCCCTTGATCACCAGATATCGCCTATTCTTCTCTACTGCTTGCATTAGAGTAGTGTATCATGTTACTGCTTTCGGTTAATCCCATTCTACTGCATAGCCTGTCATTGTTGCTATAGTTGTTACCCTTACCTGCTATCCTACTGCTTAGTATAGGATGCTAGTGTTTCATCAGTGGCCCTACACTCTTGTCCGTCTCCCATGCTATACTACTGGGCCGTGATCACTTTGGGAGGTGATCACGGGCATATGTTATATACATTACACTGTTACAATACCTGTGATACTGTTCGGAGATGGGGGCTGAAGGGGCAGGTGGCTCCATCCCGGTAGAGGTGGGCCTGGGTTCCCGACGGCCCCCGACTGTTACTTTGTGGCGGAGCGACAGGGCAGGTTCAGACCACCTAGGAGAGAGGTGGGCCTGGCCCTAGTCGGCGTTCGCGATACTTAACACGCTTAACGAGATCTGGGTATTTGATCTGAGTCTGGCCATTTGGTCTATACGCACTAACCACCTACGCGGGAGTAGTTATGGGTATCCCGACGTCGTGGTATCAGCCGAAGCACTTCTTGACGTCAGCGACTGAGTGGCGCGCGCCGGGTTGGACCGCGTAACGTGACTTCCGTTGTACTGGAGGTTGCTAGGTCTGCTCACCGGCCGCGTTCGCAACGTGCAGGTGTGCTCAGGGCGATGGGCCCAGACCCCTGCGCGCTTAGGTTTAGACCGGCGTGCTGACCGCTCTGTTGTGCCTAGGTGGGGCTGCGACGTGTTGATCTTCCGAGGCCGGGCATGACCCAGGAAAGTGTGTCCGGCCAAATGGGATCAAGCGTGTTGGGCTATGTGGTGCACCCCTGCAGGGAAGTTTATCTATTCGAATAGCCGTGTCCCTCGGTAAAAGGACGACCCGGAGTTGTACCTTGACCTTATGACAACTAGAACCGGATACTTAATAAAACACACCCTTTCAAGTGCCAGATACAACCCGGTGATCGCTCTCTAACAGGGCATCGAGGAGGGGATCGCCGAATAGGATTATGCTATGTGATGCTACTTGGAGGACTTCAGTCTACTCTCTTCTATATGCTGCAAGACGGAGGCCGCCAGAAGCGTAGTCTTCGACAGGATTAGCTATCCCCCTCTTATTCTAGCATTCTGCAGTTCAGTCCACTGATATGGCCCTTTACACATATATCCATGCATATGTAGTGTAGCTCCTTGCTTGCGAGTACTTTGGATGAGTACTCACGGTTGCTTTTCTCCCCCTTTCCCCCTTTCCTTTCTCTCTGGTTGTCACAACCAGATGTTGGAGCCCAGGATCCAGACGCCATCGTCGACGACGACTCCTACTACACCGGAGGTGTCTACTACTACGTGCAGCCCGCCGACGATGACCAAGAGTAGTTAGGAGGATCCCAGGCAGGAGGCCTGCGCCTCGTTCGATCTGTATCCCAGTTTGTGCTAGCCTTCTTAAGGCAAAACTTGTTTAACTTATGTCTGTACTCAGATATTGTTGCTTTCGCTGACTCGTCTATGATCGAGCACTTGTATTCGAGCCCTCGAGGCCCCTGGCTTGTATTATGATGCTTGTATGACTTATTTTTATTTGTAGAGTTGTGTTGTGATATCTTTCCGTGAGTCCCTGATCTTGATCGTACACATTTGCGTGCATGATTAGTGTACGATTGAATCGGGGGCGTCACAAGTTGGTATCAGAGCCGGCTGCCTGTAGGAATCCCCCTTCCACACTCCTTGGCCGAAGTCGAGTCTAGACATTGCAAAAAAAATTTACTAACTTGGCTGTGTGCCTTATGGGCCCACGTCGCCATCGGGTGGTACTAGGATCTTTTACTCCTCGACCTTTACTCTGGGACTCTGAGCTCTCTTCTATTCGGGTTAAATGATTTTGCTAAAAAAAACTAACTTTAGGTTCCCGATAGTACTTTCTCCCAGAGAGCCACTCGATATAGATGATCGCTTGATGCACCGAAGGATTTCGAAGATACTCTCCAATGTTCTCGAGACTTTGTGCTCGTTGCTTTTGCAATTCCCTACCACTGAATATCCCCATGGATGAATACTTAAACCCGTCGTTCTTAAATTTTATTCCAAGTTGCTCTTGTTATTACAAGATGCCGTCAAATACTCTTCAATGTTCCAAGAATCCTTTATGCTTACTACTTGGCAATTCTTTGCCGCATGAATACCCCTACGAATAATTCTTCACCCTTATTGAGGAACTGTTCTTTACTTGTTGATCATATGATCCACAAGGTACTTTGATATACTATCCGGTCTTTCGGTAATTCTCTGCCGGCTGTTGCTCTGCAACAACTTGTCTGCTTGCATTATGGTTGCGTTCCATATCATTAACAATATTCACTAGTATCTTTTGACACCGTCATTTTGATCCTATTGATTCAACATGTGTGCGAATGCTCACAATCATCAAGCAACCCTTCTAAATTATCTTTCCGGCTCAGACGTCATTTTGAACATGAGCTGGTTCTCGACCAAACTTATTGTCGTCAATTGTGCCTCTAGTCTATCCAACTTATCCATCCTTGATCAGAGCGTTTGCTTCTGATCCTTTGTTTTGGAAATCTTAATTCCTTTGTTATCTAAGCATCGAATTATTCAGATGTTCTATAATATGATTCCCGTGCATTCTTTCTTCCTCTGATTGAGTACCGATACTCACATCAGCTTCGTTGTGGATCGCCCGATCCATTGTTGGATTTCATCCGACATCGGCCTTCATATTCAATACCCTTGTAAGCCTTTCCACGGGTATATAATGCCTTTGGTAAATTGTATCATCTGCTTTGTCAACCATGCTCTACTTTCGAGCTGGTGATAATCACTCCTGAAGTTCATGGTATATGTTCTAAGGAGCCCCGATGGCTTGAACTTATGCCTTCCTTAATATGTGTGAACCCGAAAGTTTTCGCGAGTCATACTCTTCTGTTGTTTCGCCAGATAAAATTTCTACACTACAGCTTCATCAAAAGTGAGAAGTAAAATTATTTTCCTTATGCATTGCTAGCCCTTGTCCGTGTACCCCTAGTAGCAAGACAAGCTATTTCATCTTCCAACTGCTCCTGGACACCAAGCACGTTCGTATGCATGTGACGCCAAACACTCAAGCCTTTCCTACTATTAACCAACAAATCTAAGCCTTCACAGCTCACCGAACGCCTCTGCAGCCTCCTGTAGCACACCGTACATGCATGACCACGCGCATGTGCGCTGCCCTTGTGCAACTCACACTGGTAGAAAAAGAGGCTTCCGTCCAGCCCCATTAGTCGCGGAACTGTAGGAACCGCGACTAATGAAGTCTTTAGTCCCGGTTCGGCAGACGAACCGCGACCAAAGGCCTGGGCCCAGGGCGCTCGGTGGCCAGCTGGTGCACGTGAGGGGCTTTAGTCGCGGTTGGCCAGGCCAACCGCGACTAAAGGTGCCCAAAGGCCTTTAGTCGCGGTTGGCCAGGCCAACCGCGACTAAAGCTCCTCCCCTATATATACCAGTTCAGCGCACTCACTTAGCCATTTGGTGCCACTTCTCTTCACAAGCTTCACAAGGGGGTGTAGGTTTGCTTTTGGTTCCTCTTATGCACACAAGGTGTTTGATGAAATGCCCCAAGAGCCACACTTGAGGTTCCTCATTCATTTTTTCCTCCTCGATCGCGGTTAGCAACTTGAACCTTTCATGCATGTGTGTCATTGATAAAATATGCATGTGTGTTGTTCATTGTTTAATTTCTATTGTTTATAGCTAGTTAGTTTAACAAATGCATGATGGTTAATTATATATTTTATATTATAATAATGCAGATGAATCGACAATGGATGTACGGTAACCGACTCTCCCGCGAGTTCACTACGGGTTTGAAAGATTTCCTCGTAATGGCTAATGCGAACAAGCAGAAGGGTTTTGTTATCTGTCCATGTGTTGACTGTAAGAATCAGAAGGGTTACTCTTCCTCAAGAGAAGTTCACCTGCACCTGCTTCGGCACGGTTTCATGCCAAGCTATAATTGTTGGACCAAGCATGGAGAAAGAGGGGTTATAATGGAAGAAGATGAAGAAGGGGATGATTTCATCGATGAAAGCTATCTTGCTGATTTCGGTGATACTTTCATGGAGGATGCTGAAGGTGAAGGGGAAGGTGAAGGGGAAGGTGAAGGGGAAGGTGAAGGTGAAGAAGATGCACGTGATGAGACCGTTGATGATCTTGGTCGGACCATTGCTGATGCACGAAGACGCTGCGAAACTGAAAAGAAGAGGGAGAATTTGGATCGCATGTTAGAGGATCACAGAAAGTCGTTGTACCCCGGATGCGATGATGGTCTGAAAAAGCTGGGCTGCACACTGGATTTGCTGAAATGGAAGGCACAGGCAGGTGTAGCTGACTCGGCATTTGAAAACTTGCTGAAAATGTTGAAGAATATGTTTCCAAAGAATAATGAGTTGCCCGCCAGTACGTACGAAGCAAAGAAGGTTGTCTGCCCTCTAGGTTTAGAGGTTCTGAAGATACATGCATGCATCAACGACTGCATCCTCTACCGTGGTGAATACGAGAATTTGAATGAATGCCCGGTATGCACTGCATTGCGTTATAAGATCAGAGGCGATGACCCTGGTGACGATGTTGAGGGCGAGAAACCCAGGAAGAGGGTTCCCGCCAAGGTGATGTGGTATGCTCCTATAATACCACGGTTGAAACGTCTGTTCAGGAACAAAGAGCATGCCAAGTTGTTGCGATGGCACAAAGAGGACCGTAAGTCGGACGGGGAGTTGAGACACACCGCAGATGGAACGCAATGGAGAAAGATCGACAGAGAGTTCAAAGATTTTGCAGTTGACGCAAGGAACATAAGATTTGGTCTAAGTACAGATGGCATGAATCCTTTTGGCGAGCAGAGCTCCAGCCATAGCACCTGGCCCGTGACTCTATGCATCTACAACCTTCCTCCTTGGTTGTGCATGAAGCGGAAGTTCATTATGATGCCAGTGCTCATCCAAGGTCCTAAGCAACCCGGCAACGACATCGATGTGTACCTAAGGCCATTAGTTGATGAACTTTTACAGCTGTGGGGCAGACCTGGTGTCCGTGTGTGGGATGAGCACAAACAAGAGGAATTTGACCTACGAGCGTTGCTTTTCGTAACCATCAACGATTGGCCTGCTCTTAGTAACCTTTCGGGACTGTCAAATAAAGGATACAATGCATGCACGCACTACTTACATGAGACTGAAAGTGTACATTTGCCAAATTGTAAGAAGAACGTGTACCTTGGGCATCGTCGATTTCTTCCGAAAATTCATCCAGTAAGAAAGAAAGGCAAGCATTACAACGGCAAGGCAGATCACCGGCCGAAGCCTGCAGAACGCACTGGTGCTGAGGTATTTGATATGGTCAAGGATTTGAAAGTCATCTTTGGAAAGGGTCCTGGCGGACAATCAGTTCCGAAGGGAGCTGACGGGCACGCAGCCATGTGGAAGAAGAAATCTATATTCTGGGAGCTAGAATATTGGAAAGTCCTAGAAGTCCGCTCTGCAATCGACGTGATGCACGTTACGAAGAATATTTGCGTGAACCTCCTAAGCTTCTTGGGCATGTATGGGAAGACAAATGATACAAAGGAAGCACGGCAGGACCAGCAACGTTTGAAAGACCCTGATGACCGGCATCCGGAATGGTTTCAAGGTCGTGCCAGCTACGCTCTGACCAAAGAAGAGAAGGTCATCTTTTTTGAATGCCTGAGCAGTATGAAGGTCCCGTCTGGATTCTCGTCCAATATAAAGGGAATAATAAACATGGCGGAGAAAAAGTTCCAAAACCTGAAGTCTCACGACTGCCACGTGATTATGACGCAATTGCTTCCGATTGCTTTGAGGGGGCTCCTGCCGGAAAATGTTCGAGTAGCCATTGTGAAGCTATGTGCATTCCTCAATGCAATCTCTCAGAAGGTAATCAATCCAGAAGTTCTACCACGGTTACAGAACAATGTGATCCAATGTCTTGTCAGTTTCGAGTTGGTGTTCCCGCCATCCTTCTTACATATTATGACGCACCTCCTGGTTCACCTAGTCGAAGAGATTTTCATTCTCGGTCCTGTATTTCTACACAATATGTTCCCCTTCGAGAGGTTCATGGGAGTATTAAAGAAATATGTTCGTAACCGTGCTAGGCCAGAAGGAAGCATCGCCAAGGGCTATGGAAATGAGGAGGTAATTGAGTTTTGTGTCGACTTTGTTCCTGACCTTAAGCCGATTGGCCTTCCTCGATCGCGGCACGAGGGGAGACTAAGTGGAAAAGGCACGATCGGAAGGAAATCAACGATATGTATGGACGGCCATTCTCTGACTGAAGCACACCACACTGTACTGACCAATTCCAGCTTGGTGGCTCCGTACTTTGAGAAACACAAGAATATTTTACGCTCGGACAACCCGGGGAAGCCTGAATCCTGGATTAGGAAGGCCCACATGGAGACTTTCGGCAGTTGGTTGAGAAAACATTTAATGAATGACAATGATGTTGTAGATCAGCTGTACATGTTGGCCAAGACACCATCTTCGACTATAACGACTTTCCAAGGGTACGAGATAAATGGGAATACATTTTACACGATCGCCCAAGATAAAAAGAGCACCAACCAAAACAGTGGTGTCCGCTTTGATGCAGCAACCGAGAATGGGCAAAAGGTCACATATTATGGTTACATAGAGGAGATATGGGAACTTGACTATGGACCCTCCTTTAAGGTCCCTTTGTTCCGGTGCAAATGGTTCAAGCTAACAGGAGGTGGGGTAAAGGTGAACCAGCAATACGGAATGACAATGGTGGATTTCAACAATCTTGGTTACCTTGACGAACCATTCGTCCTAGCGAAAGATGTCGCTCAGGTTTTCTATGTGAAGGACATGAGTAGCAAACCGAGGAAACGGAAAGATAAGAAAATGATTAGTACATCATGCGATGATCCAAAGCGCCACATTGTTCTTTCAGGGAAAAGAAACATCGTGGGAGTGGAGGACAAGACAGACATGTCAGAAGATTATAATATGTTTGCTGAAATTCCGCCCTTCAAAGTGAACACCGACCCAAGCATTAAGTTAAATGATGAGGATGCTCCATGGATACGGCACAATCGTAAGCAAGCAGGGACACAAGGGAAGAATTGATGTGTAATAATTTATTGTACCAAACTTTGTATTTGGTCGATGAACTGAATGATGTATCAAACCTTTTGTCAAACCTTCAAGGGATTAGTTTTATTTTTCTGATTTTTTTGATATATAATTGTATTTTTAAGATTTTAAAATGAATTAGTTTTATTTTTCTGATTTTAAAAGGAAAAAGGAAGAAGAAGAAAGAAGGAAAAAGGAAAAAAACAGAAGAAAAAAGGAAAAACAGAAGAAAAAAGGAAAAACAGAAGAAAAAACATAAGAAAAAAAACAAGAAAAAGGAAGAAAAAAACAGAAGAAAAAAATAGAAGAAAAAAGGAAGAAAAAAACATAAGAAAAACAAGAATTTAAAATGAATTAGTTTTATTTTCTGATTTTTTTGATATATAATTGTATTTTTAAGATTTTAATAACATAAATAAATAAGTAATTAGAAACTTTAATAGCAAAAATAATTATCATAAAGTAAAATAAATAAGTAATTAGAAACAAAATAAAATAAAATAAATAAGCTTTTTGTTGTAAGTAGAAACAAAACAAAATAAATAAAGCAAAAATGAAAACAAAAAACAGGCAAAAAATAAAAAATAAGCCACCTACTGGGCCACCACGGCCTGAATACGACTAGAAACCCATTATTGGGCCAGGATTCAGGCCCGCAGGAAGGCCCAGTAGGCCCACAGGCTAATAGTAACAGAATAGGCCCGTAAGCCTGCATTTGAGAGGAGCTCGAAGTGGTGAGCGCAGCCGCGCTTATAAACCACTGTCGAAGCCTCTCGGCTAGCGAGGTGGGACTAAACATCCCACCGCACCGCGCCAGTGCCAGCACATACCTTTAGTCGCGGTCCGCCACACCAACCGCGACTAAAGTATAGCTTTAGTCGCGGTCCGCCTCCCCAACCGCGACTAAAGGCTCTTCCTGCGCGGGAACGAAAGCGGCGCCAAAACCCTTTAGTCGCGGTTGGTGTGGCGGACCGCGACTAAAGGGTAGCTTTAGTCGCGGTTGGTGTGGCGGACCGCGACTAAAGCTACCCTTTAGTCGCGGTCCGCCACACCAACCGCGACTAAAGGTCTGCCTATATATACTGCACTTAGCAGTTTCCGCCACTTCCCATTCTTCTCAGACGCCGAAGCCCCCTGCCCCGACGCCGAAGCCCTGCCCCGACGCCGATCGACGCCGACGCCGACGCCCTGCCCCGACGCCGACGCCCTGCCCCCAGTGAGCGCCGCCGCCTCCGCCCCGAGTGAGCGCCGCCGCCGCCGCCCCTGCCCTGCCCTGCCCTTGCCCGCCGCCCGCCGCCCGCCGCCCCCCTGCCCGCCGCCCGCCGCCCCTGGCCCTGCCCCTGGCCGCCGCCCCTGGCCCTGCCCCTGGCAGCCGCCGCCGCCCGCGCGCCGCCCGCTGCCCGCCCCTGCCCGCCGCCCCTGCCAAAAAGGAAACAAGAAAAAAAAACAAGAAGAAAGAAAAAGAAAGAAGAAAAAAAAGAAAACAAAACAAAACCAAAAGAAACAAGAAAAAAAAGGAAGAAGAAAAAAAGGAAAAAGATAAAAGGAAGAAGAAAAAAAGGAAGAAGAAAAAAGAAAGAAGAAAGAAAGAAGAAAGAAAAAGGAAGAAGAAAAAAAGAAGAAAGAAAAAGGAAGAAGAAAAAAATGAAAACAAAACAAAACCAAAAGAAAGAAGAAAAAAAAGGAAGAAGAAAAAAAAGGAAGAAGAAAAAAGGAAGAAGAAAAAAAGAAAGAAGAAAGAAAGAAGAAAGAAAAAGGAAGAAGAAAAAAAGAAAGAAGAAAAAGGAAGAAGAAAAAAAGAAAGAAGAAAGAAAGAAGAAAGAAAGAAGAAAGAAAAAGGAAGAAGAAAAAACAAGAAAGAAAAAGGAAGAAGAAAAAAATGAAAACCAAATGAAAACCAAATGAAAACCAAAAGAAAGAAGAAAGAAAAAGGAAGAAGAAAAAAAGTAACTTAAAACTTGATAATTAACAAAAAACCGTAAAATTTGATAATTAACCAAATGGCGAGGGTTATACATGTGTGTTGTCCTCGCCTCCCTCTCCGTGACGCCGTCGTCTGCCGCCCCGTCTCGCGCTCTACCGCGACACCCTCTCCCACCCCTTCCTCGCCCCCTCCTTTTGCCACCGCCCTTTCGCCACCGCCACCGCCACCACCCCCCTTCTTCACTTAATTAATTTGTTTTTACTACATGTTTTCAGGACTGACATAATGGCGGACGATAGAGCTGACCCGATTATGGACAACTATGATCCGGACGGTGAAGCACATATGTTCGGCATCATAAACGGCGATATTCTATATGTGCCGACCGGACAAGAAGAAGATGATGTCTCTTCTTATCTGAACCGAGACGGTGAAGATGAAGGGCGCCGTCAGCAAGATGATGCCGAACAAACGTCGATAAACGACGATCTTCAAATGGAAGTAGCAACCACCTCCGGCACCGAGGTATATATATACATTGAGCCTCTAATGATACAAACTAACTGATTTGAATAAATATGTGTGTACTAACGGGCGCGACTCTCTTTCTTATTTTAGCCCTCGGCCGGATCGTCGAAACAATCGAGTACGTCGTCAAAGCGTGGCGCAACCAAGACGATGAAACAAGGAGAAACATGCACCATCGAGGTTGTCGACAGTGCAACCGGCAGGCCGCTGGAGCCCCGCAAGAACGCCATCAAGTTTGTCAGCCAATGCGGAGCCGTTGTTAGAGACAACGTCTCGATCACCGTCCAGGAGTGGAATGAGCCAAAGAAGGCACGAATTGCTGGTTTCACTTTTGTCGATAAGAGAACAAAAAAAGATTGCTTCAAGAAGCTTATGGAACATTTCGTTCTACCTCCGGAATACAACAAATTCGATGAGGAGGGTAACAAGATTGAGGAAAACAAGGAGAGGAGGAGGCTAGTCAAATAGTTCGCTCTTCATAAGATGGCCGACGCATTTCGAAAATTCAAGCAAAATCTAAACCATGACATTGTCAAGCAGAACAAGACTCCGGATTTCAAAGGACAATATGAGAAACTGAAACATGATTGGCCAGAATTTGTGAAGCAAAAGAAATCGGAGCAGTTCATTCAAATATCGAAAAAAATAAGGAAAATGCGGCTGAGAAGGAGTACAATCATATTATGGGGCCAGGAGGGTATCGCCTTTGGCAGCCTAGGTTGGAGAAGATGGAGAACGAGCTGAGGGCGCGAGGAATCCGTCCAGGTACGGAGGGATGGGACCCAAGGGCCAAAAGCTGGTGGTACGGGCATGGGGGAACGCTGAACCCGGAGACAGGGGAGTGTGTTTACCAGGGCAAAATAATTAAACCCACCCAAGCCCTTATTGACGCAATGAGGGATGCTCAAGAGGGGAAGATCAAGTTCAACAGAGAGAACGACGCACTGACAAAAGCCCTCGGGAATCCTGAACACGGAGGACGTGTACGAGGCATGGGGCACATTCCGTGGAAAATAGGGTTCCCCCAGAACGATGACCCGTACGGTTACAGAAGCCGTAAGAGAAAGATGGATCGGGAAGCAGATGTTGTGGCGCAGTTGGCATCGGAAATGGATGTGATGAAGAAAACCGTGAGTGTACTAGTAGCCGAAAGAGATGCAACTTGGGCGCAGCATGAAGATCATCCAGCGGATCTCGGAAGCCAGCAGCGGAGAAGCAGCGTGTCTTCCACGGAGGCCCCACCGGCTGGTGCAGATGCACCGACGATCGAAATTACTGCACCGGAGCCTCTGGTGGTCGAAATTACTGCACCGGAGCCTCCTCGCTACCCCGTGGACGATATAAAGGAGAGGAAAGAATGTCATCTGTATTATCCTATCGGGAACATGTCCATGAAGGTAGCCATCGGCAGTGCTTTACCATGTTTACCAGGAGCACTCCACCACAACAACCCCATTCAAGATGGCTATGCTCGTGTCACGGTGGAGGACATAGTCCAAGGGTTTGAGGACCTGGAGATTGACATTGCTACACCTGAAGGGGAGAAAATACTTGGAGATGTCAAGCGCCATTTCATTCTATGGCAAAAGAAGTTTATCAAGTTTCCAGGCGAGGCGCCAAGGACAACAAGTCCATCCCCCTACGGTGGTGGTGGTGGCGGTGGCGGTGGTGGTGGTGGTGGTGGTGGTGGTGGTGGCGGTTCACCTACACCTCCGTCACGTCAGCCGACGCCTCCCAGTCCACAACGTCCGGCGGGTGATCAGACGCCGCCCCCCAGTCCTCGTCCGGCGGGTGATCAGACGCCGCCCCCCAATCCACCTCCGGCAAAGAAGTAGAAGCAGTCCTGGATTATTAAGCCGGACCCTTATGTACCTAAGACCACAAAGGTACCGGAGCCATCACTGAAGCCTCTCCCCACAAGGCCTTGGGAACGTAGTGCCGAGGAAACTGCCGCGGCCGCGGCTGCTGATCTTGAGAAATGGAAGGCGGACTGCAAGAAGAAAAGAGAGCCCGAGCCCAAGCCAGTATTTTCTGATGAGCAAAATAAGTGGGCTAAGTCATTTTTGAGCACACCGTCCCAAGCCGCGAAGAATCTGCCTAAGGACTATGCACGTGAACTTCGTAGGCAGGCACTCATGTTGAAGGAGAAGAAAGAGCGGGCGGATGACCCCGATCCAAAACAAAGTAAACGAGTTTCCCAGCTCGGGGAACAAAGTAAAAAATCGATTGCCCCGCTTATAGTGAAAGCCGCCGGTCCGGATGACCCCGATATCATAGCAGCTGCGGCAGCACTTGGATTGACTGTAACAAGTGCCAGAGAACAAGCGGCCAACTTAGATATTACTCTTCGTGAACTGTTAGGCCTTGATGAGGCGCCAGTGAAGGAGGTAGTAATTACATATGTGAAGAATGGGCCTCTCGTCGAGCCTGCGCAGGAACAGGATCTACCTCCACAAATGAAAGGTCTGCTGAAATGGTACAAGGGTTACATAAAAAATAAAAACGCCAAAGAATATATTTATGCGGAAGTTAGATATGAGCATCACTTCAAACATTACTATGTACAAATTCATCTGAGTGAATTGTTCCAGCTTTTCAATCTGCGCGAGCTCGACAAATCTATCATCAGTTGCTACGTTCTGTAAGTGATTTATTTCTACCCCATCTCGTTCATATTGCCTGCACTATATATATGTCCTAACTATATTGTTGTGTCCGCTATTATACATGCAGAATGAAGATTAAGGAATGCAGAGTAAGGAACATCCATGATGTTGGGTTCATTGACCCACACATCGTTAATGGATATGTGTTGCGGCATCACCCCGACGACATGGAGGCAGACCTGTGGCAGTTTCTTACAAAGCAGGAACTCAAAAGTGATATTCTATTTCCTTACCATTTTGGGTGAGTGTTTCTGTCTTGAGCACATTCTCTTTTGTTTACTCCATGCATGGTATGTGGCCGGCTAATCGATGAGTTATGCATGACGTACTGTGCATGTATCGTGTCCGCAGGTTCCACTGGATTCTGCTAGTAATTAAAGTTGACACCTCAGAATGTCTCGTCCACGACTCTCTGAATATGGATCCAAAGCTTTGGGGCGACATGAGAAGAATGCTGCAGAAGTAATTATTTTCATTCATTTGCGCTCTATATCGATCGGCCTATTTCGTTCATTTCCTAATATCAAGTAACTAATAACTCTCTTGTTCATTTAATTTTCTTTGCCTCGTAGGGTTTGGAGACGGTTCGTAGATACAAAGGTCGGTGAATTCAAAAAAGAGCTAGAATTCAAAAAGTCAAAGGCTAAGAATGGTGGGGATATTCAGCCAGCGGGGACCAATCTATGTGGATACTATGTCTGTGAGATGATCCGGAGATACACCTCTGAGCGGGTTCCGAGTGATACCAATGCTCAGAGGAATAACCTCCGGATGATGCTTAGTCCAGAAGCTCGCTTCCGACCACTTCAAGAGGAACTAGCTGGATGGTTCAGGAGGGAAGTCCTCCATCCTAAAGGAGAACACCATTACGAGGACGTAGAACTTTATATGCATTAAATTATGTATGGAAACTTGTTCAAAATTGTATATGGTCATCCGATGATATTTAATATATACTGTATATTCCTCTTGAATTCTTTTTGGTTCTAATTTCAAATTTGTTTGAAATTGTACATTCATATGCATGTATGTAGTAGCGTAGAATATGTGAAACTCCTTCAAAATTAAAATAAAGCATAAAAGAAATAAAACAATACAAATTAAACAGAAAACAGGTTTAGGGGGGGGGGGCTAAAACCCTAAACCTGCGGCGGCCTTTAGTCGCGGTTGGCCAGAAGAACCGCGACTAAAGGTCCTCCGCCCCGACGGCCACCTGGCGCCCACGTGGACGGGCCTTTAGTCGCGGTTCTTAAGCAACCGCGACTAAAGGGGGGGGGCCTTTAGTCCCGCCTGTTTGGTCGCGGTTGCGCAACCGCGACTAATGGCAGTTGCGAGCCGCGACCAAAGGCCCTTTTTCCACCAGTGTCAATGGAGCTAGCCAGCTCAACAAGAACCTTGCTCCACCTGTGCCAATGCTTTCCTGGGTTTGTAGGGCCTGCCACGCACACCGGCCTCATCAGGTTCCGCCCCAGCCACACGCGCCATGGCCTCTCGTACACGTCACGCCGCCGCCTCATCCATTGTGGCTCTAATGCCAATAGTTACGCAATTTCGGGTCCGCTAACATCAGCATTTCTGACCCATCTACGTCACCAGGCCCAACCAAAAAGCAAGACCGATTTATGAGAGGCCTTGGACCCTCTTCCCCCAAAAGACTAGCCTATTAGGAGGGGCATCCCCGCCCTTATAAGTCATGTTATGTCTCCCCTCACAACCTATGTGGGACTAACCCCAACACATCAGGCCCGGCCCCGATGTGAGGGTTGGTGATCCAATGTCTCTTCGCAACATTACGTTTGAGATGGTGCCTCACCCCGACAGAAGATCCTCTAAGCCCCCCCCCCCCCCCAGCGTTGGGAGGTCGCAGCGGGGGCAAGCTTGATTCCACCCATATAAAGGTTGATTCTGGTACCGCGGGTACCCTTCCAACCTTGTCGACTCTCCATGTTGGCATGCCCATCCTCAGCATGCAGAGTGATGCCATTGTTCACTTCCTAGCCAAGATTGACTACTGCCAAAGCGAGCACACAGCTTGGGTGCTTGTTGTTGACATGGAGACCATGACTCTCACTCAAGCGGTCGAGTTTCGCGCCAAGAGGACTCTTGGTTTAGCCCGGGGCTACAATGCAAGTAGCATCTCGGCATATCTCAAAGCGTAATTTTTGTGTGAAGATTATAGCTTATTTGTACTGATGCCTAGCTGTTTGTTACTTCCAGTACATGCTAAATTATCAGATTAATCACATTTTTCTTGGTACATCACCATATCACACCCATAAATAGTGTAGGGTTTAGGGTGGATATTCTGATCTCAACTGAAAAAGTACTCAGCAGTCATGGTACCATGACAGCACCACCTGTGCTTGAGATGCGGCATATGAGACATGATCTCAGCTACAGATATACGTATACTTAAGAACTGCAGCTATATATGCCCTCTCTTTCTCTAAAAAAAAGCTACAGCGTGCAGCTATGTGTTCCTTTCTCAAAGCTTGAATTTTAGAAAATCATAACTTTCAAGTGCAACGTCAAAGGCAGCATTAGGTTTTGGCGTCATAGTCCACTTCCACTAGCTGGACCTTTCGAACATATGTCACTCTTGTACATGTACAATAAAACTACAAGATCTACCACATGTTTTTGTATCAAATAAACTTAAAAACTGCTTGAGTACTTGTAGTTGTCTCTATACGGTGTACGGACCTGAATGTAATTTCTGTTACTTTTGGTGTTCTTTGTACTACCATAGCAGTTGATTAATTGATCGGACTTTACCCGCAAAAGAAAATACACTAAAGAATGATTTATGCTAATGTGTAACTCAAGATAAATGTCTCTATACACCACAACAATTTCGACTATCCACAAATTGTTCAGTTATACAAACAAAAAAAAGTTGCCTAGCTTGTGAAAATGAACCAACCTTCATTGGAAATTCTTCATTCCAATATGAACAATGGTCATGTAAGTAAAATAAATGTTTACCTAACTCAAGGTACTTGTTCCAGCATTTCATTTATTTTGTACATAAAATGTCATTGTATATTAAGAAATGTTCATGCACCTTAAAATGCCAGATACATGTTATTGCAATTTATTCCACCTTGCATGAAAAAATCTACATATGTGCCAGAATATACACTACACCACAACACTACATCCCCTACAATCAGGTTGGTTGAAAAAACAACTTCCCATGACAGGCAGTTGGTTGGAAAAGACTATTGCCAACCGATCTTGTCTGTTGGGGAAAGTCCAGACATGAAAAGCCTTTCCCGACCGACATATCTTTGCCAACCGATCACTTGTCACCTATGGGGTACTTTTCCCGACCGACATTCTGTTGGGCCTACCATGGGCCTTTCCCGACCAACAGTCTATTGGGCCTACCATGAGTCAATAGGGAGAAGGAAACACTTCCGTTCGAGGGGTTAGCCAGCTAGGAGTCATCCAGTTAGCCATCCAGCTGCGGCCATTTCCATCTACCGTCGCCATCTCATCTCCATAGCCCTCGTCTCCCTAACTTTAGCCATAAATTTGGAATCAAGAGTACTTCATAGAGCCATTTTCATACTATTATCAATCATTCATCTTCAAGTATACTATCTACAATGACTCTTGCTTGTGATTTATTTATGATGCGTGGGTAGTCCACTTAGGCTAAGTTTGAGTCCTAGCCTCGCAACCGCATGTACTCTCGCAATGTGATTGTTGGTGTACTTTGAAGTAACATTATTTTCATGTGTTGTGGAAAAAAATTGTCTCTTGTCTCTACTTTTTTCCTAGGCACCGCAGGTTCCCGGGATACCAAAGATCGGTCATGGAAAAGTTACATGCAGAGACGAGCCAAAAGCTATGCCAAACATTGGTGACAGTAAGATTAGTATGATATAGCTGAAAATTATTCTTTGGATATAACGGTGCAGTCATTAAATGCCCAATGTGTTTGTCTGGATTCATCCTTAACAATCGATGTAACCAAGCGAGATGGTAAGGGCCTTGGTTAGACAATTGAACCATGATGCGGCTGCATATCGGTCGTGAAGTTATTTGAATGCATCTCTCACAAACATCATGTTAATTACACATTTGTAATGGTGTCTACCCGAGCCATGTTAAATATATGGATAAAATGCCAAGCTCAAGTATACATCTGCAGGCAGTATCTTAAGGCCTGGCCTATTTTCCGTATTATTGTTTCTCCCTTAAAATTTAGTGATTCTGGTTCGGGAAACTGGAGCTATTAGTTAGCAGGTGCTGGTAGAAATCACCTTGTCGGTAGCAAGGCTTCTCATGGGTATGTTAATCTAGCATCATCTCTACAGAAAAGGGAAACTATCTACATCTGAAACCGGATTAAAGGTAATCCACATTTTTTCTGGTGCCACTACGAGGAAGTATTTTTCCTATCTCATTAAGTGGAAACTATCCCAGTTTCTGGTTTGTGCGATGGTTCTGGCTTAGGATCTGGTTTCGGTTTCTTCTCCGGCTTTAGTTTGGGCATTGGCTCAAGCTTAAGCTTGGGTTCTGGATTGGACTCGGGCTTAGGGTTGGGATTAGGCTCTGGTTTTTGCAACGGCTCAGGTTTCGGTTACAGCTCTAGCTCAGGTTTGTGCATTGGCTGAGGCTTGGGTTTGGGTTATGGTTTAAGCTCAGACTAAGGTTCAGGTTTAGGCATTGTTGTTTTTTGGTCAGTATTGTTTTGGAAACCAACCGCAGAACCATTTCTTCCGATCCCCCCCCCCCCCGCCCCCGGCGAAGAAACTTCGTTACCGTCTGCAAAATTTGGAACGAATTTGAATTTAAGGGTGCGGAAAGGTCAAGTAAATTCTTTATGGAAATAAAACTATACCTTAGGCCTTGGTCTGGTAAGCGACAGTCTAACGCATAACCGGGGCGCCAGTTCAACTCTTTGCTGGACCCACATTTTTTTCTGCTTTATTATCTCTGATTTGTGGGCCCTTCTTGCTATCTTGGTATAAAAATGGTGTCATAGTGAAGCAGACGCACCACTAGAACAACACTTCAGGAAATAAGTTAGGCCAATGCGCCACTGGGACAAGAGCAGCTAGGTACTGATCTATGTAGTCACTTTTTTTATTTGGACATGAGAAAATTTGAATTTGAATTTGTCTGGAATTTTCAGGCAGTAAAATACCAAAGTTTATGAAATATTCTGGAAACCAATACTTCCGGCCCCTACCCAAAAAGGTTATCCAAAAAAAACCCTTGGGTTTAGGCAATGGTTCGTGCTTAGATTCAGGTTTTGACATTGGTTCTGGTTCGGCCATTGGCATGGGCTTCGGTTCTGGTTTTGGCATCGGCTCAGGCTTGGGCTTGGGCTTTGGCTTTCATCCATCACTTGCCACCCGCAAAACAGAAAATTCTGTTAGTTGTGTTTTCCCTTGCTCACACGTCTATGTAATGTAAGGCAATTGCTTCACTACAATTCACTGGATATATGTGATCTGTATTGTTGTGGTGTATCGAGCAGTTGCGGCCTTGCTGGTAAGTACAGAACGACATGCATATGCATATATAAACATACATATATACTAGGAAAAAGAAAAGCGGGCGCAGGCTGTACGTACGGCCATCCAACCATGCTAATCTTTTTTTTTAATTGTTTGGATTGCTTGTCACATGTGTCACGTGGTAATCATGCTAATCAATAGATACCCTACTGCTACAATGAAAATAATTACTGGGGGAGCGATCATAAATTCATAGCTGCTCCCCAACTCATCTATTCCAGGGTGAACAGTAAATTCGTTGCTGCTCTCCTCTACGTGAACAAGCGCCTAATAGCCATCCCCCCCCCCCCCCCCAAAAAAAGCGCCTAATAGCCATTCACTGTCATAGCTCATCAACGGGGAGGGTTGGACAAATAATATGCCTTCTGTTGATTAAAGAGCTTTGTGATTGCACACTAACCAGACCGGGTGTTTGGTCTAGTGGTATGATTCTCGCTTCGGGTGCGAGAGGTCCCGAGTTCGATTCTCGGAACACCCCAATTTTTTTGACTGTCTTGTGTAGAACCCAGCATCTGCCAATAGTTCAGCTATATTTGACCGAAATTTACCAACGCTGCCTTCTTTCGTTTTTAGCTGATTCGGGAATCAGTTACTACTACATGCTTTCCACATTTGAATCCAGCATGCAATCACGGAGGTCAACAAGTCTCTTCATAGTCTCGGAGGTTATGTTCTTTTTGTTTTGTTTTTTTTTTGCTTCTTCTCATTCTTCTTTCGCACCTACGATAGAGATCGGAGGTATTTGGCCTCCAAAAGGGATTGGGGTTTTAGATCCTTGGGAAATCCCTCTTCTTAATACCCATATTCTCCCTTCATCCTGACCTGTCGTAACTTGGGCTCATCATGCTATACTCGCGGGGAAGGAAAAACACGCAGTTTGCACTTTAGTAGCAACCGTTTCACTGGCTTTCAAGTAATGGTGTGCCGTGGTCATGTCCCGTGTACGGCCATAAAGGGGGGCTAGGGTTCGTCTTTTGGCGGCTGACGAGGGAGAGAGATGGAGGGGTGCGGTTGTGGAGACCGAGTGACCACTGACCAATTGACGGAACAGTGGGAGGAAACGCCGACAACAGGCCGCACGACGTGAGGCGTGCGGGGACCGAGTGACCACTGACCAATGGACGCAACAGTGGAAGGAAACGCCCACAACAGGCCGCACGACGTGAGGCGTGCGGGGACCGAGTTACCACTGACCAATGGACGAAACAGTGGGAGGAAACGCCCACAACAGGCCGCATGACGTGAGGCGTGTGAGGACAGGCTTGCTCGCACCCACGAACGGCTCACCCAAACAAACCGTAAGAAAGCGCAAGTCCACCAGTCATTGATCCCACCAAACTAAAATGAGTTAAAAATAAATGACGCAGATCCAACGTACCAGAATGATTTGAAGACTAGATTGATTGGATCCAATGGCCAGAAGTGCAGGAGATTGGGGGAGCTCCATGGAGGTAGGTTGGCTAGCCTCCTTATAGGTTAGAATGCTTCTAGTTCTCCGTGAAGGTTTGAGTTTGGCGCTTCAATGGAGTACCCGGCTTATTTTCATGTTGAAAGTGATTGCCTTGAGACGGTCATTATGATCAAGAGTGAAGATGGCAACAAATCGAAGTATGCTTTTTTGTTCGAGGAAATCAAGAGAAGCTTGAAGGAACGTAATTCTTGTATTACTTATATTTGCCGATGCCAAAATAATTGTAGTCACTCTATGGCAAAACTTTGGTAGATCTCAATGGCGTACTGTTGTTTGGCCTGGATCGGCACCCCCACCCCCCTACCCGTCATCCAGCGCTTTAGATACTAGGTGATGCCACGCGCGTTGCTGCGGGACATTTGTGAGACAAATAGCTTAAGAGAAATGATGGGGACTCTGGACTGACAGGTATCTATAAGATATGAAAAATGAAACGAACAAATTGCAACACCTTGAACATGTACAACAATTATACACCAACATTTTCATAATCTCCTTGCGCTACTTCAAGTTCAAGTTCACATTTTCAGCACACTAAATTGCAAACAGAATAGGAATTAGGAGACGTTTTAATACACCAGAGTCTACAAATCATTGAGCATTTGAAGATAAATTTTCATCATTGCAAGAATTTGAAAAGTAAATATTGTTAGGCTGTCGAGTTTGAAATTTCTGAAAGTAAAGAAGTATGATAAGCGAGAAATGTCTTACTACTGCACTTGAAGATCTATGAATGCCCCCCACAAAAAAAAAATCTATGAATGCACAATGAAACTTAAGACAAACATGACAACAAATTTTCCTGTTGGCAACAAATGTGAAATGTGTTGATCTAGGGTACAGGCTGAAATAAAGCCCAACCTAGATGCTAATTTAGTGGGTAAAGCAATGAATGTAATTGGATGGAATTAGTTTCTGAAATGTTACGAAAAGTACCTAGTAGATAACTTTTCACATCAATAAGTTATCCAAACACATGGTCGTTTCCCATTGATCTCTTACTGAAACTATGAGAAACACCACAAATGAAAAATGATGAGGTAGCATTTGAAGACATATCACCTCTGGAGCCCCTCAAATCCACTACACTAAATTGGAGCACAGCATGCTGAGAAAAAATAAGCAAGGGATTGTCTGCAATTACACTACGTGATGCTCTCATTCCAGCCGAAGACACTCATGCTGAATCGCAGAGCAGAGAGAGTAGGCATCGTATGGTCGCTCAGTAGCCAATTCATCGCCTCCTTGAGTATGTCATGCATCCCTGCAGCCCAACCAAGGTGCAAGAATTTCTCAAATAGAGGTAATTGGTGACAGCTAAAACTTCAAAAAATATGTAAATATCACAAACAAATATAATTTCAACACCGTGATTTATACCAACAACTGCAGGATGATGTATACGTAAAAGATATACCTATGGTTGGCAGCAGATGAGAAATATATAGTACCTAGGCATAACAAATGTGAAGCAAAAGTATACCTTGTGATTTCATTGTAGAAGCCGACCCATATCCATTAATCAAGAAGTTAACTTTGCAAGTCATAATAACTATTTGCCTACATCATAATTTTTTTAGATATTGAAATCCCCATCGGTACTAAGAAGCACATAATACATACTCTACATGTAAGACACATCACAAAACACGGGTTCAGTATTAACAAATCGATTTTGTAAGCTATACTGGATGGGAAAGAAAGCCAAGCAAACCCATGGCCTCCCCTTACCGCAAAAGTTAGACAAAGATGTTGGAATGCGAGGAGTTAAGCTTGATGAAGGGTTGCCTGAGATTCACCACGAAACAAATCCAGCACCACCACATCCATACATTCTAGAATTTGTACATGACCACGATCCATATACCAATAGCTAGAAAAATGAAACAATAACGTGATGTAAGTAATACATATATGCATCTCTTCCACTACAAAAACACAAACGCCTTCAGGCGAACAACTCAGGCGTGGGCATGGGGATCTGGACAAATAAATAACAGGACCAACCTCATCTTCCTGCTTATACGTACTTTGTGGTAGAGGCACTATTTCGATTGGGATCAGGCAGCCTTGTCTACTTGCCATCGGTATGGCTCCATCAGGGTCGCAAAACTACACCTACGGGCCACAGCGCAATAACAAATTTCAGATGGGATTTTGTGTGGGGGAAAACAGCGAGAAGGAGAACAGGGTGGTCCTCACCAGATTTCTTCTAGTGGCCGCTTTAGTTCCTGCGGCTCTGCGAGGCCGCGACGCGAGCGGGAATCGGGAGCAGCGAAACCAACCCAAATCGATGGTGGCCGAGCAGCGGCAGCCACTCGCGGTGGCTGGACGCAGCTACATGTGGTTGCGGCGGCCTATTTGGCGTGGACTGGCGAGCACTGGAGGAGGCATCTCGCAGTGGAGGCAGATTTATTAGGCAAGCCAAGAAGACGGAGCGGGGTGGCCGGACTCGATGGGAATTAAAGGAGGAGCAGTGGAAGTGGAACGGGAAGCCGCATTAGGCTGTGTTGGTGCAGTTTTTTGGGAGGTGAGGAGCCGAGGAAGGTAGAGAATGGTGGATGGATTGCGGGAGGAGGGTCAACTCGTGAGCTGCAGATCTACCCATCCATAGTCAATCAAACGGATGAACACATTTGTAGTGACGTGGAGGATTGTGAGGCCAGGAAAATCAGCTAGTGGGGGGCTCCTATTTAGATATAGAAGATTTTGAACTTGACTGTAAATCTTGAGACTTTTGAGTAGTACAATAATTTCTTCATAAAAAAGGAAGAAAAAGAAGCGAAAAAGGGGGATATGACTATACCACATCACTAGTATCCACTAAACGACTTTTTCTAAGAAAAACTTCTGATGTATTCATCAACTGTCAAGGCCATAAAAAATGATATGCAAAATTTCTTGCATTGCTTAAAACACTTCATTTGCAAATTCCTTTGACTCTTGTTACTAAATATCACCTTATTCTGAGTATATGAAAAAAATATTACCAATAAATAAAGATAACTACTCAGAAAATATCCACCATGATGTGTTTATAAAAATGGCTCTAGAAAGCAGGTACCGGACTCAGACACAAAACGTTTTTTTGGATAATTATTCATGATAGAATCCAGAAGTCTACTCAGACGCAAAGGCATGCACATGTAATTTATGATTGTGCATTCAATAATGAAAATGTGGAGGAAACAACACAACATCTTCTCCGTCACTGGTAGAAAAAGAGGCTTCTGTCCAGCCCCATTAGTCGCGGAACTGTAGGAACCGCGACTAATGAAGCCTTTAGTCCCGGTTCGGCAGACGAACCGCGACCAAACGCCTGCGCCCAGGGCGCTCGGTGGCCAGCTGGTGCACGTGAGGGGCTTTAGTCGCGGTTGGCCAGGCCAACCGCGACTAAAGGTGCCCAAAGGCCTTTAGTCGCGGTTGGCCAGGCCAACCGCGACTAAAGCTCCTCCCCTATATATACCAGTTCAGCGCACTCACTTAGCCATTTGGTGCCACTTCTCTTCACAAGCTTCACAAGGGGGTGTAGGTTTGCTTTTGGTTCCTCTTATGCACACAAGGTGTTTGATGAAATGCCCCAAGAGCCACACTTGAGGTTCCTCATTCATTTTTCTCCTCCTCGATCGCGGTTAGCAACTTGAACCTTTCATGCATGTGTGTCATTGATAAAATATGCATGTGTGTTGTTCATTGTTTAATTTCTATTGTTTATAGCTAGTTAGTTTAACAAATGCATGATGGTTAATTATATATTTTATATTATAATAATGCAGATGAATCGGCAATGGATGTACGGTAACCGACTCTCCCGCGAGTTCACTACGGGTTTGAAAGATTTCCTCGTAGTGGCTAATGCGAACAAGCAGAAGGGTTTTGTTATCTGTCCATGTGTTGACTGTAAGAATCAGAAGGGTTACTCTTCCTCAAGAGAAGTTCACCTGCACCTGCTTCGGCACGGTTTCATGCCAAGCTATAATTGTTGGACCAAGCATGGAGAAAGAGGGGTTATAATAGAAGAAGATGAAGAAGGGGATGATTTCATCGATGAAAGCTATCTTGCTGATTTCGGTGATACTTTCATGGAGGATGCTGAAGGTGAAGGGGAAGGTGAAGGGGAAGGTGAAGGGGAAGGTGAAGGTGAAGAAGAGGCACGTGATGAGACCGTTGATGATCTTGGTCGGACCATTGCTGATGCACGGAGACGCTGCGAAACTGAAAAGGAGAGGGAGAATTTGGATCGCATGTTAGAGGATCACAGAAAGTCGTTGTACCCCGGATGCGATGATGGTCTGAAAAAGCTGGGCTGCACACTGGATTTGCTGAAATGGAAGGCACAGGCAGGTGTAGCTGACTCGGCATTTGAAAACTTGCTGAAAATGTTGAAGAATATGTTTCCAAAGAATAACGAGTTGCCCGCCAGTACGTACGAAGCAAAGAAGGTTGTCTGCCCTCTAGGTTTAGAGGTTCTGAAGATACATGCATGCATCAACGACTGCATCCTCTACCGCGGTGAATACGAGAATTTGAATGAATGCCCGGTATGCACTGCATTGCGTTATAAGATCAGAGGCGATGACCCTGGTGACGATGTTGAGGGCGAGAAACCCAGGAAGAGGGTTCCCGCCAAGGTGATGTGGTATGCTCCTATAATACCACGGTTGAAACGTCTGTTCAGGAACAAAGAGCATGCCAAGTTGTTGCGATGGCACAAAAAGGACCGTAAGTCGGACGGGGAGTTGAGACACACCGCAGATGGAACGCAATGGAGAAAGATCGACAGAGAGTTCAAAGATTTTGCAGCTGACGCAAGGAACATAAGATTTGGTCTAAGTACAGATGGCATGAATCCTTTTGGCGAGCAGAGCTCCAGCCATAGCACCTGGCCCGTGACTCTATGCATCTACAACCTTCCTCCTTGGTTGTGCATGAAGCGGAAGTTCATTATGATGCCAGTGCTCATCCAAGGTCCTAAGCAACCCGGCAACGACATCGATGTGTACCTAAGGCCATTAGTTGATGAACTTTTACAGCTGTGGGGCAGACCTGGTGTCCGTGTGTGGGATGAACACAAACAAGAGGAATTTGACCTACGAGCGTTGCTTTTCGTAACCATCAACGATTGGCCTGCTTTTAGTAACCTTTCGGGACTGTCAAATAAAGGATACAATGCATGCACGCACTGCTTACATGAGACTGAAAGTGTACATTTGCCAAATTGTAAGAAGAACGTGTACCTTGGGCATCGTCGATTTCTTCCGAAAATTCATCCAGTAAGAAAGAAAGGCAAGCATTACAACGGCAAGGCAGATCACCGGCCGAAGCCTGCAGAACGCACTGGTGCTGAGGTATTTGATATGGTCAAGGATTTGAAAGTCATCTTTGGAAAGGGTCCTGGCGGACAATCAGTTCCGAAGGGAGCTGACGGGCACGCAGCCATGTGGAAGAAGAAATTTATATTCTGGGAGCTAGAATATTGGAAAGTCTTAGAAGTCCGCTCTGCAATCGACGTGATGCACGTTACGAAGAATATTTGCGTGAACCTCCTAAGCTTCTTGGGCGTGTATGGGAAGACAAATGATACAAAGGAAGCACGGCAGGACCAGCAACGTTTGAAAGACCCTGATGACCGGCATCCGGAATGGTTTCAAGGTCGTGCCAGCTACGCTCTGACCAAAGAAGAGAAGGTCATCTTTTTTGAATGCCTGAGCAGTATGAAGGTCCCGTCTGGATTCTCGTCCAATATAAAGGGAATAATAAACATGGCGAAGAAAAAGTTCCAAAACCTGAAGTCTCACGACTGCCACGTGATTATGACGCAATTGCTTCCGATTGCTTTGAGGGGGCTCCTGCCGGAAAATGTTCGAGTAGCCATTGTGAAGCTATGTGCATTCCTCAATGCAATCTCTCAGAAGGTAATCAATCCAGAAGATCTACCACGGTTACAGAACGATGTGGTCCAATGTCTTGTCAGTTTCGAGTTGGTGTTCCCGCCATCCTTCTTCAATATTATGATGCACCTCCTGGTTCACCTAGTCGAAGAGATTTTCATTCTCGGTCCTGTATTTCTACACAATATGTTCCCCTTCGAGAGGTTCATGGGAGTATTAAAGAAATATGTTCGTAACCGTGCTAGGCCAGAAGGAAGCATCGCCAAGGGCTATGGAAATGAGGAGGTAATTGAGTTTTGTGTTGACTTTGTTCCTGACCTTAAGCTGATTGGCCTTCCTCGATCGCGGCACGAGGGGAGACTAAGTGGAAAAGGCACGATCGGAAGGAAATCAACGATATGTATGGACGGCCATTCTCTGACTGAAGCACACCACACTGTACTGACCAATTCCAGCTTGGTGGCTCCGTACTTTGAGAAACACAAGAATATTTTACGCTCGGACAACCCGGGGAAGCCTGAATCCTGGATTAGGAAGGCCCACATGGAGACTTTCGGCAGTTGGTTGAGAAAACATTTAATGAATGACAATGATGTTGTAGATCAGCTGTACATGTTGGCCAAGACACCATCTTCGACTATAACGACTTTCCAAGGGTACGAGATAAATGGGAATACATTTTACACGATCGCCCAAGATAAAAAGAGCACCAACCAAAACAGTGGTGTCCGCTTTGATGCAGCAACCGAGAATGGGCAAAAGGTCACATATTATGGTTACATAGAGGAGATATGGGAACTTGACTATGGACCCTCCTTTAAGGTCCCTTTGTTCCGGTGCAAATGGTTCAAGCTAACAGGAGGTGGGGTAAAGGTGGACCAACAATACGGAATGACAATGGTGGATTTCAACAATCTTGGTTACCTTGACGAACCATTCGTCCTAGCGAAAGATGTCGCTCAGGTTTTCTATGTGAAGGACATGAGTAGCAAACCGAGGAAACGGAAAGATAAGAAAACGATCAGTACATCATGCGATGATCCAAAGCGCCACATTGTTCTTTCAGGGAAAAGAAACATCGTGGGAGTGGAGGACAAGACAGACATGTCAGAAGATTATAATATGTTTGGTGAAATTCCGCCCTTCAAAGTGAACACCGACCCAAGCATTAAGTTAAATGATGAGGATGCTCCATGGATACAGCACAATCGTAAGCAAGCAGGGACACAAGGGAAGAATTGATGTGTAATAATTTATTGTACCAAACTTTGTATTTGGTCGATGAACTGAATGATGTATCAAACCTTTTGTCAAATCTTCAAGGGATTAGTTTTATTTTTCTGATTTTTTTGATATATAATTGTATTTTTAAGATTTTAAAATGAATTAGTTTTATTTTTCTGATTTTAAAAGGAAAAAGGAAGAAGAAGAAAGAAGGACAAAGGAAAAAAACAGAAGAAAAAAAGGAAAAACAGAAGAAAAAAGGAAAAACAGAAGAAAAAAGGAAAAACAGAAGAAAAAACATAAGAAAAAAAACAAGAAAAAGGAAGAAAAAAATAGAAGAAAAAAATAGAAGAAAAAAGGAAGAAAAAAACATAAGAAAAACAAGAATTTAAAATGAATTAGTTTTATTTTCTGATTTTTTTGATATATAATTGTATTTTTAAGATTTTAATAACATAAATAAATAAGTAATTAGAAACTTTAATAGCAAAAATAATTATCATAAAGTAAAATAAATAAGTAATTAGAAACAAAATAAAATAAAATAAATAAGCTTTTTGTTGTAAGTAGAAACAAAACAAAATAAATAAAGCAAAAATGAAAACAAAAAACAGGCAAAAAATAAAAAATAAGCCACCTACTGGGCCACCACGGCCTGAATACAACTAGAAACCCATTATTGGGCCAGGATTCAGGCCCGCAGGAAGGCCCAGTAGGCCCACAGGCTAATAGTAACAGAATAAGCCCGTAAGCCTGCATTTGAGAGGAGCTCGAAGTGGTGAGCGCAACCGCGCTTATAAACCACTGTCGAAGCCTCTCGGCTAGCGAGGTGGGACTAAACATCCCACCGCACCGCGCCAGTGCCAGCACAGACCTTTAGTCGCGGTTGGTGTGGCGGACCGCGACTAAAGCTAGCCTTTAGTCGCGGTCCGCCACACCAACCGCGACTAAAGGCTCTTCCTGCGCGGGAACGAAGCGGCGCCAAAACCCTTTAGTCGCGGTTGGTGTGGCGGACCGCGACTAAAGGCTAGCTTTAGTCGCGGTTGGTGTGGCGGACCGCGACTAAAGCTAGGCTTTAGTCGCGGTCCGCCACACCAACCGCGACTAAAGGTGCGTCTATAAATACTGCACTTGGCAGTTTTGCCACTTCCCATTCTCCACTCTCTCGACGCCGAAGCGCTGCCCCGACGCCGATCGACGCCGACGCCGAAGCGCTGCCCCGACGCCGATCGACGCCGACGCCGACGCCGAAGCGCTGCCCCGTCCCCAGTGAGCGTCGCGCCTCCGCCCGTGCCTGCCCTTGCCCGCCGCCCGCCGCCCTGCCGCCCGCCGCCCGCCGCGCCCGCCGCCCGCTGGCCCTGCCTGCCGTCCTCCGCGCGCCGCCCGCCGCCCTGCCGCCCGCCGTCCGACGCCCTGCCGCCCGCCGCCCGTCGCGCGCCCTGCCGTCCGCCTGCTGGCCGGCGCCGGCCGGCCCTGCTTAAGAAAAAAGAAGAAGAAGAAAAAGAAAAAGGAAAAAGGAAGAAGAAGAAAGAAATTAAAACAAATTAAACAGAAGAAAAAACAAAAGAAAACAAAAAAACAGAAGAAAAACAAAGGAAGAAGAAAGAAAAAGGAAGAAAGAAAAAAGACAAGAAAGAAAAAGAAAGAAGAAAAAAGAAAGAAGAAAAAAGAAAGAAAGAAGAAAAACAAAGGAAGAAGAAAAAAAGAAAGAAGAAAAAGGAAGAAGAAAAAAAGAAAAAACAAGAAAGAAAAAGGAAAAAAAAATGAAAACCAAATAAAAACCAAATAAAAACCAAATGAAAACCAAAAGAAAGAAGAAAGAAAAAGGAAGAAGAAAAAAAGAAGAAGAAAGGAAGAAGAAAGGAAGAAGAAGAAAGAAAGAAAAAAGAAAAAGGAAAGAAGAAGAAAGAAAGAATAGAAAGGAATAAGAAGAAAAGGAAGAAGAAGAAAGAAAGAAGAAAGAAAGAAGAAGAAAGAAGAAGAAAGGGAAGAAGAAAGAAAGAAGAAGAAAGGGAAGAAGAAGAAAGAAAGAAGAAGAAAGGAAAAAGGAAGAAGAAGAAAGAAGAAAGAAGAAAGAAGAAAGAGGAAGAAGAAGAAAGAAGAAAGAAGAAAGAAAGAAGAAAGAAAAAGGAAGAAGAAAAAATTTGATAATTAACAAAAAACCGTAAAATTTGATAATTAACCAAATGGCGAGGGTTATACATGTGTGTTGTCCTCGCCTCCCTCTCCGTGGCGCCGTCGTCTGCCGCCCCATCTCGCGCTCTACCGCGACACCCTCTCCCACCCCTTCCTCGCCCCCTCCTTTTGCCACCGCCCTTTCGCCACCGCCACCGCCACCGCCCCCCTTCTTCACTTAATTAATTTGTTTTTACTACATGTTTTCAGGACTGACATAATGGCGGACGATAGAGCTGACCCGATTATGGACAACTATGATCCGGACGGTGAAGCACATATGTTCGGCATCATAAACGGCGATATTCAATATGTGCCGACCGGACAAGAAGAAGATGATGTCTCTTCTTATCTGAACCTTGACGGTGAAGATGAAGGGCGCCGTCAGCAAGATGATGCCGAACAAACGTCGATAAACGACGATCTTCAAATGGAAGTAGCAACCACCTCCGGCGCCGAGGTATATATATACATTGAGCCTCTGGTGATACAAACTAACTGATTTGAATAAATATGTGTGTACTAACGGGCGCGACTCTCTTTCTTATTTTAGCCCTCGGCCGGATCGTCGAAACAATCGAGTACGTCGTCAAAGCGTGGCGCAACCAAGACGATGAAACAAGGGGAAACATGCACCATCGAGGTTGTCGACAGTGCAACCGGCAGGCCGCTGGAGCCCCGCAAGAACGCCATCAAGTTTGTCAGCCAATGCGGAGCCGTTGTTAGAGACAACGTCTCGATCACCGTCCAGGAGTGGAATGAGCCAAAGAAGGCACGAATTGCTGGTTTCACTTTTGTCGATAAGAGAACAAAAAAAGATTGCTTCAAGAAGCTTATGGAACATTTCGTTCTACCTCCGGAATACAACAAATTCGATGAGGAGGGTAACAAGATTGAGGAAAACAAGGAGAGGAGGAGGCTAGTCAAACAGTTCGCTCTTCATAAGATGGCCGACGCATTCCGGAAATTCAAGCAAAATCTAAACCATGACTTTGTCAAGCAGAACAAGACTCCGGATTTCAAAGGACAATATGAGAAACTGAAACATGATTGGCCAGAATTTGTGAAGCAAAAGAAATCGGAGCAGTTCATTCAAATATCGAAAAAAATAAGGAAAATGCGGCTAAGAAGGAGTGATCAGACGCCGCCCCCCAATCCACCTCCGGCAAAGAAGCAGAAGCAGTCCTGGATTATTAACCCGGACCCTTATGTACCTAAGACCACAAAGGTACCGGAGCCATCACTGAAGCCTCTCCCCACAAGGCCTTGGGAACGTAGTGCCGAGGAAACTGCCGCGGCCGCGGCTGCTGATCTTGAGAAATGGAAGGCGGACTGCAAGAAGAAAAGAGAGCCCGAGCCCAAGCCAGTATTTTCTGATGAGCAAAAGAAGTGGGCTAAGTCATTTTTGAGCACACCGTCCCAAGCCGCGAAGAATCTGCCTGAGGACTATGCACGTGAACTTCGTAGGCAGGCACTCATGTTGAAGGAGAAGAAAGGGCGGGCGGATGACCCCGATCCGGAACAAAGTAAACGAGTTTCCCAGCTCGGGGAACAAAGTAAACAATCAATTGCCCCGCTTATAGTGAAAGCCGCCGGTCCGGATGACCCCGATATCATAGCAGCTGCGGCAACACTTGGATTGACTGCAACGAGTGCCAGAGAACAAGCGGCCAACTTAGGTATTACTCTTCGTGAACTGTTAGGCCTTGATGAGGCGCCAGTGAAGGAGGTAGTAATTACATATGTGAAGAATGGGCCTCTCGTCGAGCCTGCGCAGGAACAGGATCTACCTCCACAAATGAAAGGTCTGCTGAAATGGTACAAGGGTTACATAAAAAATAAAAACGCCAACGAATATATTTATGCGGAAGTTAGATATGAGCATCACTTCAAACATTACTATGTACAAATTCATCTGAGTGAATTGTTCCAGCTTTTCAATCTGCGCGAGCTCGACAAATCTATCATCAGTTGCTACGTTCTGTAAGTGATTTATTTCTACCCCATCTCGTTCATATTGCCTGCACTATATATATGTCCTAACTATATTGTTGTGTCCGCTATTATACATGCAGAATGAAGATTAAGGAATGCAGAGTAAGGAACATCCATGATGTTGGGTTCATTGACCCACACATCGTTAATGGATATGTGTTGCGGCATCACCCCGACGACATGGAGGCAGACCTGTGGCAGTTTCTTACAAAGCAGGAACTCAAAAGTGATATTCTATTTCCTTACCATTTTGGGTGAGTGTTTCTGTCTTGAGCACATTCTCTTTTGTTTACTCCATGCATGGTATGTGGCCGGCTAATCGATGAGTTATGCATGACGTACTGTGCATGTATCGTGTCCGCAGGTTCCACTGGATTCTGCTAGTAATTAAAGTTGACACCTCAGAATGTCTCGTCCACGACTCTCTGAATATGGATCCAAAGCTTTGGGGCGACCTGAGAAAAATGATGCAGAAGTAATTATTTTCATTCATTTGCGCTCTATATCGATCGGCCTATTTCGTTCATTTCCTAATATCAAGTAACTAATAATTCTCTTGTTCATTTAATTTTCTTTGCCTCATAGGGTTTGGAGACGGTTCGTAGATACAAAGGTCGGTGAATTCAAAAAAGAGCTAGAATTCAAAAAGTCAAAGGCTAAGAATGGTGGGGATATTCAGCCAGCGGGGACCAATCTATGTGGATACTATGTCTGTGAGATGATCCGGAGATACACCTCTGAGCGGGTTCCGAGTGATACCAATGCTCAGAGGAATAACCTCCGGATGATGCTTAGTCCAGAAGCTCGCTTCCGACCACTTCAAGAGGAACTAGCTGGATGGTTCAGGAGGGAAGTCCTCCATCCTAAAGGAGAACACCATTACGAGGACGTAGAACTTTATATGCCTTAAATTATGTATGGAAACTTGTTCAAAATTGTATATGGTCATCCGATGATATTTAATATATACTGTATATTCCTCTTGAATTCTTTTTGGTTCTAATTTCAAATTTGTTTGAAATTGAACATTCATATGCATGTATGTAGTAGCGTAGAATATGTGAAACTCCTTCAAAATTAAAATAAAGCATAAAAGAAATAAAACAATACAAATTAAACAGAAAACAGGTTTAGGGGGGGCAGATTTAGGGGGGGGGGGGCTAAAACCCTAAACCTGCGGCGGTCTTTAGTCGCGGTTGGCCAGAAGAACCGCGACTAAAAGTCCTCCGCCCCGACGGCCACCTGGCGCCCACGTGGACGGGCCTTTAGTCGCGGTTCTTAAGCAACCGCGACTAAAGGGTGGAGCCTTTAGTCCCGCCTGTTTGGTCGCGGTTGCGCAACCGCGACTAATGGCAGTTGCGAACCGCGACCAAAGGCCCTTTTTCCACCAGTGCGTGACTCCTCTTTTGCTCACAGCTGACGGGGTTCCATTATCCCCAAGACATAGAGGCATTTCCTCTTTTGATGAATTACTCTTCTAACATATGCACTTCCTAAAAAAGATTGCTATGGGTAGTATCATTTTGGGCTGCTAGAATATTTGGATGCAAAGCGGGAAGATCTTTACGAATGGGAGTCGTGTAGTAAGATCATGGAAATTATAGCTCAAGCAGGACCTGTTGATGGTCAAGATCAGAAGTAAAGATAAGAATGTCAATAGCCTGGATCAATGAATTGAGTCATTGATAATCTACAAAATCACTCTTAAATACTAATATGTGAGAGAAAACTGAAATTGGATACCCCTTGGTACTGCCTTTTCTCTTACTTCATACTTTTGTACATAAGTTTTATTATTAATGCAAATACCGTACACCAATTGTTCTACGGGCTGGCTTCAAAATATGAGCATTAGACTAGCCGTGTTGGCTCAAGTTTGAGGGATGAGATGCACAATCTCTCTACTTTCCACTGCAGCAATGGCACATAATTGCTGAACTTTATCAATTATTTTATAATCCACATCTTCCAATTTTTACGATGCAGAACCTGGTGATGCAGCATGTGGACCACTCTATCAGATACTTGATATGTCTGCTATAGAACCTCCTATCGTACATACAACCCTTCGGCTTGACCGGCAATTCAGGAAGCCCTGAGTTGTCACTTCTTTAGGAGGCACCACAAAAGACCAAAGACGATGTTGTACGTTCACAAAAGGCCCGAACACTCAAAAAAACGATGAACATTTGCAGGCTTCTGGCAAGGAAATAACAAGATTGAGAGTGGTGTGTGGATCTCCTATTAGTGGCTATAGTTAAGCTGAGAAGATTCTTTGTCTGTTGTGGCCTTGTGCCACTAGTGCAGAATGAGGCTTTAGTCCCGGTTCGTAAGGGCCTTTAGTGCTGGTTTAGGAACCGGGACTAAAGGGAGGGGGCCTCTTAGTCTCGGTTCATCACGGCCCGGGACCAAAGGCCCATCACGTGGCACGAGCCCGCTCCGGGGGCTGGGGGATCTTTAGTCCCGGTTGGTAACACCAACCGGGACTAAAGGATTTGTTTGAATTTTTTTTGATTTTTTAAATCTGATTTTCAAATTTCTGAATTATGTGACAATTTAATCTCTAATCACCCCTCATCATTGCTCAAGTGTGGAGCAATTGTTTCAAATCGTCTAACTTCCCGGCCGGTCACTCATCCTCTCACTACTCCAGTCTAAGCACACTTAACTTCCGAGTTCTATTCCCCCTAGTTCCAAGTCTGCACTTGTTGTTTTTTTGACAATAGTAAGTTGTCAATCCTATGAACCCTTAGGAGTTTAGCTTGAGCATAAAGTCATATATTTCACCGTTTGAGTTTGAAACTATTTTTCTAAAAAAAAAACAATAATTATACTCATACGTTTCCAAGTCTGCACTTGTTGTTTTCCTGACAAAGTAAGCATGCTCATATGTAGTATAGCTGAAAGGGACTTCAGAACATCTTTGTAATTTTACTCTTGTATGTTCCCTCAATTCAAACAAACCGTTCAAGTGCGTAACTTTACATGCCTAAAACTAACAAAAATAAAGAGAGTCAAGTTCACGCTGATGTTGGGCCTGTCTGTATCCTAAATCTTTTTTCTACATCTTCCAATGGCAAAGAGTCGATCTGAAAAAAGGTTTAAATAGGCATGTTTTCTTTATTCATCTTTAGGCCTTTAGTCCTTTCACTAGTGAGTTCTCCTATGAGGCCTCTGAATGGCTGGCCCAATAATGTATCGGTTTCCTTATTATTTTTCATTTCAAAGGTATTTTTTGTTATAAAAGTATATAAATGAATATATAAAGAAAAATAAAATGATTGTGAATGTTTAAAAGTATTCGTGTATTTAGAAAATGTTCAAAAATTGTAATGTTAACCCTTTTTAAAATTAATGTTCATGAACTATTAAAATTTGATGGATTTTTCATAACATTCTATTTAATTTAAAAAAATATGTACGAATTTGACAAGTTTCATTAATTTATAAAAATATATAAATTATAGAAATGCTCATAAAAATACTCTTGTATTAAGAGGAAAAAAACACAAAGAGGAGAAAAGAAATGAAATGGTAACTGAAATGTCGGAGGGAATCCTGAAGTAAACTACGTAAAAAGAAAAGGGAACATAAAAAACAATGAAACCGTCAAAAACCCTAGAAAATACACAAAACTATTATGCATTTGCAATTTGCCCATGTTGGGTAGAATAGGAGAAATTCATTTAACTCATTCATATAAAGAATCACAGGCCCCAAAATGTGTGGCTACTGACCCAACAAAATTGATTAGCCCGCTTGAGGAGTATAAATGTACGGTCCAATGTTCAAAAAATCTTCCGATTCACCGATTTATCGCTACTCTTGGGGTGACCGACAAGATTATGCCTTATCTTCATCGTTTATCGTTTGGGCCGATTTATCACTAAGATAGCGATTTATCAGGAATCTACCGATAAATCGGGCCTATTCATAGCACTATGTTTGTAAAAACTATGTTTATTTGCGTTTTGTGGACCTTGTTACACTATATGTACTGTTATCCTATTTTGTTTGTCATTATACGAGGATTCATAGGCTAGGAATCAAGATAACACTTTTGTCCAATATTGTTTTGGTGTTGAATATAGCATATTTTAGTGTTGGGAACCTGAGATTTGCAAAAAAAATGGCCGATTAATAGTCGACCGATAAAATTGCTTAATCGGCTGATTTCTGATTAATCTCTAATCCCCAACTTGACCGAGGTGCTATCGACATGGGCTGACCCAATGACTCGCTCACTCAGCCTCTTGTTGTTTTTTTGTTGCTCTCCTTTTGCTACCTCCGCTCTATTGTCTCGGAGGAAGAAGGCTACTGATTTTATTATTTTTTTATATATATTTTTGATGAAATCAGGTAAAAAATGATCATGAATATAAGAGGTCTTCAACAATTTTCAAAAGTGTTCACAAATTTACAAAATCTTCAATAATTTGAAAACAATCATGAGTTTAAAAAATATTCATGAATTTTAAAATAGTAACACATTTTATAAAATAATCATGATTTTTCAAATAATAAATTTGAAAATTATGCAAAGAAAATAGAATGGCCATTTTGAAATGAAGCGTAATGTTTTTTTATATAAGACGAGTAAAACCGGTAGAAAAAATGAAGAAAAAAAATTGCCAGAAGCTTCTCAAAACCGGTGTAAACTTGCGAAAACTGGTGGAAGGTTCCAAAAACAGAAAAGTCGGTAAGCTTGATGGGCCAGCCCGTTACAAGGGAAGCGAGATTTGCTGCACAATCTATATTTGCGACGAGGCGCAGACACAAAGGTGGGAAACGATTTGCCAAAATACTCCATTGCATGACACACAAATCTCAATGCATTTGATTGAATGGCCCAGGTCAGGAGCAAAAATATTTTTTATACGGAGCACATCCCATGACGATGGACAGCGATACATAAATACATCAGCCATTACGGCATCAAGCCTCACACAATCTCAATGCATTTGATCGAATGGCGACGAACTTGACCGGGACTCTGCTAAATCTCAGCTGACTGACTGAGTGAGGTCTAGCAAAACAGTCTTTTTTATCACCACACACGACCGATGATTCAGACAGTTGGCCTGCAACCGTTGGAAAACTAAGTTTGACAGCTGGACCTCCCTTTGTTCTTAGGCCTTACGCTACTACCTACCTATCGCCGACCAGCAAGGGGGGTCGACTGGTTGCGGAATATCCTGCCAAAAAGACACATTTGTGCCTTAGTTACCTTCGCTCCTGCCATGTCGAGGTGCGTTCCCCAGCGCTAGCCTCCAACTAAATTTCCGAGAGAGACAAAATAAGCACACGCCTCGCTTCCCGCCATTTTCTAGATGGGAACGGCTGCTTCTGCCTCGGGAGCTGCTTGTTTATTTTATTTTTCGTCTTTGTCAAGGGTATTATTCTGTCGTGTATGTTTGTCCCGGTGTATTAAACTTGTAGAAGTATGCCCGTGTGTGTTCAATCGGTGAGAAATGTATGATCCGAGTAGTATGCGGAATATGCTGCCAGCCAACCAGCACGAGGCAGACGGAGCCTACGAGCGATGAGGACAGTTTTCCCTTGTTGCCGCCGTCCTCTCCTTCATCGTCATTATCTCCGGCCGGAGCACAGTTATAAGAACCATGGCGAGCAAGCAGCAAAGCACCAAACACGGGACTTGAGTTGAGAGTTGAGACAGTCTCATAGTCTCATAAAAGCGCCCTTTATCGAAAAAAGTTTGGACCGGGATGGCGGAGAATGGGGCGGGTGGCGGCGGAGGGGGGCAGAACCTCGCGGTGCTGGACGCGCTCGACTCGGCGCGCACCCAGATGTACCACATGAAGGCCATCGTCATCGCCGGCATGGGCTTCTTCACCGACGCCTACGACCTCTTCTGCATCACAACCGTCTCCAAGCTGCTGGGCCGCCTCTACTACCCGGACAGCAACGCCGACATCGGCAAACCCGGCACCATGCCCGTGCGCATCAACAACATGGTCACGGGGGTCGCGCTCGTCGGCACACTCATGGGCCAGCTCGTCTTCGGCTACTTCGGGGACAAGCTCGGCCGCAAGCGCGTCTACGGGATCACGCTCGTCCTCATGGCCGTCTGCGCCATCGGCTCCGGCCTCTCCTTCGGGAGCTCCGCCAGCGCCGTCATCGGCACGCTCTGCTTCTTCCGCTTCTGGCTCGGCTTCGGCATCGGTGGGGACTACCCGCTCTCCGCCACAATCATGTCCGAGTACGCCAACAAGAAGACCCGCGGCGCCTTCATCGCCGCCGTCTTCGCCATGCAGGGCGTCGGAATCATCTTCGCCGGCCTCGTGTCCATGATCGTCTCCGCCATTTTCCTCCACTACAACCCTGCACCGGCGTGGAATGTGCACCATGGCTGGACAGTTGATCATCAGATTGAGCAGTGGCCCGGGGCGGACTACATGTGGCGCGTCGTGCTCATGCTCGGGGCGTTCCCCGCGGTGGCCACCTTCTACTGGCGGATGAAGATGCCCGAGACCGCCAGGTACACCGCTCTCATCGAGGGTAACGCCAAGCAGGCTACCAACGACATGCAAAAAGTGCTGGAGATCCGCATCGACGAGGAGCAGGAGAAGCTCTCAAAGTTCAGGGCAGCCAACGAATACTCTCTGCTGTCCATGGAGTTCGCACGGCGTCACGGCTTGCACCTCATCGGCACCACCACCACGTGGTTCCTCCTCGACATCGCCTTCTACAGCCAGAACCTGACACAAAAGGACATCTTCCCAGCCATCAACCTCACCGGTCCCCCGGGCACCATGAGTGCCCTCAAAGAGGTGTTCGTGATATCACGAGCCATGTTCCTCATCGCCCTCTTCGGTACTTTCCCAGGCTACTGGGTCACCGTGGCCCTCATCGACAAGATGGGAAGGTATGTACTCCCTCCGGTCCTTTTTAGTCAGTATATAAGTTTTGTCTGATATCAGAGTATCTCTACTTTCATCGAACTTACAGAAAAAAAATATCAACATTCACAAAGCCAAATCAATATTTTTATGTTCATTTTGAAATGAAGTTTTATAGTGTATATATTTGATATTATAGATGTTGATATTTTTTTAATATAAATTTGGTACAAAGTTTGACTGGATAAAAATCTAGTATGGGGAGTAAAAAGGGTAGGAGGGAATACGTACCTATATGCATGCATGGCTCATGCGAGACCGAATTGGTTAGTTTTGTTACACCTACACATTAATTTGAGCATCCATGAATTACTGCAGGTACTTGATCCAGCTCCTTGGTTTCTTCATGATGTCCTTGTTCATGCTAGTGATGGGCATCAAATACGAATACCTCAAGGACAAGGGCCACGCCCTGTTCGCCATCCTCTACGCGCTCACATTCTTCTTCGCAAACTTCGGCCCCAACAGCACCACCTTCGTGCTGCCGGCTGAGCTATTCCCCACGCGTGTCCGCTCTACATGCCACGCCATCAGCGCCGCGTCGGGCAAGGCAGGCGCCATCATCGCGGCCTTCGGGGTGCAGACCCTCACCCTCAAGGGCGACCCCAAGCACATGAAGCAGGCGCTCATCCTTCTCTCTGTCACCAACATGTTCGGCTTCTTCTTCACCTTCCTCGTCCCTGAGACGATGGGCCGATCGCTCGAAGAGATCTCCGGCGAGGACGGCAACGTTGCCGGCGCGGCCGCTGGGCATGTGGACAAGGATGTCGAGAAGGCCCCTCCTTCAAGCACCGAATGGCAGCCACCATCGTCCATGAATTAATGCATGAGAACACGCATCTTATCTTCTATATCAGGGAATTTAGTAAGGGGGCAAGAATAACGGCGACCAGCTGCATGCTACTTAAGTTGCCAGGCACTTGGTTTGAGAGTTTGTTTTATCTACACGTATAATATTGCAATAGGATTGCTTGTGTGTGATACCATCCATTGTGTTGTTAAGGTTATATTGAGTTTTCAGTGTGGATGTATGAGCATTGACTAGGGATTTCCCTTCTCAATCATCAATATGTATTGCTATACTTATAATAATAATGCATGTCAAGTTTAATGATTTTTTTAGGGGTAACCAAGTTTACAGGATTAAATAACCATGCATGTCGAGTAGGCATATATACGCACTGTGTTTTTTTTTCTTGTCGTACAGAGCTAAACTGTATTGCGACTCCATAAGTTAACGAACTGGTATTTTTCTCATTACCAAATCTCCAACCGAATAGCAATACAATTTAGCTGCTTTTTGGAACGAACAATTAAGCTGGTAAACATTCGATTTAAATCGAGTGGGTTTAGACTCACTCTGAAGGCTACTGGTCGAACTATACAAACCAAGTAGAAGAGCAGGACTGCAGGAGCACGACAGAGCAGCAGAAGCAACCCACTTTACCCCTGCAACCATAATACACAAGGTAACAAAATAGGATCATCCTCATCAGGCCTCCTCGTGAGTGAGCGACTATGACTGTGAGAGACGAGGGTCACGGAAGGAGACAAGGTGCTAGTGTGGCTGGCTCTCGATCTTGGTAGGCTGATCTCCCGGAACATGAACGCCTATAACGCCTTAAAGAACACTGTCATATGTGCCCTCTCGGTCTTGAAATACCGTTCCACGCACACGATCATGGGCTCCGGTGCCAGCTAGAATCACTAGGAAACCAAACCCCATCTCTAGAAATTAATGGCCACCTGTGATTATAAAGGATAAAGAAAGAAAGAATAATACACTATACAATAGGGGAAGGTGAGCCCGCAAATGATGGGCGACCTCCATGGAGGTGGTTATTTTGAAAAAAAGTCAAAAATCATATTTTTCTTAAGTTTCAAAAAATTCTAAGAAGAAGCATACATGTTCATGAGACTACACCCTATAGGTTCTCAAAAGAAAAATGAAACTGCACCCTATAGAGAAAACAACATAGATCGGACAAAATAGCTCATTCGCATAAATGGATGCAATCATGCGTAGATACTCAAACGAACGAGTCGAGTCACATACAAAGTAGATTAACATATATCAACAAGCAAGTAATAATTACATAGTACTAATACTCATCACACGTGCATGGAACTATAAATGAATACAGGGAATACAACACCACTTATTCTAGAAATAACACATTGTGGCTTCATAAGGGGTCTCCTCTAGCAACTGGCATATATCAGTATCCCATCAACTGTGAGTGGTCGGTGGTTTGCACTTCGGAGGCGGCTTCGGTTTCGGTTCAGGTTTAGGCTTGGGCTCCGACTTTGGTTCAGGTTTCAGCATGGGCTCGGGCTTAGGCTTTGGCTTTGGTTTGGAGCAGGGCTTGGGCTTGGGCTTGGGCTTTGGCTTCAGTTTTGGCATCGGCTCGGGCTTGGGTCCAGGTTCAGGCTTGGGTCCAGGCTTTGGTTTGGGTTTGGGCATCGGTTCAGGTTTGCAAGGCTCCGGCTCTGAGTGTGGCATAGGTTTTGGCATTGGCTCTGGTTTGGGTTCTGGCTTTGGCTTTGGCTCCGCAAACTTCTTGACGGCAGCAAGGCCTCGGCCAGCAGCGGATGCTTGGTGGAAAGTGGATGCTGCCACTACCCCGATGAGGAGCACGGCGAGGAGGCCATGCCTCGCCATTGCTGCCTATTTCTTGTGCTTGCAGCTAGTGTTGCACCTGATGTGCTTTGTGTGTGTTGTGTGGAGAACTGGAGATACATATTGTGTGGTTTTATAGGGTGGGCGAAACAAAGCAGATCCGGAGGCTGCATCAATTAACACTGCAGCTAGCTAGCTGGACTGACAAGTATTGTGTAACATGGCAATGAAGTTATATTGGTTAATTACGAATGAAGGAACCAATGTGCGTACCTACAGGGTGTTAATAAGCACAGCTGGACTTTGCGTGTGTGTCTCCATGCGATGATAGCAGAAGGGTAACAATATTTTAACTCTGTTAGTTGTCCCCCGCAAGCAGAAAATTATGTTAGTTGCGCTGTCCACTGCTCACACATCTATGTGATCAGCCATCATCTAGAAATCACGAGCGACCGTGTACACGTTAGTGCAATACTTCCGTTCAATTCACAATGGAAAAGAAAGCCCGGTTGATCGCTAAGATGTGATGGCCATTTACTATGTTGTGATGTGATGGCCATTTACTATTTTGATTGCAGCAAAGGCTACATGCGTTGGCTCACCATTCTGTCAAGATATGGGAATATGAGACAAGCCTTATATTATTTTGTCCAGAAGAAATTTTGAACCGCGCCTTCTAAACCCAGACGAAGGGGGTAGAAGAGACGCGTTTTGGACGAAAATTCTAAACTCGCGGAGCTTTACGGGGCTTCTTCCACAACTAATCTTCACCCTCCTGATTTTCAGGGGGTGTGGGGCCCTAACCCTAGTTTCTATCCAATTAAACTATCCCAACTAAGCCATTCTGTAAATCCCGTATTAATCCGTCCGTGCGTGTAGCATAGCTCCGTTTTGGAGCTCAGACTCCGTGGATCCTTTTTTTAACAAAATGGTAAAAAAAATTAATGTTTGAAGTTTCAAAAAAATGTTACAAAACAAATTGTGGATTCTAATAGTGAGCAGTATATGTGCTAACAAACTACTTTCTTGTTCTGTTTTGCAGCTCAGATGTAAAAAAATCATTACGAAAGTCTATACACATTCGAAGGTACATGTGGATTTTATTTTTGTATTTTCTGAAACTTGAAACATGATTTTTGATTTTTTTTTCATAAAAGGGCTCCATGGAGCCCAAACTCCAGAACAAACATGGTTACAGTGTTTAACACCACGATATATTTAGGTAGGCTAAGAATTATGTTGTACTGATATTTTTGCCTTCGATTGCGGCATTATTGTCAGGTTTACCTCATTACTTGCATTTTCTTTTGATCGTGCCTAGCTTCTACTTGGGGGCAAATTCGCCAAGATAATTACAAAGCAAATGTTTCATTGGAGCCAGATTCGGACCCTAAGTGGGATTCCTTAGTATAGTATCAGGGGAAAAAACTGATCTACTAGGGTTGGTTCAGTTTTGTTTTATCTACTTAAGTGTAACACGGATTGATCCTATGTTTTTACGCAAGCTTAATGACCTACTTGTGCAATTGTCAAGATCAAAGATCTAAATCTCATGATAATGAGAATTTTTTTACCCTATGGCTCACTTAGCACATCGGCTCAAAATGTCATGTTTCTCCTATTTAGTTGTGACTTGAGAGTCAGCCGATGAGATTTGCGAAGAGACTTCCAAGGTCAGCATCCCATTGTCGAGGGAGCAATGCCTGGCAACTTTGCATTGGTGCCAAGAGAGATTGGTCTAGATATGTGGAGATGCACAACATGTTCTTACAACAACTCTCTATTGCACAGATGTCATTGAGATGTGGTACACTCTACACCAGGTCTAGACAACATCTCCAAGATGGTGGAAACTGAGAGATCACAGTCGAAGAGACCCACCATAGGAGGAAAGATCATGTGAAGATATGAAAACTTGAAAACTATCGCTTGGAAGTCATGTATGAAAAAAAAAAGGAATTCTAGACAAAAATAATCTAGAACGATGCAAAAATAAATAAAAACATGAGGTGGCACATTATATTTGATGTTCTTCTATAATTTCTTTAGTCTGTAGGAAGCCCAGATAAATCGAGGGTGACCAGTCCTTTGTTCCAAACGTTACAAAAGAAGAAGAAAATTATATGAATCATATCCTGCAAAATTCTTACATTTTTCCTGTGTTTCAAACAGCGTCTACAATTAAAGAAAGACTTGCTATTCCTCGACAACTTAGGAAACTATTATTTCTCATTCAACAAATGTGCAGCTGACAAAATTATATATCGATAAACCAAAATTTACACATATAATTTCTAGATATGCAATTGCTCGACAGACCTTCATATCAAGAATCGATGTTCAAGATCGCCGTTTATAGAAACAACGAATTTCCTCTTACGACATTGATCCAACTATACAATTGTTGGTGCCATATACAAAGAGTACAACCGATTTTTTTTTGACAAAGAGTACAATAGATATGCACATCTTATAGTTTTATTGCCTACACATGCACACAAGCTATGCTACTGGTGCATCATTTCTCCCCTTCATTTCTCTCTCCTTCCTTCTCTTCAAGAGGCACTAGAGGTTTCCCCACTTCTCTTCTTCTCTCCTCCGGTGGCCTCACTGGTCGAAGTAGGGATGGGTTAGAAGGTCGGCTCATCTATGTATATAGTAGGTCTAGAGCTAGGTCTAGGTTGGGTTTGCCTCTAGAGCGTCCGACATCTGGCGTTATGCTATTTTGGAGGTTCACTCTAATGCTTGTGAGCAGCACCCGGGGGCTGTCTGTTCTCCTTTGGGAGCTCTTCCATGGTTGAGAACAACTGTTGGGGATGCATTCTGTGGGAGCTCGCCCAATAAGCCCGTCGGCAGTGGCGGAGCCATGAAAATTGTATTATAGATGGGCACTAAAGAGGAAAACACTTATGTACCAAAAAAATCCAAAAACAATAACGTAACAGATGTAATAGAAAAAAAATCATTGGTCATACCAGCATTCACCATCAACAGTAAAAAGATATACAATATTTGAATTGTACATCACACAAAAGAAAAATATAGACAATAGAAGATAGAGAAACTCATTGGGAGGATGCTCATCCATGCGAAAATGATATGGCACCTGCTTCATATATGACATTCGAGCTTTTTCTTGATAATTAAGAGGATAATACCAAATTTTGCACCGCAGACCTGATTTCCTTTCTATTACCAAAACAGCAGAATCATCGTTACCTTTTTGAACATGAGGTTGTGTTGTTGAAATTAAAATTCTTCTACTTGTTCTTGTTCATCCACTAAGGGAGGGTCATCAACCAAATTAATCTGTTCTGGACCATCAACTCTTGCTATCATCTCAGAAAAAGGAATGCATTGTTGCAGGCTTTCTTTTATTTTTGGCCATGGTTAATTGATTATCCTAGAAATATTGAACACAAACCACTATAAGACTATCCAATTCGAAGACAGAGAAAGAGGGATTTCAAATCAATAATATATATCCCTCTTCTTGTATGCTTGCAGTGGCTGGAAGAAAGACCAGCCGTCCAGCCGGGAGTGGCACTAGGACGGGCTAGAGCAGGTTTGTCTCCATGGATGAGTAGAGCAAGGCAGGACCGTAGGGGCTGGGGAAAGGGAAAATGGGGAAGAGGAATGACGTGTGGCGGGGATCTCCGGTGTGTCTTTGGGGTTAACTTAGTGAAAAGTCAAAGACTCATACAGATCCAATGATATCAATTTGTATCATGTAATCCATTTATATTTTCAAGAAAAAATGACCAAAAACAAATTTCGAACAAATGCAGGCACACCTTACTCTGAATATACAACAGTCTGATAAAGAGCGGTATAACTAAAGACATCACAACAACAAGTGTATCAAATATGTACACAAATGGTTCTCTTAGTTCTAAGTACACAAAACTACTTGTAGAATCATATAGAAGTTTATTGCATATAGTATATAAGTAGTACAAATGTAAATACACAAAGATCATACCAGACCGATACATCACTTTAGATACAAAGTTTACAAAATGGTAGATTTATTTACATGAAGAAGCATCGCTTTATCTAAACAAAATAGTACAACAGTAAACCCATGAAAAGTAGCTGTTTATATGTAGAACCACGTGAATATAAAGTTGAGGCTGCACCAAGTGGTTGCGGTCCCTGTAGTGCGTTATTTTGTCGTCCAGGCGTGTTTGAATCTGGCAACGGTTGTACCTGCGGATATGAGCCTTGGACGTCTGGTTGAGGCAGTGGTTGTGGGTTTGGGCCCGGCAAGGGTTGTGGTACAGGCTGCACGTTTGGGCCTGGCAGTGGTTGTGGCAGAGCAGGCTGTGGTAATGGTGGTGGTTGTGGGTTTGGATCCGACAGAGGCGGTGGTAATGGCTGTGGCTGCGGGTTTGGGTCCGGCAAAGGCTGAGGTAATGGTTGTGGCTGCGGGTTTGGGCCCGGCAGTGGTTGCGGCAAAGGCTGCGGTAATGGCTGCGGGTTAGGGTCTGGCGTAGGCAAAGGTTGTGGGTTTGGATTTGGCAGCGGCGCTGGCGGTGGCGGTGGCCCCGACACCTGCTGCAATTTTCGCTGTCGCGCCTGCACACATCCTGCACCCTCCACTGCCACGGCAACGACAACAAGGAAGACGATGCATATGAGACTGGAGGAAGAGTGAAAGCACATCGCCATGGTGGTATGCAGTGGGAGTCAGATGGATGGCCAGCTGATTGCTTCCATGGCCACTCGCGGCTTGGTGTTTATAGCCACGGCTAGCCAATCAACGGTAGGTGTGTGTCCATTGGCTATTAATCAGGAGTACTTTTTTTTTGCGGGGGAATCAGGAGTACTTAATACTACTCCATTAGCGTAAAGTGCAACCTATAAGCAATGGTTATGTATGCAATATTTCTGATTGGTACCTTGTGATTGTGGCTGCAACTTTCAAGCATATACTCCATATATCTACATGTGCTATGCGTATAAAGAAAAGTTAAGTTACAGGGATGGATTGGAGGTGCTCAGCCATAGTTATCCCACTTTTTACTTCTTCGCAACAATAGTTATCCTACCTAACTACTCCGCAACTTTACTCACCAGGGGCATAAATATCATAGTTTTAAATAGCCAGCTATAGCTCCGCTATAGCCTTTTCAGCAGGGTGCGGCTAAATGGTCGCCTTCACAAAAAGCCCGCTATGTCCCGCTTTAGCCCGTTATAGCTGATTTGGATGCTCGCCGCTATTTTCCATAGCCCGCTATTTAAAACATTGATAAATATGCAGATGTCGTCGACATGTCATCCAAAAGATCAACAAGGTCTTCAGGATATTAATTTCAAACTGTCATCTATAAGTGGTTGCCCAAAAGTAATATTCAAGATGACATCATAGCATATCATACGTTTTTAACCTTGAGCACCAAGAGATGACTTGATTGGATCAAGAGCCGCTTTTCGATTTTCTCTCGTATTGCTTGCCGGTGTTATAAAGCAACGGTTGTACAAAGCTTTAATCTGCAACACACACAATAGTCAAAAAGCTAATTGAGGATATCCATCTGTTTGTGTTTGATGTCTATGCAGACGTGCTGTCAAATAAAATGTCATGTTGAAATTTGATTGTATGGTCGAGTACCGTCCTCCAGGTGGCTCACTGAAAAATTGGGTTTACTTAACTATCATGTGTTTGTCTGTGAGTACATGAAGTTGCAGCGCTTGTAAAAATACCCCCCCCCCCAAGTAATGACTTATTTTCCTCTAAATTCTGATGTCTATCTCTCATGATTCACTTTTCGATGGGATTGTAAAAATTGCAAAAATTTCAATTCTCGCCATGCCATTCAACTTGGTTCTTTTGACTGCATAGTAGCAACAATAATTTGTCACAAAATAATAAATTCAAAGTAAATTTCACTAACAAGAATATACGTATAAATGATAAATTCAATTATGTTGCTATTTGTTGCATGGTCGATTGCTACTTTCGAGTGGGTGAAAAAAAAACAGGTTTGTGCAATGCATTAGATTTAAATAATAAAAGAAAACATCGACAAGATTGATAATCTCATAAACTTGTAAGAATTGAGTATGATAACAAAAATGTTTTTTTCTTTTGAAGAAGATGAAGGTTGCCAATGAATATATAGTTAAGAGTTTCATCAAACACCTTGTGCGCATCGGCCGCCGGCGCAACAATTTGCGAGCTATCCAACGCTTCGGTCGGCGGAGGCGCGGCCGGACGCGCTGCAGCATTCTTCTTCGGCTGCCTAGAAGCATCTTCCGCTTTCTTCTTCTTTTGGGCCGTCGTCGCCACCGCCATACTCGGTCGCTTGGAGACGGATGGCCGTGGCTTCACGGCGAGCGATGGCGCAACGCCACCCTGTGAGGTCGTCCGTGGCACCATGAAAAGGCCGCGCGCGAGACCGGTGGTTGGAGCAGGAGGGGCGCCGGCAGCGAAGCTGAAGCTCAACCCGGCGCTTAGGTTTCCAGCGGCAGCGGCGGAGGGGTCGCGGGTGTAGGGAGGGGTTGGGGGGATGTCGGCGTGGCCTTCCATCGATCGAATTTTGCCGGTGGCAGCACGGGGTGTGCGAAGGCGGGGCGGCCGGAGAGGTTCAGGGCGACAATTGGTCGCTCGCGCGCGAATGTCACTGTCCAGCCGGCGGGAGTGGGCACACGAAATAAGCAGCATGCGATGTCGTTTTCCTCCGTGCGCCGAACCAAATATACCACGCACGCGATTATTGCACGGCTGCCGAAGCGCCCGTTACGGCCCCGGACGCGCAATAGATCGTTTTTTTTTTCAGCGCGCGGCTAAGATAGCGCGCTTGTTGGACCTTCAGCCCCCTCCCATCTATCGCCCCAACCTTCCCTTCTTTTCCCCAGCCCAGATTAAGATAAACCCATCCACGTGCACACACCAACCCAAGGCGGATCTGGGATCGATCAACACCTGCACCGGAGAGGAGCGGATCGGAAGAGCTTGATGGCACTCGATCTGGGATCCATGTTCCTAGACCTAGCTGCTGCGGCTGCGGCGTAAGGCCGCCTCGACGAGGACGACGCCCGCACCAAGCCTGACAGCAATCCATCACAGGGTCCCCCGTCCCTGAACCCCCCTGCTTACGGCTACCCGGACGATGGCGGCGGCGACCGGCCACCCTTCGTCTTCATCGAACCATACGCCTACTTTGTGGACCGCCGCAACGCCACCACCGCCGGCTGCAGCATGGAGGGTCTCCGTCTCCGGGGGAACATCGAGGTCACCTTCTGCACCGTCCAGCCACCGCAGGTCTCCTACCTCTGCGCCCACGCCACCGCCTACGACCACACCGTGTTCGCCGTCGGGCCTTCCATAGTCACCACACAGACCAACGGCGGCCTCGTCCTCCTATGCGTCGTCGTCGGCGACCGCCCATCCGATGCCATGTTTCGCCACAAACGACACTACTTCGTCTAGCACGCCAGCGTCCCCTCGCTCAAGCACATCAAGCAGCCCGGCGACGGTCACCCAGTCAACGAGCAGTCCTTTGCCATTCTGCGCAAACCTGAACCTGACCGCAGCTACGTCCTCGCCGCACAAGCTAATGGGTTCGGGTACCACAATCCTTCTTCTCACCTCTGCCTGTATCACTCCGGTGCCAACTCTTGGAGCAAACTGCCGGTGAATGTCGATTCAGTCCCCTACGGCAACGAGTTCACCACATACAAGGCATTCACCATCGGAGGAGATAAAGGCACAGTGGCCTGGGTCGATCTCTCGCATATGATCATCTTCTGCAACGTGCTGGACAGACGCCCCAAGCTTCGTTTCCTAAGACTACCGATCGAGCCGACGAATGCAGGTGGATTGCCGGCTGTTCGGGACGTCTCGGTCCTTGATGGCTTCATCAAGATGGTCGAGCTGCAGCACCGTGCCCATGGTTGGAAGGCCACCATATGGAGCATCAAGACTGGTGTCTTCTCCAAAAAGGCTTGGCGCGTCGATTACCAATTCGATTCCTCTGATATACCCGAACCGTCGCTGCCTAAGCTGAGGCTCCCTGAAGGTGTCACAGCTCAGCCTACCTTGTCGACTCTCCATATTGGCCTGCCCAAGCTGAGCCTGCCAGATGATGGCATTCTTTACTTACTAGCCAAGATTGACTACCGCGACAGGCAGCGCACAGCGTGGGTGCTTGCTGTTGACATGAAGAACAAGACTGTCCAGAGAGTGGCCGAGTTTAGCCCCAAGAGGGCTATTGGTTTATGCAGGGGTTACGATTCAAGTACAATCTCCAAATATCTCAAAGTTGCTTGAGGTAAATGTTTCCACCGCTGCCTTACCATCTGCCACTTCCTGTGCATGCTAAATTATATTACCAGATTAATTAAAACAAGTTCTTCATGGTGGAGAGAGGGAGGGGGGCTGTACCATCATATCAGACACATAGACAGTTTAGGGTTTAGGGTGGATACTTTGAGTTCAACCGAAATAAGATACACTCCCTCCATTCCACAATGTAGTGCTTCCTCTATCCACGTGCTTCAACTTTGACCGTAAATTTAACTACCAAGACCGATTGCGGCAGGAGCAAAAATTATATCAATGAATTCGTATTCGAAAGAAGTTTTCAATTATATAATTTTTTCTCCCGCCGCAGTTGGTCTCGTTGGTTAAATTTATGGTCAAAGTTGGACCTCGGAAAGCGCGGGCGCACTATATTTTGGAATGGAGGGAGTATATGCTAGCTAGGTCATGGTACCATTCATCTGAAGACACGTTTAGGGTCGGTGACGTCTGGCGCTGCTGATTTGGGAATACCATGGTGAGGTGTTAAAGACATTATAGTATAGATACTACTCCCTCCGTCCGGAAATACTTGTTGAAGAAATGCATAAAAATAGATGTATCTAAAAATAAAAAAGGTCTAGATACACCCATTCTTCCGACAAGTATTTCCGGACGAAGGGAGTATAATTCTAGCTGTTATACAAATCTAACATGTGGTGGAAGCAGATATACGGCCAATACTCAAGTAAAATGCTAAAATTTTGGGAACCACAGTTTTCTACTGTTGCTAGCTGTATCAGCACTGAAATTCTCATCAGAGCAAATACCGTTTCCTGTGACACATTTCACTTGGGTCAGGTGTTGCTGGATTCTACTACTATAGAGTATTAACTTATAGAGCTCTACATCTTCTAACAAGTTTGGCCTTTTTCAGCTTTCTGTTTCACAAAAGAGGAAGCCCAATGTGGTGGTTATATATTAGGGATGTGCTACGAAGTCGTTTATGGATCAGTTTTTGTTTCTTCCCAACTATTACTGAAGAGTTTTGCTTAATTTAATGCGCCAGGTACAAAAGAAAATTAATACCGAAATGACCAAAGATGCCATTACTACGATGCAAGCAGTATCTCCATATATCTCCAAACAAGCTAGCTAGCCAGGGATGCCATATGATTGCCGGGACAAGAAGCCGCAGCTTGGGCAGGTGCAGTGTGCATGATATATGGTGCTGAGCGGGCCGATGATTAATCCAGGGTGTGACATGATGAGCAAGGGCTAGGTTTCATTGGCATATCTAGTTATAACTAATATAAGATCTTTTAGATCACTAAAGATCTTATATTAGTTTACATAGGAATACTTCTTAGAAATGCAGTACAATCTACATTGCCCATTGATTGCTGCAGGGTGTATGTTGTCATGTGTTCTGCACAGATATGGGACAACGAGCTACACGTACGTTTGATGTTTATTAGGTGATGTGGACTTGATTTCTCGATGATTCGACGTTTACTAGGATTTTCGTTTCGGCTTGCTTGTTGTACTAGCTGAATTAACCAAGTGATGTTGGGATCATAGCGCGCGGACTTGCAACATGAAGTAAGTCTCACGGTGCGATCAACCGTCAACGCCTCCAGAAGCATGGAATAATTTCACTTAGATGCACACGAGTTGGTTTAGTTTGGCTTCCAAAACTTAATCATTTGACGGCTGATGCTGCCAGCACAAAACTCAGAACAGTGTGAAACAAAACTCAGGTCCTGGACACTACTGAAGAGTTTTCTGAACTTGCTGAAGCTTCCGTTAACTCTGAACCAAGTTGCATGCAGACTCTGAATTTGGACCATCTTCAGGTTATAACATGCACCAGAGAGACCCTAATTTTCACCGCCGGCAGCCGTATTGCGCTGGACCCTGCTGGGAATGATTGAACTTGGTCTCTGATTTTCGTTATACAAGGTGTGACATTATTCTACTTTCCAAACTTATGGAACTTGGAGCTCTTGGCGATGATGGGGAGGGATAGAGGCTGTTTGGATCGCAGCCCTCGGCTGCCCATCCAAAAAATTGGTCGTTGACCAGACTTGCCTTGGCGTTTGGATGGCTGCCAATATTTTGGTGCGCCCGACCAATCCCACGCTGGAGCAGTTGATTTGACGCCTCTTTGAATTGCAGCAGTGTGAGTGGGGTGGGTTCTGAGCTAGTTTATTTAGTTAGCACACGGCGTGATTTTTTGCCTCTTTGAATTTTCAGCACATGGCATGATGAGCATATCCTCTTACAGAAACAAGTGATTGTACATATATGTGCTGATGGTACACGCCTAGAAACTATCGAACCAACATCGCCCGTCTTGAACTTGCATTAGATCGTCGTCCCATGGACTTCCGCCGACCCCAATGACTCTTCTAATAAGTAGCAAAAATCACAATTCTAAGGTTAAGAAAATTACTAAGAAATCACACACTTGTGATTTTTTGTGTAGAGTTTTACAAATAAAGAATATGATTGTGCATGACACAGGGAAGAAACTGTAAATTTACACGAGGTATAGCACAACAAATGTTGTTGGTTCAGTTTGCGATTCTCACAAGTGTCACGCATGTTGATAATGTTTTGACAACACGGGTGCATATGCGTTCGTGTTTAGACAAGCATATTTCTGAGTCTCCCGACAAGCATGGCCCGTAGCACCGCTTGTTGGTTGCAACAAGGTCCTCCTTTCATTCATAATCTTGTATTAGCACTCGGTTACATTGGAATAAAAACTCACTGCTTGACCCGCCAAAAAAAGACCTGAGATACAGTTTGGGAACTATAGCTACTGTTCGAAGCTGTTGATACCAGATCACTTAAAATTTGAACAAAATCTTACATGGAATTTGTCCCCTGAACTAGTGTGCTGTACAGTTAATAACAACCGTTGCAGATGGATTCCGTTCCAAAAACAGCTCAGACGACAGGCTAGTAGCAAGACCCCAAAAACCATAGGCCCATCCAAATTAGGAGAGCAAGAGCTCCCCCATTGAGCCGCGCGAAAAGGCGAGCTCCTAGATCAGTCCGTCCCATCATTTTCAGTGCGCGCACAGGCTCACCCACTGCCAGTGGCCAGTTCCGCACACGACGATCACTCCCACTGTGCCTGCCGCAAGCCATGATTTTGCCTGCTCCCAGTACGTGTATATGATTTTGACTGTTAATCCGTGCTTGTAGTTTTCTGTCTGAAAACCTGAATCCTGCCTCCCACATGGCGGGAAAAGGCATGCACGTGAGGCTCACGTGCATGGCTCTGCTAAACCATCAGCATGCATGCAATGCAATGCTCAGCTCATCAGCTGAGTGTTAACAATGGTAGATGTGGTTGATCAAAAGTAGTAAAGCACTCAACAAAAGGCTACTCAATTTCAAAGTCCATCAACTCATCAATGCATGTACTTATATTTTACTACCGGAGGCTATCGTCAACCGATTACACCGAGAACAAGCGCTGTTGAAGCCTGACGAAATTTGCCGACATGAGGATGAGGCGCACGTGACTCGTCAGTCCGCAAGTGCAAGTGCAAGTGCATGGCAAGTGGTGAGCTGAACTAAGCCTTTATCTACTACGGAGTAATATTTAGGTGTGAGCGGTGAGCAGGCAGCAGCATGTGATATGTGGAATCAATCCCCTCTGCTGATTGAGATTCTGCTGCCTAATTTGGCCTCTTCGGTGCATGTCTGCCGAGTAGCAATCTGATGTGGCAGCAGCGACCTTGTAGCAGCATCTGTAAGCCAAATTGATATATTCCCTTCAACGGCATGCAGCCGGCTAGTAACAGCACAGTGTTTTTACTGGTAACAGCACAACTTTGAAAGTAAACAGAGAGAATGTGCATATCAACTCCAACAAGAGGAGAGAAAATAGCTACTGACTTTTAAAAGAAAAATGCTCATAGCGAGTGTAGAAATGAGGACTATTGGAAAGCCCAATTAAGTTACATAATGAAACGTAGTAATGATTGTCTATGGAGGGTAATGATTATTTTATTTTATTTTATTTTTGCGGGGGAGGGTAATGAATTGTTACTGGTCTTAACAGATGGTAAGAGGTTGTAAACCAAAGCTCTTAAATTTGCTTGTCCTGGTTGCTTCTTCTTTCAGGATGCAAGCTTTTGAGTTTACTCCCTCCGTCCCATAATATAAGACGTAAATTACAAAAAAACGTCTTATACTATGGGACGGAGGAAGTATTTACCAGAAAAAAGGCTCATGTATGCAGTGCTTTTATATGTGGTCGATGCATTCAAGACAACTTGCTATATGTTTAGAACCTTACTCGTCGTTTTCATCGCACTTGTACACCGACAATTTTGTGACGGATTTATTATGTGAAAACGGATTTTCAATCGGATCGACTGTTTGAGCTACAAAACATTTTGAATGTTGGAAAGAATTTAGGGTGTCGTCAGCTTTTTATCCTTTAGTGCATGCATGCATGTGCATGTGGGGATTTGGTTAGAGGAACAGTTTTGTGCCCCCTTAATACATGTGTAAGCAACATGGTAGCATATGTAGCACAGACGTGATAACTTATGTATCTTAGGCGTGGTAATTTTTGACCCAAAAAGTGTCATCGAAACATATCAAAGGAACTAAAACGGAAATATGCCCGCGGCGAACCTCTGGTCAAGCCTGAGGAGATCCCGCGTCTATCAACGAGAATGTATGAAGTGCATCAATGGTACATGAGAGAAGTAAAGACTACCGGTCGAGAGTCCCTCGTGGTGAGAGTCAAGGCAGAGCATTACTTCCACGAAAAATATTTGTGGGTTGAATTTCAAGAAATGTTTCACTTATTCAATCAAGACACACTCGACAAATGGGCTTATAGCTCTTGTGCGACACATTTGAGGTGAATTGGCAAGAGTGCGACGTTGTTCGAGCGAATGGCTGTGGTGCGACAATTTTAAGCAGGTAAATAGCCCACGCACGACATGGCTGTTAAACTCAACTGATTCCCTCGTTAGCTGTTGGGGGCTGGACCCACCACTTATCCACGTAAGCGCGGGACCCACCACTTGTCTACTCGCGGGACCCACCTCCTCGCAGCTAGAAGAGACGAGCGCATGTGCTCATCCGGCCGCCGCCTTCATCCCCTTTCCCCAATCTTTCTATTCTCCGGCGACCTAGCGCAAATGTCTACCTCCTCCGCCACGCACTCAAAATGGCGACAGTATGGTCCAGTGCTGCTCACAAGGTGCCCTGACTGCCCGCGCCCAGAGCCTCTTAAACGGTTGGTCACTAAGAAGGATGACACTGGCAATCGTGGGCGGGAATTTGTGAAATGCTTGAGCAAACCAATGGCAGGAAGGGATGGAAAGGTTAGATCTCAGTTCTAAGCCCGTTCTTTAGCTGTCTTTTGCTCCGATTTCTCCATATTTTGTTTTTTCTCCTCGAATTTGGGATTTAGGGTCCATGTTGTTGTTTTTAGATCCTGAAGAAATGTTACCATTTCGAGTGGATTGATGAATATGTTGATAGGATTCAGTTTGAGGGCTACGTTGATTCGAGCGTGGCCGCAACCTGGGAGCTCAATTTGGGCGGGGTGCCGCCGATTGCTGTGGAGAATATGGAGAGCTCGGGCGGAGGGGCGGGCAGAGTCATGCCGATGGCGATGTATGTGTGCAATGCTGAACTGCATGCGGAGTCCGAACTGATCGAGGAACTGAAGAAGATAAAGAAACATCTAATGCAGATGATCGATTTGCAGAAGCAAGCAAATATCATGGCAGGGGGGGGGGTTCTATTGTTGTATCATTGCTCTAGTTTTGTTTTATTTGTTGTTCATCTGTCATTAGAATGGGCATTTAGGCCTGTCAGGGTAGAGGATGTGATCTGTGCGCCATGCCAAGTTCATGTATCTGAATTTGAAAGTGCTAGTGGCACTTATGCTATATTTTGGTGTGATGACAATGTGGTTAGTTGAACTAATATCGGTTGCTAAAGTTTATCTCAGGATATTGGTTCTAAGTGCCCACGATGGATATGTGCGACCCCCCATTTCAAAAAGGGCAAAGGCGTGGTCTTTCGACGCTTCGAAGGTTTAGTTTTGGTTTGCTTCGAGTCATAGGAAAGACCGCACTATTAAGAGGGGTTTGTGTGGATAAATGTCGTGTGGGAATGCCATTGCCGAGCCTTACTCTCTTACCCTTCCCACTCCGACCACCTAAAAAGAACCTAGTGTGTGTGCTGTGGTACTCAGAATGCGCACGGGGTCCTATGTAAACTCTGTGAGTACCCCGTGCGCACGGGGTCTTTTGACCCCCTTGCGCACGGGGTGGTGTGATTGTCTCTGAGTACCCAGTGCACACGGGGCTGACTTAGCCCGTGCGCACGGGGTCCAACGGACAGAAACCCCCACCAGCCCATGAACACTATATAAAGGCCTTTCTTCCACCTCCAACCCTTAACCCTAATGTCTTGTGGAGCTCCACCATTGCTACACCCCATTTTGCTCAATACTCTCAATCCCTCCACCCAAACTTGTTGAAACTTTGGGGATTGGGAGAGCAAGACCCGATCTACATCTTGACCAAACCAAATCGCGTTCCCCGCAACATTTCTTCCCCATTGACTTGTTACTCTTGGAGCTTGGGCTCCTGGGCGGTTAGAGGTTCCTCCGGAAGCTTCCTTGCTTGTGGTGTGCTCCGGAGAAGTTTGTAAAGGTGTGGTGGTCGCCTTCAAGACCAACCCCGAGTGTTTCGAGGCTCATCCGTTGGGGGTGACTCGAAGGAGAATACGGTGAGCCTTCGGAGGCATTCCGCAAGCTTTGGCTCCGGCACCACTCCAAACGGAGATTAGCTCTTCCCCAAGGAAGAGTGAACTTCGGGTTAAAATCCGTGTCCTCGTCTCACTTGTGGTTAATCCTTTCCCGCACCTTACTTTGTTGTTGTATGCTTGTTGGCTTGCTAAGTAGTTTGTTGCCTAGCATATTTATCTTGGAGCTTGCTTGTCATATAGGTTGCATTCACCTAGTTGCATATCTAGTGAACTCTTTTATCCGCTAAGCCTTAAAATCTACAAGAAAGATTAAAATTTGTAGTCTCCTATTCCCCCCCCCTCTAGTCGACCATATCGATCCTTTCAATTGGTATCAGAGCCTCGTGCTCTAATATAAGGTTTTACAACCTTAGAGGATATGGTCGATCTAGGGAATGAGGGAGGTGGCCTACCCGTTGTGGAGGATGGTCAAAACCAACCCCCCCCCCCCCCCCCCGCCGCGACCGAGACACTTGGTGCTCCTGTCGTTGCTCCCGCCGCTCCTACTAACCCGAATGTTCCCTTGACCGCGACCGATCTTCTTTCAATGTTTGCGGACCTCAAAGTCTCTATGTTGAAAGAGGTTCGGGCCTCGGTCAAGGAGGAAATTGATGCTCGCTTAAAGCCAACAACGTCTGCATCAAACTTGTTTAATCCAAATGAAGTTCATGATGCGGATGACTCGAGGGAACCTCTTGCTTCTCCGGCTCGTACTCAAGCTCCCCAGTACAATGCCGTGGAACCCTTTTACTCTCCTCAACCCTTGCCACATCCCCGCATTAATCATGTTGGGCCTCCGCCCCCTTTGAAAGCTAATGCTTTTGCTAAGTGGAAGCTAGATATGGAGTCTCACATGCGTAATGCTTCAAGTCAATTGTGGTGGATTGTGGTCAATGTATTCAACCCCAAGGACCCAATGAATCTCACTCCAAGGGAAGCAGTTGACGATCAACTCAATGCTACCGCACACAACATGCTTCGCAACGCTGTGACTGAAGACTATAGTGATTCCATTGCTCTTCTCAAAATCGCAAAGGAAATTTGGGATTGCCTTGAGGAGGCTCTTGAAGGAGATGAAGCAATTTGAAGATCTTGGTTGGCCTTGCTCAAACAAGAAGTCAATCTCTTTGTGAGGAATGAGGGTGAGTCCGCAGAAGAGGTTTACCAAAGGTTGAAGTCCCTTGTGCTCAACTTGAGAACCTTTGGGTGCACTTGGGCAAATGATGATTTCATCAAGGACAAGTTCATAGATTCTATGGTTCTCACGGAGCATACCATGGTCATGATGGTTCATCAACGTCCGGACTATCACAAGTTGACTTCGGCTTAAGTTGTTTCCACCTTCTCTACCCATGTTATTTTGGAAACCAAGTCCAAGAAAACATTTGCAATAGCTCAAGCAACCAAGAACTCCAATCTTGCCTTGAAGGCCAAGAAAGTGATGAGCCAACCCTCAAGGGAGGAAGAAGTGAGTGAAGAGATATGTGAGGAGGATAATGACACCTCGTGCCCGACAAATGATTTTGTAGAAGACTTGGCTCTCTTAGTCAAGAAGTACTCCGGGACCATGGCAAACAAAGGAAGAAATCTTCAAGGAAGATCTTTTGGACGAAGGAAATGCTACAATTGTGATAGCCCAAGACACTTTGTTCATGATTGTCCATATGAGAGACGTGAAGACAAGTCCGAGAAGCTTGTGCTTAAGAAGAAGAAGTTCACTAAGTTTGCAAAGAGGAAGGATGACAAGGCTCTTGTTCATGAAGAATACATGTTTGGAGATGAAGATGATGGTGATGATGATCAAGTGGGCACGGCCACATTTGCCATGCATGCCACTACCTCCTCCTCCACCACCGGCCTCTTCGACTCTCCAAACGAGGACAAGCCATTCACTCATCGGTGCCTCATGGCCAAAGAGGTAAAAACAAAGTCCAAACCCAAGAAACCCGACAACTACACTCCCAATGTCTCATGTGAGATATGGAGGATGAGTGCGAGGAGGGTGTGGATAATGATGAGGAATCCTTAATGGCTTTCATGAAAACTCTTCATAATGAAGCTCGTGCTCGTTTTGGCAATCTCCTTAAGTCACTTGCCGAACGCGATGACTTTATTGAGAACGTTGAGAACCTCCTTATAGAGGAAAAAGAGAGAGTTGATCTCCTCGAGCACGAACTTAATGAAGAGAGTGTCATGAGAGCATCACTTGAGGAAGCCTTATCTGCTCATCAAAGTGACTTTGTTAAAACCAACGATGCTTTGCAACTTGCTCTTGAGAATAAAGATGCTCTTAACGTTAGAGTTGAAAAGCTTCTAGTTGACCATACAAGACTTGTTGAGGAGCATGAGTTCCTTGTGATTAGTTCCAAGGTTGTCAAAGGTGACCTCGTTGCCCTCACCGAGTCTTATGCCCAACTAAAAGCTACAACCATTAAGGCTCTCACTTCCGTACCTCATATAGATTTAAATGATGATGCTTGTACGGCTAACTTTGCTCATGATTGCACCTCCCTTCAAGAGGAAAATAAGAAGTTGAAAGATCAAATTGAGAAAGGGCTTGTATCATGCATCCAAGGGAAGAAAAACCTAAACGACCTCTTGAGCAACCAAAAGGAGTGTGTTGCCAAGGAGGGAGTTGGGTTTAATCCCGCATCTAAGAGTGGTAAGAAAAAGAAGAAGAACAACAACAAGAAGATCGGTCCGACTCCTTCCCCTCCCCAAAAGGTAGTGTTTGTGCAAGAAGGGCACAAGGAGAAGGAGAAGGAAATGAAGGGTGTTGGGAATGGAAAGGTCATTAGGGACAAGGCCATTCCGAAGAATTTTGCCGGCAAGAACAATCCATCATATGTTCTCATGAGACAAGATGATGGCTATACCTTTGCAAAATTTGTTGGAACTAACTATGATGATTATGCTTGGACTATTTGGGTTCCCAAGACCCTCGTTGCTAACTCACCAGGACCCATTGCAAAGTGGGTACCTATAACCAAAGCTTGATTATTGTAGGACTATGTCTCTGGTGGAACTCAATGGGTGATCAACAGTGGATGCACCAATCATATGACCAGAGAAAGGGAGATGCTTGTGGAGTTCGTTGATTCACTCAAGGACCCTTCGAACATCTCCTTCGGTGACAATAGCAAGGGTAAGGTATTGGGTTTGGGCAAGGTGGTAATCTCTAATGATTCATCTCTTTCAAATGTCATGCTTGTCCAATCCCTTCACTACAATTTACTTTCAACTATTCAATTGGCTCGTGCCGGATATGATTCACACTTTGGTGAATTCCATGTGACCGTCTTTGAGAGAAGTAATCTCAAAGTGGTCTTCGTTGGGCATGTTGAAGACAACCTTTACGTGGTTGATTTCTCGAAAGAGAAAATTCATCTTGCAACATGCCTAATGGCCAAGGCCGACGTGGGGTGGCTATGGCACCGTAGGCTAGCCCACGTGGGCATGAGAAATTTACAAGCTCCCTTAAAGGGGGGCACATTCTTGGACTAACCAATGTGTCTTTTTCCAAAGATCGTCCTTATAGTGCTTGCATTGCCGGAAAGATTCATGAAAAAGCTCATAAAGTGAAGACTATCATCACCACCTTGAGGCCCCTCGAGCTTATCCATTTGGATCTATTTGGGCCTCCAACATATGATAGTTTGGGAGGAAGGGGATATAGCCTTGTCATTGTTGATGACTTCACAAGATATACTTGGGTGTTCTTTCTCAAGACTAAAGATGAAACTCAAGAAACCTTCATCAACTTTGCCAAAGAAGCTCAACGTCAACATAACTGTGAGATCAAGGCAATCCGAAGTGACAATGGCACCGAGTTAAAAAACTATACAATGGATGAATTCTTATGTGAAGAGGGGATAAAGCACCAATATGCCGCACCATATACTCCCCAACAAAATGGTGTTGCGGAGAGGAAGAATCGGACTCTTATTGAGATGGCTAGGACCATGCTTGATGAGTACAAATCACCATACAAGCTTTGGGCAGAAGCAATCAACACCGCGTGCCATGCTTTAAACCGGCTTTATCTTCGCAAGCTCAAGAACAAGACCCCTCATGAGCTCCTAACCGGGAGAAAGCCCAACGTCAAATACTTTCGGGTATTTGGTTGTAAGTGTTTCATTTTAAACAAAAAATCCTGGTTAGCTAAATTTGAGTCTAGAACTTATGAGGGCATATTTGTTGGATATGCATCAAACTCCCATGCTTACCGAGTTCTCAATAAATCCAGAAGCTATAAGGACAATGTGGATAGGCCACATTCTTCCACAAGAAACACCCCATGTCCAAGTAGAAGAAGAAGGAGTAAGAGCCCCTCTTGAGGATTTTCCACAAGGGAAGTCATCACCGACACCACTTATACAAGATGCTTCGGGAAATAATGAACCTATCCAAGAACAAGATCAAGACCCTCATATTCCTGAGCAAGATCAAGAGCAAACTCTTCCGAATAATGAAGAACCAATCATTGAGGCTCAAGATCAAGCTCAAAGTCATGATCAAGATCAAGATCAACCCCAACCACAAGTGTCTTCATCGTCATCACTTCCTACTAAGCACGAACCTGTGGTTGCAAAGAGAAGAGTGTCTCCAAGGCTAATGCAATCTCAAGGGCAAGCTTCTTCATTAAGTCCAAAACCAAGTGAAGAAGAGCTTGACCGCAAAGAGCAAAAAGTGGCCGCCAAGCTGAAACATCTTTAACACCTCAACGAGAACATCTACGAAAGCATCAAAAAGGGGGTAACTACTCGTAGACGTTTGGCGAACTTTTGTGAACATCACTCGTTTGTCTCTTTTGTTGAACCCCTTAAGGTGGAAGATGCACTTGACGATCTGGATTGGATAGATGCCATGCATGAAGAACTCAACAACTTCACACACAACAAAGTGTGGACCCTTGTAGAAAGACCCAAGGAATTTCATAATGTCATTGGAACAAAGTGGATTTTCAAGAACAAACAAGATGAATATGGACAAGTAATAAGGAACAAGGCAAGGTTAGTGGCACAAGGTTTCACCCAAGTTGAAGGTTTGGACTTTGGTGAAACTTTTGCCCCCGTTGCCCGTCTCGAATCCATTCGCATCTTGCTTGCTTGTGCCTCTCATCATGATTTCAAATTATATCAAATGGATGTTAAGAGCGCATTTCTTAATGGTCCTCTTAAGGAGTTGGTGTATGTCAAGCAACCTCCCGGTTTTGAAGACCCCGATCACCCCTCTCACGTTTATGAACTCCATAATGCACTCTATGGTCTCCAACAAGCACCTCGTGCTTGGTATGATCACCTTACGACGTTCCTAAGCGAGAAGGGGTTCTAGATTGGGGTAATAGATTCCACTCTCTTTATGAAGAGGGTAAAAGGAGAGTTGTTTGTCTGCTAAATATATGTTGATGATATTATCTTTGGGTCAACTAACCATGCTATTAACGTTGAGTTTGAGAATCTTATGACTAAGGAACTTGCGATGAGCATGATGGGAGAGTTGAAGTTCTTTCTCGGTTTTCAAGTGAAGCAATTGAGAGGCGGAACCTGATGAAGCTATGTACCTAGGGTAGGGGCACGGACCTGTCCTAAGTACCCTACCCAAGGACATCCCAAGAAGAAGTCACCTTTCAATCGACTTGAAGGTATCCCACTCGACGGATTCAAGACACTCGACGACGAAGCTATCACTCGACCACAAAGCCAACCACTCGACCGCCAGGAGATCTAAAGTCACTCCGCACGCAAATGGTCGGTCATTAAGTAGCTTTTATGGTCATCATAGCACTTTATCAGGGGCGTTACCAGTAACGCCCAATCTTAATGTACTTTAAACCCCGCATTACTGAGGGCTGGAGGGGCCTGGCGAACTCTATATAAGCCACTCCCCTCCTCAGTATCAAGGGTTCGCACCCCTGTTATTCACACACTTATAATCCAATCGACCGCCTCCGGGCACCGAGACGTAGGGCTGTTACTTCCTCCGAGAAGGGCCTGAACTCGTAAACCTCGTGTGCTTACAACTCTTCCATAGCTAAGATCTAGCCTCTCCGTTCATACCCCCCTACATTACTGTCAGAGTTAGAACCACGACAGTTGGCACCCACCGTGGGGCTAGGAGTCTTAGCGCCTACTTGGAGAAGTTGCGATTTTTCCGATCTCTTTGATCAATGGTTTCGGGCGGAGCTTTGGTGGAGGGCCGCGAGATCCGTCTTGGCACGCTCACGTTCATCGCCGATGACACCGCTTGGCTTCAGGAGGCCCCACTCGATGTCGATGCGCTCCCCGTCCGCGGGGCGACGCACTTTCGCGTGTGCGTCCATGGATTCCTCCTGCGGCAGCCTTCGACCCAGTATCAGTCGGCTCCAGTGACGTCCTCCCGCCCTGTCTCTCACTGGCGCAAGTGCTCCGGTCGGTCGAGGCTTCAGAGGTGGGTGAGACATGCGGTGGCCCGTCAGTCGGCCACCCCACAAGTCGCGGTGATCGAGCCCGATGAATCCCTCTACGGCCTATTCGACCTGTCGACTGGCTCCGCAGAGACCGCATCCGAATGCGACAGCAGTGACCCAGCGGCGGAGGTTCTGGTGATCGATGGGTCACGCAGTCCTCCCGGTTTTCCCCGCACCGACGGAGGCGCGGGTGGGGGCGACCCGTCGCATCCTCACGATGAGTATCTCTCCGAGCCTCTTACGTCAGTGCAGCGAGAGGAGCTTCGCCGCCGAAACATGGATGCACTCCACACTCCTATCGTTGGAGAAACCCCTGAGGCCCGGGCCTTGGAGGATGCGCGCTTGGCTAACTTGGCTGAGCGCACTCGACTGGAGAATCTCCAGCGAGTACTCGACGAGCGAGCGCGTCAACAGGCTCCAGAATCCAGTCGACGCCAGGTTTTTCCGCCCCCGCAGGTATATCGAACTCCGATTCAGAATTTGGCGGCTGCGGCCCGTATAACAGAGTCGATTCAACCCTCCCTGTCAGAGGCTGGCAGAGGCTTGTTGCAAATCAGAGCGTTGCTCCGGGCAGCGGGAAACCAGAATTCCGCTGTTTCTCAGACACGGAATAGGATCCATAGTCGATCCGTTGCAGCAGATACAGTCCAATCGGCTCACAGCCCAAGATCGCCCCCGAGGCGTGAGAGACGTGGAGACCGGCATGATCAGCACAGAAGGAATGAGCAGTATGATCACCGATTCGATCGTGACGATCGACGTCGAGTGCCAACCCCTCCCCCGAGGAGTGGATCATATGTGCCTCGAAAGCAGGATGACAGACGCCCTCATAGTGTTGGGCGGAGAATTCCAGTCGACCCCAGAGAACCGGGCTTTGATGCGAGATCCATTCTCGTGCAAGGTCTGGTCGACAGGAACAGAGCTCACAGAGAAGGCCACGACGGAGATGCGCCTACCAGTAGCAGAGTACATGTTTCAGGTCCAGAGTGTTTCAGTCGATCCATCAGAGCCGCTATGATTCCTTCCAACTTCAGGTTGGCGACTGGAGTTAGTAAGTTCACCGGTGAGTCTAAGCCCGACACTTGGCTCGAGGATTACCGAGTGGCTGTCCAGATTGTCGGTGGCAATGATGAGGTAGCTATGAAGCACCTACCTCTCATGTTAGAGGGCTCAGCCAGAGCGTGGCTGAATCAGTTAGCACCCAGCAACATCTACACTTGGGAGGATCTCTCCCGAGTGTTTGTCACAACATTTGAAGGAACATGCAAGCGACCTGCAGGTCTTACTGAATTGCGGTCTTGCGTGCAGAAACCGAATGAAAATCTGAGGGATTACATCCAGAGGTGGATCACATTGCATCACACAGTGGAAAATGTACCAGATCATCAAGCAGTTTGTGCCTTTAAAGAAGGCGTTAAGTACAGAGAATTGAATCTGAAGTTCGGTCGAACCGAAGAAATGTCTCTGAATCGGATGATGGAGATTGCCACCAAATATGCTAATGGTCAAGATGAGGATTGACTCTGGAGTGGCAAGCTTAAGTCAGTCGCCCAGGAAACCAGAGGAAATTCCAGTCGGAAGCAGAAGCGGAAAGCAGAGCCAGCTGCTCCTGGGGAGGCCCTGGCCCTAACCCAACGAAAGTTTAAGGGGAAGCCCAAAGAGCCTTGGAACCCTATGAAAGTTAAAGAGCAAGATGGAAATGATGTTTTGGATCTGCCGTGTCACATTCATACCAAGAAAGACGAAGAGGGTAAACTCATTTACCCAAAACATACCACTCGACAGTGTCGACTCCTGATCCAGCAATTTCAGGGCAAGTAGTCCAAAGATAAAGAAAAGGAGTCGGACAAAGTTGAGGACAAGGAAGATAGTGACGATGGTTACGCCCAGGTGAATTCCACCTTGATGATTTTTGCCGATGTTGAAAGAAAAAGTCAACTGAAGGTTATCAATCGTGAGGTGAATATGGTTGCTCCGGCAACTCCCAGTTACCTGAAGTGGTCTCAGACTGCCATCACATTCGACCAATCTGATCACCCTACACACATTGCCACCCTTGGGAGGCAAGCTTTAGTGGTCGACCCAGTTGTCGAAGGCACTCGACTGACCAAAGTCATGATGGATGGTGGCAGTGGCCTGAACATACTGTATGCAGAAACATTGAAAGGGATGGGAATTCCGATGTCCAGACTCAGTACCAGTAACATGAGTTTTCATGGAGTCATTCCTGGAAAGAAGGCTGAGTCACTCGGTCAAATCGCTCTTGATGTGGTTTTCGGTGATTCCAAGAATTACCGCAAGGAAAAGTTGACATTCGAGGTTCTAGATTTCCAAAGTGCTTATCACGCTATTTTGGGCAGGCCAGCTTATGCACGCTTCATGGCTCGACCATGTTATGTGTATCTCAAATTGAAGATGCCTGGTCCCAAAGGTGTGATCACTGTTACAGGCAATCGGAAGAAAGCAGAAGAGTGTTTTCAGAAAGGCTCAAAGATTGCTGACGCTCAGATGGCAGTGGTCGAGCTACAAGAATATCAGAAGACTGCAGATCCGAGTGAGTTGCTACGAGCCAAGAAGCCCGCTTCAGAATCAGCTTTTCAGTCGTCCGGTGAAACGAAGCCAGTTCACATTCACCCGACCAATCCAAATGCCGCTCCGACTCACATCTCAACGACCCTCGACTCCAAATAGGAAGAAGCGCTCATCCAGTTCCTCCGTGAGAACTGGGACATCTTCGCATGGAAGCCTTCTGACATGCCTGGAGTTCCCAGGGGGCTGGCTGAGCACCGTCTACGAGTCGACCCAAAAGTTAAACCTGTGAAAGAGCATCTTCGACGGTCCGCCGTCCAGAAAAGGAAAGCCATTGGCGAGGAGGTGGCTCGGCTCTTAGCAGCGGAGTTCATCTGAGAAATTTACCACTCCGAGTGGCTCGCCAATGTTGTCATGGTCCCCAAGAAGGACAAGTCAGTTCGCATGTGCATTGACTTCAAACATATCAATCGGGCCTGCCCGAAAGATCATTTTCCTCTCCCCCGCATCGACCAGATAGTTGACTCGACTGCGGGATGTGAGCGATTGTCTTTTCTAGACGCCTACTCCGGGTACCATCAGATCCGTCTGTATGGACCCGACAAGATCAAAACTGCTTTCATCACTCCATTCGGGTGCTTTTGTTATGTCACCATGCCTTTCGGCCTCAAGAATGCCGGAGCCACGTTCATGAGGATGATTTAGAAGTGTTTGCTCACTCAAATCAGTCGGAATGTGGAAGCGTACATGGATGATATTGTGGTCAAGTCACGGAAAGGTTCCGACCTGCTGACTGACCTAGCTGAAACCTTTGCCAACCTTAGGAGGTACGATATTAAGCTCAATCCATCAAAGTGCACATTCGGAGTTCCAAGTGGAAAGTTACTCGGCTTTCTCATTTCTGAACGAGGAATCGACGCCAATCCTGGAAAGGTTGGAACTATTCTTCGGATGAAGCGTCCTGTGCGCGTGCACGATGTCCAGAAGCTTACAGGTTGCTTGGCCACTTTAAGTCGATTCATCTCTCGGCTCGGTGAAAAGGCATTGCCTCTTTACCGACTAATGAAGAAGTCAGACAAGTTCGAGTGGACTCCAGAAGCTGATGCAGCGTTTGCAGAGCTCAAAGCCCTGCTCTCCACCCAACCGGTGCTTGCTGCCCCAATCAGCAAAGAGCCTTTGCTGCTTTACATTGCAGCCACGGGACAAGTTGTCAGTACAGTACTTACGGTCGAGCGGGAAGAAGAAGGAAAGGCCTTCAAGGTTCAGCATCCAGTATACTATGTTTCTGAAGTTTTGACTCCTTCAAAGCAAAGATATCCTCATTACCAGAAGCTCGTATATGGGATTTATATGACCACGAAGAAGGTTGCACATTACTTCTCTGACCACACCATTACAGTCGTCATCGACGCCCCACTGCTAGAGATTCTTCATAACAGAGATGCAACTGGTCGAGTGGCAAAATGGGCAAAGAAGGCTATCAAGTCCCAAGCAATTGCAGATTTCGTCGCCGAGTGGATTGAACAGCAACGGCCGACTCAAGTTCACTCGAAACACTAGACCATTTTCTTCGATGGATCTAAGATGCTGAATGGTTCCAGTGCTGGGGTAGTATTGGTTTCCCCTCGAGGAGATAAGCTCAGATATGTTCTCCAGATTCACTTCGATTCCTCCAATAACGAAGCAGAATACGAAGCACTTTTGTATGGGTTACGCATGGCCATTTCACTCGGCGTCCGTCGCCTCATGGTCTATGGCGACTCAGACTTGGTGGTTAATCAGGTGATGAAGGAGTGGGACGTCAGGAGCCCAGCTATGGCTGGTTATTGCAATGCAGTGAGAAAGCTAGAAAAGAAATTCGAGGGGTTAGAGCTTCATCACATACCCCGACTGAAAAATCAAGCAACTGATGACTTGGAAAAGATAGGTTCCAAGAGGGGCTTCTTTCTGGTCTACGGAGCGGAAGCCGTCTTGCCGAGTGATCTGCTTCACAATGCACCCCGAGTCGAGCTCTACTCCGAAGTTGAAGCAGAACAAGCCCGACAAGACGCAGTTGATCTCCTGGAGGAAGAAAGAGAAATGGCTATGATCCGATCGACCATTTACCAGCAAGACTTGCGTCGATTCCAAGCCAGAAACGTGAAGAGTCGAGCCTTCCAAGAAGGAGATTTGGTCCTCCGAGTGGATCAACAGAAACCACACAAACTCGCTCCTACCTGGGAAGGCCCCTTCATCGTCACCAGAGTCCTCCACAATGGAGCGTATCACCTTTACAATGTCGATCGCCAGATTGATGAGCCACGAGCTTGGAATGTGGAACTGCTCCGCCCCTTTTACACTTGAATTCTCACTCGGGTGAGATGTAATAAGAGAAAATTCTGTAGTCTATTTACCAAAGACAAGAGTGTTACAATTTTTCCAGTAATTGTTGTTGCTTTTGTTTGCGTGTGAAATCCCCCAGTGGGTGGCTCAGCTGCGAATCCGTTTCGCCTAAGTCTATATAAAAAATCCTACCGAGTGGAGAGCCAGCCTCCCACTCGGAGGCTTAGCCGCGAACCCGTTTCGTCTAAGTGTTTAAAATCCTACCGAGTGGAGAGCCAGCCTCCCACTCGGAGGCTTAGCCGCGAACCCATTTCGCCTAAGTGTTTAAAATCCTACCGAGTGGAGAGCATACCTCCCACTCGGGGGCTTAGCTGCAGTCCAGTACTCGCCTAAGTTTGAAAAAATCCTACCGAGTGGAGAGCAGACCTCCCACTCGGGGGCTTAGCTGCAGTCCAGTACTCGCCTAAGTTTGAAAAAATCCTACCGAGTGAAGAGCAGACCTCCCACTCGGAGGCTTAGCTGCAGTCCAATACTCGCCTAAGTTTGAAAAAATCCTACCGAGTGGAGAGCCAGCCTCCCACTCGGGGGCTTAGCTGCAGTCCAGTACTCGCCTAAGTTTGAAAAAATTCTACCGAGTGGAGAGCCAGCCTCCCACTCCGGGGCTTAGCTGCAGTCCAGTACTCGCCTAAGTTTGAAAAAATTCTACCGAGTGGAGAGCACACCTCTCACTCGGGGGCTTAGCTGCAGTCCAGTACTCGCCTAAGTTTGAAAAAATCCTACCGAGTGGAGAGCAGACCTCCCACTCGGGGGCTTAGCTGCAGTCTAGTACTCGCCTAAGTTTGAAAAAATCCTACCGAGTGGAGAGCAAACCTCCCACTCAGGGGCTTAGCTGCAATCCAGTACTCGCCTAAGTTTGAAAAATCCTACCGAGTGGAGAGCAGACCTCCCACTCGGGGGCTTAGCTGCAGTCTAGTACTCGCCCAAGTTTGAAAAAATCCTACCGAGTCGAGAGCAGACCTCCCACTCGGGGGCTTAGCTACAGTCCAGTACTCGCCTAAGTTTGAAAAAATCCTACCGAGTGTAGAGCAGACCTCCCACTCGGGGGCTTAGCTGCAGTCCAGTACTCGCCTAAGTTGGAAAAAATCCTACCGAGTGGAGAGCAAACCTCCCACTTGGGGGCTTAGCTGCAGTCCAGTACTCGCCTAAGTTTGAAAAAATCCCACCGAGTGGAGAGAAAACCTCCCACTCGGGGGCTTAGCTGCAGTCCAGTACTCGCCTAAGTTTGAAAAAATCCCACCAAGTGGAGAGCAAACCTCCCACTCGGGGGCTTAGCTGCAGTCTAGTACTCGCCTAAGTTGGAAAAATCCTACCGAGTGGATGGCAAACCTCCCACTCGGAGGCTTAGCTGCAGCCCAGTGCTCTCCTAAGTATGAAACACATCGACTGCTACCTTCTCCTTTGGAGCTACACCACAAATACGAAGTTATTACGAGTGAGGAACAAGTTCCACTCGACAGATAATTCATGAAGATATTCAACGATAAATCAAGTTCAGATAAGACCCAAAGGTCCCAGACCTCGGATCAAAGTACTCGAGCCTTCAGCTCGACAGAGTTTAACGGTTACAAAATCCACTCGGCATTCCGAGGCAAATTTAAAGTGAAGCATAAAAGTCTTATTCCTCAGGCGAAGGACTGGAAGGGGCGACGAACTCGTCCAAATCGATCCCGTCTGCAATAGAGTGGCCGCAGCAATGAAAGTCTCCATGAAGTCTTGAAAGTTGTGCCTCCTGGTATTGGCAACTTGGATAGCAGCCAACTTTTCCTCTCGTGCCTCCTTGCAGTGGACGCGGACCAGGGACAGAGCGACATCAACACCACACCTAGCAGAGGATTTCTTCCATTTCGTCACTCGACCAGGTGAAGGAAATATGCCCTAGAGGCAATAATAAAGTTATTATTTATTTCCTTATTTCATGATAAATGTTTATTATTCATGCTAGAATTGTATTAACCAGAAACATAATACATGTGTGAATACATAGACAAACAGAGTGTCACTAGTATGCCTCTACTCGACTAGCTCGTTGATCAAAGATGGTTAAGTTTCCTAGCCATAGACATGAGTTGTCATTTGATTAACGGGATCACATCATTAGGAGAATGATGTGATTGACATGACCCATTCGTTAGCTTAGCACCCGATCGTTTAGTATGTTGCTATTGCTTTCTTCATGACTTATACATGTTCCTATGACTATGAGATTATGCAACTCCCGTTTACCGGAGGAACACTTTGTGTGCTACCAAACGTCACAACGTAACTGGGTGATTATAAAGGAGCTCTACAGGTGTCTCCAAAGGTAGATGTTGGGTTGGCGTATTTCGAGATTAGGATTTGTCACTCCGATTGTCGGAGAGGTATCTCTGGGCCCTCTCGGTAATGCACATCACATAAGCCTTGCAAGCATTGCAACTAATGAGTTAGTTGCGAGATGATGTATTACGGAACGAGTAAAGAGACTTGCCGGTAACGAGATTGAACTAGGTATTGGATACCGACGATCGAATCTCGGGCAAGTAACATACCGATGACAAAGGGAACAACGTATGTTGTTATGCGGTCTGACCGATAAAGATCTTCGTAGAATATGTAGGAGCCAATATGGGCATCCAGGTCCCGCTATTGGTTATTGACCGGAGATGTGTCTCGGTCATGTCTACATTGTTCTCGAACCGTAGGGTCCGCACGCTTAACGTTACGATGACAGTTATTATGAGTTTATGCACTTTGATGTACCGAAGGTTGTTCGGAGTCCCGGATGTGATCACGAACATGACGAGGAGTCTCGAAATGGTCGAGACATAAATATCGATATATTGGAAGCCTATATTTGGACATCGGAATCGTTCCAGGTGAAATCGGCATTTTACCGGAGTACCGAGGGGTTACCGGAACCCCCGGGGGGGTTATTGGGCCTTAATGGGCTTTAGTGGAGAAGAGAGAGGGAAGCCAGGAGGTGGCGTGTGGCCCCCCATGCCCTAGTCCGAATTGGACAAGGGAAGGGGGCACGGCCCCCCTCTCCTTCCTTCTCCCTTCCTCCTCCTTCCCCTCTTGTCCTAGTTGGAATAGGAAAGGGAGGGGCAAACCTACTTGGAGTAGGTTTCCCCCTCCTTGGCGCGCCCTCTCTAGGCCGGCCGCCCCTTCCCCTTGCTCCTTTATATACGGGGGCAGGGGGCACCCTAGAACACACAAGTTGATCATCGTGATCGTTCCTTAGCCGTGTGCGGTGCCCCCCTCCACCATATTCCACCTCGGTCATATCGTTGCGGTGCTTAGGCGAAGCCCTGCGTCGGTAGAACATCATCATCGTCATCACACCGTCGTGCTGACGGAACTCATCCCCGAAGCTTTGTTGGATCGGAGCCCGGGGAGCGTCATCGAGCTGAACGTGTGCTAAGAACTCGGAGGTGCCGGAGTAACGGTGCTTGGATCGGTCGGATCGGGAAGACGTACGACTACTTCCTCTACGTTGCGTCAACGCTTCCGCTTTGGTCTATGAGGGTACGTAGACAACACTCTCCCCTCTCGTTGCTATGCATCACCATGATCTTGCGTGTGCGTAGGAATTTTTTTGAAATTACTACGTTCCCCAACAGTGGTATCAGAGCCTAGGTTTTTATGGTTTGATGTTATATGCACGAGTAGAACACAAGTGAGTTGTGGACGATATAAGTCATACTGCCTACCAGCATGTCATACTTTGGTTCGGCGGTATTGTTGGATGAAGCGGCCCGGACCGACATTACGCGTACGCTTACGCGAGACTGGTTCTACCGACATGCTTTGCACACAGGTGGCTGGCGGGTGTCAGTTTCTCCAACTTTAGTTGAACCGAGTATGGCTACGCCCGGTCCTTGCGAAGGTTAAAATGGAGTCTATTTGACAAACTATCGTTGTGGTTTTGATGCGTAAGTGAGATTGGTTCTTGCTTAAGCCCGTAGCAGCCACGTAAAACTTGCAACAAACAAAGTAGAGGACGTCTAACTTGTTTTTGCAGGGCATGTTGTGATGTGATATGGTCAAGATGTGATGAGATATAAGTTGTTGTATGAGATGATCATGTTTTGTTGAAGTTATCGGCAACTGGCAGAAGCCTTACGGTTGTATCATTATTGCATAAGATGCAAGTGCCAAATAATTGCTTTACTTTATTGCTATGCGATAGCAATAGTTGCAAGAGCAATAGTTGGCGAGACGACCACGTGACGACACATTGATATAGATCAATATGATGGAGATCATGGTGTCGTGCCGGTGACGATAGAGATCATGACGGTACTTTGGAGATGGAGATCAAAGGCGCAAGATGATCATGGCCATATCATGTCACATATATTGATTGCATGTGATGTTTATCTTTTATACATCTTATTTTTCTTGGTTTGACGGTAGCATTTTAAGATGATCTCTCACTAATTATCAAGAAGTGTTCTCCCTGAGTATGCACCGTTGCGAAAGTTCTTCGTGCTGAGACACCACGTGATGATCGGGTGTGATAGGCTCTACGTTCAAATACGACGGGTGCAAAATAGTTGCACACGTGGAATACTCAGGTTATACTTGACGAGCCAAGCATATACAGATATGGCCTCGGAACACGGAGACCGAAAGGTCGAGCGTGAATCATATAGTAGATATGATCAACATATTGATGTTCACCGTTGAAAGTACTCCATCTCACGTGATGATCGGACATGGTTTAGTTGATATGGATCACGTGATCACTTAGAGGATTAGAGGGATGTCTATCTAAGTGGGAGTTCTTAAGTAATATGATTAATTGAACTTTAATTTATCATGAACTTAGTCCTGGTAGTATAAGCATATCTATGTTGTAGATCAATAGCTCGCATTGTTGCTTTCATGTGTTTATTTTGATATGTTCCTAGAGAAAATTGTGTTGAAAAGATGTTAGTAGCAATGATGCGGATTGGATCCGTGATCTGAGGTTTATCCTCATTGCTGCACAGAAGAATTATGTCCTTGATGCACCGCTAGGTGACAGACCTATTGCAGGAGCAGATGCAGACGTTATGAACGTTTGGCTAACACAATATGGTGACTACTTGATAGTTTAGTGCACCATGCTTAACGGCTTAGAATCGGGACTTCAAAGGCGTTTTGAACGTCATGGACCATATGAGATGTTCCAGGAGTTGAAGTTAATATTTCAAGCAAATACCCGAGTTGAGAGATATGAAGTCTCGAACAAGTTCTATAGCTAAAAGATGGAGGAGAATCGCTCAATTAGTGAGCATGTGCTCAGATTGTCTGGGTACTACAATCGCTTGAATCAAGTGGGAGTTAATCTTCCAGATAAAATAGTGATTGACAGAATTCTCTAGTCACCATCACCAAGTTAGTAGAACTTCGTGATGAACTATAATATGCAAGGGATGACGAAAGTAATTCCCAAGCTCTTCGTGATGCTGAAATCGACGAAGGTAGAAATCAAGAAAAACATCAAGTGTTGATGGTTAACAAGACCACTAGTTTCAAGAAAAGGGCAAAGGGAAGAAGGGGAACTTCAAGAAGAACGGCAAGCAAGTTGCTGCTCAAGTGAAGAAGCCCAAGTCTGGACCTAAGCCTGAGACTGAGTGCTTCTACTTCAAAGGGACTGGTCACTAGAAGCGGAACTACCCCAAGTAATTGGTGGATAAGAAGGATGGCAAAGTGAACAAAGGTATATTGGATATACATGTTATTGATGTGTACTTTACTAGTGTTTATAGCAACCCTCGGTATTTGATACTAGTTCAGTTGCTAAGAGAAGTAACTCGAAACAGGAGTTGCAGAATAAACAGAGACTAGTTAAGGGTGAAGTGACGATGAGAGTTGGAAGTGGTTCCAAGATTGATATAATCATCATCGTACACTCCCTATACTTTCGAGATTAGTGTTGAACCTAAATAAGTGTTATTTGGTGTTTGCGTTGAGCATGAATATGATTTGATCATGTTTATTGCAATACGGTTATTCATTTAAGTAAGAGAATAAATTGTTGTTCTGTTTACATGAATAAAACCTTATATGGTTACACACCCAATGAAAATGGTTCATTGGATCTTGATCGTAGTGATACACATATTCATAATATTGAAGCCAAAAGATGCAAAGTTAATAATGATAGTGCAACTTATTTGTGGCACTGCCGTTTAAGTCATATTGGTGTAAAGCGTATGAAGAAACTCCATGCTGATGGGATTTTGGAATCACTTGATTATGAATCACTTGATGCTTGCGAACCATGTCTCTTGGGCAAGATGACTAAAACGCCGTTCTCCGAAACAATGGAGCAAGCAACAGATTTGTTGGAAATCATACATACTGATGTATGTGGTCCGATGAATATTAAAGCTCGCGACAAGTATCATTATTTTCTAACCTTCACAGATGATTTAAGCAAATATGAGTATATCTACTTAATGAAATAAGAAGTCTGAAACATTTGAAAAGTTCATATAATTTCAGAGTGAAGTGGAAAATCATCGTAACAAGAAAATAAAGTTTCTACGATCTGATCGTGGAGAAGAGTATTTGAGTTATGAGTTTGGTCTTCAGTTAAAACAATGTGAAATAGTTTCACTACTCATGCCACCTAGAACACCACATCATAATGGTGTTTCCAAACGTCATAACCATACTTTATTGGATATAGTGCAATCTATGATGTTCCTTACAGATTCACCAACATCGTTTTGGGGTTATGCATTAAAGACAGCTGCATTCATGTTAAATAGGGCACCATCTAAATCCGTTGAGACGACACTATATGAACTGTGGTTTAGCAAGAAACCAAAGTTGCCGTTTCTTAAAGTTTGGGGTTGTGATGCTTATGTGAAAAGTTTCATCCTGATAAGCTCAAACCCAAATCAGAGAAATATATCTTCATAGGATACCCAAAGGAGACAGTTGGGTACACCTTCTATCATAGATCCGGAGGCAAGACATTCGTTGCTGTGAATGGATACTTTCTAGAGAAGAAGTTTCTCTCGAAAGAAGTGAGTCGGAGGAAAGTAGAACTTGATAAGGTAATTGTACCTTCTCCCTTATTGGAAAGTAGTTCATCACAGAAATCTGTTCCTGTGACTACTACACCAATTAGTGAGGAAGCTAATGATGATGATCATGTAACTTCAGATCAAGTTACTACCGAATCTCGTAGGTAAACCAGAGTGAGATCCGCACCAGAGTGGTACGGTAATCCTGTTCTGGAAGTCATGTTACTAGAACATGACGAACTTGCGAACTATGAGGAAGCAATGATGAGCCCAGATTCCGCGAAATGGTTTGAGGCCATGAAATCTGAGATATGATCCATGTATGAGAACAAAGTATGGACTTTGATGGATTTGCCCGATGATCGGCAAGCCATAAAAAATAAATGGATCTTCAAGAGGAAGACGGACGCTGATAGTAGTGTTACTATCTACAAAGCTAGAATTGTCGCAAAAGGTTTTCGACAAGTTCAAGGTGTTGACTACGATGAGAGTTTCTCACTCGTATCTATGCTTAAGTCTGTCCGAATCACATTAGCAATTGCTGCATTTTATGAAATCCGGCAAATGGATAAACAAAACTGCATTCCTTAATGGATTTATTAAAGAAGAGTTGTATACGATGCAACTAGAAAGTTTTGTCGATCCTAAAGGTGTTAACAAAATATGCAAGCTCCAGCGATCCATCTATGGACTGGTGCAAGCATCTCGGAGTTGGAATACACGCTTTGATAAGTTGATCAAAGCATATAGTTTTATACAGACTTGCGATAAAGCCTGTATTTACAAGAAAGTGAGTGGGAGCACTACAACATTTCTGATAAGTATATGTAAATGACATATTGTTGATTGGAAATAATGTAGAATTATTCTGCAAAGCATAAAGGAGTATTTGAAAGGAGTTTTTTCAAAGAAGGACCTCGGTGAAGCTGCTTACATATTGAGCATCAAGATCTATAGAGATGGATCAAGACGCTTGATAAGTTTTTTCAATGAGTACATACCTTGACAAGATTTTGAAGTAGTTCAAAATGGAGCAGTCAAAGAAAGAGTTTCTTGCCTGTGTTACAAGGTGTGAAATTGAGTAAGACTCAAAGCCCGACCACGGCAGAAGATAGAAAGAGAATGAAAGTCATTCCCTATGCCTCAGCCATAGGTTCTATAAAGTATGCCATGCTGTGTACCAGATCTATTGTATACCCTACACTGATTTTGGCAAGGGAGTACAATAGTGATCTAGGAGTAGATCACTGGACAGCGGTCAAAATTATCCTTAGTGGAATAAGGATATGTTTCTCGATTATGGAGGTGACAAAAAGGTTCATCGTAAAAGGGTTACGTCGATGCAAGTTTTGACACTAATCTAGATGACTCTAAGTCTCAATCTAGATACATATTGAAAGTGGGAGCAATTAGCTAGAGTAGCTCCGTGCAGAGCATTGTAGACATAGAAATTTGCAAAATACATACGGATCTGAATTTTGGCAGACCCGTTGACTAAGCTTCTCTCACAAGCAAAACATGATCACACCTTAGTACTCTTTGGGTGTTAATCACATAGCAATGTGAACTAGATTACTGACTCTAGTAAACCCTTTGGGTGTTGATCACATATCAATGTAAACTATGGGTGTTAATCACATGGTGATGTAAACTATTGCTGTTAAATCACATGGCGATGTGAACTAGATTATTGACTCTAGTGCAAGTGGGAGACTGAAGGAAATATGCCCTAGAGGCAATAATAAAGTTATTATTTATTTCCTTATTTCATGATAAATGTTTATTATTCATGCTAGAATTGTATTAACCGGAAACATAATACATGTGTGAATACATAGACAAACAGAGTGTCACTAGTATGCCTCTACTCGACTAGCTCGTTGATCAAAGATGGTTAAGTTTCCTAGCCATAGACATGAGTTGTCATTTGATTAACGGGATCACATCATTAGGAGAATGATGTGATTGACATGACCCATTCATTAGCTTAGCACCCGATCGTTTAGTATGTTGCTATTGCTTTCTTCATGACTTATACATGTTCCTATGACTATGAGATTATGCAACTCCCGTTTACCGGAGGAACACTTTGTGTGCTACCAAACGTCACAACGTAACTGGGTGATTATAAAGGAGCTCTACAGGTGTCTCCAAAGGTAGATGTTGGGTTGGCGTATTTCGAGATTAGGATTTGTCACTCCGATTGTCGGAGAGGTATCTTTGGGCCCTCTCGGTAATGCACATCATATAAGCCTTGCAAGCATTGCAACTAATGAGTTAGTTGCGAGATGATGTATTACGGAACGAGTAAAGAGACTTGCCGGTAACGAGATTGAACTAGGTATTGGATACCGACGATCGAATCTCGGGCAACTAACATACCGATGACAAAGGGAACAACGTATGTTGTTATGCGGTCTGACCGATAAAGATCTTCGTAGAATATGTAGGAGCCAATATGGGCATCCAGGTCCCGCTATTGGTTATTAACCGGAGACGTGTCTCGGTCATGTCTACATTGTTCTCGAACCGTAGGGTCCGCACGCTTAACGTTACGATGACAATTATTATGAGTTTATGCATTTTGATGTACCGAAGGTTGTTCGGAGTCCCGGATGTGATCACGGACATGACGAGGAGTCTCGAAATGGTCGAGACACAAATATCGATATATTGGAAGCCTATATTTGGACATCGGAATCGTTCCAGGTGAAATCGGCATTTTACTGGAGTACCGAGGGGTTACCGGAACCCCCCGGGGGGTTATTGGGCCTTAATGGGCTTTAGTGGAGAAGAGAGAGGGCAACCAGGAGGTGGCGCGCGGCCCCCTTGCCCTAGTCCGAATTGGACAAGGGAAGGGGGCGCCCCCCCTCTCCTTCCTTCTCCCTTCCTCCTCCTTCCCCTCTTGTCCTAGTTGGAATAGGAAAGGGAGGGGCAAACCTACTAGGAGTAGGTTTCCCCCTCCTTGGCGCGCCCCCTCTAGGCCGGCCGCCCCTCCCCCTTGCTCCTTTATATACGGGGGCAGGGGGGCACCCTAGAACACACAAGTTGATCATCGTGATTGTTCCTTAGCCGTGTGCGGTGCCCCCCTCCACCATATTCCACCTCGGTCATATCGTTGCGATGCTTAGGCAAAGCCCTGCGTCGGTAGAACATCATCATCGTCATCACACCGTCGTGCTGACGGAACTCATCCCCGAAGCTTTGCTGGATCGGAGCCCGGGGAGCGTCATCGAGCTGAACGTGTGCTAAGAACTCGGAGGTGCCGGAGTAACGGTGCTTGGATCGGTCGGATCGGGAAGACGTATGACTACTTCCTCTATGTTGCGTCAACGCTTCCTCTTCGGTCTACGAGGGTACGTAGACAACACTCTCCCCTCTCGTTGCTATGCATCACCATGATCGTGCGTGTGCGTAGGAAATTTTTTGAAATTACTACGTTCCCCAACACCAGGAACGTCATTCAGTCGAGTCCTCAGAGACTCGAGGTCATTCGGAAGCGTCGTCCTGGGCCAGAGCAACGTGTCGATCCGCGACACCGCAACCTTCAGTCATGCCAGATAATCAACCACACTTGCAACACAAGACTCCAGTCGGAGCACGTTCGTAGCAGCTTCGTCTTTCACTGGGGAGTTAATGGGGTCCAAGTTTCTCTCCACTCGACTGGTCTCCTCCTCGAAGTTCTGGCAGAATTCTGTAAACACAAGTCAAAGATAAGACAGCGACCCTGCATGAGCTTAGTGACGACAAGCCAGTCAGGTGAAAATTGTTACCCTCAAGCATGACGAACAACTTCTTGGCGAGTCCACCGAGATAAGCCTCCAGATCGTTCCTCTTCCCTACCAATTCACTGGCCTTGTCACCCAGAGCTATCTTGTCATTCTTTAGACGGCTGACCTCTTGGTTAGCCACGTCGAGAGCAGTTTTCAGTCTGGAGTTTTCCTTTTCAAGGGTTCCGACTGAAGCCAGTTTTTCCTCAGCAAGCTTCGTCTTGTTCAAGGCTTCCTTCTGCGCTTCAGCAAGGTCATGATCCTTCTTCTTCAGAGCCTTCTCCAGTTTATCTGTGGAAAGATAAGTGAGACCAACATCGAGAATGGCTAGAAAGAAAGAACAGTTGTCAAGAGCTCACCAGCCATACCTTTCGCTTCATCTCTCGCCTTCTTCAAGTTCTCCTGAGCAAGCTTCAGGTCAAGGTTGAGCTGGATCTACTTGTTCTCCAACTCGGTGTAGCGAGCCACAAGTTCACAGGATTTTTGCGAAAAATCAGTCGACAAACGTCAAAGATAGGTTGATTCCGAGTAACCAAGAGACAATGGTGAAGTTTCTAAGACTACAGCCGAATCAAAAACATTCGACAGTAGTCTCGGGGACTACACCCAGTGGGTGCACTCAGCGTGCCCCCACTGGTTCAAAAAAAAAATCAACTGCCCACAGTCGATAGTGTACAGTACCATTCGACATGGCCTGACCAGACCGAGTGAAGAAATTCAACTAAAGCAACACAGTATAAAGACTACAGTCGACTGCCAGCAGTCCACCGTAGTCTCGGGGTCTACAACCAGTGGGTGCACTTAGCGTGCCCCCACTCGTCCAAAAGGATTAATCGACGCACCCAGTGGGTGTACAGGTATAAAGATCTTCGGAAAAGAGATTCTTCAGATAGCATATCCTAACAGAACAAGCAGTGATCAGCTGACCTGGACGTTGCTCTGAAGAGCCTAACTTGCGTCATAAGCTACTTGACTGGCTTCCCGAACCACCTTCACTTGCTCCATCATGATCCCTGCCTGGCGTATAGCCTCTTTAGCGGCACCCACTTGGTCCTCAGGGACGTGGTGTGTGGCAAAAAGCGAAGGCGGATTTGCAGTCGACGTTGAAGGCCGGACACTCGTCAGAGGCTCAGCGAAGGTCACAGAAGCCCGAGTGGTATCACCACCCTCCTGAACTACGACCTCAGGTGCCGAGGTAGTTTGGGGGGTCTTGCCAGCCGGTGCCTTCCTGTTCCTTCTCGCCCTCAGAGGCACTTCGTCGTCGTCATCAGGGAGGTCAATGACATGAGGAGGAGCTACAAGAGAAATCCAAAGTCAAAGATGAAAATCCAATCGACCGGAAGAGATCGTTAGTCGACTAGAAGTGGAGCATCTGAAATCATACCAGGGTTGGAGGTAACAGCATCTTCCATCTCTTGATCAGCGTCCTTGGCAGAGATATCTGAGGTGGCAGCACTGCAAATTTTGAAAATCAGTCAGATTATTGAACGAATCGACCAAGGATCCGTCCACGGTCAACAAAGGAAAACAAGTCCTACTATTACCCAGAAATGGTTGGGACAGTCATCTTCATCTTGGGCAGAGCTTTGGGCGGCTTGGACGACGTCGCGCGTGGATGCTTGGGAGTTTTTTCTGTCGGCGCTGGAGAAGTGGTCCGAGGGCGCTTCGACGACTGCCCAACAGGGACAGTCGCCTTACCACGTTCCCGCGCAGGGTCATGTGTAAGCTTGGATCGCCTTTCCAAGCGGGGAGGTTCGACTTCTTCCTCCTCCTCTTCACTGGACTCGCGTCGTCATCCCCCTCTCCTTCGCCATCAGATTCGCACTCTTCACTGTCGTCTCCACTTTCGCCTCCACTCGCCTCCCCTTCCTTGGCCTGCTCCTGCGCCCCGTTGGGCATCGAGTACATCTCAGTAATAGTCTAAAGGACAGCAAACGAGACAAAAGTCAGTCGACTGATTCAATGAGAACAAATTAAAAAGCAAGATTACAGTCAGAAATGCAAGGTCAGACCTTGTCCACTTCATATGTATGGTCGAGTGGAGGAATCCTCCTGGCTCCTGGGGGGTTGTCCTTGTTCCCCGTGATACTCGACGGCCATCCTTCCAGCATTTCGTCAGTGGCCTCCTTCGGATAAATCCGAGTGGTGTCATCGAGACCCGAGTACATCCACATCGGATGGTCACGAGCCTGAAGCGGTTGGATGCGCCTCCGAAGGAAGACTTCCAACAAGTCCATGCCAGTCACGCCATCACGGACAAGCTGAACCACTCGACCGACCAGCACCATGACTTGCGCCCTTTCCTCCGGCGTCACTTTCAAAGAGGCAGGTTTTTGTGCTCGGTTCAGGGAGAAAGGGGGAAGCCCAGTCGACTGTCCTGGGGTCACCTGATCTTTATAGTAAAACCAGGTCGACTGCCACCCACGGACCGACTCGGGAAAAGTGATAGACGGAAAGGAACTTTTTCCCATCATCTGGATCGCCAGGCCCCCGCACAGATGGATCACCTGCGTCCTCTCATCACTCGACTTGGCCTTCTTGACCGACTGAGAGCGACAAGTGAAGATGTGCTTGAAGAGTCCGCAATGGGGGCGGCAACCCAAGAAGTTTCCACACAAGGAAACGAAAGCAGCAAGATACACAATGGAATTGGGAGTAAAATGATGGAGTTGCGCTCCGAAGAAGTTCAAGAAGCTCCGAAAAAAAGGATGAGGAGGCAGAGAGAATCCGCGATCGATATGGGTGGTGAGGAAGACGCACTCACCATCAAGAGGCTGGGGTTCGACTTCCTTCCCCGGGAGACGCGCAGATTGGTGGGGAATGAATCCCCCCTCGACCAGATCATCAAGATCATCTTGCCGAATCGCCGACGGCATCCAATCGCCCTGGATCCAATCCTTGGGCAGAGCAGTCCTCGAGGAAGATCCGCCCCGACAGGACTTCTTCGCCTTCCCCTGCACCGCCGCCTTCTTTGCGCGCTCCAGAGCCGACATCTTCTCCTTCACCATCGTCGCCGGTGAAGCTCGAACAGACCTACTGCACCGAGGTGAGAAAAGAGGTGGCGGAGGATCTCGTGAAGGGAGGGGAAAAGTGAAGGCGCACTGTTCGGGGGTCCCGAGCCGACGGCTTATAAGAGATCGCTTCCGAGTGACTGACTGGTAGGCTCGGGCAATCCCGTCAAATCCCGCAACAGGCGCGCGCGCTGTACGTGGCGAAAAAGGTGGCGCGAGGATCGAGGAGGTTCCGTCCTATCCCATCCGATTACCGCGGCCGCCCCCGTCCCGCGCGCTTCCCGAAATTCAAATCCCGCAAAATCCGCGGGCTACAGAACAACCCGTCAAACAGAAGATCCCTTTCACACCATCACTCGGAACTTCACAAGTACAGAAGTTCACTCGACAAGAGGGCAAGAATGGATCAAGGCGACTGAGAGAAGTTGACGACGTCATCCATGACAATTGATCCAAAACAAGGCATTCATATAACACGAACAACCAGTCAGAAAGATCCCCCAACTCCTTTCCTACTCAAACCTCGATCCATTCGGGGGCTAATGATGAAGCTATGTACCTAGGGTAGGGGCACGGACCTGTCCTAAGTACCCTACCCAAGGACATCCCAAGAAGAAGTCACCTTTCAATTGACTTGAAGGTATCCCACTAGACAGATTCAAGACACTCGACCACGAAGCTATCACTCGACCACGAAGCCAACCACTCGACCGCCAGGAGATCTAAAGTCACTCCGCATGCAAACGGTCGGTCATTAAGTAGCTTTTATGGTCATCATAGCACTTTATTAGGGGCGTTACCAGTAACGCCCAGTCTTAATGTACTTTAAACCCCGCGTTACTGAGGGCTGGAGGGGCCTGGTGAACTCTATATAAGCCACCCCCGTCCTTAGTATCAAGGGTTCGCACCCCTGTTATTCACACACTTATAATCCAATCGACCGCCTCCGGGCACCAAGACGTAGGGCTGTTACTTCCTCCGAGAAGGGCCTGAACTCGTAAACCTCGTGTGCTTACAACTCTTCCATAGCTAAGATCTAGCCTCTCCGTTCATACCCCCCCTACATTACTGTCAGAGTTAGAACCACGACAGAACCTTCATCAATCAATCTCGTTATATCCAAGACATGCTCAAGAGATTCAAAATGCAAGATGTCAAGCCAATGAAGACACCCATGGCCACAAATGGTCAACTTCATCTTGATCCAAATGGTAAAGATGTGGATCAAAAGGTATATCGCTCTATGATCGGTTCCTTGCTTTACCTTTGTGCATCTAGGCCAAATATTATTTTGAGTCTGTGTATGTGTGCAAGATTTCAATCCGCTCCTAATGAGAGCCACTATTCGGCAGTGAAAAGGATCCTTCGATATTTGGTTCATACCCCAAACTTGGGCCTTTGGTATCCCAAGGGATCATCATTTGAGTTAATGGGTTACTTGGATTCGGATTGGGCCACAGACAAGGTTGATCGCAAGTCCACCTCTGGTTCATGTCAATTCCTAGGGAGGTCGTTGGTAAGTTGGTCTTCAAAGAAGCAAAATTGTATATCTCTCTCCATAGCCGAAGCCGAGTATATTGCTGCCGGAAGTTGTTGTGCCCAATTATTATGGATGAGGCAAACTTTGATGGATTATGGTGTCAAATGTGACAAAGTGCCTCTTTGGTGTGACAATGAAAGTGCCATCAAGATCGCCGAGAATCCGGTTCAACATAGCAAGACCAAGCATATTGAGATTCGTCATCATTTCATTAGAGATCATGCGGCCAAGGGAAACATTGGGTTACTCCATGTCAACACCGAGAATCAACTAGCAGACATCTTCACCAAGCCCCTTGATGAAGCAAGATTCCGCGAGTTAAGGCATGAGCTAAATATCGTGGATATTAGTAACTTCGAGTGAAACTCTTGCTCATACACACATACTCATGTACTATCTTGCTTAGATGTAGGCACATGTCTAGGGGGAGCTAGCTCAACTCATGAGCTATCTTATCCTGAAAGTGCATAAAACGAACACAATCTTTCACATTAGCCACTTTAGGTGGTACTTGTGCTTCAAAGATGAGTATTGGTCTTGGGCCCAAGCTTCATATCTTCACGGTGCAATACCAAGTAAACTCAAACATGGTGGCCTCGGCCACCGCCCTCGCTTGAGGGTTGTGTCCGTGTTTGTTTCGCTTGTGTGGTGTGTTGTTTCTTTTCCTTTTTTTGGTTGGTTCTTCTCGCTTCTATTTTGGTACAAGTGCTCCACATATACCCTTTCCATAGTGATAGAACCTTCCTCGCGGCGTATTCACAAATGTAGACCGAGTGTTTTGTGAAGTAGGGGTAAGAGTATACACTCAGCCCTGTATTTAAAAATCCACTCATGTCAAAGTTCCTGAATACCCCGTTCGCACGGGCCCTGTACCATGCGCACGGGGTTTGCGGTTTCTGGTCCTGAGGAGGTGGGGCGCGGGGAGGGGGGCTCAGGTTCATTCCCACCCATTCGCCCCCACCACTCCCCAGGAAGCCTCCAGCGCCGCCGCCGTCGCCTCCACTCGCCGGAGCTCCTCCAGGCTTCGTCGGGGTTCTTCCTCCGTGGATCTGCATCCAGATGGGGTCCTCCTCCGGTTGGTCTTGTCTCCTTGATCTATCTCCTTGAGTTCCTATCTCATTTTCTAGCTTTAGGGTTTCTTTGCTCCCTAGATTCGTTTGGCCTCAACTAGTTTGTAGATAGAAGTGTAGTTCTTAGATCCTTTGGTCCCTCTACTACACCCACTCCCGGAGTTCATTCTGGTAGTGGCTGCCGCTGGGAGACCCTCGTGTCCACAGGGTGTTTGACCCCCGTGCGCACGAGGCCCCATGCCCACGGTCCTGTACCGTATGCACGGGACCCCCGTGCCCACGGGGTCTAAACCCCCGTGCGCACGGGCTATCCAGGAACTTTTGCCTAGATTTTGTCTATCTCCTTGCCATTCATGTTGCACTTGTACTCATTTGTGTTTCGTGCTTTGTGTTGTTGGGTGTTTGCTTGTGTTTCAAACTCCGCTGACATAAGGTCTGAGCTTCGTCGCAAGGGTGCAAAAGGAGGATAAAAGGACTTCACCTTTGCTCGTCGTCAGTCGTTTGAAGGCATGGGTCAGGGGTTTGGGTCAGGTCAGGGCCGTGTTCGCCGTGCAGCCCCAAAGCGGCCCATTGTTGAGGCTTTCGATAATTCTGAGGAAGAATATGACTCGCAAGATGATGTTTACTACGACAACCCCAATATTGATGATGAGATAGAAGAAGAAGATGATCGTGGTGAGGAAGATGAAGAAGAGGAAGAGGAGTCTAGTCCGGAGCAAGCTATTCCGGGCGGGCGTGACCTCCGGAATATGCCTCTTGTCAAGTGGACCAAGCCAGAGCTCTGGGCTGAGAGACAGAGCCATCCGTATGTTGCTGCCACTGGTATGGGAGTGGATCCCCGTTTCAAGAATGAGTTTCAGCAAAGGGTCGATCATGAGCTTCTTATGACCAAGTCAAAGAAGTTTGCTCCTCACAAGCAAGTCAACACTGAGGGTTTGCGCGACAATGATCATCTGTATCCCGGTGTGTACTCCGCTCTTGGACGGCTGGGTCTGATTCCGTTTGTCACCTTCAACCAACCCTACAATGAAGATCTAGTGATGCAGTTCTTTGCCACTCTATACTTCTCCAATGATTATGCTCGCACCCTCACATGGATGTCCGGAACGCATCAATGCTCAGCTTGTTGGGGAACGTAGTAATTTCAAAAAATTTCCTAAGCACACGCAAGATCATGGTGATGCATAGCAACAAGAGGGGAGAGTGTTGTCTACGTACCCTCGTAGACCGAAGCGGAAGCGTTGACGCAACGTAGAGGAAGTAGTCGTACGTCTTCCCGGTTCAACCGATCCAAGCACCGTTACTCCGGCACCTCCGAGTTCTTAGCACACGTTTAGCTCGATGACGCTCCCCGGGCTCCGATCCAGCAAAGCTTCGGGGATGAGTTTCGTCAGCACGACGGCGTGATGACGATGATGATGTTCTACCGATGCAGGGCTTCGCCTAAGCACCGCAACGATATGACCGAGGTGGAATATGGTGGAGGGGGGCACCGCACACGGCTAAGGAACGATCACGAAGATCAACTTGTGTGTCCTAGGGTGCCCCCTGCCCCCGTATATAAAGGAGGGAGGGGGAGGTGCGGCCAGCCCCCATGGGGTGCGCCTGGAGGAGTCCTACTCCCACCGGGAGTAGGACTCCCCCCCTCTCTTGCCTTGTTGGAGAAGGAAAGGGGGAGGGAGAAGAGGAAAGGGGGGCGCCGCCCCCCCTTTCCTTGTCCTATTCGGACTAGGGGTGAGGGGGCGTGCGGCCTGCCCTGGCCGGCCCCTCTCTTCTCCCTTATGGCCCATGAAGGCCCATTAACCCCCCGGGGGGTTCCGGTAACCCCTCGGTACTCCGATAAAATGCCGATTTCACCCGGAACGATTCCGATGTCCAAATATAGGCTTCCAATATATCGATCTTTATGTCTCGACCATTTCGAGACTCCTCGTCATGTCCGTGATCACATCCGGGACTCCAAACTACCTTCGGTACATCAAAATGTATAAACTCATAATAACTGTCATCGTAATGTTAAGCGTGCGGACCCTACGGTTCGAGAACAATGTAGACATGACCGAGACACGTCTCCGGTCAATAACCAATAGCGGGACCTGGATGCCCATATTGGCTCCTACATATTCTACGAAGATCTTTATCGGTCAGACTGCATAACAACATACATTGTTCCCTTTGTCATCCGTATGTTACTTGCCCGAGATTCGATCGTCGGTATCCAATACCTAGTTCAGTCTCGTTGTCGGCAAGTCTCTTTACTTGTTCCGTAATACATCATCTCACAACTAACATATTAGTTGTAATGCTTGCAAGGCTTATGTGATGTGCATTACCAAGAGGGCCCAGAGATACCTCTCCGACTATCGGAGTGACAAATCCTAATCTCGAAATACGCCAACCCAACAAGTACCTTTGGAGAGACATGTAGAGCACCTTTATAATCACCCAGTTACGTTGTGATGTTTGGTAGCACACAAAGTGTTCCTCCGGTAAACGGGAGTTGCATAATCTCATAGTCATAGGAACATGTATAAGTCATGAAGAAAGCAATAGCAACATACTAAACGATCGGGTGCTAAGCTAATGGAATGGGTCATGTCAATCAGATCATTCAACTAATGATGTGACCTCGTTAATCAAATAACAACTCTTTGTTCATGGTTAGGAAACATAACCATCTTTGATTAACGAGCTAGTCAAGTAGAGGCATACTAGTGACACTCTGTTTGTTTATATATTCACACATGTATTATGTTTCCGGCTAATACAATTCTAGCATGAATAATAAACATTTATCATGATATATGAGGAAATAAATAATAACTTTATTATTGCCTCTAGGGCATATTTCCTTCAGTCTCCCACTTGCACTAGAGTCAATAATCTAGATTACATAGTAATGATTCTAACACCCATGGAGTTTTGGTGCTGATCATGTTTTGCTCGTGGAAGAGGCTTAGTCAACGGGTCTGCTACATTCAGATCCGTATGTATCTTGCAAATCTCTGTGTCTCCCACCTGGACTAGATCCCGGATGGAATTGAAGCGTCTCTTGATGTGCTTGGTTCTCTTGTGAAATCTGGATTCCTTTGCCAAGGCAATTGCACCAGTATTGTCACAAAAGATTTTCATTGGACCCGATGCACTAGGTATGACACCTAGATTGGATATGAACTCCTTCATCCAGACTCCTTCATTTGCTGCTTCCGAAGCAGCTATGTACTCCGCTTCACATGTAGATCCCGCCATGACGCTTTGTTTAGAACTGCACCAACTGACAGCTCCACCGTTCAATGTAAACACGTATCCGGTTTGCGATTTAGAATCGTCCGGATCAGTGTCAAAGCTTGCATCAACGTAACCGTTTAAGATGAGCTCTTTGTCACCTCCATATACGAGAAACATATCCTTAGTCCTTTTCAGGTACTTCAGGATGTTCCTGACCGCTGTCCAGTGATCCACTCCTGGATTACTTTGGTACCTCCCTGCTAAACTTATAGCAAGACACACATCAGGTCTGGTACGCAACATTGCATACATGATAGAGCCTATGGCTGAAGCATAGGGAACATCTTTCATTTTCTCTCTATCTTCTGCAGTGGTCGGGCATTGAGTCTTACTCAACTTCACACCTTGTAGTACAGGCAAGAACCCTTTCTTTGCTTGATCCATTTTGAACTTTTTCAAAACTTTGTCAAGGTATGTGCTTTGTGAAAGTCCAATTAAGCGTCTTGATCTATCTCTATAGATCTTGATGCCCAATATGTAAGCAGCTTCACCGAGGTCTTTCATTGAATAATTCTTATTCAAGTATCCCTTTATGCTATCCAGAAATTCTATATCATTTCCGATTAGTAATATGTCATCCACATATAATATCAGAAATGCTACAGAGCTCCCACTCACTTTCTTGTAAATACAGGCTTCTCCAAAAGTCTGTACAAACCCAAATGCTTTGATTACACTATCAAAGCGTTTATTCCAACTCCGAGAGGCTTGCACCAGTCCATAAATGGATCGCTGGAGCTTGCACACTTTGTTAGCTCCCTTTGGATCGATAAAACCTTCTGGTTGCATCATATACAACTCTTCTTCCAGAAATCCATTCAGGAATGCAGTTTTTACATCCATCTGCCAAATTTCATAATCATAAAATGCGGCAATTGCTAACATGATTCGGACAGACTTAAGCATCGCTACGGGTGAGAAGGTCTCATCGTAGTAATCCCTTGAACTTGTCGAAAACCTTTTGCAACAAGTCGAGCTTTGTAGACAGTAACATTACCATCAGTGTCAGTCTTCTTCTTGAAGATCCATTTATTCTCAATTGCTTCCGACCATCGGGCAAGTCAACCAAAGTCCATACTTTGTTCTCATACATGGATCCCATCTCAGATTTCATGGCTTCAAGCCATTTTGCGGAATCTGGGCTCACCATCGCTTCTTCATAGTTCGTAGGTTCACCATGATCTAGTAGCATGATTTCCAGAACAGGATTGCCGTACCACTCTGGTGCGGATCTTACTCTGGTTGATCTACGAGGTTCTGTAGTAACTTGATCTGAAGTTGCATGATCATGATCATTAACTTTCTCACTAATTGGTTTAGACGTCACAGAAACTGGTTCCTGTGATGTGCTATTTCCCAATAAGGGAGCAGGTATAGTTACCTCATCAAGTTCTACTTTCCTCCCACTCACTTCTTTCGAGAGAAACTCCTTCTTTAGAAAGGATCCATTTTTAGCAACGAATGTCTTGCCTTCGGATCTGTGATAGAAGGTGTACCCAACAGTTTCCTTTGGGTTTCCTATGAAGACACATTTCTCAGATTTGGGTTCGAGCTTATCAGGTTGAAGCTTTTTCACATAAGCATCGCAGCCCCAAACTTTAAGAATCGACAACTTTGGTTTCTTGCCAAACCATAATTCATAAGGCGTCGTCTCAATGGATTTTGATGGTGCTCTATTTAACGTGAATGCGTCCGTCTCTAAAGCATAACCCCAAAACGATAGCGGTAAATCTGTAAGAGACATCATAGATTGCACCATATCAAGTAAAGTACGATTACGACGTTCGGACACACCATTAGGTTGTGGTGTTCCGGGTGGCGTGAGTTGCGAAACTATTCCGCATTGTTTCAAATGTAGACCAAACTCGTAACTCAAATATTCTCCTCCACGATCAGATCGTAGAAACTTTATTTTCTTGTTACGATGATTTTCAACTTCATTCTGAAATTCTTTGAACTTTTCAAATGTTTCAGACTTGTGTTTCATTAAGTAGATATACCCATATCTGCTTAAATCATCTGTGAAGGTGAGAAAATAACGATATCCGCCACGAGCTTCAATATTCATCGGACCACATACATTTGTATGTATGATTACCAACAAATCTGTTGCTCTCTCCATAGTACCGGAGAACGGTGTTTTAGTCATCTTGCCCATGAGGCACGGTTCGCAAGTACCAAGTGATTCATAATCAAGTGGTTCCAAAAGTCCATCAGTATGGAGTTTCTTCATGCGCTTTACACCGATATGACCTAAACGGCAGTGCAACAAATAAGTTGCACTGTCATTATCAACTCTGCATCTTTTGGCTTTAACATTATGAATATGTGTATCACTACTATCGAGATTCATCAAAAATAGACCACTCTTCAAGGGTGCATGACCATAAAAGATTACTCATATAAATAGAACAACCATTATTCTCTGATTTAAATGAATAACCGTCTCGCATCAAACAAGATCCAGATATAATGTTCATGCTCAACGCTGGCACCAAATAACAATTATTAAGGTCTAATATTAATCCCGAAGGTAGATGTAGAGGTAGCGTGCCGACCGCGATCACATCGACTTTGGAACCATTTCCCACGCGCATCGTCACCTCGTCCTTTGCCAGTGTTCGCTTAATCAATAGTCCCTATTTCGAGTTGCAAATATTAGCAACAGAACCAGTATCAAATACCCAGGTGCTACTGCGAGCTCTAGTAAGGTACACATCAATAACATGTATATCACATATACCTTTGTTCACCTTGCCATCCTTCTTATCCGCCAAATACTTGGGGAAGTTCTGCTTCCAGTGACCAGTCTGCTTGCAGTAGAAGCACTCAGTTTCAGGCTTAGGTCCGGACTTGGGTTTCTTCTCTTGAGCAGCAACTTGCTTGATGTTCTTCTTGAAGTTCCCCTTCTTTTTCCCTTTGCCCTTTTTCTTGAAACTAGTGGTCTTGTTGACCATCAACACTTGATGCTCCTTCTTGATTTCTACCTCCGCAGCCTTTAGCATTGCGAAGAGCTCGGGAATCGTCTTATCCATCCCTTGCATAGTTCATCATGAAGCCTTTGTAGCTTGGTGGAAGTGATTGGAGAATTCTGTCAATGACGCAATCATCCGGAAGATTTACTCCCAGTTGAATCAAGTGATTACAATACCCAGACATTTTGAGTATATGCTCACTGACAGAACTATTCTCCTCCATCTTGCAGCTATAGAACTTATTGGAGACTTCATATCTCTCAATCCGGGCATTCTGTTGGAATATTAACTTCAACTCTTGGAACATCTCATATGCCCCATGACATTCAAAACGTCGTTGAAGTCCCGGTTCTAAGCCGTAAAGCATGGCACATTGAACTATCGAGTAGTCATCAGCTTTTCTCTGCCAGACGTTCTTAACGTCGTCAGTTGCATCAGCAGCAGGCCTGGCACCCAGCGGTGCTTCCAGGACGTAACTCTTCTGTGCAGCAATGAGGATAATCCTCAAGTTACGGACCCAGTCCGTGTAATTGCTACCATCATCTTTCAACTTTGCTTTCTCAAGGAACGCATTAAAATTCAACGGAACAACAGCACGGGCCATCTATCTACAATCAACATAAACAAGCAAGATACTATCAGGGACTAAGTTCATGATAAATTTAAGTTCAATTAATCATATTTACTTAAGAACTCCAACTTAGATAGACATCCCTCTAATCTTCTAAGTGATCACGCGATCCAAATCAGCTAAACCATAACCGATCATCACGTGAAATGGATTAGTCTTCAATGGTGAACATCATTATGTTGATCATATCTACTATATGATTCACGCTCGACCTTTCGGTCTCCGTGTTCCGAGGCCATATCTGCATATGCTAGGCTCATCAAGTATAACCCGAGTATTCTGCGTGTGCAAAACTGGCTTGCACCCGTTGTAGATGGACGTAGAGCTTATCACACCCGATCATCACGTGGTGTCTGGGCACGACAAACTTTGGCAACGGTGCATACTCAGGGAGAACACTTCTTGATAATTTAGTGAGAGATCATCTTATAATGCTACCGTCAATCAAAGCAAGATAAGATGCATAAAAAGATAAACATCACATGCAATCAATATAAGTGATATGATATGGCCATCATCATCTTGTGCTTGTGATCTCCATCTCCGAAGCACCGTCATGATCACCATCATCACCGGCGCGACACCTTGATCTCCATCGTAGCATCATTGTCGTCTCGCCAATCTGATGCTTCTACGACTATTGCTACTGCTTAGTGATAAAGTAAAGCATTACAGGGCGATTGCATTGCATACAATAAAGCGACAACCATATGGCTCCTGCCAGTTGCCGATAACTCAGTTACAAAACATGATCATCTCATACAATAAAATTTAGCATCATGCCTTGACCATATCACATCACAATATGCCATGCAAAAACAAGTTAGACGTCCTCTACTTTGTTTGTTGCAAGTTTTACGTGGCTGCTACGGGCTTAAGCAAGAACCAATCTCACCTACGCATCAAAACCACAACAATAGTTTGTCAAGTTGATGCCTTTTTAACCTTCGCAAGGACCGGGCATAGTCACACTCGGTTCAACTAAAGTTGGAGAAACGAACACCCGCCAGCCACCTGTGTGCAAAGCACGGCGGTAGAACCAGTCTCGCGTAAGCGTACGCGTAATGTCGGTCCGGGCCGCTTCATCCAACAATACCGCCGAACCAAAGTATGACATGTTGGTAGGCAGTATGACTTATATCGCCCACAACTCACTTGTGTTCTACTCGTGCAAATAACATCAAACCATAAAAACCTAGGCTCGGATGCCACTGTTGGGGAACGTAGTAATTTCAAAAAATTTCCTACGCACACGCAAGATCATGGTGATGCATAGCAACGAGAGGGGAGAGTGTTGTCTACGTACCCTCGTAGACCGAAGCGGAAGCGTTCACGCAACGTAGAGGAAGTAGTCGTACATCTTCCCGGTTCAACCGATCCAAGCACCGTTACTCCGGCACCTCCGAGTTCTTAGCACACGTTCAGCTCGATGATGCTCCCCGGGCTCCGATCCAGCAAAGCTTCGGGGATGAGTTTCGTCAGCACGACGGCATGATGACGATGATGATGTTCTACCGACCCAGGGCTTCGCCTAAGCACCGCAACGATATGACCGAGCTGGAATATGGTGGAGGGGGGCACCGCACACGGCTAAGGAACGATCACGAAGATCAACTTGTGTGTCTTAGGGTGCCCCCTGCCCCCGTATATAAAGGAGGGAGGGGGAGGTGCGGCCGGCCCCCATGGGGTGCGCCTGGAGGAGTCCTACTCCCACCGGGAGTAGGACTCCCCCCTCTCTTGCCTTGTTGGAGAAGGAAAGGGGGAGGGAGAAGAGGAAAGGGGGGCGCCGCCCCCCTTTCCTTGTCCTATTCGGACTAGGGGGGAGGGGGGCGCGGCCTACCCTGGCCGGCCCCTCTCTTCTCCCTTATGGCCCATGAAGGCCCATTAACCCCCCGGGGGATTCCGGTAACCCCTCGGTACTCCGATAAAATGCCGATTTCACCCAGAACGATTCCGATCTCCAAATATAGTCAAGTAGAGGCATACTAGTGACACTCTGTTTGTTTATATATTCACACATGTATTATGTTTCCGGCTAATACAATTCTAGCATGAATAATAAACATTTATCATGATATATGAGGAAATAAATAATAACTTTATTATTGCCTCTAGGGCATATTTCCTTCACAGCTCCTATGGTAAAGTTCTCCGAAATCATTCCCTACCCATTCATGGATGAAGAGACTGTTTCTGATGAGTTTGGCATTGTTCGGGAAAGTGGGTAGCGCACTAAGGATGAGATTGCCTTTGCTTACAAACAAGAGAAGTCGTTTGTCACTGGGTCAATCAAAGACCTCTTGCCCCTCTATGACACCATGTGCCATATCCTGAGGTATACCCTCACTCCAAAGGCCGGGGATTCCCATAGCATTCGGAGCTCCATGCTTGATGTCTTTGTGTATCTTCATCAGAAGAAGAAAGTGGATGTTCTGGATTTCATGTACTACGAGCTGCGTCAGTGTCTACAAGAGAACAATTCCTTGATCTATGCTCCATTCATACAGGCGTTGATTGAGACCGTCTGTCCAGCAAAGTACATTGCCAGCTTCAAGACTACTGTTCCCAAGCGCAACTCCAACTGGACCCCAGTTGCTCCTGTTCCCTATGTGCCTATCAAGAAGGGGCGCAACCCTAGGCCTGAGGATCGTGCTACTTACACTCCAGGCATGTCATCTACTGCACGGATCCCTCGTGGTAAGGCCAAGTATGTTGGCTCTGAGACCATCTTTGCCAAGGGAGAGAAGAAGTCTCTGTTCAAGACCTTGAGCAACATGTTCAAGATGTGTCGGTCGATTCAGCATCGTCGGATCAAGGAAATCAACAAGGAGAAGCTTGTACGGCGTGAGCAGAAGGCAGCAAGGGCTGCTGCTGGTGAGGAGGTCGGTCCAGGTTCAGAGGACGTCGACAGTGAGGCCACTGCTTGGTCTTTCCCAATGGCTGGGTGGCGTTTTGATGATGATGATGATGCCTCGAGTGCTCCTCCTCTTGTCTAGTGGGTCTCGTGTCGCCATATGTCTCCTTTTTGTTGTCTTGATGACAAAGGGGGAGAAGTGGTGTGTTCGTGGGTGTGTGGTGTGTTTGTGGGTGTGTTGAGATCTCAAGCCTCGTGTTTCTCACTGTTGGTTAGTTTTAGTTGGCTTGAGATACTCTTATTTACTTTCCGTTTGTGTGGTTGTGAGACTCTAGCTTTATTGTGAGACTATAGCTTTATTATTGAAGCTTGCAATTAACCTCTTATGCTTATTGGGTCTCACATTATTTGCTCACCACACTTTGTCATGAGATGTAGGCACCGTTATTTGCTCATGACTTAACAAAAATGATCTTGGTCGAACCTCCTATGGGTGTACTAGATGCATTCTTGTTTTTGGGCACACATATAGGGGGAGCTATCATGATCATTATTTGTTCCATGGCTTTCTATCTGTTTATCCTCTATGCCATGCTCTAACCACGTTGTCATCAATGCACCAAAAAGGGGGAGATTGAAAGTGCTAGTGGCACTTATGCTATATTTTGGTGTGATGACAATGTGGTTAGTTGAACTAATATCGGTTGCTAAAGTTTATCTCAGGATATTGGTTCTAAGTGCCCACGATGGAGATGTGCGACCCCCCATTTAAAAAAGGGCAAAGGCGTGGTCTTTCGACGCTTCGAAGGTTTAGTTTTGGTTTGCTTCGAGTCGTAGGAAAGACCGCACTATTAAGAGGGGTTTGTGTGGATAAATGTCGTGTGGGAATGCCATTGTCGAACCTTACTCTCTTACCCTTCCCACTCCGACCACCTAAAAAAACCAAGTGTGTGTGACGTGTTACTCAGAAAGTTGCAACAGAAAGTTACTAGGTACCCCGTGCGCACGGGGTACTGCGTAACTCTCTGGGTACCCCGTGCGCACAGGGTCTTTTGACCCCGATGCGCACAGGGTCCTATGTAAACTCTCTGAGTACCCCGTGCGCCCCGTGCGCACGGGGTGGTGTGATTATCTCTGAGTACCCTGTGCGCACGGGGCTGACTTAGCCCGTGCGCACGGGGTCCAACGGGCAGAAATCCCCATCAGCCCATGAACACTTTATAAAGGCCTTTCTTCCACCTCCAACCCTTAACCCTAATGTCTTGTGGAGCTCCACCATTTCTACACCCCATTTGGCTCAATAACCTCAATCCCTCCACCCAAACTTGTTGAAACTTTGGGGATTGGGAGAGCAAGACCCGATCTACATCTTGACCAAACCAAATCGCGTTCCCCGGAACATTTCTTCCCCATTAACTTGTTACTCTTGGAGCTTGGGCTCCTAGGCGGTTAGAGGCTCCTCCAGAAGCTTCCTTGCTTGTGGTGTGCTCCGAAGAAGTTTGTAAAGGTGTGGTGGTCGCCTTCAAGACCAACCCCGAGTGTTTCGAGGCTCATCCGTTGGGGGTGACTCGAAGGAGAATACGGTGAGCCTTCGGTGGCATTCCGCAAGCTTTGGCTCCGGCACCGCTCCAAACGGAGATTAGCTCTTCCCCAAGGAAGAGTGAACTTCGGGTTAAAATCCGCATCCTCGTCTCACTTGTGTTAATCCTTTCCCACACCTTACTTTGTTGTTGTATGCTTGTTGGCTTGCTAAGTAGTTTGTTGCCTAGCATATTTATCTTGGAGCTTGCTTGTCATATAGCTTGCATTCACCTAGTTGCATATCTAGTGAACTCTTTTGTCCGCTAAGCCTTAAAATCTACAAGAAAGATTAAAATTTGTAGTCTCCTATTCACCCCCCTCTAGTCGACCGTATCGATCCTTTCAGAACTGAAGCAGCAAATTATTCAGTGTTCATGCTCTGTTTCCTCTGTTTTTGTTCTTCAGTTAACAGAGTACACACCCAAATTCAGTTTCTAGTAAAAACAAAACTGGGATGCCGAATAGATGTTGGGCCGTGAGAAAATAACCATGCCCAAATGGAGACCAGCCCACCCGCGTAGGGGCACCATCCCTTTTAATAGCATAGGTCAGCCATGTTTAGATAAAAATGCTTCGATTAAACCTCGAAATAAAATGTTTCTTCGGCAAATAAAGCTCTAACTTCGGCAAAGAAAATGTTACTTGTTTTTACTTTGGTCTTTTTCTTGCACTAAATTTTGTGATGGATCATTTTTTGATGCACTAAACTTCATGCACTAAATTTAATGTATCTATCCACTTTAAAAAATGATTCAATTAATTTTTTCAATCAATTTTAAGGAGGATGGATAGATCCATCCGTGCATGGATGCATGGACACATGTACGTGTTGTAACTTGTTTTGCTTTACATATTTGTTGCTTGTCCACTATTGTTTTATGATTGTTTTTATACATGTCTACGGTTCCATGAACTAAATGAGTTGCATGCTTGCATGAAGTAAATTAGTTGCATGTCCATGGTGGGTTTGCATGTCCTAGTTGCATGTCCATGGCAGATTTGCATGGGGCTCCTAGTTGCATGTCCATGGTTTGGGTCATGACCCATGATTTGGCCAATATTGTGAAGATGGTGTGCGTGGTGATTGGGGTGTAGCAACCCGGGCCCGTAGTAACCCATAGCAATACACAAATAATAGCAAGAACAACCCATAGCAATCTACAAATAATAGCACGAAACAACAATATATATAGTAGCATAACGATTATATAGTAACATAACGATTACAACCCATAGTTCCACGATAGCCTTACAACTTAAAATAATAATACAACTTAATAATAGTAGCATAACGATTACAACTTAAAATACTAATACGATAGATATATAGCTAGCTAGATAGATCGGGGGGCACCAAACGCGGGTTCTTCTCCTTCTCCTCCTCCGGGTGAATGCCACCTCGCTCCTCCGGGCACCCTTCACTCATCCCCGTTGTCGATGGGGTACGTGAGCGTGTGCATAACGCCGTTGTTGGGAAGATGCCCGTGAAGATGTTATGGGTGGTGAAAGCTATAAACTCACACCCACACCAAAACACTCGCCCGAGGAGGTGGAAGGCGTCGAAGGGGTTGGTGAACGTAGCGAGGAGCGCAACGACAACGCCATTGTGATTGACATCCTCAACATGGAACATCCTTGGAGAGCCACGGGGGAGGTGGCGGAGGCCGACCACAAGGAAGAACTCCGTTAACTCCCTTGTGCCCCTCCACCTTGAGATCGCCCACACCCTAAGGGTTCTCTCTACGTAGACTTTGTCCGGGTAGAGCCTTTCCGGCATGGTTGGGGGGCGGCGGTAGGTGGGGCTGTTGTACTGCATGGTGGCTCGATCGTTGTTTGATTTGTGGAGAAGAAGGAAGAAGGAGGGAAGATGGGAGAGGATGGGGTAGGGGGTATGGATGAGGAGGGAGAGGAAGATGATAGGTGGGGCTTAAATAGCCCAAGTGCGACGTGGTTTTTGATTTCTTTGAGTGGTTTCACCGGGTGGAAGTAATGAGCGGGCGGCGTTTGGTGGCGCCCCATAGAATTGTGTACACGAGCGTGGGAAACCAAGGCTGCCATCAAACGCTGGATCAATAGCCAGGTTGCGACGCGTCTGTGCCATCGATCGTGGGTCAAGGGGTCACGCCTGCCCGTTCTTCTATCCCGTGCATCAATTGCCATGCTGCGATGTCCCGCACGCGTCTGTGTCGTCGTGGGTTAAGGGGACACGCCTGCCCTGTTTTCTCTGAGTGTGCCGCTCGTGCATGCATGCATGGCAATGTAGCCTGCTGGCTAGGGCCTGGCTAGAGGAGGCAACGTTCGGTCCAAAGGTCTGACGGGTGGGCTTCTTTTACCAGAGCCCAACGACTAGCCCACTCACTGTAGCGTAAAAAACAAACGGCTACTACATGGCACTGCATCCTCTAAAAACCACTACAGCAAATCAGAGCATAGCCCGTGGATCGCTGACGTGGCACTGCATGCTGATCCACACCGTTGAACCCGCAGTGATCCAGCGATCCAGAGAAGAGGGGGGTTATCCAGTGTTGTCGAATGCAACCAATCACAGAGCATCACGTGGATCAGTGACGTGGCCCTAGCGCCTAATCCAGACCGTTCACTAACAGAGATCTGGCGGCTCAGAAGTATGCGGGGTTTCAGATGGGGTTATGAGGTGTTTTGAGAGCGTTCTAAGAGGGTTTTGAGGGCTAGGGTTGAGCATAACTAATTCAAAAAAATCATAAAAATATGAAACTTGCACCCATCATCATTTTATGTGAGTGAGTTGCTGGGAAAAATAAGAAACTTGGTCTATGGGTATTTCCATGAAAAACCCTTCACAAAACATAGCTATCATGAACGAGGTTGCATGGGATTCAAGCTAGGGTTGAGAATAACTAATTCAAAAAAGTCATAAAAATATGAAACTTTCACCCATCATCATATTATGTGAGTGAGTTTCTGGAAAAAATAAGAAACTTGGTCTATGGGTATTTTCATGAAAAACCCTTCACAGAACATAGCTATCATGAACAAGGTTGCATGGGATTCAAGCTAGGGTTTAGGGCTAAGCTTGTCATAGTTTATCCAAATGATCCTATATTTGGCATGGACCCTATATTTGCACACTAGATGTCAAGTTTTGTTTTTTTGGCCCATTCATAAAAGGTCGAAATTTTTTGCTTAGGAATGGGGTGTTTAGCCTAGCTTCGGAGCTCATTTGGACACTAGTAGAAAATAGGGCTTTGGTTCAGGCCGGGTCAGCCCATTAGTCTTGGTTCAGTCTAGAACCGGGACCCATGGGGGCACTGGTCCCGGTTCGTGAGGCTAGTGGCCTGCCGGGCCTCGTGGGGGCATTGGTCCTGGTTCGTCTGGCCCCTTTGGTTCGGGTTGGTGAGACGAACCGGGACCAATGGGCCTCCCTCCTGGCCCACCACCATTGGTCCCGGTTGGTGGCTTGAACCGGGACCACAGGCTGCCCTTTAGTCCCGGTTCATGCCACGAACCGGGACCAATGAGGTGCCCATATATACCCCTCGCCCGCGAGCAGAGCACTCCAGTGCTCTGTTTTTCTCTGGCCGGCGAGGGGAGGGCTTTGTGGTGCTCTACCTCACCTCCTATGCACATGAGGTGTTCGATGAAATGCCGGAGCCACACTAGTTAACCTTTCTCCTCTCGAAGCTCGACCTCAAAGCTCCATTTTCCTCGAGATTTGTCTAGGTTTAGTGGCCCTTTGAGAGGTTCATGGGAGTCCTAAAGAAATATGTCCGTAACCGCGCTAGGCCAAAAGGAAGCATCTCCATGGGCCATCAAACAGAGGATGTCATTGGGTTTTGTGTTGACTTCATTCCTGGCCTTAAGAAGATATGTCTCCCTAAATCACGGTATGAGGGGAGACTGACTGGAAAAGGCACGCTTGGAGGGGACTCAATAATATGCAGGGACGGATATTCTTGGTCTCAAGCACACTACACAGTTCTACAGAACTCTACCTTGGTGACCCCGTATGTCGATGAACACAAGAACAGTCTGCGCTCCAAACACCCGGAGCAGTGCGACGACTAGATTACATGTGAACACATCAGGACTTTCAGCAGTTGGTTGGAAACACGTCTCAGAGGTGACAACACTGTTTGTGATGAGCTGTACTCGTTGTCCAGGGGACCATCTTTGACTTACAAAGGATACGAGATAAATGGGAATACATTTTACACAATCGCCCAAGATTAAAAGAGCACCAACCAAAACAGCGGTGTCCGCTTTGATGCAGCAACCGAGAGGGGAAAGGACACATATTATGGTTACATAGTGGACATATGGGAACTTGACTACGGACATGATTTTAAGGTCCCTTTGTTTAAGTGCAAATGGGTCAATCTGTCAGGAGGCGGGGTAGACGTAGACCCATAGTACGGAATGACAACAGTGGATCTGAAAAATCTTGGGTACACTGACGAACCGTACGTCCTAGCCAATGATGTGGCACAGGTTATCTATGTGAAGGACATGTCTACCAAACCGAGAAAAAGAAAAGATAAGGAAGCGAATACATCATACGATGAGCCAAAGCGCCACATAGTTCTTTCAGGAAAAAGGGACATCGTGGGAGTGGAGGGCAAGACAGACATGTCTGAAGATTATGAAAAGTTTCATGAAATTCTTCCCTTCAAAGTCAAGGCTGACCCAAGCATCCTGTTAAACGATGAATATTATCCATGATTACGGCGCAATAAGCAAATGACACAAGCAAAGAAAGAGTGAAGACTTTCTCCCGCAACTATTATGATGATACCATGCCAACTTTGTAACATACGAGTATGATACCATTGTCCGTTTTGTACACGAAGTGCATCCAGTTTTTTCCGTAACCCTCTCAACATTCTTGCACATGCTATGTGGGTGAAATGATGATACCATGCCAACTTTCAACCTTTTTAGAGTTCATTTGAAATGCTTTTCAATTTCAGGGTCTTATAGCTCAAAATTATCAATAAATGCATGAAAAATAACAAATGAAGTCAGAAAGGGCAGAAAATTGATGATGTGGATTTGAATGGTGCATTTTGAACACAGAAAAACTATGGAGTTCAAATAAGTTCAAATAAATGAAATCCCTTTGTAACAGACAAGTTTCCGTATGAAACCCTGATACTTCGAAAGAGATTGTCGTTTTGTACACGAAGTGCATCCAGTTTTTGCCGTAAGCCTCTCTAGTTTCTTGCACATGCTATGTGGGTGAAATTATGATACCATGCCAACTTTCAACTTTTTCAGAGTTCATTTGAAATGCTTTTCAATTTCAGGGTCTTATAGCTCAAAAAAAATCAGTAAATGCATGAAAAATAACAAATGAATTCAGAAAGGGTTGAAAAATGATGATGTGGCTTTGAATGGTGCATTTTGAACACAAAAAAACTATGAAGTTCAAATAAGTTCAAAAAAATGAAATCCATTTGTAACAAAATAACAAAATCAGTTTTTGAATAGAATCATAAAACACAGTAATATTAAATAGCAGGAAAAAGAATCACTCCAAAATCTATTTTTATAGTAAAGTTAATCACAAACTTGTGATTCACACAAATTTCAAAGAATTCAAATTTTAATTATCCAAATTTGAAAACTAATGGCACTAACAAAATGTTTATAATTTTTGTGACCTAAAAGAAAAATAATTAAAAATAAAATTTAATAAAATAAATAAAAATAGCAACAATAAGTATTTTGTTGTAAGTAGAAACAAAATAAAATGAATAAAGAAACAAAGAAAACAAAAAAACAAAAAAAGTGAAACTACGAAGTTCAAAAAAATGAAATCCCTTTGTAACAAAATAACAAAATATGTTTTTGAATGGAATCATAAAACACAGTAATATTAAATAGAAGGAAAAGGAATCAATCCAAAATCTATTTTTATACTAAATTTAATCAGAAACTTGTGATTCACACAAATTTCAAAGAATTCAAATTTTAACTATTCAAATTTGAAAACTAATGGCACTAAGAGAAAGTTTATAATTTTTGTGACCTAAAAGAAAAATAATTAAAAATAAACTTTAATAAAATAAATAAAAATAACAACAATAAGTATTTTTTTGTAAGTAGAAACAAAATAAAATAAATAAAGCAACAAAGAAAACAAAAAATAAAAAAAGTGCCACCTACTGGGCCCCCACGGCCTGAATACGACTAGAAACCCAACCATGGGGCAGTATTCAGGCCCGCATGAGGCCCAGTAGGCCCACATGCACACAACGTACGGTTAGGCCCGAAAGCCTGCAATTGAGAGGAGCTCGAGAGGATGTGCACAGCAGCGCTTATAAACCACTCTCGAGCTTTCTCAACTAGCGAGGTGGTACTAAACTTTTGACGCGGGGCAGCACAAGGCCTTTGGTCCCGGTTGGTGCGACCAACCAGGACTATAGGGGGGCATTGGTCCCGGTTGGTGCCGCAAACCGGTACCAATGCACTCTTTTAGTCCCGGTTGGTGGCACCAACCGGGACCAAAGGCCCCTGCTTCCCGCCCTTTGGGCTGCTGAAAAGAGGCCTTTGGTCCCGATTGGTGCCACCAACCGGGACTAAAGGGTGGCATTGGTCCCGGTTGGTGCCACGAACCGGGACCAATGCTCTCAGTATATAAGAAAACACTTGGCGTTTTTCAGATTCATCTCTACATCAGTTGCCCCGCCCCGACGACGCCACCAGGCTGCCCGAACTCGCCCCGTCGACGCCGTCGCCGCCCTCTGCTGCCTCGTCGACGCACCGCCGCCCCTGCCCCGAGCACGCCGCCGGCGGCCCACCCCCGACCACGCCGCGCGCCCCTGCCCTGACCACGTCGTCGTCGCCCCAGCTGCCCTGACCATGCCGCCGTCTCCTCTGCCTCGCCCTGCCCCGACCACGCCGCCGTCGCCTCTGCCCCTGCCCCAACCACGCCATCGTCGCCTCAACCCCGACGCGCGTCGTGCCTCTGCCCCTACGCCGACCACGTCGCACCTCTCCTTTGGTCAGGGCTGGCACCGCCCCCTTCCTCCCTGTTTTTTTCACATATATATGATGTTTTTCCTGATTATAATGTATGAGTATATGTATGTGTGTATATCTGTTTATATGTCCTTTTTTTTAGATTTTTTGTTTTTTACATTTTTATAAAAATGTGTGTATGTATGTATATATGTTCTCTGTGTATATATATGTTCATGTATGCAAAACATAGATTTTTAGAAAAGTTAGGTTTTTTCTTGTTCATAGATTTTTTTGGTGATATTAATTATTGTAGAATATGCAAATGTTTGTATATTCATATGAACAATGCATTAGGCAAAACCTTTACTTTTTTTCTAAATTTTCTATTTGAACATTTTTAAAGAAAAAACAAACAATACTACTTCATGTATTTTGTCAGAATTTTCTATCATGCATAGACCGATTTTAGACCACATGAGCACCCCCACCCCCCTGTAATTGCAAAAGTTGCTAAGTGATATTAAGAAGGAAGAAGAAGAAAAAGAATGAGAGGTAAATGGAAAATAAGAAGAGGAAGAAAGGAGAAGAAGAGGAGAAATAAATAAGAAGAAGAAAGGAATAGAGGAGAAGAAGAGAAAATAGGAAGAAAGGAATAGAGGAGAAGAAGAGGAAATATAATATTCTATTTTCTCTTCTTCTCCTCTTTTTTCTGCTTTTTTTCTTCAATCTTCTCCTCTATTCCTTTCTTCTTCTCCTCTTTTTACTTATTCTTCGTCTTCTTATTTTTTATCGGATATGTCGTTGTCGATATACCCCGTGTCCCGATAACTTCAACACGAGGGGGGGGGGGTCGACCTACCCCCTCCCCGATAACATTATTTTCCCATGTATGTATGTCGTCGTTGTCGATATAAACCCCTCCCAGATAATCTCGACCATGATAAGTTATACCACGGGAGCACCCCTCGGCCCTCTCGCTCGACCAAAACTCTCGAGGACACCCAAACCCTAGAAAAAACGATGTCGGTCTCCTACCCCCTCCCGCCGCGCCCCTACCCTTGAAGCGTTGCCGAGGCCACCCCAAACCCGGAATAAGCTAGGTCTACGTTTGCCACTAATATATCCACCTGCTGTCATGTTTGTGTAATAATTGCCATGTTGTAATATTTGTAGAAACAATGGAGCACGGACGAGACAAGGAAGCAGAAGAGGTGTTGGGTGACATAATCTTAGCCGGAGGTGATGTCTTGTCGTATCTTAACGATAATGATGGTCTGGAAGAACAGGGTGAAGAAACAGGCTACGGTGATCGAAGAGTGGAGGAGGAAAGACATGATTATGATGGCTCCGGTGACCCAATGATGGTGTAAGAAGGAGCCCGTGGTGACGGCTCCGATGACCGAACAGAGTCCAGTCAGGTAAATATATTAGTTAAGCCTGTGCTGACTAGCTAATTGATGCATTCATTGTTTTGGTATGTACACATATTAATTAACTCTCGTCTTTCTTCTTCTTTCTAGCTGCTACCTCTTGAGCTTGCGTTGGATTTCCCCAAAGAGGAAAGGATGATGCAGCAGAGTAGCGTAAGTATTTCCCTCAGTTTTTGAGAACCAAGGTATCAATCCAGTAGAAGGCCACGCGCAAGTCCCTCGTACCTAGACAACACAAAGAGCTCAACGCAACCAACGCGATTAGGGGTTGTCAATCCCTTCACGGTCACTTACGAAAGTGAGATCCGATAGATAATATTTTTGGTATTTTTGGTATAGAGATGCAAAGTGAAAAGTAAAAGACAAAGTAAAAAAGCAAAGCAAAATTAAAGTGATGGAGATTGATATGATGAGAATAGACCCGGGGGCCATAGGTTTCACTAGTGGCTTCTCTCAAGAGCATAAGTATTCTACAGTGGGTGAACAAATTACTGTTGAGCAATTGACAGAATTGAGCATAGTTATGAGAATATCTAGGCATGATCATGTATATAGGCATCACGTCCGTGACAAGTAGATCGAAACGATCCTGCATCTACTACTATTACTCCACTCATCGACCGCTATCCAGCATGCATCTAGAGTATTAAGTTAAAAACAGATTAACACTTTAAGCAAGATGACATGATGTAGAGAGATAAATTCATGCAATATGAAATAAACCCCATCTTGTTATCCTCGATGGCAACGATACAATACGTGCCCTGCTGCCCCTTCTGTCACTGGGAAAGGACACCGCAAGATTGAACCCAAAGCTAAGCACTTCTCCCATGGCAAGAACTACCAATCTAGTTGGCCAAACTAAACGGACAATTCTAAGAGACTTGCAAAGATAACCAATTATACATAAAAGAATTCAGAAGATTCAAATATTATTCATAGATAGACTTGATCATAAACCCACAATTCATCGGTCTCAACAAACACACCGCAAAATAAGAAGATTACATTGAATAGATCTCTACAAGAGAGGGGGGGGAACATTGTATTGAGATCCAAAAAGAGAGAAGAAGCCATCTAGCTAATAACTATGGACCCGAAGGTCTGAGGTAAACTACTCACACTTCATCGGAGAGGCTTTGATGATGTAGAAGACCTCCGTGACGACGGCCCTCTCCGGCGGAGCTCCGGAACAGGCCCCAAGATGGGATCTCGTGGATACAGAAAGTTGCAGCGGTGGAATTAGGTTTTTGGCTCCGTATCTGTTCGTTTGGGGCTATGTGGATATATATAGGAGGAAGAAGTACGTCGGTGGAGCTTAGAGGGGCCCACGAGGCAGGGGCGCGCCCTAGGGGAGGGCTCCCCCCACCCTCGTGAACGCCTATCTGATGCCTTGGCGTAGGGTCCAAGTCTCGTGGGTCTTATCCGGTGAAAAAATCACGTTCCAAAAAGGATTTTTCTGTTTGGACTCCGTTTGATATTCCGTTTCTTCGAAACACTGAAATAGGCAAAAAAACAGCAATTCTGGGTCGGGCCTCCGGTTAATAGGTTAGTCCCAAAAATAATATAAAAGTGGAAAATAAAGCCCAATATAGTCCAAAACAGTAGATAATATAGCATGGAGCAATCAAAAATTATAGATACGTTGGAGACGTATCAGGCATCCCCAAGCTTAATTCCTGCTCGTCCTCGAGTAGGTAAATGATAAAAAGAGAATTTTTGATGCGGAGTGCTACTTGGCATAATTTCAATGTAAAATTTCTTAATTGTGGTATGAATGTTCAGATTAGGAAGATTCAAGACAAAAGTTCATCTTGACATAAAGAATAATAATACTTCAAGCAAACCAACAAAGCAATTATGTTTTCTCATAGTAACATGGCCAAAGAAAGTTCATCCCTACAAAATCATATGGTTTAGTCATGCTCCATTTTTGTCACACAAGAATGCTCTCATCATGCACAACCCCGATGACAAGCCAATCAACTGCTTCATACCTTAATAATTTCAAACTCATAAACTTTCACGCAATACATGAGCGTGAGCCATGGATATAGCACTATGGGTGGAATAGAATATAATGATGGGGGTTATGTGGAGAAGACAAAAAGGAGAAAGTCTCACATCAACGAGGCTAATCAATGGGCTATGGAGATGCCCATCGATTGATGTTAATGCAAGGAGTAGGGATTGCCATGCAACGGATGCACTAGAGCTATAAATATATGAAAGCTCAACAAAAGAAACTAAGTGGGTGTGCATCCATCTTGCTTGCTCACGAATACCTAGGGCACTTGAGGTGGCCCATCGTTGGAATATACAAGCCAAGTTCTATAAAGAAAAATGTCCACTAGTATTTGAAAGTGACAACATATGAGACTCTCTATATGAAGAACATGGTGCTACTTTGAAGCACAAGTGTGGAAAAAAAAGGATAGTAGCATTGCCCCTTTTTTTGGGCCTTCTTTTTTTCTTTTGGCCTTTCTCTTTTTTTGGGACAATGCTCTATTGAATGATGACCATCACACTTCTATTTATTTACAACTCAATGATTACAACTCGATACTAGAACAAAGTATGACTCTATATGAATGCCTCCGGCGGTGTACCGGGATATGCAATGAATCAAGAGTGACAAGTATGAAAGAATTATGAACGGTGGCTTTGGCACAAATACTATGTCAACTACATGATCATGCTAGCGATATGACAATGATGAATGTGTCATGATAAACTGGATGGTGGAAAGTTGCATGGCAATATATTTCAGAATGGCTATGGAAATGCCATAATAGGTAGGTATGGTGGCTGTTTTGAGGAAGATATAAGGAGGTTTATGTGTGAAAGAGCGTATCATATCACGGGGTTTGGATGCAACGGCGAAGTTCGCACCAACTCTCAATGTGAGAAAGGGCAATGCACGGTACCGAATAGGCTAGCAATGATGGAAGGGTGAGAGTGCGTATAATCCATGGACTCAACATTAGTCATAAAGAACTCATATACTTATTGCAAAAATCTACAATCCATCAAAAATCAAAGTATTACGCGCATGCTCCTAGGGGGATAGATTGGTAGGAAAAGACCATCGCTCGTCCCCGACCGCCACTCATAAGGAGGACAATCAAATAACACCTCATGTTTCAAATTTGTTACATAACGTTTATCATACGTGCATGCTACGGGACTTGCAAACTTTAACTCAAGCACTTCTCAAATTCACAATTACTCTACTAGCATGACTTTAATATTACTACCTCCATATCTCAAAACGATTATCAAGCATCCAGCTTTTCTTAGTATTCAACACACTCAAAAGAAAGTTTCACAAATCTTGAACACCAAGCATGTTATTATTAAGCAAATTACCATGATATTGAGACTCTCAAAATAATTTAAGTGAAGCATGAGAGATCAATAGTTTCTTTAAAACAAACCTCCACCGTGATCTAAAAGATCTAAGTGAAGCACATAGAGCAAAATTATAACGCTCAAAAGATATAAGTGAAGCACATAGAGCAAAACTACATAGCTCAAAAGATACAAGTGAAGCACATAGAGTAATCTATCAAATTCTAATTCATGCATGGCTCTCTCAAAAGGAGTGTACAGCAAGGATGATTGTGGCACACTAACAAACAAAGACACAAATAATCAAGACTCTCCAAGCAAAACACATATCATGTTGGTGAATAAAAATATAGCTCCAAGTAAATTACCGATGGAAGTGGACGAAAGAGGGGATGCCTTCCGGGGCATCCCCAAGATTTGACTTTTTGGTGTCCTTGGATTATCTTGGGGGTGCCATGGGCATCCCCAAGCTTAGGCTCTTGCCACTCCTTGTTCCATAATCCATCAAAATAATTCACCTAAAACTTGAAAACTTCACAACACAAAACTCAATAGAAATCTCGTGAGCTCCGTTAGAGAAAGAAAACAAAAGACCACTTCAAAGTACTGTAATGAACTAATTATTTATTTATATTGGTGTTAAACCTACTGTATTCCAACTTCTCTATGGATTATAACATATTTTACTAACCATAGATTCATCAAAATAAGCAAACAACACACAAAAAACAGAATCTGTCAAAAACAGAACAGTCTGTAGTAATCTTTAACTAACGCAAACTTCTGGAACCCAAACAATTCTACCAAAATTAGACGACCTAGAAAATTTGTTTATTGATCATAATCAATTGGAATAAATATTTTATCACGTTCGGATGATTTTTAATAATTCGGGCACTGGACACAAAGTTTCTGGAAATTACAGCAAGATCAAATAACTATCATCCAAGAAGATCCAATAGGTCTAACTTGGCACAAACACTAATTAAAACACAAAAACACATACAAAGAGAAGGTAGATGGGTTATTTATTCCCTAACAGAATAAAAACACAAAAAACTAAAAATAAAATTGGGTTGCCTCCCAACAAGCGCTATTGTTTAACGCCCCTAGCTAGGCATAAAAGCGAGGATAGATCTAGGTATTGCCATCTTTGGAAGGCAATCCATAAGTGGCTCTCATGATAGTTTCATATGGCAATTTTATTTTCTTCCTTGGAAAGTGTTCCATGCCCTTTTTAATGGAAATTGGAATCTAATATTCCCTTCCTTCATATCAATAATCGCACCAACCGTTCTAAGGAAAGGTCTACCAAGAATAATAGGGCAAGAAGGATTGCAATATATATCAAGAACAATGAAATCTACGGGCACATAATTCCTATTTGCAATAATAAGAACATAATTAATCCTTCCCATAGGTTTCTTAATAGTAGAATCCGCAAGATGTAAGTTTAGAGAGCAATCATCAAAATCGCGGAAATCTAGCAAATCACACAAAGCTTTGGGGATTGTGGAGACACTAGCACCCAAATCACACAAAGCATAAAACTCATGATCTTTAATTTTTATTTTAATAGTTGGTTCCCACTCATCATAGAGTTTTCTAGGGATAGAAACTTTCAACTCAAGCTTTTCTTCATAAGATTGCATCAAGGCATCAACAATATGTTCGGTAAAGGCTTTCTTTTGACTATAAGCATGCGGAGAATTTAGCACGGATTGCAACAAGGAAATACAATCAATCAAAGAGAAACTTACAAAATTAAATTCCTTGAAATCTAATATAGTGGGTTTAGCGACATCTACGTTTTTATTTTTTCTGGTCCCACTTTGATCAATTTCATCACAAAGATCTATATACTCCGAATTTTTAGAACGCCTTCTAGGTAAAGGAAGATCATATTCAGTTTCATCAAGATTCATATTGCAAAACAAAGATTTGATAGGGGACATATCAATAACTTTTATATCTTCATCTTGATTCTCATGGGAATTGGAAGAACACGCTTTAATAAAGGCATCTTTCGTAGCACGCATCCTAGCGGTTCTTTCCTTGCACTCATCAATGGAAATTCTCATAGCTTTGAGAGACTCATTGATATCATGCTTAGGAGGAATAGATCTAAGCTTTAAAGAATCAACCTCAAGGGAAATTCTATCAACGTTCCTAGCCAAATCATCAACTTTAAGTAATTTCTCCTCAAGCAAAGCATTGAAATTCTTTTGTGAATTCATAAACTCTTTAACACTATTATCAAATTCAGAGGGCATCTTATTATAATTTCCATAAGAGTTGTTGTAGGAATTTCCATAATTATTAGAAGGATTACTAGGATAAGGTCTAGGATTAAAATTCCCTCTATACGCGTTGTTACAAAAATTATTCCTACCAACAAAATTCAGATCCATAGATTCATTATTATTCTCAATCAGAGTAGACAAAGGCATATCATTAGGATCAAAAGAAACACTCCTACTAGCAAATAATTTCATAAGTTCATCCATCTTTCCACTCAAAACATTAATTTCTTCTATCGCATGCACTTTTTATTAGAAGATCTTTCAGTGTGCCATTGAGAATAATTAACAATAATATTATTGTCGTGGGTTTGTCACGGCAGATGTCCTAGCGAAAGGACTTAGTCGTGGAGCCATCGCAACGGGTTAACTTGAAGGGGTTAAAGCGGACGCAAGGACACAGTGTTTATACTAGTTCGGCCCCTTCGATGAAGGTAAAAGCCTACGTCTAGTTGTGATGGGATTGATGTGTTTCGAGGGCTAGGGAACGATAAGCTTCGCCTAAACCTCGAGTTGTTGTCCTCTCCCTTTAAACCGTCGTCGGGTCGTCCCCTTATATACACGGGTGACGCCCGTCGGTCTACAAAATCCCAACCTCCGGTTCATAAACGTGCCCGGGTTGGTCTCTCTATTCCTAACTTACAATGCAAGTTTACCTCAGGCCGGTTTACGGCCATAAACCTCTAAACCGATTATAGGCCTTGGGCCCTTCTATTTCTCCTTGGGCTTTAACATCTTGGGTCCATTGACGGAGCTAACCCGGGCCCTGTAGGCCGGTTTACCCCAAATAGCAATATCCCCAACATTAGGCCCCAGATTGATTTGAACAGGTTCATGTCAATCCTTAATAAGAATTTCTGTCTTCGAATGTCTTCCAGTAACTGTTAAACCGCCGTTTCGTCATCTCCTCTTGCTGTTGTAAACCGATATGTCATCAGCACAAATCCGCAATAATCAAGGCGACGGCTGGGCTCCCGAAATCACCGGCTCCTGGATTCACGCGCCTGGCACGCGCGCCGCGCCTTATAAATAGGACTTGAAGGCCATCTTCCTTTCCTCCCTTTCGTCCCCTTCTTCGTCTTCCTCGTGACCCAGACTTCGGAGCTCCGCCGCCGCCGTCAGCTACTGCATCAACTCCGGCCGCTGCATCAACCTGATCGGACCAGAGCACCGCGGCGACCCTCCGCATCCGTTTGGATCCCGGTAAGGCTCCTGCCCTTCTTGCTTTAGATCCGTTCTAGGGTTCGTCATCCTTATCCTGCCACTGTTCATTGTTCATCTCCATAGCAAGTTTTTTGTGAACAGATTATGATACTTATATTGTGATTTGTAGTCACTCTCAGTATTCGCCATAAATCTGTACTCATCTCCTTAGATCCCACTCATTTCCCTGCTTGTCGAACTTGTGCTGCTCTGCTGCGAGCCAACCTCATATTTTTACTTCTTTTTTGCCCTAGCTGTAGATCCATTGTTTTGAAAGAATCCGTACGGGATCTGTTTCTGCTTTCATATTCATACCTGTTAGATCTGGTCGGTTTAACTTTTAGCAGAGCGAACAACCCAAACTATATATCCATTAGTCCCCTTGATGAACCGCCAGATGGTATCATTCTAGATAATTCCGGTCTATATAAGAGCATCTTCGGTTTACAATCACACCTGTTCTCAAACCGGAATACCTTTGTCTTGTAGATTTCCTCATGGCAAAACAGGTATACGAATGCAACTGGGTTCCCTCTCGCATCACCGAGACCCAATTAAACAACTTAGTTCTGACTGGCGCCTTGAGTAGCAAAAATGCCATCCATTGGAGGGTTCCAGGGAATGAATGTCCTCCTACCCCACAGGAAGGAGAGGTTGTTGTGTTTGCGGATCACATGGCCCGGGGTTTTAACCCACCCGGTTCGAAATTTTACCGGGACGTCCTGGCTAATTTTAAGTTGCGCCCACAAGATGTTGGTCCAAACTCAGTCACGAATATCTGCCATTTTCAAGTGCTTTGTGAGGTGTACTTCCAGGAGGAACCTACTGTAGAGTTGTTCCGAGACTGTTTTCATTTGAACCGACGCACTGAATTCACCGACGGCCCTAATATGGAACTGGGTGGTATGGCGATTCAAAAGAGGAAAGAAGTGACCTATCCTCACGCCAAGCTACATAGTCATCCGCAAGAATGGAATCACACTTGGTTCTATTGCAAGGATACTTCCCCTGCTGAAGAAAATCCTCTGCCTGGCTTCCGTCCAGAGAGACTTAGCAATACACACCCCTTCCCCCCAAGGCTAACCGCCAAAGAGAGGAGTAAGTATGCCCCTCAACTGTCCAAGCTCAGAGCCTTCATGGCTAACGGTTTAACAGGAGTAGATCTTGCCCGTTGCTGGATTTCATGGAGCATCCTGCCCCTCAGTATCCGCTCCGGTTTAATGTGCCAATACACGGGCCGGATTAATGATCCTTTGAGGCACTGCAACATTCAGCTAACGGAAGACGAAGTTACTGAAGCTGTGAAAAAGATGCTGAATGAACCGGAATATGTTTGCGCCCGAACCGGCCTGCTTCCCTTTTGTGCTACAAATAAACCACCTGCTGTAAGCATCTCACCTCTGTTTGTTATAGAATTTATGATCTCCTTATATGTATACTGTTAACTCCAGTCCTTTCTGAAACAGGGAGATGATCCGTTTTGGAGCAAGAAGCTTCAAGAGACAACAAAAAAGGTAACCCGACCCAAAACAAGGGTGAAGAAGCCTGCTCAGAAGAAAAGGAACACCGCTTCCTCTACCCCGGATTTTGATGAGGATGATGTGGGTAACCCGGACCTTGAGGTAGACCTCGATTTAGTTGGCTTACTTTTTATACGTCTTATTGATGATGATATTTGTCAGGACGACGCTGAAGCGAGTAATGCTGAAGGCCCAGAGGTAACTATTCTTTCTTCTGATACAGTTCCTTTGCCTTTGAAAAAACCTCGCCAAGCAAACCGGAAAGTTAAATTTTCTCATCCTCTTGCTTACTTGGATCCCAAATTTCTTGTGAAGACCCAGCAACATGAAGCTCGTCGCACCACCCGGCATAGTGGCCAGGTAGTTACCTCCGCCGGTTTACCGAACAGCCCGGTTCGGAAACGCCGCTCAGAGGTCTCCGATTTATGCGCTAGCTTTCCTCCTAAAGCAGGTTTCATTCGTCAGCCTCTTAATCCATCTGACTCCGATTATCAGGTCACTTCCCATTCATCTTCTGGTGAATCTTCAGCCACTCAACTGCCACCGCTAAAGACAGTTATTGGGTAAGTTGAACCGATCACAACATATTTCCATATGGGTTTCTTAATCCATCTTACACCGTTCTTTCAATCTTTGGGTCTCTCCCAGGGCTAAACCTAGACCGAGCAAGAAGGCTCGTCTGGATAATCCGGCCGAAGGAACTGCCGCTCCTGAACCGGAGAAAACTCCTGGTGCTGATGCTCTAGTTCGTGAAGACATTCAGAATTATCTACCTCCACAAGATGACGCCTATGCTGAAGAAAGGCCTACCAATCCTGCCAGCCATACCGATCAGCCTGCCAGTTCTATTCGGGTTGAGGAATCCATCCACCCTTCTGGAACTGTTGATAAACCGACAGTGCCAATGCGGAGCAGCGATTCCAAAGATGATGATGTTGTGATTACCGGCATTGGTCGCTCTGAACCGGGGAACTCTGCTACTTTAGCCAAGCATACTGCTAAGGAAGAAATCTCGGCCATAAAGGGCAAATGGGACGTTGATTCCTCAACGTATGCCGCTTTAAGCGCCCAAGATCTTTATTCTGGGTACCTGAACCGACTGTACACCAGTCGCGATTATGAAGCTGGCATGATCAGGATGATGAAAGAAAAACTTGAGGTAACTCTCTTGTGCTTCATTCTATTGCAACTTAGCTTCTCAATTTCTTCCAATCCGAGATGGTAATCCGAATCATGCTGCCTTGACACCCAAGGTCCGGTTTGACAAAAAACAGGGCTTCCACATAGGTCGTAACCAGAAGACATCATCAAATAACCATTAGCCCCCAAGTGCCAAGTTTAAATACTTGTATTAATCTTGGGACTTTTGTAATGTAAAACATGCGTTAAGATCAAGTACGCATTAGCCCCCAAGTATCGAGCACATAACTTGCTTGTGTGGTTGATACTTCCAAACCGCGCAATATTTTCTGAACACTGCTGATGACCTGCTGCAGGGGGATCTGAAGACCAAAGAGAAACAAGTCTCGGACCTTCAGGAAATCCTAAAAACCCAGCAGGCTGAAACTGCAAAAGCGAAGGAAGAATTGACCAATGCCTTAACCGTTATGGAACAGCTGAAAGAAAGCCGCAAAAAGGAACAAGCTGATTGGGCTACTGAAAAGGCTCTTTTGATGAAAAGGGCTGAAAATGCCGAAGCTGCTCTCAAACCGGTGGTTGATGAATTATCCACCGTAAAGCGACAAATACACTCCATGACCTCTGCCATCTTTGGTAAATTTCTTTCGATGCCCTTCTTCCAATTTGCACCTTGTCTGCTATATCCTATGTCCGGTTTGTAATCCATCTTGAAACACTGCAGGCACACGTATTGGACACTTGGGTTCTGATGTGCGGATGAAACTCAAAGCTGCTTATACTTTGATTGAACAGTTGTATACTGGAGCACAGAGAGCTATCACCACTGCATCGCATAACAACCCCGCACCGTCTCTGATTCAAGACACGTTAAAAAGGTTATCCATGCTTCCAGCCCGGATTGAAGAGTTAAAAAGATCAGCTGCTCGAACCGGAGCCATCACTGCCTTGATCTGGGCCAAAGCGTGGGTACCAGATTTTGATCCTGTCGAAGCGGCCCAAGGATACCCCAGCTTGAAAGAAGACGGTTCAGATTTCGGCGAAAATGACTTGAGGGCGATAAACCGGGCGGTGCGCCCCCTAGCTTGTCAATTGGCTGAAGAAGCAGATCTGACACATTATCAGGCCCAATATGATAACCAGAACAAGCGAGTAGCTGCCCCGGTCCCTGAAGCGGAAAACCTTATTCCTCCAATCCGTAAGCATACCTACGCCCCTGACATTGAACCGTCTTTGCTGATTCATGAAGAAGCTGTCTTTCAAGCGTTAATGGGAATCAACTGGACCACTGCTGATTTCCAGCCAATGGGTAGCCAAGAGAAGGCTGAAGCGGCGCAAGATGATCCACAACCTTCGAACCGAGGCGGCGAACAGGCGTAATCAAAGCTCCGGTTCACCTTAATTGGTGACGTTAATCCGTCAAAAAACAATATATTCAGGCACTACGCTGCCTTGTAATAAGATAGTTAATACCTCTGCTTTTGAATGCGTCTTTGTGCACGGGTACTGATGCCCTTGCCATGACTTTTTCCAACTTGTGTTTCCTGTCTTTACTGGGTACAAAGGACGGTCTTTCGACCACACGAACCGTGCTGCGCCTTTTGCCAAACCGGGCCACTTGCCTCCGGGTTAAAAAATGGACCAGGTTGTATCAGCTGAATCGGTTTAAAAGTACTTGTCGTTCCAAAGAACAAGAACACCACAAGAAGGAAGATAACAAACAACCAAATACAAGAGGAAAACGCAATAGTAAAACACATGCAAAGGGTGGCTGCTATGAACCGTTCAGAAGGCGTTACCATCGTCAAGACAAAAAAAACCAAGCCCCCCAGGGGTGTAGCTACGGTTTAAGTCGACTAGGTTCCTAACTGAATCGTGGCAAATATGCCGGTCAAATGGCATTGCATTGGTTCGGATTCGACCAAGCCCCCAAGTGACTCAGTGGCCTAGGGTCGATCAAGTGGCATTGCATTGGTTCGGACACGACCAAGCCCCCAAATGACTTATTGGCTGTTTAAAAGCCGATCAGAAGGCATTACCATCATCAAGATATGACCGAGCTCCCATAAGGTGTAACTATGGTTCAAGTCGATTAGGTCCCCAACTGACTTAGTGGCAAATATGCCAGCCAGAAGGCATTACCGTCGTCAAGACATGACCAAGCTCCCCGAAGGTGTAGCTACGGTTCAGGTCGACTAGGTCCCCAACTGACTTTGTTGATCTTCTGTGAAGCGACCTCAAGGGGTAAACCGGAAGTTGCACTAAAGCGAATCAACTCCATGTAACCACGCATGATGTGAAGAACAGCAAAGACCCCGCTTTACTCGAGGCTCCGGTTTATTATATTGATCATAATATATACATGGTCATGATATGTACATAAACAGAGCCCAAGGCTCATGTATAATAAGGTCGAAGATGAGCTATGTTCCACGGCCTGTTGGTCTCCTCCTCTGATGTGCGTGAATCTTTGCGCTCTCGAATATCAATCAGGTAGTATGACCCGTTATTCAGATTCTTGCTGACCACAAAAGGTCCTTCCCAAGGCGGGGATAATTTATGCATATCAGACTGATCCTGGATGAGCCGGAGCACCAAATCCCCCTCCTGAAAGGTTCTGGTTCTAACCCGACGACTGTGGTAACGGCGAAGATCTTGCTGGTAAATCGCCGAACGGGCAGCTGCTAAGTCACGTTCCTCATCCAACAAGTCAAGAGCGTTCTGCCGTGCCTGCTCGTTGTCCGCTTCAACATAAGCTGCCACACGAGGTGAATCATGTCGTATATCACTTGGGAGAACTGCCTCTGCTCCATAGACCATAAAAAACGGCGTAAACCCCGTGGATCTGTTAGGCGTGGTGTTGATGCTCCATAATACAGATGGTAGCTCCTCAACCCAACAACCCGGCGTCCTCTGCAAAGGGACCAGAAGCCGGGGTTTGATACCTCTCAAGATCTCTTGATTCGCTCGTTCTGCCTGACCATTAGATTGTGGGTGAGCTACCGAAGAAACATCAAGCCGTATATGCTCCCGTGCGCAGAACTCTTTCATGGCACCTTTGGATAGATTGGTACCATTATCTGTGATGATGCTGTGTGGAAAACCAAACCGGAAGATCACCTTCTTTATAAACCAAACCGCCGTGGCCGCATCACATTTACTGACCGGTTCAGCCTCCACCCACTTTGTAAATTTGTCAACCGCCACCGATAGGTGGGTCTTCTTGTCTTTGGAACGTTTAAAAGGCCCAACCATATCAATCCCCCAAGTCGCAAACGGCCAAGTAACTGGAATCATCCTCAATTCTTGAGCCGGTATGTGCGCTCGCCTAGAAAATTTCTGGCAACCATCACATAGCCTGACCAGGTCTTCTGCATCAGCATGAGCAGTTAACCAGTAGAAACCGTGGCGGGATGCTTTAGCCACCAATGATTTTGAACCGGCGTGGTGGCCGCAATCCCCTTCATGTATTTCACGTAATATTTCGCACCCCTCCTCAGGGGATACGCACCGTTGCAGCGCTCCTGACACGCTGCGATGATGTAGCTCCCCTTTGAGAATGGTCATAGACTTGGACCGCCGTACTATCTGCCGAGCCAAGCTTTCGTCTTCTGGCAACTCACCCCGGTTCATATATGCCAGATAAGGAAGCGTCCAATCCGGGGTGGCGTGAAGAGCCGCCACTAATTGAGCCTCCGGATCAGGAATAGCCAACTCCAGCTCACCGGGTAACTGTACCGATGGGTGATACAACACATCCAAGAAAACATTGGGTGGGACCGGTTTACGCTGAGAGCCCAAGGTCATAGACTTGGACCGCCGGGTATCAGAAGTTTTACGCTGAAAACATTGGGTGGGACCGGATGAAGCAATCACGCTTCATCCGGCCTAACTTTAGCTTCAAAGGGCCAAACCGACAGTTGCCTTCCAACAGCACTACGGTGGTGTCTGCGTTGATGCGATCTGACGAGTGTAAAACTTCTGATACCCGGCGTACCCAATGGGTAGTTGACTCCCCTTCTTGCTGAACGCAAGCTGCTAGGTCAACTATCGACATTGGCTGTTTGCACGTGTCCTTAAAATTCTTGATAAACCGGGCTCGCAACTGGGCCCACGAGTTGATGGAATTAGGCGGTAGGCTCTTTAGCCAAGTCCGGGCCGTCCCTTCTAACATCATGGTGAAATACTTCGCACACGCCGTGTCATCCACATCCAGCATCTCCATAGCCATCTCATAGCTCTCCACCCATGTCTCCGGAGGCTGATCTGCCGTGTAGTTTGGTACCTTGGGGGGGCCTTTGAAGTCTTTAGGCAGGCGTACGTTGCGCAAAGCGGGAACAAGGCACGGCACTCCCAAAGAACTAGAAACCACCCCCGGTTCAATCGTAGCAGTTGGGAAGATAGGTGTAAGCTGACGAGCCTGATGCTGCGCTGCTAATCCGGCCTCCTGCGCACGGGCGCGGTCCACATTCTCCTGAGCATTGTCGACGCCCGCCGGATTGTTGCCGTGGAGCGTTTCACGCCTGGCATTACTTGAAACAGCCGGCTCCTCCATGCGCCTATTATAGCTCCTGCTGGGGCGAGGGGTGGAGTGAATCCGATCACGGCTTTGCGAATATGCTTCTTGTTGGGCCAAAGCGGTCCTAAGGAGCTCCTTGACTCGGCGTGTCTCTACATCCTGCGGTGAATCACCTTCGATCGGGATAGCTTCCAACCGAGCTGCCGCCGCAACTAGGTTATCCATCGGGTTTGAATAATAGCCCGATGGTGTCGGCACGGCCTGTGGTGTGCCAGTGTTGTGACGAGGCAGGTTTATTATACGGTGCTGAACCGGGGCGCCAACTGTCGCTTCCGCACGGTTTACTCCCGGGGTGTTGAAGAGATTTCTGGCATCGAGGGCTGCGGGCAATCGAGATCGGAATTTCCTCTTCAGGACTTCCTGAGATGCATTCCGGTCCATCATGAGCCTGTAAGCCTGTGCATCTAAAGCGGCGCGCTCTGCCGTCATCCTGGCCTCTTCTGCTGCCAGCCCCGCTTTAGCTTGAGTGATCTGTTCTCTCACTTTGGCAATCTCGGCATTGTGAACCTCCTGATCCACCGGGTTGGCCTCCGCCATGAGCGATGCCAGTGCGTCAAACAGATCTGACAACACTTGGGCTGGTGAGTCCGCAGGGCCCCCTGCCCGCGCAGCTGTTGCCGCTGCCGATCCGGAGATCACTGCCGTCGCAGTTGATGAATGTGGCGCCGCCTGTGTTCCAGCCATGAAGATCCCAACTCGATTGGGCAGACCAGAGGGCTCCGGAATATTGTTGCCATCGGAGCCGCCCCCAATCCGATCATCTTGCAGCTGGTATAAAGACTCGGTTTCCCCGGTTGACGTTTCATCGCCGGAGTAGATGGCGGTTTCGCCACCGGATTCGGATCCTTCCTCGTAGCTTCCTCTGTGGATGACTCCCACGAAGGCGCGCTTCCTGGTCGGTTTAGCCAGGGTCGATCTCGTGCACTGAGCTGTCTCGACGAGGTCGGTGCAAACGCCCAGCTCGGGGCCCGGTTCACCGATCTTGCCGATGAAAACATGGATGCCGCCAAAGGGGACCCGGTACCCGTACTCGATCGAGCCGGCGTCGGGGCCCTAGCCTGTGCTGTCGATGTAGAGTTTTCCGCGACGACTTTTGGTCATCCGGCCCACAACGTAGCCCTCGAGTCCTTCAAAGCGGCCCTCCAAGAACTTGAAACCATCTCGCGATAGCCCCACGGTGGGCGCCAACTGTCGTGGGTTTGTCACGGCAGATGTCCTAGCGAAAGGACTTAGTCGTGGAGCCATCGCAACGGGTTAACTTGAAGGGGTTAAAGCGGACGCAAGGACACAGTGTTTATACTAGTTCGGCCCCTTCGATGAAGGTAAAAGCCTACGTCTAGTTGTGATGGGATTGATGTGTTTCGAGGGCTAGGGAACGATAAGCTTCGCCTAAACCTCGAGTTGTTGTCCTCTCCCTTTAAACCGTCGTCGGGTCGTCCCCTTATATACACGGGTGACGCCCGTCGGTCTACAAAATCCCAACCTCCGGTTCATAAACGTGCCCGGGTTGGTCTCTCTATTCCTAACTTACAATGCAAGTTTACCTCAGGCCGGTTTATGGCCATAAACCTCTAAACCGATTATAGGCCTTGGGCCCTTCTATTTCTCCTTGGGCTTTAACATCTTGGGTCCATTGACGGAGCTAACCCAGGCCCTGTAGGCCGGTTTACCCCAAATAGCAATATCCCCAACAATTATCTTGAGCCATCGCGAAAAACAAACAATCCAACACACGAGCAAACAAAAGGCAAGAGAGAAAAAAGGCAAACGGAAAAGGAGAAGGAGAAGGAGAAGGAGAAGGAGAAGGAGAAGGAGAGGGCGAATAAAACGGCAAGGGTGAAGTGGGGGAGAGGAAAACGAGAGGCAAATGGCAACTAATGTAATGCGGGAGATAGGGATTGTGATGGGTACTTGGTATGTTGACTTTTTGCGTAGACTCCCCGGCAACGGCGCCAGAAATTCTTCTTGCTACCTCTTGAGCTTGCGTTGGATTTCCCCGAAGAGGAAAGGATGATGCAGCAGAGTAGCGTAAGTATTTCCCTCAGTTTTTTAGAACCAAGGTATCAATCCAGCAGGAGGCCACGCGCAAGTCCCTCGTACCTACACAACACAAAGAGCTCAACGCAACCAACGCAATTAGGGGTTGTCAATCCCTTCACGGTCACTTACGAAAGTGAGATCCGATAGATAATATTTTTGGTATTTTTGGTATAGAGATGCAAAGTGAAAAGTAAAAGACAAAGTAAAAAAGCAAAGCAAAATTAAAGTGATGGAGATTGATATGATGAGAATAGACCCGGGGGCCATAGGTTTCACTTGTGGCTTCTCTTAAGAGCATAAGTATTCTACGGTGGGTGAACAAATTACTGTTGAGCAATTGACAGAATTGAGCATAGTTATGAGAATATCTAGGCATGATCATGTATAGAGGCATCACGTCCGTGACAAGTAGATCGAAACGATTCTGCATCTACTACTATTACTCCACTCATCAACCGCTATCCAGCATGCATCTAGAGTATTAAGTTAAAAACAAAGTAACGCTTTAAGCAAGATGACATGATGTAGAGAGATAAATTCATGCAATATGAAATAAACCCCATCTTGTTATCCTCGATGGCAATGAAACAATACGTGCCTTGCTGCCCCTTCTGTCACTGGGAAAGGACACCGCAAGATCGAACCCAAAGCTAAGCACTCCTCCCATGGCAAGAACTACCAATCTAGTTGGCCAAACCAAACTGATAATTAGAAGAGACTTGCAAATTTAACCAATCATACATAAAAGAATTCAAAAGATTCAAATATTATTCATAGATAGACTTGATCAGAAACCCACAATTCATCGGTCTCAACAAACACACCGCAAAAGAAGAAGATTACATCGAATAGATCTCCGCAAGAGAGGGGGAGAACATTGTGTTGAGATCCAAAAAGAGAGAAGAAGCCATCTAGCTAATAACTATGGACCCGAAGGTCTGAGGTAAACTACTCACACTTCATTGGAGAGGCTATGATGATGTAGAAGCCCTCCGTGATGACGGCCCTCTCCGGCGGAGCTCCGGAACAGGCCCCAAGATGGGATCTCGTGGATACAGAAAGTTGCGGCGGTGGAATTAGGTTTTTGGCTCTCTATCTATTCGTTTGGAGGTACGTCGATACAGAAAGTTCAGGGTACGTGGATATATATAGGAGGAAGAAGTACGTCGGTGGAGCTTCGAGGGGCCCATGAGGCAGGGGCGCGCCCCCCACCCTCGTGACCGCCTCTCTGATGCCTTGGCGTAGGTTCCAAGTCTCCTGGGTCTTATCCGGTGAGAAAATCACGTTCCAAAAAGGATTTTTCTGTTTGGACTCCGTTTGATATTCCGTTTCTTCGAAACAATGAAATAGGCAAAAAAACAGCAATTCTGGGCCGGGCCTCCGGTTAATAGGTTAGTCCCAAAAATAATATAAAAGTGGAAAATAAAGCCCAATATAGTCCAAAACAGTAGATAATATAGCATGGAGCAATCAAAAATTATAGATATGTTGGAGACGTATTACTAGCCCTCCGGATCGAGCACAACTTCGGTAAACTGACGAGGCCCAAAGGAAAAGTTGCGCTCGGATGAAAGGTTTGAGATCACAGCAATCGCGCACGATGGCCAACCGATTGAACCCGTCCGGACAAAGGAAGCATTTGCTGCTCAGTGCGGGGTTCTTGTTAGGGACAAGATCCCGATCAGCATCCACCAATGGTATAAGCCTAAGAAGGAAGACCCTGAGGTGTCTTATGTCAATGATATGCAGAAAGATGATCTTTGGACTGAGCTGAAGGCAAATTTCACCCTAACGCCAGAGGAGGATCCGGAGAAGCCAGTTAAAGAGCAATTAATCAAGTCTCATGCTCTTAAGAAGATGGCAGACCTATTCAGGAGGTGAAAGAATGAGCTGAAAACGTTTGTCGACAAAGAAGAGACACCAGAATTCATCGGCAAATATGAGAAGATCAGAGATCACTGGCCCGCATTTGTGTCCCACAAGACATCAAAAAAGAGTAAGAAGATGTCAGCGACAAACAAGAAAATGCTGCGAAGAAGAAGCTTCACCATCACACGGGTCAGGTGGCTACCTCAAAGCCCGGCCTAAATGGGCCAAGGCTGAGAATGATCTGCTTGATAAAGGGATCGAACCAGAGACAATGAACTAGCCAGACCGTTGCCGGACTTGGTTCTTCGGGGCTGGCGGGACCTTGGATCCTGTATCAGGGAAGTGCATTTGAACGGACGAGCAAATGAGAATACCAGTCAAGAGGATTCGGCACTATATCAATGCAACACAGCAAGGGACGTTCGTTCCAGACAGAGAGAACGATGAGCTCACAATGGCCCTCGGGAATCCTGAGCACCCTGGACGGACACGAGGCACGCCAGGCTCCGTTCCGTGGAAGGCTGGTTTTCCGAACACAGGCGGTTACAAATGCCAGGAGAGGAGGAAAAAAGTGGAGCAGACCCAAATTCAGAAGCTGAACGAAAGGGTTCAAGCGCTAGAGGAACGAGACGTAGCTCGCAGCAAGCGGAGAAGCAGCGTGGCTTCCACCGAGCTCCTTCAGCCGGAGCATGTCTTGACGGCTCCTGCTAGCTACCCCGTGGATGCTATCAAGGAGTCTCAACATTGCCACCTTATGACGCAATGGCAGAACTTCAAAGTCAAGGCGGCTGTCGGCTCTGTTCGACCTCTTGAACCCGGCGCAACTTTTCACCGTCGTCCGATTCCAGAAGGATATGCTAGCGTGACGGTGGACTAAAAATAACGGAGGGATTTGAGGACCTCCAGCTTGACCACCCTACCGGTGAAGGGGAGACTCGGCTGGGTTCTTGTCTGAGGACTTCATGCCTATGGCGGAAGCAGCTCATCAACCTTCCGAACTGGACGCCTCCGCCTCCTCCTCCTCCTCCGGCGAGTAAGGGCACTCCGCCTCCTCCTCCGGCGAGTGATCAGGGCACTGATCAGCCTCCTTCTCAGGCGCGTGGCGGCACTCCACCTCCTTCTCCGCCTGTGCCGGCGCGCCCGAGCAGCCAACCTCCTCCTTCTCTGCCTCGTCAGCATGGGCGGGAGAGACCCGCCGCCGCTCCGGCTGCTCTGGCGCTTCATAGTCCTTCTCCTCCGCCTCGTAAGCAAGGAAAGAAGATAGCCACAGCCGCTCCGTCTACTCTGCCGGCGTCTAGCAGTACAACTAGAGGCGGGAGGCAATACAGATTCGGTCCTTCTCCGAAGATTGTAGAGAAGTTACCATACGAGAGGACCCCGGAGGAGAACGCGAAGATCGTGCGAGCCAAAGTGACGAACTTCTTTCAAGGGGTGAAAGCAAAGAAACATCCACCTCCGAAGGATAAGGTAGATCCGGTGAAAGCCAAGCGCACTCTGGCTGCCCTGACAAAACCACCAAAGTCTTCGCTGAAAGGCAACTATGAGCGCACTATTGGAAAGACATTTGTCGAAGAGGAGCGGTCGGGAAGTACTGTCAGTGATCAAAGGTTAAAAGAACGACGATCTGGGAAAAAATTGCCCAGCTCGGCGTACAAGCGGACCAATCATGCCCCCCGCTCAAGGTGTCTAGCGACATCGTCGCTAATGATCCGAGGATGGTGCCCGGTTATAGCAATCTTGGATATTACCTGCCCGACGATGTACATTATGATTTCTTGGAGGTGGAGGAACACATATACGAGTACGAGAAGCCTCTCGTCAAAGATGAAGGATCTATAAAAACGATGATGCGAAGATTCCATGATTGGTACATGAAAACCTGCAGAGAGTCTGGGGGATGAATATTTTGACGCTGAGAGTTAAAGAGGAGCATGACCTCGTTGGAATTGAACTATTGAATGTTCCATTTGAGGAGTTCTTCCAGTTTTTCAATCAAAAGGCCCTCGATAAATTAAAAGTCACTTGCTACTATCTATAAGTAGTACTACTTCTGTCATTAAGTCTCTCTATATAGGTCAGCTCTTTCATTGCATATATTTATAATTATCCTCACTATATTATGCAGATTGAAGATCACCGAATTGAAGAAAAGACAAGTCGGTGATATTGGGTTCATTAACACAAATCTCATAGATGCATATGAGGTTGAATTTCATGCTATAGATACCGAGGCCAACTTGCTATTATCGTTGGTAATAAATGAAAAAAAAAGATATAATACTCTTTCCTTACAACTTCAAGTGAGTGTTACTGTCTTGTGCATATTCGGTTTCCCTTATTAGTCCAGGTTATAGTAATGTAATTGATGAGTTATGCATGCGTGTGCAGGTTCCACTATATTCTCCTAGAGATTAAGCTTGAGCAGGGACTAGTAACCGTCTTAGACTCGAGACGAAAAGATCCTAAGGAGTATGCGGACATGACTAAAATGCTCGAGAAGTAAGTTAAATCGATCATTATCGCACCATATCAGCAACTTTGTTCATTTCCTGATATCTAGTAATTGTTTTCTTTGTCTGGCAGGGTTTGGAGAAAATTCACCAAAAAAGCTCCGGGACTGCCGAAGAAGCTGCAATTTAGACACCTGAAAGTAAGTACTATAGTAGCATGTTCCGCGCATCTGCTAGTGATTCAAGCGCTAGTTTCATCAATACCATTTAGCATTCTTGCTTATTAGTTTGATTGACCTCTATTTCTTGTAAAGTGGTTGTGGCAGGATCAAGGGAATGATTTCTGTGGATACTACGTTTGCGATTCCATACGCCACAAGACGTGTGAGCGGGGCTACTGAGGGAGTCCTGGATTAGGGGGTGTTCGGATAGCCGGACTATACCTTCAGCCGGACTCCAGGACTATGAAGATACAAAATTGAAGACTTCATCCCGTGTCCGGAAGGATCTTTTCTTGGCGTGGAAGGCAAGTTAGGTGTGCGGATATTCGAGATCTCCTACCATTGTAACCGACTGTGTGTAACCCTAACCCTATCCGGTGTTTATATAAACCGGAGGGTTGTAGTCCGTAGGACAACCATTATCATACACAATCATACATAGGCTAGCTTCTAGGGTTTAGCCTCCTTGATCTCGTGGTAGATCCTCTCTTGTACTACCATATCATCAATATTAATCTAGCACGAGTAGGGTTTTACCTCCACCGAGAGGGCCCGAACCTGGGTAAAATAAAGTATCCCTTGTCTCCTATTACCATCCGACCTTGACGCACAGTTCGGGACCCCCTACCCGAGATCCGCCGGTTTTGACACCGACATTGGTGCTTTCATTAAGAGTTCCTCTGTGCCGTCGTGATCAGGAAGGATGCCTCTTCCCGTCTTTAAAGACATCGCCATTACAAAAGGAGCCTTGGCTGTCGGCCAAACTCTCCGGCTAGGTGGTTTTCTCGCAACCGCCTGTTCGGCTGTTGCGCCGACGGTGACCTCCCGGGTCATCGAGAGCAACCTCCACGTCGGCTCAGAACTCGCCGAGCAATTGGATCCGATGGAGCTCTCTTCTGTAAACGAGCTCCTGGATCGTATCGCCGCACTGGGCGTCGCTACAAATTACGACCAGGTTGGGCTTAAACCTGATCTAAGAGAAATTAACTCTCCCCAAGTCACCCACCACGTTGTTGTGGTGGAGACACAATGCGGCGACCCTTCATCTATCTTAAGGACTAGCTACGTCCGAATCCCCGAACCCTCCATGCCAGATATCCGCAGAGGGGAGGATACAATCCAATACCTGAGCTTAAAATCAGGCAAATCGGATAACATCCAAGACTCCGGATCTCAGAATCTGGAAGTTCTTCGGCCTCCGAACAACAAACTGGGCAAGGGCTCAGATTCAACGAAACCCGCCCGCCCGATCTTAAGCGATCTCTCCCAAATAGCATGGGTTCGCCAGTGTTCGGCGCGGCCAGGACTGGGTTTGTTGCCAAGATGGCCTTTATTTCCTTGAGTCCGGCCGTGGCAGCGTCTATCCACTCGAAGTGTTCGGTGCGCCTAAGGAGGCGGTAAAGGGAGCACCTCTGCGATTGCTACTGCCGGATAAGCTGGATGTGTACCTCAGACTGGTTGAAGCCGAAAGCTAGCGTTCTTAAGGGAATATTCGGTCGGTGAACTAAAGATGAACCTTTTTTACTTATACATGCCCCCAGATGTTTTCCTACATTTGCAGTCCGGACGTGCACTTTAGGGCACGCCACCCCAGCGAAAGGAACCCTTAACGGAACTATTCTCTCTGGAAGATGTTTCTTACTAACCATGTAATATAACAAAACTAGTTGGGCACTTGTCTGATAAAGCACTAATGACCCCTACGCCTGGCCTCCACGCATACCTCGGTTCTTATATAACCGTTATGGTATTTGGACACACTCCGGACCGTCAGGTCCCGTGGTCGAAGCGAAAAGGTCGGCAACGACAAACGGTCTACAATCCGGCTAGAAGGCATTACACATGTCAATTATAAATTACATAGTCATCCTGACTGATTGTATTCCTCTTCTATACCATCTAACAGGCTGTCTAATTTACAGTCCTGCTGCGAATACTTTGCGGCCAATTCTACCTGGCCATACACTAAGCTCAAAGGGATCTCCTTCCCATCAGGCCCTACCGGTCCGACCTCGGCCATGTGATTGGGGTCAGACTTCGTAAAGCGGGTCTTCACCATGGCCCAGGCCTCCCTAGCGCCCTGCCGACAGGCCGATATCTTCCACAACCGGAAGCGCCGCCGAGCTCCCTTCAACTTCTCCGCAAGTTCTCCAAGGCCCTCAGGTATGGAGTGGGCAGGCCACAAGGCTTGGGTAATACCTCGCATCGCCTGCCGAACTCGTTCGTGCAGTTGCGAGAGTTCGGGAAGAAGATCGCCCGTTGAACCGGGCATTTCCTTTGCAGGACGACCTGTCAGCATACCTACAGACATAACTCTGTTAGTCGTCTTCCTCGCCGAACTCCTTTTTCAAGAGTTCGCTTAAGCACTTACTAAAAATGCCGCGTCGAAGTCGCTGATTCTCCTTATTGGAGTCCGACAGCTGGCCACGAACATCTTTTAGTTCAACATCCAGCCTGGTGTTGGCATCTTGGAGATCATTCTTCTCCCGCCTCACCTTTGTTAGCATGCTTTCACCAGCCTTTAACCGGCGTAGAAGCTGTTGCCTGTCCGGATCGAGTCCGGCGCCATCTGCAATACCATTTGTCAGATTGGCACTTAAATCCGTACAATACTAAATATTCTGGTGTATTGTTTACCTGCAGGGGTCTCTTTAGACCCCCATGCTGCCGTTAGTGCGGCCTCTAGTTGGGCCCTGCACCTTTCCAGCTCCTGGGACAGCGCGGTGTTCTTCTCGGTAAGAAACTGCATGTTATATGATTCTCGAATCAGTTATTTCCACTGCTTCAAGTCTCAGGGGCTACTGGCATATCTATATTTACCAAAATTTTCTTACCAGTATGTCTTTTACATACTGCTCCGTGGCTCTGGCTAAACCATTTTGAGCGGCACGGAGGTACGCGTCTCCTGAATTGAAGGCATTTAAAGCCTCCTGGGAGAAACAAGCGTCGCGAAGAACTGTCCGGCGACGCCTGTGGTTCATGGCACTCTCCACCTCGGAATGGGTGGCAGACAGCCTGTCCGCATCCTCTGATGGAGGAGCGTCCGGTGCGTGCCTTGCGCTGGCCTCCGCCTCCGGGCCGGGCGTTGGAGTCTGGCTGGTGGAGGCGTGGTTGGCAACTTCTCCGGATATAGTCCGGCGAGGTCTCTTCGTCCTGAAGATAGCACGAATGTTAATATACCCTGGAGGAGTAAAAAACCAGGGAAAAAGAGAGGGTACGCCATACCTTTGCTCTGGCACCTCATACCGGACTATGTTCCTTTTTGCCCCACGGGGCCCTGCGGCCCCCCGCCGGCTAGCTACAGCGGGGTCGGCTTCCCCCCTCGGGAATCTCCCCTACAAAGCACGGTTGTTGTCAGAACAACCAAACCCATGAAAATGGAACCCCTCTTAAGGGGGTAAAGCTCCGGTATTTGTCACCTGGGAGGCCGGGATTAACCCTGGGTAATCAGCTATAGTAGCTACCAAGGTATCGTCCTTGCTTAGCTGATGAAACACTCCGTCGATGAATTCCACCGCTAAGTCCGGATCCTCTTCGGAGTCCGGATCGAGGGACCGTTCTGGGTCCTCTGGCTGTGGAGGATGGCTGTTTATGTTTTTTACCTCCTGACGCAGGTCCTGCATTGAAGTCGTTAGACTGCCTATTTAATCATGGGAATGTAAAATGAACAGGGAAGCACGACTGTCGGCTTACCCAATTCGGAGGACTATACATGGAAAATCCGCCCTGCGGGTCAACGCAGAGGAATTCCTCTTCTTCTCCCTTGTACAAAGAGGATAAGATCTTCATTAGAGCGGCAGGCGAGTCCGGCCCATTACGGCCGTAACGGGTGGCGTCATCTTCCCCGTTGAAATCCCACATGGGGTGGCTTCTGTATTGGAGCGGTTGCACCCCCCGCATAATGCATATGGCCATGACTTTAATCATGGTTAGTCCGGAGTGAGCCAGTAGCTTAATCCGACCCATTAAATAAAGGACGTCTCTGTCATTCTCTCTCTGAGAGCTCCGAGGGCGCCAGCTCAGGCATTTCTTCAGGGGAGCATTGTTGAACTCAGGGAGACCGGCTCGGATAGGGTCCGGCAGGGGGACGTCGTCTATGTAGAACCATTCTGAAGGCCAGTCCTCGGACGCCTTCTTCGGGGTTCCGGACGGGTATCCGGTCCCGGCGATGCGCCATACTTCGGCTCCGCCCACTTGATATATGTGTGACGCCCGGATAATTAAGCTACAATGAACCTCTGCTAATGATGTCAGGTCACCTCGTTTACTGTTGATAATCTCGCGTAGTTCAAAACTGATTCGGAATTCAAATTATAATAAAGTCAAACTAGAAAAGTTTTCAAAAGTCAAAACTAAAAAAAGTAGAAACGGTGACAAATAAATCACAAGTGATTATGGTGGAGAAACCACATTTTTATAAAATGTTTAACTACTCTAAAATAATTAAAAGAGTAGGTAAAACAATTAAGTAAATGTAGCTTGTATTTTATAAAATGCTAAACTATATTATTTGGGGGTTAAATCTTTTTGTAGCAGAGGTATAATTAGTGATACTATTATAGGTACAACTTTTATGTTTTATGAAACTAAAATAAAACAAAACAGTAAAAGGAAAGATAAGAAAAAGGAAATAAAATAAAGGACAAAAAAATAGAAAACAGAAAAAAAAGGGGGAAACCCTCTAGCCCAACTGGGCCTTGGCCAGCTACGCTACCAGGCCGAACTCACCCCCGCTCCCCTGTTCCTTGTCGCCGTGGCTGTGGCCGATGCCCGCCACGGCACCGGCCGACGCCGTGGCGGCCATCCGTCGGCGCTCGCGGCCTACTTAACCACGGCCACCCCAAAACCCTAACCTTTCCCCCGGATCCCCCTTCTCTCCTCAAGCCCGACGCCCGCCCGCGCCCGGCGCGCCCGACGCCGACGCCGTTCGTTCTCGCCGGAGTGGCCTCCGCGCCTCACCGCCACTGTCGCCCGTCTCCGCCGTCGTCCCCGTCTTCCCCCTCGACGGACTCCTTCGCGCCCCGCTGACCCCCGTTCGACTACAACGATGAGTTCGAGCCGGGAAGGACTTCACCGAGCAGATCGAGCGCGTCTTCATCCTTCGGTCGCCGGCGTTCTTCCTCAAATCTGGCCACCCCTGCGCTACTAACCTTTCGCCGGGCCATCGTGTGCCTTCCTAGTGAGCTGCCATTCCTTCCCCCCCCCCCCTATTTCCCTTACGCATGCATCGCCGTAGCCGCGCCTGTTCGCCCCGGTCGCCCTGAACTGGAGCTCTGCTCCCGCTCGTGCTCAACCGCACCTCGTCGCGCCCTCTGCCTCCAGTGCGCGCATGCTAGCCTGTTGTCGCTCCCGCCCGCGTGCGTTGTCGCTGCTGCCCTGCTGCTCGCCACGGTCGTCGCCCTCACCCTCCCGCAGCTGCACCGGAGCTCCGCTCCCCCCCCCCCTCGCGCTCACGCGCCGCCCCGCCTCTGCTCGCCCCTGCGTCGCAGCGCCCGCGCCCCCTGGCCTCTCCTGCCCGCGTGCACCGACGCCCCTGGACGCGTCTGTCGCGCTGCTGCTAGCTACTCCCGCCACTGCCTGCTGATGCTGCTACTGCGCCACTACTACTGCTGCTCCCCTCGCATGCGCGCGGCCGCAGCCGCCGACTGCCGTCGCTGCATGTTGCTGCCCTGTGCTGCGTACTGCTGCCCATGCGCTGTTGCTGCTCATGCCGCCGCTACTCTACTACTGCCGCTAGCTGCTGTTGGTGCTTGGCCATGGCCGCCAGCGCCCCATGTGCGTGCTTGTGCGTGAGCACAACCAGACAATGGATGGCTAGTGCCACTGCTATATGGGGCTAGGCCTAATTAGATTAGGATCTAACTGCTGATTAATGCCATCCTACTATTAGTAGTCACTGATGTTGGGCCCCGTTGCCTAAAGAAAACAATTAAAACAGTCTAATTGAAGTGAAGGCAATGACATGTGGGACCTGCTGGCACTGTTCATATATTGACCTGTCAACCTTTGACTGGGTCAACACAACCTCACTGGCCCCACTGTCATACAGTCAGGCTAGAATAGCACTAGGTGACAAAAGTATTTTCTGCTTTTAATTCGAATTAAAACAAATTTTTAAAATAATTAAAATTTAAGAAAATCATATAAAATAAACCGTAGCTCGGATGAAAAAACTTTGTACGTGAAAGTTGATCAGAACGACAAGACGAATCCGGATACGCAGCCCGTCCGTCCACTACACATTCCTAACATATCAAACTCGCAACTTTTCCCCCTCCGGCTCCTCTGCTCGAAAACGAGAAACCCCGGGAAAACTTTCCCGGATGTTTTCCCCCTTCACCGGTATCATCCCATGCCGCGTTAGGGCACCTCTAACGCCGTTACTTGTCATGTCATGCATCACTATGCATCTACTTGCTTAAATATTTATTGTTTCTCCCCCCTCTTCTCTCGCTAGACACCGAGACCGACGCTGGTGCTGCCCCGTTCGACTACGGAGTTGACGATCCCTCTCTCTTGCCAGAGCAACCAGGCAAGCCCCCCCCCCCTTGATCACCAGATATCGCCTACTCTCCTCTATACTGCTTGCATTAGAGTAGTGTAGCATGTTACTGCTTTCGTTATTCCTATCCTGATGCATAGCCTGTCTTTGATACTGCTGTTGATACCTTTACCTGCAATCCTACTTGCTTAGTATAGGATGCTAGTGTTCCATCAGTGGCCCTACACTCTCGTCCGTCTGCCATGCTATACTACTGGGCCGTGATCACTTCGGGAAGTGATCGCGAACATATACTATTACTTTACATTGTTACATTATCTGTGATACTGTTCGGAGTTGGGGGCTGAAGGGGCAGGTGGTTCCACCCAGGTAGTGGTGGGCCTGGGTTCCCGACGGCCCCTGACTGTTACTTCGTGGCGGAGCGACAGGGCAGGTTTGAGACTACCTAGGAGAGAGGTGGGCCTGGCCCTGGTCGGCGTTCGCGGATACTTAACACGCTTAACGAGATCTGGGTATTTGATCTGAGTCTGGCCATTTGGTCTATACGCACTAACCATCTACGCGGGAGTAGTTATGGGTATCCCGGCGTCGTGGTATCAGTCGAAGCCTTCGTGACGTCAGCGACTGAGTGGCGCGCGCCGGATTGGACTGGAACGCCACTAGGCTAGGTCTGCTTCCGGCCGCGTTCGCAACGTGCAGGTGTGCTCAGGGCGGTAGAACCAGTCTCGCGTAAGCGTACGCGTAATGTCGGTCCGGGCCGCTTCATCCAACAATACCGCCGAACCAAAGTATGACATGTTGGTAGGCAGTATGACTTATATCGCCCACAACTCACTTGTGTTCTACTCGTGCAAATAACATCAAACCATAAAAACCTAGGCTCGGATGCCACTGTTGGGGAACGTAGTAATTTCAAAAAATTTCCTACGCACACGCAAGATCATGGTGATGCATAGCAACGAGAGGGGAGAGTGTTGTCTACGTACCCTCGTAGACCGAAGCGGAAGCGTTCACGCAACGTAGAGGAAGTAGTCGTACGTCTTCCCGGTTCAACCGATCCAAGCACCGTTACTCCGGCACCTCCGAGTTCTTAGCACACGTTCAGCTCGATGACGCTCCCCGGGCTCCGATCCAGCAAAGCTTCGGGGATGAGTTTCGTCAGCACGACGGCATGATGACGATGATGATGTTCTACCGACGCAGGGCTTCGCTTAAGCACTGCAACGATATGACCGAGGTGGAATATGGTGGAGGGGGGCACCGCACACGGCTAAGGAACGATCACGAAGATCAACTTGTGTGTCCTAGGGTGCCCCCCTGCCCCCGTATATAAAGGAGGGAGGAGGAGGTGCGGCCGGCCCCCATGGGGTGCGCCTGGAGGAGTCCTACTCCCACCGGGAGTAGGACTCCCCCTTCTCTTGCCTTGTTGGAGAAGGAAAGGGGGAGGGAGAAGAGGAAAGGGGGGCGCCGCCCCCTTTCCTTGTCCTATTCGGACTAGGGGGGAGGGGGCGCGGCCTACCCTGGCCGGCCCCTCTCTTCTCCCTTATGGCCCATGAAGGCCCATTAACCCCCCGGGGGATTTCGGTAACCCCTCGGTACTCCGATAAAATGCCGATTTCACCCGGAACGATTCCGATGTCCAAATATAGGCTTCCAATATATCGATCTTTATGTCTCGACCATTTCGAGACTCCTCATCATGTCCGTGATCACATCCGGGACTCCGAACTACCTTCGGTACATCAAAATATATAAACTCATAATAACTGTCATCGTAACGTTAAGCGTGCGGACCCTACGGTTCGAGAACAATGTAGACATGACCGAGACACGTCTCCGGTCAATAACCAATAGCGGGACCTGGATGCCCATATTGGCTCCTACATATTCTACGAAGATCTTTATCGGTCAGACCGCATAACAACATACGTTGTTCCCTTTGTCACCGGTATCTTACTTGCCCGAGATTCGATCGTCGGTATCCAATACCTAGTTCAATCTCGTTGTCGGCAAGTCTCATTACTCATTCTTTAATACATCATCTCACAACTAACATATTAGTTGTAATGATTGCAAGGCTTATGTGATGTGCATTACCGAGAGGGCCCAGAGATACCTCTCCGACTATCGGAGTGACAAATGCTAATATCGAAATACGCCAACCCAACAAGTACCTTTGGAGACACCTGTAGAGCACCTTTATAATCACCCTGTTACGTTGTGACGTTTGGTAGCACACAAAGTGTTCCTCCGGTAAACGGGAGTTGCATAATCTCATAATCATAGGAACATGTATAAGTCATGAAGAAAGCAATAGCAACATACTAAATGATCGGGTGCTAAGCTAATGGAATGGGTCATGTCAATCAGATCATTCAACTAATGATGTGACCTCATTAATCAAATAACAACTCTTTGTTCATGGTTAGGAAACATAACCATCTTTGATTAACGAGCTAGTCAAGTAGAGGCATACTAGTGACACTCTGTTTGTTTAAATATTCACACATGTATTATGTTTCCGGCTAATACAATTCTAGCATGAATAATAAACATTTATCATGATATATGAGGAAATAAATAATAACTTTATTATTGCCTCTAGGGCATATTTCCTTCACAGCTCCTATGGTAAAGTTCTCCGAAATCATTCCCTACCCGTTCATGGATGAAGAGACTGTTTCTGATGAGTTTGGCATTGTTCGGGAAAGTGGGTAGCGCACTAAGGATGAGATTGCCTTTGCTTACAAACAAGAGAAGTCGTTTGTCACTGGGTCAATCAAAGACCTCTTGCCCCTCTATGACACCATGCGCCATATCCTAAGGTATACCCTCACTCCAAAGGCCGGGGATTCCCATAGCATTCGGAGCTCCATGCTTGATGTCTTTGTGTATCTTCATCAGAAGAAGAAAGTGGATGTTCTGGATTTCATGTACTACGAGCTGCGTCAGTGTGTACAAGAGAACAAGTCCTTGATCTATGCTCCATTCATACAGGCGATGATTGAGACCGTCTGTCCAGCAAAGTACATTGCCAGCTTCAAGACTACTGTTCCCAAGCACAACTCCAACTGGACCCCAGTTGCTCCTGTTCCCTATGTGCCTATCAAGAAGGGGCGCAACCCTAGGCCTGAGGATCGTGCTACTTACACTCCAGGCATGTCATCTACTGCACGGATCCCTCGTGGTAAGGCCAAGTATGTTGGCTCTGAGACCATCTTTGCCAAGGGAGAGAAGAAGTCTCTGTTCAAGACCTTGAGCAACATGTTCAAGATGTGTCGGTCGATTCAGCATCGTCGGATCAAGGAAATCAACAAGGAGAAGCTTGTACGGCGTGAGCAGAAGGCAGCAAGGGCTGCTGCTGGTGAGGAGGTCGGTCCAGGTTCAGAGGACGTCGACAGTGAGGCCACTGCTCGGTCTTTCCCAATGGCTGGGTGGCGTTTTGATGATGATGATGATGCCTCGAGTGCTCCTCCTCTTGTCTAGTGGGTCTCGTGTCGCCATTTGTCTCCTTTTTGTTGTCTTGATGACAAAGGGGGAGAAGTGGTGTGTTCGTGGTGTGGTGTGTTTGTGGGTGTGTTGAGATCTCAAGCCTCGTGTTTCTCGCTGTTAGTTAGTTTTAGTTGGCTTGAGATACTCTTATTTACTTTCCGTCTGTGTGGTTGTGAGACTCTAGCTTTATTGTGAGACTATAGCTTTATTACTGAACCTTGCAATTATCCTCTTATGCTTATTGGGTCTCACATTATTTTCTCACCACACTTTGTCATGAGATCTAGGCACCGTTATTTGCTCATGACTTAACAACAATGATCTTGGTCGAACCTCCTATGGGTGTACTAGATGCATTCTTGTTTTCGGGCACACATATAGGGGGAGCTATCTTGATCATTATTTGTTCCATGGCTTTCTATCTGTTTATCCTCTATGCCATGCTCTAACCACGTTGTCATCAATGCACCAAAAAGGGGGAGATTGAAAGTGCTAGTGGCACTTATGCTATATTTTGCTGTGATGACAATGTGGTTAGTTGAACTAATATCGGTTGCTAAAGTTTATCTCAGGATATTGGTTCTAAGTGCCCACGATGGAGATGTGCGACCCCCCATTTAAAAAAGGGCAAAGGCGTGGTGTTTCGACGCTTCGAAGGTTTAGTTTTGGTTTGCTTCGAGTCGTAGGAAAGACCGCACTATTAAGAGGGGTTTGTGTGGATAAATGTCGTGTGGGAATGCCATTGTCGAACCTTACTCTCTTACCCTTCCCACTCCGACCACCTAAAAAAACCTAGTGTGTGTGACGTGTTACTCAGAAAGTTGCAACAGAAAGTTACTGGGTACCCCTTGCGCACGGGGTACTGTGTAACTCTCTGGGTACCCCGTGCGCACAGGGTCTTCTGACCCCCATGCGCACGGGGTCCTATGTAAACTCTCTGAGTACCCCGTGCGCCCCGGGCGCACGGGGTGGTGTGATTATCTCTGAGTACCCTGTGCGCACGGGGCTGACTTAGCCCATGCGCACGGGGTCCAACGGGCAGAAATCCCCATCAGCCCATGTACACTTTATAAAGGCCTTTCTTCCACCTCCAACCCTTAACCCTAATGTCTTGTGGAGCTCCACCATTTCTACACCCCATTTTGCTCAATACCCTCAATCCCTCCACCCAAACTTGTTGAAACTTTGGGGATTGGGAGAGCAAGACCCGATCTACATCTTGACCAAACCAAATCGCGTTCCCCGGAACATTTCTTCCCCATTGACTTGTTACTCTTGGAGCTTGGGCTCCTAGGCAGTTAGAGGCTCCTCCAGAAGCTTCCTTGCTTGTGGTGTGCTCCGAAGAAGTTTGTAAAGGTGTGGTGGTCGCCTTCAAGACCAACCCCGAGTGTTTCGAGGCTCATCCGTTGGGGGTGACTCAAAGGAGAATACGGTGAGCCTTCGGTGGCATTCCGCAAGCTTTGGCTCCGGCACCGCTCCAAACGGAGATTAGCTCTTCCCCAAGGAAGAGTGAACTTCGGGTTAAAATCCGCATCCTCGTCTCACTTGTGTTAATCCTTTCCCACACCTTACTTTGTTGTTGTATGCTTGTTGGCTTGCTAAGTAGTTTGTTGCCTAGCATATTTATCTTGGAGCTTGCTTGTCATATAGCTTGCATTCACCTAGTTGCATATCTAGTGAACTCTTTTGTCCGCTAAGCCTTAAAATCTACAAGAAAGATTAAAATTTGTAGTCTCCTTTTCACCCCCCTCTAGTCGACCGTATCGATCCTTTCAGAACTGAAGCAGCAAATTATTCAGTGTTCATGCTCTGTTTCCTCTGTTTTTGTTCTTCAGTTAACAGAGTACACACCCAAATTCAGTTTCTAGTAAAAACAAAACTGGGCTGCCGAATAGATGTTGGGCCGTGAGAAAATAACCATGCCCAAATAGAGACCAGCCCACCCGCGTAGGGGCACCAGCCCTTTTAATAGCATAGGGCAGCCATGTTTAGATAAAAATGCTTCGATTAAACCTCGAAATAAAATGTTTCTTCGGCAAATAAAGCTCTAACTTCGGCAAATAAAATGTTACTTGTTTTTACTTTGGTCTTTTTCTTGCACGAAATTTTGTCATGGATCATTTTTTGATGCACTAAACTTCATGCACTAAATTTAATGTATCTATCCACTTTAAAAAATAATTCAATTAATTTTTTCAATCAATTTTAAGGAGGATAGATAGATCCATCCGTGCATGGATGCATGGACACATGTACGTGTTGTAACTTGTTTTGCTTTACATATTTGTTGCTTGTCCACTATTGTTTTATGATTGTTTTTATGCATGTCTACGGTTCCATGAACTAAATGAGTTGCATGCTTGCATGAAGTAAATTAGTTGCATGTCCGTGGTGGGTTTGCATGTCCATGGCGGATTTGCATGGGGCTCCTAGTTGCATGTCCATGGTTTGGGTCATGACCCATGATTTGGCCAATATTGTGAACATGGTGTGCGTGGTGATTGGGGTGTAGCAACCCGGGCCCGTAGTAACCCATAGCAATACACAATTAATAGCAAGAACAACCCATAGCAATCTACAAATAATAGCACAAAACAACAATATATATAGTAGCATAACGATTATATAGTAACATAACGATTACAACCCATAGTTCCACGATAGCCTTACAACTTAAAATAATAATACAACTTAATAATAGTAGCATAACGATTACAACTTAAAATACTAATATGATAGATATATAGCTAGCTAGATAGATCGGGGGGCACCAAACGCGGGTTCTTCTCCTTCTCCTCCTCCGGGTGAATGCCACCTCGCTCCTCCGGGCGCCCTTCACTCATCCCCGTTGTCGATGGGGTAAGTGAGCGTGTGCATAACGCCGTTGTTGGGGAAGATGCCCGTGAAGATGTTATGGGTGGTGAAAGCTATAAACTCACACCCACACCAAAACACTCGCCCGAGGAGGTGGAAGGCGTCGAAGGGGTTGGTGAACGTAGCGAGGAGCGCAACGACAACGCCATTGTGATTGACCTCCTCAACATGGAACATCCTTGGAGAGCCACGGGGGAGGTGGCAGAGGCCGAGCGCAAGGAAGAACTCCGTTAACTCCCTTGCGCCCCTCCACCTTGAGATCGCCCACACCCTAAGGGTTCTCTCTACGTAGACTTTGTCCGGGTAGAGCCTTTCCGGCATGGTTGGGGGGCGGCGGTAGGTGGGGCTGTTGTACTGCATGGTGGCTCGATCGTTGTTTGATTTGTGGAGAAGAAGGAAGAAGGAGGGAAGATGGGAGAGGATGGGGTAGGGGGTATGGATGAGGAGGGAGAGGAAGATGATAGGTGGGGCTTAAATAGCCCAAGTGCCATGTGGTTTTTGATTTCTTTGAGTGGTTTCACCGAGTGGAAGTAATGAGCGGGCGGCGTTTGGTGGCGCCCCATAGAATTGTGTACACGAGCGTGGGAAACCAAGGCTGCCATCAAACGCTGGATCAATAGCCAGGTTGCGACGCGTCTGTGCCATCGATCGTGGGTCAAGGGGTCACGCCTGCCCGTTCTTCTATCCCGTGCATCAATTGCCATGCTGCGATGTCCCGCACGCGTCTGTGTCGTCGTGGGTTAAGGGGACACGCCTGCCCTGTTTTCTCTGAGTGTGCCGCTCGTGCATGCATGCATGGCAATGTAGCCTGCTGGCTAGGGCCTGGCTAGAGGAGGCAACGTTCGGTCCAAAGGTCTGACGGGTGGGCTTCTTTTACCAGAGCCCAACGACTAGCCCACTCACTGTAGCGTAAAAAACAAACGGCTACTACATGGCACTGCATCCTCTAAAAACCACTACAGCAAATCAGAGCATAGCCCGTGGATCGCTGACGTGGCACTGCATGCTGATCCACACCGTTGAACCCGCAGTGATCCAGCGATCCAGAGAAGAGGGGGGTTATCCAGTGTTGTCGAATGCAACCAATCACAGAGCATCACGCGGATCAGTGACGTGGCCCTAGCGCCTAATCCAGACCGTTCACTAACAGAGATCTGGCGGCTCAGAAGTATGCGGGGTTTCAGATGGGGTTATGAGGTGTTTTGAGAGCGTTCTAAGAGGGTTTTGAGGGCTAGGGTTGAGCATAACTAATTCAAAAAAATCATAAAAATATGAAACTTGCACCCATCATCATTTTATGTGAGTGAGTTGCTGGGAAAAATAAGAAACTTGGTCTATGGGTATTTCCATGAAAAACCCTTCACAAAACATAGCTATCATGAACGAGGTTGCATGGGATTCAAGCTAGGGTTGAGAATAACTAATTCAAAAAAGTCATAAAAATATGAAACTTTCACCCATCATCATATTATGTGAGTGAGTTTCTGGAAAAAATAAGAAACTTGGTCTATGGGTATTTTCATGAAAAACCCTTCACAGAACATAGCTATCATGAACAAGGTTGCATGGGATTCAAGCTAGGGTTTAGGGCTAAGCTTGTCATAGTTTATCCAAATGATCCTATATTTGGCATGGACCCTATATTTGCACACTAGATGTCAAGTTTTGTTTTTTTGGCCCATTCATAAAAGGTCAAAAAATTTTGGTTAGGAATGGGGTGTTTAGCCTAGCTTCGGAGCTCATTTGGACACTAGTAGAAAAGAGGGCTTTGGTTCAGGCCGGATCAGCCCATTAGTCTTGGTTCAGTCCAGAACCGGGACCCATGGGGGCACTGGTCCCGGTTCGTGAGGCTAGTGGCCTGCCGGGCCTTGTGGGGGCATTGGTCCTGGTTCGTCTGGCCCCTTTGGTTCGGGTTGGTGAGACGAACCGGGACCAATGGGCCTCCCTCCTGGCCCACCACCATTGGTCCCGGTTGGTGGCTTGAACCGGGACCACAGGCTGCCCTTTAGTCCCGGTTCATGCCACGAACCGGGACCAATGAGGTGCCTATATATACCCCTTGCCCGCGAGCAGAGCACTCGAGTGCTCTGTTTTTCTCTGGCCGGCGAGGGGAGGGCTTTGTGGTGCTCTACCTCACCTCCTATGCACATGAGGTGTTCGATGAAATGCCCGAGCCACACTAGTTAACCTTTCTCCTCTCGAAGCTCGACCTCAAAGCTCCATTTTCCTCGAGATTTGTCTAGGTTTAGTGGCCCTTTGAGAGGTTCATGGGAGTCCTAAAGAAATATGTCTGTAACCGCGCTAGGCCAAAAGGAAGCATCTCCATGGGCCATCAAACAGAGGATGTCATTGGGTTTTGTGTTAACTTCATTCCTGGCCTTAAGAAGATATGTCTCCCTAAATCACGATATGAGGGGAGACTAACTGGAAAAGGCACGCTTGGAGGGGACTCAATAATATGCAGGGACGGATATTCTTGGTCTCAAGCACACTACACAGTTCTACAGAACTCTAACTTGGTGACCCCGTATGTCGATGAACACAAGAACAGTCTGCGCTCCAAACACCCGGAGCAGTGTGACGACTAGATTACATGTGAACACATCAGGACTTTCAGCAGTTGGTTGGAAACACGTCTTAGAGGTGACAACACTGTTTGTGATGAGCTGTACTCGTTGTCCAGGGGACCATCTTTGACTTACAAAGGATACGAGATAAATGGGAATACATTTTACACAATCGCCCAAGATCAAAAGAGCTCCAACCAAAACAGCGGTGTCCGCTTTGATGCAGCAACCGAAAGGGGAAAGGACACATATTATGGTTACATAGTGGACATATGGGAACTTGACTACGGACATGGTTTTAAGGTCCCTTTGTTTAAGTGCAAATGGGTCAATCTGTCAGGAGGCGGGGTAGAGGTAGACCCACAGTACGGAATGACAACAGTGGATCTGAAAAATCTTGACGAACCGTACGTCCTAGCCAATGATGTGGCACAGGTTATCTATGTGAAGGACATGTCTACCAAACAGAGAAAAAGAAAAGATAAGGAAGCGAATACATCATACGATGAGCCAAAGCGCCACATAGTTCTTTCAGGAAAAAGGGACATCGTGGGAGTGGAGGGCAAGACAGACATGTCTGAAGATTATGAAAAGTTTCATGAAATTCTTCCCTTCAAAGTCAAGGCTGACCCAAGCATCCTGTTAAAGGATGAATATTATCCATGGTTACGGCGCAATAAGCAAATGACACAAGCGAAGAAAGAGTGAAGACTTTCTCCCGCAACTATTATGATGATACCACGCCAACTTTGTAACATACGAGTATGATACCATTGTCCGTTTTGTACACGAAGTGCATCCAGTTTTTTCCGTAACCCTCTCAACATTCTTGCACATGCTATGTGGATGAAATGATGATACCATGCCAACTTTCAACCTTTTTAGAGTTCATTTGAAATGCTTTTCAATTTCAGGGTCTTATAGCTCAAAATAATCAATAAATGCATGAAAAATAACAAATGAAGTCAGAAAGGGCAGAAAATCGATGATGTGGCTTTGAATGGTGCATTTTGAACACAGAAAAACTATGGAGTTCAAATAAGTTCAAAAAAATGAAATCCCTTTGTAACAGACGAGTTTCCGTATGAAACCCTGATACTTCGAAAGAGATTGTCGTTTTGTACACGAAGTGCATACAGTTTTTGCCGTAAGCCTCTCTAGTTTCTTGCACATGCTATGTGGGTGAAATTATGATACCATGCCAACTTTCAACTTTTTCAGAGTTCATTTGAAATGCTTTTCAATTTCAGGGTCTTATAGCTCAAAAAAATCAGTAAATGCATGAAAAATAACAAATGAATTCACAAAGGGTTGAAAATTGATGATGTGGCTTTGAATGGTGCATTTTGAACACAGAAAAACTATGAAGTTCAAATAAGTTCAAAAAAATGAAATCCATTTGTAACAAAATAACAAAATCAGTTTTTGAATAGAATCATAAAACACAGTAATATTAAATAGCAGGAAAAAGAATCACTCCAAAATCTATTTTTATAGTAAAGTTAATCACAAACTTGTGATTCACACAAATTTCAAAGAATTCAAATTTTAATTATCCAAATTTGAAAACTAATGGCACTAACAAAATGTTTATAATTTTTGTGACCTAAAAGAAAAATAATTAAAAATAAACTTTAATAAAATAAATAAAAATAGCAACAATAAGTATTTTGTTGTAAGTAGAAACAAAATAAAATGAATAAAGAAACAAAGAAAACAAAAAAACAAAAAAAGTGAAACTAAGGAGTTCAAAAAAATGAAATCCCTTTCTAACAAAATAACAACATATGTTTTTGAATAGAATCATAAAACACAGTAATATTAAATAGAAGGAAAAGGAATCAATCCAAAATCTATTTTTATACTAAATTTAATCACAAACTTGTGATTCACACAAATTTCAAAGAATTTAAATTTTAACTATTCAAATTTGAAAACTAATGGCACTAAGAGAAAGTTTATAATTTTTGTGACCTAAAAGAAAAATAATTAAAAATAAAGTTTAATAAAATAAATAAAAATAGCAACAATAAGTATTTTGTTGTAAGTAGAAACAAAATAAAATAAATAAAGCAACAAAGAAAACAAAAAATAAAAAAAGTGCCACCTACTGGGCCCCCACGGCCTGAATACGACTAGAAACCCAACCATGGGGCAGGATTCAGGCCCGCATGAGGCCCAGTAGGCCAACATGCACACAGCGTACGGTTAGGCCCGAAAGCCTGCAATTGAGAGGAGCTCGAGAGGGTGTGCACAGCAGCGCTTATAAACCACTCTCGAGCTTTCTCACCTAGCGAGGTGGTACTAAACTTTTGACGCGGGGCAGCACAAGGCCTTTGGTCCCGGTTGGTGCCACCAACCAGGACTATAGGGGGGCATTGGTCCCGGTTGGTGCCGCAAACCGGTACCAATGCACCCTTTTAGTCCCGGTTGGTGGCACCAACCGGGACCAAAGGCCTCTGCTTCCCGCCCTTTGGACTGCTGAAAAGAGACCTTTGGTCCCGATTGGTGCCACCAACCGGGACTAAAGGGTGGCATTGGTCCCGGTTGGTGCCACGAACCGGGACCAATGCTCTCAGTATATAAGAAAACACTTGGCGTTTTTCAGATTCATCTCTACATCAGTTGCCCCGCCCCGACGACGCCGCCAGGCTGCCCGAACTCGCCCCGTCGACGCCGTCGCCGCCCTCTGCTGCCTCGTCGATGCACCGCCGCCCCTGCCCCGAGCACGCCGCCGGCGGCCCGCCCCCGACCACGCCGCGCGCCCCTGCCCCGACCACGTCGTCGTCGCCCCAGCTGCCCGACCATGCCGCCGTCTCCTCTGCCTCGCCCTGCCCCGACCACGCCGCCGTCGCCTCTGCCCCTGCCCCAACCACGCCATCGTCGCCTCAACCCCGACGCGCGTCGTGCCTCTGCCCCTACGCCGACCACGTCGCACCACTCCTTTGGTCAGGGCCGGCACCGCCCCCTTCCTCCCTGTTTTTTTCACATATATATGATGTTTTTCCTGATTATATATGTATGAGTATATGTATGTGTGTATATCTGTTTATATGTCCTTTTTTTAGATTTTTTGTTTTTTACATTTTTTTAAAAAAATGTGTGTATGTATGTATATATGTTCTCTGTGTATATATATGTTCATGTATGCAAAACATAGATTTTTAGAAAAGTTAGGTTTTTTCCTGTTCATAGATTTTTTTGGTGATATTAATTATTGTAGAATATGCAAATGTTTGTATATTCATATGAACAATGCATTAGGCAAAACCTTTACTTTTTTTCTAAATTTTCTATTTGAACATTTTTAAAGAAAAAACAAACAATACTACTTCATGTATTTTGTCAGAATTTTCTATCGTGCATAGACCGATTTTAGACCACATGAGCACCCCCCACCCCCCCTGTCGTTGCAAAAGTTGCTAAGTGATATTAAGAAGGAAGAAGAAGAAAAAGAATGAGATGTAAATGGAAAATAAGAAGAGGAAGAAAGGAGAAGAAGAGGAGAAATAATAAGAAGAAGAAAGGAATTTTTCTTCTCCTCTATTCCTTTCTTCTTCTCCTCTTTTTATTTATTCTTCGTCTTCTTATTTTTTATCGGATATGTCGTTGTCGATATACCCCGTGTCCCGATAACTTCAACACGAGGGGGGGGTCGACCTACCCCCTCCCCGATAACATTATTTTCCCATGTATGTATGTCGTCGTTGTCGATATAAACCCCTCCCAGATAACTTCGACCATGATAAGTTATACCACGGGAGCACCCCTCGGCCCTCTCACTCGACCAAAACTCTCGAGGACACCCAAACCCTAGAAAAAATGATGTCGGTCTCCTACCCCCTCCCGCCGCGCCCCTACCCTTGAAGCGTTGCCGAGGCCACCCCAAACCCGGAATAAGCTAGGTCTACGTTTGCCACTAATATATCCACCTGCTGTCATGTTTGTGTAATAATTGCCATGTTGTAATATTTGTAGAAACAATGGAGCACGGACGAGACAAGGAAGCAGAAGAGGTGTTGGGTGACATAATCTTAGCCGGAGGTGATGTCTTGTCGTATCTTAATGATAATGATGGTCTGGAAGAATAGGGTGAAGAAACAGGCTACGGTGATCGAAGAGTGGAGGAGGAAAGACATGATTATGATGGCTCCGGTGACCCAATGATGGTGCAAGAAGGAGCCCGTGGTGACGGCTCCGATGACCGAACAGAGCCCAGTCAGGTAAATATATTAGTTAAGCCTGTGCTGACTAGCTAATTGATGCATTCATTGTTTTGGTATGTACACATATTAATTAACTCTCGTCTTTCTTCTTCTTTCTAGCAGCTACCTCTTGAGCTTGCGTTGGATTTCCCCAAAGAGGAAAGGATGATGCAGCAGAGTAGCGTAAGTATTTCCCTCAGTTTTTGAGAACCAAGGTATCAATCCAGTAGAAGGCCACGTGCAAGTCCCTGTACCTACACAACACAAAGAGCTCAACGCAACCAACGCGATTAGGGGTTGTCAATCCCTTCACGGTCACTTACGAAAGTGAGATCCGATAAATAATATTTTTGGTATTTTTGGTATAGAGATGCAAAGTGAAAAGTAAAAGACAAAGTAAAAAAGCAAAGCAAAATTAAAGTGATGGAGATTGATATGATGAGAATAGACCCGGGGGCCATAGGTTTCACTAGTGGCTTCTCTCAAGAGCATAAGTATTCTACAGTGGGTGAACAAATTACTGTTGAGCAATTGACAGAATTGAGCATAGTTATGAGAATATCTAGGAATGATCATGTATATAGGCATCACGTCCGTGACAAGTAGATCGAAACAATCCTGCATCTACTACTATTACTCCACTCATCGACCGCTATCCAGCATGCATCTAGAGTATTAAGTTAAAAACAGATTAACACTTTAAGCAAGATGACATGATGTAGAGAGATAAATTCATGCAATATGAAATAAACCCCATCTTGTTATCCTCGATGGCAACGATACAATACGTGCCCTGCTGCCCCTTCTGTCACTGGGAAAGGACACCGCAAGATTGAACCAAACTGACAATTCTAAGAGACTTGCAAAGATAACCAATTGTACATAAAAGAATTCAAAAGATTCAAATATTATTCATAGATAGACTTGATCATAAACCCACAATTCATCGGTCTCAACAAACACACCGCAAAATAAGAAGATTACATTGAATAGATCTCCACAAGAGAGGGGGGAACATTGTATTGAGATCCAAAAAGAGAGAAGAAGCCATCTAGCTAATAACTATGGACCCGAAGGTCTGAGGTAAACTACTCACACTTCATCGGAGAGGCTTTGATGATGTAGAAGCCCTCCGTGACGACGGCCCTCTCCGGCGGAGCTCCGGAACAGGCCCCAAGATGGGATCTCGTGGATACAGAAAGTTGCAGCGGTGGAATTAGGTTTTTGGCTCCGTATCTGTTCGTTTGGGGGTATGTGGATATATATAGGAGGAAGAAGTACGTCGGTGGAGCTTAGAGGGGCCCACGAGGCAGGGGCGCGCCCTAGGGGAGGGCTCCCCCCACCCTCGTGAACGCCTATCTGATGCCTTGGCGTAGGGTCCAAGTCTCGTGGGTCTTATCCGGTGAGAAAATCACGTTCCAAAAAGGATTTTTCTGTTTGGACTCCGTTTGATATTCCGTTTCTTCGAAACACTGAAATAGGCAAAAAAAACAACAATTCTGGGTCGGGCCTCCGGTTAATAGGTTAGTCCCAAAAATAATATAAAAGTGGAAAATAAAGCCCAATATAGTCCAAAACAGTAGATAATATAGCATGGAGCAATCAAAAATTATAGATACGTTGGAGACGTATCAGGCATCCCCAAGCTTAATTCATGCTCGTCCTCGAGTAGGTGAATGATAAAAAGGGAATTTTTGATGCGGAGTGCTACTTGGCATAATTTCAATGTAAAATTTCTTAATTGTGCTATGAATGTTCAGATTAGGAAGATTCAAGACAAAAGTTCATATTGACATAAAGAATAATAATACTTCAAGCAAACCAACAAAGCAATTATGTTTTCTCATAGTAACATGGCCAAAGAAAGTTCATCCCTACAAAATCATATGGTTTAGTCATGCTCCATTTTTGTCACACAAGAATGCTCTCATCATGCACAACCCCGATGACAAGCCAAGCAACTGTTTCATACCTTAATAATTTCAAACTCATAAACTTTCACGCAATACATGAGCGTGAGCCATGGATATAGCACTATGGGTGAAATAGAATATAATGATGGGGGTTATGTGGAGAAGACAAAAAGGAGAAAGTCTCACATCAACGAGGCTAATCAATGGGCTATGGAGATGCCCATCGATTGATGATAATGCAAGGAGTAGGGATTGCCATGCAACGGATGCACTAGAGATATAAATATATGAAAGCTCAACAAAAGAAACTAAGTGGGTGTGCATCCATCTTGCTTGCTCACGAATACCTAGGGCACTTGAGGTGGCCCATCGTTGGAATATACAAGCCAAGTTCTATAAAGAAAAATGCCCACTAGTATTTGAAAGTGACAACATATGAGACTCTCTATATGAAGAACATGGTGCTACTTTGAAGCACAAGTGTGGAAAAAAAAGGATAGTAGCATTGCCCCTTTTTTTTGGGCCTTCTTTTTTTCTTTTGGCCTTTCTCTTTTTTTTGGGACAATGCTCTATTGAATGATGACCATCACACTTCTATTTATTTACAACTCAATGATTACAACTCGATACTAGAACAAAGTATGACTCTATATGAATGCCTCCGGCGGTGTACCGGGATATGCAATGAATCAAGAGTGACAAGTATGAAAGAATTATGAACGGTGGCTTTGGCACAAATACTATGTCAACTACATGATCATGCTAGCGATATGACAATGATGAATGTGTCATGATAAACTGGATGGTGGAAAGTTGCATGGCAATATATTTCAGAATCGCTATGGAAATGCCATAATAGGTAGGTATGGTGGCTGTTTTGAGGAAGATATAAGGAGGTTTATGTGTGAAAGAGCGTATCATATTACGGGGTTTGGATGCATCGGAGAAGTTTGCACCAACTCTCAATGTGAGAAAGGGTAATGCACGGTACCGAAGAGGCTAGCAATGATGGAAGGGTGAGAGTGCGTATAATCCATGGACTCAACATTAGTCATAAAGAACTCATATACTTATTGCAAAAATCTACAAGCCATCAAAAATCGAAGTATTACGCGCATGCTCCTAGGGGGATAGATTGGTAGGAAAAGACCATCGCTCGTCCCCGACCGCCACTCATAAGGAGGACAATCAAATAACACCTCATGTTTCAAATTTGTTACATAACGTTTACCATACGTGCATGCTACGGGACTTGCAAACTTTAACTCAAGCACTTCTCAAATTCACAATTACTCTACTAGCATGACTTTAATATTACTACCTCCATATCTCAAAACGATTATCAAGCATCCAGCTTTTCTTAGTATTCAACGCACTCAAAAGAAAGTTTCACAAATCTTGAACACCAAGCGTATTATTATTAAGCAAATTACCATGCTATTAAGACTCTCAAAATAATTTAAGTGAAGCATGAGAGATCAATAGTTTCTTTAAAAAAAACCTCCACCGTGCTCTAAAAGATCTAAGTGAAGCACATAGAGCAAAATTATAACGCTCAAAAGATATAAGTGAAGCACATAGAGCAAAACTACATAGCTCAAAAGATACAAGTGAAGCACATAGAGTATTCTATCAAATTCTAATTCATGCATGGCTCTCTTAAAAGGAGTGTACAGCAAGGATGATTGTGGCACACTAACAAACAAAGACACAAATAATCAAGACTCTCCAAGCAAAACACATATCATGTTGGTGAATACAAATATAGCTCCAAGTAAATTACCGATGGAAGTGGACGAAAGAGGGGATGCCTTCCGGGGCATCCCCAAGATTTGACTTTTTGGTGTCCTTGGATTATCTTGGGGGTGTCATGGTCATCTCCAAGCTTAGGCTCTTGCCACTCCTTGTTCCATAATCCATCAAAATAATTCACCTAAAACTTGAAAACTTCACAACACAAAACTCAATAGAAATCTCGTGAGCTCCGTTAGAGAAAGAAAACAAAAGACCACTTCAAAGTACTGTAATGAACTAATTATTTATTTATATTGGTGTTAAACCTACTGTATTCCAACTTCTCTATGGATTATAACATATTTTACTAACCATAGATTCATCAAAATAAGCAAACAACACACGAAAAACAGAATCTGTCAAAAACATAACAGTCTGTAGTAATCTGTAACTAACGCAAACTTCTGGAACCCAAACAATTCTACCAAAATTAGACGACCTAGAAAATTTGTTTATTGATCATAAGCAATTGGAATCAATATTTTATCACGTTCGGATGATTTTTAATAATTCGGGCACTGAACATAAAGTTTCTGGAAATTACAGCAAGATCAAATAACTATCATCCAAGAAGATCCAATAGGTCTAACTTGGCACAAACACTAATTAAAACACAAAAACACATCCAAAGAGAAGGTAGATGGGTTATTTATTCCCTAACAGAATAAAAACACAAAAAACTAAAAATAAAATTGGGTTTCCTCCCAACAAGCGCTATCGTTTAACGCCCCTAGCTAGGCATAAAAGCGAGGATAGATCTAGGTATTGGCATCTTTGGAAGGCAATCCATAAGTGGCTCTCATGATAGTTTCATATGGAAATTTTATTTTCTTTCTTGGAAAGTGTTCCATGCCCTTTTTTAATGGAAATTGGAATCTAATATTCCCTTCCTTCATATCAATAATCGCACCAACCGTTCTAAGGAAAGGTCTACCAAGAATAATAGGGCAAGAAGGATTGCAATATATATCAAGAACAATGAAATCTACGGGCACATAATTCCTATTTGCAATAATAAGAACATAATTAATCCTTCCCATAGGTTTCTTAATAGTAGAATCCGCAAGATGTAAGTTTAGAGAGCAATCATCAAAATCGCGGAAATCTAGCAAATCACACAAAGCTTTGGGGATTGTGGAGACACTAGCACCCAAATCACACAAAGCATAAAACTCATGATCTTTAATTTTTATTTTAATAGTTGGTTCCCAATCATCATAGAGTTTTCTAGGGATAGAAACTTTCAACTCAAGCTTTTCTTCATAAGATTGCATCAAGGCATCAACAATATGTTCGGTAAAGGCTTTCTTTTGACTATAAGCTTGCGGAGAATTTAGCACGGATTGCAACAAGGAAATACAATCAATCAAAGAGAAACTTACAAAATTAAATTCCTTGAAATCTAATATAGTGGGTTTAGCGACATCTAGGTTTTTATTTCTTCTGGTCCCACTTTGATCAATTTCATCATAAAGATCTATATACTCCGAATTTTTAGAACGACTTCTAGGTAAAGGAAGATCATATTCAGTTTAATCAAGATTCATATTGAAAAACAAAGATTTGATAGGGGACACATCAATAACTTTTAGATCTTCATCTTGATTCTCATGGGAATTGGAAGAACACGCTTTAATAAAGGCATCTTTCGTAGCACGCATCCTAGCGGTTCTTTCCTTGCACTCATCAATGGAAATTCTCATAGCTTTGAGAGACTCATTGATATCATGCTTAGGAGGAATAGATCTAAGCTTTAAAGAATCAACCTCAAGAGAAATTCTATCAACGTTCCTAGCCAAATCATCAACTTTAAGTAATTTCTCCTCAAGCAAAGCATTGAATTTTTTTTGTGAATTCATAAACTCTTTAACACTATTATCAAATTCAGAGGGCATATTATTATAATTTCCATAAGAGTTGTTGTAGGAATTTCCATAATTATTAGAAGGATTACTAGGATAAGTTCTAGGATTAAAATTCCCTCTATATGCGTTGTTACAAAAATTATTCCTACCAACAAAATTCACATCCATAGATTCATTATTATTCTCAATCAAAGTAGACAAAGGCATATCATTAGGATCAAAAGAAACACTCTTAGTAGCAAATAATTTCATAAGTTCATCCATCTTTCCACTCAAAACATTAATTTCTTCTATCGCATGCACTTCTTATTAGAAGATCTTTCAGTGTGCCATTGAGAATAATTAACCATAATATTATCTTGAGCCATCGCTTAAAACAAGCAATCCAACACACGAGCAAACAAAAGGCAAGAGAGAAAAAAGGCAAACGGAAAAGGAGAAGGAGAAGGAGAAGGAGAGGGCGAATAAAACGGCAAGGGTGAAGTGGGGGAGAGGAAAACGAGAGGCAAATGGCAACTAATGTAATGCGGGAGATAGGGATTGTGATGGGTACTTGGTATGTTGACTTTTTGTGTAGACTCCCCGGCAACGGCGCCAGAAATTCTTCTTGCTACCTCTTGAGCTTGCGTTGGATTTCCCCGAAGAGGAAAGGATGATGCAGCAGAGTAGCGTAAGTATTTCCCTCAGTTTTTGAGAACCAAGGTATCAATCCAGCAGGAGGCCACGCGCAAGTCCCTCGTACCTACACAACACAAAGAGCTCAACGCAATTAGGGGTTGTCAATCCCTTCATGGTTGTTTTTGGTATTTTTGGTATAGAGATGCAAAGTGAAAAGTAAAAGACAAAGTAAAAAAGCAAAGCAAAATTAAAGTGATGGAGATTGATATGATGAGAATAGACCCGGGGGCCATAGGTTTCACTAGTGGCTTCTCTTAAGAGCATAAGTATTCTACGGTGGGTGAACAAATTATTGTTGAGCAATTGACAGAAGTGAGCATAGTTATGAGAATATCTAGGCATGATCATGTATATAGGCATCACGTCCGTGACAAATAGATCGAAACGATTCTGCATCTACTACTATTACTCCACTCATCAACCGCTATCCAGCATGCATCTAGAGTATTAAGTTAAAAACAAAGTAACGCTTTAAGCAAGATGACATGATGTAGAGAGATAAATTCATGCAATATGAAATAAACCCCATCTTGTTATCCTCGATGGCAATGAAACAATACGTGCCTTGCTGCCCCTTCTGTCACTGGGAAAGGACACCGCAAGATCGAACCCAAAGCTAAGCACTTCTCCCATGGCAAGAACTACCAATCTAGTTGGCCAAACCAAACTGATAATTAGAAGAGACTTGCAAATTTAACCAATCATACATAAAAGAATTCAGAAGATTCAAATATTATTCATAGATAGACTTGATCATAAACCCACAATTCATCGGTCTCAACAAACACACCGCAAAAGAAGAAGATTACATCGAATAGATCTCCACAAGAGAGGGGGAGAACATTGTGTTGACATCCAAAAAGAGAGAAGAAGCCATCTAGCTAATAACTATGGACCCGAAGGTCTGAGGTAAACTACTCACACTTTATCGGAGAGGCTATTATGATGTAGAAGCCCTCCGTGACGACGGCCCTCTCCGGCGGAGCTCCGGAACAGGTCCCAAGATGGGATCTCGTGGATACAGAAAGTTGCGGCGGTGGAATTAGGTTTTTGGCTCCCTATCTGTTCGTTTGGAGGTACGTCGATACAGAAAGTTGGGGGTACGTGGATATATATAGGAGGAAGAAGTACGTCGGTGGAGCTTCGAGGGGCCCATGAGGCAGGGGGCGCGCCCCCCACCCTCGTGACCGACTCTCTGATGCCTTGGCGTAGGTTCCAAGTCTCCTGGGTCTTATCCGGTGAGAAAATCACGTTCCAAAAAGGATTTTTCTGTTTGGACTCCGTTTGATATTCCGTTTCTTCGAAACAATGAAATAGGCAAAAAAACAGCAATTCTGGGTCGGGCCTCCGGTTAATAGGTTTGTCCCAAAAATAATATAAAAGTGGAAAATAAAGCCCAATATAGTCCAAAACTGTAGATAATATAGCATGGAGCAATCAAAAATTATAGATACGTTGGAGACGTATCACTAGCCCTCCGGATCGAGCACAACTTCGGTAAACTGACGAGGCCCAAAGAAAAAGTTGCGCTCGGATGAAAGGTTTGAGATCACAGCAATCGCGCACGACGGCCAACCGATTGAACCCGTCCGGACAAAGGAAGCATTTGCTGCTCAGTGCGGGGTTCTTGTTAGGGACAAGATCCCGATCAGCATCCACCGATGGTATAAGCCTAAGAAGGAAGACCCTGAGGTGTCTTATGTCAATGATATGCAGAAAGATGATCTTTGGATTGAGCTGAAGGCAAATTTCACCCTACCGCCAGAGGAGGATCCGGAGAAGCCAGTTAAAGAGCAATTAATCAAGTCTCATGCTCTTAAGAAGATGGCAGACCTATTCAGGAGGTGGAAGAATGAGCTGAAAATGTTTGTCGACAAAGAAGAGACACCAGAATTCATCGGCAAATATGAGAAGATCAGAGATCACTGGCCCGCATTTGTGTCCCACAAGACATCAAAAAAGAGTAAGAAGATGTCAGCGACAAACATGAAAATGCTGCGAAGAAGAAGCTTCACCATCGCACGGGTCAGGTGGCTACCTCAAAGCCCGGCCTAAATGGGCCAAGGCTGAGAATGATCTGCTTGATAAAGGGATCGAACCAGAGACAATGAACTGGCCAGACCGTTGCCGGACTTGGTTCTTCGGGGCTGGCGGGACCTTGGATCCTGTATCAGGGAAGTGCGTTTGAACGGACGAGCAAATGAGAATAACAATCATGAGGATTCGGCACTATATCAATGCAGCGCAGCAAGGGACGTTCGTTCCAGACAGAGAGAACGATGAGCTCACAATGGCCCTCGGGAATCCTGAGCACCCTGGACGGACACGAGGCACGCCAGGCTCCGTTCCGTGGAAGGCTGGTTTTCCGAACACAGGCGGTTACAAATGCCAGGAGAGGAGGAAAAAAGTGGAGCAGACCCAAATTCAGAAGCTGCACGAAAGGGTTCAAGCGCTAGAGGAACGAGAAGTAGCTCGCAGCAAGCGGAGAAGCAGCGTGGCTTCCACCGAGCTGCTTCAGCCGGAGCATGTCTTGACGGCTCCTGCTAGCTACCCCGTGGATGCTATCAAGGAGTCTCAACATTGCCACCTTATGGCGCAATGGCAGAACTTCAAAGTCAAGGCGGTTGTCGGCTCTGTCCGACCTCTTGAACCCGGCGCAACTTTTCACCGTCGTCCGATTCCAGAAGGATATGCTAGGGTGACGGTGGACTAAAAATAACGGAGGGATTTGAGGACCTCCAGCTTGACCACCCTACCGGTGAAGGGGAGACTCGGCTGGGTTCTTGTCTGAGGACTCCATGCCTATGGCGGAAGTAGCTCATCAACCTTCCGAACTGGAGCCTCCGCCTCCTCCTCCTCCTCCGGCGAGTAAGGGAACTCCGCCTCCTCCTCCGGCGAGTGATCAGGGCACTGATCAGCCTCCTTCTCAGGCGCATGGCGGCACTCCACCTCCTTCTCCGCCTGCGCCGGCGCGCCCGAGCAGCCAACCTCCTCCTTCTCCGCCTCGTCAGCAAGGGCGGGAGAGACCCGCCGCCGCTCCGGCTGCTCTGGCGCTTCATAGTCCTTCTCCTCCGCCTCGTAAGCAAGGAAAGAAGATAGCCGCAGCCGCTCCGTCTGCTCTGCCGGCGTCTAGCAGTACAACCAGAGGTGGGAGGCAATACATATTCGGTCCTTCTCCGAAGACTGTAGAGAAGTTACCATACGAGAGGACCCCGGAGGAGAACGCGAAGATCGTGCGAGCCGAAGTGACGAACTTCTTTCCAGGGGTGAAAGCAAAGAAACATCCACCTCCGGAGGAGAAGGTAGATCCGGTGAAAGCGAAGCGCACTCTGGCTGCCCTGACAAAACCACCAAAGTCTCCGCTGAAAGGCAACTATGAGCGCACTATTGGAAAGACATTTGTCGAAGAGGAGCGGTCGGGAAGTATAGTCAGTGATCAAAGGTTAAAAGAACGATGAGCTGGGAAAAAATTGCCCAGCTCGGCGTACAAGCGGACCAATCATGCCCCCCGCTCAAGGTGTCTAGCGACATCGTCGCTAATGATCCGAGGATGGTGCCCGGTTATAGCAATCTTGGATATTACCTGCCCGACGATGTACATTATGATTTCTTGGAGGTGGAGGAACACAGATACGAGTACGAGAAGCCTCTCGTCAAAGATGAAGGATCTATAAAAACGATGATGCGAAGATTCCATGATTGGTACATGAAAACCTGCAGAGAGTCTGGGGGATGAATATTTTGACGCTGAGAGTTAAAGAGGAGCATGACCTCGTTGGAATTGAACTATTGAATGTTCCATTTGAGGAGTTCTTCCAGTTTTTCAATCAAAAGGCCCTCGATAAATTAAAAGTCACTTGCTACTATCTGTAAGTAGTACTACTTCTGTCATTAAGTCTCTCTATATAGGTCAGCTCTTTCATTACATATATTTATAATTATCCTCACTATATTATGCAGATTGAAGATCACCGAATTGAAGAAAAGACAAGTCGGTGATATTGGGTTCATTAACACAAATCTCATAGATGCATATGAGGTTGAATTTCATGCTATAGATACCGAGGCCAACTTGCTATGATCGTTGGTAATAAATGAAAAAAAAGATATAATACTCTTTCCTTACAACTTCAAGTGAGTGTTACTGTCTTGTGCATATTCGGTTTCCCTTATTAGTCCAGGTTATAGTAATGTAATTGATGAGTTATGCATGCGTGCGCAGGTTCCACTATATCCTCCTAGATATTAAGCTTGAGCAGGGACTAGTAACCGTCTTAGACTCGAGACGAAAAGATCCTAAGGAGTATGCGGACATGACTAAAATGCTCGAGAAGTAAGTTAAATCGATCATTATCACACCATATCAGCAACTTTGTTCATTTCCTGATATCTAGTAATTGTTTTCTTTGTCTGGCAGGGTTTGGAGAAAATTCACCAAAAAAGCTCCGGGACTGCCAAAGAAGCTGCAATTTAGACACCTGGAAGTAAGTACTATAGTAGCATGTTCCGCGCATCTCCTAGTGATTCAAGCGATAGTTTCATCAATACCATTTAGCATGCTTGCTTATCAGTTTGATTGACCTCTATTTCTTGTAAAGTAGTTGTGGCAGGATCAAGGGAATGATTTTTGTGGATACTACGTTTGCGAGTCCATACGCCACACGACGTGTGAGCGGGGCTACTGAGGGAGTCCTGGATTAGGGGGTGTTCGGATAGCCGGACTATACCTTCAGCCGGACTCCAGGACTATGAAGATACAAAATTGAAGACTTCGTCCCGTGTCCGGAAGGATCTTTTCTTGGCGTGGAAGGCAAGCTAGGCGTGCGGATATTCGAGATCTCCTACCATTGTAACCGACTCTGTGTAACCCTAACCCTATCCGGTGTTTATATAAACCGGAGGGTTGTAGTCCGTAGGACAACCATTATCATACACAATCATACCATAGGCTAGCTTCTAGGGTTTAGCCTCCTTGATCTCGTGGTAGATCCTCTCTTGTACTACCCATATCATCAATATTAATCTAGCACGAGTAGGGTTTTACCTCCACCGAGAGGGCCCGAACCTGGGTAAAATAAAGTATCCCTTGTCTCCTGTTACCATCCGACCTTGACGCACAGTTCGGGACCCCCTACCCGAGATCCGCCGGTTTTGACACCGACATTGGTGCTTTCATTGAGAGTTCCTCTATGCCGTCGTGATCAGGAAGGATGCCTCTTCCCGTCTTTAAAGACGGCGCCATTACAAAAGGAGCCTTGGCTGTCGGCCATACTCTCCGGCTAGGTGGTTTTCTCGCAACCGCCTGTTCGGCTGTTGCGCCGACGGTGACCTCCCGGGTCATCGAGAGCAACCTCCACGTCGGCTCAGAACTCGCCGAGCAATTGGATCCGATGGAGCTCTCTTCTGTAAACGAGCTCCTGGATCGTATCGCCGCACTGGGCGTCGCTACAAATTACGACCAGGTTGGGCTTAAACCCGATCTAAGAGAAGTTAACTCTCCCCAAGTCACCCACCACGTTGCTGTGGTGGAGACACAATGCGGCGACCCTTCATCTATCTTAAGGACTAGCTACGTCCGAATCCCCGAACCCTCCATGCCGGATATCCGCGGAGGGGAGGATACAATCCAAGACCTGAGCTTAAAATCAGGCAAATCGGATAACATCCAAGACTCCGGATCTCAGAATCCGGAAGTTCTTCGGCCTCCGAACAACAAACTGGGCAAGGTCTCAGATTCAACGAAACCCGCCCGCCCGATCTTAAGCGATCTCTCCCAAATAGCATGGGTTCGCCAGTGTTCGGCGCGGCCAGGACTGGGTTTGTTGCCAAGATGGCCTTTATTTCCTTGAGTCCGGCCGTGGCAGCGTCTATCCACTCGAAGTGTTCGGTGCGCCTAAGGAGGCGGTAAAGGGAGCACCTCTGCGATTGCTACTACCGGATAAGCCGGATGCGTACCTCAGACTGGGTGAAGCCGAAAGCTAGCGTTCTTAAGGGAATATTCGGTCGGTGAACTAAAGATGAACCTTTTTTACTTATACATGCCCCTAGATGTTTTCCTGCATTTGCAGTCCGGACGTGCACTTTAGGGCACGCCACCCCAGCGAAAGGAACCCTTAACGGAACTATTCTCTCTGGAAGATGTTTCTTACTAACCATGTAATATAACATAACTAGTTGGGCACTTGTCTGATAAAGCACTAATGACCCGTACGCCTGGTCTCCACGCATACCTCGGTTCTTATATAACCGTTATGGTATTCGGACACACTCCGGACCATCAGGTCCCGTGGTCGAAGCGAAAAGGTCGGCAACGACAAACGATCTACAATCCGGCTAGAAGGCATTACACATGTCAATTATAAATTACATAGTCATCCTGACTGATTGTATTCCTCTTCTATACCATCTAACAGGCTGTCTAATTTACAGTCCTGCTGGGAATACTTTGCGGCCAATTCTACCTGGCCATACACTAAGCTCACAGGGATCTCCTTCCCGTCAGGCCCCACCGGTCCGACCTCGGCCATGTGATTGGGGTCAGACTTCATAAAGCGGGTCTTCACCATGGCCCAGGCCTCCCTAGCGCCCTGCCGGCAGGCCGATATCGTCCACAACCGGAAGCGCCGCCGAGCTCCCTTCAACTTCTCCGCAAGTTCTCCAAGGCCCTCGGGTATGGAGTGGGCAGGCAACAAGGCTTGGGCAATACCTCGCATCGCCTGCCGAACTCGTTCGTGCAGTTGCGAGAGTTCGGGAAGAAGATCGCCCGTTGAACCGGGCATCTCCTTTGCAGGACGACCTGTCAGCATACCTACAGACATAACTCTGTTAGTCGTCTTCCTCGCCGAACTCCTTTTTCAAGAGTTCGCTTAAGCACTTACTAAAAATGTCGCGTCGAAGTCGCTGATTCTCCTTATTGGAGTCCGACAGCTGGCCACGAACATCTTTTAGTTCAACATCCAGCCTGGTGTTAGCATCTTGGAGATCATTCTTCTCCCGCCTCACCTTTGTTAGCACGCTTTCACCAGCCTTTAACCGGCGTAGAAGCTGTTGCCTATCCGGATCGAGTCCGGCGCCATCTGCAATACCATTTGTCAGATTGGCACTTAAATCCGTACAATACTAAATATTCTGGTGTATTGTTTACCTGCAGGGGTCTCTTTAGACCCCCCCTGCTGCCGTTAGTGCGGCCTCTAGTTGGGCCCTGCACCTTTCCAGCTCCTGGGACAGCGCGGTGTTCTTCTCAGTAAGAAACTGCATGTTATATGATTCTCGAATCAGTTATTTCCACTGCTTCAAGTCTCGGGGGCTACTGGCATATCTATATTTACCAAAAATATCTTACCAGTATGTCTTTTACGTACTGCTCCGTGGCTCTGGCTAAACCATTTTGAGCGGCACGGAGGTACGCGTCTCCTGAATTGAAGGCATTTAAAGCCTCCTGGGAGAAACAAGCGTCGCGAAGAACTGTCCGGCGACGCCTGTGGTTCATGGCACTCTCCACCTCGGAATGGGTGGCAGACAGCCTGTCCGCATCCTCTGATGGAGGAGCGTCCGGTGCGTGCCTTGCGCGGGCCTCCGCCTCCGGGCCGGGCGTTGGAGTCTGGCTGGTGGAGGCGCGGTTGGCAACTTCTCCGGATATAGTCCGGCGAGGTCTCTTCGTCCTGAAGATAGCACGAATGTTAATATACCCTGGAGGAGTAAAACACCAGGGAAAAAGAGAGGGTACGCCATACCTTTGCTCTGGCACCTCAGACCGGACTACGTTCCTTTTTGCCCCACGGGGCCCTGCGGCCCCCCGCCGGCTAGCTGCAGCGGGGTCGGCTTCCCCCCTCGGGAATCTCCCCTACAAAGAACGGTTGTTGTCAGAACAACCAAACCCATGAAAACGGAACCCCTCTAAAGGGGGTAAAGCTCCGGTATTTGTCACCTGGGAGGCCGGGATTAACCCTGGGTAATCAGCTATAATAGCTACCAAGGTATCATCCTTGCTTAGCTGATGAAACACTCCGTCGATGAATTCCACCGCTAAGTCCGGATCCTCTTCGGAGTCCGGATCGAGGGACCGTTCTGGGTCCTCTGGCTGTGGAGGACGGCTGTTTATGTTTTTTACCTCCTGACGCAGGTCCTGCATTGAAGTCGTTAGACTGCCTATTTAATCATGGGAATGTAAAATGAACAGGGAAGCACGACTGTCGGCTTACCCAATTCGGAGGACTATACATGGAAAATCCGCCCTGCGGGTCAACGCGGAGGAATTCCTCTTCTTCTCCCTTGTACAAAGAGGATAAGATCTTCATTAGAGCGGCAGGCGAGTCCGGCCCTTTACGGCCGTAACGGGTGGCGTCATCTTCCTCGTTGAAATCCCACATGGGGTGGCTTCTGTATTGGAGCGGCTGCACCCCCCGCATAATGCATATGGCCATGACTTTAATCATGGTTAGTCCGGAGTGAGCCAGTAGCTTAATCCGGCCCATTAAATAAAGGACGTCTCTGTCATTCTCTCTCTGAGAGCTCCGAGGGCGCCAGCTCAGGCGTTTCTTCAGGGGAGCATTGTTGAACTCAGGGAGACCAGCTCGGATAGGCTCCGGCAGGGGGACGTCGTCTATGTAGAACCATTCTGAAGGCCAGTCCTTGGACGCCTTCTTCGGGGTTCCGGACGGGTATCCGGTCCCGGCGATGCGCCATACTTCGGCTCCGCCCACTTGATATATGTGTGACGCCCGGATAATTACGCTACAATGAACCTCTGCTAATGATGTCAGGTCACCTCGTTTACTGTTGATAATCTCGCTTAGTTCAAAAATTATTCGGAATTCAAATTATAATAAAGTCAAACTAGAAAAGTTTTCAAAAGTCAAAACTAAAAAAATAGAAACGGTGACAAATAAATCACAAGTGATTATGGTGGAGAAACCACATTTTTATAAAATGTTTAACTACTCTAAAATAATTAAACCAGTAGGTAAAACAATTAAGTAAATGTAGCTTGTATTTTATAAAATGCTAAACTATATTATTTGGGGGTTAAATCTTTTTGTAGCAGAGGTATAATTAGTGATACTATTATAGGTACAACTTTTATGTTTTATGAAACTAAAATAAAACAAAACAGTAAAAGGAAAGATAAGAAAAAGGAAATAAATCAAAGGACAAAAAAAATAGAAAACAGAAAAAAAAGGTGGAAACCCTCTAGCCCAACTCACCCCCGCTCCCCTGTTCCTTGTCGCCGTGGCTGTGGCCGATGCCCGCCACGGCACCGGCCGGCGCCATGGCGGCCATCCGTCGGCGCTCGCGGCCTACTTAACCACGGCCACCCCCAAACCCTAACCTTTCCCCCCGATCCCCCTTCTCTCCTCGAGCCCGACGCCCGCCCGCGCCCCGGGCGCCCGACGCCGACGCCGTTCGTCCTCGCCGGAGTGGCCTCCGCGCCTCACCGCCACTGTCGCCCGTCTCCGCCGTCGTCCCCGTCTTCCCCCTCGACGGACTCCTTCGCGCCCCGCTGACCCCCGTTCGACTACAACGATGAGTTCGACCCGGGAAGGACTTCACCGAGCAGATCGAGCGCGTCTTCATCCTTCGGTCGCCGGTGTTCTTCCTCAAATCCGGCCACCCCTGCGCTACTAACCTTTCGCCGGGCCATCGTGTGCCTTCCCAGTGAGCTGCCATTCCTTCCCCCCTATTTCCCTTACGCATGCATCGCCGTAGCCGCGCCTGTTCGCCCCGGTCGCCCTGAACTGGAGCTCTGCTCCCGCTCGTGCTCAACCGCACCTCGTCGCGCCCTCTGCCTCCAGTGCGCACACGCTAGCCTGTTGTCGCTCCCGCCCACGTGCGTTGTCGCTGCTGCCCTGCTGCTCGCCACGGTCGTAGCCCTCACCCTCCCGTGGCTGCACCGGAGCTCTGCTCCCCCCCCTCGCGCTCATGCACCGCCCCGCCTCTGCTCGCCCCTCCGTCGCAGCGCCCGCGCCCCCCTGGCCTCTCCTGCCCGCGTGCACCGACGCCCCTGGACGCGTCTGTCGCGCTGCTGCTAGCTACTCCCGCCACTGCCTGCTGATGCTGCTACTGCGCCACTACTGCTGCTGCTCCCCTCGCATGCGCGCGGCCGCAGCCGCCGACTGCCGTCGCTGCATGTTGCTGCCCTGTGCTGCGTACTGCTGCCCAATACTGCTGCTGCCCATGCGCTGTTGCTGCTCATGCCGCCGCTACTCTACTACTGCCGCTAGCTGCTGTTGGTGCTTGGCCATGGCCGCCAGCGCCCCATGTGTGTGCTTGTGCGTGAGCACAGCCACACAATGGATGGCTAGTGCCACTGCTATATGGGGCTGGGCCTAATTAGATTAGGATCTAACTGCTGATTAATGCCATCCTACTATTAGTAGTCACTGATGTTGGGCCCCGTTGCCTAAAGAAAACAATTAAAACAGTCTAATTGAAGTGAAGGCAATGACATGTGGGACCTGCTGGCACTGTTCATATATTGACCTGTCAACCTTTGACTGGGTCAACACAACCTCACTGGCCCCACTGTCATACAGTCGGGCTAGAATAGCACTAGGTGACAAAAGTATTTTCTGCTTTTAATTCGAATTAAAACAAATTTTAAAAATAATTAAAATTTTAGAAAATCATATAAAATAAACCGTAGGTCGGATGAAAAAACTTTGTACATGAAAGTCGATCAGAACGACAAGACAAACCCGGATACGCAGCCCGTTCGTCCACTACACATTCCTAACATATCAAACTCACAACTTTTCCCCCTCCGGCTCCTCTGCTCGAAAACGCGAAACCCCGGGAAAACTTTTCCGGATGTTTTCCCCCTTCACCGGTATCATCCCATACCGCGTTATGGCACCTCTAACCCCGTTACTTGTCATGTCATGCATCACTATGCATCTGCTTGCTTAAATATTTATTGTTTCTCCCCCCTCTTCTCTCGCTAGACACCGAGACCGACGCTGCTGCTGCCCCGTTCGACAACGGAGTTGACGATCCCTCTCTCTTGCCAGAGCAACCAGGCAAGCCCCCCCCCCTTGATCACCAGATATCGCCTACTCTCCTCTATACTGCTTGCATTAGAGTAGTGTAGCAGGTTACTGCTTTCGTTATTCCTATCCTGATGCATAGCCTGTCTTTGATACTGCTGTTGATACCTTTACCTGCAATCCTACTTGCTTAGTATAGGATGCTAGTGTTCCATCAGTGGCCCTACACTCTTGTCCGTCTGCCATGCTATACTACTGGGCCGTGATCACTTCGGGAAGTGATCGCGGACATATACTATATACTTTACACTGTTACATTATCTATGATACTGTTCGGAGTTGGGGGCTGAAGGGGCAGGTGGTTCCACCCAGGTAGTGGTGGGCCTGGGTTCCCGACGGCCCCTGACTGTTACTTTGTGGCGGAGTGATAGGCAGGTTTGAGACTACCTAGGAGAGAGGTGATCCTGGCCCTGGTCGGCGTTCGCGGATACTTAACACGCTTAACGAGATCTGGGTATTTGATCTGAGTCTGGCCATTTGGTCTATACGCACTAACCATCTACGCGGGAGTAGTTATAGGTATCCCGGCGTCGTGGTATCAGCCGAAGCCTTCGTGACGCCAGCGATTGAGTGGCGCGCGCCGGATTGGACTAGAACGCCACTAGGCTAGGTCTGCTTCCGGCCGCGTTCGCAACGTGCAGGTGTGCTCAGGGCGATGGGCCCAGACCCCTGCGCGCATAGGTTTAGACCGGCGTGCTGACCGCTCTGTTGTGCCTAGGTGGGGCTGTGACGTGTTGATCTTCCGAGGCCGGGCATGACCCAGGAAAGTGTGTCCGGCCAAATGGGATCAAGCGTGTTGGGCTATTTGGTGCACCCCTACAGGGAAGTTAATCTATTCGAATAGTCGTGTCCCTCGGTAAAAGGATGACCCGGAGTTGTACCTTGACCTTATGACAACTAGAACCGGATACTTAATAAAACACACCCTTCCAAGTGCCAGATACAACCCGGTGATGGCTCTCCAACAGGGCATCGAGGAGGGGATCGCCGGGTAGGATTATGCTATACGATGCTACTTGGAGGACTTCAGACTGCTCTCTTCTATATGCTGCAAGACGGAGGCTGCCAGAAGCATAGTCTTCGACAGGATTAGATATCCCCCTTTTATTCTGGCATTCTGCAGTTCAGTCCACTGATATGGCCCCTTACACATATATCCATGCATATGTAGTGTAGCTCCTTGCTTGCGAGTACTTTGGATGAGTACTCACGGTTGCCTTGTTTCCCCTTTTCCCCATCTCTATATCCGATTGTTGCAACCAGACGATGGAGCCCAGGATCCAGACGCCACCGTCGACGACGACTCCTTCTACACTGGAGGTGCCTACTACTACGTGCAGCCCACTGACGACGACCAGGAGTAGTTAGGAGGATCCTAGGCAGGAGGCCTGCGCCTCGTTCGATATGTATCCCAGTTTGTGCTAGCCTTTTTAAGGCAAACTTGTTTAACTTATGTCTGTACTCAGATATTGTTGCTTCCGCTGACTCGTCTATGATCGAGCACTTGTATTCGAGCCCTCGAGGCCCCTGGCTTGTATTATGATGCTTGTATGACTTATTTTATTTGTAGAGTTGTGTTGTGATATCTTCCCGTGAGTCCCTGATCTTGATCGTACACATTTGCGTGCATGATTAGTGTATGATTGAATCAGGGGCGTCACAAGTTGGTATCAGAGCCGACTGCCTGTAGGAATCCCCCTTCCACACTCCTTGGCCAAAGTCGAGTCTAGACATTGCAAAAACTTTTACTAACATGGCTGTGTGTCTTACGGGCACACGTCGCCATTGGGTGGTAGTAGGATCTTTTACTCCTCGACCTTTACTCTGGGATTCTGAACTCTCTTCTATTCGGGTTAAATGATTTTAAATAAAATCTAACTTTAGGTTCTCGAAAATACTTCTCCCGAAGAGGCCCTTCAGTCCAGATGATCACCGACTGCACCAGAAGATTTCGGAGATACTCTTTGATATTCTCTCGAGACTTTGTGCCCATCACTTTTGCTATTCCCGACCATTGATAAATCCTTATGGATAACAACTTACACCTGCCATTCATACGATCATCTCCCATTGATCTTGTTATTACAAGATACCCCAAAGTTTTCTCTATTGTTCCGAGAATACTTTGTGCCTACTGCCTTGCTGTTCTTTGTCACTTGAATACCCCTACGGATAATTCACGCACTTATCGAGTATCCGCTCATCCCCCAGTTGATTCATGTATGTCACTAATCTTCGATATACCATTCGATCTTCCGAAAATCCTCAGGAGCCTATTGCTCTTGAATTCTTGCTTGCTTGCATTATGGTTAATCCCATAAGCCTCGTAATCATATTGGCATCCCTTGTCATTATCATTTTGAGTCTGTTGATTCGAAATGTTGCGAACGCTCGCAATCCTCAATCAGATCCTAAAATTCATTCTTTCGGCTCAGACGTCATTTTAAACATGAGATGGATCCCGACCAATCATATTGCCATCGATTGTACCCCTAAGTCTATTCTACTTATCCATCCTTGATCAGAGCAATTGCTCCTGATCCCTTGATTTGAAAATCATAATTCCTTTGCTATTTAAACGTTGAATTATTCAGATGTTCTATAAACCGATGCATTGCATTCTTTCTTCCTATGATTGGGTATCGATACTCACATCAGCTCCATTGTGGATCGCCATATCCACTGTTGGATTATTATCCGACAATGTCCTTCATAATTAATCACCTTGTGAGTTCCTTCTCCGATACATAATTCCTTTGGTAAATGGTATCCTCTCCTTTTGTCAATCATGCTCTGCTTTCGAGCTAGTGATATTTACTCTTGAAGCTTGTGGTATATGTTCCTAAGAAGCCCCGATGGGTTGAACCAATGCCTTCCCTAATATGTGCAAACCCGAAAGATTTCACGGGTCATACTTATCTGGTATCGCACCAGGTAAAACTTTCCACAACTAATGTCATTTTCAAAATACGAGAGGTCATTGTAAGGTTATGCATTGAAGAAGTGGGAGTCGACCTTGAACCTTTGTGTTCATGCCCATGGAGGCGATGTAGATCATATCATTAAAGCTTCTCTTCAATTAAATATTCCCTTGGTATAAGTTCATCTTATATCTGGGGTTTGGCCTTTTGCACTCATTGTTCCGGCCATGTTCTCCTTTTGAATACCATTTCTCGGACAAGTTGAAGTACTTGCCTTCTACAGATCATTGCACCTGTCCAACCTTTACTTTGATCTACCTTCGAGTATTACCCCTTGGTATCTCGAGGATATCAAACCACTGCACTTCATCTTATGAATTTCTGATGAAGTAGTACCCTTCCCCGTCATAGTCACTCCACGGGTTCTAGGTTGTCGTCAACCAAGAACACCGAGTTGTGAATCGAATCAACACTAAGATTCAATACTCCCAGTACTTTGTTGTGGAGAAGTTTAATACTCCTTCACGTCACTACTAGCCTGATCGGCTACCTCACTATCGTGCTAGTTTAACTATGCTACCTGGTCCTTAATCCCGGAGCACAACTTTCGATGATGAGCTAATCTTACGTTGATTTTCCTTATCATATCATTTCGCCTTGGACAGCAAGCTTGATTTCAAGTTTATATCGTATATGTGGTTTCAATAATTTTTCGCTGCATCATGTCATGTTGCTTGATGCAGTTGTTGTTTGATTGCTTCTTCGTGGAGCCTCTCGACAAAATTTGTTGTGATCGTCACCAACATTTGACCCCTTTCATGATATCGATCGAATTCATGATGATAAGTACCATTCTCGTCCCTTGGTAATATGAGTTGCCACCGACAACCTCCTTACTCCCTTTCATCGCAAACTTGTTCATGTTATGGATGCAATTTGCTTTCCAACTTGTATTTTGATCTACCTTGAAGTAGTAATGTCTTTTATGTCAAGGATGTTGTGAGGATTGCACCACCTCTTTAAGAATTCTTGACATAGTAGTGCTTCTCGCCATCTTCGTTCATTTCTTGGTCCGCCTCGTTCAACAAGCAGGAAAATGGTTCTCTTCGTCCCTCGCCCTTGGTACCGACATTGTTGCCAACATAAATGGCAGGCTACCCCCTGACATACCTTACTATCGTGACCGTGCAAGATGTCAGCACCCTTGCTACTTTTAACCCACATGGTGGGCCCATAACCCACAGATCCACATGATCGAAACCTGACTCTCCTGTACACCCTGTTGTCACAGTTAATCCTCGCGCTGGACTTCGTATGTAATTCACGGGCCACCTGCCTAGTGATCTATTCTGGATCAAACACAAAACTTATTACCATTGCTCTGGACCCTCTTTTACACTTTGTTTCAGGCTTCAAACGATTGCCTACCTGTTTGAAACTTCTCATGGTACTTTCTTAGTTGCTCTCGGCATTTTCTTAAGTTTTAGTTCGAGAGTTACTTACCGCCACCTTCCCCGATGTTAGCTACCAGATAGTCAACCCTGCAGGTCCGTTCTCCCGGAATACCCGCCCTTTATTCTTTCGTAAGTACGATGGAATTCCCGAAGAAAGAATGCCGACTTCATCACGATAACCCGAAACAGAGAAATGAAGACATCAACGTAATGGATCGACCTCTTCGAGAAGAGCAACCAAGACCGAGAAGATCTGTTAGAATTTTCGTAACCCAATCCCTCCCCCCTTACTCCCCTCCTAAATCTCGGGACGAGATTTCTTGTAGTGGAGGAGAATTGTGACGCCCGGATAATTAAGCTACAATGAACCTCTGCTAATGATGTCAGGTCACCTCGTTTACTGTTGATAATCCCGCGTCGTTCAAAACTGATTCGGAATTCAAATAATAATAAAGTCAAACTAGAAAAGTTTTCAAAAGTCAAAACTAAAAAAAGTAGAAACGGTGACAAATAAATCACAAGTGATTATGGTGGAGAAACCACATTTTTATAAAATGTTTAACTACTCTAAAATAATTAAACCAGTAGGTAAAACAATTAAGTAAATGTAGTTTGTATTTTATAAAATGCTAAACTATATTATTTGGGGGTTAAATCTTTTTGTAGCAGAGGTATAATTAGTGATACTATTATAGGTACAACTTTTATGTTTTATGAAACTAAAATAAAACAAAACAGTAAAAGGAAAGATAAGAAAAAGGAAATAAAACAAAGGACAAAAAAATAGAAAACAGAAAAAAAGGGGGAAACCCTCTAGCCCAACTGGGCCTTGGCCAGCTACGCTACCAGGCCGAACTCACCCCCGCTCCCCTGTTCCTTGTCGCCGTGGCTGTGGCCGATGCCCGCCACGGCACCGGCCGGCGCCGTGGCGGCCATCCGTCGGCGCTCGCGGCCTACTTAACCACGGCCACCCCAAAACCCTAACCTTTCCCCCCGATCCCCCTTCTCTCCTCAAGCCCGACGCCCGCCCGCGCCCGGGGCGCCCGACGCCGACGCCGTTCGTCCTCGCCGGAGTGGCCTCCGTGCCTCACCGCCACTGTCGCCCGTCTCCGCCGTCATCCCCGTCTTCCCCCTCGATGGACTCCTTCGCGCCCCGCTGACCCCCGTTCGACTACAACGATGAGTTCGAGCCGGGAAGGACTTCACCGAGTAAATCGAGCGCGTCTTCATCCTTTGGTCGCCGGCGTTCTTCCTCAAATCCGGCCACCCCTGCGCTACTAACCTTTCGCCGGGCCATCGTGTGCCTTCCCAGTGAGCTGCCATTCCTCCCCCCCCATATTTCCCTTACGCATGCATCGCCGTAGCCGCGCCTGTTCGCCCCGGTCGCCCTGAACTGGAGCTCTGCTCCCGCTCGTGCTTAACCGCACCTCGTTGCGCCCTCTACCTCCAGTGCGCGCACGCTAGCCTGTTGTCGCTCCCGCCCGCGTGCGTTGTCGCTGCTGCCCTGCTGCTCGCCACGGTCGTCGCCCTCACCCTCCCGCAGCTGCACCGGAGCTCTGCTCCCCCCCTCGCGCTCACGCGCCGCCCCGCCTCTGCTCGCCCCTGCGTCGCAGCGCCCGCGCCCCCCTGGCCTCTCCTGCCCGCGTGCACCGACGCCCCTAGACGCGTCTGTCGCGCTGCTGCTAGCTACTCCCGCCACTGCCTGCTGATGCTGCTACTGCGCCACTACTACTGCTGCTCCCCTCGCATGCGCGCGGCCGCAGCCGCTGACTGCCGTCGCTGCATGTTGCTGCCCTGTGCTGCGTACTGCTGCCCTATACTGCTGCTGCCCATGCGCTGTTGCTGCTCATGCCGCCGCTACTCTACTACTGCCGCTAGGTGCTGTTGGTGCTTGGCCATGGCCGCCAGCGCCCCATGTGCGTGCTTGTGCGTGAGCACAGCCACACAATGGATGGCTAGTGCCACTGCTATATGGGGCTGGGCCTAATTAGATTAGGATCTAACTGCTGATTAATGCCATCCTACTATTAGTAGTCACTGATGTTGGGCCCCGTTGCCTAAAGAAAACAATTAAAACAGTCTAATTGAAGTGAAGGCAATGACATGTGGGACCTGCTGGCACTGTTCATATATTGACCTGTCAACCTTTGACTGGGTCAACACAACCTCACTGGCCCCACTGTCATACAGTCCGGCTAGAATAGCACTAGGTGACAAAGTATTTTCTGCTTTTAATTCGAATTAAAACAAATTTTAAAAATAATTAAAATTTTAGAAAATCATATAAAATAAACCGTAGCTCGGATGAAAAAACTTTGTACGTGAAAGTTGATCAGAACGACAAGATGAACCCGGATACGCACCCCGTTCGTCCACTACACATTCCTAACATATCAAACTCGCAACTTTTCCCCCTCCGGCTCCTCTGCTCGAAAACGCGAAACCCCGGGAAAACTTTCCCGGATGTTTTCCCCCTTCACCGGTATCATCCCATGCCGCGTTAGGGCACCTCTAACGCCGTTACTTGTCATGTCATGCATCACTATGCATCTGCTTGCTTAAATATTTATTGTTTCTCCCTCCTCTTCTCTCGCTAGACACCGAGACCGACGCTGCTGCTGCCCCGTTCGACTACGGAGTTGACGATCCCTCTCTCTTGCCAGAGCAACCAGGCAAGCCCCCCCCCCCCTTGATCACCAAATATCGCCTACTCTCCTCTATACTGCTTGCATTAGAGTAGTGTAGCATGTTACTGCTTTCGTTATTCCTATCCTGATGCATAGCCTGTCTTTGATACTGCTGTTGATACCTTTACCTGCAATCCTACTTGCTTAGTATAGGATGCTAGTGTTCCATCAGTGGCCCTACACTCTTGTCCGTCTGCCATGCTATACTACTGGGCCGTGATCACTTCGGGAAGTGATCGCGGACATATACTATTACTTTACACTGTTACATTATCTGTGATACTGTTCGGAGTTGGGGGCTGAAGGGGCAGGTGGTTCCACCCAGGTAGTGGTGGGCCTGGGTTCCCGACGGCCCCTGACTGTTACTTTGTGGCGGAGCGACAGGGCAGGTTTGAGACTACCTAGGAGAGAGGTGGGTCTGGCCCTGGTCGGCGTTCGCGGATACTTAACACGCTTAACGAGATCTGGGTATTTGATCTGAGTCTGGCCATTTGGTCTATATGCACTAACCATCTACGCGGGAGTAGTTATGGGTATCCCAGCGTCGTGGTATCAGCCGAAGCCTTCGTGACGTCAGCGACTGAGTGGCGCGCGCCGGATTGGACTGGAACGCCACTAGGCTAGGTCTGCTTCCGGCCGCGTTCGCAACGTGCAGGTGTGCTCAGGGCGATGGGCCCAGACCCCTGCGCGCATAGGTTTAGACCGGCGTGCTGACCGCTCTGTTGTGCCTAGGTGGGGCTGCAACGTGTTGATCTTCCGAGGCCGGGCATGACCCAGGAAAGTGTGTCCGGCCAAATGGGATCAAGCGTGTTGGGCTATGTGGTCCACCCCTGCAGGGAAGTTAATTTATTCGAATAGCCGCGTCCCTCGGTAAAAGGACGACCCGGAGTTGTACCTTGACCTTATGACAACTAGAACCGGATACTTAATAAAACACACCCTTCCAAGTGCCAGATACAACCCGGTGATGGCTCTCGAACAGGGCATCGAGGAGGGGATCGCCGGGTAGGATTATGCTATACGATGCTACTTGGAGGACTTCAGACTGCTCTCTTCTATATGCTGCAAGACGGAGGCTGCCAGAAGCGTAGTCTTCGACAGGATTAGATATCCCCCTTTTATTCTGGCATTCTGCAGTTCAGTCCACTGATATGGCCCCTTACACATATATCCATGCATATGTAGTGTAGCTCCTTGCTTGCGAGTACTTTGGATGAGTACTCACGGTTGCCTTGTTTCCCCTTTTCCCCATCTCTATATCCGATTGCTACAACCAGACGATGGAGCCCAGGATCCAGACGCCACCGTCGACGACGACTCCTTCTACACTGGAGGTGCCTACTACTATGTGCAGCCCGCTGACGACGACCAGGAGTAGTTAGGAGGATCCCAGGCAGGAGGCCTGCGCCTCGTTCGAGCTGTATCCCAGTTTGTGCTAGCCTTCTTAAGGCAAACTTGTTTAACTTATGTCTGTACTCAGATATTGTTGCTTCCGCTGACTCGTCTATGATCGAGCACTTGTAATCGAGCCCTCGAGGCCCCTGGCTTGTATTATGATGCTTGTATGACTTATTTTATTTGTAGAGTTGTGTTGTGATATCTTCCCGTGAGTCCCTGATCTTGATCATACACATTTGCGTGCATGATTAGTGTACGATTGAATCGGGGGTGTCACAATATGGACCCCTCTTGGGAATGGGGCACCAGGCAGAATATCTTCTTCCACAGCGCGAAATGAGCCTCGACGCCTAAAAATAGCTCGCAAAGAGCAACGAAGCCCATGATGTGTAACACGGAGCCGGGCGTAAGGTGGTGCAGCTGGAGGCCATAGAACTCCAAAAGCCCGCGGAGAAAGGGATGAATTGGAAATCCCAGTCCCCTTATTAGATAAGGGACCAGGCACACCCGCTCCCCTTTAGAGGGACTAGGTGTGTTCTCCGCTTGTTGTCCACCTTGATAAGTGGTGAGTCCGGCTCGGACCGAGACCATATAGGCTTGAGGGAGAGATCCCTTGGCTTGGAGCGACACTAATTTGCTGTGCGGGATGGAACAACTCTTCCAGTCTCCAGGGATAGGACTGGAAGGGCGAGAGGAGGAGCTACGGCGGCTGGCCATGTTAGAATGGATCTTTGGTGGAAACGCTCTGATGATTTCTCGCAGAAGGGGAAGGTGTGGTTTGGATCTGAATCCTCATCCTGTTAAATAGGCGGCTCATTTATATGGCTAGGGGCTTGGATGTAAAACTACCCCAGCTTTTTGCATTCGTTTGACACGTGGAAGGCGGCCATTATTGGGCGTGAAAGCCAAGGAGCGCTGCATTATAAAAATCGGACGTTATTCGTACAGGTACACAGGATTCGTAGGAGGAACCCGCCTTGCAATGCCGAAGACGATTTGCGCACCGGACTTGTCGTCAATGAAGCCTGGTTCGGGGGCTACTGAGGGAGTCCTGGATTAGGGGGTGTTCGGATAGCCGGACTATACCTTCAGCCGGACTCCAACACTATGAAGATACAAAATTGAAGACTTCGTCCCGTGTCCGGAAGGATCTTTTCTTGGCGTGGAAGGCAAGCTAGGCATGCGGATATTCGAGATCTCCTACCATTGTAACCGACTCTGTGTAACCCTAACCCTATCCGGTGTCTATATAAACCGGAGGGTTGTAGTCCGTAGGACAACCATTATCATACACAATCATACCATAGGCTAGCTTCTAGGGTTTAGCCTCCTTGATCTCGTGGTAGATCCTCTCTTGTACTACCCATATCATCAATATTAATCTAGCAGGAGTAGGGTTTTACTTCCACCGAGAGGGCCCGAACCTGGGTAAAATTGTTGGGGAACGTAGTAATTTCAAAAAAATTCCTACGCACACGCAAGATCATGGTGATGCATAGCAACGAGAGGGGAGAGTGTTGTCTACGTACCCTCGTAGACCGAAGCGGAAGCGTTGACGCAACGTAGAGGAAGTAGTCGTACGTCTTCCCGATCCGACCGATCCAAGCACCGTTACTCCGGCACCTCCGAGTTCTTGGCACACGTTCAGCTCGATGACGCACCCCTAGCTCGGATCCAGCAAAGCTTCGGGGAGGACTTCAGTCAGCACGACGGCGTGGTGACAATCTTGATGTTCTACCGGCGCAGGGCTTCGCCTAAGCACTGCAAGGATATATTCGAGGTGGAATATGGTGGAGGGGGGCACCGCACACGGCTAAGGAACGATCACGAAGATCAACTTGTGTGTCCATGGGGTGCCCCTTGCCCCCGTATATAAAGGAGCAAGGGAGGGAGGAGGCCGGCCCTATGTTTGGCGCGCCAAGGGGAGTCCTACTCCCACCGGGAGTAGGATTCCCCCTTTCCTAGTCTAACTAGGAGTTCTTCCTTGTAGGGGGAGTAGGAGAGAAGGAAAGGGAAGAGAGAAGGAGAAGGAAGGAGGGGGGCGCCCCCCCTCCGTAGTCCAATTTGGACTAGTCCAAGGGGAGGGGTGCGGCCACCCTTTTGGCCCTTTCTCTCCTTTCCCGTATGGCCCAATAAGGCCCAATACGAATTCCCGTAACTCTCCGGTACTCCGATAAATACCCGAACCACTCAGAACCTTTCCGATGTCCGAATATAGTCGTCCAATATATCGATCTTTACGTCTCGACCATTTCGAGACTCCTCGTCATGTCCCCGATCTCATCCGGGACTCCGAACTCCTTCGGTACATCAAAACTCATAAACTCATAATAACTGTCATCGTAACCTTAAGCGTGCGGACCCTACGGTTCGAGAACAATGTAGACATGACCGAGACACATCTCCGGTCAATAACCAATAGCGGGACCTGGATGCCCATATTGGCTCCTACATATTCTACGAAGATCTTTATCGGTCAGACCGCATAACAACATACGTTGTTCCCTTTGTCCATCGGTATGTTACTTGCCCGAGATTCGATCGTCGGTATCCAATACCTAGTTCAATCTCGTTACCGGCAAGTCTCTTTACTCGTTCCGTAATACATCATCCCGCAACTAACTCATTAGTTGCAATGCTTGCAAGGCTTAAGTGATGTGCATTACCGAGAGGGCCCAGAGATACCTCTCCCACAATTGGAGTGACAAATCCTAATCTCGAAATACGCCAACCCAACATCTACCTTTGGTGACACCTGTAGTACTCCTTTATAATCACCCAGTTACGTTGTGACGTTTGGTAGCACCCAAAGTGTTCCTCCGGCAAACGGGAGTTGCATAATCTCATAGTCAAAGGAACATGTATAAGTCATGGATAAAAGCAACAGCAACATACTAAATGATCGGGTGCTATGCTAATGGAATGGGTCATGTCAATCAGATCATTCAACTAATGATGTGACCTTGTTAATCAAATGACAACTCCTTTGTCCATGGTTAGGAAACTTAACCATCTTTGATTAACAAGCTAGTCAAGTAGAGGCATACTAGTGACACTCTGTTTGTCTATGTATCCACACATGTATTATGTTTCCAGTTAATACAATTCTAGCATGAATAATAAACATTTATCATGATATGTAAGGAAATAAATAATAACTTTATTATTGCCTCTAGGGCATATTTCCTTCAGTCTCCCACTTGCACTAGAGTCAATAATCTAGGTCACATCACCATGTGATTAACTCACATCACCATGTGATTAACTCGATAGTTCACATCATCATGTGATTAACACCCATAGTTCACATTGCCATGTGACCAACACCCAAAGGGTTTGCTAGATTCAGTAATCTAGTTCACATCGCTATGTGATTAACACCCAAATAGTACTACAGTGTGATCATGTTTTGCTTGTGAGAGAAGTTTAGTCAACGGGTCTGCCACATTCAGATCCGTTATGTATTTTGCATTTTTCTATGTCTACAATGCTCTGCACGGAGCTACTCTAGCTAATTGCTCCCACTTTCAATATGTATCTAGATCGAGACTTAGAGTCATCCAGATCGGTGTCAAAACTTGCATCGACGTAACCCTTTACGACGAACCTTTTGTCACTTCCATAATCGAGAAACATATCCTTATTCCACTAAGGATAATTTTGACCGCTGTCCAGTGATCTACTCCTAGATCACTATTGTACTCCCTTGCCAAACTCAGTGTAGGGTATACAATAGATCTGGTACACAGCATGGCATACTTTATAGAACCTATGGCCAAGGCATAGGGAATGACTTTCATTCTCTTTCTATCTTCTGCCGTGGTCGAGTTTTGAGTCTTTACTCAACTTCATACCTTGTAACACAGGAAAGAACTCTTTCTTTGACTGTTCCATTTTGAACTACTTCAAAATCTTGTCAAGGTATGCACTCATTGAAAACTTATCAAGCGTCTTGATCTATCTCTATAGATCTTGATGCTCAATATGTAAGCAGCTTTACCGAGGTCCTTCTTCGAAAAACTTCTTTCAAACACTCCTTTATGCTTTGCAGAATAATTCTACATTATTTCCGATCAACAATATGTCATTTACATATACTTACCAGAAATGATGTAGTGCTCCCACTCACTTTCCTGTAAATACAGGCTTCACCGCAAGTCTGTATAAAACTATATGCTTTGATCAACTCATCAAAGCGTATATTCCAACTCCGAGATGCTTGCACCAGTCCATAGATGGATCGCTGGAGCTTGCACATTTTGTTAGCACCTTTAGGATTGACAAAACCTTCTGGTTGCATCATATACAACTCTTCTTTAATAAATCCATTAAGGAATGCAGTTTTGTTTTATCCGTTTGCCAGATTTCATAAAATGCGGCAATTGCTAACATGATTCGGACAGACTTAAGCATGGATACGAGTGAGAAACTCTCATCGTAGTCAACACCTTGAACTTGTCGAAAACCTTTTGCGACAATTCTAGCTTTGTAGATAGTAACACTACTATCAGCTTCTGTCTTCCTCTTGAAGATCCATTTATTTTCTATGGCTTGCCGATCGTCGGGTAAATCCATCAAAGTCCATACTTTGTTCTCATACATGGATCCCATCTCAGATTTCATGGCTTTAAGCCATTTTGCGGAATCTGGGCTCACCATCGCTTCTTCATAGTTCGTAGGTTCATCATGATCTAGTAGCATGACTTCCAGAACAGGATTGCCGTACCACTCTAGTGCGGATCTTACTCTGGTTGATCTACGAGGTTCTATAGTAACTTGTTCTGTAGTTCTATGATCATCATCATCGACCTCCTCACTAGTTGGTTTTGACGTCACAGAAACTGGTTCCTGTGATGTACTGGTTTCCAACAAGGGAATAGGTACAGTTACCTCATCAAGTTCTACTTTCCTCCCACTCACTTCTTTCGAGAGAAACTCCTTCTCTAGAAAGGATCCATTCTTAGCAACGAATGTCTTGCCTTCAGATCTGTGATAGAAGGTGTACCCAACTGTCTCCTTTGGGTATCCTATGAAGACATATTTCTCCGATTTGGGTTTGAGCTTATCAGGATGAAACTTTTTTCACATAAGCATCACAACCCCAAACTTTAAGAAACGACAGCTTTGGTTTCTTGCTAAACCACAGTTCATATAGTGTCGTCTCAACGGATTTAGATGGTGCCCTATTTAACGTGAATGCAGCTGTCTCTAATGCATAACCCCAAAACGATAGTGGTAAATCGGTAAGAAACATCATAGATTGCACTATATCAATAAAGTACGGTTATGACGTTCGGACACACCATTATGTTGTGGTGTTCCAGGTGGCGTGAGTAGTGAAACTATTTCACATTGTTTAAGTGAAGGCCAAACTCGTAACTCAAATGTTTTACCTCTGCGATCATATCATAGTAACTTTTATTTTCTTTTTACGATGATTCTCTACTTCACTCTGAAATTCTTTGAACTTTTCAAACGTTTCAGACTTATGTTTCATCAAGTAGATATACCCATATCTTCTCAAACCATCTGTGAAGGTTAGAAAATAATGATACTTGTCGCGAGCCTTAATATTCATCGGACCACATACATCAGTATGTATGATTTCCAACAAATCTGTTGCTTGCTCCATTGTTCCGGAGAACGGCGTTTTAGTCATCTTGCCCAAGAGGGATGGTTCGCAAGCATCAAGTGATTCATAATCAAGTGATTCCAAAATCCCATCAGCATGGAGTTTCTTCATGCGCTTTACACCAATATGACCTAAACGGCAGTGCCACAAATAGGTTGCACTATCATTATTAACTTCGCATCTTTTGGTTTCAATATTATGAATATGTGTATCACTACGATCGAGATCCAATGAACTATTTTCATTGGGTGTGTATGTCCATAAAAGGTTCTATTCATGTAAACAGAACAACAATTGTTCTCTAACTTAAATGAATAATCGTATTGCAAAAAACATGATCAAATCATATTTATGCTCAACGCAAACACCAAATAACACTTATTTAGGTTCATCACTAATCCCGAAAGTATAGGGAGTGTGCGATGATGATCATATCAATCTTGGAACTACTTCCAACTTTCATCGTCACTTCACCCTTAACTAGTCTTTGTTCATTCTGCAACTCCCGTTTCGAGTTACTACTCTTAGCAACTGAACCAGTATCAAATACCGAGGGGTTGCTATGAACACTAGTAAAATACATATCAATAATCTGTATATCAAATATACCTTTGTTCACTTCGCCATCCTTCTTATCCGCCAAATACTTGGGGCAGTTCCGCTTCCAGTGACCAGTCCCTTTGCAGTAAACGCACTCAGTCTCAGGCTTAGGTCCAGACTTGGGCTTCTTCACTTGAGCAGCAACTTGCTTGCCGTTCTTCTTGAAGTTCCCCTTCTTCCCTTTGCCCTTTACTTGAAACTAGTGATCTTGTCAACCATCAACGCTTGATGCTCTTTCTTGATTTCTACCTCCATCGATTTCATCATTATGAAAAAGTTCGGGAGTCGTTTTCGTCATCCCTTGCATACTATAGTTCATCACAATGTTCTACTAACTTGGTGATGGTGACTAGTGAATTCTGTCAATCACTATCTTATCTGGAAGATTAATTCCCACTTGATTCAAGCGATTGTAGTACCCAGACAATCTGAGCACATGCTCACTAGTTGAGCGATTCTCCTCCATCTTTTAGCTATAGAACTTGTTGGAGACTTCATATCCCTCAACTCGGGTAGTTGCTTGAAATATTAACTTCAACTACTGGAACATCTCATATGGTCCATGCCTTTCAAAATGTCTTTGAAGTCCCGATTCTAAGCCGTTAAGCATGGTGCACTAAACTATCAAGTAGTCATCATATTGAGCTAGCCAAACGTTCATAACGTCTGCATCTGCTCCTGCAATAGGTCTGTCACCTAGCGGTGCATTAAGGACATAATTCTTCTGTGCAGCAATGAGGATAAACCTCAGATCACGGATCCAATCCGCATCATTGCTACTAATATTTTTCAACACAATTTTCTCTAGGAACATATCAAAATAAACATAGGGAAGCAACAACGCGAGCTATTGATCTACAACATAGATATGCCAATACTACTAGGACTAAGTTCATGATAAATTAAAGTTCAATTAATCATATTACTTAAGAACTCCCACTTAGATAGACATCCCTCTAATCCTCTAAGTGATCACGTGATCCAAATCAAACTAAACCATAACCGATCATCACGTGAAATGGATTAGTTTTCAATGGTGAACATCATCATGTTGATCATATCTACTATATGATTCACGCTCGACCTTTCGGTCTCCGTGTTCCGAGGTCATATCTTATATGCATAGCTCGTCAAGTATAACCTGAGTATTCCGCGTGTGCAACTGTTTTGCACCCGTTGTATTTGAACGTAGAACCTATCACACCCGATCATCACGTGGTGTCTCAGCACGAAGAACTTTCGCAACGGTGCATACTCAGGGAGAACACTTCTTGATAATTAGTGAGAGATCATCTTATAATGCTACCGTCAATCAAAGCAAGATAAGATGCATAAAAGATAAACATCACATGCAATCAATATAAGTGATATGATATGGCCATCATCATCTTGTGCTTGTGATCTCCATCTCCGCAGCACTGTCATGATCACCATCGTCACCGGCGCGACACCTTGATCTCCATCGTAGCATCGCTGTCGTCTCGCCAATCTTATGCTTCTACGACTATCGCTACCGCTTAGTGATAAAGTAAAGCATTACAGGGCGATTGCATTGCATACAATAAAGCGACAACCATACGGCTCCTGCCGGTTGTCGATAGCTCGGTTACAAAACATGATCATCTCATACAATAAAATTTAGCATCATGTCTTGACCATATCACATCACAACATGCCCTGCAAAAACAAGTTAGACGTCCTCTACTTTGTTTGTTGCAAATTTTACGTGGCTGCTACGGGCTGAAGCAAGAACCAATCTCACCTACGCATCAAAACCACAACGATACTTCGTCAAATAGACTCCGTTTTAACCTTCTCAAGGACCGGGCGTAGCCATACTCGGTTTAACTAAAGTTGGTGAGACAGTCTCCCGCAAGCCATCTGTGTGCAAAGCACGTCAAGGGAACCGGTCTCGCGTAAGCGTACGCGTAAGGTTGGTCCGGGTCGTCTCATCCAACAATATCGCTGACCCAAAGTATGACATGCTGGTAGGCAGTATGACTTGTATCGTCCACAACTCACTTGTGTTCTACTCGTGCAAATAACATCAAACCATAAAAACCTAGGCTCGGATACCACTGTTGGGGAACGTAGTAATTTCAAAAAAAATCTTACGCACACGCAAGATCATGGTGATGCATAGCAACGAGAGGGGAGAGTGTTGTCTACGTACCCTCGTAGACCGAAGCGGAAGCGTTGACGCAACGTAGAGGAAGTAGTCGTACGTCTTCCCGATCCGACCGATCCAAGCACCGTTACTCCGGCACCTCCGAGTTCTTGGCACACGTTCAGCTCGATGACGCACCCCTACCTCGGATCCAGCAAAGCTTCGGGGAGGAGTTCAGTCAGCACGACGGCGTGGTGACAATCTTGATGTTCTACCGGCGCAGGGCTTCGCCTAAGCACTGCAACGATATATTCGAGGTGGAATATGGTGGAGGGGGGCACCGCACACGGCTAAGGAACGATCACGAAGATCAACTTGTGTGTCCATGGGGTGCCCCTTGCCCCCGTATATAAAGGAGCAAGGGAGGGAGGAGGCCGGCCCTATGTTTGGCGCGCCAAGGGGAGTCCTACTCCCACCGGGAGTAGGATTCCCCCTTTCCTAGTCTAACTAGGAGTTCTTCCTTATAGGGGGAGTAGGAGAGAAGGAAAGGGAAGAGAGAAGGAGAAGGAAGGAGGGGGGGCGCCCCCCCTCCCTAGTCCAATTTGGACTAGTCCAAGGGGAGGGGTGCGGCCACCCTTTTGGCCCTTTCTCTCCTTTCCCGTATGGCCCAATAAGGCCCAATACGAATTCCCGTAACTTTCCGGTACTCCGATAAATACCCGAACCACTCAGAACCTTTCCGATGTCCGAATATAGTCGTCCAATATATCGATCTTTACGTCTCGACCATTTCGAGACTCATCGTCATGTCCCCGATCTCATCCGGGACTCCGAACTCCTTCGGTACATCAAAACTCATAAACTCATAATAACTGTCATCGTAACCTTAAGCGTGCGGACCCTACGGTTCGAGAACAATGTAGACATGACCGAGACACATCTCCGGTCAATAACCAATAGCGGGACCTGGATGCCCATATTGGCTCCTACATATTCTACGAAGATCTTTATCGGTCAGACCGCATAACAACATACGTTGTTCCCTTTGTCCATCGGTATGTTACTTGCCCGAGATTCGATCGTCGGTATCCAATACCTAGTTCAATCTCGTTACCGGCAAGTCTCTTTACTCGTTCCGTAATACATCATCCCGCAACTAACTCATTAGTTGCAATGCTTGCAAGGCTTAAGTGATGTGCATTACCGAGAGGGCCCAGAGATACCTCTCCCACAATTGGAGTGACAAATCCTAATCTCGAAATACGCCAACCCAACATCTACCTTTGGTGACACCTGTAGTACTCCTTTATAATCACCCAGTTACGTTGTGACGTTTGGTAGCACCCAAAGTGTTCCTCCGGCAAACGGGAGTTGCATAATCTCATAGTCAAAGGAACATGTATAAGTCATGGATAAAAGCAACAGCAACATACTAAATGATCGGGTGCTATGCTAATGGAATGGGTCATGTCAATCAGATCATTCAACTAATGATGTGACCTTGTTAATCAAATGACAACTCCTTTGTCCATGGTTAGGAAACTTAACCATCTTTGATTAACAAGCTAGTCAAGTAGAGGCATACTAGTGACACTCTGTTTGTCTATGTATCCACACATGTATTATGTTTCCAGTTAATACAATTCTAGCATGAATAATAAACATTTATCATGATATGTAAGGAAATAAATAATAACTTTATTATTGCCTCTAGGGCATATTTCCTTCAAAAATAAAGTATCCCTTGTCTCCTGTTACCATCCGACCTTGACGCACAGTTCGGGACCCACTACCCGAGATCCGCCGGTTTTGACACCGACATCTACTCTGACGAACAATATGAAGTGTGTCAGCAATAATATTCACAATTTTAATTTATTACCATCATTTGTGTTGAGTTTCATTTATTAATTTATATATGTATTGACCCCCTTCTTCAAATTAGATCTTTCGGATGCGGGATGAACTCCTACCACCAGATCGTATGCGAGCAATTCAAGAGGAATTGGCAGCATTCTTCCTTGACCACGTGATCGCTGAAGACGGAGAATACTATGTGGACCATGTGTTCATATATAATTAGGAGATTATATTGTAAGAGATAATTATTGTATATATGTAGCCGGTAGTGTCGGATAGATATACGAGAACTTGTTGTTCGACCAATCTCTCGGAGAAGGAGAGGTGGTCGATATCACTTCTCTCTGTATGCATATGTTCATGACGATCTTCTGTTTCCTTCATTTGCTTACTAGCTAGCGTGTCTAGTCCTCTCTATATGTATATAGTACATAGCGTCGACCAAGCACAGAGATAAGAGAGGACACTTCTCTCTATTAATTAGCTAGCTAACACAATATATGAAACACCTAAATTAACCCCCCAAAACCCCCAACCCACCCCCCCCCCCTAAAAAAACAAAAAACCCAGCCCCTGAAATGCTGACGCGTGGATGCCTATTGGTCCCGGTTGGTGCCACCAACCGGGACCAAAGGCCCTCCTGCCTGGGTTCGCCGCATCGGCCACGTGGAGGCCCATCTGTCCCGGTTCGTGTAAGAACCGGGACTAAAGGGCTAGGGCATTAGTAACGACCCTTTAGTCCCGGTCCAACAACCGGGACAAAAGGCCCTTACCAACTGGGACATATGACCCTTTTTCTACTAGTGGGAGCACATTTGTCATGACTAGTGTTTCACATCAACAATAAGTGCTCGGATTGATCGCTTAACATGCATATGACTAATATTAAAGCATTGTACCATCAATACCACATAATAAACAATTTTGAATTTGAATTTTGGGTCAAATTTGAAATTCGGCCAGAATTTAAATAGCATTACACAAATACCAGTTTACACAAACTGAGACAAGTTTGTTATTCTACAACACACATCACCATTACACAAATTTGACATATGAAGTTTTCACTTCTTCTTAGCACTCAATTTCTTCTTCTTCTTCTTACCACTTTTTGATCCTACGACACCTAGTTCACTCAAACTCTTGATTTTCCTAACTGGACTAGCTAGGACAGCTGGAGTTGGCACCACAATATCTACATGAGGCTCATTTTGCACAACGAAGACTCCAGTAGCTTCAATTGGTAATACAACTTGCAATATAAGCTCAGTTTGCATCACATCTGCCGCAAACGCTTCAGTTTGCAGAACATCTTCAGTTTCAGTTTGCAGAACATCTGCCGCAACAGCTTTAGTTTGTAGAACATCTTAAGTTTCAGTTTCAGTTTGCAGAACATCTGCCACAACAGCTTCAGTTTGCACCACATTCTGCACCACATCATCGTCCTAATGTTGGTCATGATGCATCACAAGATCAAAGACTGACTCATTTTGCACCACAACGTCATCCAAATCTTGATCATTTTGCATCACACATCATCCAACTCTTGCTCATTTTGCACCGCAGCATCATCCAACTCTGGTTCATCACCATAACTTCTCTTTTTTCTATAGCCATTGATTCTTGCCTTTTTGATTGCCCAGCAATCTTCAACAACAAAGGGTTGACCTCCACGCTTCCACCTGGAAAACAAAGCTTGTAATTTGGCTAGTAATTCAATACAACACCCAAATTAAAAAAAAACAGAAACGTAAACATACTTTGGCCTTTCAGGAGTGTAACGACATTTTGGAGATCCTTTTCGGTGCCCAAGTTCCTAGCATAGCTTGCATCTATTTTGGTTACCTTTTTGGACCTTTTTGGCTTTGCATCCTTCTTTCCCTTCCCCTTTTTACTACTCCCACCTTTCCGAAACCATGCCTTGAATCTACTCTCTTTAGGCCTGCCAGCTTTTCTTTTTGTTAGGGGAGGACACATGGAAAAATCAATTTCCACTTTAGGCCACTGAGATTGATCTGTAAGTGCTAGAATTGGAGTTGCATATGCAGCCTTGAATCTTGCCACTGAGTAGTATTCATGCAAGTATGGGTGCTTGTTTATCTTGGGTTGGGAGGCCAAGAAAAGTATGGCATGGTCACAAGGTTTCCTGGTGTGTTGCCACTCGAGGCAAGTGCAGTCATGCAACTCAGTGTTAACAACATGCCACCTTCCAGTCTTGGTATCTCTAACTTCAGCACCCCACAATGAAGATTTTTCAACAAACAAATGTGTAAGATTCCTGCTCCTGTTCACCACTTGTTGTACCACTGCAGGAAGCTTATCCCTTGCAGACAATCACCAATCCCTCTTCTCAATTCCCACATGCGCATGATCATGATCCTGATCTGGTCAGCCATGTCATGCACATGCAAGTTCTTTAATTGCTTTATCTTGTTGCTAAAACTTTCTGCCAAGTTATTGTTGATATGCTCACACTTGATGGCACTGTTAAATCCTGACCTGTACCACAATAGAGAATGATAGGTGTTCAACCATGGGCCAAACTCATTGCATGCTGCTTTTATCTTATCAAGATGATATGAATGTGTTTGTTTGGTGTAAGATCTTGCTGCTGGCCACATTCTCCCAAATTATTCCCCTCTGAATTTTTTGATCAAATTCCTCCACATATGGCCGAAGCACTCCCTCTGCTCACAATGAGAAAAAACAATCTTCACTGCATTTCTAGCCCTTTACATGCATCTGTGTGTACTGCCAAAGGTGACACTGGCCCTATGCATCTTTTCAACTGCATCATGAACCATGTCCACGAAACCTCTGTCTCTGACTGAAACAAACCAATAGCAACAGGGAACATCCAGTTGTGTCCATCTACAGCACTGCATGTTGCCAATTGACCATTCCATTTGCCAGTCAAAAAAGATGAGTCTATACTCAAATATGGATGACACCCTCCTTTGAAGCCATCTATGCAAGGCTTTAAAGCCATAAAGAACTTGGAGAAAAGAAATTTACCATCCTCTGTTAGCTCAGTATCTATCTCCACAACACTACAAGGTGACCTCTTTTCCACCTCCGCTTTGAAGTTATAAAGCATCCTAAAAGTATTTGCCGAATCACCATGCCCTCTGTTTTGCTTTCCACACTGTGGTATACTTCACCTTAATGGGGTATGTCTTTTCCAAGTCCACTTTAAGTTTCTTTGTTGTAGTGTTTGGTTTCTTGGCTAAAATTGGAGTGATCTTTTCTGCAATCCAAAGCTGGGATGTCATGGTTGATACTCTCTGTGAACTTGTAATACAAGTATGTGGATTTGGGATTTGATTAACCCTAATGGTACTTCTATCAGGTCGAATTCTAGCAGATATGTACCACTTGCAAGGCCTGGCGCTTCCATCAAAACCTCTGCACCTTGCATAAAATTTCTTTCTGTCAGTCCACATAGTCTTGGCATCAAACTCATGTTTGACTGCATAAATCTAGAAACACATCCCAAACTCCTGCATACTTGGGAACAACTTGCCTACTTCAATAACAGGATTTTCTTTGTCATACACACTTACAAGCTCATCATCATGTGCATCATCTACATCATCTGCGGCATCTTTCATCAGCTATCCATCACCTAGCTTCACCTCTGTATTTCCTGTTTGTCAATGGCGGGCAGTGTGAGCTAGCGCAAGTAGATGACGCACAAAGCGCATAGGTTGGAAAGGATGCACATACCTAGTCGACGTTGTTATCTCTGGTGGCTCCATCGCATCAGGCCCCCTACCCCGTGCTACCTCTTGAGCATGCGTTGGTTTTCCCTTGAAGAGGAAAGGGTGATGCAGCAAAGTAGCGTAAGTATTTCCGTCAGTTTTTTAGAACCAAGGTATCAATCCAGTAGGAGGTCACACGCAAATCGCCTCGTACCTACACAAAAAAATAAGAACCTTACAACCAACGCGATAAAGGGGTTGTCAATCCCTTCACGGCCACTTGCAAAAGTGAGATCTGATAGACATAATAAGATAAATTTTTTTTATATTTTTATGATATAGATTGGAAAGTAAAGATTGGAAAATAAAAGATGGAAGGAATTGTAAATTAATAGTAAAGCAATATGATGGAAGATAGACCCGGGGGCCATAGGTTTCACTAGTGGCTTCTCTCAAGATAGCATAATTTACGGTGGGTGAACGAATTATTGTCGAGCAATTGATAGAAAAGCGCATAGTTATGAGAATATCTAGGCATGGTCATGTATATAGGCATCACGTCTGCGACAAGTAGACCGAAACGATTCTGCATCTACTACTATTACTCCACACATCGACCACTATCCAGCATGCATCTAGAGTATTAACTTCATAAGAACAGAGTAACACATTAGGCAAGATGACATGATGTAGAGGGATAAACTCAAGGAATATGATATAAACCCCATCTTTTTATCCTCGATGGCAACAATACAATACGTGCCTTGTTGCTCATGTTGTCACTGGAAAAGGACACCGCAAGATTGAACCCAAAGCTAAGCACTTCTCCGATTGCAAGAAAGATCAATCTAGTAGGCCAAACCAAACTGATAATTCGAAGAGACTTGCAAAGATAACAAATCATACATATAAGAATTCAGAGGAGAATCAAATATTGTTCATAGATAATCTTGATCATAAACCCACAATTCGTCGGATCTCGACAAACACAGTGCAAAAAGAATTACATCGAATAGATCTCTAAGAAGATCAAGGAGAACTTTGTATTGAGATCCAAAGAGAGAGAAGAAGCCATCTAGCTAATAACTATGGACCCGAAGGTCTGTGGTAAACTACTCACACATCATCGGAGAGGCTATGGTGTTGATGTTGAAGTCTTCCATGATCGAATCCCCCTCCGGCGGAGCGCCGGAAAAGGCCCCAAGATGGGATCTCACGGGTACATAAGGTTGCGGCGGTGGAAATAGGGTTTCGTGGTGCTCTCGGATGTTTTCAGGGTATATGAGTATATATAGGCGAAAGAAGTAGGTCGGTGGAGCCACGAGGGGCCCATGAGGGTGGGGGGCGCGCCTACCACCCTCCCTGCCTCGTGGCCACCTTGTTGCTTCCTTGACGTCCACTCCAAGTCTCCTGGATTGCGTTTATTCCAAAAATAACTCTCCCAAAGGTTTCATTCCGTTTGGACTCCGTTTGATATTCCTTTTGTGCGAAACACTGAAATAGGCAAAAAAACAGCAATTTGCACTGGGCCTTCGGTTAATAGGTTAGTCGTAAAAATAATATAAAAGTGCATAATAAAGCCCATTAAACATCCAAAATAGATAATATAATAGCATGGAACAATCAAAAATTATAGATACGTTGGAGACGTATCACCCCGCACCCAAATCTGGATCAAATCGACCAAAAACAGAGGAAACTGTGGCAATGCGGTGAGATCTAACTCGATAAGGAGGGGAATAGGACAAGGGTTCAGGATTTACTCACCACAGCCGCTGCCGTCGCCGAGAACGACAACTCCGCTGCTACTGTCACCAAAAAAAAAGCTCCGGCACTGTCACCGAGAAAAAAAGCTCCGGCGCCGTCGCCGGCTCTCCGCCGAGAACGAAGAGGAGGGAGCAACGGGTCACTGCTCACCTGATTCAGATAGGCACGGAGCCACATATCACCTGATGCACTGCCAAGTGGGGCCGTAACTAGATGCTCTGTCAAGTGGGACCCACATGTCTTAAACATAATCTCACTCCCGTTGACGACCATTTTAATCGCTCGAGTGGGCCTTGGATATTTGGGCTTCTGAAGCGGGACTACAGCTATTTTTGTCAACCACGTCGCGCTCCTTCTAATTCACGTGAAATGTGTCGCAGAGGAGCTATAAGCCCCTCGACAAATCTATCGTCGGTTGCTACTGTCTGTAAGTGATTTCTTTTTTGTAATTAAGTCTCTAGATAGCTGTAGTGCTCGTTCATTACCTGTAATTATCCTCATTATATTCTTTTATATGCTATTATGCAGAATGAAGATGTATGAAATGAAAAAAAACTGGACACTATGGCATTGGGTTCATTGACCCAAATACCATTAATGAAAGGACATGGTTACAAGAATATGATCGACCATACACAAAGAAAATCTTGCTAAAGTTCTTGAAGCACCTAAATACCCATCATAAATACTACTTCCTTACAACTTCGGGTGAGTCACACTGTCTTGTACTACAAATTTTATTTTTGCTTACTAGATGTTAATAAGTGTAGTTGATGATTATGCACATGCCCGCTTAATTATAGAAACGTGTGCGCATGCAGTTTTCACTGGATCCTGCTAATCATTGAAGTTGACGAGGGAAGAGTTCAAGTACTGGACTCACTTCTTACAGATGTTAATGACTACTCAATCGTGAGGGGGATGGTCGACAGGTAATTCCAATCATTATCGAACTATATGTCAGCCTCTTTAGTTCATTTCCTGATATCAACTAATTAATAACTCCTTTATTCATTTTCTTTGCCGGCGGGCAGGGTTTAGTAAAATTTTATCAAACAGGTTGAAGGCCAATGAAAAAAAAGCTAAAATTGTGTCGACCAAAGGTAATTAATTAAGTAGCTAGTACTGGCTAGCTACCATCTCTTTAATTCTAGTTTCAATACCATTATCATGCTTGATTAATTATTATCTGATTGAATTATATTGTCATAAACGCCCGAAAGCAGGCGTCTGGGAATAATTTATGTGCATACTACGTTTGCGAGAACATTCGCATGATGACGTCCGAAAGGAGCAGAAATGATAGAGACCCATGGGTACGTCTGCCAGAACACTATTCATAATTTTAACATAATTATCTAATATATATACACACAACTAATACATGCATATTGATCTCCTTCTTTAAAGATGAAGAAGATGGGGGATAAGCTCCTACCACCAGTAGCCCTATTCTAATCCCAGGATTAGAATAGTTATTTGGATCACAGCAGCCTTATATAGGGCCCGAAGACAGGTTCCCGAACTTCCCTGAACTGCCGGCCCGGACGACAGGATCCCACCTGAACACCGATCCCGACAGAATCCCACCTGGACCCCGATCCCGATCGAGCCGCCCCTCCCCAACCCCCCTCCTCGCCGCTCCTCCCCTCGATCTCCGGCCTCCGCCATGATTCGCCACCGAAAATCCGCCGGATCCATCGCCTCCCTTCCTTCTCCAGATACTGGCCGACCGGATCGAGCTCCGCCCCCTCCGACTCCACCTCCTGCCCGACAGCCGGCGCGGGCGAGCGAGCGACGGTGGACGCCGACACGAGGGAGCCCGCGTCGCCTGGAGCCGGCGGAGCCGGCGACACCGCCGGATTTCTGCGACGAACGGCCGCCATGGACATCCGGAAGCCTCATCCTCGGTCCATCGTCACCGCCAGACGGCTTGGCAGTGCTCATGGCGGCCAAGGCGCAACCTACGGCGAACAACGCACCCAAGGAAGCATCTCACCGGCGGAGGCCGCATCGGCTACGCATTCAAATCTAAGAACGGTATATGAATTTCCTCCCTGATCTTGCGGACTGCTTCAATCTTACCTTACCTGACCTTCTTGCTTCTTGCAGATGAACTTCGTACCCTCTGCATGACATGGATTGCCATGCGGTTCCTCCCCTACCTCCACGACGAATTGTTCTTAAGGTGGCTTATCAGCTGCTGGAAAAAGGTTGGCCGAACTTCTAGCCAGGGTATGGTTGAACTTCTTCCTTCCTTTGGTTTGTTATTTTCTTACACATATGTGAAGTTCAGGTGGTGTGTGAGCATCAGTCCAGGCTACAAAAGCTTTTTTTTTAATCTATCTACTTACAGCCATGTGAAGTTCTGGTAGTGTGTGAGCCGCAGTCCAGGCTACAAAACAGCATTGTAAAATCTGCCTGCTTACAGGCATGTGAAGTTGAGGTAGTATGTCAGCCTCAGTCCAGGCTACAAACACTATAAAATCTGCCTGCATTCACATTCACATGTGGAAAAGCCATGTGAAGTTCAACTAGTAAATGTGCTAGAGTTCAGGTTGGTATGTATCTGGTCCTATGCAAAAAAAGGAAAATAGAACATGCATGTGATCTCACATGAAGGACAGGTTGGTATGCACTGGTAGTCCAACCATTCAAACGCATGAAGGTTTAGGTTTTTTTACTATAGACAATATTTCCCCTTTGCAAAACAAGAAAGGCTGTGGGGAGTGCTCAGTTCAGGTACATATAAGTAATCAAATAGTGTAGAATGCTACGTGAACACCACTTTTATATGAGAAGTTCAGGCTGTGAATAATGCTAAGTTCAGTTACAAAGGTATAGGCAGATCTAACTTGTGTGCTAATAGACATTTTTTTCTTTTATGTTAGCAAGACGAGAGACGCATGAAGAAGCTTAGAAGTTCCCAGCAGCAAGTACACAATCCACAGCCTGTACACGTTGCACCACCCCCTCAATGGGTCACACCTCAAGCACACCAACAGCATTACTAACCTTCTCCAGACCAAAAATGGATGACACCCGAAACACACGGAGACTTCCAAGATGCTGGGTCACAACCCTATCCGCACAAGCTTGTGCGTCCACCTAATTGGGTGACGCCGGAAATCCCCCGTGGATTCTTTGTATCCACCAGCATACAACCAAGCACGCTGATGGAGGAGGGGGTTAGCTCAAGTCCTGCGTGTAAATCTGGAGGTTATCCTGGTGTGCCTCATCAATGCCAAAGCGAAGCAACTAAACCGGATCCCAGGACAAATCCAACAGGAACGCACACACGGAGGAGAGTGCTCTGCACACTACCACCATTGGATCCTGCTACTGCTGCTATAAGTCAGAATTGTACGGGGAATAAGGTAGATGGATTGCTTCACAAAAGAAAAGAGCAAACCAAGACCAGGATCGCAATACCTCCACAACCACCTCAAGCAAAAAGGACACAAACAAGAGAAAGGCCATCTTCAGCCCTCCTTCCTCCTCGTGATCCACTGCTGCATCCTACTATGATTACTCTGCCGTGCCCCATCCCAGAGGGACAACAGCAGACATCGGCGGAGTTGCGATCATACACGCATGTAAGTGAAACAAAAAATATTTATATACGCATCTTGTATCATCAGCAAATTTCTGCTCCCTCCAGGATAAAAAGTTCATAAACTGCATTTTAACATGCTGTTTGGATTATTATTTTTTGTTTTTCTGCAGACGCGGATCTGCCGGATTATCTAATACCAAGACTAAAGATGCGATTCAAAGATGTAGAGAAAGCAAGGGAATTTTATAACAGATACGCCAGACACGCTGGTTTTGGAATCCGGAAGACGGGGGGAAATGACAACCACAAGTATTTTGTTTGCGCCTTCCAAGGGATACACACATCTTCTGTTTCAGAGGCTAACAGGAAGCGAAACAAAACATCGCAGAGGACAGGCTACAATGCAAGAATGAGGGTGAAGGTGCAGGAGGATAACACATGCATGGAAGTGGACATTGAGTACAATCATAATCACAAACTCATGCAAACTGATGACATGTTGGTATTTTTGCACTCACACAAGAATTATGACCCCACTATTTTGGAGTACGTAAAGCTCCTGCAGTACCATGATGTCAAGCACACAACAATCATGTCCATGCTATCTGAAAATGAAGATGGAAGCTACTTCCTAAGCATGACCGGACGAGACCTACTAAACCAGTAAGTATTCAAACACCCACATACTACAATGTAAAATAGCATCCTAGCTCACAACCCTTTGCTAGGAAAAATAAAAAATGCATGTTTGCATGTGATTTGCAGGAAAGCCATGAATGCAATGAAAGATGATTTGGATGATGTATTGAAACTTTTTTCATTCTTCAGAGACATGAAGGCAATAAATGATGAGTTTTCCTATGACATCCAAGTGGACAAGGACAAGTCAATTAAAAACATTTTCTGGTCCAATGCAAGCTGCCGAGGAGCCTATCAAGACTCTGGCGATTGCATAACATTCGACACAACTTACAAGACCAACAGATTTCATATGCCTCTGGGAGTGTTCGTTGGAACAAACCATCACTTGCAGTCAATGATATTTGTTGTTGCCCTGATAAGAGACGAAGATGCAAAGTCATTCAAGTGGTTGTTCGATACATTTGTACGGTGCATGAACAACAAGGACCCAACTTGCATTCTAACAGGTGAGTTCAAAAAAACCTGTTCAAGTTTCATCATCTTTTCAGTCTATGGGTCTGTGTTGGGTACATTGGTTTTGTCTGAAAATAATGTAAAGAATGCAGTCCAACCACTGTTAGCACACAAGTCCAACTAGCAGTACAAGAAAGCAAAATTATCTGTCACATGTTTAGAAAAAAAATAGTTATGACTATGAAGTTCAAATACATGAATAATAGAAGTTCAAGGACAAAGTTGTAAGATAAATATATGTAGCATGTTGAGAAAAATATAGTTATTTATGTGAAGTTCAAGCACTGCTACCACAGAAGTTCAACAACATTTCTTTGAGAAAATTTTTGAGTGTGAACTTCTAGTTTGTCCTACTACTAACTGTGAAGTTCAAGCACTGGTACCACAGAAGTTCAGCAACACTGCTGTAAGAAAAAATACATGTGACATTCTTAGATAGCCATACTGCTAGATGTGAAGTTCAAGTACTTGTACAACATAAGTTCACCATCAGTACAAAAAAGAATCAAAGTTTCATTCTTTTAATTCATGAAGACCAATGCCCATCGATGGCGAAAGCTATACCACAATCATTTCCAAACACCGTCCACAAGCTATGCCATTGGCACATCATGAAGAAGTACAGAGAATACCTCGTGTTACTGTACAAAAAGTATAAAACATTCAAAGAGGAGTTCATAGCTATATTAAACTGGCAGCTGATGCCAACGGAGTTTGAAGATGTCTGGGCTGAACTCGTGCACAAGTACAACCTGGAGAACGACCAGATGATGATGCAGCTCTGGAGTGATAGGAAGATGTGGATTTCAGCATATTACAAGAACTTTTTTTGTGCTAGAATGACTTCCACACAACGAAGCGAGAGCATGAACCATGTGCTAAAGAAAGGGTTTGTCAAGGGGACCCGGAACCTACACATGTTTGCTAGGCGGGTCAATGCTTGCATACAAACTCGGATGCAGAAGGAGAACGAGCAAACAATGACCATCATGGTATGATGACAAGTACAAAACACCCCAATCATGTTATGTTTACCTTCAACATGTGCACTTTGAATTTTAAAAAATGAACCCATGACTCTGCTTCGACTAATATCTTACTTTTTGACATGTGTAGACCAATCCTGTGACAAAAACAACTTACGGCTACGAGGAAGACATGTCTATCAAGTACACGAGAGTCGTGTACATAGAGATGAGGAATAGGATGAGAAAAGCCACGCTATTTCGCGCAAAGCGTACAGCAGAGCCCACTAAGTACCTTGTGTACTACCACAACAAGCCTGGCCATGATGATGAAGAACGATTTTCCTAGTCAAAGCATGAATTCCAGGTTGTAGCTGACCCAGAGAATGAAATATACGAGTGTGAATGCAAGCTCTGGACACACACAGGTGAGCTAAAAAAACAAACTCATTAATTAAATAGCTAGACTAGTAGTATCATATCAAAATTTATGAAACTCATTGCTGGCTCACAAACTATGTATTCTGCATTCATCACAAAATGCAGGCCTGTTCTACCTTCATATCATGAACATACTGGACTACCTCAAGCGTGACAAATTTCCAAACAAGTATATCCTCAAACTGTACACAAAGACTGCAAAATCACAGCCAACCTTTGATACAAGGGACTACAACACAACCGCATCGGATGGCAGCTCAAGGCTATCGAAGCAAGACATCTTGCTGCAGCTGAATTTGATGGTTAACAAGAAAGCGATGAGATGTGACCAGCAATATGACAGAGCCTACTATGTTCTCAAGAGGCTCGTGGAAGAGCTTGATGCACTACATTCAGCAAATCAAGCGGATGCTGACGAAAGGATGGCTGAAGAGGACGCTGAAATTGAAGATGACCTTCATTATTATGCAGCTGAAATGCTCAACATCGCCGCTGAAGCCAACCAATGCAAGCAGGGTGATGGCCAATCAATGGAGCAGCGACAGCAAGAGACGATGAAACTGTTGCTATATTCTGAAACAAAGGGTAGGAAGAAAATTACTGCAGCAAAGAAAAGTGACAAGAGAGCTCAAATAAAGGCACCACCTGCAGGAAGATTCGTCGTGCTCGATGAGAACGGAGTGTCACTTGGACATAGGAAATGTAGTGTGTGCAACCAGGTTGCGGGACACAACAAGCTGACCTGTCCAACACTCTTGGATGGAAACGATGCTGAGGAGGTCAAGCAACCCAAATCTCAAAAACAGCAGGCCAAAGTTATGGAACAAAAGAAGGGACCACACCCAAAGAAAGCAAGCAGCAGACTTTGTAGCATATGCAAGGAGTATGAACCACATAATGCAAGAACATGCCCGAAGTGCGCAGATGCTGAAAAGACAAGCAAAAAGACAGAGAAGAAACATAAAGCAAAACCTAGAGCCATCAACAAGAAAGTGGTGGAAGATGAAGAGGAAGACGAACATGAAGACACCGTCGAAGAAGAGGAATACGAAGAGGAAGAGGACGACGAAGAGGTTGATGAAGAGGAAGAGGACGATGAAGAGGAAGAGGTACATGTCAAACAAAAACCTCTACCACCAAAGCCTAGGAGGAGCGCAAGGCTGATGAACAGTTAGAATAGGTCAATTAACACAATGCAAACTTATGTCATGTCAATGTGCAGAATATTATGTCATCCCCTGGTAATATACACTGTGAAGTTCAAGTAATATTACTGTAGTAGTCCTGGTATGTTATGAGAGGAAGTGATGTGTTGGTGATGTATTGCATGAAAGAGCAAGCAATAATGAATTAAATAATATACACTATGAAGTTCAAGTAATATTACTGCAGAAGTCCTGGTATGTTATGAGAGGAAGTGATGTGCTGGTCATGTATTCCATGCAGAGTGCAAGCAAGAACAAAAATGAAAAACATACACTATGAAGTTCAAGTAAGATTAGAGTGGAAGTTCTGGTATATTATGGCAGGAGGTGCTCGTGTTGTATTCCATAAAAGAGCAACCAGCAAATAATCATACAGTTTTGAAGTTCAGGTCAGCTTACAGAAGAAGTTCTGGTATATAAAATCAATGTAGGAAAAATATGCTTAAAAATAAAGTTTCACCGCATAAACTAAGGTTAGCAAGCTTAAGACAACGTGTTCAAATGTGAAGTTCTGCTTGGATACGTACAGAAGTTCATGTACAATGTCGATAAAAGATAAAGAAACGTCAACAATATTTCTGCACAAAGTTACAGCTGAAATACATTCGCACTTGAAAAAACACAAAAAACAAATATAGATTCTATGCAAAAGCATACATATTGATTGGGTTGAAAATTACCAATACATTACACAACACAGAATATCCTCTCCATCTGAAACCAGCAGCCCAGCCACATCTCAAAGCAGAAGTTCAAGTCTACGATCATATGTTGGGGCCCAAAAATAAGCAACACAAAAAAAGAAGCAGTTCAACCATAACCAAGGGAGAAGTTCAGGTACATCTGTTGGGGCAAAAACATTCAACACATGGATACTGAAAATGATGCAGTACATTGAAAGTCACAAAGCCAAATTATTCTTCACACCAAATACATTTGTCCACAATATCATAAGTAATAGTGCTGCACCTATAGATACACAAATCACTAAAACATTCTTACAATCAAATCTTTACGGAATTGTTCCAATCATTATCAAACCTAAAAATCTGTACGAAATCAAATCTATAATGAAACTAATGGTTCGAATTCACGGGCCAAAGGACTGGATCTCTTTAGGGAGCTTTGAACGCATGACTTCATTCTTCTCGCTAAAAATCAGAGTGTGCATGAACTCAGCCTTCCAGTCATCTGCAGCAGCCTACAAACAAAGAAAATGAAATGATGGTTTAGTAACGGATATCTAAAACCACAGCAGGAGCGTCTCAGCAAAAACACACAAGAAAAATTAAAGGATGATGAGACAAGAACAAAGACAGAACATACTTCCACATCACCAAAATCTTCAACAATCTCATCGCCATCATATGAAGAGTAGAACTTCACGGCAAAGAAACCACAATCATTATTCTTCTACTTCGGAACATCGATGAAAGTCGGCCTCTTTGCAATAGTCACCCAGTTAGGCTGCTTGCTCGCCTTGTACGCAACCTTGTCGTACACCTCCTCAAGGAACCCAACAAATCTCTTAATCTGCCAGAAATAACAAAATTAGATGAAGTCAAAAACATGTTAACCAAAATAGTTAAGTTCAGGTACATAAAATGCGACACTTGCGTAAGATCCACCTAACAAATAGCAGAAGTTCAACTTCCAAATGATAGTCAGTTCAAGGAGTATTACCAAAACAGAGACAACAACATATTTTGTCAACACAAAGGCATAATAAACTTCGTGTCAAACAAGAGAATGTGAAAGGAGGTTCAGGCTAAGAAACACTCACAATATTTTGACAGTCCCCGTGGAAACTCATTCGCGACGTTTCCATACTAGCGTAAGGAAGTGAATCAAGGATGCCAATGCTCCCACGATATCTATTCACCACGTACACATTGTAGTGCGCTATTGTGCCAATTGGCTTGAATAGAATCAAGAAAAACTACCAAGAATGAAAGGACCGGTGAACACAAAGTATAAAAGCATATCTACTGAAGAACCGGCATGAACAAAAACTTCTTGACAAACTCAGCAAAAGGATGCATATGAAATTAAAAAATGCAAGAGTTATGAAAACCTAACCAGCTTTGCGTTAATAAGGTCTTCTTCCTTGCGAACAAACTTTGGGAGGAGACCAGCACATTTTTTTTGCATCAAACTTTGGAACTGCTGCACCGAAGAAATCATACTCCAGGCAGTACTGCGCATTCACAAAAACACAATTAAAATACCTCCCAAATGCCACTACAACAAAACTAAGGCAAAAAAAGGAGATAGGGGTGCAAATAACTAAAACCTGTGTGAAGCAGGGACCAAGTACAACCCTATCAGCACTAGTGAATATCTCAGAGGTCTCCGGCTTATCCTTCCACAAATTTATGAGATAATCCATTATGTCTCCTTCCATCTGTTGCCCTTCACCGAAAAGCGTATAAAGGACATGTCCTGTGAGGTCAATCACATTCGCAGGGATGGTAAACATGCACTAGCTTGTCCTGCAGAATACGAAAGGATAGTAAAAAAATATTAGAAGTTCAGATACAACAACAAACAGAAGTTCAGACACTATAACTCAAAAGGCAAGAGGGGACATAAAACAGATGTTCAGATACTACAACAACGGCAGTTCAGACAATACAACAACAGAAGTTCAGACATTATAACTCCAAGGAAAGGGAGAAATGAACAGAAGTCCACATACTACAACAACAACAGAAGTTCAGACACAGAGTAGCATCTCTAGCAGCAACAAAGTTAAGAAGAAGAAAACTCACTTAGAATACTTCTCTAGACCGTCTTTACACAGCACATACTGTTTCATCTTTCGGGCCTCGGATAGATGAGGGTAACTGTATTTTTTTTGGGGAGCGACAGGAGAATGCCACTTAAAAGGCAATCTTGATGCTCTCTTGGAGGAAGTTATGTTCTTAGACTCAACTGCCGGTTTCCTCCTGGTTTTGACAGCATTCTTCCCACCTCTACCAGCAACAGTACCAGCAGCACATTAACATTCTTCGAGTAAGCAATCTTCTCAAAATCATCATCGGACGAAATAACTTCTGCTTCGGTTTCTTCGACTGCATCAGCCTTCCTGGAGCAAGGGGTTTTTGGAGTAGCACAAATACCACCAGCCTGCTTCCCCAACTTGGAAGGAATAAGGGTTCGAGGTCTATCATATTCTATCGGAGTTGTACTCATAGATTCCTCCCTAGGCTGGTATTCCTGTGACCCGAGGAATGAGTAGTGGTAATCGGTCAAGTCCAATGGATCCACTGTCAAAGAAAAGGAAGATAAAACATCACCATTAAAATATAACTGAAGTTCAGGAACAGCACAATGTGCAGTCCAACTAATAAAGATGACATGGTTACTACTCAAGCTGACCTAAAAAATTAGTTGTATTAAAAAACTAAATGAAGTTCAGGCACAACCAAAGGCACAGTTCAAGATAAATCGATGAACTGGAAAACATTCAACTACAGCTAGCAAAACCATAGAAAGGCATCATCTCTGAAGTTCAAGTAGAAAGAAATGCTCATGTCCACGTAAGCAATGGAAGGAAAGAAATTACTGAAACAAAACACACAAGCAAAATCAAAAAGATAGAAATGAAGTTCATGTACAAGAAAATGCTCCTCTCCTTATGAAACCAGCTGCCCAGCCAGATCTCAAGCAGAAGTCCAAGTTTAGAGAAAAAATATGACGTTCAGGTAGAATAAAAGATGCAGTGCAGGTATGCAGTCCAAGTTCCAATACTTACATGTGTAGTAGCCAAACAGATCTTGGAAGTCTGTCTCAAACAGGTTAGAAGAAGCGATTGAGTACAATCACGTCTTCCTGATATCCGCGATATTCTCATGGGAATAATTTGCGAGAACTCCGTCATGATACGAATTAACATTCGTAAGCATGAAGAATCCGCAGTCGATACTGCCATCAAACGCAGTAAAAGAATAGTGTTAGAACAGAAAAAGAAAGCCAACGAATTAAACACGTTGCAGCTCAAGTACAACTACAGTTAAACAGATGTGATAAAGAGAAAAAGTGGAACTCATACTTGTTTTGTTGCTGGGGCACATCAATCCAATCCAGAGCGAAATGGTTGATCGTAAGAGGACTGAAGGGTGTCTCCCTGTCGTTGCTAGCATCGCTCCAAAGCTTCTTGATGTTGTCGGTCATCCGCCGAAACAGGCGTACCGTACATTCATCTTCTGGTCCATAATAGGAGTCGAGAAGCTGAAACCTTGAATTCTTCATGTCAAGAAATATTGAAACCCAATGACCAACACCACCCATGGAAGCAGGAATCTCAGGCGGGTCAAAAGTGGGGAAAACAACCTCAGGCATCATAAACACACTAATCATTAAAAACTGAGAATTAATATCAAACGGTACAAACAAAAATAAAACAAAAATTAACACAGTGGATCACACTGCAAAACTAATACAGAGGAAAAGAACAAGACATTGCATACCGAATCATGTGCATTCATGCTATCTGGACCACTCGCCAAGAAGTACATCCTCACACGGGAATCAAATTGACCTCTGAAAATCTTGTCCTAAAATAATGCAGACAACACCAACATATGAAAAATACAAAAATGAGACAAACAAGTTTTAACTAAAATGGTAAGGAACAAAACAGAAAAGAAATCACTATATGGTTGACTTACACAAACCCAATACGGCAGGATGAGTTTATCCGATCCCTGGTACTTCGCACGAAGACGGTAGAGTGCACACTCAGCAACATTAGATCGAAGCATTCCACGAGGACCGAAAGATATTGCAACATCTTCAACAGAAGCTTCACACTCCTTGTTTTGGAACATAATCATTGATCTAAAACAAGCAAATAGAAAGTAAAACAAGTTCAGCATCAGGAACTCAGGAAGTTCATAACACATGTTAGCACAGAAGTTCAGCTATATCACAACAGGCAGTAAAGTACAAAAGAGGCCAGAAGTTCAGCACCAAAGAAGTAAAATAAGAAGTTCAGGTACATAGAGTAGAGAAGTTCAGGTATGAAACAACAAGCAGTTCACAGGGGGTACATGGATGATGTAAATATTGACCAACTGCACTCACCTCTTGGAACAATTATTCTTAAGTTTAGTTACACTATAATAAAAGTCATCAACTTTCTTTCGGACGACAGTGATGACCCACAAGTATAGGGGATCTATCGTAGTCCTTTCGATAAGTAAGAGTGTCGAACCCACCGAGGAGCAGAAGGAAATGATAAGCGGTTTTCAGCAAGATATTCTCTGCAAGCACTGAAATAATAGGTAACAGATAGTTTTGTGATAAGAAAATTTGTAACGAGCAACGAGTAACAAAAGTAAATAAAGTGCAGCAAGGTGGCGCAATCCTTTTTGTAGCAAAGGACAAGCCTGAACAAACTCTTATATAGAGAAAAGCGCTCCCGAGGACACATGAGAATTATCGTCAAGCTAGTTTTCATCACGTTCATATGATTCGCGTTTGATACTTTGATAATTTGATATGTGGGTGGACCGGTGCTTGGGTGTTGTTCTTACTTGAACAAGCATCCCACTTATGATTAACCCCTATTGCAAGCATCCGCAACTACAAAAGAAGTATTAAGGTAAAGCTAACCATAGCATGAAACAAGTGGATCCAAATCAGCCCCTTACGAAGCAACACATAAACTAGGGTTTAATTTTCTGTCACTCTAGCAACCCATCATCTACTTATTACTTCCCAATGCCTTCCTCTAGGCCCAAACAATGGTGAAGTGTCATGTAGTCGATGTTCACATAACACCACTAGAGGAGAGACAACATACATCTCATCAAAATATCGAACGAATACCAAATTCACATGACTACTAAGCAAGACTTCTCCCATGTCCTCAGGAACAAATGTAACTACTCACAAAGCATATTCATGTTCATAATCAGAGGGGTATTAATATGCATAAAGGATCTGAACATATGATCTTCCACCAAATAAACCAACTAGCATCAACGACAAGGAGTAATCAACACTACTAGCAACCTACAGGTACCAATCCCAGACTTAGAGACAAGAATTGGATACAAGAGAGGAACTAGGGTTTTAGATGAGATGGTGCTGGTGAAGATGTTGATGGAGATTGGCCCTCTCCTGATGAGAGGAGCGTTGGTGATGACGATGGCGATGATTTCACCCTCCCAGAGGGAAGTGTCCCCGATAAAACAGCTCTACCAGAGCCCTAGATTGGTTCCGCCAAGGTTCCGCCTCGTGGCGGCGGAGTCTCGTCCCGAAAGCTTGCTTATGATTTTTTCTCGGACGAAAGACTTCACATAGCAGAAGATGGGCACCGGAGGACCAACAGGGGGCCCATGAGGCAGGGGGTGCGCCCAGGGGGTAGGGTGTGCCCCGCACCCTCGTGGCCAGGGTGTGGGCCCCTCTGGTATTTCTTCCGCTCAGTATTTTTTATTATTTCCAAAAATAACTTTCGTGGAGTTTCACGACTTTTGGAGTTGTGCAGAATAGGTCTCTAATATTTGCTCCTTTTCCAGCCCAGAATTCCAGCTGTCGGCATTCTCCCTCCTTATGTAAACCTTGTAAAATAAGAGAGAATAGGCATAAGTATTGTGACATAATGTGTAATAACAGCCCATAATGCAATAAATATCGATATAAAAGCATGATGCAAAATGGACGTATCAACTCCCCCAAGCTTAGACCTCGCTTGTCCTCAAGCGGAAGCCGATAACAATAAATATGTCCACATGTTTAGAGGTAGAGGTGTCGATAAAATAAAATACGGACATGAGGGCACCATGATTATTCTTATAACAGCAACATATATGGATATTGTCATATGATTTCTTATACTCAAGTAATAATCTATTCACAATGCAAAGTATGAATCAGAAACTTTATTGAGAACTAACAAACTATAATCTCAAACATTGAAGCAATTCCAATTTATCATAACATCAGAAAGAGTCTATGTCAAAGCTTTTTAGCAAGTCCACATACTCAACTATCATTTAACCCTTCACAATTGCTAACACTCACGCAATACTTGTGGTTATGGAGTTTTAATCGGACACAGAGAAAGATAGGGGCTTATAGTTTCACCTCCCAACCTTTTACCTCAAGGGTAATGTCAACAATAATAACTCATGCTAACTTACATCCAATTAGATATACATATCAGGATCTTTCCAACATACTGGGCTTGCCAAAGGATAAAATGTAAAAAGGAAAGGTGAAGATCACCATGACTCTTGCATAAGGTAAAAGATAAAAGTAAAAGATAGGCCCTTCGCAGAGGGAAGCAGAGGTTGCCATGCGCTTTTAGGGTTGGATGCACAAAATCTTAATGTGAAATAACGTCACTTTATATTGCCACTTGTGATATGAACCTTTATTATGCAGTCCTTCGCTTTTATTTCTTCCACATCACAAGATCGTATAAAGCTTATTTCCTCCACACTAATCAATCATACATATTTAGAGAGCAATTTTTATTGCTTGCACCGATGACAACTTACTTGAAGGATCTTACTCAATCCATAGGTAGATATGGTGGACTCTCATGGCAAAACTGGGTTTAACGGAATTCGGAAGCACAAGTAGTATCTCTACTTGGTGCAAAGAATTTGGCTAGCATGAGGGAAAAGGCAAGCTCAACATGTTGGATGATCCATGACAATATACTTTATCTCAGATGTAAGAAAACATAACCCATTACGTTGTCTTCCTTGTCCAACATCAACTCTTTAGCATGTTGTATTTTAATCAGTGCTCCCAATCATAAAAGATGTCCAAGATCGTATATTTATATGTGAAACCTCTCTTTTTTTATTACTTCCTATTGATAGCAACGATGACCAAAGCTATGTTTGTCAACTCTCAATAATTTTTAATCATCATACTCTTTCTATGTGAAGTCATTACTCTTTATAAGATCAATATGATCTATTTGTTTCTTTTTATTCTTTTCTCTTGTCTTTTATTCCCTCAAGATCATAGCAAGATAATCAAGCCCTTGACTCAACACTAATCTTTATTATATAGCTCACGGACTCGATTACATAAAGGGATCATAAAGAAAAACTCAAAACTAAATCATACCAAAACTTTTATACTACTAGATCAAGATACTACTAAAAGGAAGGAACTAAGAAAAATTGTAAATATAGGAGTGTGATGGTAATACGATACCGGGGCACCTCCCCCAAGCTTGGCAGTTGCCAAGGGGAGTGCCCATACCAGATACTTAGTTTTCCCTTTTTGGAGGAGGTGATGATGGAGTTGTTGATGATGACAATTGTGTCTTTAGCTTCTTCATACTGTAATTGAGAACAGCAATTTCCTCCTTTAAATCATCGACCTCCGATTCAAGCTTCAAGATCTTGTCACATAAATCTCCTTTGCTTTTCTGCCGGAAACGAGAAGGAATAGATCGGTTGTTAGATAGTTTAGACCTCTTAGGGAGACTAGATTTCTTGAACTTCACGTGCATATCCCCAGGTTGAGGTAGAGGGACATCCTCCTCCTCCGAACTTGAATCATTGATCCTCATCAAATGAGCATCCTCTTCCTCATCCGTCGTTCGACCACAAGGAGATAGATCCCCATAGGTCTTTGGGTCAGCAACGAGGTGTGAGACATAGCTCTCTCCGTCGGAATCCTGAGATGACATCTTGCTCCAAATCTGCTACAGAGACAGCTCGAAACAAAAACAGAGGACAATTGCGTGATACAGGAGTCAAAACCTTCGGGAGATTATATAATGAATTTTTACCGACCAAAATATGTAACGTGCAAGAAAATGGAGTCCGGAGAGCACACGAGGTGCCCACGAGGCAGGGGGCGCACCCAGGGAGGTAGGGCGTGCCCTCCACCCTCGTGGAGGCCTCGTGTCCTTCCCGGACTATGATACGTCTCCAATGTATCTATAATTTTTGATTGCTCCATGCTATATTATCTACTGTTTTGGACAATATTGGGCTTTATTATCCATTTTATATTATTTTTGGGACTAACCTATTAACCTGAGGCCCAGCCCAGAGTTGTTGTTTTTTTTGCCTATTTCAGTGTTTTGAAGAAAAGGAATATCAAACGGAGTCCAATTGACCTGAAACTCCACGGAACTTATTTTTGGACCAGAAGAAGCCCACGGAGTACCGGAGTTGCACCAGGGGAGTCCCGGGCTGCCCACGAGGGTGGGGGCGCGCCCATCGCCCTAGGGCACGCCCCCCTGCCTCGTGGACAGCCCGGAGGTCCACCGACGTACTTCTTCCGCCTATATAACTCCATATACCCTAAAAACTTCGGGGAACAGAATAGATCTGGAGTTCCGCCGCCGCAAGCCTCTGTAGCCACCAAAAGTCAATCAGGACCCTGTTACGGCACCCTGCCGGAGGGGGGAACCCTCACCGGTGGCCATCTTCATCATTCCGGCGCTCTCCATGACAAGGAGGGAGTAGTTCACCCTCGGGGCTGAGGGTATGTACCAGTAGCTATGTGTTTGATCTCTCTCTCTCTCTCGTGTTCTTGATTTGGCACGATCTTGACGTATCGCGAGCTTTGCTATTATAGTTGGATCTTATGTTGCTTCTCCCCCTCTACTCTCTTGTAAAGGATTGAGTTTTTTGTTTGAAGTAATCTTATCGGATTAAGTCTTTAATGATTTGAGAACACTTGATGTATGTCTTGCCGTGCGTATCTGTGGTGACAATGGGATATCACGTGATTCACTTGATGTATGTTTTGGTGATCAACTTGTGGGTTCCGCCCATGAACTTATGCATAGGGGTTGGCACACGTTTTCGTCTTGATTCTCCGGTAGAAACTTTGGGGCACTCTTTTAGGTTTTATGTGTTGGTTGAATAGATGAATCGGAGATTGTGTGATGCATATCGTATAATCATACCCACGGATACTTGAGGTGACATTGGAGTATCTAGGTGACATTAGGGTTTTGGTTGATTTGTGTCTTAAGGTGTTATTCTAGTACGAACTCTAGGGCTGTTTGTGACACTTATAGCAATAGCCCAATGGAATGATTGGAAAGAATAACTTTAAGGTGGTTCGCACCCTACCATAATCTCTTCGTTTGTTCTCCGCTATTAGTGACTTTGGAGTGACTCTTTGTTGCATGTTGAGGGATAGTTATATGATCCAATTATGTTATTATTGTTGCGAGAACTTGCACTAGTGAAAGTATGAACTCTAGGCCTTGTTTCCTAGCATTGCAATACCGTTTACACTCACTTTTATCATTAGTTACCTTGCCGTTTTTGTATTTTCAGATTACAAAAACATATATCTACCATCATTATTGCACTTGTATCACCATCTCTTCGCCGAACTATTGCACCTATACAATTTACCATTGTATTGGGTGTGTTGGGGACACAAGAGACTCTTGTTATTTGGTTGCAGGGTTGCTTGAGAGAGACCATCTTCATCCTACCACTACTAGGAAAAAGGATACTAGCAGCGCGGGTAAAATGGCTACTAGCAGCGCGGGTACCCGCGCTACTAGTATCGCGCTATAGCTAATAGTTATTAGTAGCGCAGGTGCAACCCGCGCTACTACTAACAAAGTTAGTAGTAGCGCGTTTCCACCCACGCTACTACTATTATGAACCCGCGCTACTACTATTTCGTTCGTAGTAGCGTCTATAATACCAACGCTACTAGTATCCTAAATACCAGTAGCGCGCAAATTTGTCCCCACGCTACTACTAATGAATTAGGAATTAAAAAAATAAAATTGACAAATTCCATTTTATGCATACAATTCAAGAAAACACAATAGTGATGGAAATGTCGTTATTCCTGATTATACTATTACACAGTTGCCGTATCTACTATCATACAGTTCCTCATTCTAATGTCCTCACTCCAATAATAAGAAAAAGGAAAAGGAAAATGGTCAATGGAACGGTGCAATTGCACTCCAGTGTCATGGATTCACTCTGCCTCTTCGACATTTCGTTACCCTGCAATGATGGAAATGAGCATCAGCAAGGCATATAGATATAGCCAATAAATGGAGAGGAGGCATAAGCTCAGATGATACAGGAGACCGGGACTAAGATTATAATACAATGAGAATGTGCACTGAAATTTTCCCCAGAATTACCTTTGGCAACTCTTCAAATCTCTTGGTTGAAGCAGACAGTGATGTCTCAACCAACTTCCACCTGTGAGAAACAACTCCCCTCACCTTCTTAGCATCTGCATGAAAAAAGAGGGGAAGTTACTGTACCTTTGCAAGAAAAATAAGAAACCAGAATAGAAAAAGAGCTCTAACAACAGTAGGAGTACAACACATTGCCTTGTTCCCCTTTCAAATATCAACACACTAAAAAAGGCTATGACACTCGAGTATTCGATGCCCACTTCAAACAATAACATGATTATTTGTTGTAGACTGTATTGAAGAAACTATGGCGCCCGATTTTTCAATCCCCACACAATATTGTTTGTTAACTTACCTAAAAGTTGTATTCTTATTAGGCTAGTACAAGCAATCGGCTGCCGTCATAAGGAAATAATAGTTCAGTCTTGTGTTTCCTCCTGCAGTACAGTGCAAGTACTTCGCAAGAAAGAAAGAAAGAAGATGACTCGAGCCTGTGTGTGAGTGAGCTCAGCTATCTCTACAGCAGCAACTTTTTGGATATCTTTTTCATCATCAATGATTCAGTTATGATCTATCTAGCAATAGATTCGGCTACCTTGAGATTTTCCATGTTAATTCTAGCCACTAAATCTCTGTTAAAAGTATGCCCGTGGAGGGTTTAATTTGTGCACTTACCTTGTAGTTCTTGAACTGGAGGCAGCTAAAGCAGATCATGTTGAGTATCTTCGCCAGCTCGACGATATGGCTTGGGTCGTACATAGACACAGGCAGCTTGATGAACCCAGCGCCATCGGTGGCGCCGCAGGAGTCACAGTGGCCGAGCTGCAGCCGTAGTCCCAGCGCCGGGTTCTCAGCCAGCTGGCCAGGCTGCGTCACCGGAAAGTCCTCCTTCATTGGCTGAGCCTTCACCTACAATGGCAGCCATTAATGTCGTTAGTTAATCACTTACTATTTTGCTCTTAAGGTGCAGATGAAGGACTAGGAGGAGGAGATGAAGAGGCCATGGTTGGTTGGAACAAAGAAGGAGAAGAAAGGAAAGTGGAGGAAGAAGGAAGGCTTGGTAATTACGATCTCCTGGTTGGAGCCCGTCGCCGTCGGGGGAGGAGTGCAGGGACTCGACGGCAGGGGCAGTGCAAGCACTCCATGCGGGGCGGCTTAACGACCCCGTCCATGGAGGATCCGTGGGCGGAGACCTTGCCGCGGGAGCGGTCCCATGAGGGAGAGCGGCTGCCTGTGCCTGCCCCGGCAGGGGGGAGGGGGAGGAGGCAACAGGGAGCAGGTCGGAGGCGGTGGGGTCGGGCAAGAAGTCGGCGGCGACGAAGCGGTCGTCGAGTGTGGGCGACGGCAGCGGCGTGGCGGAGGGCAGGGCGGCCGCGGGAGAGGCGAAGTGGGGGCCTCCACGGTGGGACGGGATGGGGGAGGCGAGGTCGCGGAAGAAGGGTGATTGGCGCGCCGTGCGGCCGCGGGAGGAGGAGGAGGGGATCTGGATCGGAGGTGGATTTTTTTTAGACCGGGGTGGGTGGACTGGGACGGTCGCGTGGTGGGGTGGACACGCTAGGTAGTAGCGTGGGGGTCTTACCTGCGCTACTACTACTTACTTAGTAGTATCGCCGGTTTTATATCCCTCGCTACTACTATGGCCTATCCCGGAGGCATTGTTGGAGACCACTTAGTAGCAGCGTGGGTTTATACCCCTCGCTACTACTATCAACTTAGTAGTAGCGCGGTTTTTATACCCCTCACTACTACTAATTAGCAGTAGCGCCCACTTTTAAACCGCGCTACTGATAAACTTCTGTGTATAAGGTTTTTCCTAGTAGTGTACGCCTCTCACGGATTGATAAACCTTAGGTCATCCACTTGAGGGAAATTTGCTACTGTCCTACAAACCTCTGCACTTGGAGGCCCAACAACGTCTACAAGAAGAAGGTTGTGTAGTAGACATCAGACTGCTTCTTATTTTTCTATCTTTCTAAATATTCCAAAACGGAGAGAAATTGCCATTAGAACTATTTTGGAGTCGGTTTACTTATCGTACCACATACCTATTCCATTTCGGAGTCTGAAACGTTCTGGAAAGTGTCTCTTATGTACTCCTCCAGGGTTACGGTTTCAATAACATTGGTTTCGATATTTATAAGATTACCTGAGATATAATGTTTGATTCTTTGACCGTTCACCACCTTCGGATTTGTGCCTTCGAAGTTGTTGATTTTAATGGCACCGGAACGATAGACCTCTTCGATAACGTAAGGACTTCCCTTTTAGAGAGGAGTTTTCCTGCAAAAATTCTTAAACGAGAGTTCTATAGCAATCATAATACTGAGTTTTAATACCAAAATTAGTGATATAGAACTGAGTCAGGTGTTAGTCGTGCTATTTTTCAGTACTCAAATGAATACTTAAATATTAATATAGATAATCGCAATACTGAATTTTATACCGAAATTAGTGATATAAAACTGAGTCAGGTCATCCTAGTGCTATTTTTAGTATAGAAATCAGTATCGAAAAATTAACATGAAGAATCACAATACTGAATTTTAGTACAAAAATTAGTGATATACAAGTGAGTCGGGTGATCTCGTTTTGTATTTCAGTACTGAAAACAATATTGAAATATTAAGGTCGATAATCGCAATACTGAATTTCAGTACCGAAATGAGTGATATATAACATAGTCGGGTCATCTTGGTGCTCTAGTTCAGTATTGAAATTATTACTGAAATATTAACGTGGTTAATCAGAACACTGAATTTTAGTACCGAAATTAGTTATATACAATCAAGTCGGGTCATCGTGGTGCGGTTTTTCAATATCAAATATTAACGTGGATAATCACAATACTAAGTTTAAGTAGTGAAATTAGTGATGTAGAACGGAGTCAGGTGTTAGTCATGCTATTTTTGAGTACTCAAGTTAATACTGAAATACTAACATGGATAATCGCAATAGTAAAATTTATACCAAAATTAGTGATATAGAAGTGAGTCGGGTGATCGCCGTTTTGTTTATCAGTACTGAAATCAATACTGAAATATTTACATGGATACTCGCAGTACTGAATATTAGTAACAAATTTGTGATATGCAGCTATGTCTCGTGATCCTCGCTTTGTTTTTAAGTCTTGAAATCAGTATTGAAATGTTGGATAATCGCAATACTGAATTTTAATACCAAAATTAATGATATACAACTGAGTGTGATGATCGTCATTTTATATTTCAGTACTGAAATCAATATTGATATACCAATGTGGATAATCACAATACTCAATTTTAGTACTAAAATTAGTGATACAAGCCCGAGTCAGGTCATCCTAGTTTTGTTTTTAGTATTTAAATCAGTATTGAAAAATTAACGTGAAAAATCACAATACTGAATTATAGTACCAAAGTTAGTGATATACAAGTGAGTCAGGTGATCTCGTTTTGTATTTCAGTACAAATCAGTATTGAACTATTAAGGTGGATAACCGCAATACCGAATTTCAGTACCGAAATGAGTGAGTCGGGTGATCGTCGTTTTGTTTTTCAGTACTCAAATCCGTATTGAAGTATTAATGTGGATAATCGCAATACTGAATTTTAGTAGCGAAATGAGTGATATAGAACATAGTCGGGTCATCTTGGTGTTGTATTTCAATACTAAAATCAATATTGAAATATTAAGGCGGATAATCACAATACTGAATTTTCGTATCGAAATTAGTAATATACAACTCAGTCGGGTCATCATGGTGTTGTTTTTCAGTATTGAAATATTAACGTGGTTAATCTCAATGCTATATTTTAGTACCGAAATTAGTGATGTAGAATTGAGTCATGGGTTCATCTAGCTGTTTTTCAGTACTGAAATCAATACTGCAATATTTACATGGATAATCAGAGTACCAAATACTAGTAACAAATTTGTGATATACAGCTAAGTCTCGTGATCATCGTTTTGTTTTTAAGTCTTGAAATCAGTATTGAAATATTAAGTGGATAATCACAATGCTGAATTTTAATACCAAAATTAATGATACACAACTGAGTGTGATGATCGTCATTTTATATTTCAGTACTGAAATCAATATTGCTATATTAATGTGGATAATCACAATACTAAATTTTAGTACTGAAATTAGTGATACAAGCCCGAGTCAGGTCATCCTAGTGTTGTTTGTAGTATTGAAATCAGTATTGAAAAATTAACATGAAAAATCACAATACTGAATTATAGTACCAAAATTAGTGATATACAACTGAGTCGGGTGATATCGTTTTGTATTTCAGTACTGAAATCAGTATTGAAATATTAAGGTGGATAACCGCAATACCGAATTTCAGTACCGAAATGAGTGAGTCGGGTGATCGTCGTTTTGTTTTTCAGTACTCAAATCCGTATTGAAGTATTAATGTGGATAATCGCAATACTACATTTTAGTAGCGAAATGAGTGATATAGAACATAGTCGGGTCATCTTGGTGTTGTATTTCAATACTAAAATCAATATTAAAATATTAAGGCGGATAAACACAATACTGAATTTTAGTATCGAAATTAGTAATATACAACTCAGTCGGGTCATCATGGTGTTGTTTTTCAGTATTGAAATATTAACGTGGTTAATCTCAATGCTATATTTTAGTACCGAAATTAGTGATGTAGAATTGAGTCATGGGTTCATCTAGCTATTTTTCAGTACTGAAATCAATACTGCAATATTTTCATGGATAATCGCAGTACCAAATACTAGTAACAAATTTGTGATATACAGCTAAGTCTCGTGATCATCGTTTTGTTTTTAAGTCTTGAAATCAGTATTGAAATATTAAGTGGATAATCACAATACTGAATTTTAATACCAAAATTAATGATACACAACTGAGTGTGATGATCGTCAGTACTGAAATCAATATTGCTATACTAATGTGGATAATCACAATACTCAATTTTAGTACTGAAATTAGTGATACAAGCCCGAGTCAGGTCATCCTAGTCTTGTTTGTAGTATTCAAATCAGTATTGAAAAATTAACGTGAAAAATCACAATACTGAATTATAGTACCAAAATTAGTGATATACAACTGAGTCGGGTGATATCGTTTTGTATTTTAGTACTGAAATCAGTATTGAAATATTAAGGTGGATAACCGCAATACCGAATTTCAGTACCGAAATGAGTGAGTCGGGTGATCATCGTTTTGTTTTTCAGTACTGAAATCAGTATTCAAGTATTAATGTGGATAATCACAATACTGAATTTCAGTACCGAAATGAGTGATATGGAACATAGTCGGGTCATCTTGGTGATCTAGTTCAGTATTGAAATCAGTACTGAAATATTAACATGGATAATCAGAACACTGAATTTTAGTACCGAAATTAGTGATATACAAATGAGTCGTGTCATCGTGGTGCGGTTTTCAATATTAAATATTAACGTGAATAATCACAATACCAAGTTTTAGTACTGAAATTAGAGATATAGAATTGAGTCATGCATTCATCGAGCTGTTTTTCAGTACTGAAATCAATACTGCAATATTTACATGGATAGTCGGTGTACTGAGTATTAGTAACAAATTTGTGATATACAGCTATGTCTCGTGATCATCGTTTTTTTAAAGTCTTGAAATCAGTATTGAAAAACGAAGTGGATAATCGCAATACTGAATTTTAATACCAAAATTAGTGATATACAACTTAGTGTGATGCTCGTCATTTTATATTTCAGTAACGAAATCAATATTGATATATTAATGTGGATAATCACAATAATGAATTTTAGTACTGAAATTAGTGATACACAACCTAGTCGGGTCATCATGGTGCTATATTTCGGTATTGAAATTAGTACAGAAATGTTAACATGTATAATCATAATACTGAGTTTTAATACCAAAATTAGTGATATAGAACTGAGTCAGGTGTTAGTCGTGCTATTTTTCAGTACTCAAATCCATACTGAAATATTAATATAGATAATCGCAATACTGAATTTTATACCGAAATTAGTGATATAAAACTGAGTCAAGTCATCCTAGTGCTATTTTTAGTACTGAAATTAGTATTGAAAATTTAACGTGAAGAATCACAATACTGAATTTTAGTACAAACATTAGTGATATACAATACTGAATTTTTGTATCGAAATGGGTGATATAGAACATAGTCAGGTCATCTTGGTGTTGTATTTCAGTACTGAAATCAATATTGAAATATTAAGGTGGACAATCACAATACTGAATTTTAGTACTGAAATTAGTAATTTACAACTCAATCGGGTCTTCGTGGTGCTTTTTTTCAGTATTGAAATATTAACTTGGTTAATCTCAATGCTATATTTTAGTACCGAAATTAGTGATGTAGAATTGAGTCATGCGTTCATCCACCTGCTTTTCAGTATTGAAATCAATACTGAAATATTCACATGGATAATCGCAGTACCGAATATTAGTATTGAAATCAGTATTGAAATATTAAGTACCAAAATTAGTGATATACAAGTGAGTCGGGTGATCTCGTTTTCTATTTCAGTACTGAAATCAGTATTGAAATATTAAGGTGGATAATCGCAATACTGAATTTCAGTACCGAAATGAGTGATATAAAATATAGTCGGGTCATCTTGATGCTCTAGTTCAGTATAGAAATCAGTACTGAAATATTAACGTGGTTAATCAAAACACTGAATTTTAGTACAGAAATTAGTGATATACAATCGAGTCGGGTCATCGTGGTGCAGTTTTTAAATATTAAATATTAATGTGGATAATCACAATATTAAGTTTTAGTACTGAAATTAGTGATATAGAACCGAGTCAGGTCTTAGTCATATTATTTTTGAGTACTCAAATTAATACTCGAATACTAACATGGATAATCGCAATAGTAAAATGTATACCAAAATTAGTGATATAGAAGTGAGTCGGGAGATCGTCATTTTGTTTTTCGGTACTAAAATCAGTATTGAAGTATTAAAGTGGATAATCGCAATACTGAATTTTAGTACCGAAATGAGTGATATAGAACATAGTCGGGTCATCTTCGTGCTGTATTTCAGTATTGAAATTAATATTGAAATAATAAGGTTGATAATCACAATACTGAATTTTAGTGCCGAACTTAGAAATAAACAACTCAGTCGGGTCATCGTGGTGTTGTTTTTTAATATTGAAATATTAACATGGTTAATCTCAATGCTATATTTTAGTACCGAAATTAGTGATATAGAATTGAGTCATGTGTTCATCCAGTAGTTTTTCAGTACTGAAATCAATACTGCAATATTTACATGGATATTCGTAGTATCGAATATTACTAACAAATTAGTGATATACAGCTAAGTCTCGTGATCATCGTTTTGTTTTTAAGTCTTGAAATCAGTATTGAAATATCAAGTGGATAATCGCAATACCGAATTTTAATACCAAAATTAGTGATATACAACTGAGTGTCATGATCGTCATTTTATATTTTAGTACTGAAATCAAATTGATATATTAATGTGGATAATCACAATACTCAACTTTAGTACTGAAATTAGTGATACACCACCGAGTCAGGTCATCGTGGTGTTGTATTTCAGTATTGAAATCAGTACGGAAATGTTAACATGTATAATCATAATACTGAGTTTTAATACCAAAATTTGTGGTATAGAATTGACTCAGGTGTTAGTCGTGCTATATTTCAGTACTCAAATCAATACTGAAATATTATTATAGATAATCGCAATACTGAATTTTATACCGAAATTAGTGATATAAAACTGAGTCAGGTCATCCTAGTGCTAATTTTAGTATTGAAATCAGTATTGAAAAATTAACGTGAAGAATCACAATACTGAATTTTAGTACCAAAAATAGTGATATACAAGTGAGTCGGGTGATCTCGTTTTGTATTTCACTACTGAAATCAGTATTGAAATATTAAGGTGGATAATCGCAATACTGAATTTCAGTACCGAAATGAATGATATATAACATAGTCGGGTCATCTTGGTGCTCTAGTTCAGTATTGAAATCAGTACTGAAATATTAACATGGATAATCAGAACACTGAATTCTAGTACCAAAATTAGTGATATACAATTGAGTCGGGTCATCGTGGTGCGGTTTTTTAATATTAAATATTAACGTGGATAATGACAATACTAAGTTTTAGTACTGAAATTAGTGATATAGAACCAAGTCAGGTGTTAGTCAATCTATTTTTGAGTACTTAAATTAATACTCGAATACTAACATGGATAATCGCAATAGTAAAATGTATACCAAAATTAGTGATATAGAAGTGAGCCGGGTGATCGTCATTTTGTTTTTCAGTACTGAAACCGTATTGAAGTATTAAAGTGGACATGGTCGGGTCATCTTGGTGTTGTATTTCAGTACTGAAATCAATATTGAAATAATAAGGTTGATAATCACAGTACTAAATTTTAGTATTGTTTTTAGTATTGTAATGAGTATTCAAAAATTAACGTGAAGAATTTTAGTACCGAAATGAGTGATATAGGACATAGTCGGGTCATCTTGGTGCTGTATTTCAGTACTGAAATCAATATTGAAATAATAAGGTTGATAATCACAGTACTGAATTTTAGTATTGTTCTTAGTATTAAATCGGTATTCAAAAATTAACGTGAAGAATCACAATACTGAATTTTAGTACCAAAAATAGTGATATACAAGTGAGTCAGGTGATCTCGTTTTGTATTTCAGTACTGAAATATGTATTGAAATATTAAGGTGGATAATCGCAATACTGAATTTCAGTACCGAAATGAGTGATATAGAACATAGTCGGGTCATCTTTGTGCTCTAGTTCAGTATTGAAATCAGTACTAAAATATTAACGTGGATAATCAGAACACTAAATTTTCGTACCGAAATAAGTCATATACAATCGAGTCGGGTCATCGTGGTGCGGTTTTTCAATATTAAATATTAACGTGGATAATCACAATACTAAGTTTTAGTACTAAAATTAGTGATATAGAACCGAGTCTGGTGTTAGCCATGCTATTTTCGAGTACTCAAATTAATATTAAAATACTAACATGGGTAATCGCAAAAGTAAAATTTATACCGAATTTAGTGTGATAGAAGTGAGTTGGGTTATCGTCGTTTTGTTTTCAGTAGTAAAATCAGTATTGAAGTATTAAAGTGGATAATAGCAATACTGAATTTTAGTACCGAAGTGAATGATATAGAACAAAGTCGGGTCATCTTCCTACTGTATTTCAGTACAGAAATTAATATTGAAATAATAAGGTTGATAATCACAATACTGAATTTTAGTACCGAAATTAGAAATATGCATCTCAGTCGGGTCATCGTGGTGCTGTTTTTTCAATATTGAAATATTAACATGGTTAATCCCAATGCTATATTTTAGTACCGAAATTAGTGATATAGAATTGAGTCATGTGTTCATCCAGCTGTTTTTCAGTACTGAAATCAATACTGCAATATTTACATGGATAATCGCAGTACCGAAAATTAGTAACAAATTTGTGATATACAGCTAAGTCTCGCGATCATCATTTTGTTTTTAAGTTTTGAAATCAGTATTGAAATATTAAGTAGATAATCGCAATACTGAATTTTAATACAAAAATTGGTGATATACAACTGAGTGTGATGATCGTCATTTTATATTTCAGTACTGAAATCAATATTGATATATTAATGTGGATAATCACAATACTGAATTTTAGTACTGAAATTAGTGATACACGACCGAGTTAGGTAATCATGGTGCTGTATTTCAGTATTGAAATCAGTGCGGAAATGTTAACATATATAATCATAATACTGAGTTTTAATATCAAAATTAGTGATATAGAACTGAGTCAGGTGTTTCTCGTGCTATTTTTTAGTACTCAAATCAATACTGAAATATTAACATAAATAATCGCAATACTAAATTTTATACCGAAATTATTGATATAAAACTTAGCCACGTCATCCTAGTGCAGTTTTTAGTATTGAAATGAGTGTTGAAAAATTAACGTGAAGAATTACAATACTGAACTTTAGTACCAAAATTAGTGATATACAAGTGAGTCGGGTGATCTCGTTTTGTATTTCAGTACTGAAATCAATATTGAAATATTAAGGTTGATAATCGCAATACTGAATTTCAGTACCAAAATGAGTGACACAGAACATAGTCGGGTCATCTTGGTGCTCTAGTTCAGTACTAAAATCAATACTGAAATATTAACGTGGATAATCACAATACTAAGTTTTAGTGCTGAAATTAGTGATATAGAACCGAGTCACGTGTTATTCATGTTATTTTTTAGTACTCAAATTAATACTAAAATATTAACATGGATAATCGCAATAGTAATATTTATATCGAAATTAGTGATATAGAAGTGAGTCGGGTGATCGTCGTTTTGTTTTTCAGTACTGAAATCAGTATTGAAGTGTTAATGTGGATAATTGCAATACTGAATTTTAGTACCGAAATGAGTGATATAGAACATAGTCGGGTCATCTTGGTGTTGTATTTCAGTACTGAAATTAATATTGAAATATTAAGGTGGATAATCACAATACTGTATTTTAGTACCGAAATTAGTAATTTACAACCCACTCGGGTCATTGTGGTGTTGGTTTTCAGTATTAAAATATTAACGTGGTGTATCTCAATGCTATATTTTAGTACCAAAATTAGTGATGTAGAATTGAGTCATGGGTTCATCTAGCTGTTGTTAAGTACTGAAATCAATACTGCAATATTTACATGCATAATCGCAGTACCGAATATTAGTAACAAATTTGTGATATACAGCTACGTCTCGTGATCATCGTTTTGTTTTTAAGTCTTGATTCAATATTGAAATATTAAGTGGATAATCGCAATACTGAATTTTAGTACCGAAATGAGTGATATAGAACATAGTCCGGTCATCTTGGTGCTGTATGTCAGTACTGAAATCGGTATTGAAATATTAAGTACCAAAATTAGTGATATACAAGTGAGTCGGGTGATCTCGTTTTGTATTTCCGTACTGAAATCAGTATTGAAATATTAAGGTGGATAATCGCAATACTGAATTTCAGTACCGAAATGAGTGATATAGAACATAGTCGGGTCATCTTGGTGCTCTAGTTCAGTATTGAAATCAGTACTGAAATATTAACGTGGTTAATCAAAACACTGAATTTTAGTACCGAAATTAGTGATATACAATCGAGTCGGGTCATCGTGGTGCGGTTTTTAAATATTAAATATTAATGTGGACAATCACAATACTAAGTTTTAGTACTGAAATTAGTGATATAGAACCGAGTCAGGTGTTAGTCATGCTATTTTTGAGTACTCAAATTAATACTGAAATACTAACATGGGTAATCACAATAGTAAAATTTATACAGAAATTAGTGATATAGAAGTGAGTCGGGTAATCGTCGTTTTGTTTTTCAGTACTGAAATCAGTATTGAAGTGATAACAGCTGAAGTAGCGTGGGGCTATGTAACAAGCGTTGCTGCTAACTGATACCAATAGCGCTCTTTATAGCCAGCGCTACTTCTAACTAGTAGTAGTGTGGGGTTATAAACAAACACTACTGGTAAACTTCTATCTATAAGCGTTTTCCTAGTAGTGGAGGGGGGTGGCGCTTCGCCGGAGCTCACGTCGGCGACGAGGGGATTTGGGGCTAGGCTAGAGGGATAGGATTGAAGCGGGGCTCGAGGCGCACCTGCCCGTACCCGTGGCTTGGCGAGTGGTGGAAGCAGAGGCTCACGCTCGAGCTCGCAAGCTTCGGTGGCGGACGCAGTTCGCCGGAGAGGTTGAAGACGAGGGCTAGGAGCGGCTCCGAGGGGTTGGCAGCGTCCAAACAGCACCAACAGACCACCAAGGCCCCGCCCAAGTAGTTGCTTGAGCTCGAGAGGCACCGGAGAGCGGTGTCTGGCCTGCAGGGATCGCCGGAGTCCTCGGGTCGGGACGACGGCCAGACGCCTGCCCGACCGAGCTCTGGTCGTTCTACGTGTTCGTGGGGTTTGTGTGGAGTGTGGCTTGGCCAGGATTTGAGGCGGGGTCGCTTTATATAGCTGGAGCAAGAGGGGGGACGTGTCGCCCCTTGAGCGCTCTGGACACGCAGAGAACATCGACGAGAAGCTCCAACGCGAGGGGGCAAGGGCTCAGCGTCAACGGAGGAGCTTGCCCACGCACGCGGAAGAGCACAGGAGGCGGTTGGGGAAGCGGACAAGTGCACACGTGCACCGTGGCGTTTTGGCCGCGACGCGCTCGTGCTTGCTACGGCGGCTCCGGCGTCGGCGAGCGCCAGGGAACGGTCAAGGGTGATGGGTCGAGGCTAGTGGTGCGGTGCGGCAGTCGGCAGCGAGCGCTGGAACGAGCACGCGCGAAGCAGAGGGCAAGGCGACAGCCAGAGCGCGTCGAGACGCTGCCAGGCGCCATGTCCTCACGCGGTCACCAAGCTGGCATGGTCAAAACGACATCCAGGAGTGGCCAAACCTTATCTATGCGCTCGATCGTGTAGTGTTACGTCTAGGAGAGGTGATGGCTAATGCCCAGGCCGACCAGACTTGACTCTAAAGATGGCAAGTTTCTGTCCAGAAACTTTGTCGCCAAGTTTGGCCACCTTCTAGAAGGCCATTAGGGCTGATCTCCTAGGGTTTAGGGTTTCTTAGGAGGGTGTTTAAGCTCAAGAAAGATCAAGGCTAAAAGCTCAAGGAAAAATGTACTTGCGTTACAAACTGGGATTTTAGGTCAGAAGAGAAATGATTTTCTACGGTAAAAATATTCGAAAAAGTGGTGCAATATTTTTGCATGGGAAGGTGGGTCAGGGTTCTAAGAATATTCATGAATTATCTCGGATTTTTCTGAGCAAGAAAAACTAAGGTTGCTTTGGAGCACAAGTTTCTGAAGTGAGTTTCAGAGAGGAAAATGAATATTTTTCTTTTAGGAAAAAATATTCATTTGATTATTTTGGGAATTTGTGGGAAGAATAAGGTAGATAGGTCAATTGGGTGAAAGTCAAGGATATGCCCAAGTGACAAGTCCATTTGAAATGATTCAAAACCCAAATCAAATCAACTCAAAAACCACAGTGAAAACCAAGTCCGGAAAAATAGAGAAGGCAAGTCCGGAAAAAGAGAGAAGGAAAAATCCAGGCTGTCACAAACCTCCCCCACTTAGGATGAATCTCGGCCTCGAGATTCGGTTGCTTGGGAAAACCATTCTGGGTATGCAGTCCTTAAAAATTCCTCTCTTTCCCAGGTTGCTTCTTCTTCGGTGTGATGCTCCCACTGAACCTTGTAAAATAGTATCCCTTTGCTGCGAGTGACCCTTTCTGTCTGATCCAATATTCTAATTGGCTTTTCCTCATAAGTCAAATTCTTATCCAATTCTATCTCTGCCATATCAGTCCTTTTCTCCAGTGGCGAGATACATCTCCTTAGTTGTGAGATGTGAAACACGTTGTGTACTTCTGACCATTCTGGTGGATATTCCAACTAGTATGCAACTATTCCGACTCTGGCCATGACGGGGAATGACCCGATATATCTGGGTGCCAATTTTCCTCGGGTCTGAAACCTCTTGACTCCTTTCATAGGGGTGACTCGGAGATATACGTGCTCTCTGGGTTCGAAGCTGATCTGACGATGTTTGGCATCATAGTAGCTCTTTTGTTGGGATTTGGCCATTTGCAGTCTGTCCCGCATTAAATCAGTCCCGAAAATGCGTTTGTCTCTGGTTTGAGACCAATTCAATGGGGTGCGGCATTTCCGGCCATACATGGCTTCATAGGGTGACATCTTTAAGCTGGCCTGGAAACTGTTGTTGTAGGAAAACTTGGCGTAGGGCAGACAGTCTTCCCACTTGGTTCCTTGGGCCAATATACATGCCCGGAGCATATCCTCGAGTATTTGATTTACTCGCTCGGTCTGTCCATCTGTCCGAGGATGATACGCCGTGTTGTACTTCAGAGCGGTCCCCAAGGCTTGATGTAGTCGGGACCAAAATGCGGAGGTGAATAGAGATCCCCTGTTGGAGGTGATAGTCTTGGGTACTCCATGCAGACTGACAAATCTTGATACATACAACTGTGCGAGTTGATTTGCACGATATGTAGTCCGGATAGGCAGGAAGTGTGCCACCTTGGTTAAGGTGTCCACTATGACCCATATTGCGTCGTTTCCTCGATGAGAACTTGGTAATCTGGTGATGAAATCCATGCAGATATCATCCCATTTCCATTGGGATACTGGCAGAGGTTGGAGGAGTCCGGCGGGTTTTTGTTGTTCCGCCTTTACCTTGTTGCATATGTCGCAACAGGCCACAAAGTATGCGATGCCTTTCTTCATTCCATCCCACCAAAATACCTGACGAAGGTCCTCATACATTTTGGTACCACCTGGGTGAATTGAGTATGGTGCTTCATGCGCTTCTGTCAATATTTTCTTCTTCAGACTTTCTTGGTTGGGTACGCAAAGTCTTCCTCGGAACCTTAGTGAACCTTGCTGATCCATAGAGAAATCTGGTGCATGCCCTTGGTGCATCTTCTGAACATATATTTGTAACACCCTATCATCTGCCTGAGCACTGCGGATTTCTTCTTCGAGAGTAGGGGAAACTTCCAATATATTGGTAATACGGGCATCGGTGATCACCAAATTTAGCTGCATGATTTCTTCATAAAGATCCAGAGGCAAAGAATCCATTAGGGCATTAAGGTTTTCCGGCTTGCGGCTGAGAGCGTCATCCACCACGTTAGCTTTGCCCGGGTGATAATTTATTCCGAGGTCATAGTCCTTAACCAACTTGAGCCATCTTCGTTGTCGAATATATACTTGAGACTCTTATGGTCGGTGAATATCTGGCACTTCTTTCCAATCAGATAATGTCTCCAAATCTTCAAAGCATGCACCACCGCGGCCAATTCCAGATCATGAGTAGGATAGTTCCCTTCATGTTGCCTCAGTTGTCGTGATGCATAGACCACCACTTTGCCATCTTGCATGAGTACACACCCCAGTCCTTTTCTGGATGTGTCGCAGTAGACATCAAAACTGCGGTAGATGTCTGGAAGAGTTAATACGGGTGCCGATGACAGCCTGGTTTTTAACTCATTGAAGCTCCGTTCGCAGTCCTCAGTCCATACGAACTTATTATCCTTCTTGAGAAGCTCAGTCATTGGCTTGGCGATCTTGGAAAATCCTTCGATAAAACGGCGATAATATCCGGCTAGTCCAAGGAAACTCCAGATTTCTGAGACTATGGTGGGTGCGGACCAATCAAGTACGTCCTTTACCTTGCTTGGGTCCACTGAGATTCCTTATGCCGAGAGGACATGCCCGAGGAATCCCACTTGCTGGAGCCAAAACTCACATTTGCTGAATTTGGCATAAAGTTGATGGTCGCGAAGCCTTTGCAGAACTGCTCGAAGATGCTCCTTGTGTTCGTCCTTGCCCTTGGAGTAAATGAGGATGTCATCAATGAACACCACCACAAATTTTTCCAAGAAGTCCATAAACACCTTGTTCATCATATGCATAAAGAATGAAGGAGCGTTGGTGAGGCCGAAGGACATAACGGTGTATTCATAAAGACGGTACCGAGTCGTGAACGCGGTCTTAGGAATATCTTCCTTCTTTATCTTAAGTTGATGATATCCAGTCCTCAAATCAATTTTTGAGAATACTTGGGCCCCAGTGAGTTGATCAAACAGATCGTCAATCCTTGGCAGTGGATACTTGTTTTTAATGGTGACGTCATTCAGCTGTCGGTAGTCTATGCACATTCGTAGACTGCCATCCTTTTTGTCCACGAAGATTGTTGGTGATCCCCATGGTGAAGAGCTTGGACGAATGTACCCTTTCTGCAACATCTCATCCAGTTGTTTCTTCAATTCCACCAATTCTGAGGAAGGCATCCGATAATATTTCTTATGTATCGGAGTGGTTCCAGGCACCAGGTCAATAGCAAACTCCAATTCTCGGTCTGGTGGCATGCCTGGTAATTCTTCAGGAAAGACATCTGGATACTCACTGACCACAGGAATTAATTCGACTTCTTCTGCCACTGCTATGAAAACCATATCTTTTGTGGGGATGCGCTTGCGGGCATAAAAACTTGTGGTGCGACCTTCCATATTTTTCAGGGAAACTTCTCTGGCCGCACAGCTGATGCAGACTTGGTATTAGGTTAACCAATTCATGCCCAAAATGACATCCAATTTGTTGGAATCGATGATTATCAACGATGTTGGAAGCTTGACGCCCTTGATGTCAATCTCCAAATTTCGGCAGACGAGATTACTTCTGAGTAGGGATCCCGGGGATTGTACCAGCATGTGCTTTCCCAAAATCGAGCAAGGAAAATTGTTTTGGGAAGAAAAACTCCGCGAAATAAAAGAGTGGGAAGCCCAAAGTCAAGTAAAATTACGGCAGGTATGTCATTAACAAGAAACATACCAATGACGACTTCCGGGTCCTCTTGGGCTTCATCTGCGGAGATGTGATGAATTTGCCCTTGGATCATATCTGGGGTGGAATACGGCTCCATGTAATTGACTTGCGGCTGAAATGGATCCACGTGTTTGGTGTTCTTGGGAAACTGTCGGGCATAGTGTCCGGTTTGGCCACAGCTGAAGCACGAATTGTTGCGCTAACAATCGTCGCGCACCGGGCTGGTCACGACATTCTTGACTTGTGTAGTAGTCTTGTTGACATTCTGCTACCAATTGGGTTTGTACTCCACCTGAGTCTGCTGCCAAGTACGAGCCTTTTGCACTGGTTGCATATCCTTCTTTGCCTCGAATTTGCGCTTGTGGTCATTAGCAGCTGGCTTGTTGTCGTGCAGGAGCTTGTGTTCCCTTTCTGCGATGAGAGCCTTGTTCACCATAGTCAGGAAGTCTGGGAAATCAAACATGCTGAGAGTGCACCTCAGATGCTGATTCAGGCCTCCAAGAAAACGATCAATCTTCCGCTCTTCTGTGGCCACATCATGGAGAGAACAGCGGGCCAGATGGTTGAATTTATTCAGATACTCATTGATGGTCATGCTGCCTTGAGTCAGAGCGAGAAATTCGGTGGATTTTGTCCAAGTAATTCGGTGGATTTTCATGACTCCGGTAGGAATATGATACTTGCGGAAATGATCCTTGAATTTTGTCCAAGTAATTTCCTCGTATGCAGGCCATATTGTTTTGGCATTATCCCACCATATAGAGGCAGCTCCTTCGAGATAATGAGTTGCGAAGGGAACCTTGTCTCCTTCTTCAGTGCGAGCAATCTCCAATTTCCTCTCAATAGTCCTTAGCCAGTCGTCGGCGTCCAAAGGATCAGTAGCATGGCTGAAACTGGGAGGCTTGGTTCGCTGAAAATCTGACAGCTTGGAGTGATGGCCATTCTGGTTTCCATTCTGCCCAACCATAACTTGTACATTTTTCAGTATTTCCAGCAGATCGTTGCTCCTTCTTTCTTCAAACATTCACAGGATTTGCTCAGTGGAAGGCGGTTGTGGCAGTGGAGGCGGAGGTGGCTGGTATGGCTTAGGGGAATGTCCTTCCTGTCATGCGGAGCGACGGACAGGGACATCCTCACAAGCTTGACAGCTGCTGCCTCCACGCATCATCCTATTTTTCGTTTTCCCAATACATAACAACCATGATGAGAAAATTCCAAAATGGGGGAAAACCAATGACAAATCCCGGAAGAAAACAGTGAATGAAAACCAAGTCGAATAAAAGAGTCCAAGATAATTATACATAGTCCCAACACGAAGGTAAACATCACAATGGGCCTACTACCCTCTTACATGAAACTACGCATCATGACAAGTGCGATTACAGCCATACATCATGCTCATGACTACATCGATACACTAACGATCTACTGCTCGGATGGTGCTGCTGCAGGCTCGTCTCCTGAGCCGGACCCAGATCCTGAACTGATAGTAGAGATCTCCGGGGGAAGAGAGGTGTGCTGGCGCTGCCTCGAGGGCTCTCCCTCAGGGGAAGGCGGGGGATGGGGTCTAAGCATAGGAACGGCAGGAGTAGCGACAAGAGAAGACCATGCAGTAGGAGCGCTGCGAGGGTTCATCGTCAGAGGGTTAACGGCACCCTGCGAGGTCGTCGGTGGAACAGAGGCGGAAGGAACTGGAGCGGAAGTATAGATGACAGCGGGCAGAGGGTTCCTCATACGAGCAGCCGCGAGAGCTGCGCGAGCGCGTGTAAGCTCCTGAGCTAACACTACAAAAAAAGACACATCCGTGACATTTTTGGCCGAACAAATTTTTTTTCTGTCATACATATGACACTTCTTGATGATAATTGTGACAAAACCCGGTATCATCATAGATGTGGTGGGCTCCTACTTCTATGACAAAAAATCATGACAGAAAATGGGCTTTTCATCCTGGGCAGGCCGGAGACGCAGCTGCATGACATTCTTTGGGCCGTCCATGACGGAGAAAACCGTGGTAGAAGCGAGGGGAGGAAAATTTCGGGGAGTTCCCGGTTACGGTGGGAGGTCGGGGGCCGAGCGATGCGCGTTTCTCTCGTACACGTACGCGCGTGTGTGCGAGGCGTTGGCTCTAACTGAACCCGAGCGAGGCGTTGGGCTCTAACTGAACCCAAGCGATTGCACTGCAGGCTACGCGTTACTGAACCCGAGCGATCGATCGATGGCTGTTAACTGAACCCGATCGAGTGATTCCTTCGCTACTGCTGCTAACTGAAGCCGAGCGATTGGATGAACAGTGAGCGTTGCGGGGGGGTGGGGTTGGATGAACAGTGAGCGGTGGCGTTGCCTCTGGATGAACAGGACCCAGTGATGTGGTGGAGGGTTGGGTGAACAGTAGACGGTGCAGGGGTGCCCGTGGAGGGGTGGTTGAACAGGACCCCGTGGTGTGGTGGGCTGGATGAACAGTAGATGATGGAGGGGTGCCCGTGGAGGGGTGGTTGAACAGTAGCCAGTGGAGTAGCGCGCGGTGGAGGCTGGATGAACAGGAGCCCGTGGAGGCTGGAGGAGGTCGACGGTAGCCCGTGGAGGCTGGAAGAGGTCGACGGTGGAGATGAACAGTATCCCATGGAGTCCCATTTTGCGGTATGCCACAACCCTCCCGATGAATAGGACCCCCGTTTCGACCGTAGGAGGTCCGTTTCGTCCCTTTTGTGGTACGCCACACCCCTCCCGATCAACAGGACCCCCGTTTCGATCGTAGGAGGTCCGCTTCCTCCGTTTTGCGGTACACCACACCGCTCCCGATCAACAGGACCCCCGTTTCGACTATAGGAGGTCCGTTTCCTCCATTTTGCGGTACGCCACACTCCTCCCCATCAACAGGACCCCCGTTTCGACCGTAGGAGGTTCGTTTCCTCTGTTTTGCGGTACGCCACACCCCTCCCCATGAACACGACGCATTCTGTTGCGTCCCCATGAACACGACACATTCCGTTGCCTCCTCATGAACACGACGACGACGTTGTTTCTCCGTTCCGACCCAGCCATGTACATGAGCCCTCGCCATACGTATGCGCGAGTAGGCGTACGAGACCCTTCCCGTATGTACGTACGTGGCCGTATTTTCTTTCTTGCACCCTGGCCGTTGTACGTACGTGTACATGCTACGTACGCGCCTCTACTACGACACGTACGTGCCTCTACTACGACACGTGCGCACCTCTAAATCGACCAGTATATATGTACGTACACGTTCGCGACCAGAATGACAACGCTACGTACGCTTCGACCAGGTGGGTCCCGACTGTCAGGCACTTCCTTGCCTGCGAAGATGTAGCTGGTGGGTCCCAGCAGTCAGGGGGACGAATCGTTTTGGTTTTTTTTGCCCGGACGCACTTCCTTGCGTGCGAAGATGTAGCTGGTGGGTCCCAACAGTCAGGGGGGCGAATCGTTTTTTTTTTTGCCCGGACGCACTTCCTTGCGTGCGAAGGTGTAGCTGGTGGGTCCCAGCAGTCAGGGGGAAACATTTTTTTGTGAAATACGGTGGCCCGTCCGGTAGGTCCCTGCTCTCAGCTGGAGGAATCATTATTTTCCGCGTAGTAAGGAGGCACTTCCTTGCTGCCACCGTGGACCCAGCTGTCAGCCTCTCCACGTACAATCCACGTCCGATAGAAGTCGTTCCTTGACCACGTTGACCACGCCGCACCGAGAGCACCAGGGCGGTGGACGACGGCGAGGCCTGGGAAGGGGACGACGCGGAGCCGGTGAAGACGCGGCAGTGGATGCCCACACGAAGAAGAGTATGAGGGTTCACTCGTTCGGCTGCGGTGTGAGGCTGCCGTCGCCGCAGGGCCTGGCCAGCGGTGGGAATAGTAGGGGGCAGTGAGATCTCCGCGGCAACACAGCCGGCCACGGGAGGCAGGAGCAGGCGGCACGACCGGCGCTGCTTTGGGCGGCTCGAGCAAGAAGACCAGAGGTTGAAGAAGCACTACGACCGTTGGATGGACATCGTACGGTCACTGGAGCGAGAATCGTTCATATTGACTAAGTTAACAAAGCCCTCCATCCCCGTCAACTTAGTAGGCCCACAAGTCAGCCTCCCACCAAGGTGGGTCCCAGCTAGCAGGGGGTATTCATTTTTTTTGTGTAATGAGGAGGCACGTCCGGTGGGTCCAAGCTGACAGCGGGGGAACATTTTCTTCGCGAAATATGGTGGCACGTCCGGTGGGTCCCAGCAGTCAGGGGGGAAACTTTTTTTGGGAAATAAGGTGGCTCGTCCGGTGGGTCCCCACTGTCAGGTGGAGGAATAATTATTTTGCACGTAATAAGGAGGCACTTCCTTGCGGCCGCTGTGGACCCAGCTGTCAGCCTCTCCACGTACAGTACTCTTCCCATGGAAGTCGGTCGTTGACCACGTTGACCACGCCGTGCCGAGAGCACCAGGGCGGTGGACGACGGCGAGGCCTAGGAAGGGGACGACACGGAGCCGGGGAAGACGCAGAAGTGGAAGCCCGCGCGGAGACAAGTACGAGGGTTCACTGGTTCGGCTGCGGTGTGAGGCTGCCGTCGCCGCAGAATAACAGGGGGTGTGGGTGAGTGGAGGGATGGCCTGGCCAGCGGTGGGAGTAGTATGGGGGCGGTGAGGCCTCCGCGGTAGCACAGCCGGCCACGAGAGGCAAGAGCAGGCAGCACGACCGGCACTGCTTTGGACAGCTAGACCAAGAAGACCAGAGGTTGAAGAAGCACTACGGCCGTTGGATGGACATCGTACGGTCACTGAAGCTAGAATCGTTTATATTGACTAAGTTGACAAAGCCCTTGGTACGCTCCAACTTAGTAGGCCCACAGGTCAGCCTCCAAAACGGTGCGCCCCAGATGTCAGGGGGAGGAATCATTTTTTGGGCGGCCGAAGCTAGGAATATCCAAGATTGAAGAAGAAGCACGACATCCGTTGGATAGACATCCAACGGCCACTGCTGCTAGAACCGTGTGTTGACTATAATATGTTGACAAAGCCTTGCATACGCGTCAACTTATTGTTTTAGGGTACGCGTCACTTAGTAGGCCCACAAGTGTGTGGCAGAGAACTTATAGCCCATTTGCGTTTTGTAAGAATGTACAACCCATTTTTGAATTCTAATGGAATTTACAACAACCCATTTATAGTTTGTTAAAAGTACAACCCATTTTCTTGCTAGGACAACGATTAATAATTTCAACCAACCATTGAAGACAGAATTCAATAAAATTTCGCACATTTTGATGGGATCCGAAATATTTTTATCCCAAAATTTCTATTCAGATTAAATAAAATTTTGTATTACGTAAAAAGACGTATAGCTTGGCTAGCCATTTTCATCTTGAAAAAATTAGTATCTGGGCTGGATATCTGGCCTGGGCTAGACGGGCCACGGCCCGCCCAGTTAATACCCTACTCTCCTCTGAACAACAACGAAATCATCACCAAGAAAAACTCTGCAGTGCTCACGCCTCAAAAACGCAAATACTGCTCAAGCTGCTTGGTCCCAGCTGTCGGCCGCACCTTGTGCAATTCTCTCATTTATATTGACTACATAGGTTGACAATGGTGTGGGACCGTAATGTCAGGAAACCAGGAGAAAGCAAAAAAAATATAGTTGTACATAATAAGGAGGCACTTGCGTATGTACGACTATGGCCCTAGTGGCTCCCTAGTGTCATCCAGTCAAAATAAAGACATCTCCTGAATCCTCATGTTCATTGACGATGTTAACAATGCTCGGCGCCATGGCGAGCGCAACAACTCGAAGGACAACGGAGAGGGCCTCGCGGGCCCTACGGATGGTCTAATACAGTGTCCGTTGCTCATTCAGGAAGTTAGGATCATCGGACACCTATGAGCACCTTCGAGAAACTGAGACGGCATGAAACGGTAAGGCCGCGCTCGGGAGCTCTGATTTATTTCAAACCTCTATTAACATACAAGTGTAATGTACTCGTCATCGGAAGCAACGCGTAAAATACATGCGTAATGAAACCGAGGGCCCGAGGTCTGTAAGAAAAACCGGCGGGTTACGTGTGTAATTTGAGAGACCAGTGTATATTTTACGAGCACTGCTATATGGACGACATTGCCAGACGATACATGCACGACGTGCGTATCATGCCATCCATGGGCAAGGTTGAAACAACAGCTAACGACTGGTTTAGCAATCGTCCGAGTGTCGTTCAGCGTTTTTATTGTGTGTGAAGTACTTCCGATATTTTACTAGTCGACATCGACCAACCAAGCGCCTTCGCCTGAGACCATCTGCTTTAATTTACAAGCGTCAGTTTTACAAGTGGTTTTGGTTTGCAAACGACGATCCAATCACGGCCTAATATCATGAGTTGGTCGGAAGATCATATGGTTTCACGTCTAACCTATCCGACTTGTTGTATAGGCTATGAATGAAACATCAGACGATGAACTTCTTAAGCACGAAAACAACAGAAGAGGATGATCTTCTTAACAAGCAAATCACTGGCATTAGATCGACATGAAAAACAATACGAAGCATTATTCTCAGGAGGCACGGTGAACAACTCGTGATGCCGCATGCCACAACATTACAAGCTCAACTTTGCAATCAAACACAAGGCCTGGCATTACATAGACAATATTCAGAACAAACTCTTCACACGGGAATATCTCAGCAGAGTAACTATTTACTTCTAAACTGAACACAGGAATAGGAAAAAACACTCGACGCTGCTCACAGCAAGGGCGTCCCACTAAAAAATATCAAATGCATGTCTTCTGGCTAACATCAATGAGCAAATTTTGACAAGGTTTTCCAATTCCAATATATTAAACTAACGTCTTCTTGCTAACATCAATGATTAAACTTTGACAAGCTTTTCCCATTCAAAATATGTAATGCCTATGATCGTGGAGTCCTGTCGTAGCTTCTTGTACTTGTTTGGGCACTTTTTGCCCAGGGCACTCCACGTGCTGTTAAATTGCCAATGGTCTCTGCAGACTAGTCATGTCACCGGTGTCTAATAATACTCTGTAAAGCTTCTCGGTCATTCCTTCTGTAATGTAGCGTAAACAGTGACTGCTTCTTTCTGCAAAGTGGAACGACCAACTGGACCCGGTAATGCAGCAGTTTGACTTGGACACATTGGCTCCTTTTGTGCAGTTCAACTAAAATCGAAGTCGGAATAAAACCGAGCTTTAATTTTGATATCCCTGTAAGCAACAATTGGTATAAGGGAAAAAAATACTAAGGAATAACGGTTGATGACTTGTACTCCCAGAAGAAAAGCATATACTGATCTACTTTATCTTAATGGGAAACAAAGCAGGAGAGTAGCAATTCTCCATCAGTGTGATTCTTTCATATTGACTGAGACATTATCTTAACAATGCCTTGTTTCAACATGTATAAAGAACGACAAAGCAGAAAAGTACCATTCCTAAAACAATGCAACTGATTCATTTTAATAGAGACATTATCTTAACAATACCTTGGTTAAACATGTATAAAGAACTACAAAGCAGGATAGTACCATTCCTAACAAGTGCTGCAGTTTTGAACTAAGATTCAGTACTTAATTAATTCTGAGAGTGGCATTGCTTAATTTTACCAGCGGCATTAGATTAACAAAAGGCACAAACAGTTCCAGGGGAGAGTGGGCGCACCAAAAGTATGTGCTTCCATCTACTTATAAAGGGGGTGATGCAGAGTTTGTTGTAACAAAGCAACAAGCATCATGTCTGGGTTGGTCCCATTTTTGTTCACTACTTAATGGGAAAAGACAGCAATACAATAGCTTCAATTCAACATTTATTTAAAACAGTACCAATACAAGTAGCAGAACATCTCAAAGGACACTGCACAATCATGTGGATGAAGGCCTGTACTGACCTTTCATGAGACAGACAAGATAAAATACGAATCTGCCAACACGAATAGGAAATCCAATCTCGTTTTGTGCAGTTGCACTGAAATCAAGCAAAGTGTTTCGCGTAGCGAAGCAAAATGTCGCAATAGCAACAAGTTGAATACATATCCCTGTTTAAACAGAGGCAAAAACGGAATCAATTACTGGCTAATAAAGGAGGATGAAACATGCGGCCACAAAAATGGTAATCCCGCCAATCCCTAACAAGTGTTGAAGTTTTGAAATAAGATTTAGTAGTTAATTCTAAGAGTGGCATCAATTACTGGCTTATAAAGGGGGTGATGCTGAATTTGTTGTAACAAAGCAACAACCATCATGTCTGGGTTGGTCCCATTTTTGTTCACTACTTAATGGGAAAAGACAGCAATACAATAGCTTCAATTCAACATTTATTTAAAACAGTACCAAAACAAGTAGCACAACATCTCAAAGCACACTGCACATCATGTGGTTGAGACCAAGATTTGAAAACACTCGCCACGAAGACTGGAAACAAATCTCGATCTCCTTTTGTGTAGTTCCACCAAAATTAAGCAAAGTCACCGGTGTGACATTCAAGTTGAACTGCACAAAACACTCTTAAAACATAAGTGTTTTGAGTAGCGAAGCAAAATGTCGCAATAGCAACAAGTTGAATCGATACCCCTATTTTAACAAAGGCAAAAAGGAAACAATTACTTGCCGATAAAGGAGGATGAAACAAACGGTGACAGAAAGAAGCATCTGACTTATCTTGGATGGAAAACAAAGTAGGACAGTAGCATTTCTAAAATGGTTGCATTGGTTCATAATAACAAAGACATTCTCTTGAAACAACATTCGTTAAAAAATGTAATTTACTTTTAACAGTGGCATTGCTTCAATTTTCCGGCGGCATTCTTAGATTAACAATAGAAAAATAGCTGTATGGGACATGCCAACACCATGTGCGTCCACACGTATAAATGGGTGATGCAGAGTATGTAGCCAAGCAACATATATGCGCTGGTCCCATATTTGTTCTCTTTGAAACTTCTTCCTACGTGAGGGCATCAAATCTAGTCCTGCACAAACTACCCGACCCCCCCAGTTTCTTTCCCTTTTCAACAAAGAGATCGGTTCCTTACAGATGTGTGTACTGGGTTACCCCCTTTTTCCCTTTTCCACCTACAAAGTGGCTGGATAGCCAGTCTATACTACCTTCCTCCACTCCTTTCCTCATTGAACCACGTCCTAGATTCTTGCTCCAGCCCACCGCACCCTTCTTTCCTCTTTGAACCAAGACCTAGATTCGATTACAGATTGAAAAAGATCCACATGCAGCTAGAGCAATGACGGTTTCAAAGAAACTTATACCTTAGGGTCGTCGGGATGTGGCAAGGCGTGCGGCGGGAGGCCGGATCTGCCCACACTACGTACGACAGCTAGGAAGAAGGGGTCGGTGGCCCTCCCGCACATGCGCTGGGTGAAAGAGAACAGCGCAGCCGGTAGTGGATTGCCTCCCTCGCTGAAGGCGATAGAGTGAAGTTGCACCTCTTCCCTTCCCGGTACGATGGGATACGGACGCCTCCTTCACCAGCTGTGAGGGGGGAGAGAGAGACAAGAGGCCAACCGCAGTCTTGTTTAGATCTGGTGAAGAGAGGGTGAGAGACTGTGAATATAGCAAACCCTAGCAAATGAACGCTGAGCCTCCAGCGTGTAACATATATGTAGTATGGCGAGCGTGTGGAGAGTGCAAACCCTAGCGAACAAGCGCTGAGGCTCCCGTATATATACTACTGTAGTACGGAATGAGCTCCGATGCCTTCACTGCACCTGCTTTTGGCTGTATGACAGGTGAGCCAGCCACATTTTGGGCCCACCTGTCATAAATCCAAAGGCAGGTGCACTAAGTCAATGAAGTTGCGTCCATATAGTACTCTCATGTATACGACTAATATATAGTGGACTGGTTTTCTTATTCTCTCCATAACAATCGTTTTAAATTGTGTAAGTACGAAACGGAACTCTTTATTTAATGTACAGTGAAGAAAACTAGTACTACTTTCGATGAACTAACGATCCACGCCCACGCATCCTGGTCGCACTTCCTGTCCTTCACGTGTGGTACACTACTCTCCCTTAAGTGAACAACCACACATGCGCCAAATTATCGGAAACGTGTGAGAGTGTGTACAAATAAAGAATTTTAATTTCAATTATCGGAAAGGTTTGAGAGTATTACAAAGTTTGACCTCAATCAAATCTAATATGCGGAGTAAATAAAAATGGAGGGCTACTACGTCCATCCGGGTTTTTAGTCCACACCATTTTTTAAATCAAAGTTAATAGCTGGACAAATAAAATTACAGGGGAGCTGGAGACAAAGTTGTGAGAAGGCTTAGAAGTCAATACAAAACTTATGCTCTTAGTACCAACGTCGATCCTTCGGTACTAAAATATAGCATTGAGATTAACCATGTTAATATTTCAATATTGAAAAACAGCACTACGATGACCCGACTGAGTTGTATATTTCTAATTTCGATACTAAAATCCAGTATTGTGATTATCCACCTTAATATTTCAATATTGATTTCAGTACTGAAATACAGCGCCAAGATGACCCGACTATGTTCTATGTCACTCATTTCGGTACTAACATTCAGTATTGCGATTATCCACTTTAATACTTTAATACAGATTTCAGTATTGAAAAACAAAACGACGATCACCGGACTCATTTCTATATCACTAATTTTGGTATAAATTTTACTATTGTGATTATCCATGTTAGTATTTGAGTATTAATTTGAGTACTCAAAAATAGCTTGACTAACACTTGACTAGGTTCTATATCAAGGTAGTCAGAATCCCGATTCGACTGCTAGAATCCTATGACTTCACGACCCTACGGAAGCATGTCGATCCAAATCCCTCTATGAATCCAGATCAGGTAGAATCCATGTTGGGTCGCGATCCAAATCAAAGAATCCTGTACAAAACTGTACAATCTTGACTATGCTATGGACCACATCCGATTCTACTAAGTTATCTAAGCCATTTGTTTAGTTGTAGCAATATAGTATGGCAGCATCCAAACCCCTTTTCATATACCTCATGGACCTTTATTCCGCTCCCAAGTCCAAACGCTTAGCCGTAGACACCTTTGATCTAGCTCTCAGAAACCCTAGATCAAAATTGAGGATCAGGTTGGTCGACATATGGAATTGGCGTGAAAAAGAGGATGCTTCAAGATTGATCGGAGAAGGAGAGAAAGACCCTTCAAGGTTTAGCACTGTAGGTCAGATAGACAAGTGATCGACTATTCACGCACTCTAAAAAGAACATAACTAAATTTCGTGCATTAAAGGTTTAAATCTTATATATATTTCCCTCTCATATATTTTCCATACATGCGAGCTAGATGGTAGGTTAGCCATAAAAAGAAGTGGAATACAACTAGCATTGATGTGTACATTCTTTGCTCCATATTTAGTGTCAAAACTATATAGAACCCGTATAAATTTCTTGTGTGCATACAAAATATCTTATTTGAGTAAATCTAGTAGAATCCTCGATTCCACGACTCGATTCTGTCCGAGGAAAACCGATCCGACTCCGAATCCCGAATCTGACTACCTTGTTCTATATCACTAATTTCAGCACTAAAACTTAGTATTGTGATTATCCACGTTAATATTTAATATTGAAAACCGCACCACGATGACCCGACTCAATTGTATATCACTAATTTCGGTACTAAAATTCAGTGTTCTGATTATCCACGTTAATATTTCAGTACTGATTTCAATACTGAACTAGATCACCAAGATGACCCGACTATGTTCTATATCACTCATTTCGGTACTGAAATTCAGTATTGCGATTATTCACCTTAATATTTCAATACTGATTTCAGTACTGAAATATAAAATGAGATCACCCGACTCACTTGTATATCACTAATTTTGGTAGTATATTAAGTATTGTGATTCTTCACGTTAGTTTTTCAATACTCATTTCAATACTAAAAACAGCACTAGGATGAGCTGACTCAGTTTTATATCGCTAATTTTGGTATAAAATTCAGTATTGCGATTATCTATGTTAATATTTCAGTATTGATTTGTGTATCAAAAAATAGCACGACTAATACCTCACTCAGTTCTATATCACTAATTTTGGTATTAAAACTCAGTATTATGATTATACATGTTAACATTTTCGTACTGACTTCAATACTGAAATACAGCACCATGATGACCCGACTCGGGCTTGTATCACTAATTTCAGTCTAAAGTTGAGTATTGTGATTATCCACATTAATATATCAATATTGATTTCAGTACTAAAATATAAAATGACGATCATCACACTCAGTTGTATATCACTAATTTTGGTATTAAAATTCGGTATTGCGATTATCCACTTGATATTTCAATACTGATTTCAAGACTTAAAAGCAAAACGATGATCACGAGACTTAGCTGTATATCACAAATTTGTTACTAATATTCGGTACTGCGATTATCCATGTAAATATTGCAGTATTGATTTCAGTACAAAAAACAACTGGATGAACGCATGACTCAATTCTATATCACTAATTTCGGTACTAAAATATAGCATTGAACTTAACCATGTTAATATTTCAATACTGAAAAATAGCACCACGATGACCCGACTGAGTTGTATATTTCTAATTTCGATACTAAAATTAAGTATTGTGATTATCCACCTTAATATTTCAATATTGACTTAAGTACTGAAATTCAAAATGAAATATTAACGTGGATAATCAGAACACTGAATTTTAGTACCGAAATTAGTGATATACAATTGAGTCGGGTCATTGTGGTGCGGTTTTCAATATTCAATATTAACATGGATAATCAGAATACTAAGTTTTAGTGCTGAAATTAGTGATATAGAACCGAGTCAAGTGTTAGTCAAGCTATTTTTGAGTACTCAAATTAATACTCAAATACTAACATGGATAATCGCAATAGTCAAATTTATACCGAAATTAGTGATATAGAAATGAGTCCGGTGATCGTCGTTTTGTTTTTCAATACTAAAATCTGTATTAAAGTATTAAAGTGGATAATCGCAATACTGAATGTTAGTACCGAAATGAGTGACATAGAACATAGTCGGGTCATCTTGGCACTGTATTTCAGTACTGAAATCAATATTAAAATATTAAGGTGGATAATCACAATACTGGATTTTAGTATCGAAATTAGAAATATACAACTCAGTCGGGTCATCGTAGTGCTATTTTTCAATATTGAAATATTAACATGGTTAATCTCAATGCTATATTATAGTACCGAAATTAGTGATATAGAATTGAGTCATACGTTCATCCAGCTATTTTTCAATACTGAAATCAATACTGCAATATTTACATGGATAATCGTAGTACCGAATATTAGTAACAAATTTGTGATATACAGCTAAGTCTTGTGATCATCGTTTTGCTTTTAAGTCTTGAAATCAGTATTGAAATGTTAAGTGGATAATCGCAATACTGAATTTTAATACCAAAATTAGTGATATACAACTGAGTGTGATGAACATCATTTTATATTTTAGTACTGAAATCAATATAGATATGTTAATGTAGATAATCACAATACTCAACTTTAGTACTGAAATTAGTGATACAAGCCCGAGTCAGGTCATCCTAGTGCTGTTTTTAGTATTGAAATATTAACGTGAAAAATCACAATACTGAATTGTAGTACCAAAATTAGTGATATACAAGTGAGTCGGGTAATCTCGTTTTGTATTTCAGTACTGAAATCAGTATTGAAATATTTAGGTGGATAATCGCAATACTGAATTTCAGTACCGAAATGAGTGAGTTGGGTGATCGTCGTTTTGTTTTTCAGTACTGAAATCCGTATTAAAGTATTAATGTGGATAATCGCAATACTGAATTTTAGTAGCGAAATGAGTGATATAGAACATAGTCGGGTCATCTTGGTATTGTATTTCAGTACTAAAATCAATATTGAAATATTAAGATGGATAATCACAATACTGAATTTTAGTATCGAAATTAGTAATATAGAACTCAGTCGGGTCATCTTGGTGCTGTTTTTCAGTATTGAAATATTAACGTGGTTATTCTCGATGTTATATTTTAGTACCGAAATTAGTGATGTAGAATTGAGTCATGGGTTCATCTAGCTGTTTTCAGTACTGAAATCAATACTACAATATTTACATGGATTGTGACGCCCGGATATTTAAGCTACAGTGAACCTCGGCTAATGATGCCACATCACCTCGATTAGAGTTGCTAATCTCGCGTCGGTTCGAAACTTTCAAATTCAAAATTTAAATATTGTCAAACAACAAAAGTTTCCAAACATTTAACTAAAATATCCAAAATGTGGCAAATAAATCATGGATAATAGCGGTGGAGAAACCACACTTTTATAGAACGTTTAAAGACTCTAAAGTAGTTAAAACAACAACTATGACAATTATTTAGATGCCTTTAAAAATTATAATAATACAAACTATTTTATTTAGGAGTCAAACTTTTTGTGGCAGTAGAATAAGTTATAACATTAATTTAGGAGTTGTAGTTATATTTTATAAAATTAAAATAAAGTAAAAAAATAGAAAAACAAAACAAACAAAGGCAAGAGAATTAAAGAGAAAGGAAAAAAGGAAGAAAGACCCCCCCACACACATACACTGGGCCTCAGCCCAGCTGGCCATCCAACCGGGCTGGCCCACCTCTCTTCTCCTTATTCCCCCACGACCGGAACCCTAAAACCTCTAACACCCCCCCCCCACTCTCCTCGATCCCCACTCCCTCTTGCACGCCCCCTCCCCCGCTCGATCTGGGCAGCGCTCAGGGGCCCCGCCCCGTGCCCCCGACGCCCATCCCGGCGCCACCCCACGGCCTACTCCACCCCGTCGCCGCATCACCTCGCTCCCGAGCCGTCCCCGACGCACGTCTGCGCGCCGCCCCGGCCCCTCCGCCCCAGATCTGGAACTGGGGCTCGGCCTCAACGCCGCCGCCGCTCGGAGCCCCCTCGCCGGAACCACGACGCCGCCGGACCGCCTCCGTCGCCCGTCTCCGCCATCTCCTCCCCACGCCGGACCTCCTCGTCCTCCTCCTCGAGCCACGCCGCCCGCGCCTCTACCACGGGGGTGAGGCACACCTCCCCGCCTTCCCCCTCCTCTCTGTTGCGCACGCGCTTCGGCGCCCGTCCGCGCTCACGACGCGCCCCGCTAGCCCCGTCACCCGTCCGCGCGCGCGTCCCGCCGCGCCCGACCGCGCTCACCGTTGCCCGCTACGCACTGCTACCGCCGCCGCCGCGGGCCACGCCCTGCCTTCCCGCTCGGCCGCCCCCGCTCCCTCTCGCCGGCAAGCCCTTGGTCGCGTGCCTACTACCGCCAGTGCGCGCGCGACTCGCCCCTGCCGACCGCGCCCACAGTGCTCCCCACCTCTGTGCTGCATCCCCTGCCGCGACCTGCTTGGCCCCTCCGGTCGCTGGCCGCCGGCCTCAACCGTCGCGGCCGCACACCGCCGATTCACCGCACAGCTACTTCCGGCGACCGGCGCCGGCGCTCGCTGGCGCGTCCCCTCGCCTGTGGCCTCGGGCATGGGCGCCCACGCCCACGCCCGCCCCCTGTTACGCCCAGCGCCCGAACCCCAGAGCCCGTTCGCCCGTAACCACACGCCCACTGGCCCTGTGCCACTGACCAGGGGGCCCCGCCCATAGAACGTTTTATTAAAAAAAGAAATTAAAAATAATAATTAATTAGATATAATTAATTAAGTTAATTAATCCTACTTAATTAATCTAATTAACCTATTAGTCTAACTAAACAGTAATTAGTTTAACCTAACATCTAATTAACCTAATTAAATAGTGTTAAGTAACCTTAGACAATGACATGTGGGGCCCTTCTGTTAGTTTGACCAGTCAACGGTCAGCGTTGACCGCTGATGTCATGCTGACGCAATAAACGTTTTAAAATTAAATTAATTTTATTAATTCTAAAAATGACTTAAAACTTTGAAAATTAATATAAAATAATCCGCAATTCGGATGGAAAAACTTTGTACATGAAAATTGCTCAGAACGATGAGACGAATCCGAATACGTAGTCCGTTCATCCACCACATGTCCCTAGCATAGCGAACATGCAACTTTCCCCCTCCATTCCGTCTATCCGAAAACGCGAAACAGCGAGGATACTTCCCGGATGTTTCCCCCCTTCGTCGGTATCACCTCCTACTGCGTTAGGTCACCCCTAGCACCGCGTATCACCATGTTATGCTTTGTGTTGCTTTGATTGCTCAGTTATTTATTATGTTCCCCCTTCGTTGCTTCTTTCCGGTAGACCCCGAGACTGCCGGCGACCCCCAGTTCGACTGCGATGTTGACGAACCTTCTTGCCAGAGCAACCAGGCAAGCCCCCCCTTGATCACTAGATATCGCCTACTCTGATCTATACTGCTTGCATTAGAGTAGTGTAGCATGTTACTGCTTTCAGTTAATCCTATACTGTTGCATAGCCTGTCCTTGCTACTACTGTTGTTACCTTTACCTGCTATCCTACTGCTTAGTATAGGATGATAGTGTTCCATCAGTGGCCCTACACTCTTGTCTGTCTGCCATGCTATACTACTGGGCTGTGATCACCTCGGGAGGTGATCATAGATATATACTATACTTTAAACATGATACATGTGGTGACCAAAGTCGGGTTGGCTCGAGGAGTACCCGCGAGTGATTCACGGATTGGGGGCTGAAAGGACCTTTGTCCCGACGGCCCTCTGTGTGGATCTTTGTGGCGGAGCGGCAGGGCAGTTCGGGGCTACCTGGGTGAGAGGTGAACCTGGCCCCGTTGGCGTTCGCGGATACTTAACACGCTTAACGAGATCTGGGTATTTGATCTGAGTCTGGCCATTTGGTCTATACGCACTCTACGCGGGAAAGATATGGGCACTCGGCGTCGTGGTATCAGCCGAAGCACTTCTTGATGTCAGCGACTGAGTGGCACGCGCCGCATTGGATCGTAAGCTCGCACTTGTATTAAGGGGGCTAGATCTGCTTCCGGCCGCGTACGCAACGTGCAGGTGTGCTCAGGGCGATGGGCCCAGACCCCTGCGCGCATAGGTTTAGACCGGCGTGCTGATCGCTCTGTTGTGCCTAGGTGGGGCTGCGACGTGTTGATCTTCCGAGGCCGGGCATGACCCAAGAAAGTGTGTCCGGCCAAATGGGATCAAGCGTGTTGGGTTATGTGGTTCACCCCTGCAGGGAAGTTTATCTATTCAAATAGCCGTGTCCCTCGGTAAAAGGACGACTCGGAGTTGTACCTTGACCTTATGACAACTAGAACCGGATACTTAATTAAAACACACCCTTCCAAGTGCCAGATACAACCCGGTGATCGCTCTCTAACAGGGCATCGAGGAGGGGATCGCCGGGTAGGATTATGCTATACGATGCTACTTGGAGGACTTTAGTCTACTCTCTTCTACCTGCTGCAAGACGGAGGCTGCCAGAAGCATAGTCTTCGACAGGATTAGCTATCCCCCTCTTATTCCGGCATTCTGCAGTTCAGTCCACTGATATGGCCCTTTACACATATATCCATGCATATGTAGTGTAGCTCCTTGCTTGCGAGTACTTTGGATGAGTACTCACGGTTGCTGTTCTCCCGCTTTTCCCCTTTCCCTTCTAACCGATGGCTGCGACCAGATGTTGGAGCCCAGGATCCAGACGCCACCGTTGACAACGACTCCTGCTGCTCTGGAGGTGCCTACTACTACGTGCAGCCCGCTGACGATGACCAAGAGTAGTTTAGGAGGATCCCAGGCAGGAGGCCTGCGCCTCTTTCGATCTGTATCCCAGTTTGTGCTAGCCTTCTTAAGGCAAACTTGTTTAACTTATGTCTGTACTCAGATACTGTTGCTTCCGCTGACTCGTCTATGATCGAGCACTTGTATTCGAGCCCTCGAGGCCCCTGGCTTGTATTATGATGCTTGTATGACTTACTTTATTTGTAGAGTTGTGTTGTGATATCTTCCCGTGAGTCCCTGATCTTGATCGTACACATTTGCGTGCATGATTAGTGTACGATTGAATCGAGGGCGTCACAAGTTGGTATCAGAGCCGACTGCCTGTAGGAATCCCCTTTCCAACTCCTTGGCCGAAGTCGAGTCTAGACATTACAAAACTTTTACTAACATGGTTGTGTGGCCCATGGGCCCACATCGCCATTGGGTGGTACTAGGATCTTTTACTCCTCGACCTTTACTCTGGGACTCTGATCTCTCTTCTATTCGGGTTAAATAATTTTGCTAAAAACAAAACTAACTTTAGGTTCACGATAATACTTTCTCCCGGAGAGCCCCTTACTCCAGATGATTACTTGGCGCACTAGAAGATTCCGGCGATACTCTCCGATGTTATCCCGATAACTTGTACTCATCGAGTTTGCAATTCCATACCACCGATAAGTCCCTATGGAAAGCTACATACACTTGCCGTCCATAACTTCATTCCCAGTTGATCTTGTTATTACAAGATACCTCGGAAGTTCTCTCTATTTTTCCGAGAATACTTTGTGTCTACTGCCTAGCAGTTCATTATCCACATATACACCCCTACGGATAATTCTCGCACTTATCGGGTATCCGATCATTCCCAGTTGTTCAGGTGTTTCGCCAAAGACTTCAAAATATCATTCAATCTTCCGAAAATCCCGAGCAGCCTATTGCTCTTGAAATTCTCGCTTGCTTGCATTATGCTTAATCCCATAAGTTTCGTAATCTTATTGGCCTCCCTTGTCTTTATCATTTTAAGTCCGTTGATTCAATATGTTGAGGATGCTCGCATTCCTCAGTCAAATCCTAGGATTCATCCTTCCGTCTCAGACGTCAATTGGATATGAGCTGGTTCTTGACCAATCAATGCCTTGATCGTTTGTGCTTCCAAGTCTGTTGAACTTATTCATTTTCGATCAGAACGATTGCTTCTGATCCCTTGATTTGGAGATCATAAAGTTTCTTTGCATTAAGCTTTGAATTAGTCAGTTGTTTCTATAACCCGATGCCATGGTATTCCTTCTTCCTTTGATTGAGTACCGATACTCACATCAGCCCCGTTGTGGATCGCCATACCCATTGTTGGGTTATTATCCGACAATGTCCTTCACAACCAAAATTCTTGTGAGTTCTTTACCTGATACATAATTCCCTTAGTAAATTGTATCATCTGCTTGGCCAACCATGCTCTGCTTTCGAGCTGGTCGTATTTACTATTGAAGCTTGTGGTATATGTTTCCACGATACCCTGACGTGTTGAACCTATGCCTTCCTTTATATGTGTGAACTCGGAAGTTTTCACGAGTCATACTCATCTGGTATTTCACCAGGTAAAACTTTCAACAACTAATGTCATTTTCGAAATACGAGCAGTGAATGAAAGGTTATGCATTGAAGAAGTGGGAGTCGACCTTGAACTTTGTGTTCATGCCCAGGGACATGATGTAGATCTTATCATTAAAGCTTCTCTTAAATTAATTATTCCTTTGGTATAAGTTCATTTATATCTGGGATCTGACCTTTTGCAATCATGGTTCCGACCATATTTTCTTCTCGATTCCATTCTCGGACAAGTTAGAGTACTTGCCTTCTGCAGATCAGTACGCCTGTCCAACCTCTACTTTGATCTGTCGTCAAGTATTACCCCATGGTATCTCGAGATTATCACGTAACTGCCTAACTTCTTATGAGTTCTTCATCAAGCACTACATTCTCACTAATTCCAATTTTTCACGGGCTCTGAGTTATTAAACACTCAAAAACACCGACAACTGAACCGAGTCCGCATTACGGTTCAACAACTCTTACTAATATTCTTTACTTACGAGATTGAACTCGATCACGTCATTCCTAGCCTGTTTGGCTATATCCTTGTCGTGTCGATTTTAAATGTGCTACCTGGTCCTTCTTCCCAGAGCACAATTTTTGACGATGAGCTAAGCTTACGTCGATCTTCCTCATCATATCATGCTTTGGACAGCAAGCTTGCTTTGGAGTTTGTGTCGTACCCATGGTTTCAATAACCTTTTGCTTCATCATTCCTTTGACTTGATGTCATCGCCAGTTCATTACATCTTCATGGAATCTCTCGACAAATGTGTCGTGATCATCATCAGCATTCTGAGCTCTTCCAGGATATCAAATGAATTCATGATGAGAAATACCAGCCTTGCCCTCGATGATTTGTGTTATCATCGACCACGCCTTCCGTTCAACACAAACTTGTTCGTGTTTTGTGTTATACCTTGAGATCCCTTCTACCCAGCATTTGTCCTTCTTTATCTTGGAGTATTGCCATCTTTTATGTCAAGAATGTTGTGAGAATTTCACCACCCCTTAAGAATTCTTGATACTAGTGATACTTCTTGCCATATCCGTTCATTTTTAGACTATGGATTATTGAATCACCATTCTGACATTGGCCGTGCAACCCAACTCATAATTCGGGCGCACCTTTCAACCAATGTTTAATTGTGTATGTTTTCCTCGAGCATACTTCAGTATATTATTTGATCTGACAAATGCTATCTCCTTATCCACATAATTGCGGAGATGCATCTTTTTGGATACCTCGTTGAAATTATTGTTGAGTCCATCAGCCACTTCCTCATCCTCCCCTTGGCTTAATGATGAAACCTTGATCGGAACTCGCTTTCATAGTTCATTTCCCAAGAGTCATATAATGTCATCTCGTCAATTGTGTTGCACCTCTTCTTCTCAGGCACCCCGAGTCTGAGATATCCTAACACCAATCAGATATGAATCCCGGTCAGATATGATGGTTGGGACGCATTTTCCAAGAGTTATAACGTTGGTCTTTTTATGACTCGGTAAGGTGATGTCATGCCCAGCACACCTGACCGGAGGACCATTGTTATAATTTTCCTTTTACCAATGCTATCCATTCTTCCATGAGGAAATTATAAGACTTATTCTATAAGTTGTTCCTAATGGATCCTTTGTGTATCCAAAGTCTGATCTTTACCCAGTGACCATGTCTATGCTATCTCGAAGCATGTCTATGGTACTCCGGTTTTCAACAAGACCATTTGAAGTCCAATGCTAAATGTTTCCTGCTCAATTATCCAAACACTGCTGTATGGGTAATGTCATGAAATTTCTCTCCCCTACCTAAAGAGTTTCCTACACTATATCCTGTCTATATCATACTCTGCTTGTCCTTGGGAAGGATATACCCTTGAAATATGTGTTTAAACACATTTTCCTTTCCATCGTTCTGTTTAATCTGATAATCATATTTTCCTTTCCATTGGTTGGTTTAACTTTTCTTGTGATCTATATGATCTAAGCAGTAACTTTCTCCTGCTTATGTAAACACCTCGGTGTACAATTCTGTCAGCAAGACCCTGTTACCATTGTTGATGACATTCCGGTAACCACCGATGGACGAGAACCTTGCCTATTGGTCCGCCTCGCTCAACGAGAAGGAAAATGGTTCTCTTCGTCCCTCGCCCTTGGTATCGATGTTGTTGCCAACATAACTAACAGGCTACCCTCTGACATGCCTTGCTATCGTGACCGTGCAAGATGTCACCGTCCTCCCTACTTTAACCCACATTGTGGGCCCATAACCCACAGTTCCGCAGGATCGAAACCTGACTCTCCTGTACACCCCCGGTTTCCAAAGTTATTCCCCACGCTTGACTTCGTTTGTAATTCACGGGCCACCTGCCTAGTGATCTATTATGGTATCAGACGCGATACTTATTCCCATTGCTTTGAACCCTCTTTCACATTTTGTAATCAGGCAACGAACGATTGCCTATGCGCTAGAAACTTCTATTGTGCACCTTCTTACTTTGCTCTCGATAATTTCTTAAGTTTCAAATCGAGGGTTGCTTCCCGCCACCTTCATTGATGTTATCTACCACACAAGCAACATTGTAGCGGTTCGTTCTTCCGAAGTTACCCCTTATCCTTCGTACGTACGATGAAGACTCCGAAGAAAAGATGACGACTTCATCATGACGACCTGAAGCAGAGAAATGAAGACATCAACGCTATGGATCGACCTCTTCGAGGAGAGCAGCCAAGACCGAGAAGATTCGTTAGAATTTCGTAACCAAACCTTCCCCCCTTAGACCCCCTCTTAAATCTCGGGACGAGATTTCTTGTAGTGGAGGAGAATTGTGACGCCCGGAAATTTAAGCTACAGTGAACCTCTGCTAATGATGCCACGTCACCTCGATTAGAGTTGCTAATCTCGCATCGGTTCGAAACTTTCAAATTCAAAATTTAAATATTGTCAAACAACAAAAGTTTCCAAACATTTAACTAAAATGTCCAAAATGTGGCAAATAAATCATGGATAAAAGCGGTGGAGAAACCACACTTTTATAGAACGTTTAAAGACTCTAAAGTAGTTAAAACAACAACTATGACAATTAATTAGATGCCTTTAAAAATTATAATAATACAAACTATTTTATTTAGGAGTCAAACTTTTTGTGGCAGTAGAATAAGTTATAACATTAATTTAGGAGTTGTATTTTATAAAATTAAAATAAAGTAAAAAAATAGAAAAACAAAACAAAACAAAGGCAAGAGAATTAAAGAGAAAGGGAAAAAAGGAAGAAAGACCCCCCCACACACTGGGCCTCAGCCCAGCTGGCCATCCAACCGGGCCGGCCCACCTCTCTTCTCCTTATTCCCCCATGACAGGAACCCTAAAACCTCTAACCCCCCCCCCCCCACTCTCCTCGATCCCCACTCCCTCTTGCACGCCCCCTCCCCCGCTCGATCTGGGCAACGCTCAGGGGCCCCGCCCCGTGCCCCCGACGCCCATCCCGGCGCCACCCCACCGCCTACTCCACCCCGTCGCCGCCTCACCTCGCTCCTGAGCCGTCCCCGACGCACGTCTGCGCGCCGCCCCGGCCCCTCCGCCCCAGATCTGGAACTGGGGCTCGGCCTCAACGCCGCCGCCGCTCGGAGCCCCCTCGCCGGAACCACGACGCCGCCGGACCGCCTCCGTCGCCCGTCTCCGCCATCTCCTCCCCACGCCGGACCTCCTCGTCATCCTCCTCGAGCCACGCCGCCCGCGCCTCTACAACGGGGGTGAGGCACACCTCCCCGCCTTCCCCCTCCTCTCTGTTGCGCACGCGCTTCGGCGCCCGTCCGCGCTCCCGACGCGCCCTGCTAGCCCCGTCACCCGTCCGCGCGCGCGTCCCGCCGCGCCCGACCGCGCTCACCGTTGCCCGCTACACACTGCTACCGCCGCCGCCGCGGGCCACGCCCTTCCTTCCCGCTCGGCCGCCCCCGCTCCCTCTCGCCGAAAAGCCCTTGGTCGCGTGCCTACTACCACCAGTGCGCGCGCGACTCGCCCCTGCCGACCGCGCCCACGGTGCTCCCCACCTCTGTGCTGCATCCCCTGCCGCGACCTGCTTGGCCCCTCCGGTCGCTGGCCGCCGGCCTCAACCGTCGCGGCCGCACACCGCCGATTCACCGCACAGCTACTTCCGGCGACCGGCGCCGGCGCTCGCTGGCGCGTCCCCTCGCCTGTGGCCTCGGGCATGGGCGCCCACGCCCACGCCCGCCCCCTGTTACGCCCAGCGCCCGAACCCCAGAGCCCGTTCGCCCGTAACCACACGCCCACTGGCCCTGTGCCACTGACCAGGGGGCCCCGCCCATAGAATGTTTTATTAAAAAAAGAAATTAAAAATAATAATTAATTAGATATAATTAATTAAGTTAATTAATCCTACTTAATTAATCTAATTAACCTATTAGTCTAACTAAACAGTAATTAGTTTAACCTAACATCTAATTAACCTAATTAAATAGTGTTAAGTAACCTTAGACAATGACATGTGGGGCCCTTCTGTTAGTTTGACCAGTCAACGGTCAGCGTTGACCGCTGACGTCATGCTGACGCAATAAACGTTTTAAAATTAAATTAAATTTATTAATTCTAAAAATGACTTAAAACTTTGAAAATTAATATAAAATAATCCGTAATTCGGATGGAAAAACTTTGTACATGAAAGTTGCTCAGAACGATGAGACGAATCCGAATACGCAGTCCGTTCATCCACCACATGTCCCTAGCATAGCGAACATGCAACTTTCCCCCTCCGTTCCGTCTGTCCGAAAATGCGAAACAGCGGGGATACTTCCCGGATGTTTCCCCCCTTCGTCGGTATCACCTCCTACTGCGTTAGGTCACCCCTAGCACCGCGTATCACCATGTTATGCTTTGTGTTGCTTTGATTGCTTAGTTATTTATTATGTTCCCCCTTCGTTACTTCTTTCCGGTAGACCCCGAGACTGCCGGCGACCCCCAGTTCGACTACGATGTTGACGAACCTTCTTGCCAGAGCAACCAGGCAAGCCCCCCCTTGATCACCAGATATTGCCTACTCTGATCTATACTGCTTGCATTAGAGTAGTGTAGCATGTTACTGCTTTCAGTTAATCCTATACTGTTGCATAGCCTGTCCTTGCTACTACTGTTGTTACCTTTACCTGCTATCCTACTGCTTAGTATATGATGCTAGTGTTCCATCAGTGGCCCTACACTCTTGTCTGTCTGCCATGCTATACTACTGGGCTGTGATCACCTCGGGAGGTGATCATGGATATATACTATACTTTAAACATGATACATGTGGTGACCAAAGTCGGGTTGGCTCGAGGAGTACCCGCGAGTGATTCACGGATTGGGGGCTGAAAGGACCTTTGTCCCGATGGCCCTCTGTGTGGATCTTTGTGGCGGAGCGGCAGGGCAGTTCGGGGCTACCTGGGTGAGAGGTGAGCCTGGCCCTGTTGGCGTTCGCGAATACTTAACACGCTTAACGAGATCTGGGTATTTGATCTGAGTCTGGCCATTTGGTCTATACGCACTAACCAACTACGCGGGAAAGATATGGGCACTCAGCGTCGTGGTATCAGCCGAAGCACTTCTTGACGTCAGCGACTGAGTGGCGCGCGCCGCATTGGATCGTAAGCTCGCACTTGTATTAAGGGGGCTAGATCTGCTTCCGGCCGCGTACGCAACGTGCAGGTGTGCTCAGGGCGATGGGCCCAGACCCCTGCGCGCATAGGTTTAGACCGGCGTGCTGACCGCTCTGTTGTGCCTAGGTGGGGCTGCGACGTGTTGATCTTCCGAGGCCGGGCATGACCCAGGAAAGTGTGTCCGGCCAAATGGGATCAAGCGTGTTGGGTTATGTGGTGCACCCCTGCAGGGAAGTTTATCTATTCGAATAGCCGTGTCCCTCGGTAAAAGGACGACCCGGAGTTGTACCTTGACCTTATGACAACTAGAACCGGATACTTAATTAAAACACACCCTTCCAAGTGCCAGATACAACCCGGTGATCGCTCTCTAACAGGGCATCGAGGAGGGGATCGCCGGGTAGGATTATGCTATACGATGCTACTTGGAGGACTTCAGTCTACTCTCTTCTACCTGCTGCAAGACGGAGGCTGCCAGAAGCGTAGTCTTTGACAGGATTAGCTATCCCCCTCTTATTCCGGCATTCTGCAGTTCAGTCCACTGATATGGCCCTTTACACATATATCCATGCATATGTAGTGTAGCTCCTTGCTTGCGAGTACTTTGGATGAGTACTCACGGTTGCTGTTCTCCCGCTTTTCCCCTTTCCCTTCTACCCGATGGCTGCGACCAGATGTTGGAGCCCAGGATCCAGACGCCACTGTTGACAACGACTCCTGCTGCTCTGGAGGTGCCTACTACTACGTGCAGCCCGCTGACGATGACCAATAGTAGTTTAGGAGGATCCCAGGCAGGAGGCCTGCGCCTCTTTCGATCTGTATCCCAGTTTGTGCTAGCCTTCTTAAGGCAAACTTGTTTAACTTATGTCTGTACTCAGATATTGTTGCTTCCGCTGACTCGTCTATGATCGAGCACTTGTATTCGAGCCCTCGAGGCCCCTGGCTTGTATTATGATGCTTGTATGACTTATTTTATTTGTAGAGTTGTGTTGTGATATCTTCCCGTGAGTCCCTGATCTTGATCGTACACATTTGCGTGCATGATTAGTGTACGATTGAATCGGGGCGTCACATGGATAATCGTTGTACCGAATATTAGTAACAAATTTGTGATATACAGCTTAGTCTCGTGATCATCGTTTTGTTTTTAAGTCTTGAATCAATATTGAAATATTAAGTGGATAATCGCAATACTGAATTTTAGTACCGAAATGAGTGATATAGAACATAGTCCGGTCATCTTGGTGTTGTATTTCAGTACTGAAATTAATATTAAAATATTAAGGTGGATAATCAAAATACTTAATTTTAGTATTGAAATTAGTAATATACAACTCAGTCGGGTCATCGTGGTGTTGTTTTTCAGTACTGAAATATTAACGTGGTTAATCTCAATGCTATATTTTAGTACCAAAATTAGTGATATAGAATTGAGTCAAGAGTTCATCCTGCTGTTTTTCAGCACTGAAATCAATACCGCAATATTTACATGGATAATCACAGTACAGAATATTAGAAACAAATTTGTGATATACAGCTAAGTATTGTGATCTTCGTTTTGTTTTTAAGTCTTGAAATCAGTATTGAAATATTAAGTGGATAATCGCAATACTGAATTTTAATACCAAAATTAATGATATACAACTGAGTGTGATGATCGTCATTTTATATTTCAATACTAAAATCAATATTGATATATTAATGTGGATAATCACAATACTGAATTTTAGTACTGAAATTAGTGATACACCACCGAGTCGGGTCATCGTGGTGTTGAATTTCAGTATGGAAATCAGTACGGAAATGTTAATATGCATAATCATAATACTGAGTTTTAATACCAAAATTAGTTATATATAACTGAGTTAGGTGTTAGTCGTGCTATTTTTCAGTACTCAAATCAATACTAAAATATTAATATAGATAATCGCAATACTGAATTTTATAAATTAGTGATATAACACTGAGTTAGGTCATTCTAGTGCTATTTTTAGTATTGAAATCAGTATTGACAAATTAACGTGAATAATCACAATACTGAATTTTAGTACCAAAATTAGTGATATACAAGTGAGTCGGGTGATCTAGTTTTGTATTTCAGTACTGAAATCAGTATTGAAATATTAAGGTGGATAATCGCAATACTGAATTTTAGTACTGAAATGAGTGATATATAACATAGTCGGTTCATCTTGGTGCTCTAGTTCAGTATTGAAATCAGTACTGAACTATTAACGTGGATAATCAGAACACTGAATTTTAGTACCGAAATTAGTGATATACAATCGAGTCGGGTCATCGTGGTGCAGTTTTTCAATATTAAATATTAACGTGGATAATCACAATACTAAGTTTTAGTACTGAAATTAGTGATATAGAACCGAGTCACGTGTTAGTCAAGCTATTTTTTAGTACTCAAATTAATACTCGAATACTAACATGGATAATCGCAATAGTAAAATGTATACCGAAATTAGTGATATAGAAGTGAGTCGGGTGATCATCGTTTTGTTTTCCAGTACTGGAACCGTATTGAAGTATTAAAGTGGATAATCGCAATACTGAATTTTCGTACCGAAATGAGTGATATAGGACATGATCGGGTCATCTTGGTGTTGTATTTGAGTACTGAAATCAATATTAAAATAATAAGGTTGATAATCACAGTACTGAATTTTAGTATTGTTTTTAGTATTGAACTCAGTATTCAAAAATTAACGTGAAGAATTTTTGTACTGAAATGAGTGATATAGGACATAGTCGGGTCTTCTTGGTGCTGTATTTCAGTACTGAAATCAATACTGAAATAATAAGGTTGATAATCACAGTACTGAATTTTAGTATTGTTTTTAGTATTGAAATCAGTATTCAAAAATTAACGTGAAGAATCAGAGTACTGAATTTTAGTAGATTTTTAGTACCAAAATTAGTGATATACAAGTGAGTCGGGTGATCTCGTTTTGTATTTCAGTACTGAAATCAGTATTGAAATATTAAGGTGGATAATTGCAATATTGAATTTCAGTACCGAAATGAGTGATATATAAGATAGTCAGTTCATCTTGGTGCTCTAGTTGAGTATTGAAATAAGTACTAAAATATTAACGTGGATAATCAGAACACTGAATTTTCGTACCGAAATAAGTGATATACAATCGAGTCGGGTAATCGTGGTGCGGTTTTTTAATATTAAATATTAACGTGGATAATCACAATACTAAGTTTTAGTACTGAAATTAGTGATATAGAATCGAGTCAGGTGTTAGTCATGCTATTTTTGAGTACTCAAATTAATATTATAATACTAACATGGGTAATCACAAAAGTAAAATTTATATCGAAATTAGTGATATAGAAGTGAGTCGGGTGATTGTCATTTTGTTTTTCAGTACTAAAATCAGTATTGAAGTATTAAAGTGGATAATCGCAATAATAAATTTTAGTACCGAAATGAGTGATATAGAACATAGTCGGGTCATCTTCGTGCTGTATTTCAGTACTGAAATTAATAAGAAATAATAATATTGATAATCATCTTGGTGTTGACAAATTAACGTGAATAATCACAATACTGAATTTTAGTACCAAAATTAGTGATATACAAGTGAGTCGGGTGATCTAGTTTTGTATTTCAGTACTGAAATCAGTATTGAAATATTAAGGTGGATAATCGCAATACTGAATTTCAGTTCCAAAATGAGTGACACAGAACATAGTCGGGTCATCTTGGTGCTCTAGTTCAGTACTGAAATCAATACTGAAATATTAACGTGAATAATCAGAACACTGAATTTTAGTACCGAAATAAGTGATATACTATCGAGTCGGGTCATCGTGGTGCGGTTTTTCAATATTAAATATTAACGTGGATAATCACAATACTAAGTTTTAGTACTGAAATTAGTGATATAAAACCGAGTCACGTGTTAGTCATGTTATTTTTTAGTACTCAAATTAATACTGAAATATTAACATGGATAATCGCAATAGTAATATTTATATCGAAATTAGTGATATAGAAGTGAGTCGGGTGATTGTTGATTTGTTTTTCAGTACTGAAATCAGTATTGAAGTATTAATGTGGATAATCGCAATACTGAATTTTAGTACCGAAATGAGTGATATAGAACATAGTCGGGTCATCTTGGTGTTGTATTTCAGTACTAAAATCAATATTGAAATATTAAGGTGGATAATCACAATATTGAATTTTAGTATCGAAATTAGTAATTTACAACTCAGTCGGGTCATCGTGGTGCTGTTTTTCAGTATTGAAATATTATTGTGGTTAATCTCAATGCTATATTTTAGTACCGAAATTAGTTATGTAGAATTGAGTCATGCGTTCATCTAGTTGTTTTTCAGTACTGAAATCAATACTGCAATATTTAAATGGATAATCGCAGTACCGAATATTAGTAACAAATTTGTGATATACAGCTAAGTCTCGTGATCATCGTTTTTTTAGTCTTAAAATCAGTATTGAAATGTTAAGTGGATAATCGCAATACTGAATTTTAATACCAAAATTAGCGATATACAACTAAGTGTGATGATCGTCATTTTATATTTCAGTACTGAATTCAATATTGATATATTAATGTGGATAATCATAATACTGAATTTTAGTACTGAAATTAGTGATACACGACCGAGTCGGGTCATTGTGGTGCTGTATTTCAGTATTGGAATCAGTACGGAAATGTTAACATGTATAATCATAATACTGAGTTTTAATACCAAAATTAGTGATATAGAACTAAGTGAGGTGTTAGTCGTGCTATTATTTAGTACTCAAATAAATACTAAAATATTAACATAGATAATCGCATGTGACGCCCCCGATTCAATCGTACACTAATCATGCACGCAAATGTGTACGATCAAGATCGGGACTCACGTGAAGATATCACAACACAACTCTAAAACATAAATAAGTCATACAAGCATCATAATACAAGCCAGGGGCCTCGAGGGCTCGAATACAAGTGCTCGATCATAGACGAGTCAGCGGAAGCAACAATATCTGAGTACAGACATAAGTTAAACAAGTTTGCCATAAGATGGCTAGCACAAACAGGGATACAGATCGAACGAGCCGCAGGCCTCCTGCCTGGGATCCTCCTAACTACTCCTGGTCGTCGTCAACGGGCTGCACGTAGTGGTAGACACCTCCAGTGTAGTAGGAGTCGTCGTCGACGGTGGCGTCTGGATCCTGGGCTCCATCGTCTGGTCGCAGCAATCGGGTAGAAGGGAAAGGGGAAAAGCGGTACAACTCCGGGTCATCCTTTTACCGAGGGACACGACTATTCGAATAGATTAACTTCCCTGCAGGGGTGCACCACATAACCCAACACGCTTGATCCCATTTGGCCGGACACACTTTCCTGGGTCATGCCCGGCCTCGGAAGATCAACACGTCGCAGCCCCACCTAGGCACAACAGAGCGGTCAGCACGCTGGTCTAATCCTAAGTGCAGAGGGGTCTGGGCCCATCGCCCATAGCACACCTGCACGTTGCGAACACGGCCGGAAGCAGAACTAGCCCCCTTAATACAAGAGCAGGCTTACGTTCCAATCCGGCGCGCGCCACTCAGTCGCTGACATCACGAAGGCTTCGGCTGATACCACGACGCCGAGTGCCCATATCTTTCCTGCGTAGTTGGTTAGTGCGTATAGGCCAGTAGCCAGACTCAGATCAAATACCCAGATCTCGTTAAGCGTGTTAAGTATCCACGAACGCCGACAGGGCCAGGCCCACCTCTCTCCTAGGTGGTCTGAACCTGCCCTGTCGCTTCGCCTCAAAGATCCACTCGCGGGTACTCCTACGAGCCGACCCATCTTTGTTCACCACATGTATCATGTATAAAGTATAGTATATACCCGTGATCACCTTCCAAGTGATCACGGCCCGATAGTATAGCACAGCAGACGGACAAGAATGTAGGGCCACTGATGGTAAACTAAGCAGGTAGGATTGCAGGTAAAGGTAACAACAGTAGTAACAAGGACAGGCTATGCATCAGGATAGGAATAACGAAAGCAGTAACATGCTACACTACTCTAATGCAAGCAGTATAGAGGAGAGTAGGCGATATCTGGTGATCAAGGGGGGGCTTGCCTGGTTGTTCTGGCAAGTAGTAAGGGTCGTCTTCGATGTAGTCGAACACACGAACATCGGCAGCGGCCTCGGAGTCTACCGGAAATAAGTAACGGAGGGGGAACACGATAAATAACAGAGCAATCAAATGTAACACAAAGCAAGACGCGGCAATACGTGGTGATAGGTGTGACCTAACGCAGTACTAGGTGATACCGGCGAAGGGGGGAAACATGTGGGAAAGTATTCCCGGTGTTTGGCATATTCGGACAGATGAATCGAAGGTGGATTGTTGCATGTTCACTATGCTAAGGACGTGTGGTGGACGAACGGGCTGCGTATTCGGATTCGTCTCGTCGTTCTGAGCAACTTTCATATAGAAAACATTTTCATCTAAGCTATGGTTTATTTTCTATGTTTTTCTACAGTTTTAATCATTTTCTTATATTTTTGTATTTAGTTTAATCCGAATTTACCAAGTCAAATTTGAATAGTCAAAGAGGCATGTGTGGCCCACATGTAAGTGTCATAGGTGCCATTTAATTAGTCCAAACTAAGTTAAACTAGTGAGGGCCACATGCCAACTGTACATAGACTACTAATTAACTACTACTAACCTAAACTAGCACTAACAAGGGCCGGCCACACACGGCCGTGGCCAAGCTGGCCACACACACAGCACGTAGATTCTGTTATCTGAACATAGCATTTTGCGATTTTTATATGATTTAATCCAGACATTGAAGGGATTTGGTCCAGTGAGGTAAAATGGAGTTCGTCATGCAAACTTTGTACTCATATTATTTTTGCTCATGTTAGTAGTTGGTTAGCCACCGTTTAGAGAGAATCTAGAAGGTTAGTCATTGTAAAAATAAGAAAGCTAGCTAGTAGCAAGCACTACATGCAGAGCAACGATGGAAAGAAAAGAAGCAGCAAAAGTGCGGCAGCAAGCAGAGCATCAGCGCGGGGAGGCGCGTGGACGTCGCCGGCTAGCGACTGCGGGCACGGCCGGGGCGGCCAAGGCGCGGGCGGCAAGCATGGCCGGCGCCGCCAGCTGAGCAGTGGCAGTATGGCCGGTCGCAGCAGCAGCGGCGGCAACAGGCGAGCAGTAGGCGGCAGCGGCGGCGAGCAGTAGGTAGCAATGGCAGCTGCAGTAGCTAAGAGCAGCAGCAGCAACAAGGAGCAGCCATAGCGGCAAAGTAGCAGCGATGAGCACTAGCAAGGAGCAGCAGTAGCGAACATATGTGGCTCTAGCGCGCGTACGCGGACGGGCGCACGCAAGGTACAGGGGCGCGGTGATACACAGGGTCGACGGCAGCGGTGAACGCCCGCGACGGTGTCGGCTCGGACACGACGAGCTCGAGCGTATGGCCACGGATATATCAAATGGAGGTGGTAGGCGGTATCTAAGCAGCTCCTAGAGCTCGCACGCACTAGCAGGAAGAGTGGGGGAGCACGCCAGCGACTTGCTCGCCAGCAATGGCGGACGGTGACTCTGGCCTCGGGCAGGGGCGTCGCTACGTTGCACGAGGGGAAGCAAAGAGAGGTTGAGGAGAACCAGGGGCTCACAGCGATTGCAGAGAGGTGCTCCGGGAAGCCGGGGACGGTCGGAGTGGAGCAGATCAAGCGAGGGCGTGCGGCGGTACAGAGGACGGGATCGGGTCGATCCCAGCGATGTCGCGCGGTGTTGCTCGAATCCGAGCGCGTAGTGGACGAAGATGAATACGTAGAAGGTCTTGGATATCCTTCCATGGCTCGGGGTGGCTCCTGGCCGCGTCGACGTCGGCGGTGTGGCGCCAGATGCGCTCGTGAGGGGGAGAATGGGGGCGAGGGAGAAGGGGACCAGGTCTAGGGTTGTCCCGGGGGTCGCGGGGGTGATCTTAACCAGCTCGGGGATGCGCTGGATGGCTGGCACGTGGGCATCGCCGGCCATGACGCCGGTAGATGAGCGCCACGCCCCTGTTTGTGAACAGAGGAAGGGGATGGCGCCAGGGTGGGCTGGGCCGTGAGCTTTGCTAGATGGTCCGAGTGTGCCAGTAAGTTAGGTTTGTTTCTATTTCCCTTTTTTTGTTTCTCTTTCTTTCTTTACTTTTGGTTTCTTTCTTTTTTTTGTTAAGCTTTGTACTTATTTTAAATAGCAAATAGGTTTAGTAAAATAGAGAACTTGTCCCATAATTCACATTGCAAAATTAGACAATGCCATAAAAAGCTTGGGATTTATTTAAAATACTTTGGGAATTTTTATAAATTAAAAGCAATAAAATTTTTGTTCTGCCCCTGTTTTAATTGTTTAAAGGCACTTAAATACTTTATAAAAATATGATTTCTCCACAATAATTATCTATGAATTATTTGCCACATCTTATACATTTTAGTTTTGTCATTTGAAATCCTTAATTATTTGACTTTATTTTAAATTTGAATTTGAATCGGTTTCGAATCAACGCGGGTTAGCAATAATAACAGAGGTGATGTGGCGACATTAACGTGGGATTACTGTAGCTTAATTATCCGGGCGTCACATCGCAATACTGAATTTTATATCGAAAGTAGTGATATAAAACTGAGTCACGTCATCCTAGCGTAGTTTTTAGTATTGAAAATCAGTATTCAAAAGTTAACGTGAAGAATCACAATACTTAATTTTAGTAGAATTTTAGTACCAAAATTAGTGATATACAAGTGAGTCGGGTGATCTCGTTTTGTATTTCAGTACTGAAATCAATATTGAAATATTAAGATGGATAATCGCAATACTGAATTTTGGTACCAAAATGAGTGATATATAACATAGTCGGGTCATCTTGGCGCTCTAATTCAGTATTGAAATCAATGCTGAAATATTAACGTGGTTAATTAGAACACTGAATTTTAGTACCGAAATTAGTGATATACAATCGAGTCGGGTCATCGTGGTACGGATTTTAAATATTAAATATTAACGTGGATAATCACAATACTAAGTTTTAGTACTGAAATTAGTGATATAGAACCGAGTGAGGTGTTAGTAATGCTATTTTCGAGTACTCAAATTAATACTGAAATACTAACATGGGTAATCGCAATAGTAAATTTTATACTGAAATTAGTGATATAGAAGTGAGTCGGGTGATCGTCGTTTTGTTTTTCAGTACTGAAATCAGTATTGAAGTATTGAAGTGGACAATCGCAATACTGAATTTTTGTACCGAAATGAGTGATATAGAACATAGTCCGGTCATCTTGGTGTTGTATTTCAGTACTGAAATCAGTATTGAAATATTAAGGTGGTTAATCGCAATACTGAATTTCAGTACCAAAATGAGTGATATAGAACATAGCCGGGTCATCTTGGTGCTCTAGTTCAGTATTGAAATCAGTACTGAAATATTAACGTGGATAATCAAAACACTGGATTTTAGTACCGAAATTAGTGATATACAATCGAGTCGGGTCATCATGGTGCGGTTTTTCAATATTAAATATTAACATGGATAATCACAATACTAAGTTTTAGTACTAAAATTAGTGATATAGAACCGAGTCAGGTGTTAGTCATGCTATTTTTGAGTACTCAAATTAGTACAGAAATACTAATATGGATAATCGCAATAGTAAAATTTATACCGAAATTAATGATATAGAAGTGAGTCGGGTGATCGTCGTTTTATTTTTCAGTACTGAAATCAGTATTGAAGTATTAAAGTGGATAATCGCAATACTGAATTTTAGTATCGAAATGAGAGATATAGAACATAGTCTGGTCATCTTGGTGATGTATTTCAGTACTGAAGTCAATATTGAAATATTAAGGTGGATAATCAAAATACTGAATTTTAGTATTGAAATTAGTAATATACAACACAGTCGGGTCATTGTGGCGCTGTTTTTCAGTATTGAAATATTAACGTGGTTAATATCAATACTATATTTTAGTACCAAAATTAGTGATATAGAATTGAGTCATGCGTTCATCCAGCTGTTTTTTAGTACTGAAATCAATACTGCAATATTTACATCGATAGTCGCAGTACCGAGTATTAGTAACAAATTTGTGATATACAGTTAAGTCTCGTGATCATCGTTTTAAGTCTTGAATCAGTATTGAAATATTAAGTGGATAATCGCAATACTGAATTTTATACCAAAATTAGTGATATATAACTGAGTGTGATGATCGCCATTTTATATTTCAGTACTGAAATCAATATTGATATATTAATTTGGATAATCACAATACTGAATTTTAGTACTGAAATTAGTGATACACGACCGAGTCAGTCATTGTGGTGATGTATTTCAGTATTGAAATCAGTACGGAAATGTTAACATGTATAATCATAATACTGAATTTTAATACCAAATTTAATGATATAGAACTGAGTCACGTGTTAGTTGTGCAATTTTTAATTACTCAAATCAATACTGAAATATTAACATAGATAATCGTAATACTTAATTTTATTCCGAAATTAGTGATATAAAACTTAGTCACGTCATCCTAGTGTTGTTTTTAGTATTGAAATGAGTATCGAAAAATTAACGTGAAGAATCACAATACTGAATTTTAGTACCAAAATTAAATTAATGATATACAAGTGAGTCGGGTGATCTCGTTTTGTATTTCAGTACTGAAATCAGTATTAAATTTTAAGGTGGATAATCGCAATACTGAATTTCATTACCGAAATGAGTGATATAGAACATAGTCGGGTCATCTTGGTGCTCTAGTTTAGTATTGAAATCAGTACTGGAATATTAACGTGGATAATCAACACACTGAATTTTAGTAACGAAATTAGTGATATAAAACCGAGTCGGGTCATCATGGTGCGGTTTTTTTTCAATATTAAATATAAACGTGGATAATCACAATACTATGTTTTCGAACTGAAATTAGTGATACAGAACCGAGTCAGGTGTTAGTCATGCTATTTTTGAGTATTCAAATTAATACTGAAATACTAACATGGATAATCACAATAGTAAAATTTATACCGAAATTAGTGATATAGAAGTGAGTCGGGTGATCGTCGTTTTGTTTTTCAGTACTGAAATCAGTATTGAAGCATTAAAGTGGATAATCGCAATACTGAATTTTAGTACCGAAATAAGTGATATAGAACAGAGTCCGGTCATCTTTGTGTTGTATTTCAGTACTGAAATCAATATTGAAATATTAAGGTGGACAATCAAAATACTGAATTTTAGTATCAAAATTAGTAATATACAACTCAGTCGGGTCATCTTGGTGCTGTTTTTCAATATTGAAATATTAACATGGTTAATCTCAAAGCTATGTTTTAGTACCAAAATTAGTGATATAGAATTGAGTCATGCGTTCATCCAGCTGTTTTTCAGTACTAAAATCAATACTGCAATATTACATGGATAATCGCAGTACCGAATATTAGTAACAAATTTGTGATATACAACTAAGTCTCGTGATCATCATTTTGTTTTTAAGTCTTGAAATCAGTATTGAAATATTAAGTGGATAATCGCAATACTAAATTTTAATTCCAAAATTAGTGATATACAACTGAGTGTGATGATCGTCATTTTATATTTCAGTATTGAAATCAATATTGATATATTAATGTGGATAATCACAATACTGAATTTTAGTACTGAAATTAATGATACACGGCCGAGTCGGGTCATCGTGGTGCTGTATTTCAGTATTGAAATCAGTATGGAAATGTTAACATGTATAATCATAATACTGAGTTTTAATACCAAATTTAGTGATATAGAAGTGAGTCAGGTGTTAGTTGTGCTATTTTTAGTACTCAAATCAATACTGAAATATTAACATAGATAATCGCAATACTGATTTTTATACCAAAATTATCGATATAAAACTTAGTCACGTCATCCTTGTTCTGTTTTGAGTATTAAAATGAGTATTGAAAAATTAACGTGAATCACAATACTGAATTTTAGTTCCAAAATTAAATTAATGATATATAAGTGAGTCGGGTGATCTCGTTTTGTATTTCAGTACTGAAATCAGTATTAAAATATTAAGGTGGATAATCGCAATACTGAATTTCAGTACCGGAATGAGTGATATAGAACATAGTCGGGTCATCTTGGTGCTCTAGTTCAGTATGGAAATCAGTACTTGAATATTAACGTGAATAATCAAAACACTGAATTTTAGTACCAAAATTAGTGATATAAAACCGAGTCGGGTCATCGTGGTGCGGTTTTTCAATATTAAATATTAACGTGAATAATCACAATACTAAGTTTTTGTACTGAAATTAGTGATACAGAACCAAGTCAGGTGTTAGTCATGCTATTTTTGAGTACTTAAATTAATACTGAAATACTAACATGGATAATCGCAATAGTAATTTATACCGAAATTAGTGATATAGAAGTGAATCGGGTGATCGTCGTTTTGTTTTTCAGTACTGAAATCAGTATTGTAGTATTAAAGTGGATAATCGCAATACTAAATTTTAGTACCGAAATTAGTGCTATAGAACAGAGTCGGGTCATTTTGGAACTATTAACGTGGTTAATCTCAATACTATAATTTAGTATTGAAATTAGTGATATAGAATTGAGTCATGCGTTCGTCGAGCTGTTTTTCAGTACTGAAATCATTACAGCAATATTAACATGGATAATCGCAGTACCGAATATTAGTAACAAATTTGTGATATACATCTAAATCTCGTGATCATCGTTTTGTTTTAGATAAGCAATGACGGCCAGTCGAAACTAGCTACTCCCAATACATTTAGTTGGGACAAAGTCACATCATGTTTTAACCCTGTGTGGGGGATTAGAAACAAACATAACATTGGCATCCGTCAGGAACACAACTAGCAACATGACTGACACTGTGCCCGTTCCATTCGTTGCAACGCGATTTGCATACATCCAAGTTACAGTCACCCTTGTCGGTTATTGGTCTGCAATTACCCGCCGTCACTTTCACGGCCACATCGGTGGAAGTAATTAACAAATAGAAAAATCGGTAGGTTGCGATGGATCAACTACATCCATGGTTATACTAATATTGAACTTGGTAAGAGTACATGCATAGACATACAACAATTAGATGAAAATAACTTCTATGAAGAATTAATGTACCTGGGGACAGAACCACGAGAGTGACAGCAAGGACTAGGAGGAACATGCAGCGAGTCCTCGTGATTGGTGGAAAACTTTGCAAGTTACCGTGTTGATATGGTGAGCTTTGAATCCGATCGAAGATGTTTTGGTGCGTGCCTAACTCGGGTGGATGGCAAGGGTTTATATAGGAGGCTCATGCTTATCTTCTCTTAAAATATTAATTGTGTTATAACTGCCAAAGCAAAGATAAGGTTGGACAAATTAATGTACCAGACCTTTTTGATATAGCTTACCAGGTTTACGGCTTGGTTAATTAATGCACGGAGTCTTTTTCAGATGGCTTACAATGTTTACCGCTCCATAAATTAATGTACCAAGTCTTTCTGAGGTAGTTTATTACGTTCGTCGGGTGGTAAATTCTTGAAAGTGTGCCCTAGATAAAATAATAATGTATTATTTTATTTTCATCTTCATAATTAATGTCTATAATTTTATGCTATAATTGAAATGGTTCTTGAATGTGAGATTAAGAGGAAAACTCAGTTACATGTGTTGAAACATACACACGAAGTAGTTCATGTTGCATGATGATCTTGTTTTCCTGATCATAGGACGTTGTTAAAGTTACAAAGATTCCATCAACATTGAGAGCATGTTGCTAGCAAAACGGATAGACCTAACCCGTGATATACTATGAGATCACATAGTCACTTAGTTATCAGTAAATCATGTCAAGTGTTAACGTATACTCACGTCCTTAGATCAGGAGAATGGTGTTTACCTTCAGGCCAGAATATTATTTTGGGGTTGTCGAACATTACCCGTAAATGGGTAATCGTAACGGTAACATTTGGGTACATCAGAAAAGTATGTGTAAGAACTCGATGATTCGATGCTAGAATTTCCTCCGACGACGATGGAGAGATTCTCTCCGGCCCTCTCAGTGTTATGTTATCCACCATCGTCTGTCCATACACAGCATGATATGATGACAGAGAAATCGAAATACAAAAAATGATACTTTCAGCCTGCAGTTGGTCTCACACACACTATAACTTTGAAAAGAATATTCATGTCTTTCTTCATCATATGTATGAGTTTTGCTTCGGTACACCCTCCTCAGATATTTGCACGAGTCTTAAAGTTACTTGAAAAAGAAAGGCTATCACCATATCAGCTTGCAGCTCGAGGATATTGAATAGATTGATTTGGATTGAAAAATATATTATCCTTGATTGAAGGGGTATTTTCTAATCGCCATTTTTAGCCCGCATCAGAATCTGTAAACTTTTCAACGGGTGTATGGAAGCAAAGTTCCATCATATATAAAAGAAAAGAAGGGAATCTCGCGTTCATAATGACGGCAGCATTTGGCTTCTAGCTGCAAATTAAGGCCTTGTTTGGTTCATAAGTCCTAGGACTTTTTTTAGTCCCAACTTATAAGTTTCAAGTCCCTAAAAAGTCCATATACCTGTTTGGTTTCTGGGACTTAACATGGACTAAAAGACCATATTACAACTATAAGTCCCTATAAGACTCTAATTAAGAGTCTTATTTCATAAGTCTTAAATGCCCACTTTAAGTCCCTATAAGTCCTTTCTGTTTGGTTTAGACGGGACTTTTAGGGAACCAATAAGTCCCTGGAAACAAAACCCTCTAATTAACGGTGACAAAAAAGCATCAGCCTGACGGGCCGACAAAACATTACATCCCTAAGTAACACAGTAAATTGTTTATCTTTTTGCGGGTAAATACAGCAATTAAGTTGTTAAACATGATAGACAAGGCACAAGGTATGGGAACAAGTGAATCCATGGCGTTTCTTGGCTTGTGGCTACTACATTAGTGCCGTTGAGGAGGATGGAGAGGAGATTTTTGCAAAAAAGGAAAAGAAAAATGAAGACCGGGAGATGTGCGTACGTGTCCACTGTGCAGCTTGTACGGCATTGCACTACTATACGTACAACTACAACAAACAAAACGACGATGAGATGAGAACGATCATGAATGGAGGGTGAGCAAACTGATCCTGCCCAAACACAACAGCATGGGCTTAATCAGCCTCAAGCAGTCGACAGTAGTAATAGTAGTAATTAATTAACAAGAAGACGGTTTGTTTAAGCGAGCTGGTGGCCACAAGCCATGCATGCGCACCACGCACCAGACATGTGTTGGGTGGTCTCGGGCTCGGCGGGGCAGATCCAAACCGGAGGCGGTTGCGGCATGCACATGCACATGCACGAGCCGGTGAGTCAGCAGCATGCATGCAACATGCAGGTGCCAGCCCCATGCATGCACAAGCTACACTGCATATATATATTTTCCTCCCCGCAAAAAGAAAGAGAATAAAATTAAGAAGAGGTCTCCAAGCTGCGCTGTACGGCGTATTTCCATCGACGCCTCGTGCCTTTTGGTATATGCTATATTCCATTCGATCGAATCCATTCCGTTCAGGTAGGTGCTGTACCACACACAGTACAGTACACGTATCATTTCGGTCACTCAGGGCATCTCTAGCCGCGCCTCAGAAAGGCCTCCCAGGCGTATTTTTGGCGCCGGCGCCGAAAAATCAGCCCAGTCACATCCCAGGAGCCCGATTTTCGCCGGCCTGGCCCGAAAACAGTGCCGGCGGACCCAGGCAGAACCCACCGCGCTGGGGCGCCCGAGGGCGCCGGGCGAACTTTTTTGGCGCGAAAAAGCCGCGGGCCCGCCCTTCAGCGACACAATTCTCTTCTCGCCCCTTCGTCGTCCTCATCGCCTCGTTTCCCGCGGCGAATCAATGCCAAAGCTGCCGCGCTGCCGCGCCGGTCAGCCTGCGCCATTGATGCCTCACGGGCGGCGCAGTGAAGGCCGGACGACGCGCGTCCCTCGCCCTCCCTCGCCCGCCACGCGTACACACGGCGGCCACGCGTACGGGCGGCGCCTCGGCCTATATAAGACACTCACCAGCGTGCTCGGCGATCACAGTCTCCAGTCTCCTCACCCTAGCCGCCGTCGTCGTTCCTCCCTCTCCTCTCTCTCGCCGTCTCGCCGTCGTCGTTCCTCCCTCTCATTCACCATGGCCGAGCGCTTCCCAGGCGACGGCGCGGCGGCGAACGGCTTCGGCCGCCGCCATCTCCACGAGGACGAGGCTCGCCTCCTTTACGAGGCCGAGTACCCGGTCCCGCCGGACATGCGGGTGCCCGGCGCGTGGAGGATCAGCGCCGGCGGCGTGCCGGTGCCCCCGGTACCCACCGGCGCGGCGCGGCGTGCGGAGATCGCATGCATCCGCTCAAACCTGTCGCGGGCGGCGAGGGAGGGACCTCGATACGTCCCCAACAGCCCGCTCTGGGAGCCCTACTTCCGGCGCCGCCACGCCCAGCAGCTCGAGGCCACCAACGGTGTAGAGCCCTCCGGCAGGCTCAACTCCGAGGGCCGGCGTCGGTGGTGGGGCGTGCCCAGGCGTACGTTGGAGACCGTCCTCGAGTACATCGAGGGCGGCAACACGCCGCGCCTCGAGTACCCCGCTCCCCCTTCCTTCTCACGCCGTCGGGGAAGCTCCTGGACCCCGAGGCGCATGGAGACCGGGGGGTCCTCCTCGTCGTCCGGCGGCTCGCCCTGCCTCCGCCCCGTCAAGCCGGAGCCCCAGGACACACCGGTCAGCGCGCGCACCCGCAGCTCCGGCGTCTGCATCGGCGCCAACGCCTCCCCACCCACCGGCCGCTTCGTCCTCGTCGAGCCCAAGCCGGAGCCCGGCCTCCCCGCGGAGTACGAGGAGATAGCCCGGCGTGGCTTCTCCGACGAGGACGCCATGCGGTGGGCACGGGACGACTACCTCTGCGTGGAGACGGTCCGGCAATGCCGGGCCCTGGAGGAGATCGCCGCCCGCATGCGTGGGCGCGAGGACGAGCACGGCATCGTGGTCCTCGACAGCGACGACGACGACGACGCCCCTGGACCGTCCAACCCGCCGCGCCAACCGGGGGAGGGATGCAGCAGGGACGGCGGGGGCGACGGCGGCGGCGATGACGACGACGACGACGGCGGCGGTGACTACACGCGGTTCTACAGCCTCCTCGGCATGTAAACCGTGTGCGCGGGCGGCGAGGCGGGCGGCGAGGGAGACGGCGGGGGTAGCCCGCGGAAGTTTTTTTTTGTAAAATATGTTTAAGTTTGAACGAACTCGCCGATGTTTGTGTTAAATTTTGTCGTGTTTGCGCCTATTTTGAATTTTTCAAACAAACGTGGGTGCCGCGACTGGGGGGCGTCACGCCCCCAGTGCGCGGTTTAGCGCCGGCGCACCCTCAGGGGGCGATTTTTTGCCCTTCCTAGGGCGAACGGCTGGAGATGCCCTCACAGTCACAGTGCTAGTGCTCCAGTACTGTATCCAGTGCTGCTGCACCACTGGTGCACACGTTGCGATCGGTGCGTCCGTACGCTTTGCGTCAGCGGATAACTGGGCCGCCTGCGCTCGTGCGCCCCTGAAGTAGACGTTGCGAGCCTGCAGGATTCAGCTAGCCGCCACCGACTCCATGGTGGGTTTTGCCGGGAGCCACAAGCCGGAAGCCATTCGAATGAAGGTGACAACGAGTTTATTATACCTCTGCGGTACATTACATGCATGCAACTTTTGGCAGTGGCGAGCATATATAGGACCGTTTAATTGGCGATATTCGGCAAAGGCGGCAATGCCTTTTCGACCGCACCGGGGCTACCAGTCCTGGACGGATAGCTAATTAACCTAGGCTTTCTGCAAAAAAAAAATCTAGGCACTGGAGAATGTCATGTCATTGACACGGACGCACGTTGGGCGCTTGGGCTCCATGTGACAATGCCTGCCTTTTTGATCGGGGCTACCCCGTGGAAAGATAGCAGCTAGCTGAATAAAAAAAAAAGATAGCAGCTAGCTATCCCTGTACACTGGAGAGTGGGCACCATGGATTGATACAACTTTTGGATGAATTGATTGGTGTGCCAAACATGACATTGAGCACCTAACCCATGCGACGCGATCGAGTACACATCTTAGTTGTGCACTACTAGAGATATGAGTTTTAGCCACCAAGGTGATCGGTTGCTAAAAGTACAAAATTGGTCGCTGGTGGTCTACTGGTACCAACATTACTTGGTCGCTTCGCGGTGGCTATAGTCTAGTCGCTATAGATATTGAGCGACCAACATTGAGAACCCTGGTCACTAAATGTCATACCAATAGCTACCAACCAAATTTGGTGACTAATGGCATCTAGCGACCAAGGGAGACTTGGTGACTAATGACATCTAGAGACCATGGACGACTTGGTTGCTAAAAATGTACATCCACCATGTACATGGTTAGTGGCTAGAGATATCAAGTGACCAGCCAAGGCTTGGTGGCTAAAAGAATGTAGAGACCAGCTACATGTTGGAGACTAGACATCTTTTGTAACCAAAAAATTGTAAACCTTGGTAACTACAGGCATGAGAAAGCAACTATATCATAGGTACAATATATTGTCACACGCTGACATTCACAGTATGCAAGAAATCTCAGAATTTTAGACATTTGACAATAAGAAGTTCAGAATCAACATTTGTAAACTTAAGATCCAAACATTACATGCTAATCTGAATTTTGTTTCGCAAGTAGGAAATACCACTCTAGCATTTGCAAAGTACAGTACCATCTTTAGTACTGATCTGAACATATGATCCAATCAGTAAACCCCAATATGATCCAAACATTACAGTTAGCATTTGTACACTGAATTTTCTTTAGATCCAACATAGTCTACTAGATGTGCAAGAAATTCAGAGGCAATAGTTTTCTCTTCTCAGTCTTTAGCTCGAGTATTGCTTTCCGCTGCTCCTCCAAGGTCATCTCCTATATAATGGTGGACAGAGCACATGTTATTTCATTAACAACATCAGACATGAGAAACATCAGAAAGAATGCAAGCATGCCAACAAACTAAGCTGGAGAAACCAAATTGCCAGTCACTTGATCAGCTTTGCCATAGGCCCATAGCTCAGAAGCTCAACAACATCGACAGGAAGAAAAACTACACACATACACAGGAAAGTGCGCCACCTACCTACTTTTAATTTCTACTATCAGTCTTAGTTATGAAAGCTCATTTGTGGATGATAACAGGCATAGAAATATGTAGCTAATTTCTTCAGGTTACAACGCCACCATTTCTGCAGCCAAAGTTTCATCTAGTGGCACAACCCTAAAAATATCAGCCAAATCGTCAGAGATGGCACCACTGAAGATCATTCATTAGATATTTTCTGTTATCTACTCGTATTTGTTTCACTTTCCTACTGGACTCAAGTCTTCATCCAGTTAATCTAAAGGTTAACACATACACTGATCACTTGGGTAGAATCTGTTTGTTTCTACCCGCAAAAAGAAAGTATCCATTTTAACGCTAGACACAATGGCGTGGTGTCTCTAAACCACAATACCATCATGTCAGCAGCCAAAGTTTCACCACAAAAATGTACAATCAGCCACGACCGAGAACACAAGAAATCTATAAAGGATCCTCGAAAATCATCAACTTGTCGTTAGCTACTGGTTTTCCACCAAATCTATAATTGCTTTGTGTATGTCAGTAGAAAAATGAAAAGGATGGTAGACAAAGGCAACTAACCAACACAAAATGAAGGTAGCACTGATCATGAATACCCAGACCCTCCATCCGACACCAGAGAGCCTGTGATTCACAAATTTGGACCATCTAAGATCATGAAGAAATTTGCCAAATCACATAGTATTTTGATTGTTTGAAGCAGAGGCAAACTGATCATACCATTTCCATCAGAAGAAGAAGTTGGAGCAGGTCTATATCCTGGCCTCAAATGACTGTTGAAAATGTATACATGTATTACTAGCTATACATTGGAATTTGTAAGTCCATATATTCATGATGAGTATCTTCATTTTCCGTTACAGAATTATTAGCAAGAACTATCGTGATTAGAAGATCTCGATGCCAAGTACACTGTTACATCTAAGCAAGCTGCAGGTGTAGGAAGCATCATCTAAAGTACCAGAGCATGGGAAAAATAACATTACCTTGCAAATGATCTTGGAAAACTTGACATCCTTTGTACAGTGTTAGACATCAACGAACCTATGGCAGAAATTGGAATGCTTTAACAAAAGCAATATGCTACATGTATTTTCAGTAAATAAAAATGACAAAAATAGTTGAGATTGATGTGTTGCATACCTATTCCGTCAGATGGCATTGGCCGCTCGGTTGTGAAACCTAGCCCTGTTGCAGTAGTGCCTTCCATAGGAGGTGAAATGCCAACCAAGTTAGACACGACACTTTGTAGCCAATCGATCTTCTTCTGTTGAGCTTCAAGTTGAGACTGTTGAGCCTCAATTTGAGTTTGTTGCGTAGCAACAATCTTATTTGTAGAGGCCAATTCTTCCACTACATGCTGAGTTGAGCTTGATGCGCTTGAGTAAGCCCTTCTATTTGGTTTTGGTCCATGACCCCGACCTCTGATGTAACCATATGCCTTACCAAGCACATGCTCGCAAATCTGTTGCTCTGTTAAAGGTACTTCACCCTCCTCTATGGGTTCCTTTTGCTTCTGCAACATTTCTTCCTGCATTAATAATACAAGAAATGAAAGGCATTTACATTCTTAATTGCAGCAACATAATAATGTATTTAAAAGTACCCAAATTCACTATTAGTATAATGCAACACTGACAACTTTGAATTACCTGAATAACCGTAGCCATTAAAGTCTAGTTCTGCCATTGTAGAATACCCAAATACTGAAGCTAGTGCTGGAAGGTCGTGAATAGTCCATAGCAATACTGCACGCATATTGAAAGTACCTCCTTCAACAGCGTCGAAAGTAACAACTCCTGGATTAAATAATTGCTTTAGTTCTTCAACCAGTGGCCTCAAATACACATCAATGTCCCTTCCCGGTGACTTCTTCCCAGGGATCAATAATGTCATGAGCAGGAAGGGCTCTTTCATGCTTCTCCATGGAGGCAAGTTATACACAACTACAATGACAGGCCACACACTATATGAGCTACTCATAATTCCAAATGGATTGAAACCATCGGTGCCAACCCCAAGCCGCAAATGGCGAGGGTCTTCATCCAACCAGGGATATTTCTTGTCCATATGTTTCCAAGCATCGCCATCCGGAGGACCCCACAACACATTTGGTTCGACAACTCTCTTATCCCTATGATAACGCAAATCTGAAGCTATTTCCTTGTTCATGAACAGCCGTTGTAATCTAGGGATTAAGGGAAAGTAGCGCAACACTTTCTGAGGTACTCGCTTCCCCTTGCCCTTTTGTGTCTTCCACCTCGATTCCTTGCAAATTGGGCACTCGTCCTTGTCCTCATGCTCCTTCCAGAATAGAACACAATCATTTTTGCAAGCATCAATACTTTCATAACCTAGCCCTAGATCTCTCAGCATCTTCTTTGCTTCGTAGTACGTGGCTGGAAGCGAGTTACCGGCTGGCAAAGCCTCCTTCTGAAGCTTGAGTAACATGTCAAAAGATTTGTTGCTCTAATGGTTAAGATCTTTGAGATGCACCAGCTTTAAAACAAAGGATAACACCGAGTGACCTTTGCAGCCCGGGTACAGCTCACGTTGTGCACTTCTCAGCAAGCCGTCAAATCTGGTCGATGACTCATTGGGCTCCGGAATGCTACCTCCAGCAGGATTATGGTTCTCTTGCTCGTCAACCCCAACCGTGGCTCTATGGATATCTCCTAGCAGATCTTGGACCATATCAAATCCATCAAAATCATCAACATCTTCCTCATCTTCAAGTGACTCATCAACTTGGTCTTCATCATTGCTAACTTGTTCTCCATGGAATACCCATTTTGTGTATGAAGTTTGTATACCATACAATAACAAATGGGTTCGAACTTGACTAACACTCTGCTGACTTATATTCATACAAGATTCACAAGGGCAACGCATCTTATCATTGCCGTTGTTATGTTGACAAGCAAAATCAATGAATGCATTCACCCCTGAAACGTAATCGCTTGAAAACCTATCAGGCAACCTCATCCAAGTCTTATCCATACTCTATCTTTTCCTGCACAAGCACTCTACAAGTGAACCAAAATAGTACTAGAAATGTAAAATATAACAACATAACCACATTACCTACAAATCATTATATCTGCCGGTAAACACCTCAGTCACGAAAGGAATCAGGCTGGCTACGTCAATCATTTTCAACCAGTCCACCCGACATGATAAACTAATTGATCTACTGAATTTTGGTTAAATCAGGCTTATATTTATCATAATAACAATCCCACAGTACCCTGATGCTATAAACATTATATTCAAATCACAAAACCGAACTCTACATCGTAGGCCAAGCCAGTTTTCAAATTACAAACCAAATGCTACGTATATTTTACTTCCACATTTCCACAAACACTTGAAATGCAGGATTTAGCCATCAAGTACTCCAAGCAAATTAATGGAGAGACACTGGGAAGGAGGCAAGGACAGAGGGGAGATCAGTCTTACGGGTTGAAGCCTTTGCTGGTGTTGACGGTGAGAGCGAGATCCAGCGAGCTTGGGGCGTCTCCTTCAGAGCTGGTTGGGGAAGGAGGAACCCTAGGCGCCTGTTGCAGCAGCCTAGGTACGTTGACCACGCGGCGGGCGTTTCTCTGCTATCGCGGCCGCTGCTGCGTCCCCTCCCCCACGCAGCCGCGCTGCCACCACCGCCGCAAGGGACACGGCCGCCGCTGCCGCAAGGAACGCGCCCTCAGCCTTCCGCCGCCCCCTCCGCCGGAAGGAACGGGCCCTCCGCCTTCTGCCGCCCCCTCCGCAAGGACCCGCCGTGGCCGTCGACCGCCGCCAGGGACGATTTGATTTGGGGATTTGGGGCGAGTCGCCTTGCCGTCGGCCGCCGCCAGGAAAGAGCTCTGCCTCGCCTCTGTTTTCTTCGAGCGTGGGGATGGATGGATGCCCTGGAGCGGAGCTGATTGGTTTTTTTTTTTTCAATTTTCTCCATGGTTGCTATAGGTACTCACATGATTGAATAGTACCCATTCGTGACAGCTGCCTATAGTAACCGAGTTTGTACTAAACTGGTTGCAATTAGTATATCTATAGGCACCAAAATGCTTGGTAACAATAGGTGTGGTCGCTAATACTACATTTTCTTGTAGTGGTGGTAGACTTGTGCTGTTGTGCACAACATGATAAATCCGCGAACAAACTTCACGCCCACCCACGGCCCCGTTAATTAGGATGTGCATTTGATTGATCCATCTATGTATATAAGAATATTATTAAAGTTATATTAAATCAGCGACACTTACTTGAACGGACGGATATATTAGTTTTCTCAAACGGTTTTAAATCTCATCTGGATGAGAATTACTAAAGTCTCGTCTAACTCCCTCTCTCAAAAGTCAACTTTAGTATGGTTGACCCAGTAAGCCACCGGACGCTTTAAAAATCGCTCGAGGGTTAACTCAAGCATTCCCTTGTTGATTGGCAACATTCAGTTATGGCTTTTGGCAGTGGCGAGCATAGGACCGTTTAATTGGCAATATTCACAGATTGCCTTTTCCATCAATAGTTACTGTACTATATTACTCACTCCATTCCAATGTATATTAGTAGTTCTTTTATTGAAAGTCAAACATTTCTATGGTTGGCCAAGTAAACCTACCACCCCACTAAAATGTCTTGAGTGTTCGCTTGGAAGGGCGAGCGTTCCATTGTACAATTCCAACGTGAACCGGAAAATGATTTGCACTTGGGAAGAAACTTGATGGTCATGTCACTGTGGACATCGACCGGTTTGGTTTTGCAAAGCTCTTTATATGAAAAAATGGACGTGGCTCTAGCAGAACAATCCTCGGTTGGTTGGCCACTGCAGCGTGGCCCCGAGCTGCCTTGCAACGTGACTTGATGTGGGATTAATCCATGCCTCGACGACCATCTTGTTCGGTGACGACAAGCGTACCAAGTTCTGTCATAATTGGTGGCGTGAGGTGCTCATTTAAGTATACATGTTCTGTTTAGAGAAATCATGTAAATGTACACTTTTCTCTCTTCTCTAATTGAAACTCTGTTTTCCCCATGTTTGTTTTCAACAATTCGTGTAGTTTTCGATTGGGGGTTGTTTTATCCGAGCATATTGTTACTCTCAGGATCGATTTGTTTACTTGAGCAATGATATTCCTACGAGACAGGTTCTACAATTTCTTTTACATATTAGTTCATTCTGATGGCGATTAGCTAAATCAGGGGAGTAGTTACCGATCAAGAAACACTAGTACCTGAAGATTTGATATATTCTTTGGGTGTGACTAGATCTCAGCCGACTGAGATTTAACCAACTCTTAGTCAAGTGATAGAACATATAAAAAAGAAGAAGAAAATTAAAGTGGAAATTTTACACAGATCTTCACGTACGAATAACATCGACTGAGGCTTGGTTCGATTGAGATTTAGCAATCCCGATATGCTTCATGTAAGAATAGGGTTTTCGTAGGACATGGAGGAATTGATCCCGGGCACCAGTGATCTCGGATGAACAGTAAAATCCGAAAAAATAGTAAAACAATTCAAAAAAATCTGAAATTATTTGTCAAGAAACTTTGATGTTTTTTCTACATGCGTACCAATTTTCGTAATGAAATGACATTTGTGGAGGTCCCGGCAAAAAAAACAAAATCATGCTCCAAAAAAACTGTTTTTGGATACATTTTGAAGCATCGATTTTGTCTTTTTTGCCGAGACCTGCATGAATGTCATTTTGTCATGTAATTTTGCACGCATGTGAAAAAGATATCAGTGTTTCTTGACAAATAATTTCAGATTTTTTGAACTATTTAAATATTTTTTTCGTTTGTACTGTAGCAAAGGGTGCCTGTGAGCTCGAGCTCATAATAGCACTTTCGGTTTTCGTATCTATTTTTTGTTGTTGTCTTTTATCTTTTTGATTGTTCCATGAAGATCCTAGGGGCCTAGGCTCACCAAGTCAATCACAAACACATGAAAATTTGTCAAATAAGTAAAAAACATAAAAGCAGAGGAGAAACAAGCGCCGGCGAGAGCGCCACACGACACGACTCCCACGGCCGGGGGTTTGGCCGCCGGCATTTCCGGCGGTGTCGCGTCAATGCCGTTGCCGTTGAAACACCCACCAGTCTCCCGTCCACGTGGCACCCACCCCCGTCCTACGTGTCCCCGGCCCCACCTCTCCCGGCCGTTGCCTCCTCCCTTTTAAACCCCCGGCGCCACCCCGCCTCTCTCCAGTCACTCACCGTCCGCTCCCCGCCGCCTCCAACGGTCATATCCCCATCCCCTCCCTCCATCACTCTCACCACACTCATCCCACAGCACCCGCAGATTTCTCCCAGATTCGATCGAGCCCCGCAGCCTTTAATCAATCAATCACTTTCACGCCCAAGAAGCTTCCAGGATCGGATCCGATCGAGGGGAGGTCCGTCAAGCGAGCTTTGCTCCGGTCTGCCGGCCATGGTGGAGATGGAGGAGGGGGCGCGGCGGCGGGTGGTGGTGGAGGTGTGCAACGCGCGGAACCTGATGCCCAAGGACGGGCAGGGCACGGCGTGCGCCTACGCCGTCGTCGACTTCGACGGCCAGCGCCGCCGCACCGCCACGCGCCCGCGGGACCTCAACCCGCACTGGGGCGAGCGCCTCGAGTTCCCCGTCCACCACCCGGGCGCCATGGCCGACACGCTCGAGCTCAACGTCTACAACGACAAGAAGGCCGTCGCCGGCGGGGCCGGGTCCGGCCGCCGCGGGGGCACCTTCCTCGGCAAGGTCAAGGTGGCCGCCGCCTCCTTCGCCCGGGCCGGCGACGAGGCGCTCGTCTACTACCCGCTCGAGAAGCGCAGCGTGTTCTCGCAGATCAAGGGCGAGATCGGCCTCAAGATTTGGGTCGTCGACGACCCGCCACCCGCCCCTGCTGCCCCTGCGGCCGCGCCGGAGGGGGGGGAGGCCCAGGCCGCTGATGCCGCCCCTGCGGACAAGAAGGAGCCGTCCGGCGCTGCTGCTGCTGCTGCCCCTGCCGCTGCCGACGAGAAGAAGCCGGACGCGGCGCCGCCCGCGGAAGAGAAGAAGGCAGAGGACGCCAAACCAGAGGAGAAGAAGGCAGATGAGGCCGGCAAGAAGAAGTCGCCGGAGAAGGGCAAGAAGAAGGACGGCGACAAGCCCAAAGACGGCGACAAGCCCAAGGAGGAGGGCAAGAAGGAGGTGGCGGTGCCTCCTTCCCCGTCCAAGGCCCCGCCGCCCTCGCCGTCCAAGATGCAGCTGGCTACCGCAGGAGTCGCCGGCGACCTCGAGATCCTCCCCCAGACCGCCGCCGAGCGGAGCATGGCCTCCTCGGGTGGCGGCAGCGCGTCGTACGACCTGGTGGATCGCGTGCCTTACCTGTTCGTCCGGCTCCTCAAGGCCAAGAAGAGTCAGGACGGCGGCGACAAGCAGCCGCTGTACGCGCAGCTCTGCATCGGCGCCCACGCCGTGCGGACTCGAGCCGCCACGGCGGCCGGCGAGTGGGACCAGGTGTTCGCGTTCCACAAGGCCAGCCTCACCGCCTCCTCGCTGGAGGTCACTGTCCACGAAGAAGCCAAGAAGCCGGAGAAGGAGGGCGAGGCCGCCCCGCCGGACGCGCACCTCGGCTTCGTCTCCTTCGACCTGCAGGAAGTGCCCAAGCGGTCGCCGCCGGACAGCGCGCTCGCGCCGCAGTGGTACACCCTGGAGGGCCACGCCGAGGACGGCGCCCCGGCCTGTGACGTGATGCTCGCCGTCTGGGTCGGCACGCAGGTCGACGAGGCGTTCCAGGAGGCGTGGCAGTCCGACTCCGGCGGCAACCTCGTGCACACCCGCTCCAAGGCGTACCTCTCCCCCAAGCTGTGGTACCTCCGCCTCAGCGTCATCCAGGCGCAGGACCTGCGCCTGCCGTCGCCGCCGGACGCCAAGGCCAAGCAGTTCGGCCCCACCTTCCCGGAGCTGTACGTCAAGGCGCAGCTGGGCGCCCAGGTGTTCAAGACCGGCCGCATCGCGCTCGGCAGCGCCGCGGCCGGGGCGTCCAATCCGAGCTGGAACGAGGACCTGCTCTTCGTCGCCGCCGAGCCCTTCGACCCTTTCCTCACCGTCGCGGTGGAGGACGTCTTCTCCGGGCACCCGGTCGGCCAGGCGCGTGTGCCGCTCTCCACCGTGCACCGCCGCTCCGACGACCGCGTCGAGCCGCCCTCGCGCTGGCTCAACCTCTGCGGCGACGAGGCCCGGCCGTACGCCGGCCGCGTGCACGTGCGCGTCTGCCTCGAGGGCGGCTACCACGTGCTGGACGAGGCGGCCAACGTGGCCAGCGACGTGCGTGCGGCCTCCAAGCAGCTGTCCAAGCCGCCGGTGGGCATGCTAGAGGTGGGCGTCCGCGGCGCCTCCAACCTCGTGCCCATGAAGATCGCCAAGGACGGCGCCAGCGGCTCCACGGACGCCTACGTCGTGCTCAAGTACGGCCCAAAGTGGGCGCGCACGCGCACCATTCTCGACCAGTTCAACCCGCGCTGGAACGAGCAGTACGCGTGGGACGTGTTCGACCCATGCACCGTGCTCTCCATCGCCGTCTTCGACAACGCCAGGTACAAGATGGTGGACGCCGGGAAGCCGCCGCCAAAGGACGCCCGCATCGGCAAGCTCCGCATCCGGCTGTCGACGCTGGACACCAACCGGGTGTACTCCATCAACTACGCGCTCACGGCGGTGCACCCGATCGGCGTGCGCAAGATGGGCGAGCTGGAGCTGGCCATCCGCTTCACCTGCCCGTCCTGGCTCACGCTGATGCAGGCGTACGGCAGCCCGCTGCTGCCGCGCATGCACTACGTCAAGCCGCTGGGCCCGGCGCAGCAGGACGTGCTGCGCCACACCGCCATGCGCATCGTGTCCGGCCGCCTCGCGCGCTCCGAGCCGCCGCTGGGGCCGGAGGTGGTGCAGTACATGCTGGACACGGACACGCACGCCTGGAGCATGCGCCGGAGCAAGGCCAACTGGTTCCGCGTCGTCGGCTGCCTCTCGCACCTCGCCACCGCCGTCAGGTGGGGCCACCGGGTGCGCGTCTGGGAGCACTCGCCCACCACCGTCCTCGTCCACATGCTGCTCGTCGCCGTCGTGCTCTGCCCGGAGATGATCCTGCCCACCGTCTGCCTCTACCTCTTCCTCGTCCTCCTCTGGCGCTACCGCTGGCGCCCCCGCGAGCCGGCCGGCATGGACCCACGCCTCTCCCACGTCGACAGCGTCAGCCCCGACGAGCTCGACGAGGAGTTCGACGGCCTCCCCTCGGCCCGCCCGGCCGACGTGGTGCGGGCGCGCTACGACCGGCTGCGCGCCGTGGCCGGCCGCGCGCAGACGCTGCTCGGCGACGTGGCGGCCCAGGGGGAGCGCGTGGAGGCGCTGCTGTGCTGGCGCGACCCGCGCGCCACGGGGGTGTTCGCCGTCGCCTGCCTGCTGGCCGCGCTGGTGCTCTACGCCGTGCCGTTCAAGGCGCTGCTGCTGGGCATGGGCTTCTTCTACCTCCGCCACCCCAGGTTCCGCGGCGACATGCCCTCCGCCGGCTTCAACTTCTTCCGCCGCCTGCCGTCGCTGTCCGACCGGGTGCTCTAGAATCGATCAACCGACGTTGTTTCTCTTTGAGCTTGCAAACTGTTGCTGTACTTGGTGTGATCCACTGCTGCTGCTTAGTGGGATCATCGTTTGATCATTTGTTGCACACAGAGAGAAAGCCACTTCCCAGCTGATGATGGGGCTGGCTTACTTAGTGATGCTAATCTCAATAATAATAAACATGGCTGCTGCCTAGCTAGTGTATTCTTTGATTTTTAAAACCAGAGTCTTGATGATCCTGAAAATAAGACTGCTTTATGCTGTAAAACAGTGAAGAGTCAACTAAAACTAAGCTTCTGGAAGCAACTGAACTTGCATACATTCTACAACTTATTGAAGGAAGAAGATGTAATTGCATATATACATTCTACATAGAAATGTATGCAGCTTCAGAAAGAAGATGTATAGATCTTCTTGGCTTTTGCAAATACTGAGTCAAAAAACGTCTTACATTACGGGACGGAGGGAGTACGTTCTATTGATAACGATTGCACAATGTGTACATCTGCCTACCGTATTCTTTGCTTTAGTGATGCTAATCTCAATAATAAAGATGGCTGCTGCCTACTGTATTCTTTGCTTTATATAATCAGCGTCTTGATGATCCACTGTACTACTGTACCAACTGAAACAACATTACTCCATCTGCTTACATTCTACACCTTACTGAAGAAAGAAGATCTATAGATTTTTTGGCTTTTGCAAATACTCCATCCAATCCATAGTAAGTGTCGCATATTTGAACTAAGCTTAGTACATTCTACTGATAATGATTGTACAATATGTACACCTGCATACATTGTACATATATGAGCCTCTTTGCTAGTAAACTCAAAAGCTTGCATCCGGAAAGAAGAAGCAACCAAATGATTTGTCTTTGCTTACAACCTATTGTCATTTGTCATAGTAGTAATATTTCATCTGTAGCTATTTTCTCTCCTCTTGCTGGAGTTATTATCTACACTCACTCTGTCTACTTTCTACAGTAATAAGTTGTGCTGTTACCAGTAAAAAAACACTGTCCTGGTTACTAGCCGGTTGTTTGCCGTTGAAGGGAATATATGGACCATTTTTCCCTAGAGATGATGCATGCAGGCTACAAGATCGCTGCCACTCGTATTGCTACTCGGCAGACATGCACCAAAGAGGCCAAATTAGGCAACAGAATCTCAATCGGCAGAGGGGATTGATTCCTCATCATCCTCATCGATCACATGCATGATGCTGCCTGCCATGGGCCGGTTGATCTTGATCTTGCAGGCTCATTACTGAGTACCTAAACATTAGGAGCAGTAGATAAAGCCTTGTTCAGCTCACCACTTGCCATGCACTTGCCGACTGATGTGTCACGTGCGCCTCATGTCGGCAAATTTTTCTTCTTCATGTTTCAACAACACTTGCAGCATTGTTGACACTGAGCTGAGCTGAGCTGAGCATTGCATTGCACGCATGCTGATGGTTTAGCAGAGCCTTCACGTGCATGCCTTTTCCCGCCATGTGGGAGGCAGGATTCAGGTTTTCAGACAGAAAACTCGAGAAATTCATTTGCTTGGACTCATATACACGCAGTACTGGGAGCACCTGCAGGGAAAATCATGGCTTGCGGCAGCCACAGCGGGACTGGGAGTGAGGAACTGGCAGGTAGTGAGTGGGTGCGTGATCCTGTGCGCGCACTGAAAATCATGTCACGGCCTGATCTGGGATAGGAGCTCGCCTTTTCGTGCAGCTCAAAGTGTTTGGGGGGTTTTTGGAACGGAATCCATCTGCAACGGTTGTTATTAGCTACAGTACACTAGTTCAGGGGAGGAGTCTGATGCAAGATTTTCTTCAAATTTTATGCGATCAGGCCTCAAAAGCTTCGAACGGTAGTTAGTTCCCAAACTGTTTTTTCTTTTGGATTCAAGGCTCAAAAATATCAGAAGGACCTCCTCATTTCCCTATACAATTGAACAAAATACACCAAAAGAAGATGGGGGTGCAGTTTTCAGAGAACAAATACACCAAAGTACTTAATGTATGGTAAGGATGTGGAAGCTAAGTTTGTGAAAAATGGATGTGGCAATACATTGGCTAAATAAGTTTCTAAGATCAAGCTTACGACGCATAGTCGCGGCATGACCTTGGCTAGTTCCTTTAAAAGACAAAATCAACCCGACTTTAATGCCGGGGGAACACATATACATGGGTTAAATTTTATCAGAATGCGAGTTTTCAATTTTACAGCTATGCTAGCTATACACAAAAAGCCACAACACAGCCTTTTCTATCCTCGTTAACTACGCTATTGGTCCCTCTCCAGGGAGATTCAGACGACTCTCAAGCTTGTTATTTCCTTACAGCATTCTCGTAGGGTGCTCACCCAAAAAATTTCAGTATTCAGGTCAGCCGCGTACGTACATGTAGGACATTGTTGGTCAAAGCCGAGCTCCTTTCGCGAGAAGAAGCAGTGGCTCAGGGCTTCCTGGGCTTGTACGGAGGGAGTAAACTCAAAAGCTTGCATCCTGAAAGAAGGAGCAACCGGGACAAGAAAATTTAAGAGCTTTGGCTTACAACCTCTTACCATCTGTTAAGACCAGTAACAATTCATTACCCTCCCCCGCAAAAATAAAATAAAATGAAAAATTCATTACCCTCTATAAAAAATCATTAGAGCAACTCCAAATGGCTGACTCATTTCGTCCGCCGCGTCCGTTTGGGTCGGTGCGGACAAAAGTGGCGGCCCAACGCGCCAACCCAAATCCAAACCTCATCCGCGTCACGTCCGCGCCGACGCATTTGCGGCCCAAATTTGCGCCTCAAATGCGTCGGCGCGGATGCCGAACGGACGCTCCGCGCGCCTTCTCGCTGTTCTCACATGGCGACCGTCCAACTACCCGCTGCCCACACAGTCTGCTTAATTTGTGACGATGGGCCCACGCGTCAGCGACGGCGCTCGTCCTCTTTTAAGCCGGCCGTGCGGCGGGACCGTCCTCATCCAAACTCGCCGTCCACATCTGTCAAGCTTTTCTCCCCTGTCGTCGGCAAACCCTAGCCACCACAACCACAGTGAGATGGGCCTCTTCTCCGGCGCCAGCAGCAGCAAGGCCAATGGCAAGGCCCCCGCCACCCCTTTCCCCTCAGAGTTTCTCCCGCCTCCGCCGGCGCCGGCGCCTAGCCGGCAGAGGCAGCGTGTGAACGTGCCAGTGCACCAGGCAAAGTGACACTGGCAGCACCGGCAGCCTCTGCCGTATCCCGACGTGACACTGCCGCACGACTGGCATCTGCATCCAGATAGGATCACCGTGCCGGCGATGCCGTGGACGGCTCGGGCTCACACGGAGGAGGTGCGGCGCCGGCGGGCGCAGGATAGCTATCCTATCCGTCCGGGAGGTCCATGGGGTAGCCCCGGTCCGGTCGAAAAGGCGTTGCCACCTTTGCCGAATATCGCCAATTAAACGGTCCTATGCTGGACACTGCCAAAAGCGATGCATCATGCATGTACCGCAGAGGTATAAGAAACTCGTTGTCACCTTGAAATCAAATGTGTGGCTCCCGGCAAAACCCACTATGCGGTCGGTGGCACCTAGCTGAATCATGCAGGCTCGCAACGTCTACTTCGGGGGCGCACGAGCGCAGGCGGCCCAGTTAACTCTCCGCTGACGCAGAGCGTACGGACGCACCGGTCGCAACGTGTGCACCACTGCAGTGCAGCAGCACTGGGCAGTGGGCACTGCGAGTGACTGAAATGCTACGTGTATTGTACTATGCGTACAGTATCTACCTGAAGGGAATGGATTCGAATGGAATATACCATATACCAAAAGGCACGAGGCGTCGATGGAAATACACCATACAGTGCAGCTTGGAGACCTCTTCTTAATTTTATATTTTATATTTTTTTTCGGGGAAGAATACATATATATGCAGTGTAGCTTGTGCATGCATGGGGCCGGCACCTGCATGTTGCATGCATGCTGCTGACTCGCCGGCTCGTGCATGTGCATGCGCAACCGCCTCCGGTTTGGATCTGCCCCGCCGAGCCCGAGACCACCCAACACATGGCGCGCGTGCATGCATGGCTTGTGGCATTGCGCAGAAGCTCATCGATCATGGCCACCAGCTTTGCTTAAACAAATCGGTTTCTTGTTAATCAATTATTATTACTGTCGACTGTTTGAGGCTAATTAAGCCCATGTTGTTGTGTCTGGACACTGGATCAGTTTGCTCACCCTCGCCTCCATGATCGATCTCATCTCATCTCATCGTCGTTTTGTTTGTTGTATAGTATAGTAGTACAAGGCCGTACAAGTTGCACAGTGGACACACATGTACATGCACGTCTCTCCACCTTCGTTTTTCTTTTCCTTTTTTGCGAAAATCTACCCATCCTCCTCAACGGCCACAAATGTACTAGCCAGAAACCAAAAAACGCCATGGATCCATCGAAAACTTACTGTAGTACCTTGTCTATCGTGTTTAATAACTTACTGTATTTACATTCACTTAGGGATGTATGTTCTGTCGGTCCGTCAGGCTGATGCTTTTTTGTCACCGTTAATTAATCTGCAGCTTGAAGCCAAATGCTGCCATTGTTTTGCTAGCAACGTGCTATCATTGTTGATGGAATCTTTGTTACTTTAACAATGTCCTATGATCAGGAAAACAAGATCATCATGCAACACGAACTACTTTGTATGTATGTTTCAACACATGTAAGTGAGTTTTCCTCTTAATCTCACATTCAAGAACCATTTCAATTATAGCATAAAAGTATACCTACTCCTATAAAAAAAACTGAGTTGGTGATGATGGTGTGACTGCTATCCTTCATTTACAACTGTTTGATTTACATCCAACACATCTGAGACAAAGTATGTCAGTTTTGCAAAAATACCCCCACACTCCACTCCTCGTTTGTAGATAACCCCTGCCTCTCACCTCATCTAGCCATCTCAGGAAAAAATAAGAAGGATCTGGAGAGGTCGCTGCTCTTGGCGTCGTCTGCCCCTAACGCCTCTCATGCCTTCTCTTAGGCCGCATTGCCGACCACCACCACGACCCCCTCCTCCTCCCCATCTCCTCCGCTCCCTTCCAAGTCATCATGAGTTACATTCATGGCGGTCTAGAAAAAATAAACAAAATCAATACTCAAAAAAAATATTTTTTAAAGATCATTTTTTTTTGCAAAGCACAATAAGTGTTATTTCTTCATGAAGTTTTGAATGCAGGCTGAACACTTGAACGCTTTTGTTTGCAAAAGATATATTTTTAATCTATTTTCCCTACACTTACTATTCACCCAAACTCTTGTGAGTTCTAGAGAAGAATGAATATCCGAAGAAATCTATCGATATTTGTTAAACATGAGATGATCCGGATCAATGCGTTTCGGTGTTACGTGCAACGCACGGGTATCTTACTAGTAGACATTAATTATGAACATGAAAATAAAATAATACATTATTATTTTCTTTAGGGCACATTTTCAACAATTTACCACCCGACAAACCTAATAAACTATCTCAGAAAGACTTGGTACATTAATTTATCGAGCGGTAAACATGGTAAGCCATCTCAAAAAGACTCCATGCATTAATTAACCAAGCCGTAAACCTGGTAAGCTATATCAAAAGGGAAAAGCTCTCCTTCACCCGACCGATCAATTGCGCCGCATCCGCCGGCTCCGCGTCCGTCGGATCGTCTATTGATCGGACGGACGACAACCTCCCCGCTCCCGCGTGACGCGCGTGCGTTTCTGAAACAGAGTCATTGTTTCAGTATAGTATTTCTTGCAACTGACCATCTCTTCTATCGTCTCTATCAACTGACCATCTCTGTCGACTGAGAGGGCTAGGATTCGTGAGGGGAGGGCGGCGGCGTGGGGTGGCGCAGGGCGTTGGGCGGCGGCGGCGGGTGGCTGCGGGCAGCGCGGGGCGTTGGGCGGCGGCGGCGGCGCAGGGCGTTGGGCGAGGGCGGCGGCGCAGATCTTCCGCGGTGGCGACGACGACGACGGGTTCGGCGGTGGCTGACAGGTATGGATCGGGCAACCCTCCCCCTCCCCCCAAACAAGATGCTCCCATCTCGTCGGCTCCACCCATACTGCTGTTCGTCCCGCCCACCGCGTGATGCATTTCCGCCGTGATCTATTACTGCTCGCTGTCGGGCCCCAATTTGCACTAATTGATTTTGTGTTCCCTGTTTGATTGCTTGAGCATGCATTTTCCCGAAGGAACGAAACGGCGTCAAAATTATAGAACATACGTATGGTTTTGCATTGGATACGTGTGTCTTAGGCTGCTGAAATGTTAGTTCAGTTTATTGCTGCTACAAATTAGCAGACGTGCTCTCACCTAGTCAAATAATGCAGCTGACCAACAAGCCGGCTGACTATAACATCTCTCAAGTTTAAATTCAGACAACCCTTTCAAGCTGGACTGAAACTTCTAAAACAGAATTCAGAGCCACCAACTTGTTGCAGAATTCAGACACCCCTTTTAAAGCTTAAATTCAGTTAACACTAACAGTAGAACAAAAAGCGCCTAAAACAGAATTCAGAGCCTGATCAACTAGTTACGAAAACCATTGCATTTTCGCGAAATGCATGATTAACAGCCCTTCGTTTGACTGAAACTCAAAGCAGCCAACTCGCATAGTTGTGAAAACTCATAGGTGTGTTTCTGAATTTCTGGAGCGTGCAAGAGGATCCCCTTGTTTCATTTTTCTGAAGCTACTGTTCCAATACTCATGCAGTTATCCATTTTGTTTTTTCAGAGGAACATATATGTAATTTCTTTTTAGTTCAAATCTTCTGTAGCTCGTGCAGTCATCCAGTTTGTAGTTTTAGAGAAACATATATGTAATTTCAGAAACAGTAGCTATTTTTTAGAGAAACTTACGTTTCTGAAACTAGTTAGTAGGTTATGTCTGTAGCTTATGTTTGTGAAACTACAGGAATGTTTGTACTGCTAGCTTATGAAACTACATATATCTTTTCTCAGATTTTGCTTCTGAAACTACATGTATCTTTTCCCTGAATTTTTAGCTACTGTTCCAATACATTCCCATGAATTTTTAGCTCATGTTTATCTGAAATTAGTTGGATTAGCTAATGTTCTTTCAAACCTTGTTTTGCAGCATGCCTATCTTCCAAACTCGTTGGTCGGCAAAGCGGCTGCGTGAAATAGCCAATGAAATCAAAGGGAAAAAGAGAGATGTAATAAGCAAGTCCAGCTTCGGGGATTTGCTGTTTATATCTCCTTTGGTCCCTCCTCCTGAAGAGCTTCTTGATTTCATTGTTATGAACATTGACCCTAAGAATCGTGTGCTGAAGTATGTAATCTTCGCTTTTTTTTGTATTTCTTTTTCTGTTGCATAACACCTTTTGTTTTCTTTATTCTCGCAACATCTACTGATTTTTTTTGTGAATTGCAGGATTAATGACCACAAGCAGATCCACTTTTCAAAAGACATGGTTAAGAAGATATTCAATGTACCATCTGGTAGCAGACCGATAGAGTTTGGGAAGAGGGGCAAAGCTGATTTCCGTGAAGTTTATCTGGGCGACGGGGATAGGGCTCCGATAGCCAACGCAGTTTCCGTCTTATCAAAAGCAAATGATGATGACACCATCGAGAGGTCATGGGTATTACTGTGCCTCTCTTTGGTCCTAGCTCCTGGGACAGGAAACATGGTCCCCCTAGATTATCTTTACACCCTACGAGATATGAGTATGGTCCATGAGTTCGAGTGGGATGAGCATATCCTGTGCGATGTGATGAGAGAAGTTAAAAAATACCAAGATAAGAGGAATGAGGGTAGAGGGAAATTTCTCATCGGTGGATGTCTACCAATGCTTCCGGTACACCCCCTTTGATTCCTGTAACATCCCACTCCTTTTATCCGCAACAACTAATCTTTTTCTTGAGGCGCTGATGTTTTCTTTTCTTTTTTGTGTCTTTTTTGCAGATAATTTACATGGACCATCTTGATGTGCCAAGAGGATGCTTAGTTGATCACACCATCAACTACTCGCTTCCTAGAGCTTGTTTTGTTCATGAAATGAACTTTTATGCTGTTGTCGCAGTGGACACCCTGGATGATGGGTTTGGGAAGCGTCCAGTAAGTGATTGAAACTGAAAGACTTTGCTTTTTTTATTTTTATGTAGAAGACATTTGTCTGTTGCAATTCTTAACTTTTTTCTCGTCTTTTGTAATGCAGTTCAGGACCAGTACACCGTACGCAGTAGTTGAGTTCATGTCATATATAGATCAGCATCACCAAGGAGCTGCCAGAGAACATGTCACAGAGGAATTGCCGAAAATCAGCGACCAAGGGGGTGTTGTTGGGGGCGCAACACACTCTCCAGATGTGCCTGAGAGCTCCCACATGCAAGAAAATGTACATGTGGGAGCAGATGCGGGTTCTCAAAGCCCACCTCACGCCGGTACAGGGGGTACCAATGGGAGCGCAGAGCATGTGCATGAGCCGCCTCCATCTAATACAGAGAGTGGTGACGACGTGTGCGGCTCTTTGGAGGAGTGGCTCCATGCATTGCCAACAATCGAGGAGTTAGAGGTGGGTTTTTTTCTCGCAACTCATTTTTTCCTTTTTCATTTTTTTTTTGCATCTTCATTTCACTGGCATGTTACAAACTACTGTCCCCTGCCAATCTAATGCCATTGTTTCCGTGCATCACAGTTGCCCCCAAAGATGCAAGTCATGTTTAACAAGCACAAAGAGCTCCATGCCAGAGAACTTAATGTTGCATTCAGCTCATTTGGGAGGGTCTTGCAAGGCATGTACTGCAAGCGAATGGGCCTAATGTTGTCTGAGGCACACCAAGCTGAGTGCAGCATTCATGGACAGAGAGCCGAAGGTGAAGGCATCACTTTCAGTGTACCGGGGGGGGGGGGGGGTCTTCTGCTGCAGGCATGTCTGATGGGACTACAACTGAACCTTTTGCGCAACAGCCCAACCATCCGGAGCAGCCCAACATTCATCATGTCACTGTACCACCTCCGCAACAGCCCAAGCAACCAGCCACTGCCACTGTACCATCTCCGCAACAGCCCAAGCAACCAGCCACTGCCACTGTACCATCTCCGCAACAGCCCAAGCAACCAGCCACTGTACCATCTCCGCAACAGCCCAAGCAACCAGCAGTGGAAGTAGGTCAAAACAACGGCAATGATCAGAGCAATGGCAGGGGAGAAGACTCAGGCAGCCCAAGCTCCGCACATGTGAATCTGACGAGGAGGCCAGGCACACTTGAAGACAGACCTTCTTTTGGATTGTTTGAACCGGGGAGTGATGATGATCTACTATTTCAGGAGTTTCCTCAAGTTCGTACATCCCCTGCAAATACTTCTGTTGCAGATTTGGACTCCTTCTTGTCGATCCGTACGAGGAGCCCTTTGTTTGGTGAATCTCTGGCTACCTCAGCTGGGCCAGTTTATGATGTGACTCCCATCGCAACACGTCCTCCAATTTCGACAGGCCCTGCAGGTTATTGCACTCATCTCTCCCCAACTACTTTGTGCTCCAACCCATGTTTTGTTTTGTTTACAGAAACTTAGCACTTCCATGCTCCAAACCATTATTTTTTCTCATCTTGTTTCTGTTTTCTTTTTCTTTTTCAATTGTGGGGCAGAAGCAGGAGTTGCTGAGACAAGAGAGGAGGTGGTGATTGAAGTGAGCAGCGGGGAAAAACGTGATGCAAAGAAGCCCACACGCAAGAGAGTTGCAAAATCACCAGAAAACGCGTCGAAGCTGAAGAGGATGAAGAAGATCAAAGTTAATGCTTCCGACGATGCCATATACAAGCAATATTGTTGCACAAATTACCACATAAAGGACCCTCCAGAAGGCAAGCCCTTGTAAGTGTGTTTTAGCCCTTTTTTTGTGTTGATAAATTGTTCGCTCCATCCACTTGTTTGCCACTAACCGAGCCACTATTTTTTTTGCAACATGCAGACCTCCATTCATTAGCATAGGTGGGTTTGATGTTTCTTTCAAGCATTTCAGCAACGGGCTAAAAAAGCGAGCACATTTGAACAATGAGGTCATGTCACTTTATGTTGAAAGCTTCAACATCGAGCAAATGTATAGCAAAAGCAAACCTAGGAAGTTTGCGTTCTCACCGCATACAGCCGTGAGTGAACTATGCATTTTTTTTATTTTTCACAATAGAGTTTCTGCCCACAACTTCCATATCTTTCTAACCAATACCTTCTTCTTTGCATTAGTCCAAGCTTGCCGTGGACCCAAGCTCATTTCAGACACGTTCTTGCAGCAAAGATCTTGAGAGGGCCTGTGAAAGAAACAACGTCATGAAATCTGATCAAGTAAAAACCTTTTTGTTCTTTCATCAAAGCTATCCTAGCGCAACATGCTCTGTTTTTCTGAAGTTATTTTTTGTTTCTTACTTTTGCAGTTGTTCTTCACCATTGTCAAGGACGGACACTGGGCAGTTGTGGTTGCAAACTTGATGCACAAACAATTCAACGTCTTTGACTCGAGGGGTGATGACCCTGACTATGTCAGCATCCTTGAGAAGCCATGTTGCAATCTGGTATTTACGCTACACCTCTTTCCTTTCTCTGTTTTCATTTTTTCTCTATATAAATTTTGTTGTTTGTGGTACCAATCATAGAAGATACAACTGTGTAATCCATCTTTTTGCAATATCAAATTTTGTAGATAGCCAACTTCAAGACTTTGGTCAGAGAACAAAACCCATTGAACCTTGACTTTGACAAGTTTGTTCGTCTCAGCCCGAATGGGTACCCGCAACAGTCAACAACGTATTGTTCTCTGACCATTTTCCTTTTTTTTCATGTCTCCATCCACAACTTTTTTATGTTTTGTTGTCAAGTGAGCAATTTTTATATGTATTTTGTGACTTTTTTTTTATTTTTGGCAGGTTTGATTGTGGGTTGTTTGCTATTCTATACATGGAGAATCTAACTGGCAGGGGGATGAGACCATTCAGCGCGATATTCCCTTTTTGCTATGCAACAATACTAGCTAAATAACTTGTTGTTTTCGTAGCACTTGTTGTTTCCATTTTTGCTAGTTTTCTAATGGTAATCATGTTTTTTCAATTTTTCTCCTAACTAACTTAAGAAGTTCCCTTGTTGTATGCCCAGGACACGAGGTCGTTGCTCAAATTCCGATCATTTGTTGCAGCGAAGCTTTTTAAGCACCCTCAAAACACACTCAACTCAGCCGAAGAGTTTCAAAAACTGTTGAGTAGCTCGTAGAAGATGTCAATCGAAGCAAAGTGTTTCCTAGATAGTTTTAGACTGCTTTTTTTGTGGACAAGTGTATGCGCTACATCCTTTTTGTGTAACTAGAGAACAGCAAGATGCTGTCAACCATCTACTTTATCTTTTGTGGAACCCAAGCTGGAGCATGTATCATGCTGGGGCATGTCCCTTTTTTCCTCTTTTTTATTTTGAAATACTGGAGCATCACCCATGTTGTGCTGTCAATGTGAACTTGAGTGCTATCATGCTGATGCAGAGATGAATTAAAATGACTAGTGTTTTCTGAACTATCCATGCAGATATGTGAACTATCCATGTTGCATTTTTTTTATTATTGGTTTTCTGAAATAAGGTGTCCTACCCATAACAACACATGCCACGTAGAAGCATCCATGTATGCAATAGCTATTTTTGCAAGCACCGGAAACATGATGTCGCAACTTGAAACAAATGGTACATTCATGTATATGCAAATGGTACATTCACGAAACAAAGCATTACTGGAAATATGGCAAAGACCTCAAAACTACGGCACAAAGTGTGAGATACCTTGTATGCCTCAAATCCAGGACACACAAAACATATCTTGTAACAAAAATGTGAGTTATCTTTTTGTATGTCTCAAATTGGAATAGAACCTGAATACATCATCAAGGTTGCAAAAAAGAGTATTTATGTATGTTTTCTGCTCAAGCACATGTAGTGAGTCTGAAAAGAAAATGCAAAACATCCTTCAACAGGACCAAGAACTTTCCCAAGTCTTTTCTCTCATTTTTATCTTCCTAGAGGTTGAGTTGCGTTGCATTTCTTGAATCATTCGTCATCATGGCTCTCCAGTATGCACAAGTTGGTACAGTATGCCCCACCTCGGAGCAGAATTGACATGTAGGCGGTGTTGTCGCCGCCTCTGTTGCAGCTTTTAGGGGTCCACACGTCTGCACGTTGTGACCTTCTTCTTTGCAAAACTTGCAGCGAATACTTCTTTTTTCAGATTTTGGCTTCACTGCTGGCTTTGGCTTCTTACCTTCTTGTTTTGACTTCTTCTTCTGCTTATCATCTAGCTGCTCCACCAGAGTCTTCTTCCTCTTCTCTCTTTCAGTTGGCCGGCCTTTCTTTGGGACACGAGTTGGGTTTCGTAGCATCTCTGTGCTTTGAGGCTATGGTAGGCCATCACTCAACGCTCCCGTTGCAGCAGCAGGTTGCGTTGGGGGTTCACTGCGCTGCGTTGCTTGTTGTTCTGGCAGTACCCCTCTTTTCGCCGCTGCTATAGCAGGCTCAAGAACTTTTATTGCTTCATCTAATATCTTGTATGCATCATCATTGCAACATGCATCAGAGGCGAGCCATGTCAACCTTCGGCACAAGGAGTTGTATTTGAGCGTGTTTGTCGAGGGGTGCCCAAATTCCAGCAATCGCCCAGTTCTGTCCATGCTTGTTGTTGCTGCTTCAGACCACCTTTCCAACAAGTATTGTTGTGGAATAACTTGCACATTGAGGTGCACCATCACCCTTATTATGTGGGCGCAAACCAGGCCATTCATCTCAAAGTAGTGGCAACTACATTGGAACACCCCTTCATCCATCATAACACGCACAGAGAAGAGCTTTGGGTTCTCATATAAGCTTGATGTTAGATTGAACATGAGGCCTCGCCCTTGGTAACATGAGGCCTCGCCCTTGGTACTCAGCGTCTTGGTTGATAATGTAGCCCGTAGACGCAGTCACTTGTTTCTGGAACTTGCCAAAGACGTTGCGTGTGTAGTAATCAGCAGCTTGGCGCTCAATATTGTATCTGCAACATCACAAAAGGAACCAAAGTTCTCAAAACAAATTATGAAAAAACATTTTTTTTGGATTATTTGCTTTGGTATAGTGAAGCTGGCCTACCGAGAGTATAGTGGAGGAGCCGTCGTTTCACCAGTGAACCCAGCATTGTCCTCGCGATCAATCACAGTTTCTTGGCATAGTTCATACTGTTGCACAAACCTCCATACAGAATCAGCTGGACGAATCATTGTCTTGAAATATGAGTTCAGCCCCTCGGACCTGCCTGTCGTGCTTGTGAACGGGAAGAAATTGTTCTTGAAGTACGCTGGAGCCCACGTATGTCTTGTTCGCCACATGTTCTTCAAGTGTTTGTTTTCAGCAACTTCGAAACACTCCAACATGTGCTGCCATGTTTACTCAAATTCTTCAACCGTTTCAGAGTTGTTGATACAAGTGTAAAACACATCTGCAAATGCCTCATCTCTAAGCAGCCTCCCCAACTTAGAACGTGCGTTGCCAAACACATGAAACTTGCAACACATATGGCAAGTATTCGGGAACACTTGCTCTATAGCTGTTGCCATTGCTTGGTCCTGGTCAGTCATTATGTTATTTGGATGCTCATTGTCCATTGCAACCATCCATTGCTCAAAGACCCACTTGAACGTTTCAATAGTCTCATTCGGCAACAAAGCACACCCGAGTGAAATGGTTTGGAGGTGGTTGTTGATACCAACTATAGGACCAAAGGGCATGTTGTATCTGTAAGTGCAGAAAGTTGTGTCAAAGAACACGCAATCTTTATATTTCGGGTACAGCGCCCTTGTCCTCCCATCAACCCAAAACAATGCAGTGACAGAGTTCGTTGCAGGATCTTTTTGCTTCGCAAAGAAAAACTCTGGATTCTCGGCCTTCCTCCTCTCAAAGTACTTCACTGTCATATCCATGTCCTGTTGTGTTATCGCTTCCCGAAGCTTTGCACGTTCATTCGCAACATCCCTCTTCACGTACGGCAGTATCCTAGGGTCACCTCCATGTATCCTACCAAGGAAACTCATGCAATCTGAATTTGACAGGTTAATATCATGCAACGTCAACAGGAGTTCGTAATTTTCAGCAGGTATTTTGCGGTGCGAGCGGTAGTATCTAACACGCTCTGGTTGTTGCATCAGTGGATGTGTATGCTCTGCAACAAAGCAAGTGACTGTCAATCTCCCCTCCCTAATCCCAACAATCATGTGTGCCTTACAATCATGACGGAGAATCCTGTTTTTCTGACGCGTTCTTGTCACATCCATTTCAGCACCAGGGCGCCTGCTGGAGTTGCTTGTGTCTGTTGCAATGCTCTCTGAGGTGCTACTTGTTTCCGGGTTATCGGGCTTTCTAGCGTCCACACACCCAAAGACCCTCTTGATCATTATTGCATCCTCTTGCTTCTGTCCTCTCTTTTGGCTGTATTTTGTAGAAGATATATGTGTGCCGAATCCCAACTTGAAGGCATAGTCATTGTAGAATTTCTAGGCATCCTCAAATGTGTCAAACACCATGCCAACATAGGGCGATAGTGGCTGTGATGAAACATCTCCATCATCTGAATCATCTTGCATCACATCATCAGCATGCAACAATCCCTCTGAATTTTCATGATTATCGACAGAAAAGTTCTCTTGGACATAGCTCTCTCCCCCCTCAGCACCAGCTCCCTGAAATAAGGCACATGTTTTTTCATGTAAATAGAGAGGTCTTGGTTGAAAGTATTATTTTTACTATAGTTGCTATCAACAGTTATATTTATTGTTTCAGAAATTCAGGTACACAGATACATTTATCAACGGTTTTTCAGCTTCATTTACACACAAATTTTCAGTCAATGGCCTTTTCTCACATAAGCACACACATTCAAAATCGTATCATAGGTTGATAAATATCAACTAACAGAGAGGATCATGTTTCGCAAAGATAGAGCAAGCACACATGTGTGCTTGGTATTTGCTTTGGTTCCACTCACACACATGAAACAAATTTGAATTTCTAGCTACCACACACATAAAACAAATAGGAAATCCTACCTATGTTTATGATACATAGGGTTTTCCATGAGTTTCAGAGACACACAAGTGTTCATGTTTTTTCAGAGTCAGAGACACATAAGTGTTCATGTTTTTTCAGAGACTCACACACACGAAACAAATTTGAAATTCTAGCTGCCACACACATGAAACAAATAGGAAATTCTAGCTATGTTTCTGATACATAGGTTTTCAATGAGTTTCAGAGACACACAAGCGTTCATGTTTTTTCAGAGTCAGGAAACTCACCCAGCTGCCCTGATTTGATCTGGTAGAAGTTGTTTCAGGAAACACAACCGGAGGGTTGGTGAACCAGGATGATACTCCAGCTCGCGGAGGAAGCCCCGCAGCCGCGGTCGGAGCTGAGAACGATGGCCGCGGCTGTTCTCCAAGAGGCGGCCCCCGGCGAGCTCGATCTGCGTCGGATCCTAGCATCTGCCGCGCGATGTGGTGTGCCATGTTGTTGCAGGAATTTCGCGCTGAAGGACTAGGTGCCCCCGCGCGCCGGCGACAGCAATTTTTTGCGGTGGTGGCGAGCGCCACCGCGCTGGGGCGAAGCTATGCCTGGTGGACGGCGGACAGGGGATTCTGTTTCTGAAACAGAGCGGTTGTTGCAGGAAACAACGACCTGGTCAGTTGCGGGCGGTGGTTGCATCCGACGGCTGTTAGGTGGCTAATCCAACGGCTCTCCGGGCGGCGGATGATTCTAACACATCCGCCGGCAGACGCGTAGCGGTTCTCATATCAAAAAGGTCTGGTACATTAATTTGTCCAACCTTATCTTTGCTTTGGCAGTTATAACACAATTAATACTTTGAGAGAAGATAAGCATGAGCCTCCTATATAAACCCTTGCCATCCACCCGAGTTAGGCACACACCAAAACATCTTCGATCAGATTCAAAGCTCACCATATCAGCACGGTAACTTGCGAAGTTTTCCACCGGCCATGAGGATTCGCTGCATGTTCCTCCTAGTCCTTGCTGTCACTCTCGTGGTTCTATCCCCGGGTACATTAATTCTTTCATAGAAGATATTTTCCATATAATTGTTGTATGTCTATGCATATACTCTTACCGAGTTCAATATTAGTATAACGATGGATGTAGTTGATCCATCGCAACCTACTGATTTTTCTATTGGTTAATTACCTCCACAGATGTGGCCATGAAGTTGACGGCGGGTAATTGCAGACCAATCATCAACAAGGGTGACTGTAACTTGGATGTGTGCAAATCGCGTTGCAACGAATGGAACGGGCACAGTGTCAGTCATGTTGCCAGTTGTGTTCCCGACGGATGCCAATGTTATGTTTGCTTTTAATCCCCCGCACAAGGTTAAAACATGATGTGACTTTCTCCCAAGTAAATGTATTGAGAGTAGCTAGTTTCGACTGGCCATCATTGCTTATCTAAAATAATACTAATGAATTAATTCGTGTCATGGTCTACCCCGCTAGCACTAACCTCGGACTTGCTTTTGCCTCTGTTAGTTCTGCATCTATTTTTCACTTTTATATATGAGGGCTCGAGTATCTCGTTTTTATAGATTGTTTTTATTTTTGATGGTGAACTAACTAAACATTGTTCATAATCATGGCGAGTGCATGCCGCTGAACGGGTGGTTCAAGCACTACCAATGCTTGACTCTTACAACGTTATCATGGACAAAATGTTGATGTGGCATTGCAACTAAAGAAGAAAGAGAGTGGAGCTGTATCTTAACTCATTTTTTTGTGCGGTGTAGTTAATGCTTTGATCTTTTGTGGCATATCTCCTTATTTTTCTCTTCCTTTCTTCTCTCCACAACTAGGCGACAAGGAGGAGATGCCAAAAGGATCATTATAAACTAATTAAATGCAATATCACTTAGATACGACCCCTAAGATACAATGCATTGGGGTGATATATTGCCCCTTATCTTTTCTCGACCTAGGATGCACCGCTAAGATATGATCCATCGGGAGAGCCCTGAGGTCAGAGTGTATAACTACTACTCCCTCCGTCCCAGTTCGCATGGCAAAATCCCAAAAACTATTTGTCCCAAAATCTTCCACCCCTAGGCACATTTGTATTCAATTTGGCACTAGTAGTCCATCAATGTTTGCATGCAAAAGCTGATCCACTCCTCTTTCACCGTGGGAAACCACTCCACTAAATCTGCATGCACCACAACACTTATTACTCCTCTTCCCACGCTGCATGCACCACAATTCTAATGCGTGTTGGAGTACTTCCTCTCATCTTCCTCTTCCACAATGCAGTGTGAAACGGTTACTGTTTTGCATGCCGAAACTTGTATAAAATGGCAACGCATGTTCCTCCTCTTTCCACACATTCAGTTCATTGCCTCATCTCCCCCCAACTATCATGGATGCGGAATCAAATCTCTGGTTTAGGAAAGAAATCTGGGCGCGACAGCAAAATTTAAGGGGAAAATATCGCGCCGAAGGAGGAAGGAGCGCGCGAGGCGGAAACAGCGCGCGGGGCAGAGGAAAATATCGCGCCAAATCAATTAAGGACTAGAAAATAAAGTTCTTTTCACTTTCCAAATTAATTGCAGCGCCGATGGTTAACGTTTTTACGTGGAAAATCAGAGCCAATGGAAATTCACCTTGGGCCAAGATATTTGAAAACTTTGCCTTGCGAACTGGGACGGAGGGAGTACGTAATCAAGAACACTCTTAAAAGGAACGGTGTGAACTTATTTGAATTTGTCAACTTAAACAAGTACTAGCAAATTCTGATGTGAAAGCATACTTTTAGAGTCTACTAGCAAAGTGGCCACACACAAATGTATGAGCAACATCTTTTAATCATTTTATATATTTTATTAATTAACTTCAATTTTTTTTCAGAAAAGGAGGACGACCCCCGGCCTCTGCATCTGGACGATGCATACGGCCATTTTATTAATTATTGACACAAGACCGTACAGAGTCATACAACAATAAGTCTAAAGCCACCAAACTAAGCAACAACTGTCGCTATCCCTATCCAGTTGATGTAGGGGCGCTGAAAGTCTGGGCCTAATACCAAACAGACCACGCAGCCAAACCTAAACATCTAAATACTTGAGGTCCCATCCAGGACGCCTGCCGGGTAAGGGCACCCACCAGTCCGGCGTGCTTCTCAACCAGGACCCCTGCCGGGTATGAGGCCGTCGCAGCCACCTGCCACGAATCCATCTTCAGAGCTGTACTGCTGCATCAACCTTGGCCGGTCCCACTGCCGCCAACGCCACCATGACGCCAGGCAGCGTCACCCTCCTGCGCGAGTCCATCTCCGCTCATCAGGCGCCGAGTCTCCACTACGCCACGCCGCCGAGATCCGCCGTCATCAATGGAGCAAATCAAACACCGCTCCTCCTCTTGTCCCCTCCAACCAGCACTTGCTCCAAAAAGATGCCCCCATGAGGGAGAACGATACCAATAGCACCGTCATCCTCCGATCCGGTAGACCCAGATCTAGGGTTTCCCCCGGAACTTCCCGATCAGGTTGATGAGACCTGCAACGACGATGCCTACAGAAGGAAACGACATCTGAGACGCCGCCATCGTCCGCCAAGACCGCAGTCTGGCGCGATTTTCACCGGAAGCCACGTCTTCCCGATCTCGTGGCTGGCTGGAACCGAGCGGAACCTAGCCACGAAGACGTATGCTGCCGTCGGTACTCCGGCGGAGATCCGGCATCTCCTCACCGGTCCCTCCACGCGCCGCCGGTCGGCGAAAGGCCTCCCCGCGACGGATCCAAACGGGGCGTTGGATCCGCAGTAGCCGTCGTCACCATCACGAGCAGGGCAGCCCACCCCGCCGGATGGGGTGCTGCCACCGCCGCCGTCCATGCAGGGCCGCCGCTCCGCCGGCGATGGTGCTCGGGCCCCCACCGCACAGCCCGGAAACTCCGTCCTAGCTGCCGCCGTTGGATCGCATGAGAAGGGCCGCCCCCGCCGCCTCAGATGGGATCCGCCGCCTCCCCCCGCCCAGAACCTTTGGCACCGGGCCCGCCGCCACCGCGGCCTACGCCGGCGGCAGCGGCGGCAGGATGGGGTGGAGGGGGAGGTGCTGGCGACGCTAGGGTTGGGGCCCCTGGAGTCGCCCGGGGGGAGGCGACGCGAGGGGTGATGGGGTGGAGGGCCTACTGATGTGTTGGATGACCCAATTAACTTCATATATGAAGCAAGAATACATAAATTTTACAAGCAATTCCGATTTCTTGCTCATTATTTATTATATTTAGTTCACCACTATAGTAAAGAACATTTTGACTCCCACCCTCTAGCTTAAATTTGTTGGTTCTCTCTTAGCTGCTACTTGAACTTTTAGTGTTGACCTGGTGTTGATCCCCCTACCTCCAGGGGCGAATCTACTAGGCATGCTTTAACAGGCTTAAGCCTGCCCTCCAATAAGAGTAATTTCTTTTTTACTACCAAAGATTAGGCCCCAGTGCAGCAAAAGTGTTATTTCCCAGCCCATCTCAATGGCATAATTACAGTTGAGCCTACCCTACATTTACTCCATAGATTCGCCACTGCCTACCTCCCTCCATATTTGGAGGAGCTGCAGGAAGGTGCATGCGCACATCGTTTAAAAAACCGGACCGGACCGGCGATCGAACCGGAAAAAACCGGAACCGGCAGCCTCATCGGGTTTTTAAGCTAATAAGACCGATATGCAATCAGACCGGAAAAAACCGATCGAACCGGCCGGTTTTTTGGAAAACCGGTGAAAAAACCGGGCAATTGAACCAGCAAAAAACAGAAAAAAAAAGTTTTAATAGAAATTGGGAAAGTGGGATTCGCTCCAACGGCATGTGAGCAGTAGGCAGGGCCTGCCCATGGCCCAATAACCAACTTGGTTGTGCTACTTTGTTGTCCACTACATGGTTATAATTTTATTTGACCATTGTTTCACTCTATATTAGCACATATATTAATCAATATATATTATTTTATTTCTTAAAAAACCAACAATCGAACCGATGAACCGGCGGTCCGACCGGTAAAAACCTGAACCGAGAACCTTTCCGGTTCGATTTCCGGTTCGGTATTTTAAACTATGCATGCGCACCTGGTTAGGATACTACTACGTTGTAATTTATAAATTTCTGTTTTGATTAAATATACATCACTAGGAGCATTTCCTACTGTCATTCCGTGAAAAAAAAAGAACATTTCAATCGCAAAAAATAATTTTAATGAAAAACTATCTTTCACAAAAATGTCGGCAAGCTTTGGTTGGTTTACTCGGTCAACCATTTGACTTTTAGGAAAACACCTTGGAAGAAAAGTAAGTAATAGAGTAACTATTGATCTATCAAATGCCCATCCTAATTAAGGGGAGCATGAAGTTTGTCCGCGGATTATAATGTCGTACGCAAGTCTTCTTCTCCCTCTATTCGTAAATATATATAAGATGTTCTAATTTTCTTTAAATCTCAAAATAAATGCTGCAACTTTAGTTACACTTATTTTAGGACGGAAGGAGTATATGAAAATATTTTATTGTGTTTGTTCATTCAGTTTAGTCCGTATGCAATTCATATTAAAACATTCAGAACAACTTATATTTGCAAATGAAGGGAGTACAAATAAGTTGTGTACTACTTGATCACATCGCATAGGTGCTCAATGTCATGTTTCACGCACCGATCAGTTTATCCAAAAATCTGAACTAGTGATGAAGGCTGGGCACTCCACGTATAATTCGACACTCAACGGGTAACTCGTGTATTTGGTTGGCAATCACAACTTATCCTGCGTTGGAGCTGAGACGACCTGGCGACGTACGAATGGATAATGGAATAGTTGTAGCGATCCGGGTAGACCGAGTGCCCAACCTACGTACGTGTCAATGGCACACTCTCCAGTGTCCAGAATAGCCGCTATCCCCGTCCACGTGAAAAGGCCTTGTCACCTTTGATGAATATCGCCAATTATAAACGGTCCTAATGCTCGCCACTGCCAAAAGTTGCATGAGCAGGGCATCTATGACCGAGCGCTTCAAACCATCTCTCATATATGTATGGATGCGCCCGATTAGTGACCGGACAGAAGAGAGAAGAAAAATGTGACCCAATCAAAACCCCTCGTATCATCTCTATATGCAGGTGCCAGCCCTTATTTCTCTTTCTTCATCTTTACTAATCATCTATAAGTGACCGGACATATAGGGTGAGGAATAGTTATTCTTCACCCCCCTTTATTTTATCATCAATGCACCGTAATTTTACGTTCAGTAAGTTTTGTCTTATTTTCGACGTAAAAAGAGGCCGTAAGAAAATATATAATCGTCGTAAAAAATACTTTATGTTATGTAAAGTTACAAACGTAAAAACATAGTGTAAAATACACATAAACTGCAAATTTTCTTGTCTTATGACCTATATTTTTAACTTTTTATGCCAAATTTTACGTAGTGAATCAATAGGAATGTAACTATTTGAATTCCAAACGTAATTTAATTATGATATATATAGTGTTACTATATATATATATAGTGTTACTATTCATCACCCAGGGCGCAGAATAAGTTATTCCTCACCCAAGGTAATCTTACGATCATTTCATAATTAAATTACGTTTCGAATTCAAATAGTTACATTCCTATTGACTCAGTACGTAAAATTTGACATAAGAAAATAAAAATATAGGTCATAAAACAAGAAAATTTGCATTTTATGTGTATTTTAGACTATGTTTTTACGTTTGTAATTTTACATAACATAAAATATTTTTTACTGCGATTATATATTTTCTTACGGTCCCTTTTTGCGTCGGAAATAAAATAAAACTTACGAAACATAAAATTATGGTGCATTGATGGTAAAATAAAGGGGGTGAAGAATAACTATTCCTCACCCAGGGTGACGAATAGCGTGACTCTCTCTCTCTCTCTCTCTCTCTCTCTCTCTCTCTATATATATATATATATATATATATATATATATATATATATATATATATATATATATATATATATATATATATATATATATATATAAGGCACCTTGCCGATCTGTCGTTGGATCGTGTTTAGCGACTGATTTGGAAACTAGTGAAAATGGCTTAATTTGGCAGGCTTTAATTCTTTAATCATTCCATGCATACATGTCACGTCATATAAAATGAAGGAAATTAAAATACCATATTGATTAAAAATCAATATTTATTACCTCTTTATATAGCAGTTATTTATTCGTAGGCTAAATCACTTTGTATGTACATACACGTGTATGTTACGTAATTTTAGTTAGGTATACATATACCCACAACATAATTGGGTATACATACACTCACAACATAATTGGGTATACATACACTCACAACATAATTGGGTATACATATACCCATACATGTAATTTTGTTAGTAGGTATATGCATACCTATGTGTGTACATAATTTTGTTAGTAGGTATATGCATGCCCGCGTATATATATAATTTAATATATAGGTATATGCATACCTGCATATGTATATAGTTTAATTAGTCGGTATATGCATACCTGCGTATGTATATAATTTCATTAGTATGTATATGCATACCGCGTATGTACATAATTTAGTTAGTAGGTATATACATATCCACTATGCATATAATTTCTTTATTAGCAGGACCTAGAATAAATCATTGGATATATATACATGCCCGCGTATGTACATAATTCATTAGTAGGTATATATATCATGGGTATGTCTCTACTATTTGGAGTCAGTGCACAATTTATTGATACAAATAATAAGTCATAGATACCTCATGAAGGTACAATTTTAATGTATATGTGTATTCATCTGTGCGTACAAGGTCTACAAGCCGGCGAGTCACATTGTGCGTACATGCATGTATATTTTTTTCCTTTTTATTTTGTTATTCTCTCTCTCTACCAATTAATGTGTGTTTTAATTCTTTTCCAATCAATAAATGCAAATTGGTTGACATGCAAGCTACTAATGCTAGGTGTAGGTGCCCCAAACAATATAAATGGGTTGGTACTCCTAGGAGTACATACTCTTGGGCACGTGTGGCTGAATCTGAACCGAAACTGTGGTCATTGCTCCGATTTTTCTGGTTTCTTTTTATGTTGCCGTCGGCCCACCTTATCTATTTGACCGCTTATCCATCTCTCCTCGTGCTTCATTGGCGTCCAGCTGCGGCGACGGCGGCGGCCAAGAACAGTTCGATCGGGAAGTCCATCTTGTTACAGGCCAATTGTGGTGACGTGACTGACTAGGTAGTGTTTTGGCACGGCGGCCATGGGAGAAATAAGATCGGAGGTGCACTCACTTCAGCGGAGCCTTGTTCTGGGCTCTTTTCCCATTGATGTTGAATCCTGCTCCAAGTTCTCCAACCGCAAGTAGCTGTTTTTGAAGTCCACCAATTATATGCCAGGTACCTGATCGATTTGTCTCACTACCATATCCATACATAAATTCCTCACAGCAACAATTCTCGTAGAGCTTCATTAACTCAGACTGATATTCTTATTCCTTCTTTCAGGTTATGCCAAGAAACACCACAGCTCTGGTTTGTGGCACGACAGGGTTGTATCTCCTCGTACAGGTTGGCAACTCTTTCTCGTCTAATTTTTATAGGGTCAATCGAACATGAGGATGCCTTCTATGCCCATATGCCACATGCAAATAGTCCAAAATTCAGATTTAGGGATTTCTTTTCTGTTCATGGTTTGTATGAATTTAATTCCAAATTGTGGTAAACAATTAGGGATGCCATCCGATTATATTTAGGTGCACTTCAATGAATTAATGCCATCCGATCTATTTTGTACATGCAGGGTGTATGTCTTTGGATGCATTACGACGACGCCGCCAGCCGCCATGTGCGTCGGAGCGGCCATCGTGAAGTTTCATGCATTCGTGACGAGTGATCCGACTCGCCCAATCTCATCTGCAGCTGCAGTGTCGCAGCCTTCCCTCGGGTCTGCTCTCTCCAAGTCTGGTACACGCCGTGGAAATATGACGTCAGATTGAAGAACACATGAATCACCATGGATCTCCTAGCTACGGATGGTGCCTGTTTGATCCATGCCCTATAATATACTGTGTGCATGACATTAATTTGCTTGTACGTACACATGAGAAACAGTTGGCAGCTTCCTTTGCACCCATATAATCGAGCCATGTTTCTTATTGTTGATGATGTATATGTTCCCTGCAAAAAAATTGATGATGTATATGTACTCCTTCTGATGCATATGAATTGATTTTTTTCATGAACTTACCTTTTATTTCAGATGGATATACTAATTGTTCTCAGAATGGATGAATGCATATATGTATACTCCTTTTGATGCAGTATATATACTTTTTTTGGTATACACTTCTTCAGAAAGAAACTGCGGCACACTCTTCCAAAAAATGCAGTATATAGTTCTTAAACAAATGGCAGTATATACTCTTTGAGTATTTTGTTGATATATACTCCTTCAAAAATGGCAGTATATACTCCTTCAAAAAATGGCAGTATATACTCCTTCAAAAAATGGCAGTACATACTCCTTGAATTTTGTTGTTATATACTCCTTCAAAAAGTTCAGCCTACACTACTTAAAAGGCAGTATAGACCACTTTACAAAAAAAAATCAGTATATGTCTTCCATGTGCGTTGGGTATATATCGTCCACCACCCATTTGAAATATATTAAAACACAGATGAGGTATATACTGCTAGCATGATGTAGATGAAAAAGGCCTATATTTACACGCTTCATTCCCAATCTGAAGAGGTACAAAGGGTATATACTAAGATTAAAAACATTCACATAAAGGGTATATACCACTTGCGTTCAAAGTGATATCTCACTTCCGTAACAAAACCAGAATTTCCCTTACAAACAGGAAAACAAATTGGACTTTCCATTGGATAACATGCACCGGCTACCTACAATCTTGGATGTTGTTTGCGCATGCTACGCAATTTACTAATTATTTAATTAATTATCCATTGACTGGGCCATTTAACAGGGTGGGAGTACATACCTCTGGGAGTATAAAAAAGGAGTCCCAAACAATATATATGAAGAGAAAATGAGGAGCGTGACTGCGCGGACGGACAAATAAGGGCTCAAAGCACACTGACCGAACGTGTCCGCGGACTTTTAAAGGGTCATATTTTATATGTCCGGCTGTAAATGCTCTGATAAACTCGTTGTCACCTTGAAATGTCTGGCTCCCGGCAAAACCCACTATGCGGCCGGTGGCGGCTAGCTGAATCCGCAGGCTCGCAACGTCTACTGGTGCAGCAGTGCTACCACTGTGACTGTGAGCGACTGAAATACTACGTACGTGTGCTGTACTGCGTGTACAGTGCACCTGCCTGTTTCGAACGGATTCGAATGGAATATGTACTGTACAAGCGGGCTGGGTACGTACCGTGTGGCTGTACACCATACCAAAGGAACGCGTGGACCGAAACACACCATACGGTGTAGCTTGGTGACCTCTTTTTATTTTCCCTAGTGCATGGGGTTGGCACCTGCAGCATGCATGGCTGCATGCATGCAGCCCGCGTGGTGCTGACTCACACTCACCGGCTCGTGCATGTGCATGTGCGCGCCGCAACCGCCTCCGATTTGGATCTGCATGCGAGCCCGAGACTACCAAACACATGCGTGTGATGCGTTGCGAGGCGCTTGGTCCGGGCGTCTCTCCATCGATCCGGTCGTTTGCTTAAGCCGTTTTCCTGTTAATTTAATATAAATACTGTATAATCAATCATATAATTACTACCAGCGACTGTCTGACGATAATTAAGCCCATGTTGTTGTGCCTGCCCTCTCTTCCTCGATAATCCATCTCATCTCATCGTCATGGTTTTTATGTCTTCTAGCTAGTGTAGTAGTACGAAGCCGTACAAGTTGCACAGTGATCACACGTGTACTACGTGCCGGACACTGCACATCTCTCCGTCTTCCTCTTATCTTTCTTACTTTTTTCACAAAAATCTCTCTGCCCACCTCAACGGCACAAATGTACTGGCCAAAAACCAGAAAAAACGCCATGGATTCACTTGTTTTCCGTACCTCGTCTGCCGTGTTTAGCTTTATCGTTACCGTTAACTAATCCGCAGGTTGAAGCCATGACGACAGATTCCCTTTCTTTTCATTCCACCGACGAAAAGAAAGGAGCAATATATGGTGTTTGTGTTTGTGTGTGTGTGTGTGTGAGAGAGAGAGAGAGAGAGAGAGCGGTTGAGATTCTACTGTAACTCAAGCCAGGTTGGTGCTCTTCCACCCTTCCTTCTTCTGTTAATGAAATACGCACTTCAAAGGAATAAACAGTCAAGAGACTTAATGGTCACTGACATGTGGGCCCTCTAACAGGCTAGAGGGTGAAAATGAACAAATCTCATCCTTTTCCAAAACTTTCGTAAAAAAGAACCCGATCCAACAAAAATCCACAAGATATGACGCCCGGGGCTGGCTGATTGACACTTGTTAGCTGGAGGTTCAAGCGATTAGTTCCTACAAGCCATACTTCACAGCCAGCCGACCAGTGCATGCAACATGGAGGTTCAATCGGCATTAGAATGGAAGAAACTAAACTCAACAACCCATGTAACTCTGCATCCCGGCCACCAGAATGTAACTGAAGATCGCTGCGAAGCAAGCAATATATCATCAGTGAAACAGACTTGTAGCGTTCAATCACGAGTTATTCTCAAATAATTTCTACGACTCAAAACCGAAAACATTAGCTTCACAACTGTGGAGATTGTGTCAAAAGCTCCAAAGTTGAACCATCTCAGCATTATTAGACAAATTAAACTAACATTTTGAAACAGAGAACTATAATACTAGGTAACTTGCCTTCTAATATTAGCAGTCTTTGGCCACATCTGGTCTACGCGAGGACTAAAATACAGGTGGGCTTACGAGGGGCTCATCAAGTAGGATAGCTTCAACGTCTGGTTTTTCGCTCATAGCCATACTTTTAGACATGCATGCGCCAGCTAGTTACTAAAAAATCAAACTCATCAAATTCTTGCAGTGCAAGCCTCAAGCAACGGGTCATGCGCCATCTTACTAACTGGGACTTCCTTCCGCCCAAAATAATTGACACTTGTTTTACTCTCCAGTCTTCACGGTATCAAATGGTACTTCCATGCTAGTAAAAGTAAAAATGGCGCTGGTGTTAAAAGCAGTTTTTATGGTGAATCTAGTCATGCCATTTTGATCCCGTGCTTGATATGAAGTACTAAACAGCGATGGTGGCCAAAAATGAAAATTTTAGGCTCCATACAACACAAAGCTTAGCTACTGATAGTTTAGACCCGCCAATTTATATTAGGGGCTAATGGCCAATTACATATGTAATAAGTATGAATTTGGCGGATAATTAATCAAACAGCCTAAACTAGAATAATCATCGATAAAACTACAATAACTGCAAGCAAAATGATAATCATAGTAAGATTTCATGAAGCTAAACTCTTCAAGCATTGTGATAGTCATTAGTTCACTGCATATCACGATGATCCAAAATAAGCAGCCGTGTAAAATGGCATAACTATAATGTTAAGGTATTTTTATTACACCCTCTGTTCACTTATATAAAACATTTAAGCCTGTTCAGACAGTGCTCTAAACAGTTGAAACCCAGCTGTCTAAAACGCCTTTTAAAAACGAACGGAGGGAGTATTAATTTTTACTTGCATAAGCGGGCAAAATGCAAGTTGCATTATAACTTGATAGACCTATCGACCATTAACCATAGTAAAAGAAAGTGAAAGACAATGTAACACAAGCAAAAATAAAACAGAAATATAACCCCGAAGCACAGTAAAGGGTAGGTACTTCTTTTGCTTATACTTAGCATGGTAGCATTCTCATCTCTTAGCAGGCACGAGCTATACAAATAGGAAATGGGGAAGGGCCCTAATTCACCAGCAAATGGAGAGGATAGAGCAAGAAGAACCCACAATACCAGAAGGAACTGAGTGAGTACTAAGGAGTAGGTAAATTGAAAGCAAGGCAGCTGGATGGAAGAGAAAGGCAAGTGAAATGGCACATCCAGTAGAATGGGAGGCGGAGGGGGTAAAACATCAGCAAAGAAAAGAGAAGGCGTCGGGGAGCTTCTCGGGAACGGATAAGTAAAGCCTGGAGAAAAGAATCCAGATGCAGCCTGCCATCAAAGCATGATAGGAGTCCTCTCTTGGAGTACTAACGAAAGCAGTGCACTTTTGAAGGAAAAAATCAGATATCTTTAGCAGACATGCAGAAGTTAAGCATACCTGCTCAACCAGACATTCAGCTTATGTGTTTTGCACAACGTCAGGTGCACCATGTCCACCACCAATGGGTGTTTCTGCAAGCAAAGTCAAACAAACTGTGACATTCCAACGAAAAGCCAAATAGGTACAAGGATGCATCAGGGAGAATTCAGATGAACTCACAACTTTAATTTGAACAACAAGTCAGCTTGATACAATAGTAGGGAATAGATAAACAAAATGACATTGTTGTCAAACTTAAAGAATACTCCATAAACACTGTATACTGATGAATATCGTAAAAATGAACAACATGCATGCTCAGACTATTATGTTATTAGTTGGTCAGAAGAGACAAGTTATCCAGAATTATTAAGTTCGTTCCAAGACATAATCCGAAAAAAGAATAACCATACTCAAATATTATAGCAAAGAAGTTATCATGATTATTCAACTTAGATTATCTTTGGATAAATTTAGTCTGAAAATGGACAAAATAACTCATTTATTAGTTCTCCATGTACAAAGAATGGACTCACCACTCACAGCAAACTCTCCCAATAGTGATAAAATGAACAGTTGTTCATAAATCTGAACAATTTCGCCAGTATCAAGTTAAAATTATTTGCTAGATTAGCAGATACTGCTATACAATATATAGTATAAGAACACTTAATGGAAGAAACGGAACTAGCTTTAAGCTTCCAAATGTACCTTGAGCTGCCTATTTGACATTTCAGTGGTTCAAACTAGTTTTTTATGTTGTCTTCAATTTTCCATCTGTTAAGTATCTTGGCTTGGGAGCTATGCACTAAAACTAGCCTTGTGAAATTCTTGCATATGTCAATAGGCAGGCAACAATATTAGTACAGAAAGAATTTGCCAATCTTCGTGTTCATTGTTTTCTTGTATGAATACTCATAAAATGAACTGAGAAAGACAGTTTACTAGCTCTGACTTGAACCATATACTCCAGTGATAATAATAATATGATAATATTACAAAAACATCGCTGCATGATTGTTTGACAAAGCAGATAACATCAATGAGCCCATCGCCCAGGTGATCAATCAGACTATTATGATACCAATAATAGATGTTAATCCAGGATATAACCATCACATGAAACACCACCACATAAGCATTGGAACCAATGAAAAAAATAGCGCGCTACAGAAAATAGCGTGGCCCCTGAAAATATGCTATTAGCGTGCTATAGCGCGTTATAGCGTGCTATTAGCGAGGCATTGTACATTGATTTATTTAGCGAGACAATTTTGTATATGCTATAGCGTGCTATTAGCGGCGCTATAGCGCGCTATTTTTTTCAGTGATTGGAACACAAACATTGCAGAAACAAAGTAACTATATGTAGAAGGCATCATCAATCAGCAAAAGAAATAAGTGATACGGCACTACTTAAAACCATTAGCTTAACATGAAAGGATGTGAACAAGATCTCATCATAAATTAATAAAAATTAACTTGGTTTTGTTAATACACGAAGTGTGGAGGCATGCTAGTGATGCCATATTGCTATTACCTGCAGTGTACACACTTTCGAATGGATGGAGAATAACATATGCGTCTTCAGCAAGTTTCTTGGACTGCAATGACTGAAGCTGGATCGTGAAGAGGCCCAAAACGGTGCACAGGACCAGCAAATTAGTGTCCTCGGCAAATCTTAGCCTCATCATGCGGTGCTGCTCCAAATTCAGGGAAATAATCTTATTCAGATCAATAGTTCTTTCCAACCCCCATGAAGCAAAACCATCAGAATCCGCCTCCCGCTTCCATAATTGGGCGGTGAAGTCACACAACACAACGAGGAGACCCAGCCCACCACCATCTTCCCGCACGACTGTGAGGCGGTATTTGTCATACACATCCACCACCGCCCGTGGCATCCATATCACGGCTACCTTCTGCCTCTCCAAATCAAACTCAAGGATGTGCCTCTCTGCACCATATCCCCAGTCGAATGACGGCTTCCAAGTAAGTATCCAGTAAAGGGAACCTCCAACCAACACGGCAGGCACACTATTAACTCTTCTGGGACGAAACCTTGGATCCTCGGATGACGCAATCGGTGTTGAGATGACATTGCCCCATTCACCGGTCTCCGACGAGTAAACGCAGGCGAATGCTCGGCATTGTTGTTTGTAGTTGTCGTCCGGGGCTACCGCTACCAAGACCACCCGGAAGTGTTGGGCAGCACGAAGCACCGCCCCGTTGACCTCGTCGGCGTTTGCATGTAAACCCTGGGGAACGGCAATGCGGTGCTGGTCGCCGGTGACGGGGTCCCACACAAGGTAACGGGGGTGCGTCTGGTCGGAGAGTAGCACGAGGCCATGGCGGCATCCGAGGAGCCGAAAGAAAAAGCCATGGCGCTCGCCCTCGTCGGGCTCCAAGGAGAAGCGCCCGGGCGGGATGCGGTTGGGCGCCTCCAGAGTGGGTAGGAAGGGGTAGGTGTGATGGTTGCCGAAGAAACCTAGGAGGGCAGGGCTACGGCGGTGGCGGATGCGGAAGCGTGTGGAGAAGCCCGGGCCGAAGGCGAGTGTTGGGGAACGCAGTAATTTTAAAAAAATTCCTACGCACATGCAAGATCTATCATGGTGATGCATAGCAATGAGAGGGGAGATTGTTGTCCACGTACCCTCGTAGACTGAAAGTGGAAGCATTATGATAACGCGGTTGATGTAGTCGTACGTCTTCACGATCCGACCGATCCTAGTACCGAAAGTACGGCACCTCCGCGATCTGCACACGTTCAGCTCGGTGACGTCCCACGAACTCTTGATCCTGCTGAGTGTCGAGGGAGAGCTTCGTCAGCACGACGGCGTGATGACGGTGATGATGAAGCTACCGGCACAGGGCTTCACCTAAGCACCGCAACGATATGACCGAGGTGGATTATGGTGGAGGGGGGCACCGCACATGGCTAAGACAATGTCTGTTGTTGTGTTCTAGGGTGCCCCCTGCTCCCGTATATAAAGGAGCAAGGGGGAGGCCGGCCGGCCCTAGGGCACGCCAAGGAGGGGAGGAATCCTCCTCCTAGTAGGAGTAGGACTCCCCCTTTCGTAGTCCAACTAGGAGGGGGAGGGGGAAGGAAGGAGTGGGGAAGGGAGAGGGAAAGAGGGGCTGCGCCCCCTCCCCTAGTCCAATTCGGACTCCCTTGGGGGGGGGGCGCCACCTCCTGGTTGTTTCCCTCTCTCTCCCCTAAAGCCCACTAAGGGCCCAATAACTTCCTGGGGGGGGGGGGTGTTCCGATAACCCTCCGGCACTCCGGTTTTATCCGAAACCTCCCGGAACACTTATGATGTCCGAATATAGCCGTCCAATATATCAATCTTTATGTCTCGACCATTTTGAGACTCCTCGTCATGTCCATGATCATATCCGGGACTCCGAACTTCCTTCGGTACATCAAAAAACATAAACTCATAATACCGATCGTCACCGAACGTTAAGCGTGCCGACCCTACGGGTTCGAGAACTATGTAGACATGACTGAGACACGTCTCTGGTCAATAACTAATAGTGGAACCTGGATGCTCATATTGGCTCCCACATATTCTACGAAGATCTTTATTGGTAAAACCGCATAACAACATAAGTTTTCCCCTTTGTCATCGGTATGTTACTTGCCCGAGATTCGATCGTCGGTATCTCAATAACTAGTCCAATTCGGACTCCCTTGGGGGGGGGGGGGGCGCCACCTCCTGGTTGTTTCCCTCTCTCTCCCCTAAAGCCCACTAAGGTCCCAATAACTTCCTGGGGGGGAGGGGGGTGTTCCGATAACCCTCCGGCACTCCGGTTTTATCCGAAACCTCCCGGAACACTTATGATGTCCGAATATAGCCGTCCAATATATCAATCTTTATGTCTCGACCATTTTGAGACTCCTCGTCATGTCCGTGATCATATCCGGGACTCCGAACTTCCTTCGGTACATCAAAAAACATAAACTCATAATACCGATCGTCACCGAACGTTAAGCGTGCCGACCCTACGGGTTCGAGAACTATGTAGACATGACTGAGACACGTCTCTGGTCAATAACTAATAGTGGAACCTGGATGCTCATATTGGCTCCCACATATTCTACGAAGATCTTTATTGGTAAAACCGCATAACAACATAAGTTTTCCCCTTTGTCATCGGTATGTTACTTGCCCGAGATTCGATCGTCGGTATCTCAATAACTAGTTCAATCTCGTTACTGGCATGTCTCTATACTCGTTCCGTAATGCATCATCACGTAACTAACTCATTAGTCACATTGCTTGCAAGGCTTATAGTGATGTGCATTACCGAGAGGGCCCAGAGATACCTCTCGGACAATCGGAGTGACAAATCCTAATCTCGATCTATGCCAACACAACAAACACCATCAGAGACACCTGTAGAGCACCTTTATAATCACCCAGTTACGTTGTGACGTTTGGTAGCACACAAAGTGTTCCTCCGGTATTCGGGAGTTGAATAATCTCATAGTCATAGGAACATGTATAAGTCATGAAGAAAGCAATAGCAACATACTAAACGATCAATTGCTAAGCTAACGAAATGGGTCAAGTCAATCACATCATTCTCTAATGATGTGATCTTGTTAATCAAATGACAACTCATGTCTATGGCTAGGAAACTTAACCATCTTTGATCCAATGAGCTAGTCAAGTAGAGGCATACTAGTGACACTCTGTTTGTCTATGTATTCACACATGTACTAAGTTTCCGGTTAATACAATTCTAGCATGAATAATGAACATTTATCATGATATAAGGAAATATAAACAACAACTTTATTATTGCCTCTAGGGCATATTTCCTTCAGTCTCCCACTTGCAATAGAGTCAATAATCTAGATTACACTGTAATGATTCTAACACCCATGGAGTCTTGGTGCTGATCATGTTTTGCTAGTGAGAGAGGCTTAGTCAACGGGTCTGCAACATTCAGATCCGTATGTATCTTGCAAATCTCTATGTCTCCCTCCTTGACTTGATCGCGGATGGAATTAAAGCGTCTCTTGATGTGCTTGGTTCTCTTGTGAAATGTGGATTCCTTTGCCAAGGCAATTGCACCAGTATTGTCACAAAACATTTTCATTGGACCCGATGCACTAGGTATGACACCTAGATCGGATATGAACTCCTTCATCCAGACTCCTTCATTTGCGGCTTCCAAAGCAGTCATGTACTCCGCTTCACACGTAGATCCCGCCACGACGCTTTTCTTAGAACTGCACCAACTGACAGCTCCATCGTTCAATATAAATACGTATCCGGTTTGTGACTTAGAGTCATCCGGATCAGTGTCAAAGCTTGCATCGACGTAACCATTTACGACGAGCTCTTTGTCACGTCCATAAACGAGAAACATATCCTTAGTCCTTTTTAGGTATTTCAGGATGTTCTTGACCGCTGTCCAGTGATCCACTCCTGGATTACTTTGGTACCTCCCTGCTAAACTAATAGCAAGGCGCACATCAGGTCTGGTACACATCATTGCATACATGATAGAGCCTATGGCTGAAGCATAGGGAACAACTTTCATTTTCTCTCTATCTTCTGAAGTGGTCGGGTATTGAGTCTGGCTCAACTTCACACCTTGTAATACATGCAAGAACCCTTTCTTTGCTTGATCCATTTTGAACTTCTTCAAAACTTTATCAAGGTATGTGCTTTGTGAAAGTCCAATTAAACGACTTGATCTATCTCTATAGATCTTGATGCCCAATATATAAGCAACTTCACTGTGGTCTTTCATTGAAAAACTCTTGTTCAAGTATCCTTTTATGCTATCCAGAAATTCTATATCATTTCCAATCAACAATATGTCATCCACATATAATATTAGAAATGCTACAGAGCTCCCACTCACTTTCTTGTAAATACAGGTTTCTCCAAAAGTCTGTATAAAACCATATGCTTTGATCACACTATCAAAGCATTTATTCCAACTCCGAGATGGTTGCACCAGTCCATAAATGGATCGGTGGAGCTTGCACACTTTGTTAGCATCCTTTGGATCGATAAAACCTTAGGGTTGCATCATATACAACTCTTCTTCCAAAAATCCATTCAGGAATGGAGTCTTTACATCCATTTGCCAGATTTCATAATCATAAAATGCAGCAATTGCTAACATGATTCGGACAGACTTAAGCATCACTACGGGTGAGAAGGTCTCATCGTAGTCAACTCCTTCAACTTGTCGAAAACCTTTCGCAACAAGTCAAGCTTTGTAGACAGTAACATTACCGTCAGCGTCAGTCTTATTCTTGAAGATCCATTTATTCTCCATGGCTTGCCGATCATCGGGCAAGTCAACCAAAGTCCACACTTTGTTCTCATACATGGATCCCATCTCAGATTTCATGGCCTCAAGCCATTTTGCGGAATCTGGGCTCATCATCGCTTCCTCATAGTTCGTAGGTTCGTCATGGTCAAGTAACATGACCTCCAGAACAGGATTACCGTACCACTCTGGTGCGGATCTTACTCTGGTTGCCCTACGAGGTTCGGTAGTAACTTGATCTGAAGTTACATGATCATCATCATTAGCTTCCTCACTAATTGGTGTAGGAGTCATAGGAACATATTTCTGTGATGAACTACTTTCCAATAAGGGAGCAGGTACAATTACCTCATCAAGTTCTACTTTCTTCCCACTCACTTCTTTCGAGAGAAACTCCTTCTCTAGAAAGGATCCATTCTTAGCAACGAATGTCTTGCCTTCGGATCTGTGATAGAAGGCCTACCCAACAGTCTCCTTTGGGTATCCTATGAAGACACATTTCTCCGATTTGGGTTCGAGCTTATCAGGTTGAAGCTTTTTCACATAAGCATCACGGCCCCAAACTTTATGAAACGACAACTTGGGTTTCTTGCCAAACCATAGTTCATAAGGTGTCGTCTCAACGGATTTAGATGGTGCCCTATTTAATGTGAATGCAGCCGTCTCTAAAGCATAACTCCAAAACGATAGCGGTAAATCAGTAAGAGACATCATAGATTGCACCATATCTTATAAAGTGCGGTTACGACGTTCGGACACACCATTACGCTGTGGTGTTCCGGGTGGCGTGAGTTGTGAAACTATTTCGCATTGTTTCAAATGAAGAACAAACTCGTAACTCAAATATTCTCCTCCACGATCAGATCGTAGAAACTTTATTTTCTTGTTACGATGATTTTCCACGTCACTCTGAAATTCTTTGAACTTTTCAAATGTTTCAGACTTATGTTTCATTAAGTAGATATACCCATATCTGCTCAAATCATCTGTGAAGGTGAGAAAATAACGATACCTGCCGCGAGCCTCAATATTCATCGGACCACATACATCAGTATGTATGATTTCCAACAAATCTGTTGCTCGCTCCATTGTTCTAGAGAACGGCGTTTTAGTCATCTTGCCCATGAGGCGTGGTTCGCAAGTACCAAGTGATTCATAATCAAGTGATTCCAAAAGTCCATCAGAATGGAGTTTCTTCATGTGCTTTACACCAATATGACCCAAACGGCAGTGCCACAAATAAGTTGCACTATGGTTATAAACTCTGCATATTTTGGCTTCAATATTATGAATATGTGTGTCACTACTATCGAGATTCAACAAAAATATACCACTCTTCAAGGGTGCATGACCACAAAAGATATTACTCATATAAATAGAACAACCATTATTCTCTGATTTTAATGAATAATTGTCTCGTATCATACAAGATCCAGATATGATGTTCATGCTTAACGTTGGCACCAAATAACAATTATTTAGGTCTAAAACTAATCCCGAAGGTAGATGTAGAGGTAGCATGCCGACTGCGATCACATCGACTTTGGAACCATTTCCCACGCGCATCGTCACCTCATCCTTAGCCAATCTTCTCTTAATCTGTAGTCCCTGTTTCGAGTTGCAAATATTAGCAACAGAACCAGTATCAAATACCCAGGCACTACTGCGAGCATTAGTAAGGTACACATCAATAACATGTATATCACATATACCTTTGTTCACCTTGCCATCCTTCTTATCCGCCAAATACTTGGGGCAGTTCTGCTTCCAGTGACCAGTCCCTTTGCAGTAGAAGCACTCAGTCTCAGGCTTAGGTCCAGACTTGGGCTTCTTCACTTGAGCAGCAACTTGCTTGTCGTTCTTTTTGAAGTTCCCCTTCTTCCCTTTACCCTTTTTCTTGAAACTGGTGGTATTGTTGACCATCAACACTTGATGCTCTTTCTTGATTTCTACCTCCGCAGCCTTTAGCATTGCGAAGAGCTCGGGAATTGTCTTATCCATCCCTTGCATATTATAGTTCATCACGAAGCTCTTGTAGCTTGGTGGCAGTGATTGAAGAATTCTGTCAATGACACTATCATCAGGAAGATTAACTCCCAGTTGAATCAAGTGATTGTTATACCCAGACATTTTGAGTATATGCTCATTGACAGAACTATTCTCCTCCATTTTGCAGCTGTAGAACTTATTGGAGACTTCATATCTCTCAATCTGGGCATTTGCTTGAAATATTAACTTCAACTCCTAGAACATCTCATATGCTCCATGACGTTCAAAACGTCGTTGAAGTCCCAGTTCTAAGCTGTAAAGCATGGCACACCGAACTATCGAGTAGTCATCAGCTTTGCTCTGCCAGACGTTCATAACATCTGGTGTTGCTCCTGCAGCGGGTTTGGCACCTAGCGGTGCTTCCAGGACGTAATTCTTTTGTGCAGCAATGAGGATAATCCTCAAGTTACGGACCCAGTCCGTGTAGTTGCTACCATCATCTTTCAACTTAGCTTTCTCTAGGAACGCATTAAAATTCAACGGAACAACAACACGGGCCATCTATCCACAACAACATAGACATGCAAAATACTATCAGGTACTAAGTTCATGATAAATTAAAGTTCAATTAATCTAATTGCTTAAGAACTCTCACTTAGATAGACATCCCTCTAATCATCTAAGTGATCACGTGATCCAAATCAACTAAACCATGTCCGATCATCACGTGAGATGGAGTAGTTTTCAATGGTAAACATCACTATGTTGATCATATCTACAATATGATTCACGCTCGACCTTTCGGTCTTAGTGTTCCGAGGCCATATCTGCATATGCTAGGCTCGTCAAGCTTAACCCGATTATTCTGCGTGTGCAAAACTGGCTTGCACCCGTTGTATGTGAACGTAGAGCTTATCACACCCGATCATCATGTGGTGTCTCGGCACGACGAACTTTCGCAACGGTGCATACTCAGGGAGAACACTTGTACCTTGAAATTTAGTGAGAGATCATCTTATAATGCTACCGCCGAACTAAGCAAAATAAGATGCATAAAGGATAAACATCACATGCAATCAATATAAGTGATATGATATGGCCATCATCATCTTGTGCCTTTGATCTCCATCTCCAAAGCACCGTCATGATCACCATCGTCACCGGCTTGACACATTGATCTCAATCGAAGCATCGTTGTCGTCTCACCAACTATTGCTTCTACGACTATCGCTACCGCTTAGTGAGAAAGTAAAGCAATTACATGGCGATTGCATTTCATACAATAAAGCGACAACCATATGGCTTCTGCCAGTTGCTGATAACTGTGTTACAAAACATGATCATCTCATACAATAAAATTTAGCATCAAGTCTTGACCATATCACATCACAGCATGCCCTGCAAAAACAAGTTAGACGTCCTCTACTTTGTTGTTGCAAGTTTTACGTGGCTGCTACGGGCTAAGCAATAACCGTTCTTACCTACGCATCAAAACCACAACAATTTTTCCTCAAGTGTGTTGTTTTAACATTCAACAAGGACCGGGCATAGCCACACTTGATTCAACTAAAGTTGGAGAAACTGACACCCGCCAGCCACATGTGTGCCAAGAACGTCGGTAGAACCAGTCTCGTGTAAGCGTACGCGTAATGTCGGTCCGGGCCGCTTCATCCAACAATATCGCCGAATCAAAATATGACATGTTGGTAAGCAATATGACTATTATCGCCCACAACTCATTTGTGTTCTACTCGTGCATATAACATCTACGCATAGACCTGTCTTGGATGCCACTGTTGGGGAACGTAGTAATTTCAAAAAAATTCCTACGCACACGCATGATCTATCATGGTGATGCATAGCAACGAGAGGGGAGAGTGTTGTCCATGTACCCTCGTAGAACGAAAGCGGAAGCGTTATGAAAACGCGGTTGATGTAGTTGTACGTCTTCATGATCCGACCGATCCTAGTACCGAAAGTACGACACCTCCGCGATCTGCACACGTTCAGCTCGGTGACGTCCCACAATCTCTTGATCCAGCTGAGTGTCGAGGAAGAGCTTCGTCAGTACGACGGCGTGATGACGGTGATGATGAAGCTACCAGCGCAGGGCTTCGCCTAAGCACTGCAACGATATGACTGAGGTGGATTATGGTGGAGGGGGGCACCGCACACGGCTAAGACAATGTCTGTTGTTGTGTTCTAGGGTGCCCCCTGCCCCCGTATATAAAGGAGCAAGGGGGAGGCCGGTCGGCCCTAGGGCGCTCCAAGGAGGGCAGGAGTCCTCCTCCTAGTAGGAGTAGGAATCCCCCTTTCCTAGTCCAACTAGGAGGGGGAAGGGGGAAGGACGGAGAGGGGAAGGGAGAGGGAAAGAGGGGTCGCGCCCCCCTCCCCTAGTCCAATTCGGACTCCCTTGGGGGGCGCCACCTCCTGGCTGCTGCCCTCTCTCCCCCCTAAAGCCCACTAAGGGCCCAATAACTTCCTGGGGGGGGGGTCCGATAACCCTCCGGCACTCCGGTTTTATCCAAAACCTCCCGGAAGACTTTAGGTGCCCGAATATAGCCATCCAATATATCAATATTTATGTCTCGGCCATTTCGAGACTCCTTGTCATGTCCGTGATCATATCCGGGACTCCGAACTTCCTTCGGTACATCAAAACACATAAACTCATAATACCGATCGTCATCGAACGTTAAGCGTGCGAACCCTACGGGTTCGGGAACTATGTAGACATGACCGAGACACGTCTCCGGTCAATAACCAATAGCGGAACCTGGATTCTCATATTGTCTCCCACATATTCTACGAAGGTCAAACCACATAACAACATACATTGTTCCCTTTGTCATCGGTATGTTACTTGCCCGAGATTCTATCATCGGTATCTCAATACCTAGTTCAATCTCGTTACCGGCAAGTCTCTTTACTCGTTCCGTAATGCATCATCCCGTAACTAACTCATTAGTCACATTGCTTGCAAGGCTCATAGTGATGTGCATTACCGAGAGGGCCCAGAGATACCTCTCCAACAATCGGAGTGACAAATCCTAATCTCGATCTATGCCAACTCAACAAACACCATCGGAGACACCTGTAGAGCACCTTTATAATCACCCAGTTACGTTGTGACATTTGGTAGCACACAAAGTGTTCCTCCAGTATTCGGGAGTTGCATAATCTCATAGTCATAGGAACATGTATAAGTCATGAAGAAAGCAATAGCAACATACTAAACGATGAAGTGCTAAGCTAACAGAATGGGTCAAGTCAATCACATCATTCTCTAATGATGTGATCCCATTAATCAAATGACAACTCATGTCCATGGCTAGGAAACTTAACCATCTTTGATTCAACGAGCTAGTCTAGTAGAGGCATACTAGTGACACTCTGTTTGTCTATGTAATCACACATGTACTAAGTTTTCGGTTAATACAGTTCTAGCATGAATAATGAACATTTATCATGATATAAAGAAATATAAATAACAACTTTATTATTGCCTCTAGGGCATATTTCCTTCAGCGAGGCTGCACCAGCGCTTGCAGACGAGCGCAGCGCGTGGGAGGGAGGACGACAGCGGGGGGAGGCGGAGGAGTATCTCGCAGAGGAGGTCATCATCGTCCAACGACCTGGCCGCCGGTGAGCAGATCCGGAGGCTGCGCATCTCGCCCTACTCACTGATGGTGACCGAGTAGTGGATGGCGGCTGTGACGGTAGGGCGGCCGTGGTGGGGGAACTAGGTGGACGACGACCAGCGGATCCAGCCGGCTCGAGCAGTGGAGGTTGTGCGTGTCAAGGAGCTAAGGGGAGCGTGGCTTTGGCGAGGGGGCTAAGGGAGGACGGCGGTGCAAGGATTAGAGGGAGAGGAGAGCGGCCGATGACGAGGGTGTGCCGCCACAGAATGGAAGCAATCTTGTTGGGGGAAGAGGATGGCTCGTGTGAGTTGGGCTAGGTTGGACAGTAAAGCCCGTGATGGTGGGACTGCTCAGCCCAATACTAAAAAAACACTTATTTTTGTTTACAAAGGGGATCATTATTGATCACTACTTAAATTTGTCTTAAAATATGAGAATAAAATATACCCCCCCTGTCCCAAAATTCTTGTCTTAAATTTGTCTAGCTTGTAATATCTAGGATCTCATGTGTTTGATTTCCTAGCTTGCATGTTGAGCTAAAACATGAGGTACTGCCTCTTTCTGCCCTCTCCCGCATGAACTGTTTTGAGGTTCGAAAGAGTGGATCCTCCTCACATAACACGTATTTAAGGTGGTTTTACCCACATGGATGACACAATGTCGTCCATCTAACAAGGAGGTCATAGATAACTTGTATAAAGGAGTTATTTATCTGGTTTTGTCACTCCATTTCTTGTAACAACTTCTATGAGTCCAGGTACACATGAAGGAACACAAGCAATGTCTTGAGCCGATTGAAAGATGAAGCCAAATTAAAGGTTGGAGCCACCATTTGATGTCCCTCTTCAATAAGATTATATTGGATTAGGACAACCAAAATGGGAGCTCGGATGTGAGGGTTATGAAAAGTTCTAAAGGATTGTGCTGACACCACCTTTTGGATTGCATGATGATATCCTCAAATGCCCATAAATGGAGAAGTGTTATGTTCTTCATTCCGTCCCGATGAACAATTTTGATTATTTGATCATCTCAATCCGATGTCATATGCAACTTGGGGAGTCGAAATAGTGTGTTGCAAGAAAAGTTGCCCCAAAGCCTCTAGGGTACCATCGGATTAAAAAAACGTGGCGATGTTTGGCACAAAAATTGACCCCAGTGTCTCTGGGGGACCTCCCAGGAACTTCCGGTTGTCTAGAAACCCAGAAGAACCATGCAGACCAACTTGTTTGTGCCTTCATCGTTGTCGTGGTTTTGTCACGGCAGATGTCCTAAGGAAAGGACTTAGTTGTGGAGCCATCGCTACGGGTTAGCTTAAAGGGGTTAAAGCGGACAAGGGACGCAGAGAGTTTATACTGGTTTGGCCCCTTGCGGTGAAGGTAAAAGCCTAATCCAGTTGTTGTGGAATTGCCAGGGTTTCGATGATCAGGGAGCGAATACGCTTTGCCCGAGTCTCGAGTTGTTGTCAGTCTTTCTAAACCGCCGTCGGGTCGTCCCCTTATATACATGGGTTGACGCCCGTCGTTTTACAGAATCCCGAAGCCGGCTCATAAACGTGTCCGGCTCGGTCTCTGCTCTTTCTATCTTACAACACAAGTTTACATATCAATACCGGTTTATGTCTACAGGCATTAAACTGGCTTTGGGCCTTGGGCCTTCATAAAGAGTCACCGTCTTTGTCTTCATGGGCTTCAGATACAGTGAACCACTATGCGGTTAACCCGGCCTCTCCTGGCTGGTTTACGCCCGGTAGTAATATCCCCAACATTAGGCCCCAGATTGATTTGAACTGGTTCATGTCAATCCTCAATACTTAAGAAAATTTCTTCTTCAGCACCTTCACATAATCATGTAAACCGCCGTGACGTCACCTTCCAGGGCCATGATACATTGCCATGACGTCATCTGTTATTAAAAACTGTGCATAACCCACCTTCATTAATGGGCCTCCGACAATCGAGGCAATAGAGCTGTCACATATCCCATTTTTCGGGCTCCTCGATTCTCGTGCCTGCCACTTATCCATTCACCTTATAAATAAGACCGAGGAGTTCTTTTCACTTTTCCCCCCTCGTGCCTCTTCGCATCGTCTACTTCCTCGCGCCGACCAACCCTTCGAGCTCCACCGCCGCCGTCGGTCTTCACATCTGCCTCAACAAAGGCCGCTGCATCAACCTGACCGCACCAGAGAAACGCGGCGATCTTCCGCTGCTTCCTCAGCGCCAGTAAGTTCCTCTTCTCCTCACTCCAGATCCACCATTAGGGTTCAGTGTTCTTCATAGTTCTTTGAAGCTCTTGGAGTTGTTCTTCCTTGTTCCTCCCATTAGCACAAACGACTAGCTGGATCTGATACTTTTTATGCGGCCGTAGCCATAGTCCTCTTTTTCCTTATTAGATCTTCTCCTTTACACAAAACTCATCTGAACTTGCCAAACTATTTATGCACTTGAAATTAGGTCTGAATTTTTTCTAGTTTTCTGTCATACGCAAATCTGAAATTTATCACATCCATCTGCGAAACTTGTTTTTCCCTCACTTAACTACATTAGATATGTACCTTATATTCCAGAATTGGCGGTTTAATCTCATAGAAAAATGATAATCCGGTAGGTACCATTAGTCCCCTGTTGAACCGCCAAGCCGCTTTATCTTTGTACATCTCCCATGTCTGATTCCGGTTTAACAATATCAGGCTCCGGTTTAACAATATGTGTACATCTCTGTTTTAACTTGCATCGCTTTATACTGTCCATCTTAAACCGGTAATAAGCATGTTTCAGCCTCCGTTGAAATGGCCAAACAAGTCTATGAATGCAACTGGGTCCCTTCCCGAGTCACGGAAGATCAGCTAAACAGATGCGTCGCAACGGGCGCTTTAGCCAAGAAAGATGTCATCCACTGGAGGGCCCCTGGCCCGGAAAATCCTCCTACACTCAAAGACGGTGAGGTAGTCGTTTTTGTTGATCATCCGGGCCGAGGCTTTAGCCCTCCCGGTTCAAAATTCGAGATTTGCTGGCCAGTTTTCAGCTTCACCCTTAGAACATCGGTCAAAATTCTGTGACCAACATCTGCCACTTTCAAGTCTTCTGTGAGGCTTATCTGCAAGAGGAACCTACAATTGAATTGTTTAGGGATTTCTTTCACTTAAACCGTCGCACGGAGTTCACGGATGGATCCAACACTGAATTGGGCGGAATGACGGTTCAGAAAAGGAAGGAAGTCACTTTCCCTCATGCCAAGCTTCACAGTCACCCCAAAGAGTAGAACCAGACTTGGTTTTACTGCAAGGATACATCTCCAACTGATGAAAATCCCCTGCCGGGTTACCGCCCACATCGCCTTAGCAATATGCATCCTTTTCCTTAGAGGCTAACTGCAAAGGAAAGGGCCATCTATGCCCCACAGCTGTCGAAGCTTAGAGCCTTTATGGAAAACGGTTTAACAGGTGTTGATTTTGCCCATTGCTGGATCGGTTGGAGCGTTCTACCCTTAAGCCGGTGCCCCGGTTTGATGTGTGAATACACAGGGAGTTTGACCGTCCCTCAATGACACATTAATATTCAACTGACAGAGGCTGAAATTACTGAAGCTGTCAAGAAAATGTTGAATGAACCGGAGGCCGTCTGCGGCAGACCGGACTAAGTCCTTTCTGCACCTCCAACAAACCGCTAGCTGTAAGAATTATATACCCTCTTTGTCGTAATATGCTTCTTTCAACATATTCTCTGAAAATTTGTTTATTTTTGACAGGGTGATGATCCATTCTAGAATAAAAAACCACAAGATAAACCGGCAAAACCGCAAGACGAACCGACAAAACCACTTCGCACAAAGACCAAGGTTGTTAAAAAACCTGCCAAGAAAAGGACCACTGCATCCTCCGAGCCAAATGCTGCTGATGATGTGGGTAACCTGGAATCAGAGGTAGAACTTGACTCTCTTGGTTCATTTTTCGTACACCTCGTTGACAATGACTATTATCAGGACGACGCTGATGTCGGGACCCCGATCCTAAGTCACACCGATCTAGCATGTAACACATCATATCACTTTGCGGCCTCACGCACGGTATTCCCACGGGTGCCACCTTACCTGGCTCGGTGGGTGGGTGGGTGCAAGCGAATGAAGTCATGAATGGTTGCAGACCCTTTGAACAGAGGTGCGGTGTTCTCCTCGATACGTGCTAACAAGCGGTTGGTCTGACGCTTGTTCATCTCAACCTCTAACATGAACTTTGCCAACGAAGACTGATCGGGAGGATCCTCATCCCTACCATCTCCGTGGTTCCGGCTACGAGCAACAGAACTTCGGTTAACCGACAACATCCTGAAGAACGAAACCAAGGAAAACAAGGATGGATTCAGCACCAACTATAGGATGCACAAGGTAGCACAAGAATTTAGTATCTCCCAAACTCCTAGGACAATTCCGGCAGTATAACGGCAGTAAAATGCACAAAATGAGACATTCTGCAAAAGACGAGGTAGCACCATTCTCAACATCATCACTCAAGGTTCTGCGATATTACTAAACAGACTACACTGGAAGTACTTGAACTGGGATATGACTCTGATCAACCAATCCTAAGAGAATACGGAGTAGTAACACGTGATCCTAACAGATAGAAGAGGAAGCCTAGTTCCTTAACCCTGTAGGAAAGATAGGATGACTCAGATCAGAAGGGCATGAGATATAAGGAGTAAAAAGAGCCTTACGTTCCCTTCCACAATCAATTCCCTTACATAACTAAAGAATTTCTAGACTCAACTTCAACCAGGTTGGCTTGGAAATCCTACAGGCAGTCAGGCTCTGATACCAAAGCTGTCGGGACCCCTATCCTAAGACACACCGATCTAGCATGTAACACACCATATCACTTTGCGGCCTCACGCACGGTATTCCCACGGGTGCCACCTTACCTGGCTCGGGACCGTTTGCGCCTTTCGGCTCACGTATATGATAGTGTCGCTAGCATCCATATGACAAAGAACCCGGACCGACATGGCTAGTCGCGAATCCAAAGCGCCACTAACCCATGAGGACAGGCATACATGAATCACATCGAGCATGTCAGTCATCAACGTGTGAATCCGGGCTGTAGCACTGGGCTAACAGGACTCCGGTAACCCGGGCTGTAGCAGGCTAGGCAGGACTCCGGATGTCACCGCGTGACATTTCCCCGAAGGGACAGACACAGGAACGAAGTGAAACACATGCTGGCCAGTCAAGTGTTCCGAGCAGTAGTGCTGGGCTAGCAGGACTCCGGTGAACCGGGCTATAGCGGACTACTATCGCTCAGAAAGCACTAGACTACATTTCCCCATATGATAGGCTGCCAAGGATAAACAACTAGATTGTCGGATCCCACACATAGCAATACACGTTACACGTACGCATAACATGCAAGTATGTGCTGTACAACATGGCATCACAACATAACGCAAACTCATATAGATAAAGGCCCAGAAGAGCCACATGGCATTAAATACAAACAGGGGTCACATGACCCAAAATTCAGAGCATACAAGCAACAAGCGAAAGCATTACATGTCTGAGTACTGACAACTACAAAAGAAAAAGGCTGAGAAGCCTGACTATCTACAAGACCCTCCCAAGGGTACAAGATCGTAGCTGAGGTAACAAGCTACTCGTCGAAGTCCAAGCGGAATTACTAGAAAGACCGAAGTCTCCGCTGCAAAAACATAAATAAAGCAACGTGAGTACAAAGGTACTCAGCAAGACTTACATCAGATCCTATAATACATGCATTAGTATCAAGAAGGTAATGTGGGGTTTAGTTGCAGCAAGCCAGCTTTGACTCAGTGGCTATCCTGTTCTACGGCTACAAGAAACTTCTTTGAGGTGAAGCAGCGCACACGAGTCCACTAATCACCACATCAATACACTACTATGGATTCATCCCCGTCTCACTACGAGAAGGCCATCCATAGCACTCACACTTGTCTTGAGCATTTTAGAGTATCCACTTTAAGTTTTCTATGTACCACATAAGCATCCAAGAAGTCCATAACCGAGGACACGGCTATTCGAATAGATCATGATAACCCTGCAGGGGTGTACTTCTTCACACACGCTCTCACCACTTATCACCATGTACATGTCAGGTAACTCGACAACCTTCAAGCGGAAGCCTGGCGAGGGTGTCGGCCACGACCTAACTAACCACACACGACTCTAGTCCAGGTTTATCGCCTATTCGGGTTCCATCCGCAAGGAGATCCGGCCGGGGTGTCGCTCACGGCCCCAAACGATGTGAGAAGGGTTCCCAAGCCCACCATCCGGGTGCCACTTGGTACACCGTGCCACCTGTGCCTAGTCTATCCCGAGCCCACCCTGCCGGGTGCCACTCGGTAGAAAAATAGCACTACCTACAAACACCAGAAACTAGTTGCAACTTCTGGACAGAGATCAAGTTGGTTAATAAGTCGAGAGAGCTTGGAGTGCCCGGAGCCCAATGTGTGGTAGTAGCTAGTCATTGGACATCATACATAGAACTCAGTGCTTAAGGACGGTTCCAGTGAGACAACCCACCATGTACTCCTACATGGCCTCTCACCGCTACCTTTACCAAATCGTGTTCACACGCTTAACTCTCAGCATCAGAACATATCATAACACTCCAATTCATTCCCAATGAATCAGACCTGACACAACTCTAAGCAATAGCAGGCATGGCATGGTAGAAGCACAACATGGCTCAATCAACTCCTACACATGCTAGTGGGTTTCAACTATTTACTATGGCAATGACAGGTCATGCAGAGGAATGGGTTCAACTACCGCAGCATAAAGTAGCAGTTGAATCGTTGTTGTCCTAATGCAATAAACGAGAGCAGGAGCGAGAGAGTGGGATTGTATCGGAATGAACAAGGGGGTTTGCTTGCCTGATAGATCAACAAGGAAGGCACTGCTCCACAGACAGGTACTCTGGAACGGTCTCCGTAGCAGGACCTATCGAGAAGGAACGGTGTCGGAAATCAATACACAATCATATGCAACAATATGATGCATGAATATGGCATGAAGATGTGATGTTGTTTGAGCTAATGCAACTAGCATTCATTTGCATGAAGTCCATTTGAACCAAAGATTCAAATACATCTCCAAAATAAGCACTTTATATAAGCCATTTTAGTGTTTCACTTATACAGCAGGTATAACTTGGTTTGTCATGCATGAAACTAGTACAGATGGATAGATTGCATTTTTCTGATGATTTTTCATATATAACTTATTTCAATCTGAGCTACGGTTGAATTTATATGAAAATTTTGAAGTTTTGAACATTTTCTGGAATTTCCTGTTTAAAAATAATTCCAGAAAATGAATAACTGCGTTAGCATTGCGTCATGCTTGCGTCAGCAAGTCAACAACGCTGACTGGGGTCAAACCTGACGTGTGGGGGCCACACGTCAGTGTCATAGTTAGTTAACATGGGGGTTATTTCTAATCTAACTTAGATTAGTGGCGCTGGGGCCCACTGTCAGTGTCAGGGGTTAATTAAGCGGTGATTAGTACTAAGCTAATCACCTGGCAGGTCGGGCCCACACGTCAGGCCGGCGAGGTTAACGCCGGCGACCTCTGGACGCGGCGGCGTCCGCGTTACAGGCCACGGGGGCAGCGACTAAGGGCACCGGGGCGTAGCCCGGGCTCTCGCGCAGCCAGCAGAGCAGGTAAGGGGAGCTGGGGTGGCCGGAGCTCGCCGGAGCGGAGCTCGGGGCGGCGGCCGGGGCAAGGCTTCGGCGGCAGTGGGGCTAGGGGGCGCCGGAAGAGCAGGGAACAGGGGGGTTCGACGGCGGGGCTCACAACGGACTTGCAGGGCTACTCGTTGTGGCCGGGGACGCGCTGGAGACGACGAAGCGGCGATGGCGATCTGTGGCGGCCGGAGGCGAAGACGATGGTGATGGCAGCGCTCCAGGGCTGCCCGCGTCGCGTGGCTTGACAGAGAGGTGGACGGAGACGTGGCGGAGCTTGCAGACACGGAGAGAGGACGAGGGGGAGGCGGTGGCCGCGGCAACGGCGAGCGGTGGCGTCGGCTGCGCTCGGGTGCGTGCAAGAGAGGGTGACAAAGGAGAGGAGGAGCACGGGGGGAGTGAGAGCGGGTTCGGGGCGGCGCGTGGTGTCGCGCGAAACATCCAGGCGGCAAGGGGGAGGCAGACAGGCGAGCTGGTGGCGTGGCGCCCAGAGCGCGCGCGCGCCGGGCACGTGCCTCGCCTACTGGCGCGAGGTGGGGGATGGTGCGGTGGCCAGCTGGGCTGGGCCAGACCGGCAGCAGGCCAGGCCAGCAAGTGGCCCAGGTAGGTCCAGGTAAGGGTTTTTCCATTTTTGTTTTCTTTCTATTTCTGACATTTGTTTTTGACTTAAAATAAATACTAGCACAATTATAAAAATGTTGATATTCCTTGTGACCACTGGTTATAATATACCAGAGGCCCTCACCAATTTCCAACATTTTTGGAGCCTTCAAAATATTTATATTATTTTAAACAGCTCCAATTCAAATACATATGGGTTCATTCAAAAATCCAAAATGTTTAGCAAAAATGTGCATCACCTCTGGTTGTTGTTTGCAACATTTTCCAAAGACCATGAACATTTTTGAAAAGCATTTTGGGTTAATTGAAATTCCATTGTTAATTTGCATCTATTTGAATTTGCTTTGGTGCTAGGGTTTGAAACATTCACCATTTCAAATTCATTTGAAACTTAAACATGATGCACAAAGCAAGCCTAGATCATACCAGAACTAGGGATGTGACAACTCGCCCCCACTTGATAGAATCTCGTCCCGAGATTCAGGGGCCGATGGAGAGAAGGTGGGGTACTCCAGTCGAAGACGATCTTCTCGCTCCCAAGTAGCTTCTCTCTCGGAATGATGAGACCACTGAACCTTGAGATACTTGATGTTCTGATGTCGAGTAACACGCTCTGCTTGATCAAGAATGCGAACAGGGTACTCTCGATATGTGAGGTTATCTTGGAGATCAAGCGTTTCGTGGTCCACTCCGCGGATGGGATCCGAGAAGCAACGCCTGAGTTGAGAGACGTGGAAGACATCATGTACTCGAGAAAGATGTGGGGGTAGTTCCAACTGGTAGGCAACCTCTCCTCGTTTAGCGAGAATGCAAAAAGGACCAATGTAACGAGGAGCTAACTTGCCCTTGATACCGAAACGGTGGGTACCCTTCAAAGGGGTAATCCGAAGGTAAGCCTTGTCGCCAACTTCATAAGCCACTTCCTTATGACGACGGTCATACTGGCTCTTTTGACGAGATTGGGCTGTTTTTAAATTCTCACGAATGATGCGAACTTGCTCTTCTGCCTCCTGGATCATATCCGGTCCAAAGAATTGTCTCTCACCGGTTTTTGACCAGTTCAAAGGTGTTCGACATCTTCGTCCATACAGAATCTCGAAAGGAGCTTTCTTGAGACTGGATTGGTAGCTATTGTTATAAGCAAACTCGGCGAAAGGAAGGCATTTCTCCCAATCCATACCGAATGAGATAACGCAAGCTCTAAGCATGTCTTCGAGAATTCGATTGACCCTTTCCACCTGACCACTTGATTGAGGGTGGAAAGCGGTACTAAAGGAAAGATGGGTGCCCATGGCAGTTTGGAAACTCTCCCAGAAATGAGAAGTGAAGAGACTACCCCGGTCTGAATTCATCTCTAGTGGAACACCATGAAGTGAAACTATTCGAGAAATATATAAGTCAGCAAGCTGACTAGCGGTGATATTCTCTCGAACATGTAGGAAGTGAGCCACTTTGGAAAGACGATCAATGACTACGAAGATAGCATTATTCCCTTTCTTGGTCCTGGGAAAGCCGGTGATGAAGTCCATACCAACTTTATCCAATTTCCACTCAGGAATAGCTAAGGGCTGAAGGGTGCCAGCAGGCCTTTGATGCTCTGCCTTAACGCGACGACAAATGTCACAGTTAGCAATGAACTCAGCGATTTCTCTCTTCATCCTAGTCCACCAGAACCTCTGGCGTAGGTCCTGATACATCTTAGTACTACCGGGATGAATCGTGAGAGGAGATTCATGAACCTCCTTAAGGATCAGTTGTCGCAGATGTTGATTCTTGGGAACTACCAAGCGATTCTCAAAGAAAACAACACCTCGATCATCTATAGAGAAACTACCACCAACTCCTTTGTTAATGTTTCTCTTGATCCGGGAAATTCCCGTATCCTGCTTCTGAGCAGAGATGATCTGATCCACAAGGGTAGGTTTCGCCACCAAGGTAGAAAGGAATCCATGAGGAGCAATGTGAAGGTTAAGCTTACAGAATTCCTCGTGGAGAAGTGGTTGACATTGTTGTAACATCAGATTGTTACAATAAGACTTACGACTTAGCGCATCAGCCATGACATTGGCTTTGCCTGGGGTGTAAGTTATTCCTAAGTCGTAATCCGAGATCAACTCGACCCAACGTCTTTGCCTGAGATTCAAATCTGGTTGGGTGAAGATGTACTTCAAACTTTGGTGATCAGTGTAGATTTCGCAACGATTACCAAGAAGGTAATGTCGCCAGGTTTTGAGTGCATGGACTACAGCTGCAAGCTCTAGATCATGTGTGGGATAGTTATCCTCATGTGGACGCAACTGTCGAGAAGCGTAAGCAATCACATGACGATCTTGCATGAGTATGCAACCTAGTCCTTGTCGCGAGGCGTCGCAATAGATAACAAAGTCCTTAGGAAAATCTGGAGGTACCAGTACGGGAGCAGATGTCAGGCGTCTTTTCAGTTCCTGAAAGCTAAACTCGCACCGTGGGGTCCACTCAAACTTTTTATCTTTCTTGAGGAGTTCAGTTAGAGGCTTAGCAACTTTGGAGAAATTCTCGACGAAGCGGCGGCAATAGCTCACTAAACCAAGAAAACTCTGAACTTGCTTGACCGTTTCAGGCGGAGTCCAGTCAAGGACGGCTTGAACTCGCTCAGGATTGACAGCAATGCCCTTACCAGAGATTACATGGCCCAGATAGGTCACTTCTGGCAACCAAAATTCACACTTGGAGAACTTGGCATAAAGGCGGTGCTCTCTGAGTTTTTCTAGCACAAGTCCAAGATGTTCGGCATGCTCTTCCTCATTCTTCGAGTAAATAAGAATATCATCAAGGTAAACCACGACGAACTTATCTAAGTACTCCATGAAGATCGAGTTCATCAAGCGAGAGAAGGTAGTTGGAGCATTGGTTAGACCAAAGGACATGATGGTGTACTTGTACTGGCCATAACGAGTGACAAAAGCCGTCTTAGGAATGTCCTCGTTTCTAATCCTTATTTGATGGTAGCCTAACCTCAAATCCATCTTGGAAAAGACTGAGGATCCAGCGAGCTGATCATACAGATCGTTGATCCTGGGGAGCGAATACTTGTTCTTTATCGTGACCAAATTAACGGGACGATAATCTACAACCATCCGGTCCGTACCATCCTTCTTTTTGACGAAGAGGACGGGGCAAGCCCAGGGAGAAGAACTAGGACGGATGAAACCCTTTTGCAAGGACTCATCAAGTTGTTTCTTAAGCTCGGCTAGTTCTAAGGGTGCCATCTTGTAAGGTCTCCTAGAAATTGGGGTGGTTCCTGGGATAAGATCTATGACGAACTCTACATCCCTGTCAGGTGGAATACCTAGCAGTTCTTCTGGAAAGACATCCGGAAAGTCACGGACTACCGGAATATCTTCAAGGTCTGGAAGAGGGCTGGCATTAAGAGAATAGAGTTGGTGCTTCGCAACTCTAGTGGAGACAGAGACTATCTTGCCAGATGGGTGTGTAAGCTGAACATACCTGGTGTAACAATCAATCTTGGCATAATGAGCTTTCATCCAGTCCATACCCGAGATGATGTTAATATCTGTAGACTTGAGGGCTATAAGTGATGCAAGGAATACAAGTCTGTCGACAAGGATTTCATTACCATGGCTTACACTAGAAGTTTGCCATTTGGATCCAGGAGTTTGAATGACTAGTGGAGAGGGCATATCACAAAAGGATATGTTGTGCAAGCTGGCATAGCTTTCAGAAATGAAGGAGTGAGATGCTCCAGTATCAAATAGAACCGAAGCTGGATGACAGTTGACAAGGAGTGTACCAAGAACGACATCTGGATCATCATGAGCATCTTTAGCTGAGACGTGATGCACACGTCCACGTTCAGTGGGAGCTGACTTGACACTGATCATCTTGCGTGATGGCTTATCACAGCCAACAGACTTCTCGGGCGGGGGTGGGGCATAACTGGCTTGAGAGCAGTCACATGCATAGTGTCCTGGCTCTCCGCATGTGAAGCAAGTCCCTGAAGTAGGGCGTGGAACCGCATTGACAAGCGGTCTGCCAATAGGTCTGGGTGGAGCATGTAACTGAGCTGGGTGAGGCGCCACATAAGATGGCCTCGGTGTATAACCGGGTGGAAGAGCGGAGTTCGGAATCCAAATCCGGCGCTTCTGCGAACTAGAACCGGAGGAAGAACCCAAATCACGGGTGTGCTTACGAGACTCCTCGTACGTGAGCTGAGCTGTCTCTGCGTTAATGGCCTTGTTCACAAGAGCCTGGAATGTATTGCAATGGTGCAAGTGGAGATCACGACGCAACTTGGGGTTGAGACCCTTCCGGAACCTAGCTTGCTTCTTGGCGTCCGTGGACACTTCTTCTGTAGCATAGCGGGCGAGGTTCTCAAACTCTCTACTGTAAGCATCAATAGCCATCTTACCCTGGGTGAAACTACAGAACTCTTCTCTCTTGCGGTCAATGAGAGCTAGAGGAATGTGATGCTCGCGAAAAGCCTCAGTGAAATCTTTCCAGGTCGGTATCTGGCCGGCTGGAAGCATAGCCTCATAGTTCTGCCACCAAAGACTAGCAGGACCTTCCAGATGGTATGCAGCATAGGTGACCTTGTCTCCTTCAGCCATGTTCATGGAACGCAGCTTGTGAGTAATACTACGAAGCCAGTCATCTGCATCGAGTGGTTCAATGGAATGATGGAAGGTGGGTGGGTGCAAGCGAATGAAGTCATGAATGGTTGCAGACCCTTTGAACTGAGGTGCGGTGTTCTCCTCGATATGTGCTAACAAGCGGTTGGTCTCACGCTTGTTCATCTCAACCTCTAACATGAACTTTGCCAACAAAGACTTATCGGGAGGATCCTTATCCCTACCATCTCCATGGTTCCGGCTACGAGCAACAGAACTTCGGTTAACCGACAACATCCTGAAGAACGAAACCAAGGAAAACAAGGATGTATTCAGCACCAACTATAGGATGCACAAGGTAGCACAAGAATTTAGTATCTCCCAAACTCCTAGGACAATTCCGGCAGTATAACGGCAGTAAAATGCTCAAAATGAGACATTCTGCAAAAGACGAGGTAGCACCATACACAACATCATCACTCAAGGTTCTGAGATATTACTAAACAGACTACACTGGAAGTACTTGAACTGGGATATGACTCTGATCAACCAATCCTAAGAGACTACGGAGTAGTAACACGTGATCCTAACAGATAGAAGAGGAAGCCTAGTTCCTTAACCCCATAGGAAAGATAGGATGACTCAGATCAGAAGGGCATGACATATAAGGAGTAAAAAGAGCCTTACGTTCCCTTCCACAATCAATTCCCTTACATAACTAAAGAATTTCTAGACTCAACTTTGACCAGGTTGGCTTGGAAATCCTACAGGTAGTCAGGCTCTGATACCAAAGCTGTCGGGACCCCAATCCTAAGTCACACCGATCTAGCATGTAACACATCATATCACTTTGCGGCCTCACGCACGGTATTCCCACGGGTGCCACCTTACCTCGCCCGGGACCGTTTGCGCCTTTCGGCTCACGTATATGATAGTGTCGCTAGCATCCATATGACAAAGAACCCGGACCGACATGGCTAGTCGCGAATCCAAAGCGGCACTAACCCATGAGGACAGGCATACATGAATCACATCGAGCATGTCGGTCATCAACGTGTGAATCCGGGCTGTAGCACTGGGCTAACAGGACTCCGGTAACCCGGGCTGTAGCAGGCTAGGCAGGACTCCGGATGTCACCGCGTGACATTTCCCCGAAGGGACAGACACAGGAACGAAGTGAAACACATGCCGGCCAGTCAAGTGTTCCGAGCAGTAGTGCAGGGCTAGCAGGACTCCGGTGAACCGGGCTATAGCGGACTACTATCGCTCAGAAAGCACTAGACTACATTTCCCCATATGATAGGCTGCCAAGGATAAACAACTAGATTGTCGGATCCCACACATAGCAATACACGTTACACGTACGCATAACATGCAAGTATGTGTTGTACAACATGGCATCACAACATAACGCAAACTCATATAGATAAAGGCCCAGAAGAGCCACATGGCATTAAATACAAACAGGGGTCACATGACCCAACATTCAGAGCATACAAGCAACAAGCGGAAGCATTACATGTCTGAGTACAGACAACTACAAAAGAAAAAGGCTGAGAAGCCCGACTATCTACAAGACCCTCCCAAGGGTACAAGATCGTAGCTGAGGTAACAAGCTACTCGTCGAAGTCCAAGCGGAATTACTAGAAAGACCGAAGTCTCCGCTGCAAAAACATAAATAAAGCAATGTGAGTACAAAGGTACTCAGCAAGACTTACATCAGATCCTATCATACATGCATTAGTATCAAGAAGGTAATGTGGGGTTTAGTTGCAGCAAGCCAGCTTTGACTCAGTGGCTATCCTGTTCTACGACTAAAGAAACTTCTTTGAGGTGAAGCAGCGCACACGAGTCCACTAATCACCACATCAATACACTACTAAGGATTCATCCCCGTCTCACTACGAGAAGGCCATCCATAGCACTCACACTTGTGTTGAGCATTTTAGAGTATCCACTTTAAGTTTTCTATGTACCACATAAGCATCCAAGAAGTCCATAACCGAGGACACGGCTATTCGAATAGATCATGATAACCCTGCAGGGGTGTACTTCTTCACACACGCTCTCACCACTTATCACCATGTACATGTCATGTAACTCGGCAACCTTCAAGCGGAATCCTAGCGAGGGTGTCGGCCACGACCTAACTAACCACACACGACTCTAGTCCAGGTTTATCGCCTGTTCGGGTTCCATCCGCAAGGAGATCCGGCCGGGGTGTCGCTCACGGCCCCAAACGATGTGAGCAGGGTTCCCAAGCCCACCATCCGGGTGCCACTTGGTACACCGTGCCACCTGTGCCTAGTCTGTCCCGAGCCCACCCTGCCGGGTGCCACTCGGTAGAAAAATAGCACTACCTACAAACACCAGAAACTAGTTGCAACTCCTGGACAGAGATCAAGTTGGTTAATAAGTCGAGAGAGCTTGGAGTGCCCGGAGCCCAATGTGTGGTAGTAGCTAGTCATTGGACAACATACACAGAACTCAGTGCTGAAGGACGGTTCCAGTGAGACAACCCACCATGTACTCCTACATGGCCTCTCACCGCTACCTTTAGCAAATCGTGTTCACACGGTTAACTCTCATCATCAGAACATATCATAACACTCCAATTCATTCCCAATGAATCAGACCTGACACAACTCTAAGCAATAGCAGGCATGGCATGGTAGAAGCACAACATGGCTCAATCAACTCCTACACATGCTAGTGGGTTTCAACTATTTACTATGGCAATGACAGGTCATGCAGAGGAATGGGTTCAACTACCGCAACATAAAGTAGCAGTTGAATCGTTGTTGTCCTAATGCAATAAACGAGAGCAGGAGCGAGAGAGTGGGATTGTATCGGAATGAACAAGGGGGTTTGCTTGCCTGATAGATCAACAAGGAAGGCACTGCTCCACAGACAGGTACTCTGGAATGGTCTCCGTAGCAGGACCTATCGAGAAGGAACGGTGTCGGAAATCAATACACAATCATATGCAACAATATGATGCATGAATATGGCATGAAGATGTGATGTTGTTTGAGCTAATGCAACTAGCATTCATTTGCATGAAGTCCATTTGAACCAAAGATTCAAATGCATCTCCAAAATAAGCTCTTTATATAAGCCATTTTAGTGTTTCACTTATACAGCAGGTATAACTTGGTTTGTCATGCATGAAACTGGTCCACATGGATAGATTGCGTTTTTCTGATGATTTTTCATATATAACTTATTTCAATCTGAGCTACGGTTGAATTTATATGAATTTTTGAAGTTTTGAACATTTTCTGGAATTTCCTGTTTAAAAATAATTCCAGAAAATGAATAACTGCGTCAGCATTGCGTCATGCTTGCGTCAGCAAGTCAACAACGCTGACTGGGGTCAAACCTGACGTGTGGGGGCCACACGTCAGTGTCACAGTTAGTTAACAGGGGGGTTATTTCTAATCTAACTTAGATTAGTGGCGCTAGGGCCCACTGTCAGTGTCAGGGCTTAATTAAGCGGTGATTAGTACTAAGCTAATCACCTGGCAGGTCGGGGCCACACGTCAGGCCGGCGAGGTTAACGCCGGCGACCTCTGGACGCGGCGGCGTCCGCGTTACAGGCCACGGGGGTAGCGACTAAGGGCACCAGGGCGTAGCCCGGGCTCTCGCGCAGCCAGCGGAGCAGGTAGGGGGAGCTGGGGTGGCCGGAGCTCGCCGGAGCGGAGCTCGGGGCGGCCGCCGGGGCACGGCTTCGGCGTCGCGCGAAACATCCAGGCGGCAAGGGGGAGGCAGACAGGCGAGCTGGTGGCGTAGCGCCCAGAGCGCGCGCGCGCGCCGGGCACGCGCCTCGCCTACTGGCGCGAGGTGGGGATGGTGCGGTGGCTAGCTGGGCTGGGCCAGAGCGGCAGCAGGCCAGGCCAGCAAGTGGCCCAGGTAGGTCCAGGTAAGGGTTTTTCCATTTTTGTTTTCTTTCTATTTCTGACATTTGTTTTTGACTTAAAATAAATACTAGCACAATTATAAAAATGTTGATATTCCTTGTGACCACTGGTTATAATATACCAGAGGCCCTCACCAATTTCCAACATTTGGAGCCTTCAAAATATTTATATTATTTTAAACAGCTCCAATTCAAATACATATGGGTTCATTCAAAAATCCAAAATGTTTAGCAAAAATGTGCATCACCTCTGGTTGTTGTTTGCAACATTTTCCAAAGACCATGAACATTTTTGAAAAGCTTTTTGGGTTAATTGAAATTCCATTGTTAATTTGCATCTATTTGAATTTGCTTTGGTGCTAGGGTTTGAAACATTCACCATTTCAAATACATTTGAAACTTAAACATGATGCACAAAGCAAGCCTAGATCATACCAGAACTAGGGATGTGACAACTCGCCCCCACTTGATAGAATCTCGTCCCGAGATTCAGGGGCCGATGGAGAGAAGGTGGGGTACTCCAGTCGAAGACGATCTTCTCGCTCCCAAGTAGCTTCTCTCTCGGAATGATGAGACCACTGAACCTTGAGATACTTGATGTTCTGATGTCGAGTAACACTCTCTGCTTGATCAAGAATGCGAACAGGGTACTCTCGATATGTGAGGTTATCTTGGAGATCAAGCGTTTCGTGGTCCACTCCGCGGATGGGATCCGAGAAGCAACGCCTGAGTTGAGAGACGTGGAAGACATCATGTACTCGAGAAAGATGTGGGGGTAGTTCCAACTGGTAGGCAACCTCTCCTCGTTTAGCGAGAATGCAAAAAGGACCAATGTAACGAGGAGCTAACTTGCCCTTGATACCGAAACGGTGGGTACCCTTCAAAGGGGTAACCCGAAGGTAAGCCTTGTCGCCAACTTCATAAGCCACTTCCTTATGACGACGGTCATACTGGCTCTTTTGACGAGATTGGGCTGTTTTTAAATTCTCACGAATGATGCGAACTTGCTCTTCTGCCTCCTGGATCATATCTGTTCCAAAGAATTGTCTCTCACCGGTTTTTGACCAGTTCAAAGGTGTTCGACATCTTCGTCCATACAGAATCTCGAAAGGAGCTTTCTTGAGACTGGATTGGTAGCTATTGTTATAAGCAAACTCGGCGAAAGGAAGGCATTTCTCCCAATCCATACCGAATGAGATAACGCAAGCTCTAAGCATGTCTTCGAGAATTTGATTGACCCTTTCCACCTGACCACTTGATTGAGGGTGGAAAGCGGTACTAAAGGAAAGATGGGTGCCCATGGCAGTTTGGAAACTCTCCCAGAAATGAGAAGTGAAGAGACTACCCCGGTCTGAATTCATCTCTAGTGGAACACCATGAAGTGAAACTATTCGAGAAATATATAAGTCAGCAAGCTGACTAGCGGTGATATTCTCTCGAACATGTAGGAAGTGAGCCACTTTGGAAAGACGATCAATGACTACGAAGATAGCATTATTCCCTTTCTTGGTCCTGGGAAAGCCGGTGATGAAGTCCATACCAACTTTATCCCATTTCCACTCAGGAATAGCTAAGGGCTGAAGGGTGCCAGCAGGCCTTTGATGCTCTGCCTTAACGCGACGACAAACGTCATAGTTAGCAATGAACTCAGCGATTTCTCTCTTCATCCTAGTCCACCAGAACCTCTGGCGTAGGTCCTGATACATCTTAGTACTACCGGGATGAATCGTGAGAGGAGATTCATGAACCTCCTTAAGGATCAGTTGTCGCAGATGTTGATTCTTGGGAACTACCAAGCGATTCTCAAAGAAAACAACACCTCGATCATCTATAGAGAAACTACCACCAACTCCTTTGTTAATGTTTCTCTTGATCCGGGAAATTCCCGTATCCTGCTTCTGAGCAGAGATGATCCGATCCACAAGGGTAGGTTTCGCCACCAAGGTAGAAAGGAATCCATGAGGAGCAATGTGAAGGTTAAGCTTACAGAATTCCTCGTGGAGAAGTGGTTGACATTGTTGTAACATCAGATTGTTACAATAAGACTTACGACTTAGCGCATCAGCCATGACATTGGCTTTGCCTGGGGTGTAAGTTATTCCTAAGTCGTAATCCGAGATCAACTCGACCCAACGTCTTTGCCTGAGATTCAAATCTGGTTGGGTGAAGATGTACTTCAAAATTTGGTGATCAGTGTAGATTTCGCAACGATTACCAAGAAGGTAATGTCGCCAGGTTTTGAGTGCATGGACTACAGCTGCAAGCTCTAGATCATGTGTGGGATAGTTATCCTCATGTGGACGCAACTGTCGAGAAGCGTAAGCAATCACATGACGATCTTGCATGAGTATGCAACCTAGTCATTGTCGCGAGGCGTCGCAATAGATAACAAAGTCCTTAGGAAAATCTGGTGGTACCAGTACGGGAGCAGATGTCAGGCGTCTTTTCAGTTCCTGAAAGCTAAACTCGCACCGTGGGGTCCACTCAAACTTTTTATCTTTCTTGAGGAGTTCAGTTAGAGGCTTAGCAACTTTGGAGAAATTCTCGACGAAGCGGCGGCAATAGCTCACTAAACCAAGAAAACTCCGAACTTGCTTGACCGTTTCAGGTGGAGTCCAGTCAAGGACGGCTTGAACTCGCTCAGGATTGACAGCAATGCCCTTACCAGAGATTACATGGCCCAGATAGGTCACTTCTGGCAACCAAAATTCACACTTGGAGAACTTGGCATAAAGGCGGTGCTCTCTAAGTTTTTCTAGCACAAGTCCAAGATATTCGGCATGCTCTTCCTCATTCTTCGAGTAAATAAGAATATCATCAAGGTAAACCACGACGAACTTATCTAAGTACTCCATGAAGATCGAGTTCATCAAGCGAGAGAAGGTAGTTGGAGCATTGGCTAGACCAAAGGACATGACGGCGTACTCGTACTGGCCATAACGAGTGACAAAAGCCATCTTAGGAATGTCCCCGTTTCTAATCTTGATTTGATGGTAGCCTAACCTCAAATCCATCTTGGAAAAGACTGAGGATCCAGCGAGCTGATCATACAGATCGTTGATCCTGGGGAGCGAATACTTGTTCTTTATCGTGACCAAATTAACGGGATGATAATCTACAACCATCCGGTCCGTACCATCCTTCTTTTTGACGAAGAGGACGGGGCAAGCCCAGGGAGAAGAACTAGGACGGATGAAACCCTTTTGCAAGGACTCATCAAGTTGTTTCTTAAGCTCGGCTTGTTATAAGGGTGCCATCTTGTAAGGTCTCCTAGAAATTGGGGCGGTTCCTGGGATAAGATCTATGACGAACTCTACATCCCTGTCAGGTGGAATACCTGGCAGTTCTTCTGGAAAGACATCCGGAAAGTCACGGACTACCGGAATATCTTCAAGGTCTGGAAGAGGGCTGGCATTAAGAGAATAGAGTTGGTGCTTCGCAACTCTAGTGGAGACAGAGACTATCTTGCCAGATGGGTGTGTAAGCTGAACATACCTGGTGTAACAATCAATCTTGGCATAATGAGCTTTCATCCAGTCCATACCCGAGATGATGTTAATATCTGTAGAATTGAGGGCTATAAGTGATGCAAGGAATACAAGTCTGTCGACAAGGATTTCATTACCATGGCTTACACTAGAAGTTTGCCATTTGGATCCAGGAGTTTGAATGACTAGTGGAGAGGGCATATCACAAAAGGATATGTTGTGCAAGCTGGCATAGCTTTCAGAAATGAAGGAGTGAGATGCTCCAGTATCAAATAGAACCGAAGCTGGATGACAGTTGACAAGGAGTGTACCAAGAACGACATCTGGATCATCATGAGCGTCTTTAGCTGAGACGTGATGCACTCGTCCACGTTCAGTGGGAGCTGACTTGACACTGATCATCTTGCGTGATGGCTTATCACAACCAACAGACTTCTCGGGCGGCGGTGGGGCATAACTGGCTTGAGAGCAGTCACGTGCATAGTGTCCTGGCTCTCCGCATGTGAAGCAAGTCCCTGAAGTAGGGCGTGGACCCGCATTGACAAGTGGTCTGCCAATAGGTCTGGGTGGAGCATGTAACTGAGCTGGGTGAGGCGCCACATAAGATGGCCTCGGTGTATAACCGGGTGGAAGAGCGGAGTTCGGAATCCAAATCCGGCGCTTCTGCGAACTAGAACCGGAGGAAGAACCCAAATCACGGGTGTGCTTACAAGACTCCTCGTACGTGAGCTGAGCTGTCTCTACATTAATGGCCTTGTTCACAAGATCCTGGAATGTATTGCAATGGTGCAAGTGGAGATCACAACGCAACTTGGGGTTGAGACCCTTCCGGAACCTAGCTTGCTTCTTGGCATCCGTGGACACTTCTTCTGTAGCATAGCGGGCGAGGTTCTCAAACTCTCTACTGTAAGCATCAATAGCCATCTTACCTTGGGTGAAACTACAGAACTCTTCTCTCTTGCGGTCAATGAGAGCTAGAGGAATGTGATGCTCGCGAAAAGCCTCAGTGAAATCTTTCCAGGTCGGTATCTGGCCGGCTGGAAGCATAGCCTCATAGTTCTGCCACCAAAGACTAGCAGGACCTTCCAGATGGTATGCAACATAGGTGACCTTGTCTCCTTCAGCCACGTTCGTGGAACGCAGCTTGTGAGTAATACTACGAAGCCAGTCATCTGCATCGAGTGGTTCAATGGAATGATGGAAGGTGGGTGGGTGCAAGCGAATGAAGTCATGAATGGTTGCAGACCCTTTGAACTGAGGTGCAGTGTTCTCCTCGATACGTGCTAACAAGCGGTTGGTCTCACGCTTGTTCATCTCAACCTCTAACATGAACTTTGCCAACAAAGACTGATCGGGAGGATCCTTATCCCTACGATCTCCGTGGTTCCGGCTACGAGCAACAGAACTTCGGTTAACCGACAACATCCTGAAGAACGAAACCAAGGAAAACAAGGATGGATTCAGCACCAACTATAGGATGCACAAGGTAGCACAAGAATTTAGTATCTCCCAAACTCCTAGGACAATTCCGGCAGTATAACGGCAGTAAAATGCACAAAATGAGACATTCTGCAAAAGACGAGGTAGCACCATTCTCAACATCATCACTCAAGGTTCTGCGATATTACTAAACAGACTACACTGGAAGTACTTGAACTGGGATATGACTCTGATCAACCAATCCTAAGAGAATACGGAGTAGTAACACGTGATCCTAGAAGATAGAAGAGGAAGCCTAGTTCCTTAACCCTGTAGGAAAGATAGGATGACTCAGATCAGAAGGGCATGAGATATAAGGAGTAAAAAGAGCCTTACGTTCCCTTCCACAATCAATTCCCTTACATAACTAAAGAATTTCTAGACTCAACTTCGACCAGGTTGGCTTGGAAATCCTACAGGCAGTCAGGCTCTGATACCAAAGCTGTCGGGACCCCGATCCTAAGTCACACCGATCTAGCATGTAACACATCATATCACTTTGCGGCCTCACGCACGGTATTCCCACGGGTGCCACCTTACCTGGCCCGGGACCGTTTGCGTCTTTCGGCTCATGTATATGATAGTGTCGCTAGCATTCATATGACAAAGAACCCGGGCCGACATGGCTAGTCGCGAATCCAAAGCGGCACTAACCCACGAGGACAGGCATACATGAATCACATCGAGCATGTCGGTCATCAACGTGTGAATCCGGGCTGTAGCACTGGGCTAACAGGACTTCGGTAACCCGGGCTGTAGCAGGCTAGGCAGGACTCCGGATGTCACCGCGTGACATTTCCCCGAAGGGACAGACACAGGAACGAAGTGAAACACATGCCGGCCAGTCAAGTGTTCCGAGCAGTAGTGCTGGGCTAGCAGGACTCCGGTGAACCGGGCTGTAGCGGACTACTATCGCTCAGAAAGCACTAGACTACATTTCCCCATATGATAGGCTGCCAAGGATAAACAACTAGATTGTCGGATCCCACACATAGCAATACAGGTTACACGTACGCATAACATGCAAGTATGTGCTGTACAACATGGCATCACAACATAACGCAAACTCATATAGATAAAGGCCCAGAAGAGCCACATGGCATTAAATACAAACAGGGGTCACATGACCCAACATTCAGAGCATACAAGCAACAAGCAGAAGCATTACATGTCTGAGTACAGACAACTACAAAAGAAAAAGGCTGAGAAGCCCGACTATCTACAAGACCCTCCCAAGGGTACAAGATCGTAGCTGAGGTAACAAGCTACTCGTCGAAGTCCAAGCGGAATTACTAGAAAGACCGAAGTCTCTGCTGCAAAAACATAAATAAAGCAATGTGAGTACAAAGGTACTCAGCAAGACTTACATCAGATCCTATCATACATGCATTAGTATCAAGAAGGTAATGTGGGGTTTAGTTGCAGCAAGCCAGCTTTGACTCAGTGGCTATCCTGTTCTACGACTAAAGAAACTTCTTTGAGGTGAAGCAGCGCACACGAGTCCACTAATCACCACATCAATACACTACTAAGGATTCATCCCCGTCTCACTACGAGAAGGCCATCCATAGCACTCACACTTGTTTTGAGCATTTTAGAGTATCCACTTTAAGTTTTCTATGTACCACGTAAGCATCCAAGAAGTCCATAACCGAGGACACGGCTATTCGAATAGATCATGATAACCCTTCAGGGGTGTACTTCTTCACACACGCTCTCACCACTTATCACCATGTACATGTCATGTAACTCGGCAACCTTCAAGCGGAATCCTAGCGAGGGTGTCGGCCACGACCTAACTAACCACACACGACTCTAGTCCAGGTTTATCGCCTATTCGGGTTCCATCCGCAAGGAGATCCGGCCGGGGTGTCGCTCACGGCCCCAAACGATGTGAGCAGGGTTCCCAAGCCCACCATCCGGGTGCCACTTGGTACACCGTGCCACCTGTGCCACTTGGTAGAAAAATAGCACTACCTACAAACACCAGAAACTAGTTGCAACTCCTGGACAGAGATCTTGTTGGTTAATAAGTCGAGAGAGCTTGGAGTGCCCGGAGCCCAATGTGTGGTAGTAGCTAGTCATTGGACAACATACACAGAACTCAGTGCTTAAGGACGGTTCCAGTGAGACAACCCACCATGTACTCCTACATGGCCTCTCACCGCTACCTTTACCAAATCGTGTTCACACGCTTAACTCTCAGCATCAGAACATATCATAACACTCCAATTCATTCCCAATGAATCAGACCTGGCACAACTCTAAGCAATAGCAGGCATGGCATGGTAGAAGCACAACATGGCTTAATCAACTCCTACACATGCTAGTGGGTTTCAACTATTTACTATGGCAATGGCAGGTCATGCAGAGGAATGGGTTCAACTACCGCAGCATAAAGTAGCAGTTGAATCGTTGTTGTCCTAATGCAATAAACGAGAGCAGGAGCGAGAGAGTGGGATTGTATCGGAATGAACAAGGGGGTTTGCTTGCCTGATAGATCAACAAGAAAGGCACTGCTCCATAGACAGGTACTCTGGAACGGTCTCCGTAGCAGGACCTATCGAGAAGGAACGGTGTCGGAAATCAATACACAATCATATGCAACAATATGATGCATGAATATGTCATGAAGATGTGATGTTGTTTGAGCTAATGCAACTAGCATTCATTTGCATGAAGTCCATTTGAACCAAAGATTCAAATGCATCTCCAAAATAAGCTCTTTATATAAGCCATTTTAGTGTTTCACTTATACAGCAGGTATAACTTGGTTTGTCATGCATGAAACTGGTACACATGGATAGATTGCATTTTTCTGATGATTTTTCATATATAACTTATTTCAATCTGAGCTATGGTTGAATTTATATGAATTTTTGAAGTTTTGAACATTTTCTGGAATTTCCTGTTTAAAAATAATTCCAGAAAATGAATAACTGCGTCAGCATTGCGTCATGCTTGCGTCAGCAAGTCAACAACGCTGACTGGGGTCAAACCTGACGTGTGGGGGCCACACGTCAGTGTCACAGTTAGTTAACAGGGGGGTTATTTCTAATCTAACTTAGATTAGTGGCGCTGGGGCCCACTGTCAGTGTCAGGGCTTAATTAAGCGGTGATTAGTACTAAGCTAATCACCTGGCAGGTCGGGGCCACACGTCAGACCGGCGAGGTTAACGCCGGCGACCTCTGGACGCGGCGGCGTCCGCGTTACAGGCCACGGGGGCAGCGACTAAGGGCACCGGGGCGTAGCCCGGGCTCTCGCGCAGCGAGCGGAGCAGGTAGGGGGAGCTGGGGTGGCCGGAGCTCGCCGGAGCGGAGCTCCGGGCGGCCGCCGGGGCACGGCTTCGGCAGCAGAGGGGCTAGGGGGCGCCGGAAGAGCAGGGAAGAGGGGGGTTCGACGACGGGGCTCACAGCGGACTTGCAGGGCTACTCGTTGTGGCCGGGGACGCGCTGGAGACGACGAAGCGGCGATGGCGATCTGCGGCGGCCGGAGGGGAAGACGATGGCGATGGCAGCGCTCCAGGGTTTCCCGCGTCGCGTGGCTCGATAGAGAGGTGGACGGAGACGTGGCGGAGCTTGCAGACACGGAGAGAGGGCGAGGGGGAGGCGGTGGCCGCGGCAACGGCGAGCGGTGGCGTCGGCTGTGCTCGAGTGCGTGTGAGAGAGGGTGACAGAGGAGAGGAGGAGCACGGGGGGAGTGAGAGCGGGGTCAGGGCAACGCGTGGCGTCGCGCGAAACATCCAGGCGGCGAGGAGGAGGCAGGCAGGGGAGCTGGTGGCGTGGCGCCCAGAGCGCCCGCGCGCGCCGGGCACGCGCCTCGCCTACTTGCGCGAGGTGGGGGACGGTGCGGTGGCCAGCTGGGCTGGGCCAGAGCGGCAGCAGGCCAGGCCAGCAAGTGGCCAAGGTAGGTCCAGGTAAGGGTTTTTCCATTTTTGTTTTCTTTCTATTTCTGACATTTGTTGTTGACTTAAAATAAATACTAGCACAATTATAAAAATGTTGATATTCCTTGTGACCACTGGTTATAATATACCAGAGGCCCTCACCAATTTCCAACATTTTTGGAGCCTTCAAAATATTTATATTATTTTAAACAGCTCCAATTCAAATACATATGGGTTCATTCAAAAATCTAAAATGTTCAGCAAAAATGTGCATCACCTCTGGTTGTTGTTTGCAACATTGTCCAAAGACCATGAACATTTTTGAAAAGCATTTTGGATTAATTGAAATTCTATTTTTAATTTGCATCTATTTGAATTTACTTTGGTGCTAGGGTTTGAAACATTCACCATTTCAAATTCATTTGAAACTTAAACATGATGCACAAAGCAAGCCTAGATCATACCAGAACTAGGGATGTGACAGCTGAAGGCAGTCAAGCTGATGACGTAGAGGTAATCATTCTTTCCTCCGATTCAGATCCTGTGCCAACATCAAAAATCCGTCGAGCAACCCGGAAAGTAAATTTTTCTCACCCCCTTACTTGGACCCAAACTTTCTTTTGAAGACGCAGCAACACGAAGCTCGCCGCACGACCCGGCACAATGGCCAGGTAGTTACCTCCGCCGGTTTACCGAATACTCCGGTTCGGAAACACCGATCAGAGGTCTCTTATACTCTTGACACTTCTTGCCCCAAGGCGGTTTGTTTTCGACAGCCTCTTAATCCATCTAATTCAAATTATCAGGGCACTTCCCACTCATCTTTTGGCGAGTCATCGGCCACAAAGCTTCCACCCCTCAAAACAGTTCCTGGGTGAGCTATGCACTTGTTTTTATCCTTGATGTGTTATTTTTACATGCTGTACTGGTCTTCATGTTTATTTTTCTTAGTGCCAAGCCCAGACCCAGCAAGAAGGCTCGGTTGAATAAACCGACTGATGATAACATGGCTGTTGAACCGGAAAAGACTCATGACCTAGAAGAAACCGATGTTGATGTCGTGCTTGATGATCCGCTGCCTCAAGACGATGACTTGTTTACTAAACAAGTAGAAATTGACACCACATGCCATGCTAACAAACTGACCAGCCCGGTCCGACCTGATGACAAATCGGCGAGTCCAGCTAAGGCTACCGACAAACCGCCAACTCCCGTGAAGGCTGCTGATGATAAAGATGATGATGTCATGATTGCTGGCATTGGCCACACCACTCCTGGCAATCCTGTTGCTTTATCAAAGCATACTGCCAAGGACGAGCTCTCTGCTATCGGCAAAGGAAAATGGAACGCCGATTTGTCAAGCTATGCCCATCTCAATGCTCAAGATCTTCACTCTGGCTTCTTGAACCGTCTGTACACCAGCCGTGACTATGAAGCCGGTTTGGGAAATTTGATGAAAGAGCGATATGAGGTAACTAATGCTCGGCTCTGCTTAATTGTCTCTCTTGTAAATTCCAAATATCAACTCCTGCAGCCCCCAAGTGACGGTTTATGATACCAATCTGAGCCGGGACTTAGTAATAACTTATCATGTTTAGCCTCGAGGGATCGGGTTATTATTTTAAGATGAACCGGTATTGTAGAAGCGCAATATTGTATCTTTCACTGGTGTATCCCCCAAGGGCCGGTTTAACTTTGTAAAGATGAACTGGGACTCTTAAAAGACTTCCCAAATCAGTACTTTGAGCAAACATACATTAGCCCTCCAAGTGCCAAGAGTAATACTTGTATTGTGCTTGGGACTTGTAAAAATTCCTGAGGACAAGCAAATATGCATTAGCCCCCAAGTATCAAGTGCATAACTTGTTATGTTCTTGGTACTTCAAATATGTAGCATCAACTCATTATACTTCTGTCTGTTATAGGCCGAATTGAGCAAAAAGGAAGCTCAAACCGCTGATCTGCAAGAGAACCTCAAATCCCAGCAAGCCGAAACCTCTAAGGGAAAGGATGAGCTGACTAGCGCTTTAGCCGCTATGGAAAAGCTAAAGGAGAGTTTCAACAAAGAGCGTGCGGATTGGAACACGAAAAAATGCGCGTTGCATAAAAGAGCCGAGGACGCAGAAGCAACTCTTAAACTGGTGGTAGATGAGCTGACTGGCGTAAAGCGGCAGATACAGGCCATGACTGCTGCTGTGTTCGGTAAACATCCTTGCTCTTACACTTTCAACATACTTACCCATGCGTTGCCGGTTTACTAACATTTTGCAATGATGCAGGAACTCGCCTTAATCATCTGGGCTCTGATGTACAGAAGAAGCTGAAGGCTGCCTATACTCTGATAGAGCAGCTGTATACCGGTGCGCAAAGAATCATCTGCATCGCCTCTCACAATAAACCGCCCCCAATGTTAATCAAGGACACCTTAGAGAGGTTGTCGATGCTGCCTGCCTGGGTAGAAGAGCTAAAGAGATCTGCTGTAAGGGCTGGTGCTCTGACCGCACTAACCCGGGCAAAGGCATGGGTGCCTGACCTTGATCCGGAGGATGTCAGCAAAGGCTAACCGAGCTTGAAAGAAGACGGATCAGAGTTCGGAAATGAGGACCTCCGAGCCATAAACCGAGAAGTACGTCCACTGGCTTGCCAACTAGCTGATGAAGTTGATCTTTCACATTATCAAGCGAGTTATGACGTCCAGAAGAAATGGGTTGCTGCACCAACTCCAGAGGTTCAAAATCTCATCCCACCAATTCGTAAGCATAGCTATGCCCCTGACATTGAACCGTCCACCCTTATAAACGATGAAGCTATGTTCCAAGCCCTAACTGGGATCGACTGGACAACTATTGACTTCCAGCCGCTGGGTAGAGACGAAGATGAGGAAACGGTGCAAGATGATCCACAACCGTCAGGCCAAGCTGGAGACGAATCATGATCCGGAGGCCGGTTTAGTCTTCCTCGTGCTGCAATGCTTATCAAGAAACAATTATCCTTTTGAGCACTGAAATGCCTCGTAATAGGCTAGTTAAAACACTTGGTCTGCTATGCCATCGTGCATGTTTATGTGTGCCTGACATTTGTTAATCCGCCATGCTTAAGACATATGATGCGCATAATCCATATTTATTTACTCAAGCTATTCCTGGACACAAGAAGTAAATAGTGTCCTGGCGGTTTACCGCCGGACGGGTCATGATGCCCAAATATATAGCCGGGGTTTATAACCAAGGCTGTAAAAAGATGATCAAATATGAAAATAATTGATACCTGCGACCTTGAGTCATAATGTTGGCTGACCAACTGTTCTAGTGAGGGTAATAACCCTAACCCAGAGTATGAATAACTCCTGTCATATTATGCCGGTTTACGATAAAACCGTTCTGGGTTGTGATAAACACCGGTTTAGTCAATACTGGCGACTTTGAGTCGAAACCAGACCGGGTTAAAAAACTCCGGGTTATAAGTGATTATGTACTGACAACTTGTAGTTGACAACCTGGCCGGGTTGATGAACACCGGTTTATCAAAAAACATCATAAGTTTTGCCAAAAGAGAAAAAAAACTTAGCAAAAAGCAAATGAAAACTTGTAGTTGAGGCTTTTCACGGGCTGCCAGGCCCCTAATTCGAGGCTTTTCATGGGCTGCCAGACCACTGAGTTAAACCATTTTACAAAGCCTTTTAAGATGGTCCTCAATCCTTAACCAATCATCAATTTAACTTGACAAGTTCAGGGTCTTATCAGAGTAACTTGTCAAAGTTCGATGGGTCATACGAGGTTTACCTGGGCGGAGTGACTTACTTAAAAAGGTAGGCTAACCTGGGGTTTTAGGTGTATACACCAGGCTTCCAAGCCATGGCTTGATAGCCTATTACAAGTGTAGGTTATTTGTTCATTGCGACAACAAAGAATCCCCAAGTAACATTTTGAGCTGTGCTCAGTGGGTGCCTATGTTTGAGTTGTCGTTTTACAACACTCTCTTTGGCCCCGGAGTAATTTGGCTTTGAGCCGATCAAGAGGTGTGACTATGGTTCGGATACGACCAAGCCCCCAAGTGATGTTATGGCATTGCGTCGATCAAGAGGTGTAGCTATGGTTCGGATACGACCAAGCCCCCAAGTGATATTGTATAAAGCTTTGATAAGCTGAATCAAGGGGTAAACCGGACGCTACTTTATAAACAGAAGCCCCATGTAACCCCACATGATGTAAGAAAAACAACAGATACCCCGCTTTAGGTGAGGTTCCGGTTTATTTTATTGATCATAATATATACATTGTCATAACTATGTACAAAAGCAGAGCCTATGGCTCAAGTATAGTAGGGCCGAAGATGAGCGATATTCCACGACCGGTGGGTCTCCTCCTCCGATTTACGTGAGTCTTTGCGCTCTCGAACATCGATTAGGTAGTATGACCCATTGTGCAGATTCTTACTGACCACAAAGGGTCCTTCCTAAGGGGGGATAACTTGTGCATATCCGTCTGATCCTGGATGAGTCGGAGCACTAGATCGCCTTCTTGAAAAGTTCTGGTTCTAACCCGGCGGCTGTGATAACACCGCAGATCTTGCTGATAAATCGCCGAACAGGCTGCTGCAATGTCTCGCTCCTCATCTAACAGGTCAAATGCCTCTTGTTGTGCCTTCTCATTGTCAGCTTCGACGTATGCCGCCACACGAGGCGAATCATGACGGATATCGCTAGGGAGAACCGCCTCCACTACATAAACCATGAAGAAAGGAGTATAACCCGTAGATCTGTTGGCCGTGGTATTGATGCTCCATAACACGGAAGGTAACTCCTCCACCCAACAACCCGGCATCCGCTGGAAAGGAACCATAAGCCGGGTTTGATGCCTCTCAAGATCTATTGATTGGCCCTCTCCGCTTGACCATTGGACTAGGGGTGAGCCAAGGATGATACGTCAAGCTGGATGTGCTCGCGTTGACAGAACTCGTTCATGGCACCTTTTGACAGATTGGTACCATTATCTGTTATAATGCTGTGTGGAAAACCAAACCGGAAAATCACCTTTTTGATGAATTGAACCGTCGTATCCGCATCACACTTACTGACCGGCTCTGCCTCCACCCACTTAGTTAACTTATCAACCGCCACCAAATGGTGGGTCTTCTTGTCCTTGGATCTCTTGAAGGGCCCAACCATATCCAGCCCCCAAGTTGCAAACGGCCAAGTGATTGGAATCATCCTCAATTCTTGAGCCGGTACATGAGCGCGTCGTGAGAACTTTTGACATCCATCACACCTTTTGACCAAGTCCTCGGCATCAGCATGAAATGTTAACCAATAAAAACCATGACGAAACGCCTTGGCCACCAGAGATTTTGAACTGGCGTGGTGACCACAATCTCCTTCGTGGATCTCACGCAAAATTTCATGACCTTCTTCAGGAGACACACAACGTTGAAACGCCCCTGTCACACTGCAATGATGTAACTCTCCATTGATAATAGTCATGGACTTGGACCGCCGAATTATCTGCCTGGCCAAAGATTCCTCCTCTGGTAACTCGCCCCGGTTCATATACGCCAAATATGGAACCGTCCAATCCGGAATAATATGAAGAGCCGCCACCAACTGAGCCTTCAGATCAGGAATAGCCAAATCCTCTTCACCAGGGAGCTTGAAGGATGGATTATGCAGCACATCCAGGAAGACATTAGGTGGAATTGTTTTACGTTGGGAACCCAAGCGGCTTAAAGCATCCGCCACTTCATTCTTCCGCCGGTCCACATGATCCACCTGATAACCTTTGAAGTGACCTGCAACAATATCCACCTCACGACGATATGCCTCCATGAGTGGGTCCTTGGAGTCCCAAGTGCCGGACACTTGTTGATCCACCAGGTCCGAGTCACCGAAGCACTTAACTCGGCTTAGGTTCACCTCCTTAGCAATCCGAAGACCATGGAGTAAGCCTCATATTCAGCTGCATTGTTAGTGCAAGGGAACATTAAACAGAGAACATAACAAAACTTATCACCTCGTGGAGAAGTTAATACGACTCCAGCCCCTGAGCCCTCCAATTGCCTGGACCCATCAAAATGAATAGTCCAATAAGTGTGATCCGGCTTCTCTTCTGGCACTTGTAGTTCTATCCAATCATTGATGAAATCCACAAGTGCCTGAGATTTGATCGCCGTTCGGGGTATGTATTTAACTCGTGAGGCCCAAGCTCAATAGCCCACTTAGCAATCTGAGCAGTTGCTTCCCTGTTCTGGATTATATCCCCCAAAGGAGCAGAGCTGACCACTGTGATGGGATGACCTTGGAAATATTGCTTAAGCTTCCGGCTTGCCATGAAAACTCCATACACCAGCTTCTGCCAATGCGGGTTCCTTTGCTTGGATCCAATAAGTACCTCACTGATATAATAAACCGGCTGTTGAACCGGGTATTCCTTTCCGGCCTCCTTGTGCTCCACCACAATAGCTACGCTAACAGCCCGGGCATTAGCTGCCACATATAGCAATAATGGCTCTTTGTCAACAGGAGCAGCAAGAACCGGTGGGTTAGCCAGCTGCCGCTTTAAGTCCTCAAATGCTTCATTGGCGGCGTCACTCCAGACGAAGTTATCCGTTTTCTTCAGCATCTGATATAAAGGGATAGCCTTCTCCCCAAGGCGACTGATAAACCGGCTCAACGCCGGCCGGCCAGGCGTTGAACATCATTAATACACTTTGGTTTAGCCAAAGAAGTTATAGCCTTGATTTTCTCCGGATTAGCTTCGATGCCTCTGTTAGATACTAGAAAACCCAAGAGCTTGCCTACTGGTACACCAAAAACACACTTGGCCGGATTGAGCATCATTTTATAAACCCGTAGGTTATCAAAGGTCTCCTTCAAGTCGTTTATCAACGTCTCCTTCTGTCTAGATTTTACCACAATATCATCCACATAAGCATGAACATTGCGGACGATCTGATCATGAAGACAATTCTGCACACAGCGCTGATAAGTTGCCTGGGCACTCTTGAGCCCAAAGGGCATAGGAACATAGCAGAAGGCTCCAAAGGGAGTTATGAAGGTTGTCTTTTCCTGGTCCTTAACTGCCATTTTGATCTGATGATAACCAGAATATGCATCTAGAAAGCTCAAACGCTCGCAATCCGCCGTAGCATCAATGATTTGATCAATACGCGGGAGGGCAAAAGGATCTGCTGGGCAAGCCTTGTTGAGATCTGTATAGTCCACACACATACGCCAAGTGTCATTCTTCTTAAGTACTAGCACCAGATTAGCCAACCACTCAGGATGAAACACTTCGATGATAAACCCGGCCGCCAAGAGCCTAGCTACCTCCTCACCAATAGCTTTGCGTCTTTCTTCATTGAACCGGCGCAGAAATTGCTTGACCGGTTTAAACTTGGGATCAACATTAAGTGTGTGCTCATCGAGTTCCCTCGGTACACCTGGCATGTCAGAAGGCTTCCACGCAAAGATGTCCCGGTTCTCACGGATGAACTCGATGAGCGCGCTTTCCTATTTCGGATCCAATTTAGTGCTGATGCTAAACTGCTTGGATGAATCACTAGGAACGAAATCAACAAGCTTATTCTCATCAGCCGATTTAAATTTCAAGGCCGGTTCATGCTCCGTAGTTGGCTTTTTCAAAGAAGTCATATCCACCGGATTAACATTGTCCTTGTAGAACTTCAACTCTTCTGTTGCACAAACCGACTCAGCATATGCCGCATCACCTTCTTCACATTCCAAAGCGATCTTGCGGCTCCCGTGCACTGTGATAGTCCCCTTATGACCCGGCATCTTGAGCCGCAGATAGACATAATAGGGTCTTGCCATAAATTTAGCATAAGCCGGCCGTCCAAACAGGGCATGATATGGGCTTTGGATTTTCACCACCTCGAAGGTCAACATCTTCGATCTTGAATCATGTTCATCATCGAAAGCAACCTCCAGAGCTATCTTACCAACTGGATATGCCGATTTACCAGGCACCACACCATGAAAGACCGTGTTGGACGGTTTAAGATTTTTATCCGTTAACCCCATGCGACGGAAAGTTTCATAGTAGAGGATGTTAATACTACTCCCCCCGTCCATGAGTACCTTGGTGAACTTATAAACTCCCACCTGAGGTGCCACCACCAACGCCAGATGACTCGGATTATCAACCCGGGGTGGATGATCCTCCTGACTCCACACAATGGGCTATTCAGACCAACATAAATAACGGGCACCGCCGGTTCAATAGAGTTCACTGCCCTTTTATGAAGCTTCTGATCACGCTTGTCCAGGCCAGTGGTGAAGACATGATACTGCCCGCCATTCAACTGCTTCGGGTTGCTCTGGTACCCCGACTACTACTGCTGCTGATTTCCTTGATGATTATAACCACCTTGGCTGCCCTGATTGCCTTGACTGCCATGCCCACTCTGATTACCGTGAAAACCTGAACCAGAACTGCCTCCGCCGTAACCCGGCCCAGGAGATTCGGGGAACCGCCACCCAGTCCATGATCATACCCAAAAAATCGAAATTTTTGAACTCCTGCATGATATAACAATCTTTCAATAGGTGTGTGTCCGGTTTCTCCTGCGACCCGTGCTTTGGGCAAGGCTGGTTTAACAGATAAGACAGGCGCTCCGGATTAGGGCTTGGTCCTCCACTACGCCGGGGCGGTTTACCTTTACACCGCTGGCCCTTGTCCTGCGCGTTTGTATTTTCCACAAAGTCTAAACTGTTATCCGCTTTACGCTTACCGCTATTTCCATGACCCGTCGGGTTATGTTGCTGCCCCTTGGTGTTGCTGCTCTTCTTTCCCTTCCCTGTCTTATCATCGTCAGACTCGGGATCCTTGGTACTATCAGAGTCGGCATACTTCACCAAAGCGGCCATGAGAGTCCCCATGTCATTGCAGTGACGTTTGAGCCGTCCCAACTTCAACTTCAGAGGTGCAAACCGGCAATTGCCTTCCAATGTCAAAACTGCTGTATCAGTGTTAATGCGGTCCGATGAATGCAAAATCTCCGAAACCCGGTGCACCCAATGGGTTGTCGATTCTCCTTCCTCGTGGACACAGGCAGCTAAGTCCACAATTGACATGGGTTGCTTGCATGTATCCTTGAAATTCTGGATGAACCGGGCCCTTAGTTCGGCCCATGACCCAATGGAGTTAGCTGGCAAGTTTTTCAACCAAGTGCGAGCCGTTCCTTCGAACATCATGGTAAAGTATTTAGCGCACGCCGCATCGTCCACATCCAGCATCTCCATTGCCATTTCATAACTTTCAACCCATAACTCGGGGATAAATCGGCGGTGTAATTCGACACTTTTCGTGGGCCTTCAAATCCTTGGGTAGGCGCACGTTGTGCAGCGTTGGGACAAGGCATGGTACTCCCAAAGAGCTAGAGGTAACTCCTGGTTCCACCGACGTGGTTGGACAAACCGGAGTAAGTTGGTGGGCCTCATGCTGTGCTGCTATCTCGGCCTCTCGACGAGCTCTAGCGCGATCCACCACATCCTGAGCATCACCGCCACCACCCGCCGGGTTATGGCCACGGGGCGGATCACGGTTTCGCGCATTGCTTGACACGGCCGATTCATTAATATGCCTGTTGTAGCTCCGGCTTGGGCGAGGAGTAGAATGGATCCTGTCGCGACTATATGGATAAGCCTGTTGCTGAACCAAAGTCGTCTGAAGAAGCTCCCTAGCTCGTCGCGTCTCGACCGCCACCGGAGACTCGCCTTTCATCGGGAGGGCCGCCAGCCGTGAAGCGGCAGTGACAATGTTGTCCATCGGGTTAGAGTAATGACCCGGTGGTGTTGGGACATGCTGTGTCGAAACGTTGTTCTGGTGAGGCGGATCGACCAAATGTGGCGGAATCGGTGCCCCCGCTCCAGGTGCCTCTGCCCGGTTTACCACCGGCGGATTACTGGTCCCTACTCCTGGGGTATTAAAGAGGTTCCTGGCCTCATAAACCGGCGGCAAGCGAGACCGGTACCTCCTCTTCAGGACATCGTTTGATGCACTCTGATCCAACATAAGCCGATAGGCCTGTGCATCCAACGCGGCCCGCTCTGCAGTCATCCTGGCATCCTCTGCTGCCAAATTGGCCTTGGCCTGTGTTATCTGATCCTTCACCTTTGCAATCTCCGCAGTGTGCTCATCCGGATTCGCCAGATTAACCTCTGCCATCAGTGTGGCCAAAGCGTCGAACAAATCAGATAAAACCTGAGCCGGCGGTCGCACAGGCCCTCCTGCCCCGGCCGCCGTCGCTGCTGCTGATCCGGAGATCATTGCCGCCGCGGTCGAAGAGCGGAGCACTGGCTGTGTACCGGCCATGAAGATCGCAACCCGGTTTGGCAGATCAAAGGGGTCCGGAATACTGTCGCCATCGGAACAGCCCCCAATCCGGCCATCTTGCAACTGGTACAATGACTCGGTCTCTCCGGTCGATGACTCGTCGCCGGAATAAACTACGGTTTCACCACCAGATTCCGATCTATCCTCAGATTCCCCTTCATGGATGACTCCCACGAAGGCATGCTTCATGACAGGCTTAACTCGGGCAGATCTCGCATGTTGAGCCGTCTCGACGAGGTCGGTGCAGATGTCCAGCTCAGGGCCCGGTTCGCCAATCTTGCCAATGAAAACGTGTATGCCGCCGAAGGGGACCCGGTACCCGTACTCGATTGGGCCGGCCTCGGGGCCCCAGCCTGCATCGTCGATGTAGAGCTTGCCACGACGACTCTTGGTCATCCGGCCCATAGTGTAGCCCTTGAGTCCTTCGAAGCTGCCCTCTAAGAACTCGAAACCATCGTGCGATAGCCCCACGGTGGGCGCCAATTGTCGGTTTTGTCACGGCAGATGTCCTAAGGAAAGGACTTAGTCGTGGAGCCATCGCTACGGGTTAGCTTAAAGGGGTTAAAGCGGACAAGGGACATAGAGAGTTTGTACTGGTTCGGCCCCTTGCAGTGAAGGTAAAAGCCTAATCCAGTTGTTGTGGTATTGCTAGGGTTTCGTTGACCAAGGAGTGAATACGCTTTGCCTGAGTCTTGAGTTGTTGTCTGTCTTTCTAAACCGCCGCCGGGTCGTCCCCTTATATACATGGGTTGACGACTGTCGATTTACAGAATCCAGAAGCTGGCTCATAAACGTGTCCGGCTCGGTCTCTGCTCTTTCTATCTTACAACACAAGTTTACATATCAATACCGGTTTATGTCTACAGGCCTTAAACCGGCTTTGGGCCCTGGGCCTTCATAAAGCATCACCTTCTTTGTCTTCATGGGCTTTAGATATAGTGAACCACTATGGGGTTAACCCGGCCTCTCCTGGCCGGTTTACGGCCAGTAGTAATGTCCCCAAAAATCATGGTGGCTCTGCCAAGCCCAGAAGCACTCTCAAGCCACTCGATGTAGAAGAACGAGTGTGCCTGTCGGTGTCAAAACCGGCGGATCTCGGGTAGGGGGTCCCGAACTGTGCGTCTAGGAGGATGGTAACAGGAGACAAGGGACACGATGTGTTTACCCAGGTTCGGGCCCTCTCGATGGAGGTAATACCCTACTCCTGTTTGATTAATATTGATGATATGGGTAGTACAAGAGTAGATCTACCACGAGATCAAGGAGGCTAAACCCTAGAAGCTAGCCTATGGTATGCTTGTTGTTCTGTCCTACAGACTAAAACCCTCCGGTTTATATAGACACCGGAGAGGGTTAGGGTTACACAGAGTCGGTTACAATGGTAGGAGATCTACATATCCGCATCTCCAAGCTTGCCTTCCACGCCAACGAAAGTCCCTTCCGGACACGGGACGAAGTCTTCAATCTTGTATCTTCATAGTTCAGGAGTCTGGCTGAAGGCATAGTCCGGCTATCCGGACACCCCCTAATCCAGGACTCCCTCAAATGTCAGTGTCAAAACCGGCGGATCTCGGGTAGGGGGTCCCGAACTGTGCATCTAGGCGGATGGTAACAGGAGACAAGGGGCACGATGTTTTTACCCAGGTTCAGGCCCTCTCGATGGAGGTAAAACCCTACTCCTGCTTGATTAATATTGATGATATGGGTAGAACAAGAGTAGATCTACCACGAGATCAAGGAGGCTAAGCCCTAGAAGCTAGACTATGGTATGATTGTTGTTCTGTCCTATGGACAAAAACCCTCCGGTTTATATAGACATCGGAGAGGGTTAGGGTTACACAGAGTCGGTTACAATGGTAGGAGATCTACATATCCGCATCGCCAAGCTTGCCTTCCACGCCAAGGAAAGTCCCTTCCGGACACGAGACGAAGTCTTCAATCTTGTATCTTCATAGTCCAGGAGTCTGGCTGAAGGTATAGTCCGGCTATCCGGACACCGCCTAATCCAGGACTCCCTCAGTAACCCCTGAACCAGGCTTCAATGACGACGAGTCCGGCGCGCAGATTGTTTTCGGCATTGCAAGGCGGGTTCCTCCTCCAAGTACTTCATAGAAGATTTTGAACACAAAGGATAGTTTCTGGCTCTGTAAAAGAAGTTTCCACATATCGCCGTAGAGAGAATAATAATTACACAAATCTAATCTGCCGACGTATTCCGTAGCGTGACATCACACTACGGCCAAGCCTTTATTCGAATCGTTTTTACTCCCCCACCTCAGCGCGTTTCACAAGGTGGTTTCCTTGGCACGTCTTGTCAAAGCAGAGATCGTGTCCCCTTTATTTACGGGATTCTCATCAATACGGACGTGGGTAACCCAACCGCGCCATTGATTGCGGCGCTTGGGAGATAAGCGAGTTTTATTAGGCTGGTGGGGACGCATAGCCGCATCCGCCCATATAAGGGGATAAGGACCCACTTTTTCACCTACACCTTCTTCCTCCTTTGCCTATCCATCTTTCGCGCACTTGAGCTCAAGCGCCCAAGTCCGCACATCCCACCTCGACCTTCTCTAGCCATGTCCGGAGCGGGAGGCAAGCGGATGGTCTCCTCCGTCACAGAGGGACACATCAAAAAACTGAGGAAGGCCGTATACTTGTCTGACGACATTGCGCACCGGCTTCCCGAAGAGGGGCAGCTCCTCCCCACCCCAAGGCCCCATGAGAGGGTAGTGTTCCTTCCCCACTTCCTCCGCGGACTGGGCTTTCCTCTCCACCCATTCATCCGGGGGCTCATGTTCTACTATGGCCTGGATTTCCACGATCTGGCCCCGAACTTCGTCCTCAACATCTCGGCGTTTATCGTCGTGTGCGAGGCTTTCCTCTGCATCCGCCCCCATTTCGGCCTATGGCTCAAGACCTTCAACGTCAAGCCAAAGGTGGTGCGCGACAACCAGGCGGAGTGCGGAGGTGCCATGGCGGGCAAGATGGCCAACGTCCTATGGCTCGAGGGCTCCTTTGTGGAGACCATGAAGGGGTGGCAATCGGGGTGGTTTTACATCACCGAGCCGCGTGACCCTGAGTGGGTCGCAGCCCCCGAGTTCCGGTCTGGACCCCCTACGCGGCTCACGTCCTGGAAAGAGACGGGCATGTCGTGGGGCAACAAAGGAGAGGTGACTAGACTGCAAACATGCATCCAAACCCTGGTGAACAAGCAGCTCAAGCTTGTCAACGTAGTCCAGGTTATGCTCATCCGTCGGATCCTCTCATGTCAACAACGGGCTTTCAACCTGTGGGAGTTCGACCCGGCGCAGCACCAAACTCTGAGCAGGCTCTTCGACACGACGTACGAAGATGCCTGGAAGGTGCTATTCAAGGGTGCCGAGGCTCCCTCATCTGCTTCCGAGGACCGCGGATTCAGCACGCAGCATTATGCTAGTGCGGTAAGCTATTTCTACCTTTTACAGGGTATTAGTTTTTCATAGTTTGACTCTATGCAGGATCTAAGCTCCCTTACCTTTGACAGGATTGGCAGGCGAAGTCCGGACAGATTGACTGTCCGGCTCCTTTGCCCGAAGACCCAGCCGATGCTCGCTTGGCGAAGCTGCTGGTTCCGGCACCCTATGTGGTGCCGGAGAAGAAGGCCAAGAAGAAGGCCACAGGGACTCGAAAGAGTGCCCGGCACCTGGATGTGTCAGATTCATCATCCGACGAATCCGAGACGCGCTCCTCCCATGAAGACGAGGAGGAGGAAGAAGAAACCTCTCCCCCTCCAGCGGGGGGAGGAAAGAAAAGGAAGGTCGCCCCAACAAGGGAGGCCGAAGGGTCCAAGAAGGGGAAGACCCTTCCTCCGGACTACTCCACCGACGCCGATGACGGCGAAGAGGAGTGGCCACACAAGGCCAAGCGCCCGGCGAAATCGTAAGTATCCAAATACCAGAGTAATTCATAGTATTCCTTTATTGCACAGCCTTTCCTTATGTCGAATATGATTATGCAGTCCGCCCAAGACCGGGCTCGACAAGTCGTCGAGCGGCTCCCTGGATTCATCGGATGTGAATTCACTTCCAGCGGCTACCTCCCCCCGCCCTATGGACAACGCCGAAGTGTTGTCCCAACAGGTTCCAAGTCAGGAGGAGGTGATTCCGGAGGCGCCGCAAGGCGACCTCCCGGATTCCAGGAGTAAAGGGGATAGATCCCCCAAGGGCTCGGCGTCTGGCTTTGAGCCGGACTCCGTGTCGGAACCTTCAACTGTTCCGGACTCCAGTAGGCAGCCTCCTTCCAAGAGGAGCAAGCCTACCGAGCCGGCGGCATCCGTCCAACCGGAGGTACCAGACAATTTGCTGGAGGTGCTTAACGGCGCCTCCATCGACGAGGAGCACCGCACTGTTATGAGTGCGGTGATCCAGAAGGTTCAGTCCGCCAAGAGCGGACTGACTGAAGCTTGTGCCAACCTTTTAATAGGCTTTGAGGTAAGTAAAGAATATGTAAAAAATATTACTCCATAGACAGTAGCCCCTGATGCTCTGTTTGGTGTTCGGAAAGAAAAGCCATATAGAGGATCTAATAAAATACGCAGGAGTCTAACAAAAAATGAGTCAATATGCGTATGCAGGCTTTGCTGCTAGCGTCCGCCGCACTGACTGCGGAGGTGGGTACGCTGAGGCGGGACCTCGATCGGTCTGAGCAAGAGCTCGGCCTTGCCAAGCGGTAGCTCGAGGAGAAGGAAGGTAAGAGATACCTTATTGAAATATATAAAAAGTGCAACTGCAAAAAAAATGACAGGATTAACGTGGCTATTGTAGGGGACACGTCTGAGGTGGCGACCCTTAAGCAAGCGCTGTCCGAGGCCGAGAAGAGAGCGGCCACGGAGTGCACCGAGTGGGAGAAGTATGAGGCCCAGGTTGGCGAGGTGCGGCAAGAGCTCTAGGCTCTCATGAAAAAACATGAGAGTTTGGAGCTTGACTCAAAGACGCGAGCGTTCGAGCTTGCGGCGGCTATTGAAAATGCCAAGTCTGCCAAGGCCGAATCCTAGAAGGCCCTCGAGGAGTTGGATGCGGTGAAAAAGATAGCGGCGGGTAAGGCATTCTTTATGCAAAGCAAACATGTAAAAGTGAGTTACTTGTTACTTACCCGAATCCGGAGCTCTCCAGGAGCATTCGCAGATTTACCCCGTAGCGTGTCTGATGCCGCCGCATTCTACCGAGCCGAGGAGGGCAGCTCGACGGAGAAGGTGTTCTGGTCTCAATATGCTGAGGCCGGACACCCTGTGCCCCTGAGCGACCAGCTGAAGCAACTGGTCGTGCTCCACAAGGTGGCCGAACAGGCCATGAAGTGCCTCATAGTTCAGCTGTGGCCTGGAGAGGCTCTGCCTGGGAGCTACTTCGGGCTGGTGCGGCGGCTGGTGGAGGCCTGTCCAAGGCTCGAAGTCATCAAGCGCTCTGTCTGCATCGAAGGTGCCCGTAGGGCCCTTGCCCGCGCTAAGGTGCACTGGGGCAAGTTGGATGCTGAGAAGCTTGTGAAGGACGGGCCACCACCGGGGAAAGAGCATCGCAAGCCCGAGATGTATTATAAGGACGTTCTGAAGGGTGCCCGCCTTATGGCGGATGAATGTTCCAGGGATGTAATTTTTGAGTAAACTCGCTCGTTTTGTCCTGTGCGCTGAAAACTTGTTCATATGCGCTAAGCAATGCTTTTGGAATTTAAAATATTACCTTCTGTGCGGCCGTTTATCAAATTTGAGAGATGGTGAGTCGTCGGCTTCTGCCCCCATGCCACTAGTGCTGGGGTGTTCGGGATAAACCTGAGCGCTCTTTTCCCCATGTTTGGGTCCTTCGAGGGAGGCGCTTAGCACAACGGACAAGGAAATCGGACTATAATGCTTGAACACTCTCACTTAGCCATAGAATTCTATAATTTTAAATTTCGGCGAAGCCCCTAGTATTCGGAAGACCGAGTTCGGGGCGCTATCCACGCCTTGGTCGGACACGGCCGACTCCTCGCTCTAAGCGGCATAAGTATTTAGGGACTCGAAAAACCTCTCGAACAGCGACCAGCTCTCGCTTCATCATGACAGTCAGTTTTAGCCTTCTCTACTGAGGTGCTCAGCCCAGCTCAACTAGGGCACAATCGCAGTAGTTCTCCTAGTGCTACCTTAGCCGATATAGCGGAACGTAAGGCACCAAAACATAGGAGCCGGGCAAACCCAACTATTGACCCAAGACATGATTCAGAGCCGATGCATATAATGCTTTAAGTCCAGGGTGCCGCACTTGTTAAAGTGTTCGAACTTCTCACACCATATTGAGGGGTACTGAAGCCCCTGGCGTATTGGCCGTACCAAAGTGTACGGTTGCAACATGTCGTTAATGAACATATACTTGTAAAAAAAGTAATGCAAAAATAGACAGAAGCTATGCATTGTTTGTTAAAAGGGCTGCGATCAAGGCAGAACGATACAAATAACGCGATAAGCAAAAGGTTGGACTATTTAACATGTCCGTTCCAGGGGCAGGCTGCGGAATGGTATGCGAAACAGGTATACTGCTCGTGATAGAGACCACCTGGGAATTCTGTAATGCGGCGTGGCTTGTCTGCTTCCCTGGTTCTTGCATCGTTTGTGCGGCAATTGTACTGCCAGACAGGGCTTCCGAAGAATGGAGTCCTGAAAGTAAGAGAAAATTAAAAAATCGGCAACCCCTAGTGCGGTTTAAGCCGTGTTTCGGGCGTGCCATGATGGTGCCCCTCCCCCGTGCCCATGGTATTTCAAGAGCGTAGTTATGTACGCGAAGCACTGGTTTCGCATTTTTCGCGGGGGCTGGGGTTGGGGCCGCATTGCTACGCCTGCTCGGAACGTGCCAGGCGGTCTTGTTGTAGGTTACTCCGGGCGCGCTTGACGGTGTCCGGACGTTTAATGGCCGGACTGGAGAATTGACTTGAGAGGCTGCTTTGTACTTCCGCTGCGAGGGCCGCCGTGTGCTCCTCCGTTCGGAGGGAGCGTTCGGTGTTTCCATTGACCGTAATTACACCTCGAGGGCCTGGCATCTTGAGCTTAAGGTATGCGTAGTGCGGTACCGCATTGAACTTGGCGAATGCGGTTCGCCCGAGCAGTGCGTGATAGCCACTGCGGAACGGGACTATGTCGAAGATTAACTCCTCGCTTCGGAAATTATCCGGAGATCCGAAGACCACTTCAAGTGTAACTGAGCCTGTACAGTTGGCCTCTACACCTGGTATGACGCCTTTAAAGGCCGTTTTGGTGGGCTTAATCCTCGAGGGATCTATGCCCATTTTCCGCACTTTATCCTGGTAAAGCAGGTTCAGGCTGCTGCCGCCATCCATAAGGACTCTATTGAGATGAAATCCGTCAATAATTGGGTCTAGAACCAATGTGGCGAATCCGCCATGACGGATGCTAGTGGGGTGGTCCCTTCGATCAAAGGTGATCGGGCAGGAGGACCATGGGTTGAACTTTGGGGCGACTGGCTCCATCGCGTATACGTCCCTTAACGCGCGCTTCCGCTCCCTCTTGGGGATGTGGGTTTCGTATATCATGTTCACCATCCGCACTTGTGGGGGAAAACCCTTCTGTCCACTATTGTTCGGCGGCCGGGGCTCTTCATCGTCATCGCTATGCAACCCCTTGTCTTTGTTTTTGGCATTTAACTTGCCTGCCTGCTTGAACACCCAACAGTCCCTGTTGGTGTGATTGGCTGGCTTTTCGGGGGTGCCATGTATCTGGCACAAGCGGTCGAGTATTTGGTCCAAACTGGACGGGCCCTGAGTATTTCTTTTGAATGGCTTTTTCCGCTGACCGGATTTATAGCCTCTGAATCCGGCATTAACTGCCGTATCCTCAACATTGTCGCCGTTAATGCGGCACTTTTGCTTGTTGCGACGCGACCTGCCACTACTGTCTCTGGTATCCGAATTACCAGGGTTCTTGGTCATATTGTTGCTACGAGCAAGCCAGCTGTCTTCTCCCGCACAAAAGCGGGTCATGAGTGTCGTGAGTGCTGCCATAGATTTCGGCTTTTCCTGTCCAAGGTGCCGGGCAAGCCACTCATCACGGATATTGTGCTTGAAGGCTGCTAGGGCCTCTGCGTTCGGACAGTCGACTATTTGATTTTTCTTTGTTAGGAACCGTGTCCACAATTGCCTGGCCGATTCCTCTGGCTGCTGAATTATGTGGCTTAGGTCATCGGCGTCTGGTGGTCGCACATAAGTGCCCTGGAAATTGTCGAGGAATGCGGCTTCCAGGTCCTCCCAACAACCGATTGATTCTGCTGGCAAGCTGTTAAGCCAATGTCGAGCTGGTCCCTTAAGTTTGAGCGGGAGGTATTTGATGGCATGTAGATCATCGCCGCGGGCCATGTGGATATGAAGGAGATAATCCTCGATCCATACCACAGGATCTGTTGTGCCATCATATGATTCGATGTTCACGGGTTTGAAACGCTCAATGATTTGATGATCCATTACTTCATCTGTGAAGCATAGTGGGTGTGCGGCGCCTCTGTATTGGGCTATATCACAACGTAGCTCGAACAAGCTTTGTCTATTGTGTTCGGCCCGGCCGGATTTACAATATCAGGAGTGACGATCACCGTCACGTGCCGTGGGGCGCCGCGCGATCCGTAGATCGATCTTGTTTTCCTTGCCTTGTCCTCCAATATATCTCGCAGGTCTGGCGCATTTTCCCGTGTCTTGGTATGTTTTGAGCGGCGCCGGGGTGCGGCTTGAGTGGAGGGCCGAAAGGCCTCTCTGTCGCGGCCACGAGGTGGCCGGTCGGCCGTATCATGCACTGGTGATGTAGGTTTAGGTGCTTCCTCCTCTAATCGGGGTAGCAACCTGCGCTTTGGGTAGCTCTTGGAGGGGCGTTCGAGTTCATACTCTTCGGCCGTAAGGAGTTCAATCCATCTGTCGGCTAGCAAATCTTGATCAGCTCTAAGCTGTTGCTGTTTTTTCTTGAGGCTGCTTGCCGTGGCCATAAGCCTGCGTTTGAAACGCTCTTGCTCGACGGGATCCTCTGGCACGACGAATTCGTCGTCGTCGAGGCTTGCCTCGTCTTCGGAGGGAGGCATATAATTATCGTCCTCGACTTCTCTGTCTGTCGATCTCTCATGAGGGATGGCTTCTCCATCCTGCTGTGCTGAATCTTGCTGGAGGGGGTTTTCTTCGGCACTGTCCAGAGTGTTATTATCTCCCGTGCCGGAATCACCATTTTTGCTTTGGCGGGATTTGGAGCGGCGCCGCTGACGCTGGCGCTTAGGCTGTTTCTTGGAGGGGTCATCCTCCGCTGTTCCATCGCCATCTCCTTCTTTAGGGGTGTCCACCATGTATATGTCATACGACAAGCTAGCTTTCCAGTGCCCTATAGGCGCTGGTTCTTGATCGTCTCCTGCATCGACGTCCATACCGCCGATGTCTTCGGAGTCGAAGTCGAGCATGTCGGTTAAATCGTTGACAGTGGCTACAATGTGGGTGGTGCGTGGGCTTTGGATTTCTTCATCGTCCATATCCCAACCTTGCTGACCGTAGTCCGGCCAGGGCTCTCCTGATAAAGAGAGAGACTCTAGTGACTTCAGAATATCGCCGAAGGGCGAGTGCTGAAAGATGTCCGCGGCGGTGAACTCCATGATCGGCGCCCAATCGGATTCGATCGGCAGGGGCGCGGAGGGCTCGGAGTCCGGCTCCTTGGAGTCACGAGCCTCGCGGAGGGCAGGGCTGGTGTTCGGCTCGATCGCCGTAGATATGGCAGCCCCTGAGGCGGCGTCCAACCACCCATCCTCGATCGGCGCAGTTGGCTCCGAATTAAGGGTCGGAGCCGATGCGAGTGCGGCCTCTAGGGCACTGTTCGGTGGGAGAGCTAGATCATGCCCATCGTGACAGTGCGGCGCGCTCGGCTGTGGTTCGAATCCGTCGAAGATCAAGTCCTCGCGGACGTCAGCCGTGTAGTTTAAACTTCCAAACCTGACCTGATGGCCAGGGGTGTAACTTTCGATCTGCTCCAGATGGCCAAGCGAGTTGGCCCGCAGTGCGAAGCCGCCGAAGACGAAGATCTGTCGGGGGAGAAAGGTCTCACCCTGGACTGCATCTCTATTGATGATCGGAGGAGCCATCGGGCCTAAAAGTGACGACACAGAGGAACTCTCAATGAAAGCACCAATGTCGGTGTCAAAACCGGCGGATCTCGGGTAGGGGGTCACGAACAGTGCGTCTAGGCGGATGGTAACAGGAGACAAGGGACACGATGTTTTTACCCAGGTTCGGGCCCTCTCGATGGAGGTAAAACCCTACTCCTGCTTGATTAATATTGATGATATGGGTAGTACAAGAGTAGATCTACCACGAGATCAAGGAGGCTAAACCCTAGAAGCTAGCCTATGGTATGATTGTTGTTCTGTCCTACGGACTAAAACCCTCCGGTTTATATAGACACCAGAGAGGGTTAGGGTTACACAGACTCGGTTACAATGGTAGGAGATCTACATATCCGCATCGCCAAGTTTGCCTTGCACGCCAAGGGAAGTCCCTTCCAGACACGGGACGAAGTCTTCAATCTTGTATCTTCATAGTCTAGGAGTCTGGCTGAAGGTATAGTCCGGCTATCCGGACACACCCTAATCTAGGACTCCCTCAGTGCCCTCGTACACCGCAGGAAGCCGTAAGCCAACAACGACCGTACCGTCCTCCATGGGGTGGACAAAGGCCAGGGGCCCGTCCTGACATGGTGTTGATGGAGGCCGCCGGTGGGAGCGTGGTGAGGACGATGTTAGAGTGTAGAGAGGCCGGCGATGAACACATAGCGGCATGCATACTCCTCGCCACCATGGCACACGCGTGCCGACACATCCTCCACGTGATGGACATAGTCAATGGTGCAAAGCGGCAAGGGAGTGGAGGGAGTCTACTGACGGGCATGGGGGGTAAGGAGACAGAGAAACTGACCACCTATGAAGCCTCTCAACCAACTCGGGTGGCTGATAACCCACAAGTATAGGGGATATCAAAAGTTTTCGAAGGTAGAGTATTCAACCCAAATTTATTGATTTGACACAAGGGGAGCCAAAGAATATTCTCAAGTATTAGCAGCCGAGTTGTCAATTCAACCACACCTGGATAACTTAATATCTGTAGCAAAGTATTTAGTAGCAAAGTAATATGATAGTAGTGGTAAAGGTAACAAAAGTAACGGAAGCAAAAGTAATATTTTTGGTATTTTGTAGTGATTGTAACAGTAGCAACGGGAAAGTAAATAAGCGAAGAACAATATGTGAAAAGCTCGTAGGCATTGGATCGGTGCAGAGAATTATGCCGGATGTGGTTTATCATGTAACAATCATAACATAGGGTGACACAGAACTAGCTCCAATTCATCAGTGTAATGTAGGCATGTATTCCGAATATAGTCATACGTGCTTATGGAAAAGAACTTGCATGACATCTTTTGTCCTACCCTCCCGTGGCAGCGGGGTCCTAATGGAAACTAAGGGATATTAAGGCCTCCTTTTAATAGAGTACCGGAACAAAGCGTTAGCACATAGTGAATACATGAACTCCTCGAACTACGATCATCACCGGGAGTGGTCCCGATTATTGTCACTTCGGGGTTGCCGGATCATAACACATAGTAGGTGACTATAGACTTGCAAGATAGGATCAGGAACTCACATATATTCATGAAAACATAATAGGTTCAGATCTGAAATCATGGCACTCGGGCCCTAGTGACAAGCATTAAGCATAGCAAAGTCATAGCAACATCAATCTCAGAACATAGTGGATACTAGGGATCAAACCCTAAAAAAACTAACTCGATTACATGATAGATCTCATCCAACCCATCACCGTCCAGCAAGCCTACGATGGAATTACTCACGCATGGCGGTGAGCATCATGAAATTGGTGATGGAGGATGGTTGATGATGACGACGGCGACGAATCCCCCTCTCCGGAGCCCCGAACGGACTCCAGATCAGCCCTCCCGAGAGGTTTTAGGGCTTGGCGGCGGCTCCGTATCGTAAAACGCGATGAATTCTTCTCTCTGGTTTTTTTCTCCCCGAAAGCAAATATATAGAGTTGGAGTTGAGGCCAGAGGAGCTCCAGGGGGCCCACGAGGTAGGGGGCGCGCCTGAGGGGGGAGGGCGCACCCCCCACCCTCATGGACAGGGTGTGGGCCCCCTGGTCTTCATCTTTTGCAAGGATTTTTTATTATTTCCAAATAGACGTTCCGTGAAGTTTCAGGTCATTCCGAGAACTTTTGTTTCTACACATAAATAACACCATGGAAAGTCTACTGAAAACAGTGTCAGTCCGGGTTAGTTCCATTCAAATCATGCAAGTTAGAGTCCAAAACAAGGGCAAAAATGTTTGGAAAAGTAAATACGACGGAGACGTATCAACTCCCCCAAGCTTAAACCTTTGCTTGTCCTCAAGCAATTCAGTTGATAAACTGAAAGTGATAAATAAAAACTTTTACAAACTCTGTTTGCTCTTGTTGTTGTAAATATGTAAAGCCAGCATCCAAGTTTTCAGCAAAGATCATGACTAACCACATTTGCAATAACTCTTAGGTCTCATGTTTACTCATATCAATGGCATAATCAACTAGCGAGCAATAATAATAAATCTCGGATGACAACACTTTCTCAAAACAATCATGATATGATATAACAAGATGGTTTCTCGCTAGCCCTTTCTGAGACCGCAAAACATAAATGGAGAGCACCTTTAAAGATCAAGGACTGACTAGACATTGTAATTCATGGTAAAAGAGATCCAGTCATAGTCATACCCAATATAAATTAATAGTAATGAATGCAAATGACAGCTGCGCTCTCCAGCTAGTGCTTTTTAATAAGAGGGTGACGACTCAACATAAAAGTAAATAGATAGGCCCTTCGCAGAGGGAAGCAGGGATTTGTCGAGGTGCCAGAGCTCGGTTTTGAAATAGATATAAATAATATTTTGAGCGGCATACTTTCATTGTCAACATAACAACCAAGAGATGGCGATATCTTCCATGCTACACACATTATAGGCGGTTCCCAAACAGAATGTTAAAGTTTATACTCCCCCTCCACCAACAAGCATCAATCCATGACTTGCTCGAAACAACGAGTGTCTCTAACTAGCAACAGTCCTAGGGGAGTTTTGTTTGCAATTATTTTGATTTAGTTTGCATAAAGCATGGGACTGGGCATCCCGGTGACCAGCCATTTTCTCATGAGTGAGGAGCGGAGTCCACTCCTCTTGAGAAAAACCCGCCTAACATGGAAGATAAGGGCAGCCCTAGTTGATACATGAGCTATTCGAGCATACAAAACAGAATGTTTATTTGAAGCTTTAGAGTTTGGCACATACAAATTTACTTGGAACGGCAGGTAGATACCGCATATAGGAAGGTATGGTGGACTCATATGGAATAACTTTGGGGTTTAAGGGATTGGATGCACAAGCAGTATTCCTGCTTAGTACAAGTGAAGGCTAGCAAAAGACTGGGAAGCGACCAACTAGAGAGCGACAACAGTCATGAACATGCATTAAAATTAATAAACATTGAGTACAAGCATGAGTAGGATATAATCCACCATGAACATAAATATCGTGAAGACTATGGTGATTTGTTTCAACTACATGTGTGAACATGTGCCAAGTCAAGTCACTTAAATCATTCAAAGGAGGATACCACCCCACTATACCACATCACAACCATTTTAATAGCATGTTGGCACACAAGGTAAACCATTATAACTCATAGCTAATCAAACATGGCACGAGCAACTATGATCTCTAATCGTCATTGCAAACATGTTTATTCATAATAAGCTGAATCAGGAATGATGAACTCATCATATTTACAAAAACAAGAGAGGTCGAGTTCATACCAGCTTTTCTCATCTCAGTCAGTCCATCATATATCATCATAATTGCCTTTCACTTGCACGACCGAATGGTGTGAATATAATAAGAGTGCACGTGCATTGGACTAAGCTGGAATCTGCGAGCATTCAATAAACAGGAGAAGACAAGGCAATATGGGATCTTGGTTAAATCAACAATAATGCATATAAGAGCCACTTCAACAATTTAATTATGGTCTTCTCCTATCGACCCCCAAAGAAAAGAAAAGAAATAAAACTATTTACACGGGAAAGCTCCCAACAAGCAAAAGAAGAACGGGAAATATTTTTGGGTTTTGTTTTATTTATCACTACTATAGCAAGAAAAGTAAACTAGCTAAAAGCTACAACTAATTTTTTTGGTTGTTCTTAAGGTTTAACAAACACACAAGAAGAAAGCAGGAAAAAGAAAATAAACTAGCATGCATATTACAATGAAAGAGTATGAGCACCGACATCTAGCAATGAGTGTGTGTAAACATAAATGTAATGTCGGTGGGAAATACGTACTCCCCAAGCTTAGGCTTTTTGCCTAAGTTGGTTCATTGCCAAGGATGGCCTGGCGGATACCCGTAGGTGTAGTTGGGGTCGTACTGAGATGCAGCGGTTATCGCCTCCTGAGCTGCAGCGTGGCGGCGAGCTGCCTCCGCCCTCCTCTCGTACTCTTCTGCCTCCTCTCTAGTAATAACATATCTTCCTTTGGCCTGATAATCAAAGAAGGCAGGAGTAGGGAGAGTAATACGGACAGCACGCCGTTTGTCAAAGATTAGTCGATACTGGAGAGGTGATTCATTCCTCTCGACAAACTGGTGATAGACCATAGAATTGTAGTCTAAATAAGCAGGAGGCAACTCAATGTCATCCTCACGAATGTCCACATCAAGAAAATCAGCTAAGCGGGTTGCATAAATTCCTCCAAAGAAATCTCCATTAAATCTATTATGATGCAACCTACGTGCAACAATGGCTCCCAAATTATAAGATTTGTCTCCTAACACATCACTCCTAAGAATACTGAGGTCAGGCACACACATATGACATGCTTCAGCTTTACCATTTATGCACCTACCTATGAAGAGAGCAAAATAATGTATAGCAGGAAAGTGAATGCTCCCTATGGTAGCTTGTGCTATATCTCTAGATTCCCCCACGGTTATACCAGCAAGAAAGTTTCTAAATTCAGATTTACCGGGGTCACTAACACTACCCCATTGTGGAAGTTTGCAAGCAGAAGTAAAATCCTCTAAGTCCATAGTCTAAGACATTTCATAAAGATCAAACAGGACAGTTGGAGAATTACGTGAAGATGAAAATTCAAACCTCCTCACAAATGAACTAGTGAGTTGATGGTATTGGCTGCACTTCTCTGCCTCGAAGCTCACAAGATCAGCGTTACGCAAACATGCGTTGAATTCTTCCTTGATTCCCGCTCGATCCATAAAATTTTCTGAAGGCCACTCACAAGGCCGCACTAGAGCTTCCCTTGGTGGCTCATCGTCAGCATCCCGCATTGCAAGCCTGGGTCCTTGCTTCCTTGAAGAACCACCTTGGAACATTTTCCTAAGCATATTTCTTCCTCTAAAAAATTTCTGAAATTTTTAGTAAGTTCAAATAAAAGTGAACCAAGCTCAACAAAATCGATAGCAACAACTCCTACAAGTGCCTAGAACATATATCATGCATTAGAACTACTTAGAACCATATAAATTTGACATGCAAGCTCAAGAACATGGTCACCTAGGCAGCACAAATTTGCAATGAATAGAACACTAGAACAAAAACTAATTGGACCAATGGAGGAGTCACATACCAAGGAACAATCTCCCCAAGCAGTTTTGTGAGAGGTGCTTTGAGCAAGGAGATCGAAAATTGCAGCAAAGTGAGCTAGAACTCATGCTTGAGCTGGATATTGGTGTTTGTGGGAGGAAGAAGGAGTGTATGGGTGCGGGAATAAGTGGAGGAGGGCCACCATGGGCCCACGAGGGAGGGGCGCGCCATGGGGGGTAGGGCGCGCCCTCCACCCTCGTGGCCAGGTGGTTGCCCCTCCTGTTGTGTTCTCAGTACCAGAAATTCTCAAATATTCTAGAAAAAAAACATATTCCATTTTCAGGGCATTTGGAGAACTTTTATTTTCGGGGTATTTTTATATTGCACAGATAAATCAGAAAACAGACAGAAAATACTATTTTAAATTTATTTCACTAAATAATAGAAAGTAGAAAGAGGGTATAGAAGGTTGTGCCTTCTAGTTTCATCCATCTCATGCTCATCAAAAGGAATCCACTAACAAGGTTGATCAAGTCTTGTTAACAAACTCATTCCGAATAGCATGGAACTGGAGAAATTTCGAATAACACTATGTTACCTCAACGGGGATATGCACATCCCCAATAATAATAATATCATATTTCTTCTTGACTGTAGGAAGAGGAAATTCAAAACCCCCAAATATAATCGATGGAATTTTTCCAATAGAGTTGATACTATGAACTTGAGGTTGTTTCCTCGGAAAGTGTACCGTATGCTCATTACCATTAACATGAAAAGTGACATTGCCTTTGTTGCAATCAATAACAGACCCTGCAGTATTCAGAAAGGGTCTTCCAAGAATAATAGACATACTATCGTCCTCGGGAATATCAAGAATAACAAAGTCCGTTAAAATAGTAATGTTTGCAACCACAACGGGCACATCCTCACAAATACCGATAGGTATAGCAGTTGATTTATCAGCCATTTGTAAAGATATTTCAGTAGGTGTCAACTTATTCAAATCAAGTCTACGATATAAAGAGAGAGGCATAACACTAACACCAGCTCCAAGATCACATAAAGCAGTTTTAACATAGTTTCTTTTAATGGAGCATGGTATAGTGGGTACTCCTGGATCTCCAAGTTTCTTAGGTATTCCACCCTTAAATGTGTAATTAGCAAGCATGGTGGAAATCTCTGCTTCCGGTATCTTTCTTTTATTTGTAACAATATCTTTCATGTACTTAGCATAAGGATTCATTTTGAGCATATCAGTTAATCGCATGCGCAAGAAGATAGGTCTAATCATTTCAGCAAAGCGCTCAAAATCCCCATCATCCTTTTTCTTGGATGGTTTGGGAGGAAAAGGCATGGGTTTCTGAACCCAAGGTTCTCTTTCCTTACCGTGTTTCCTAGCAACAAAGTCTGTCTTATCATAACGTTGATTCTTTGATTGTGGGTTATCAAGATCAACAACAGGTTCAATTTCTACATCATTGTCATTACTAGGTTGAGCATCATCATGAACATCATCATTAACATTTTCACTAGCTAGGTCCATGTTCATTACCAGATTGTGTTTCAGCATCAGAAATAGATATATCATTTGGATTCTCAGATGGTTCAGCAATAGGTTCACTAGAAGTTTGCAAAGTCCTATCATTTTTCTTTTTCTTCTTTTTAGAAGAACTAGGTGCATCAATATTATTTCTTTGAGAATCTTGCTCAATTCTCTTAGGGTGGCCTTCAGGATACAAAGGTTCCTGATTCATTCTACCAGTTCTAGTAGCCACTCTAACAGCATAATCATTTTTCTTACTATTCATTTCATTGAGCAAATCATTTTGAGCCTTAAGTACTTGTTCTACTTGAGTGGTAACCATAGAGGCATGTTTAGTAATGAGTTTAAGTTCACCTTTAACTCTAGACATATAATCACCCAAGTGTTCAATCATATCGGAATTGTATCTCAATTGTCTACCAAAATAAGCATTGAAGTTTTCTTGTTTGACAATAAAATTATCAAACTCTTCTAAGCATTGTCTAGCAGACTTATAGTGAGGAATATCACCTTCATCAAACTATAGAGAGAATTTACCTTTACTACCTGTGTCGGGTTATCAAGATCATGGGTTTCTTCAATAGGTAATGGATTAAGATCATATATTTCTTCAATAGGAGGTAAATTCTTAACATCTTTAGCTTTAATACCTTTTTCTTTCATAGATTTCTTTGCCTCTTGCATATCTTCAGGACTGAGAAATAGAACACCTCTCTTCTTCGGAGTTGGTTTAGGAATAGGCTCTGGAATTGGCTCAGTAGGTGTCCAATTATTTTCATTTGTCAACATATTATTCAATAGAATTTCAGCTTCATCCGGTGTTCTTTCCCTGAAAACAGAACCAGCACAACTATCCAGGTAATCTCTGGAAGCATCGATTAGTCCATTATAAAAGATCAAGTATTTGATATTTCTTAAGAGGATGATCAGGCAAAGCATTAAGTAACTTAAGAAGCCTCACAAGTGGGGATGCACCTAGTATGGCGCTCCCACCCCCACCCCGGCGATCTCCACCCCTTCCGGCAATCTCCACCCCTAGCCACTAAATCCTAGTTCCCTTCCAGTAGATCTCTTCGGCGCATCGAGATCTACACGTTCATACCCATCTTCTATGGGTTCCATGGAGGGTTACACCCTTGGTTTGGACTTCTCCAAGGGTTTGGCTTTTGCGGAGAAGGTTTTCCAATCTACGGGCTTTTCGGTGCATCCCATGGAGGACTCATACATCTTCACCATGGTGGTCTCGTTTGGACGCCACAATTTTCGTTTAAATGAAGATTCTGTGGCCGCGGCTCTGGAGGCAGCTATTGGTGGTTCGGGCATTGATCTCATGGTTTTTCTGATAAAATATAAGGTATTTGGATTTCAAGTCTCTTGCAAGGTTGTTGCCATGATCATTCTTCGTCTTCGAGCTTTTTCTTGCGATCAATTCAAATGTTACTTTCATCTGTGGAGTAACGGTGGTCCTAATTGGAGTCGTGAGTTTAAGATCTGGAATTTGGAGTGTGATGCTGAGTGGATCCTTGTGAGTCCCTCAAAAAGGCGTGCTGCTCTTGGGGTTTTAGCCTTGCATTCTAAGCCATCTAAGTCCTCTTTCAAATCCGCTTGTTCAGTTGGCAAAAAGCTTTCATTTGAAGTCTTTCAGAATTATGGTGCTTGCCAAGGCTATCGTTATCCAGCTACGGAAAATTGCATTCGTACTATTGAAGATGCGGGTTATTCGATTCCCCCTCATGAGCGGGTTATTATTCGTCCTTCATTACTGGCGACTCTCCGGTGGACGTCGGCGAGGCCATCCATCTCGTTTGGTAAAGTTCATGATCTTCTACCACCCGCTGATCGCACGCCACCAATCTCGGGCGGAAATTTAGTTCCTTTGAATTAGGACGTACCGTGCCATAATGGGCCAGCCTCTGTGGCTGCTTTGGGCCTTAATCAGCCCTCGACTTCTGCTGAGTTGGGCCAGGCTAGGCCGGTTTCCTCTGGGGAGCAGCTGGATATCCCCTCGTCTCAACAAGCCAGGGAGGATTTTGATAATTTAATTTCTGATATGGTCGATGAAATTTCTACGTGCCAGAAGTGCCTTAAGAGGGGTCATTTTGCCTCTGCATGTATGTCTAAGCTCGGGTGTATCTCTTGCCACCGTCTGGTCACGTCAAAAAAGATTGCAACAAGTTTGCTAGAATCTTGGGGCTCGTATGGCAAGCCAAACCCGTTAACGCTCCATCTTCCGAGGCGCGCTGCGGGAATATCTCTCTGACAACTCTTTTACCAAACTTGGACCTCCCTTGCACTTCCGCATTTACGCCGCCGTCCAGTTCCATCAGCCCCGGCCCAACACACCATCGGCCTCGCCGCCTGCAACCCCTCCCCCACCTCTCCACTCGCCGTCCTTGGAGGCGGATCTCCTGGCTCCGATGGCGAACTTTCACTTGGATCCCCTGCTGTACGTGCCTGCTGGCCACCACATCATTGATGGTGGGGAAGATCGACTACCGCGTACCTGTGTGACGCCACATACCCCAATTGTGCGCCGTCATGAGGAGTTCATGCTTGCGGAGGTAATGCCTATTCCTCAGCCAGATGAGATTGGTGCTGCTAGAGAAGAAGTAGTGCAGTGGTTGCAAGGGCATGGTGTTCTTGTTAGGTCAGCGCAGCCTTGGATCCGTTCGGTTGGGCTCTTTGAGCTTCGGGACGCTACGGTCAGGTTTTCTTTGCTTCAACTCCCGCCTCAGCCGCCGGGGAATGACCGTTTTGTGCGATTTATGAAGCACGACGAGGGCGAAACTTTTTGTGGAGTTAAGGGTTTTCGTCAGGGACTGCTTATGTTTCTTGGTATTCCGTTGGATCTTCGTAACACTGAATGCATCAGGGCAGCTGTGAACACTTTTGGCAAGTTCCATCACTGGGTCAGTGAGGACCCATATCTGGTTCGTTCTCTGGTATTTGCTTCATTCCTAGAGGATGTCCTTGTGCCACGTGATGTGGTATTCATGGATTATGCGGCTTACGGTGGTGCTAGAGTTTCTTGGACTGCGCCTCTGTATATTTTGGGTGCGAACTTCGCTGAGCAGATGCCCCAGGTTGAGGATTGGATGCCCATCAATTGCAATCCGCATCCGGTTCCTGGTGTTCCTTTCCCAGAGCTGCCTCCGTTCAATCTTCCTGCCTACCCTGCTTTGGGGTGGAATGCAGTCCCACCTCCGCCGCCAGAGCCTGTGATCAATGAGGTGGCTGATGACAATTGGGGAAATTGGAATGCCAATGTGGAACCTGAACCTGCGCAAGATCAAGAATCAATGGTGGTGCATCTCTCAGCCCAGCCCAGCTCTGCTGCTAACCAGGATCCGCCCATTGTTGTGGTGGAGGATGATCTGTCTGAAGCACTTGTTTTGCCTTTGGTTAATGAAGATGCAGCTAACAATTTGGCCATTGTTGTCTATCAGCCTCCTGCTGTCAGGGAGGAGATTGTTCTGCCTGCGATTCCATTTGGGCCTCCTTTGCCTCCGGATATGGTTTGGAGGAGATCTTTTGAGAGCCTTTTGCAAGCTCCAGTTGCTTTTTCTATACCCAGGCCAGTACTACTGCAACCTCTGTCGCCGGTTGTTCTGTCGAAGAGGAGTTGGGATCTGGCATTCAGTGAATCAGAGCTGCCACGTCTTACCTGGAGGGAACAGGAGCCGGCTAGACCTATTGCCAGGGCGCTTTTTTCTGATCATGTTGATGTGCAACATGTGCAGGTATCCTCCCCTCCTGCTGCGGTGGTTAAAGCTCGCAGGCCACGGAAAACCTTGGCGCCAACTCCAATTGTGGACACCGCAGTTAGGCGCTGCAGCAGAAGCTCGGCTTAGCGTGATGGGTTCAAGCCCACCTTCCAGGAGCTCACTCTGCAGCCCAAGAGAAAGAAGCCCAAGGCTAAGCCTTCCACGGCCTAGATGCACGATGAGCCTGCTTCTAAAGGAATTCCTCCTGTAACTCCCATCAGTCGACTTCAAGAAGTTGGGCGTGAGCTGGAAATTGACGCTGCTCTGCTCTATGTGGATTCACTTATGGTGGACCCACCTGCTGTTGCTTCTCCTAAGCATGATGATTAGAGTGTCCTTGGCATGTTGGGTTTCGCAAGCCCTTAACTTTGCTTTATCTATATTTTTAGGTAGTACTCTACTTCATGAACTCTTGCGTGTTTTAATGTTGGGTCAGACTAGGCTGTGCTCTTTTGGACATGTGGTATTGTGTGCCATGTGGTTTGTGGACTTTATCTTATGCTATAATGAGTAATATTTGTAGAAACTGGAATATTCTTTGCTGGAATGTAAGAGGTCTGAATTCTGAAGCTAGACAGAGGGCTGTTAGGCAGAAAATTGAGGAAAGACAATGTTCAATAGCCTGTCTGCAAGAAACAAAATGCTCCTCTTTTGACTCTAGGTCAATCACATCTTTCTTCCCCAAAAGATTTGTCTCTTTTGTCTGCTCTCCTTCTATTGGAGCTTCTGGAGGAATTATTGTGGTCTGGAATTCTTCTATTTTTAGTGGCATTGTAATTGAAGTGCAACAGTTTGTTGTGGTTGTCCAGTTTACTTCCAGACAGAACAATGAAACTTGGACACTTGTTGTTGTTTATGGCCCTTGTCAGGGTGAAGCCAGGGACAATTTTGTTAATTGGTTATACAACCTGACTATACCTCTCAATGAGCACTGGTTGTTACTTGGTGATTTTAATTTCCTTCGGTCTGTGGAGAATAGAAACTTGCCTGGTGGGGACATAAATGACATGTTCATTTTCAATGAGATTATTGGTCACCTGGGCCTCCTTGAACTTCCAATCAAAGGCAGATCCTACACATGGTCCAATATGCAAGATACCCCACTTCTTGAGCAGCTGGACTGGTTCTTTACATCTGTGGACTGGATTTCTGACTATCCTATGACTGAAGTTCTGCCCTTGGCCAGGACTGCCTCTGATCATGTGCCTTGCTTAGTCTCCATTAAGACTTCCATTCCAAAGTCAAATCTCTTTAGGTTTGAAAATTATTGGCTAGAACTAGAGGGTTTCATGGAGTGTGTTGAATCTTCTTGGAAACAACCCTCTCGAAAAACACATATAACTGCTAGAATTTCAGACAAATTTAGAAGTTTGAGAATGTGCCTTAAGAGGTGGCAAATGAATGTTTCCAAATTAAGATTATTGATCAGCAAATGCAATCATGTTATTTTCCTTCTAGATGAATTGGAGGAATGGAGGCCTCTTTTTATTCAGGAGAATAACTTTAGAAGAATTGTCAAAACCCATTTGGAAAATCTTCTGCACTTGCAGTTTCTATACTGGAAAAAGAGATGCACTATCATGTATTTTAAGGTGGGGGAGAGAACACCAAATTCTTCCATGCTATGGCCACTGAGAGACATAGGAGGAACTCTATAGCTAGTTTGAAGCTACATGATGGATCTGTGGTCTCTGATCACTCCCAAATGGCTGGAATTATTTGGAGTTGCTTTAAGAATAGAATGGGCACCTCTAGAGGGATTGTGATGGGTTTTGATTTGTCCTCACTTATTTCACCTGTGGCTGGCCTTGAGGTGCTCACTAAGCCTTTTGAAAAGGAGGAAATGGACAATGTGGTTAAGCATATGCCTATGGATAAAGCACCTGGTCCTGATGGTTTTAATGGCCTGTTTTTTAAAAAATGCGGGCACCTCATTTCTAAGGATTTTTATGAGCTGGCACAGGCTTTTCATGAAGGAACTCCTGTCTTGGAGAACATTAATAGTTCTTTTATTACTCTTGTGCCCAAAAAGCTATCACCTGAGGAAGTGGGAGACTACAGGCCTATCTCTCTCACTAGTATGGGGCTCAAATTTCTGTCCAAAATGGCTGCAAATAGATTCCAAGAAATGATTATGCAGTGCATTCACAAAAATCAATATGGTTTCATTAAGACCAGAACAATACAGGATTGTCTGGGTTGGACATTTGAATATTTACACCAATGTCATCAGTCAAAGAGACCCATAGTGATTCTCAAACTGGACTTTGAGAAGGCCTTTGACTCTGTTGAGCATGAAGCTATCTTCCCAATTCTAAGGCATAAGGGCTTTAATGATAAGTGGATTCTCTGGATGAAGCAGCTCCTTGACACTAGTACTTCTTCTGTTTTGCTTAATGGGGTCCCTGGGAGGAAGTTTGTTGGTAAAAAAGGAGTTAGAGAGGGTGACCCTGTATCTCCTCTGCTCTTTGTCATAGCTGTTGATCTGCTGTAAACAGTGATTAATGATATGTTCAGGAAGGGAATTCTTCACCTACCTCTACCTTGCCATGATACAGATTAGGCCCTGTGATCCTGTATGCTGATGGTATATTGATCATCCTCCCTGCAGACAGGGTTCAGCTTCTGGCTCTGAAGGAGATGTTAAAGGTGTTCTCTCAGTCCACAGGGCTGGATGTCAACTACCATAAATCATTTATTATTCCAATCAATGTTGACTCTGCTGTAATGGAGGATTTGGCTGCTGCTTTTGGTTGCAAAATTGGTAAAATGCCATTTACATATCTTGGCTTACCTGTGGGGACCACAAGGCCCAAAATGGTGGACTTCATGCCATTGGTTGACTGTATGGAGAGAAGAATGACTGCCAGTTCTTCTTTCCTTAACCAAGGTGAAAGACTGCAGTTCCTTTACTCTGCTCTATCTTCAATGCCAATATTCTTTTTGTGTAGTCTTGCTCTCCCAGCTGGTATTCTCAAGCAGTTGGAAAGAATCCAAAGGCAGTGTCTGTGGAGAAAGCATAGAGATGAGCCAACCCCATCTCTTGCTGCTTGGGAACTCATTTGTAGGCCAAAAAACAAAGGAGGTCTTGGTATTCTTAATATGGGGGTCCAGAATGTGGCTCTTCTTCTCAAGCATGCCAGTAACTTCCTGAACAAACGAGATATTCCTTGGGTGTCCCTAGTTTGGGATTCATATTATTTTGAAAGAATGCCTCAGGGAACAAATGATTGTGGCTCCTTCTGGTGGAGGGATATTTCTAAAGTCATGCAGAATTTTAGGGACTGCTCTTGGGTGCAGATTAATGAAGGGGACACTGCTCTTTTTTGGTCTGATAATTGGAACCTTGGCACTGAAGTATCTAGTCTGCAGACAAGATTCCCAAGGCTATTTTCTTTTGCCAAGGACCCCTGGGTTTCAGTTAAGGAAATTTTCAATACCCAGGATATGCACCAACTTTTCCACCTTCCCTTATCTGCTCAGGCCTTTGATGAGTTAAAATTGATTAAGGATTTGATGGATTCCCACAACAGAGACTCCAGTTCGAGGGACCTTTGGTTCTGGCAGGACTCATCCAAGATTTTCAAGCCCAAGATGTTTTACTCCCACACATTTGTGTCTGAGTCCTTCAATCCTTTGCTCTGTTGGGTTTGGAAATCCTCTTGTACCCTCAAGATCAAGGTCTTTGCTTGGATGCTTATTATGGACAGGTTGAACACCAAGGATATGGTTGAGAGAAGGCACTGGAACATGGAAGATGGAGTCCATTGTAGGCTCTGCCCCTTGCTGGCTAGAGAAACCAGGGATCACTTATTCTTCAACTGCAATTTCAGTATTAGGGTCTGGAATTATCTGTAGATTGATTGGTCTGCTGGCACCTCCATGTTTGAGCTGGTTACTCAGGCAAGGAGAAGTTTTGATCAGCCTTTCTTCTCTGAAGTGGTATTCATTGCTTGCTGGAATATCTGGATTATCAGAAATGCCAAAGTGTTCAGAAATGAGAGGGCTAGTTTCAATAAATGGAGGTTTGCTTTTAGGCATGATATTAGCCTAATGCAGCACAGAATCAAATCTGCTTACAAGGATGACTTGCTCAAATGGATCTCTTTCCTCCCCCCTTAAGCTAGTTTTGTAAGACTCCCTTATTATCCCTTGTACTCTGGTTACCTCTTGTAATCAACCTGTTGTATTTGTTCTTCATTTCAATAAAGTTTTGATCTGCTGTGGGGGTTTTGCCCCACAGTTCATAGTCAAAAAAAACTTAAGAAGCCTCCCCCAAGCTTGTGGGAGACTCTCTTCTTCAATTTGCACAAAGTTGTATATTTCCTTTAAAGCAGCTTGTTTCTTATGAGCAGGGAAATATTTAGCAAAGAAGTAATAAATCATATCCTGGGGACTACGCACACAACCAAGATCAAGAGAATTAAACCATATCTTAGCATCACCCTTTAATGAGAACGGAAATATTTTAAGTATATAAAAGTAGCGAGATCTCTCATCATTAGTGAACATGGTGGCTATATCATTTAATTTAGTAAGATGTGCCACAATAGTTTTAGATTCATAGCCATGAAAAGGATCAGATTCAACCAAAGTAATTATATCAGGATCAACGGAGAATTCATAATCCTTATCGGTAACACAGATAGGTGAAGTTGCGAAAGCAGGGCCAGGTCTCATTCTATCATTAAGAGATTGCTTATTCCATTTAGCTAATAATCTCTTGAGTTCATATCTATCTTTGCAAGCTAAAATAACTGCAGAAGCTTCTTTATCAAAAACATAACCCTTAGGAATAACAGGCAAGTCTTCATCATCACTTTCATCAATATAATCAGTTTCAATAATTTCTTTCTCTCTAGCCCTAGCAATGTGTTCATCAATAAATTCACTAACGGGCACAGTAGTATCAAGCATAGAAGTAGTTTCATCGTAAGTATCATGCATAGCAGAAGTGGCACATCAATAACATGCGACATATCAGAATGAATAGCAGAAGCAGGTTTAGGTGTCACAAGCTTACTCAAAACAGAAGGTGAATCAAGTGGAGAGCTAGATGGCAGTTCCTTACCTCCCCTCGTAGTTGAGGGATAAATTGTTGTCTTAGCATCTTTCAAGTTCTTCATAGTGACCAGCAGATATAAATCCCAAGTGACTCAAAGAATAGAGCTATGCTCCCCGGCAACGGCGCCAAAAATAGTCTTGATAACCCACAAGTATAGGGGATCGCAACAGTTTTCGAGGGTAGAGTATTCAACCCAAATTTATTGATTCGACACAAGGGGAGCCAATGAATATTCTCATGTATTAGCAGTTGAGTTGTCAATTCAACCACACCTGGATAACTTAATATCTGCAGCAAAGTATTTAGTAGCAAAGTAATATGGTAGTAGTGGTAAAGGTAACAAAAGTAACGGAAGCGAAAGTAATATTTTTGGTATTTTGTAGTGATTGTAACAGTAGCAACGGGAAAGTAAATAAGCGAAGAGCAATATGTGAAAAGCTCGTAGGCATTCGATCGGTGATGGAGAATTATGCCGGATGCGGTTCATCATGTAACAAACATAACATAGGGTGACACAGAACTAGCTCCAATTCATCAGTGTAATGTAGGCATGTATTCCGAATATAGTCATACGTGCTTATGGAAAAGAACATGCATGACATCTTTTGTCCTACCCTCCCATGGCAGTGGGGTCCTAATGGAAACTAAGGGATATTAATGCCTCCTTTTAATAGAGTACCGGAACAAAGCATTAGCACATAGTGAATACATGAACTCCTCGAACTACGGTCATCACTGGGAGTGGTCCCGATTATTGTCACTTCGGGGTTGCCGGATCATAACACATAGTAGGTGACTATAGACTTGCAAGATAGGATCAAGAACTCACATATATTCATGAAAACATAATAGGTTCAGATCTGAAATCATGGCACTCGGGCCCTAGTGACAAGCATTAAGCATAGCAAAGTCATAGCAACATCAATCTCAGAACATAGTGGATACTAGGGATCAAACCCTAAAAAAACTAACTCGATTACATGATAGATCTCATCCAACCCATCACCGTCCAGCAAGCTTACGATGGAATTACGCATGCACGGCGATGAGCATCATGAAATGGGTGATGGAGGATGATTGATGATGACGACGGCGATGAATCCCCCTCTCTGGAGCCCCGAACGGACTCCAGATCAGCCCTCCCAAGAGGTTTTAGGGCTTGGCGGCGGCTCCGTATCGTAAAACGCGATGAATTCTTCTCTCTGATATTTTTCTCCCCGAAAGAAAATATATTGAGTTGGAGTTGAGGTCGGAGGAGCTCCAGGGGGGCCACGAGGTAGGGGGCGCGCCCTAGGGGGGAGGGCGTGCCCCCCACCCTCGTGGATAGTGTGTGGGCCCCCTGTTCTTCATCTTTTGCAAGGATTTTTTATTATTTCCAAATAGACGTTCCGTGAAGTTTCAGGTCATTCCGAGAACTTTTGTTTCTGCACATAAATAACACCATGGAAAGTCTGCTGAAAACAGCGTCGGTCCGGGTTAGTTCCATTCAAATCATGCAAGTTAGAGTCCAAAACAAGGGCAAAAGTGTTTGGAAAAGTAGATACGACGGAGACGTATCAGTGGCTACTGTTGATGACTCACCACTAGAGACTCATGATGTCACAGTGCATCCCATGGGTGTTAATCCGCCCGGTACTAAACTGCCAAGTTCCACCAAAACTACTAGGGAAAACCTTATACACAGAATCTTAGCAGCAGCGCGGCACAAAAAGAGGCGCTGCTGCTAAGTAGTAGCAGCGCGGCTACGGAAAGCTCGCTACTGGTGCAAACTTAGCAGCAGCGCGTGACTCTTAAACTGCGCTGCTACAAAAATCCACCGACAGTACACAACGACATAAGTTTACCAGTAGCACGGCGTCAAGAAGCGCGCTGCTGCTAATTCCATAGTAGCAGCGCGCTTTTTTGTCACATCGCTGCTGCTAATTTTGAAATTGTGCATAGGGTTGGCACGTTAAGCAGTAGCGCGTGACAGGAAAGCGCGCTGCTGCTACGCTTTTAGCAGCAGCGCGCTTTATCTCCCGCGCTACTGCTAAGCCGCAGCACCCACCACCTTTTTCCACCTCCCCCTCCCCATCTCCTCTCCTCCCTTTCCCCCACCTCCCACATCCTCCCTCTCTCACTCTTCTTCTTCCTCAATACTTCTCCCCCCATTACTCTCCCTCTTCTACCTACCTTTCTCTCTCTTCATTACTCCTAGCTATAACTACACCACCTCCATTAATTCATCTCCTTTCTCTTTTTCCTCTCCCCTCCACTAGTTGAAGTTGTCTCCTCCCAAATTAGCTAGCTAGGTAGATGTAGCATTTAGTTAAGTGAACTATTTGCCCCCTAACTAGATCTTTCTTTGTCAAGAAGAGCTTTGTGCACTTTTGACCTCCCTACATCATCATCTCCACCGTGTGCTCGATCTCGAGATAGAGGTGTGATTAATATTTCATGCTTTTGCAAAATGGAAATATGTTTATGCATGTGTGTGTGATATTTTTATGGAAATTGTGTGTGTGTCATGAGTTGACGCCAAATTGTGCATTTGAGTTGCCTATGTTTTGCCGAAATGTTGATTTATTTCCGTTTCGGTCAATTCCGGGCAAACTCTAGATCTATATATGTCCTATTTTTAAGGAAGGTCATGCCGAATTTTTGTATGACTTTGATGAATGCACGCATTTTTATAATCAATTTGTTTATTATTACCGTGCAGAGTTGACGATGGTCAGTGGAACGATGGTGGACAGGTGGTTGCGGTTGGCGGTGCAGGACATGAAGGAAAATAACCTGACAGAGGTTTTATGTCCGTGTCAAAAATGCAAATGAATAGTTTGGCTTGACCCCCATGTCGATGGTCGTGTCGAAGCGCACCTGCTCATTACTGCTTTCATGGATGGCTATACTCGGTGGATAACTAAAGATGAGGATGACGATGTTGAGGATGCCGACGGGGCAGGCAATGATGACACGGGGCAAGACGAAGAGATGATCGATAATGGCGGCGGGGAAGAGGCCGGACATGGCGGCGGAGAAGGGGCCGGACATGGCGGCGGAGAGAACGACATGGACTCCACGCAGCAGAGTTCGTCGGTACTAAGTTCAATCGTGCGGGACCCTCATGTTCATGTTTCGTGTAAACGCGCTACTGCTACGTCCACTTAACCCAAAATTCTCCCTCTCCCTGCTTCATCCCGCCTCTTTTCCCCCAAATCCCCACTCTCTTCCCCGGCCCCGTCGCACCGCCGCGCCCACCCCCGACCCCGGCGCGCTCGCCCCCGACCCCGCCGCCCCCGACCCAGGCTCGCTCGCCCCCGACCCGTCGGCCCTCGCCTCCCTCCTCTGCTTCCTCTTCTCCCAACCTCGGCCGTCGTCGGGCCTGCCTCCTCGCCCATGCACCCTCTGTAAACCACCTCTCTCTCTCTCTCTCTCTCTCTCTCTCTCTCTCTCTCTCTCTGCTAGCTATGGTTAATTTACTTAGGTTTTAGTTATGTTAATTAGGTTATCTATTTAGTTATGAATTTAGATAGGTTTCAAAATTAGCTGAATTTATATGCAAATTTGAACTGGACATGTGATATGTGGATATGTCATATTTTGGACATGTCATGTTTTGGTAAATGATCCGAGTGGCCTATGTTACGCCGGAATGTTGATTCATTTTCGTTCCGGTGAATTTCAGGCGCTCGATATGTCCATTTTTTTAGCAAAGGTCATGCCGAAATTTCCCGTGAATAAAGGCATGATTTGTGCTACATAGTTGGCATATCGAGTGCTGGCACATAGATTTCTTTTTTATCTCATTTATCATTTATTCATACTTTTAGAAATAAATGAGGACACTTAATCATAGGAAACATGTCGAACAACGAAGAAATTGGGCCTTCTAACCAAGATGCAGACGAGATGGATTATGAGGGTGAACAAGACTACCTCAACTTTTTGACTGCTAAGCAAGGTTTGCAGGTCCGCCTCGATGATGGTCCTGACGCCGACACCGACACCGACGGCACCGGCACCGATGGCGGCGCCGAGACCGGTGGGGAAGGTACCAGCGAGGAAGATACCGGTGCCGATGCCGGTACCGAAAAGAGAAAGCATAAGAAGGAGAGGATACGAAAACCTAACAAACTAGGGATTGGACGACTTGTGATCACAAAGATGGCACCTGGCAAGTTTGAGCCGTTAGAGCCGGAAGAACCTCGCAAGTGCTATGGGAACCAAGTAGGATGCATCCTACGGGAATGCGCGAGCATCAACGACGATGACTTAAGGAGTAAAGAACATGTGACGCAGTTGCACCTAACGAAGTTGCACAAGAGATTCAAGTTCCCCGACCGGGATGATAACATAGAACAACTGTGGGATGATCCGAAGATGAAAAGATTAACAATCACGCCATGGGCATGTTCAGCAATGATTTGGCCTCCTGGAAATCGAGGGTGAAACGAGCTATTGAGGCTGAGGAACCCCTGTCCAAGATTCTGGAGGAAAATCCGACACTTACGGAAGAGGAGTTCGAAAAGTTCAAGGACACTTGCGCTACCGAGGACGCCAAGGCTAAGGCTGTGAAATTCAAGAGCCTTCAGCAAAGGAACACGGTGAAGCATTGCCTCGGAAGCCGTGGCTACCTCGGTAAAAGGCCCATATGGGATAAGGAGGACGCGGAACGTGAAGCCGCGGGTCTCCCAAACCCCTTCGCGAAGTTCACCAACCCCTTGGAGCATGACTTCATCAGGGCCCGCTACAAGTGGGACAAGGAGAAAAAGGTTTTTTTTACACGGACAAGATCACGAGGAAATTGATTAGACTACTGGAGAAGCAACACCAGCTTGCAGCCGAAAGCCCTACTTCTCCGATGAGGCCCAAGTGGGACACCCCTCTCAACCGGGCCTTGAACGAACTTAAGGGACTCCCTTTGGGCCAGCGGCCGCAATATGGTCGTGTGCACGGCGCTGGAGATGGCGCCACGTCGAAGGTGTTTTACAACGAGGGCTCGGAGGCCAAGAAGCAGAAAAAGAAGTTTAGTCAGGCGGACATCAACGCGAAGGTGAAGCTTGCGATCGAGAAAAAAGCAGCTAAGGACGCGAAAAAAGCAGCCGAGGACAAATATGAGTTGTTACAGCAGGCAGTCAATGCAGCTGTAACTGCCTGCAGAAATGATTTCGCTACTAACTTGGTTGCAGTTATCATCAACTGGACGAAGGAAAATCCAGACAAGGCGGTACATGATTTCACGTTGCCCAGTTTCAACGGGAGCAACTCCATGAACAACAACATCATCGCACCATCACTTGCCCACGCAACCAGGCGTCCTCTCGCAGCCGCTCCCACTCATAGCAGCCCGTGCTTAGTCTCTGGCGCGCTCGGTGGGCCTTTGTCTTTGGCTGAGCTCGACGCCATCACGGTAATTACATGTCGCACCACCATATATAATATATAATATTCCATTTTTTGCCTTTCGGGTGTTTTACGCCACAGACATATGTGTTTGCAGGCGAAAGAAACCCCGTGCACCATACTCTACTTGATCAAAGGCCAGAAGATAATGGACCCCTTGCAACCCACGTTCCACAACCAGCCGATCCCTGCTGGGCACTTCAGGGTTAGCTTGTCCAGTGTGAAATCGGGGCACGAGGATTTGCCTCCTATAGTACAGCATGTGGGAGCGGACGACGAGACCCCGCCGCGGATTGGAAGCTGCAAGGGTTGGGTGCTGCTATGGCCGAAGAATCTTATTCATCTGGAGCTGGCCAAGAGCACACCAATAACCACACATCAACAAGCATGTGCGGAGACCACCACCCCGCCTACGCAATTACCAGCTCCTGTAGTGTCGGGTGAGAGCGGCGGACGACATGATGAAGGGGGTGCAATAGTGCTGGCTGATGTAATTTGTCCTGTAGAACAGAGAATGGATGATGAGACGGAGGTTGACCCTATGGATTTCCTCAATACAAACGCGTATGACTGTGACATAGAATTGATGAGCCAACCATATGACGAATCGGGCTATCAGCTTGCTAATGAGGATATGGATGATATGCCCGGGCAGGAAGGTCGTAGCAGGGATTGCAAAAAGTCTCTCTTCATGAAATCCTCACAGGACACGCCTGAAGATGCCGCCTCAACACAGGCTCAACTATCCCAGCGCGAGGGTCGTACAGTACTTAGCCCGGGAACACTGGGGCAGGGGTTAAGGAAGGGTCTAGAAGGTGTGCCCAAGAAAAAGGAGAGAAAGAGATCGGGGAAGATAGCTGCCTCCAAACAAGCCAGAGCACATAACAGCCAGACGATGCATTCTCAAGAGCGTGTATCCGTGAAAGGTGCGGCCATGTTCCATCTCACGGGCGAGCCGATGCTACCGCCGAAACAGCTGGAGGCACTATCAGGGGATCTCAGGAGACTGCACGACCATGTGCTATCGACTGAGAAAAGCCTATTAGCCTCAAAGGATCCAGGATATCCGACAAACGCAGCTCGTGTGCCTGCGGGGAAGTGCTACGTCGAGACACGGCCCGCGGAGGTGTTCTTCCTGCGGTTTGACCATATCTTTGAGATGTTTCTGACAAGGCGGCTCGATTTTACAATCGTCCGCCTTTTTGCGCTACATATGAGCTCCATCATGAACAGTGAAGAAGTCTCGCAAATCTGTGTGGCGGATCCATACTACATGCACGAGTCTTTCTTGAGTCTCGGCGACTTTGAGCGTGAAACTGCTAGGGAGTACCTCCAAAACTTCATGGTACAGAATAAGGACCGGGAAATTGTCCTCGTGCCTTATCATCAAAAGTAAGTCAGTTTCGAACAACCCTTTCATACATTTCAATCATTCCTTCTCTCTCTATGGGGAATAATTTGAGGTGTCTTTTCCCCGCAAGAAACAATAGCAATCTCAACAAAATGAGAGGTAATTTAGTACCATGAAAGTTTCTACCACAATTTTTCCTCTCTCATAATAATTACATGTGGGATCATAATCAAATTCAACGATATAACTATCACGTAAAATATTCTTATCATGATCCACATGCATGCAAAGTTGACACTTTTCCAAAATAGTGGGATTTTCATCAAATAAAGTCATGATTTCTCCAAACCCACTTTCAATATTATTGCAAACATTATTATAAATATCATAGTCATCATGAGGCTTAAACAAATTTTCAAGATCATAAGAGAAATCATCACCCCAATCATGATCATTGCAATAAGTAGTGGACATAGCAAAACTAGCATCCCCAAGCTTAGGGTTTGCATATTTTTGACATGATTGACATTAATAGAATTTATAGTAAAACCATTGCAATCATGCTTTTCATTCAAGGAGCTCTCGTCAATCTCTTCATAAATTTCTTCATCACAATTTTCAGATTCACGAATCTCAAGCAAAACTTCATAAAGTTAATCTAGTGCACAAAACTCACTAGCAATTGGTTCAACATAATTGGATCTCTTAAAAATATTAGCAAGTGGATGAGGATCCATAAGTTTGTTCTTTCTGTTATTGAGTGACAACACAATCATGCAATGAAAACGAGCAAACAAACCAAGTAAGACATAAAGGCGAACGAAAAAGGAAAATATTTTTGTAAATTTTGTTTTAGAAGTGGGGGAGAGGAAAACGAGAGGCGAATGACAAATAATGTAAATGCAGGAGATGAGTTTCCGATAGGTATTTGGTAGATAAGCTTCACTTGAATACTCCCCGGCAACGGCGCCAGAAATTCTTACTGCTACTTCTTGAGCTTGCGTTGGTTTTTCCTTTGAAGAGGAAAGGGTGATTCAGCAAAGTAGAGATAAGTATTTCCCTCAGTTTGAGAACCAAGGTACCAATCCAGTAGGAGTATCAAGATAAAGCACCAAGGCACCTGCGCAAAAACAAACAAACGTGCACCCAACGCGATAAAGGGGTTGTCAATCCCTTCATGATTACTTGCAAGGTGAGATCTGATAATGATAATAGATAAATATAAATAAAAAGATAAAAGTGCAGCAAGGTATTTTTGGTATTTTTGTGTGTAGATCTGAAAGTATAATATGTGAAATAGACCCGGGGGCCATAGTGTTCACTAGAGGCTTCTCTCATGATAGCAAGTATTACGGTGGGTGGACAAATTACTGTCGAGCAATTGATAGAATTGCGCGAAGTCATGACGATGTCTAAGGCAATGATCATACATATAGGCATTACGTCCGAGACAAGTAGACCGATACTGTCTGGATCTACTACTATTACTCCACACATCGACCCCTATCCAGCATGCATCTAGTGTATTAAGTTCATAACAAAAGGAGTAACGCCTTAAGCAAGATGACATGATGTAGAGGGATAAACTCATGCAATATGATGTAAACCCCATCTTTTTACCCTTGATGGAAACAACACGATGCGTGCCTCACTACCCCTTCTGTCACTAGGTGAGGACACCGCACGGTATGAACCCAAAACCAAGCACTTCTCCCATGGCAAGAACTACAGATCTAGTTGGCCAAACAAAACCCATAACTCGAAGAGACTTGCAAGGATATGAAATCATGCATATAAGAAATCATAGAAGACTCAAATAATATTCATAGATAATCTGATCATAAATCCACAATACATCGGATCTCGATAAACACACCGCAAAGAAAGTTATATCGAATAGATCTCCATGAAGATCATGGAGAACTTTGTATTGAAGATCCAAGAGAGAGAAGAAGCCATCTAGCTACTAGTTATGGACCCGACGGTCTGAAGTGAACTACTCACGCATCATCGGAGAGGCAATGGTGTTGATGACGAAGCCCTCCGTGACCGAATCCCCCTCTAGCAGGGCACCGGAAAAGGTCTCCAGATGGGATCTCGTGGAAACAGAAGCTTGCGGCGGCGGAAAAGTATTTTCGTGGCTCTCTCTGTTGGTTCGGGGATTTATGTGAATTTATAGGCGAAAGAGGTAGGGCAAAAGGTGGATGGGGGGCCCACGAGCCTGCCAGGCACGCCCCCCCTATTGCCCGCCTGGGGGGCTTGTGATCTCCTCGGAGCTCCCCTGCCTTTGTTCTCAAGTCTCGTATCTTCGTACTGTTATGGAAAAAATCATCCCGAAGGTTTTATTCCGTTTGGACTCCATTTGATTTTTTTATCTGTAAAAGGTCAAAAACACGGAAAAAAACAGAAACTGGCACTGGGCACTGAGTTAATAGGTTAGTCCCAAAAATAATATAAAATAGCATATAAATGCATATAAAACATCCCAAGTTTACAATATAATAGCATGGAACAATCAAAAATACAGATACGTTGGAGACGTATCATTCAGCCGCGTGCAGCACAACATCCCAGAAGTTTATCCCGCCGCGGTGGTCAGTGCATTCCACCAGAATGTCCGCAACCGCAAGATGTGCGAGGAGCTGGCGATGAACAAGGTCAGGGATGTTGCCGAGCTCTACGTCCTAGCAGACTGGTGTGCCCGGGCTGAGGAAGGAAGGAAGTATCCCGGCGAAGACGCCGATGCTAATACTGAATCCGGAGAAGAGGATGTTGCTGCCCCGATGAAGAAAGGTCGGCGGTGCAACAGGAAACGTGGAGGAAAGACAGTGCTTGCCGTTGAGGAAGCTGGTGATGTGAGCACCGCCAAGAAGGCCAAGGTCGATGACCCCGGCAAGGACCTTGCCGGGTGCGCCGCCTACCAGGCCTTGGCGGCTGCCGACAAACCCGGCAGCTCCGACAAGCAATATTGCAAGATCCACCGCACCAAGGGCCACGACCTCTAGAACTGCCGGCAAGTTGAGCAACTTGCCGAGAAGCAGAAAGCCGAGTACGAGAGGCGAGACAAGGAGAAGGGCCAGGATGGTGCTGGTGGGGCCGGCAAGAAGCACGGCGGCCAAAGGGATCGCCGCGACATGGGCAAGCGACAAGAGAGGCCTACCCAAGGCCGAGAAAAGAAAGAGGATGACGGTGATCACGACGATGGCAACAAGTCAAGTGAGCATGAGTCCCAGAAGGCAACAGAGGCCATGTGCATCGACGGCGGTGCCTCGCTACATTCGTCTCACCGCCAACTTAAACAGTGGGCAAGAGAGATAAATGCAACCGATTCATTGGTTGATGTGCGGAAGCCACTAATTAAAGTGGTCCCACACACCCCTCATCTTTGACATGGAGGATCACCCTGACCGCACAACGGCGGCCGGGTGTCTGCCGTTGTTGGTATCCCCAACAGTGCGCAGCCTCAAGGTGACAAAGATGCTGGTGGATGGTGGGGCCGGCCTGAACTTGATCTCCCCAACTCTGATCAAGCGTCTGTAAATCCCCCTTGAAGATCTCAAAGAAACGAGGACGTTTCAAGGAATCAATCCGGGGAGGAGCTAGCCAAAAGGGAAAGTTACGCTGCCCGTCACGTTCGGCGGTGAGTTCAAATATTGTACGAAGAAGATCGTCTTCGATGTCGCCAAGATCCCACTGCCATACAACGGGATCCTTGGCCGCCCAGCGATGGCCAAGTGCATGGCGACATCGCACTACGCCTACAACATGCTGAAGATGCTGGGGCCAATGAGTACCATTACTGTCAAGTCTGACAAGAAGGATGCACTCATTTGCACCAACCAGCTCTACCGGGAGGCAGTTGTAGCACCTGCTGCCAAAGCATCTACTCCTACCGGTGAATCTCCCAGGGGGAAGAAGACCGGCAAGACCTCTGGTACCCACTCCGGCAAGAGCGCCTCCTCGGAGAGCACCGCTCCCGTTGCGGACGTACCAGAGAGCTCCACCGGCAGGAACAAGAAGTCCAAGGCGGTCCCTCCCGAGACCAAGAAGGTGCCCGCCAAGGAGGATGGCACGGGTGGAGCTTTCACTATAAGCTCCACCCTCGACGAAAAATAGGAAAGCGCGCTCGTTACCTTCCTACGGGCGAATATCCATGTCTTTGCCTGGCAAGCATCTGCTATCCCCGGGGTTCCCTGGAAGGTGATTGAGCACCATCTTGCTGTCTGTCCTCATGCGCGGCCCGTCAAGCAGAAGGTCAGGAAGCATGCCTTGGAGCGACAAGAGTTCATTGTTGAACAAATCAAGAAACTGGAAGCGGTAGGCCTGGTCAGAGGCATACTCCATCCGACATGGTTGGCCAATCCGGTTGTGGTGCGCAAGGCAAACGAGAAGTGGAGGTTGTGTATCGACTATACTGATATCAATAAAGCCTGCCCAAAGGATCCCTTCCCCTTGCCGCGCATCGACCAGATTGTAGACTCCACGGCAGGGTGTGAGTTACTGTCGTTTCTTGATGCCTATTCGGGGTATCACCAGATCTTCATGGCAAGAGAAGACGAAGAGAAGACCACGTTCATCACCCCATGTGGCACGTACTGCTTCGTACGGATGCCTTTCGGGTTGAAGAGCGCTAGTTCAACGTTTGCAAGGGCGATTGAAGCTGGTTTTTAGCCACAGCTGCATAGAAACATGAAGCCTGTATGGACGACATAGTGGTCCAGACAAAGGATAGGGCCACACTCGTCCAAGACTTGGAAGAGACGTTTGTGAACCTGCGCAAGATCAATCTCAAGCTCAACCCCGAGAAGTGTGTGTTCGGTGTCCCGTCCGGCAAGCTTCTCGGGTTCTTTGTGTCTCAACGGGGGATCGAAGCAAATCCCGACAAGATCAAGGCGATCGAGCAGATTGAGGCACCAGGGTGCGTCAAGGATGTGCACAGGCTTGCCGGCTGCGTCGCTGCAATGAGCAGGTTCATCTGCAAGTCAGCTGAGCGGGCCCTCCCCTTTTTCAAAATTTTGAAGAAGGCGGGTCCAGTAAAATGGACTCCGGAGGCAAAGGCGGCGCTACAAGACTTGAAGAGGTACCTCTCCTCCCCTGTGACACTAGTTGCGCCTAGGCCACAAGAACCATTGCTGTTGTACTTAGCAGGAACAAATCAAGTGGTTAGAGCTGCACTAGTAGTGCAGAGGGAAGTTGACGGAGAAGCAGCGGCAGTGGCACGCCTGCCAAGCGACAAGCCAGGGTCAGCCCCAGCAAGCTCCGGTGTCGACGAGATGGAGTCTGCGCAGGCAAGCCAAGCAGAACAGAGGAAGAAACTGGTGCAGCACGCAGTCTACTTCGTCAGCTCCCTTTTACAGGGGGCTAGGTTAAGGTATTTCGGTGCAGAAGCTGCTCTTCGGCCTTCTCATGGCCTCGAGGAAGCTGCGCCACTACTTCCAAGCACATGAAATCACCGTCGTCACCCATTTCCCTTTGCAATGGATCCTTTGGAATCCAGATGCAAATGGCAGGATTGTGGAATGGACGTTGGAACTGTCAAGCTTTTGGTCTCAAATTTGAAAGCGCTTCAATGATCCAGAGCAGAGCCTTGGCAGAGTTCATTGCAGAATGGACCCCAATGCCAGACGAGGAGGTTCAAGAAACAACCCTCCCCGGCAAGGAAACAACCCAAGAGTGGATCATGTACTTTGATGGGGCTTTCTCGCTGCAAGGTGCCGGTGCCGGTGTGCTACTTGTTGCACCTACAGGAGAGCACCTCAAGTACGTGGTCCAAATGCACTTTCCCCGAGAGAGGTCTACAAACAACACTACGGAGTACGAGGGATTGCTTACCGGTTGATACGTCTCCAACGTATCTATAATTTTTTATCGTTCCATGCTACTATATTATCAACTTTGGATGTCTTATATGCATGATTATGCTATTTTATATTATTTTTGGGACTAACCTATTAACCTAGAGCCCAGCGCCAGTTCCTGTTTTTTCCTTGTTTTTAACCTTTTTCAGATAGCAATATCAAACGGAGTCCAAATGGAATAAAACTTTCGCCGTGATTTTTTATGGAAAATATCAAAAATACCAGAAACAAAAGATACCAGAGGGGAGTCCCGAGCAGGTCACGAGCCTGGAAGGCGTGCCCACCCCCCTGGGCGTGCCTGGGGGCTCGTGACTCCCTTGTGGGTCCCCCTAACTTGTTCTCGACGCCATCTGGTCTTATAAATACATAAACCTCCAAAAAGAAACCTAGATCGGGAGTTCCGCCGCCGCAAGCCTCTGTAGCCACCAAAAACCAATCAGGAGCCCGTTCTGGCACCCTGCTGGAGGGGGAATCCATCTCCGGTGGCCATCTTCATCATCCCAGCAATCTCCATGGTGAGGAGGGAGTAGTTCTCGCTCGGTGCTGAGGGTATGTACTAGTAGCTATGTGTTTGATCTCTTTCTCTCTCTCGTGTTCTTGAGATGTCTTGATCTCGATGTACCGCGGGCTTTGCTACTATAGTTGGATCTTATGATGTTCTTCCCCCTCTCCCTTCTTGTAATGAATTGAGTTTTCCCTTTGAAGTTATCTTATCGGATTGAGTCTTTAAGAACACTTGATGTATGTCTTGCACGTGTCTATCTGTGGTGACAATGGGATATTCATGTGAGTACTTGATGTATGTTTTGGTGATCAACTTGCGGGTTTCTTGACATACATATTATTCAGATCAATAGTTCTTTCCAACCCCCATGAAGCAAAACCATCAGAATCCGCCTCCCGCTTCCATAATTGGGCGGTGAAGTCACACGACACAACGAGGAGACCCAGCCCACCACCATCTTCCCGCACGACTATGAGGCGGTATTTGTCATACACATCCACCATCGCCCGTGGCATCCATATCACGGCTACCTTCTGCCTCTCCAAATCAAACCCAAGGATGTGCCTCTCTGCACCATATCCCCAGTCGAATGACGGCTTCCAAGTAAGTATCCAGTAAAGGGAACCTGTTGGGGATATTACTACTGGGCGTAAACCTGCCTACCTGGGCCGGGTTAACTTCATCAGTAGTTCAAGGGTGTTAAAGCCCAAAGAAACAGATAAGGGCCCAAGGCCTATAGTTGGTTTAAGACCTGTAGCCGAAAACCGGCTTTATATGTAAACTTGTATTGTAAGTTAGGAATAAGGAGAGACCAACCCGGATACGAGTATGAACCAGTGATTGGGACTCTGTGAACCGACGGGTGTCACCCATGTATATAAGGGGACGACCCGGCGGCGGTTCAAGGACAGACAACAACAACTCGAGACTTAGGCGAAGCTTGTTCGCTCCCTAGTCATCGAAACCCCATCAATTCCATCACAACTAGACGTAGGCTTTTACCTTCATCGAAGGGGCCGAACTAGTATAAAAACTCTCTGCGTCCCTGTGTCCGCTTTAACCCCTTCAAGCTAACCCGTCGCGATGGCTCCACGACTAAGTCCTTTCACTAGGACATCTGTCGTGACAAAACCACGACAGTTGGAGCCCACCGTGGGGCTAATGCACGATGGTTTCAAGTTCTTGGAGGGCCGCTTTGAAGGACTCGAGGGCTATGTTGTGGGCCGGATGACTAAGAGTCATCGCGGCAAGCTCTACATCGACGATGCAGGCTGGGGCCCCGAGGCCGGCTCAATTGAGTACGGGTACCGGGTCCCCTTTGGTGGCATACATGTTTTCATCGGCAAGAACGGTGAACCGGGCCCTGAGCCGGACATCTGCACCGACCTCGTCGAGACGGCTCAGCGTGCGCGATCTGCCCAGGTTAAACCGGCCGTGAAGCGTGCCTTCATGGGAGTCATCCATGGAGGAAGTTATGAGGACGGATCAGAATCTGGTGGCGAGACCGTCGTTTACTCTGGCGACGAGTCATCAACCGGAGAAACCGAATCTCTGTATCAACTGCAAGATGGCCGGATTGGGGGCTGTTCCGATGGCGACAGTATTCCGGACTCCTCTAATCTGCCCAACTGGGTTGGAATATTCATGGCCGGTACACAGGACGCCTTAAGCCGGTTGGGCTCTCAACATAAACCGGTCCCGCCTAATGTTTTTCTTGATGTGCTACACAACCCGTCGGTCAAGCTCCTGGTGAAGTGGATTTGGCTATTCCTGATCCGGAGGCTCAATTGGTGGCAGCTCTACACGTCATTCCGGATTGGACGCTTCCTTATCTTGCGTACATGAACCGGGGCGAGCTACCAGAGGACGAAACCTTGGCCCGGCAGATAATCCGGTGATCCAAGTCTATGACTATTGTTAATGGCGAATTGCATCATTGCAGTGTGTCAGGGGCGTTTCAACGTTGCGTGTCTCCTGAGGAAGGCTGTGAAATTTTGCGTGAGATCCATGAAGGAGATTGTGGTCATCACGCCGGTTCAAAGTCTTTGGTGGCTAAAGTGTTCCGCCATGGTTTTTATTGGTTAACTGCTCATGCTGATGCAGAGGATCTGGTCAGACGATGTGACGGTTGCCAAAAGTTTTCAAGATGCGCTCATGTGCTGGCTCAAGAATTGAGGATGATTCCGATTACTTGGCCGTTTGCAACTTGGGGGCTGGATATGGTTGGGCCTTTCAAAAGGTCCAAGGATAAGAAGACCCACCTCCTGGTGGCGGTGGACAAGTTTACAAAGTGGGTGGAGGCAAAACCTGTTAGCAAGTGTGATGCGGCCACGGCGGTTCAGTTCATCAAAAAGGTGATTTTCCGGTCTGGCTTTCCACATAGTATCATCACAGATAATGGTACCAATTTGTCCAAGGGGGCCATGAAGGAGTTCTGCGAACGTGAGCACATCCGTCTTGACGTTTCATCAGTAGCCCACCCACAGTCCAATGGTCAAGCAGAAAGAGCTAATCAAGAGATCTTGAGAGGCATCAAGCCGCGACTTATGGTTCCTTTGCAGAGGACACCGGGTTGTTGGGTATAAGAGCTACCATCTGTGTTATGGAGTATCAATACTACGCCCAACAGATCCACAGGATACACATCGTTCTTCATGGTCTACGGAGCAGAGGCGGTTCTTCCCAGCAATATCCGTCATGACTCACCTCGCGTGGCAGCTTATGTTGAAGAGGACAACGAGACGGCACGACAAGATGCTTTGGACCTGTTGGATGAGAAGCGTGACATAGCAGCGGCTCGCTCAGCGATTTACCAACAAGATCTTCGTCGTTATCACAGTCGTCGAGGCAGAACCAGAACCTTTCAAGAAGGAGATTTGGTGCTTCGGCTCATTCAAGATCAGACTGATATGCATAAGTTATGCCCACCTTGGGAGGGACCTTTCGTGGTCAGCAAGAATCTGGACAACGAGTCATACTATTTGATCGATATCCGAGAGCATAAAGACTCACGTACAACAGAGGAGGAGACCAATAGGCCGTGGAACATAGCTCATCTTCGGCCTTACTATACTTGAGCCATCGGCTCTACTTATGTACATATTATGACAAGTGTATATATTATGATTGATATAATAAACCGGAGCCTCAGCTAAAGCGGGGTACCTATTCTTTTACATCATGCGTGGTTACATGGAGCTATTCTATCTTAAAGCCGCCTCCGGCTTACCCCTTGAAAGTTTTATAAACATCACTTGGGGGCTTGGTCGTGTCCGAACCAATGCAACACCTTTTGATAGGCGAAAGCCACCAGATCACTTGGGGACATGGTCAAGTCTGAACCAGCCACGCCTCTTGATCGGCCTAAGGCCATAGAATCACTTGGGGGCTTGGTCGAACCCAAACCATTGCCACACCATCTGGTCGGCTCAATAAAAGCCTTTTTTTGCAAACAGTTTTATCATTGCCTTTGCTTCCAACATTTTTCTTATTATTGCTTTGTGTTTTTTAAACCGGCAACGTTTTAAACCGGTTCAAACTGTCAATCGACGGAACACGGTCCATTTTTAATCCGGAGATTATTTGCCCGGTCTGACTTTTCCTGTTAACATCCCATTATGGAGTAACAGGGTGTTTTTCATAACCCAGCACGGTTTACATGATAAACCGGCATTTTATACACAGGAGCTATTTTCTCCATTAACGGTTTAGGTTTATAAACCTCCGTTTCAAGATTGGCTAAAGCCAACTTCATGCCCGTCGATGGCAGGTATTTTGTATCACAAAATTTGATCATATACCTCAATTTCATTGCATATATATAAAGGTTATAAACCGGCTGGCGGTACAGCCGCCGCAGTAGTTTAAGATTTTGTGATTGCAGGAAATATAGATTGAAGGTTTCGCCCATTCAAACAAAAATATCAGTGCCTATGCACGAAGGCATCTCAGAAGCAGGAGTATTTGCTATCCTATTGCAAGGCAACATGGTGCCCAAATAAGATCATTGTTTTCTTGACGGAATATAACAAAGCAGCCATTTAAACCGGCCTCCCGTTCAAGCTTGGTCACCACCCTGATCTGATGGTTGTGGGTCCTCCTGCGCCGCTTCAGCTTCTTCTTCCCTACCCAGTGGCTGGAAATCAACAGTGGTCCAGTCGATTCCCATTAGGGCTTGAAAGACAGCTTCATCATGGATCAGTGACGACGGTTCAATATCAGGAGCGTAAGTATGCTTACGGATTGGAGGGATCAGATTCTCCGTTTCAGGAATCGGTGCAGCCACTCGTTTATTCTGGTTGTTATATTGAGCTTGATAATGCGACAAGTCTGCCTCTTCCGCCAATTGGCAAGCTAGAGGGCGCACTGCCCAATTTATCACTCTCAGGTCATCCTCATTGAACTCCGAACCATCTTGGTTCAAACTGGGATAACCTTGAGCTGCCTCAACAGGATCGAAATCCGGTACCCATGCTTTTGCCCGGATTAAGGCATTGATGGCACCGGTTCGAGCAGCAGATTTCTTCAGCTCTACAATACGGGCGAGAAGCATTGACAACCTCTTAAGAGTATCTTGAATTAAAGAGAGCGCCGGATTGTTATTTGATGCAGTAGAGATGATCCGCTGCGCTCCGGTATACAGCTGTTCGATTAATGTATAGGCGGCCTTCAATTTCATCCGAACATCTGACCCCAAGTGTCCAATGCGTGTACCTACAACATTACAAAGAGTTCACAAACCGGACCTATCATAGGAAGGACAAATTATTACAGAAGTCAAAGGAAGTTTACCAAAGATGGCGGCAGTCATGGCATGCACTTGCCGCTTTACGCTGGTTAGCTCATCTACCACCAGTTTAAGGGCAGCTTCAGCAGTTTCAATTTTCTTGGTCAAAGTGATCTTCTCAGTGGCCCAATCCGCCCGCTCTTTGTTGAAGCCCTCCTTCAGCTGTTCCATGACGCTTAAAGCGCTGGTCAACTCCTCTTTCGCCTTTGAGGTTTCAGCTTGTTGGGATTTCAAATTTTCTTGAAGATCGGCGAGTTGGCTTTCTTTGGTTTTCAGCTCAGCCTGTATACAGACAGTCATATGATTTAACAAACGGTACAAGAATTGAAGTACCAACCACATAACAAATTATGCACTTGGCACTTGGGGGATAATGCATATTTGATCTTCATCTGTCAATTGATTGCAAAGTCCCAAGCTCAATACAAGTATTCAACTTGGCACTTGGGGGCTAATGCATATTTGATCTTCATCTGTCAATTAATTGCAAAGTCCCAAGCTCAATACAAGTATTCAACTTGGCACTTGGGGGCTAATGCATATTTGCTCAAATAAATTCTGATGCTGTCATATTAAACTACTTAAGTGCCCGGTTTAACTACATTAAGTTAAACCGGCCCTTGGGGGCTATATCAGTGAATTTCGAGGCATTCAGATTTATAAAAGTAAGTCCCGGTTTGAAAGAGGATTGCAAAACCGGCCCTTGGGGGCTAGGAGAGTTAACAAAATTGAAGTATCCAAGCAGGAAACAGCACATGGAAGTTACCTCAAATTTTTCCTTCATCATATTCACCAGGCCGGCTTCATAGTCACGGCTGGTGTACAGCCGGTTCAAGTAGCCGGAATGAAGATCTTGAGTATTCAAAGCAGCGTAAGTCGCCAGATCAACATTCCACTTGCCCTTGCTCATAGTAGCGAATTCTTCTTTGGCAGTATGCCTGGATAAGGCGTCCAGATTACTTGGTTCAGTACGGCCAATGCCAGTAATCACAACATCATCATCCTTGGCATCACCGGTTTGACCAGGGGCAGTTGGTTTGCTAGCAGGCCGGATTGGACTGGTGGATTTCTCAGTCCGGATGGGGCTTCCGGGCTGGTCAGCAGGCCTTTCTTCGGCAATAACATCATCACCTTGCAGTGGGGCTTTATTGGGTATATCTTCACGAATGACCGCTTCAGGATCCGGTGTTTTATCCGGTTCAGGAACGGCATCCTCCTCGGCCGCTTTATCCAGGCGGGCCTTCTTGCTTGGCCTAGGCTTGGCCCTGCAAGGAGTAATCAAAATCAAATACAGCATATGTTCCAACATGATGTATCAGAAATATTATGATAAGTATAGCTTACCCAAGCACCGTCTTGAGTGGTGGCAGCTGAGTAGCTGATGACTCGCCAGAGGATGAGTGGGAAGTAACCTGATAATCGGAGTCAGACGGATTAAGAGGTTGACGATAACAGCCCGCTTTAGGACAAGCACCGACAAGCAAATTAGAGACCTCTGAACGGCGTTTCCGAACTGGACTATTCGGTAAACCGGCGGAGGTAACTACCTGGCCGCTGTGCCCGGTTGTGCGGCGAGCTTCGTGCTGTTGGGTCTTCATAAGAAATTTGGGATCCAAGTAAGCAAGAGGATGAGAAAATTTAACTTTCCGGTTTGCCTGACAGATTTTTAGTGAAGGGAAAGGGTTCGAATCAGAAGAGAGAGTAATTACCTCTGCAGCATCAGCATGACTAGCTTCGGCATCATCCTGACAAATATTATCATCAATAAGGCGTGTGAAAAGTAAGCCAAGTGAATCAAGTTCTACCTCAAGGTCCGGATTACCCACATCGTCATCAGCGAGCGGATCAGAGGATGCAGTGGTTTTCCTCTTATGACCAGGCCTCTTAATGACTTTGGTTTTTGGCGGGGTTGGTCTTTCCGGTTTGTCTGGTTTCTCCTGCGGAAGCTTCTTGCTCCAAAACGGATCATTGCCCTGTTTCAACAGGTATTGGTGTCAAATAATAGACAGATATAGCAATGTCAGGGTCAATGAAAGGTGAAATTAAAAACTTACAGCTAGCGGTTTGTTGGTGGCGCAGAAAGGAAGCAGGCCGGTTCGGGCACAGATGTGTTCCGGTTCGTTCAACATTTTCTTCACAGCTTCTGTGACTTCTTCGTCGGTGAGCTGGATGTTCATGTGTCGCAGTGGGTCGTCAACACTGCCCGTATATTCGCACATCAAACCAGAGCGTTGACTAAGGGGCAGTATGCTCCATGATATCCAACAAAGAGCGAGATCAACTCCTGTTAAACCGTTGGCCATAAAGGCTCTGAGCTTAGACAATTGAGGAGCGTATTTACTCCTCTCCTTGGCAGTCAACCTTTGTGGAAAGGGGTGCGTATTGCTAAGCCGCTCCGGACGAAAGCCAGGCAAGGGATTTTCATTAGCAGGGGAGGTGTCTTTGCAATAGAACCATGATTGATTCCATTCTTGGGGATGGCTGTGCAGTTTTGCGTGAGGGTAAGTGACCTCTTTCCTTTTCTGAATCGCCATACCACCCAATTCCATATTGGAACCATCAGTAAATTCTGTGCGGCGGTTTAGATGAAAACAATCTCTGAATAACTCGACCGTGGGTTCCTCTTGAAAGAACACCTCACAGAGTACTTGGAAATGGCATATGTTGGTGACAGAATTGGGGCCGTATCTTGCGAACGGAGTTGGAAATTGGCCAAGACATCCCGGTAGAATTTTGAACCGGGCGGATTAAAACCTTGGGCTAAGTGGTCTGCGAAAACGACAACCTCTCCTTCTTGAGGTGTGGGAGGACATTCTTTGCCAGGGACCCTCCAATGGATGGTGTTTTTGCTGCTTAAAGCACCAGTCAGGACTAAGTTGTTTAGTTGAGTTTCTGTGACGCGAGAAGGAGCCTAGTTGCACTCATATACTTGTTTGGCCATGGTGGAGTCTACAAAATAAGTGATTCCAGTTCAAGTTTGTGTTGGGTAAAAGTGTACACCGGTATGAACAATGTTAAACCGGAGGTAACCATATCTAAACCGGAGTTCTATGAAGCAGCATCATATGACTAACGAGTTCTGGCGGTTCAACAAGGGGACTAATGGTATATACCGGTTTATTAATTTTTTTTCTACATTGAGTTAAACCGCCTGATCTAAGCATTGAAAGCAACTGAGGTTGCGGATGGCTAAGTATGAAGAAATGGGTTTCACAAGGTCTTATTACAGCAATGGATCTGAAACAAGTTCAGAAAAGAAGACAAAATATTCAAAGACTTAAAGCAGAGCGGAAGTGAATCAATGGGCAGATATATAGATGAGATCTACGGACTCGAGCATGAAACTATAGGCGGATGCTAAAAGCTACTGCTAATCAGAGCAGGGTTTCACAGATCTATCCAGGAATCTGGGTACGAGCATGAACAAACGATGAACACGGCAAGAACACGAAACCCTAGGAACAGATCTATGCTAAGAAGAACAGAAGGCTTACCAGAATCGAGGAAGATGCGGAAAGCCACCGCAGTGCTCTGGTACGTTCAGGTTGATGCAGCGGCCCAAGACGGTGCAGAGGTCAACGGCGGCGGCGGAGCTCCGAGGCTGGCGACGCGAGGAAGATGAAGAGAAAGGGGGCGAAGGGGAGAAAAGAAATGACCCTTCGGTCTTATTTATAAGGCAAGAGACACGTGTAAGGCGCGTGAATCAAGGAACCACAAATCTTGGAGACGGAGCTGTCGCCTCGGTTATGGTGGATTCAGTAAACCAAGAAGATATCATGAATGTTATCTTTATGATGACGTCATGCCGGTTTACAGCAACCAGAAAAGGTGACATCACGGCGGTTCAACAACGACAAGAAGATGTTGAAGACGAAGATTTTTTTGCTAAGGATTGACATGAACCCGTTCAAATCAATCTGGGGCCTAATGTTGGGGATATTACTACTGGGCGTAAACCGGCCTACCTGGGCCGGGTTAACTTCATCAATAGTTCAAGGGTGTTAAAGCCCAAAGAAGCAGATAAGGGCCCAAGTCCTGTAGTCGGTTTAAGACCTGTAGCCGTAAACCGGCTTTATATGTAAACTTGTATTGTAAGTTAGGAATAAGGAGAGACCAACCCGGATACGAGTATGAACCGGTGATTGGGACTCTGTGAACCGACGGGCGTCACCCGTGTATATAAGGGGACGACCCGGCGGCGGTTCAAGGATAGACAACAACAACTCGAGACTTAGGCGAAGCTTGTTCGCTCCCTAGTCACCGAAACCCCATCAATTCCATCACAACTAGACGTAGGCTTTTACCTTCATCAAAGGGGCCGAACTAGTATAAAAACTCTCGGTGTCCCTGTGTCCGCTTTAACCCCTTCAAGCTAACCCGTCGCGATGGCTCCACGAGTAAGTCCTTTCACTAGGACATCTGCCGTGACAAAACCACGACTTCCAACCAACACGGCAGGCACACTATTAACTCTTCTGGGACGGAACCTTGGATCCTCAGATGACGCAATCCGTGTTGAGATGACATTGCCCCATTCACCGGTCTACGACGAGTAAACGCAGGCAAATCCTTGGCATTGTTGTTTGTAGTTGTCGTCTGGGGCTACCGCTACCAAGACCACCCAGAAGTGTTGGGCAGCATGAAGCACCACCCCGTTGACCTCGTCAGCGTTTGCATGTAACGCCTGGGGAACGGCAATGCGGTGCTGGTCGCTGGTGACGGGGTCCCACACAAGGTAACGGGGGTGCGTCTGGTCGGAGAGTAGCACGAGGCCATGGCGGCATCCGAGGAGCCGAAAGAAAAAGCCATGGCGCTCGCTCTCGTCGGGCTCCAAGGAGAAGCGCCCGGGCGGGATGCGGTTGGGCGCCTCCAGAGTGGGTAGGAAGGGGTAGGTGAGATGGTTGCCGAAGAAACCTAGGAGGGCAGGGCTGCGGCGGTGGCGGATGCGGAAGCGTCTGGAGAAGCCCGGGCCGAAGGCGAGTGTTGGGGAACGCAGTAATTTCAAAAAAAAATCCTACGCACACGCAAGATCTATCATGGTGATGCATAGCAATGAGAGGGGAGAGTGTTGTCCACGTACCCTCGTAGACCGAAAGCGGAAGCATTATGACAACGTGGTTGATGTAGTCGTACGTCTTCACGATCCGACCGATCCTAGTACCGAAAGTACGGCACCTCCGCAATCTGCACAAGTTCAGCTCGGTGACGTCCCACGAACTCTTGATCCTATTGAGTGTCGAGGGAGAGCTTCGTCAGCACGACGGCGTGATGACGGTGATGATGAAGCTACCGGCGCAGGGCTTCGCCTAAGCACCGCAACGATACGACGGAGGTGGATTATGGTGGAGGTGGGCACCGCACATGGCTAAGACAATGTCTGTTGTTGTGTTCTAGGGTGCCCCCTGCCCCCGTATATAAAGGAGCAAGGGGGATGCCGGCCGGCCCTTGGGCGCGCCAAGGAGGGGAGGAATCCTCCTCCTAGTAGGAGTAGGACTCCCCCTTTCCTAGTCCAACTAGGAGGGGGAGGGGGGAGGAAGGAGTGGGGAAGGGAGAGGGAAAGAGGGGTCGTGCCCCCTCCCCTAGTCCAATTCAGACTCCCTTGGGGGGCGCCACCTCCTGGTTGTTTCCCTCTCTCTCCCCTAAAGCCCACTAAGGGCCCAATACCTTCCCGGGGGGTCCGATAACCCTCCAGCACTCTAGTTTTATCTGAAACCTCCCGGAACACTTCTGGTGTCCGAATATAGCCGTCCAATATATCAATCTTTATGTCTCGACCATATCGAAAATCCTCGTCATGTCTGTGATCATATCCAGGACTCTGAACTTCCTTCGATACATCAAAAAACATAAACTCATAATACCGATCGTCACCGAACATTAAGCGTGCCGACCCTACGGGTTCGAGAACTATGTAGACATGACTGAGACACGTCTTTGGTCAATAACTAATAGCGGAACCTGTATGCTCATATTGGCTCCCACATATTCTACAAAGATCTTTATCGGTAAAACTGCATAACAACATAAGTTTTTCCCTTTGTCATCTGTATGTTACTTGCCCGAGATTCGATCGTCGGTGTCTCAATAACTAGTTCAATCTCGTTACCGGCAAGTCTCTTTACTCGTAGCGTAATGCATCATCACGTAACTAACTCATTAGTCACATTGCTTGCCAGGCTTATAGTGATGTGCATTACCGAGAGGGCCCAGAGATACCTCTCCGACAATCGGAGTGACAAATCCTAATCTCGATCTATGCCAACTCAACAAACACCATCGGAGACACCTGTAGAGCACCTTTATAATCACCTAGTTATGTTGTGACGTTTGGTAGCACACAAAGTGTTCCTCCGGTATTCGGGAGTTGCATAATCTCATAGTCATAGGAACATGTATAAGTCATGAAGAAAGCAATAGCAACATACTAAATGATCAAGTGCTAAGCTAACGGAATGTGTCAAGTCAATCACATCATTCTCTAATGATGTGATCATGTTAATCAAATGAAAACTCATGTCTATTCCTAGGAAACTTAACCATCTTTGATTCAACGAGCTAGTCAAGTAGAGGCATACTAGTGACACTCTGTTTGTCTATGTATTCACACATGTACTAAGTTTCCGGTTAATACAATTCTAGCATGAATAATGAACATTTATCATGATATAAGGAAATATAAATAACAACTTTATTATTGCCTCTAGGGCATATTTCCTTTAGTCTCCCACTTGCACTAGAGTCAATAATCTAGATTACACTGTAATGATTCTAACACCCATGGAGTCTTGGTGTTGATCATGTTTTGCTCATGAGAGAGGCTTAGTCAACGGGTCTGCAACATTCAGATCCATATGTATCTTGCAAATCTCTATGTCTCCCTCCTTGACTTGATCGCGGATGGAATTAAAGCGTCTCTTGATGTAATCTGGATTCCTTTGCCAAGGCAATTGCACCAGTATTGTCACAAAACATTTTCATTGGACCCGATGCACTAGGTATGACACCTAGATCGGATATGAACTCCTTCATCCAGACTCCTTCATTTGCTGCTTCCAAAGCAGTCATGTACTCCGCTTCACACATAGATCCTGCCACGACGCTTTCCTTAGAACTGCACCAACTGACAGCTCCATCGTTCAATATAAATACGTATCCGGTTTATGACTTAGAGTCATCCGGATCAGTGTCAAAGCTTGCATCGACGTAACCATTTACGACGAGCTCTTTGTCACCTCCATAAATGAGAAACATATCCTTAGTCCTTTTCAGGTATTTCAGGATGTTCTTGACTGCTGTCTAGTGATCCACTCCTGGATTACTTTGGTACCTCCCTGCTAAACTAATAGCAAGGCACACATCAGGTCTGGTACACAACATTGCATACATGATAGAGCCTATGGCTGAAGCATAGGGAACAACTTCCATTTTCTCTCTATCTTCTGCAGTGGTCGGGTATTGAGTCTGGCTCAACTTCACACCTTGTAATACAGGCAAGAACCCTTTCTTTGCTTGATCCATTTTGAACTTCTTTAAAACTTTATCAAGGTATGTGCTTTGTGGAAGTCCAATTAAACGTATTGATCTATCTCTATAGATCTTGATGCCCAATATATAAGCAACTTCACCGAGGTATTTCATTGAAAAACTCTTGTTCAAGTATCCTTTTATGCTATCCAGAAATTCTATATCATTTCCAATCAACAATATGTCATCCACATATAATATTAGAAATGCTACAGAGCTCCCACTCACTTTCTTGTAAATACAGGTTCCTCCAAAAGTCTGTATAAAACCATATGCTTTGATCACACTATCAAAGCGTTTATTCCAACTCCGAGATGGTTGCACCAGTCCATAAATGGATCGGTGGAGCTTGCACACTTTGTTAGCATCCTTTGGATTTGGGTTGCATCATATACAACTCTTATTCCAAAAATCCATTCAGGAATGCAGTCTTTACATCCATTTGCCAGATTTCATAATCATAAAATGCAGCAATTGCTAACATGATTCGTACAGACTTAAGCATCACTACGGGTGAGAAGGTCTCATTGTAGTCAACTCCTTGAACTTGTCGAAAACCTTTCGCAACAAGTCGAGCTTTGTAGACAGTAACATTACCGTCAGCGTCAGTCTTATTCTTGAAGATCCATTTATTCTCCATGGCTTGCCGATCATCGGGCAAGTCAACCAAAGTCCACACTTTGTTCTCAAACATGGATCACATCTCAGATTCCATGGCCTCAAGCCATTTTGCGGAATCTGGGCTCATCATCGCTTCCTCATAGTTCGTAGGTTCATCATGGTCAAGTAACATGACATCCAGAACAGGATTACCGTACCACTCTGGTGCGGATCCTACTCTGGTTGCCCTACGAGGTTCGATAGTAACTTGATCTGAAGTTACATGATCATCATCATTAGCTTCCTCACTAATTGGTGTAGGAGTCATAGGAACATATTTCTGTGATGAACTACTTTCCAATAAGGGAGCAGGTATAGTTACCTCATCAAGTTCTACTTTCTTCCCACTCACTTCTTTCGAGAGAAACTCCTTCTCTAGAAAGGATCCATTCTTAGCAACGAATGTCTTGCCTCCGGATCTGTGATAGAAGGTGTACCCAACAGTCTCCTTTGGGTATCCTATGAAGACACATTTCTCCGATTTGGGTTTGAGCTTATCAGGTTGAAACTTTTTCACATAAGCATCGCAGCCCCAAACTTTAAGAAACGACAACTTGGGTTTCTTGCCAAACCACAGTTCATAAGGTGTCATCTCAACGGATTTAGATGGTGCCCTATTTAATGTGAATGCAGCCGTCTCTAAAGCATAACCCCAAAACGATAGCGGTAAATCAGTAAGAGACATCATAGATTGCACCATATCTTATAAAGTGCGGTTACGACATTCGGACACACCATTACGTTGTGGTGTTTCGGGTGGCGTGAGTTGTGAAACTATTTCGCATTGTTTCAAATGAAGACCAAAACTCGTAACTCAAATATTCTCCACGATCACATCGTAGAAACTTTATTTTCTTGTTACGATGATTTTCCACTTCACTCTGAAATTCTTTGAACTTTTCAAATGTTTCAGACTTATGTTTCATTAAGTAGATATACCCATATCTGCTCAAATCATCTGTGAGGGTGAGAAAATAACGATACCCGCCGCGAGCCTCAATATTCATCGGACCACATACATCAGTATGTATGATTTCCAACAAATCTGTTGCTCGCTCCATTGTTCTAGAGAACGGTGTTTTAGTCATCTTGCCCATGAGGCATGGTTCGCAAGTACCAAGTGATTCATAATCAAGTGATTCCAAAAGTCCATCAGAATGGAGTTTCTTCATGCGCTTTACACCAATATGACCCAAACGGCAGTGCCACAAATAAGTTGCACTATGATTATAAACTCTGCATCTTTTGGCTTCAATATTATGAATATGTGTGTCACTACTATCGAGATTCAACAAAAATAGACCAATCTTCAAGGGTGCATGACCACAAAAGATATTACTCATATAAATAGAACAACCATTATTCTCTGATTTTAATGAATAATTGTCTCATATCAAACAAGATCCAGATATAATGTTCATGCTTAACTATGGCACCAAATAACAATTATTCAGGTCTAAAACTAATCCCGAAGGTAGATGTAGAGGTAGCGTGCCGACTACGATCACATCGACTTTGGAACCATTTCCCACGCGCATCGTCACCTCGTCACCTCGTCCTTAGCCAATCTTCTCTTAATCCATAGTCCCTGTTTCGAGTTGCAAATATTAGCAACAGAACTAGTATCAAATACCCAGGCACTACTGCGAGCATTAGTAAGGTACACATCAATAACATGTATATCACATATACCTTTGTTCACCTTTCCATCCTTCTTATCCGCCAAATACTTGGGGCAGTTCTGCTTCCAGTGACCAGTCCCTTTGCAGTAGAAGCACTCAGTCTCGGGCTTAGGTCCAGACTTGGGCTTCTTCACTTGAGCAGCAACTTGTTTGTCGTTCTTTTTGAAGTTCCCCTTCTTCCCTTTACCCTTTTTCTTGAAACTGGTGGTATTGTTGACCATCAACACTTGATGCTCTTTCTTGATTTCTACCTCCGCGGCCTTTAGCATTGCGAAGAGCTCGGGAATTGTCTTATCCATCCCTTGCATATTATAGTTCATCACGAAGCTCTTGTAGCTTGGTGGAAGTGATTGAAGAATTTTGTCAATGACACTATCATCAGGAAGATTAACTCCCAGTTGAATCAAGTGATTGTTATACCCAGACATTTTGAGTATATGCTCACTGACAGAACTATTCTCCTCCATTTTGCAGTTGTAGAACTTATTGGAGACTTCATATCTCTCAATCTGAGCATTTGCTTGAAATATTAACTTCAACTCCTAGAACATCTCATATGCTCCATGACGTTCAAAACATCGTTGAAGTCCCGGTTCTAAGCTGTAAAGCATGGCACACTAAACTATCGAGTAGTCATCAGCTTTGCTCTGCCAAACGTTCATAACATCTGGTGTTGCTCCTGCAGCGGGTTTGGCACCTAGCGGTGCTTTCGGGACGTAATTCTTCTGTGCAGCAATGAGGATAATCCTCAAGTTACGGACCCAGTCCATGTAGTTGCTACCATCATCTTTCAACTTGGCTTTCTCTAGGAACGCATTAAAATTCAACGGAACAACAGCACGGGCCATCTATCCACAACAACATAGACATGCAAAATACTATCAGGTACTAAGTTCATGATAAATTAAAGTTCAATTAATCTAATTGCTTAAGAACTCTCACTTAGATAGACATCCCTCTAATCATCTAAGTGATCACGTGATCCAAATCAACTAAACCATGTCCGATCATCATGTGAGATGGAGTAGTTTTCAATGGTAAACATCACTATGTTGATCATATCTACAATATGATTCACGCTCGACCTTTCGGTCTTAGTGTTTCGAGGCCATATCTGCATATGCTAGGCTCGTCAAGTTTAACCCGAGTATTCTGCGTGTGCAAAACTGGCTTGCACCCGTTGTATGTGAACGTAGAGCTTATCACACCCGATCATCATGTGGTGTCTCAGCACGACGAACTTTCGCAACGGTGCATACTTAGGGAGAACACTTGTACCTTGAAATGTAGTGAGAGATCATCTTATAATGCTACCGCCAAACTAAGCAAAATAAGATGCATAAAGGATAAACATCACATGCAATCAATATAAGTGATATGATATGGCCATCATCATCTTGTGCCTTTGACCTCCATCTCCAAAGCACCGTCATGATCACCATCGTCACCGGCTTGACACCTTGATCTCAATCGAAGCATCGTTGTCGTCTCGCCAACTATTGCTTCTACGACTATCGCTACCGCTTAGTGATAAAGTAAAGCAATTACATGGCGATTGCATTTCATACAATAAAGCGACAACCATATGGCTTCTGCCAGTTGCCGATAACTGTGTTACAAAACATGATCATCTCATACAATAAAATTTAGCATCAAGTCTTGACCATATCACACCACAGCATGCCCTGCAAAAACAAGTTAGATGTCCTCTACTTTGTTGTTGCAAGTTTTACGTGGCTGCTACGGGCTGAGCAATAACCGTTCTTACCTATGCATCAAAACCACAACGATTTTTCATCAAGTGTGTTGTTTTAACCTTCAACAAGGACCGGGCATAGCCACACTCGATTCAACTAAAGTTGGAGAAACTGACACCCGCCAGTCACCTATGTGCCAAGCATGTCGGTAGAACCAGTCTCGCATAAGCGTACGCGTAATGTCGGTCCGGGCCGCTTCATCCAACAATACCGCCGAATCAAAGTATGACATGTTGGTAAGCAGTATGACTATTATCGCCCACAACTCATTTGTGTTCTACTCGTGCATATAACATCTACGCATAGACCTGTCTCGGATGCCACTGTTGGGGAACACAGTAATTTCAAAAAAATCCTACGCACATGCAAGATCTATCATGGTGATGCATAGCAACGATAGGGGAGAGTGTTGTCCATGTACCATCGTAGAACGAAAGCGGAAGCGTTATGACAACGCGGTTGATGTAGTTGTACGTCTTCATGATCCGACCGATCCAAGTACCGAAAGTACGGCACCTCCGTGATCTGCACACGTTCAGCTCAGTGACGCCCCACAAACTCTTGATCCAGCTGAGTGTCGAGGAAGAGCTTCGTCAGCACGACGGCGTGATGACGGTGATGATGAAGCTACCGGCGCAGGGCTTTGCCTAAGCACTGCAACAATATGACCGAGGTGGATTATGGTGGAGGGGGGCACCGCACATGGCTAAGACAATGTTTGTTGTTGTGTTCTAGGGTGCCCCCTGCCCCCGTATATAAAGGAGCAAGGGGGAGGCCGGTCGGCCCTAGGGCGCGCCAAGGAGGGTCCTCCTAGTAGGAGTAGGACTCCCCCTTTCCTAGTCCAACTAGGAGGGGGAAGGGGGAAGGACTGAGAGGGGAAGGGAGAGGGAAAGAGGGGCCGCGCGCCCCTCCCCTAGTCCAATTCGGACTCCCTTGGGGGGCGCCACCTCCTGGCTGCTGCCCTCTCTCTCCCCTAAAGCCCACTAAGGGCCCAATAACTTCCCGGGGGGGTCCGATAACCCTCCGGCACTCCGGTTTTATCCAAAACCTCCCGGAACACTTCCAGTGTCCGAATATAGCCATCCAATATATCAATATTTATGTCTCGACCATTTCGAGACTCCTCGTCATGTCCGTGATCATATCCGGGACTCTGAACTTCCTTTCGTACATCAAAACACATAAACTCATAATATCGATCGTCATCGAACGTTAAGTGTGCGAACCCTATGGGTTCGAGAACTATGTAGACATGACCGAGACACGTCTCCGGTCAATAACCAATAGCAGAACCTGGATTCTCATATTGTCTCCCACATATTCTACAAAGGTCAAACCGCATAACAACATACGTTGTTCCCTTTGTCATCGGTATGTTACTTGCCCGAGATTCGATCATCGGTATCTCAATACCTAGTTCAATATCGTTACCGGCAAGTCTCTTTACTCATTCTGTAATGCATCATCTCGTAACTAACTCATGAGTCACATTGCTTTCAAGGCTTATAGTGATGTGCATTACCGAGAGGGCCCAGAGATACCTCTCCGACAATCGGAGTGACAAATCCTAATCTCGATCTTTGCCAACTCAACAAACACCATCGGAGACACCTGTAGAGCACCTTTATAATCACCCAGTTACGTTGTGACGTTTGGTAGCACACAATGTGTTCCTTCGGTATTCGGGAGTTGCATAATCTCATAGTCATAGGAACATGTATAAGTCATGAAGAAAGCAATAGCAACATACTAAACGATCAAGTGCTAAGCTAACAGAATGGGTCAAGTCAATCACATCATTCTCTAATGATGTGATCCCATTAATCAAATGACAACTCATGTCCATGGCTAGGAAACTTAACCATCTTTGATTCAACGAGCTAGTCAAGTAGAGGCATACTAGTGACACTTTTTTTGTCTATGTATTCACACATGTACTAAGTTTTTGGTTAATATAGTTCTAGCATGAATAATGAACATTTATCATGATATAAAGAAATATAAATAACAACTTTATTATTGCCTCTAGGGCATATTTCCTTCAGCGAGGTTGCGCCAGCGCTTGCAGACGAGCGCGGTGCGTGGGAGGGAGGACGACAGCGGGGGGAGGCGGAGGAGTATCTCGTAGAGGAGGTCATCATCGTCCAAGGCCTGGCCGCCGGCGAGCAGATCCGGAGGCTGCGCATCTCGTCCTACTCACTGATGGTGACCGAGTAGTGGATGGTGGCTGTGACGGTAGGGCGGCCGTGGTGGGGGAACTAGGTGGACGGTGACTAGCGGATCCAGCCGGGATCCAGCCGGCTCGAGCAGTGGAGGTTGTCCGTGTCAGGGAGCTAAGGGGAGCGTGGCTTTGGCGAGGGGGCTAAGGGAGGACGGCGGTGCAAGGATTAGAGGGAGAGGAGAGCGGCCGACGACGAGGGTGCGCCGCCACGGAATGGAAGCAATCTCGTTGGGGGAAGAGGATGGCTCGTGTGAGTTGGGCTAGGTTGGACAGTAAAGCCCACGATGGTGGGACTGCTCAGTCCAATACTGAAAAAACACTTATTTTTGTTTACAAAGGGGAGCTTTATTGATCACTACTTAAATTTGTCTTAAAAGATGAGAATAAAATATACTCCCCCTGTCCCAAAATTCTTGTCTTAAACTTGTCTAGCTTGTAATATCTAGGATCTCCTGTGTTTGATTTCCTAGCTTGCATGTTGAGATAAAACATGAGGTACTGCCTCTTTCTGCCCTCTCCCGCATGAACTGTTTTGAGGTTCGAAAGAGTGGATCCTCCTCACATAACACGTATTTAAGGTGGTTTTACCAACATGGATGACACAATGTCGTCCATCTAACAAGGAGGTCATAGATAACTTGTATAAAGGAGTTATTTATCTGGTTTTGTCACTCCATTTCTTGTAACAACTTCTACGAGTCCAGGTACACATGAAGGAACACAAGCAATGTCTTGAGCCGATTGGAAGATGAAGCCAAATTAAAGGTTGGAGCCACCATTTGATGTCCCTCTTCAATAAGATTATATTGGATTAGGACAACCCAAATGGGAGCTCGGATGTGAGGGTTATCAAAAGTTCTAAAGGATTGTGCTGACACCACCTTTTGGATTGCATGATGATATCCTTAAATGCCCATAAATGGAGAAGTGTTATGTTCTTCATTCCATCCCGATGAACAATTTTGATTATTTGATCATCTCAATCTGATGTCATATGCAACTTGGGGAGTCGAAATAGTGTGTTGCAAGAAAAGTTGCCCCGAAGCCTCCAGGGTACCTTCGGATTAAAAAAACATGGCAATGTTTGGCACAAAAATTGACCCCAGTGTCTCTGGGGGACCTCCCAGGAACTTCTGGTTGTCTAGAAACCCAGAAGAACCATGCGGACCAACTTGTTTGTGCCTTCATCGTTGTCGTGGTTTTGTCACGGCAGATGTCCTAAGGAAAGGACTTAGTCGTGGAGCCATCGCTACGGGTTAGCTTAAAGGGGTTAAAGAGGACAAGGGACGCAGACAGTTTATACTGGTTCGGCCCCTGGCGGTGAAGGTAAAAGCCTAATCCAGTTGTTGTGGAATTGCTAGGGTTTCGATGATCAGGGAGCGAATACGCTTTGCCTGAGTCTCGAGTTGTTGTCAGTCTTTCTAAACCGCCGTCGGGTCGTCCCCTTATATACATGGGTTGACGCCCGTCGTTTTACAGAATCCCGAAGCCGGATCATAAACGTGTCCGGCTCGGTCTCTGCTCTTTCTATCTTACAACACAAGTTTACATATCAATACCGGTTTATGTCTACAGGCATTAAACCGGCTTTGGGCCCTGGGCCTTCATAAAGCGTCACCGTCTTTGTCTTCATGGGCTTCAGATACAGTGAACCACTATGCGGTTAACCCAGCCTCTCCTGGCCGGTTTACGCCCGGTAGTAATATCCCCAACATTAGGCCCCAGATTGATTTGAACTGGTTCATGTGAATCCTCAATACTTCAGAAAATTTCTTTTTCAGCACCTTCACATAATCTTGTAAACCGCCGTGACGTCACCTTCCAGGGCCATGATAAATTGCCATGACATCATCTGTTATTAAAAACTGCGCATAACCCACCTTCATTAATGGGCCTCCGACAATCGAGGCAACAGAGCTGTCACATATCCCATTTTTTGGGCTCCTCGATTCTCGTGCCTGCCACTTATCCATTCACCTTATAAATAAGACCGAGGAGTTCTTTTCACTTTCCCCCCTCGTGCCTCTTCGCATCATCTTCTTCCTCGCGCCGACCAACCCTTCGAGCTCCACCGCCGCCGTCGGTCTTCGCATCTGCCTCAACAAAGGCCGCTGCATCAACCTGACCGCACCAGAGAAACGCGGCGATCTTCCGCTGCTTCCTCAGCACCAGTAAGTTCCTCTTCTCCTCACTCCAGATCCACCATTAGGGTTCAGTGTTCTTCATAGTTCTTTGAAGCTCTTGGAGTTGTTCTTCCTTGTTCCTCCCATTAGCACAAACGACTAGCTGGATCTGATACTTTTTATGCGGCCGTAGCCATAGTCCTCTTTTTCCTTATTAGATCTTCTCCTTTACACAAAACTCATCTAAACTTGCCAAACTATTTATGCACTTGAAATTAGGTCTGAATTTTTTCTAGTTTTCTGTCATACGCACATGTGAAATTTATCACATCCATCTGCGAAACTTGTTTTTCCCTCACTTAAGTACATTAGATCTGTACCTTATATTCCAGAATTGGCGGTTTAATCTCTTAGAAAAATGATAATCCGGTAGGTACCATTAGTCCCCTGTTGAACCGCCAAGCCGCTTTATCTTTGTACATCTCCCATGTCTGATTCCGGTTTAACAATATCAGGCTCCGGTTTAACAATATGTGTACATCTCTTTTTTAACTTGCATCGCTTTATACTATCCATCTTAAACCGGTAATAAGCATGTTTCAGCCTCCGTTGAAATGGCCAAACAAGTCTATGAATGCAACTGGGTCCCTTCCCGAGTCACGGAAGATCAGCTAAACAGATGCGTCGTAACGGGCACTTTAGCCAAGAAAGATGTCATCCACTGGAGGGCCCCTGGCCTGGAAAATCCTCCTACACCCAAAGACGGAGAGGTAGTCGTTTTTGTTGATCATCCGGGCCGAGGCTTTAGCCCTCCCGGTTCAAAATTCTTCCGAGATGTGCTGGCCAATTTTCAGCTTCACCCTCAGGACATCGGTCCAAATTCTGTGACCAACATCTGCCACTTCCAAGTCTTCTGTGAGGCTTATCTGCAAGAGGAACCTACAATTGAATTGTTTAGGGATTTCTTTCACTTAAACCATCGCACAGGGTTCACGGATGGACCGAACACTGAATTGGGCGGAATGGCGGTTCAGAAAAGGAAGGAAGTCACTTTCCCTCATGCCAAGCTTCACAGTCACCCCAAAGAGTGGAACCAGACTTGGTTTTACTGCAAGGATACATCTCCAACTGATGAAAATCCCCTGCCGGGTTACCGCCCACACCGCCTTAGCAATATGCATCCTTTTCCTCAGAGGTTAACTGCAAAGGAAAGGGCCATCTATGCCCCACAGCTGTCGAAGCTTAGAGCCTTTATGGAAAACAGTTTAATAGGTGTTGATTTTGCCCGTTGCTGGATCGGTTGGAGCGTTCTACCCTTAAGTCGGCGCCCCGGTTTGATGTGTGAATGCACAGGGAGTTTGACCAGCCCTCAACGGCACATTAATATTCAACTGACAGAGGCTGAAATTATTGAAGCTGTCAAGAAAATGTTGGATGAACCAGAGGCCATCTGCGGCCAGACCGGACTAAGTCCTTTCTGCACCTCCAACAAACCGCCAGCTGTAAGAATTGTATACCCTGTTTGTCGTAATCTGCTTCTTTCAACATATTCTCTGAAAATTTGTCTATTTTTGACAGGGTGATGTTCCGTTCTAGAATAAAAAACTACAAGATAAACCGGCAAAACCGCAAGACAAACCGGCAAAACCACTTCACCCGAAGACCAAGGTTGTTAAAAAACCTGCCAAGAAAAGGACCACTACATCCTCCGAGCCAAATGCTGATGACGATGTAGGTAACCCAGAATCAGAGGTAGAACTTGACTCTCTTGGTTCATTTTTCGTACACCTCATTGACAATGACTATTATCAGGATGACGCTGAAGGCAGTCAAGCTGATGACGTAGAGGTAATCATTCTTTCCTCCGATTCAGATCCTGTGCCAAGATCAAAAATCCGTCGAGCAACCCGGAAAGTAAAATTTTCTCACCCCCTTGCTTACTTGGACCCAAACTTTCTTTGGAAGACGCAGCAACACGAAGCTCGCCGCACGACCCGGCACAACGGCCAGGTAGTTACCTCCGCCGGTTTACCGAATACTCCGGCTCGGAAACGCCGATCAGAGGTCTCTTATACTCTTGACACTTCTTGCCCCAAGGCGGGTTGTTTTCGACAGCCTCTTAATCCATCTGATTCAAATTATCAGGGCACTTCCCACTCATCTTTTGGCGAGTCACCGGCCACAAAGCTTCCACCCCTCAAAACAGTTCCTGGGTGAGCTAAGCACTTGTTTTTATCCTTGATGTGTTATTTTTACATACTGTACTAGTCCTCATGTTTATTTTTCTTAGAGCCAAGCCCAGACCCAGCAAGAAGGCTCGATTGAATAAACCGACTGATGATAACGTGGCTGTTGAACCGGAAAAGACTCCTGACCTAGAAGAAACCGACGTTGATGCCGTGCTTGATGATCTGCCGCCTCAAGACCATGACTTGTTTACTAAACAAGTAGAAATTGACACCACATGCCATGCTAACAAACTGACCAGCCCGGTCCGACCTGATGACAAATCGGCGAGTCCAGCTAAGGCTACCGACAAACCGCCAACTCCCGTGAAGGCTGCTGATGATAAAGATGATGATGTCATGATTGCTGGCATTGGCCACACCACTCCTGGCAATCCTGTTGCTTTATCAAAGCATACTGCCAAGGACGAGCTCTCTGCTATCGGCAAAGGAAAATGGAACGCCGATTTGTCAAGCTATGCCCATCTCAATGCTCAAGATCTTCACTCTGGCTTCTTGAACCGTCTGTACACCAGCCGTGACTATGAAGCCGGTTTGGGAAATTTGATGAAAGAGCGATATGAGGTAACTAATGCTCGGCTCTGCTTAATTGTCTCTCTTGTAAATTCCAAATATCAACTCCTGCAGCCCCCAAGTGACGGTTTATGATACCAATCTGAGCCGGGACTTAGTAATAACTTATCATGTTTAGCCTCGAGGGATCGGGTTATTATTTTAAGATGAACCGGTATTGTAGAAGCGCAATATTGTATCTTTCACTGGTGTATCCCCCAAGGGCCGGTTTAACTTTGTAAAGATGAACTGGGACTCTTAAAAGACTTCCCAAATCAGTACTTTGAGCAAACATACATTAGCCCTCCAAGTGCCAAGAGTAATACTTGTATTGTGCTTGGGACTTGTAAAAATTTCTGAGAACAAGCAAATATGCATTAGCCCCCAAGTATCAAGTGCATAACTTGTTATGTTCTTGGCACTTCAAACATGTAGCATCAACTCATTATACTTCTGTCTGTTATAGGCCGAATTGAGCAAAAAGGAAGCTCAAACCGCTGATATGTAAGAGAACCTCAAATCCCAGCAAGCCGAAACCTCCAAGGCAAAGGATGAGCTGACTAGCGCTTTAGCCGCTATGGAAAAGCTAAAGGAGAGTTTCAACAAAGAGCGTGCGGATTGGAACACGGAAAAATCTGCGTTGCGGAAAAGAGCCGAGGACGCAGAAGCAGCTCTTAAACCGGTGGTAGATGAGCTGACTGGCGTAAAGCGGCAGATACAGGCCATGACTGCTGCTGTGTTCGGTAAACACCCTTGCTCTTACACTTTCAACATACCTTCTCATGCGTTGCCGGTTTACTAACACTTTGCAATGATGCAGGAACTCGCCTTAATCATCTGGGCTCTGATGTACAGAAGAAGCTAAAGGGTGCCTATACTCTGATAGAGCAGCTGTATACCAGTGCGCAAAGAATCATCTGCATCGCCTCTCACAATAAACCGCCCCCAACGTTAATCAAGGACACCTTAGAGAGGTTGTCGATGTTGCCTGCCCGGGTAGAAGAGCTAAAGAGATCTGCTACAAGGGCTGGTGCTCTGACCGCACTAACCTGGGCAAAGGCATGGGTGCCTAACCTTGATCCGGAGGATGTCAGCAAAGGCTATCCGAGCTTGAAAGAAGACGGATCAGAGTTCGGAAATGAGGACCTCCGATCCATAAACCGGGAAGTACGTCCACTGGCTTGCCAACTAGCTGACGAAGTTAATCTTTCACATTATCAAGCGAGTTATGACGTCCACAACAAACGGGTTGCTGCACCAACTCCAGAGGTTCAAAATCTCATCCCACCAATTCGTAAGCATACCTATGCCCCTGACATTGAACCGTCCACCCTTATAAACGACGAAGCTATGTTCCAAGCCCTAACTGGGTTCGACTAGACAACTATTGACTTCCAGCCGCTGGGTAGAGACGAAGATGAGGAAACGGTGCAAGATGATCCACGGCCGTCAGGCCAAGCTGGAGACGAATCATGATCCGGAGGCCGGTTTAGTCTTCCTCGTGCTGCAATGCTTATCGAGAAATAATTATCCTTTTGAGCACTGAAATGCCTCGTAATAGGCTAGTTAAAACACTTGGTCTGCTATGCCATCGTGCATGTTTATGTGTGCCTGACATTTGTTAATCCGCCATGCTTAAGACATATGATGCGCATAATCCATATTTATTTACTCAAGCTATTCCTGGACACAAGAAGTAAATAGTGTCCTGGCGGTTTACCGCCGGACGGGTCATGATGCCCAAATATATAGCCGGGGTTTATAACCGAGGCTGTAAAAAGATGATCAAATATGAAAATAATTGATACCTGCGACCTTGAGTCATAATGTTGGCTGACCAACTGTTCTAGTGAGGGTAATAACCCTAACCCGGAGTATTAATAACTCATGTCATATTATGCCGGTTTATGATAAAACCGTTCCGGGTTGTGATAAACACCAATTTAGTCAATACTGGCGACTTTGAGTCGAAACCAGACCGGGTTAAGAAACTCCGGGTTATAAGTGATTATGTACTGACAACTTGTAGTTGACAGCCTAGCCGGGTTGATGAACACCGGTTTATCAAAAAAAACATCATAAGTTTTGCCAAAAGAGAAAAAAACTTAGCAAAAAGCAAATGAAAACTTGTAGTCGAGGCTTTTCACGGGCTGCCAGGCCCCAAATTCGAGGCTTTTCATGGGCTACCAGGCCACTGAGTTAAACCATTTTACAAAGCCTTTTAAGATGGTCCTCAATCCTTAACCAATCATCAATTTAACTTGACAAGTTCAGGGTCTTATTAGAGTAACTTGTCAAAGTTCGATGGGTCATACGAGGTTTACCTGGGCGGAGTGACTTACTTAAAAAGGCAGGCTAACCCGGGGTTTTAGGTGTATACACTAGGCTTCCAAGCCATGGCTTGATAGCCTATTACAAGTGTAGATTCTTTGTTCATTGCGACAGCAAAGAATCCCCAAGTAACATTTTGAGTTGTGCTCAGTGGGTGCCTATGTTTGAGTTGTTGCTTTACAACACTCTCTTTGGCCCAGGAGTAATTTGGCTTTGAGCCGATCAAGAGGTGTGACTATGGTTCGGATACGACCAAGCCCCCAAGTGATGTTGTGGCATTGCGTCGATCAAGAGGTGTAGCTATGGTTCGGATACGACCAAGCCCCCGAGTGATATTGTATAAAGCTTTGATAAGCTGAATCAAGGGGTAAACCGGACGCCGCTTTATAAACAGAAGCCCCATGTAACCACACATGATGTAAGAAAAACAACAGATACCCCGCTTTAGGTGAGGTCCCAGTTTATTTTATTGATCATAATATATACATTGTCATAACTATGTACAAAAGCAGAGCCTATGGCTCAAGTATAGTAGGGCCGAAGATGAGCGATATTCCATGGCCAGTGGGTCTCCTCCTCCGATTTACGTGAGTCTTTGCGCTCTCGAACATAGATTAGGTAGTATGACCCATTGTGCAGATTCTTACTGACCACAAAGGGTCCTTCCCAAGGGGGGGATAACTTGTGCATATCCGTCTGATCCTGGATGAGTCACAGCACTAGATCGCCTTCTTGAAAAGTTCTGGTTCTAACCCGACGGCTGTGATAACGCCGCAGATCTTGCTGATAAATCACCGAACGGGCTGCCGCAATGTCTCGCTCCCCATCTAACAGGTCAAATGCCTCTTGTTGTGCCTTCTCATTGTCAACTTCGACGTATGCCGCCACACGAGGCGAATCATGACGGATATCGCTAGGGAGAACCGCCTCCGCTCCATAAACCATGAAGAAAGGAGTATAACCCGTAGATCTATTGGGCGTGGTATTGATGCTCCATAACACGGAAGGTAACTCCTCCACCCAACAACTCGGCGTCCGCTCCAAAGGAACCATAAGTCGGGGTTTGATGCCTCTCAAGATCTCTTGATTGGCCCTGTCCGCTTGACCATTGGACTGGGGGTGAGCCACGGATGATACGTCAAGAGGATGTGCTCACGTTGACAGAACTCCTTCATGGCACCTTTTGACAGATTGGTACCATTATCTGTTATAATGTTGTGTGGAAAACCAAACCGGAAAATCACCTTTTTGATGAATTGAACCGTCGTAGCCGCATCACACTTACTGACTGGCTCTGCCTCCACCCACTTAGTGAACTTATCAACCGCCACCAAAAGGTGGGTCTTCTTGTCCTTGGATCTCTTGAAGGGCCCAACCATATCCAGCCCCCAAGTTGCAAACGGCCAAGTGATTGGAATCATCCTCAATTCTTGAGCCAGTACATGAGCGCGTCGTGAGAATTTTTGACATCCATCACACCTTTTGACCAAGTCCTCGGCATCAGCATGAGATGTTAACCAATAAAAACCGTGACGAAACGCCTTGGCCACCAGAGATTTTGAACTGGCGTGGTGACCACAATCTCCTTCGTGGATCTCACGCAAAATTTCACGGCCTTCTTCAGGAGACACACAGCGTTGAAACGCCCCTCTCACACTGCAATGATGTAACTCTCCATTGATAACAGTCATGGACTTGGACCACCGAATTATCTGCCTGGCCAAAGATTCCTCCTCTAGTAACTCGCCCCGGTTCATATACGCCAAATATGGAACCGTCCAATCTGGAATAACATGAAGAGCCGCCACCAACTGAGCCTTCGGATCAGGAATAGCCAAATCCTCTTCACCAGGGAGCTTGACGGACGGATTATGCAGCACATCCAGGAAGACATTAGGTGGAACCGGTTTACGTTGGGAACCCAAGCGGCTTAAAGCATCCGCCGCTTCATTCTTCCGCCGGTCCACATGATAACCTTTGAAGTGACCTGCAACAATATCCACCTCACGACGATATGCCGCCATGAGTGGGTCCTTGGAGTCCCAAGTGCCGGACACTTGTTGATCCACCAGGTCCGAGTCACCAAAGCACTTAACTCGGCTTAGGTTCATCTCCTTAGCCATCCGAAGACCATGGAGTAAGCCTCATATTCAGTTGCGTTGTTAGTGCAAGGGAACATTAAACGGAGAACATAACAAAACTTATCACCTCGTGGAGAAGTTAATACGACTCCAGCCCCCGAGCCCTCCAATTGCCTGGACCCATCAAAATGAATAGTCCAATAAGTGTGATCCGGCTTCTCTTCTGGCACTTGTAGTTCTGTCCAATCATTGATGAAAGTGCCTGAGATTTGATCGCCGTTTGGGGTATGTACTTTAATCCGTGAGGCCCAAGCTCAATAGCCCACTTAGCAATCCGACCAGTTGCTTCCCTGTTCTGGATTATATCCCCCAAAGGAGCAGAGCTGACCACTGTGATGGGATGACCTTGGAAATATTGCTTAAGCTTCCGGCTTGCCATGAAAACTCCATACACCAGCTTCTGCCAATGCGGGTACCTTTGCTTGGATTCAATAAGTACCTCACTGATATAATAAAACCGGCCATTGAACCGGGTATTCCTTTCCGGCTTCCTTGCGCTCCACCACAATAGCCATGCTAACAGCCCGGGCATTAGCTGCCACATATAGCAATAATGGCTCTTTGTCAACAGGAGCAGCAAGAACCGGTGGGTTAGCCAGCTATCGCTTTAAGTCCTCAAATGCTTCATTTGCGGCGTCACTCCAGACGAAGTTATCCGTTTTCTTCAGCATCTGATATAAAGGGATAGCCTTCTCCCCAAGGCGACTGATAAACTGGCTCAACGCGGCAATCCGGCCGGCCAGGCGTTGAACATCATTAATACACTTTGGTTTAGCCAAAGAAGTTATAGCCTTGATTTTCTCCGGATTAGCTTCGATGCCTCTATTAGATACTAGAAAACCCAAGAGCTTGCCTACTGGTACACCAAAAACACACTTGGCCGGATTGAGCATCATTTTATAAACCCACAAGTTATCAAAGGTCTCCTTCAAGCTGTCTATCAACGTCTCCTTCTGTCTAGATTTTACCACAATATCATCCACATAAGCATGAACATTGCGGACGATCTGATCATGAAGACAATTCTGCACACAGCGCTGATAAGTTGCCTGGGCACTCTTGAGCCCAAAGGGCATAGACACATAGCAGAAGGCTCCAAAGGGAGTTATGAAGGTTGTCTTCTCCTGGTCCTTAACTACCATTTTGATCTGATGATAACCAGAATATGCATCCAGAAAGCTCAAACGCTCGTAACCCGCCGTAGCATCAATGATTTGATCAATACGCGGGAGGGCAAAAGGATCTGATGGGCAAGCCTTGTTGAGATCTGTATAGTCCACACACATACGCCAAGTGTCATTCTTCTTAAGTACTAGCACCAGATTAGCCAACCACTCAGGATGAAACACTTCGACGATAAACCCAGCCGCCAAGAGCCTAGCTACCTCCTCACCAATAGCTTTGCGTCTTTCTTCATTGAACCGGCGAAGAAATTGCTTGACCGGTTCAAACTTAGGATCAACATTAAGTGTGTGCTCAGCGAGTTCCCTCAGTACACCTGGCATGTCAGAAGGCTTCCACGCAAAGATGTCCCGGTTCTCACGGATGAACTCGATGAGCGCGCTTTCCTATTTAGGATCCAAGTTAGCGCTGATGCTAAACTGCTTGGATGAATCGCCACGAACGAAATCAACAAGCTTAGTCTCATCAGCCGATTTAAACTTCAAGGCCAGTTCATGCTCTGTAGTTGGCTTTTTCAAAGAAGTCATATCCGCCAGATCAACATTGTTTGTAGAACTTCAACTCTTCTGTTGCACAAACCGACTCAGCATATGCCGCATCACCTTCTTCACATTCCAAAGCGATCTTGCGGCTCTCGTGCACTGTGATAGTCCCCTTATGGCCCGGCATCTTGAGCTGCAGATAGACATAACAGGGCCTTGCCATAAATTTAGCATAAGTCGGCCGTCCAAACAGGGCATGATACGGGCTTTGGATTTTCACCACCTCGAAGGTCAACATCTCTGATCTTGAATCATGTTCATCACCGAAAGCAATCTCCAGAGCTATCTTACCAACTGGATATGCCGATTTACCAGGCACCACACCATGAAAGACCGTGTTGGACGGTTTAAGTTTTTTATTCGTTAACCCCATGCGACGGAAAGTTTCATAGTAGAGGATGTTAATACTACTCCCCCCGTCCATGAGTACCTTGGTGAACTTATAAACTCCCACCTGAGGTGCCACCACCAACGCCAGATGACTCGGATTATCAACCCGGGGTGGATGATCCTCCTGACTCCACACAATGGGCTATTCAGACCAACATAAATAACGGGCACCGCCGGTTCAATAGAGTTCACTGCCCTTTTATGAAGCTTCTGATCACGCTTGTCCAGGCCAGTGGTGAAGACATGATACTGCCCGCCATTCAACTGCTTCGGGTTGCTCTGGTACCCCGACTACTGTTGCTGCTGGTGATTTCCTTGATGATTATAACCACCTTGGCTGCCCTGATTGCCTTGACTGCCATGCCCACTCTAATTACCGTGAAAACCTGAACCAGAACTGCCTCCGCCGTAACCCGGCCCATGAGATCCGGGGCCTGAACCGCCACCCGGTCCATGATCATACCGAAAAAATCGGAATTTTTGAACTCCTGCATGATATAACAATCTTTCTAGAGGTGTGTGGCCGGTTTCTCTTGCGACCCGTGCTTTGGGCAAGGCTGGTTTAACAGATAAGACAGGCGCTCCGGATTAGGGCTTGGTCCTCCACTACGCCGGGGCGGTTTACCTTTACGCCGCTGGCCCTTGTCCTGCGCATTTGTATTAGCCACAAAGTCTAAACTGTTATCTGCTTTACGCTTACCGTTATTTCCATGACCCGTCGGGGTATGTTGTTGCCCCTTAGTGTTGCTGCTCTTCTTTCCCTTCCCTTTCTTATCATCATCAGACTCGAGATCCTTGGTACTATCAGAGTCGGCATACTTCACCAAAGCGGCCATGAGAGTCCCCATGTCATTGCAGTGACGTTTGAGCCGTCCCAACTTCAACTTCAGAGGTGCAAACCGGCAATTGCCTTCCAATGTCAAAACTGTTGTATCAGTGTTAATGTGGTCCGATGAATGCAAAATCTCCGAAACCCGACGCACCCAATGGGTTGTCGATTCTCCTTCCTCCTGGACACAGGCAGCTAAGTCCACAATTGACATGGGCTGCTTGCATGTATCCTTGAAATTCTGGATGAACCGGGCCCTTAGTTCGGCCCATGACCCAATGGAGTTAGCTGGCAAGTTTTTCAACCAAGTGCGAGCCGTTCCTTCGAACATCATGGTAAAGTATTTAGCACATGCCGCATCGTCCACATCCAGCATCTCCATTGCCATCTCATAACTTTCAACCCATGACTCGGGGATAAGTCGGCGGTGTAATTCGACACTTTTCGTGGGCCTTTGAAATCCTTGGGTAGGCGCACGTTGTGCAGCGCTGGGACGATACATGGTACTCCTAAAGAGCTAGAGGTAACTCCTGGTTCCACCGACGTGGTTGGACAAACCGGAGTAAGTTCGCGGGCCTCATGTTGTGCTGCTATCTCGGCCTCTCGACGAGCTCTAGCACGATCCACCACATCCTGAGCATCACCGCCACCACCCGCCGGGTTATGGCCACGGGGCAGATCACGGTTTCACGCATTGCTTGACACGGTCGATTCATCAATACGCCTGTTGTAGCTCCGGCTTGGGCGGGGAGTACAATGGATCCTGTCGCGACTATATGAATAAGCTTGTTGCTGAACCAAAGTCGTCTGAAGAAGCTCCCTAGCCCGTCGCGTCTCGACCGCCACCGGAGACTCGCCTTTGATCGGGAGGGCCGCCAGCCGTGAAGCGGCAGCGACAATGTTGTCCATCGGGTTAGAGTAATGACCCGGTGGTGTTGGGACATGCTATGTCGAAACGTTGTTCTGGTGAGGCCGATCCACCAAACGTGGCTGAACCGGCGCCCCCGCTCCAGGTGCCTCCGCCCGGTTTACCATCGGCGGATTACTGGTCCCTACTCCTGGGGTATTAAAGAGGTTCCTGGCCTCATAAACCGGCGGCAGGCGAGACCGGTACCTCCTCTTCAGGACATCGTTTGATGCACTCTGATCCAACATAAGCCGGTAGGCCTGTGCATCCAACGCGGCCCACTCTGCAGTCATTCTGGCATCCTCTGCTGCCAAATCGTCCTTGGCCTGCATTATCTGATCCTTCACTTTTGTAATCTATGCAGTGTGCTCATCCGGATTCGCCAGATTAACCCCTGCCATCAGTGTGGCTAAAGCGTCGAACAAATCAGATAAAACCTGAGCCAGCGGTCGCACAGGGCCTCCTGCCCCGGCCGCCATTGCTGCTGCTGATCCGGAGATCATTGCCGCTGCGGTCGAAGAGTGGAGCGATGGCTGTGTACCGTCCATGAAGACCGCAACCCGGTTTGGCAGATCAAAGGGGTCCGGAATACTATCGCCATCGGAACAGCCCCCAATCCGGCCATCTTGCAACTGGTACAATGACTCGGTCTCTCCGGTAAATGACTCGTCGCTGGAATAAACTACGGTTTCACCACCAGATTCCGATCTATCCTCAGATTCCCCTTCGTGGATGACTCCCACGAGGGCACGCTTCATGACAGGCTTAACTCGGGCAGATCTCGCTTGTTGAGCCATCTCGACGAGGTCGGTGCAGATGTCCGGCTCAGGGGCCGGTTCACCAATCTTGCCAATGAAAACGTGTATGCCGCCGAAGGGGACCCGGTACCCGTACTCGATTGAGCCGGCCTCGGGGCCCCAGCCTGCATCGTCGATGTAGAGCTTGCCACGACGACTCTTGGTCATCCGGCCCATAGTGTAGCCCTTGAGTCCTTCGAAGATGCCCTCTAAGAACTCGAAACCATCGTGCGATAGCCCCACGGTGGGCGCCAACTGTCGTGGTTTTGTCACGGCAGATGTCCTAAGGAAAGGACTTAGTTGTGGAGCCATTGCTACGGGTTAGCTTAAAGGGGTTAAAGCGGACAAGGGACGCAGAGAGTTTATACTGGTTCGGCCCCTTGCGGTGAAGGTAAAAGCCTAATCCAGTTGTTCTGGAATTTCTAGGGTTTTGATGACCAGGGAGCGAATACGCTTTGCCTGAGTCTCGAGTTGTTGTCAGTCTTTCTATATAAATGTTTCCTTACCAAATTCCACTTACCAAAGGCGCTTCACTCCCCGGCAACGACGCTAGAAAATAGCCTTGATGACCCACAAATATAGGGGATCAATTGTAGCTCTTTTCTATAAGTAAGAGTGTCAAACCCAACGAGGAGCAGAAGGAAATGACAAGTAGTTTTCAGTAAGGTAATGTCTGCAAGTGCTGAAACTGTAAGTAGCGAGTAGTTTGATAGCAAGATAATTTGTAACGAGCAAGTAACAATAGTAGCAATAAGTATGCAACAAGATAGCCCAATCCTTTTGAGGCAAAGGACAGGACAAAACACTCTCTTATGATAAGCAAGGTGTTCTTGAGGGTACACGGGAATTTCATCTAGTCACTTTCATCATGTTGGTTTGATTCGTGTTCGCTACTTTAATAATTTGATTAATTTGATATGTGGGTGGACCGGTGCTTAGGTGCTGTTCTTTCTTGAACAAACCTCCTACTTATGATTAACCCTCTCGCAAGCATCCGCAACTACGAGAAAATTATTAAGAATAAATTCTAACCATAGCATTAAACTCTTGGGTCCAATCGGTCCCTTACGGAATAGCGCATAAACTGGGGTTTAAGTTTCTGTCACTCTCGCAACCCACCATCTATTTACTACTCCACAATGTGTTCCCTTAGGCCCAAATATGGTGAAGTGTCATGTAGTCGGCGTTCACATGACACCACTAAGGGAATCACAACATACATACCATTAAAATATCGAACACATATCAAATTCACATGATTACTTGCAACATGATTTATCCCATGACCTCAAGAATGAAAGCAACTACTCAGAAATAATAAACATGCTCATGGTCAGAGGAGTATTAAATAGCATCATGGATCTGAACATATAATCTTCCACCAAATAAACCATATAGTAATCAACTACAAGATGTAATCAACACTACTAGTCACCCCCTAGCACCAATCTATAGTTCCGGTAACAAGATGGAATACAAGAGATGAACTAGGGTTTGAGATGAGATGGTGCTGGTGAAGATGTTGATGGAGGTTGCCCTCCCCAAGATTGGAGAGTTGTTGGTGATGATGATGACGATGATTTCCCCCTCCAGGAGGGAAGTTCCCCCGGCAGAATCGCTCCACCGGAGGGCAAAAGTGCTCCCTCCCAAGTTCCACCTCGAGACAGCGGTGCTCCGCCCCGAAAGTCTTCTCCTCTTTTTTTCTAGGTAAAAATGACTTATATACCAGAAGATGGGCACCGGAGGTGGGCCGAGGGGGCTACAACTCGCCAGGGCGCGCCTAGGCTGCCTGGCGCGCCCAGGTGGGTTGTGCCCACCTGGTGGCCCCCCTCTGGTACTTATTGGCTCCAATAATTCTTATATATTCCATAAAAAATCTCCGTAAAGTTTCAGCTCGTTTGGAGTTGTGCAGAATAGGTGGCCTGACGTAGCTTTTTCAGGTCCAGATTTCTAGCTGCCGGAATTCTCCCTCTTGGTGTGTACCTTGCAAATTATGAGAGAAAAGGCATTACAATTACTCCAAAAAACATTATTATGGATAAAAACATTGTAAATAACAGTAAGAAAACATGATGCAAAATGGACGTATCAGCATGTTATTTACTTCTGTGAAGAAGCTGCTAGAATTGCCAAACCTGATAAAAAGGATAAACATAGACCTGTTGATGGCATGCCTGTCATCTCAATTAAAATAGGAGATCACTGTTATCATGGTTTACATGACATAGGTGCTAGTGTGAGTGCTATTTCTTATTCCTTATATAAAGAAATTATGAATGACATAGCACCCGCAGAGATAGAAGACATAGATGTTACTATTAAACTTGCTAATAGAGACACTATATCACCAATTGGGATCGTTAGAGATGTTGAAGTCTTGTGTGGGAAAATAAAATACCCTATTAATTTCCTTGTTCTTGGTTCCCCACAAGACTACTTTTGTCCCATTATTTTTGGTAGAACTTTCTTGAACACCGTTAATGCTAGAATAGAGTGTGAGAAACAAACTGCTGGTGTTAGTTTTGGTGATGAGTCTCATGAGTTTAATTTTTCCAAGTTTAGTAGAAATCTTTATGAAAAAGAATTGCCTAGTAAGGATGAATTAATTGGTCTTGCTTCTATTGTTGTACCACCTACTGATCCTTTAGAACAATATTTGCTAGACCATGGAAATGATTTACATATGCATGAAAGGAATGAAATAGATAAGATTTTATTTGAACAACGTCCTCTGCTTAAACACAATTTGCCTATTGAAACTCTAGGAGGTCCTCCTCCACCTAAAGTTGATCATGTGTTTGAATTAAAACAATTGCCAAACACTTTGAAATATGCTTATCTTGATGAAAAGAAGATATATCCTGTTATTATTAGTGCTAACCTTTCAGAACATGAAGAATAAAGATTATTGAAAGTTCTAAGGAAGCACTAAGCTGCTATTGGATATACTCTTGATGATTTAAAGGGCATTAGTCCCACTCTATGTCAGCACAAAATTAATATGGAACCAGATGCTAAACCCATTGTTGATCACCAATGTCGGTTAAATCTGAAGATGAAAGAAGTGGTAAGAATGGAAATATTAAAACTTCTGAAAAGCATGTATAATCTATCCTATAGCTGATAGTAGATGGGTAAGTCCTGTTCATTGTGTCACTAAGAAAGGAGGTATAAATGTTGTTTCTAATGATAAGAATGAACTTATTCCACAAAGAATTGTTACAGGCTATAGGATGGTAATTGATTTTAGAAAATTAAACAAAGCAACTAGAAGACCATTACCCTTTGCCTTTTATTGATCAAATGCTTGAAAGATTATCTAAGAACACACACTTTTGCTTCCTTGATGGACATTCTGGCTTTTCCAAATACATGTTTCTCAACCTGATCAAGAAAAGACCACTTTTACTTGTCCTTTTGGAACCTATGCTTATAGACGTATGCCTTTTGGTTTATGTAATGCACCTGCCACCTTTCAAAGATGTATGACTGCTATATTCTCTGACTTTTCTAAAAAGATTGTTGAGGTTTCCATGGACGATTTCTCTATTTATGGGAAGTCTTTTGATGATTGTTTAAGAAATCTTGATCGAGTTTTGTAGAGATGTGAACAAACAAATCTTGACTTGAATTGGGAGAAGTGCCACTTTATGGTTAATGAAGGCATTGTCTTGGGTCATCAAATTTCTAAAAGAGGTATTGAAGTGGACAAAGCTAAGGTTGATGCAATTGAGAAAATGCCATGTCCTAAAGATATAAAAGGTATTCGTAGTTTCTTAGGTCATGCTGGTTTCTATACGAGATTTATCAAAGACTTTTCTAAAATTTCTAGGCCTCCCACTAGTCTTTTGCAAAAGGATATTACTTTTGTTTTTTATGATGATTGTTTAGAAGCCTTTGAAACACTCAAGAAAGCCTTAATTTCTGCACCTATTGTTCAACCACCTGATTGGAACTTGCCTTTTGAAATTATGTGTGATGCTAGTGATTATGTTGTTGGTGCTGTTCTAGGACAAAGAGTTGATAAGAAATTGAATGTTATTCAGTATGCTAGTAAAACTCTAGACAGTGCTCTAAGAAATTATGCTACTATTGAAAAATAATTCTTAGAAGTGGTGTTTGCTTGTGATAAATTTAGACCTTATATTGTTGATTCCAAAGTATCTGTTCACACAGACCATGCTGCTATTAAATATCTTATGGAAAAGAAAGATGCTAAACCTAGACTTATTCGATGGGTTCTCTTGTTACTAGAATTTGATTTACATATCATTGATAGAAAAGGAGCTGAGAACCCCGTAGCTGATAATTTATCTAGGCTTGAAAATGTGCCTGATGACCCACTACCTATTGATGATAGTTTTCCTGATGAGCAGTTAGCTGCAATAAATGTTTCTCATAGTACTCCTTGGTATGCTGACTATGCTAATTACATTGTTGCTAAATATTTACCACCTAGCTTTACTTACCAACAAAAGAAAAAATTCTTCTGTGAATTAAGACATTACTTTTGGGATGACCCACATCTTTATAAAGAAGGAGTAGATGGTATTATTAGACGTTGTGTACCTGAGCATGAACAGGGACAAATCCTATGGAAATGTCACTCCGAAGCTTATGGAGGGCATCATGCTGGAGATAGAACTGCTCACAAGGTATTGTAGTCTGGATTTTATTGGCCTACTCTCTTCAAGGATGCACGTAAGTACGTCTCATCTTATGATGAATGTCAAAGAATAGGTAATATCAGCAAGCGTCAAGAAATTCCCATGAATTTTTCACTTGCTGTTGAACCATTTGATGTTTGGGGATTTGATTACATGGGACCTTTTCCTTCCTCTAATGGGTATACACATATTTTGGTTGTTGTTGATTATGTTACTAAATGGGTAGAATCTATTCCAACCAGTAGTGCTGATCACAACACCTCTATTAAAATGCTTAAGGGAGTTATTTTCCCAAGGTTTGGAGTCCCTAGATATTTAATGACTGATGGTGGTTCACACTTTATTCATGGTGCTTTCCGTAAAATGCTTGCCAAGTATGATGTTAACCATAGAATTGCATCACCCTATCATCCTCAGTCTAGTGGTCAAGTTGAACTTAGCAATAGAGAAATAAAATTAATTTTGCAAAAGACTGTCAATAGGTCCAGGAAGAATTGGTCTAAGAAATTAGATGATGCACTTTGGGCTTATATAACATCATATAGAAATCCAATGGGTATGTCTCCTTACAAAATGGTTTATGGAAAAGCTTGTCATTTGCCTCTTGAGTTATAACATAAAGCATTTTGGGCCATCAAAGAGATCAACTATGATTTCAAGCTTGCTAGTGAAAAGAGGTTATTTGATATTAGCTCATTAGATGAATGGAGAACCCAAGCTTATGAAAACGCAAAATTATTCAAAGAGAAAGTTTAAAGATGGCATGACAAAAGAATACAAAAGCGTGAGTGTAAAGTCGGAGAATATGTTCTTTTGTACAACTCTCGTTTTAGATTCTTTGCAGGAAAACTCCTCTCAAAATGGGAAGGCCCCTACGTTGTCGAGGAGGTTTATCGGTCTGGAGCCATCAAAATAAATAATTCCGGAGGTACTAACCCGAAGGTTGTCAATGGACAATGAATAAAACATTATATCTCAGGTGCGCCCATTAATGTTGAAAGTAATATAATCCAAACTTTGGCACCGGAAGAACACATAAAAGAGTCCTTCCGGAACACCCCAGAGTCATGAAAATAAGGAGGTACGTGATACGGTAAGTAAACGGACTCCAAAAAATCCGCAAAAATATTTTTTATCAGTTTTGGAATATTTAGAAATTTAGGAAATAAAGAAACTTGCAGGAAGCGTACCTTGGTGGGCACAAGACACCAGGGCGCGCCAGGCAAGCCTGGCGCGCCCAGGTGGGTTGTGCCCACCTGGGACACCTTCCGGACTCCGCTTTTCTACCGTATGCTTGTCCTCCAAGATAAAAAATCTATATATACCTCCCGAACCTATTAATCACCGTATCGCGGAGAAATCCTTTGTTTTCTTTTCCTTGCTATTTTCTGTCAGATCCCATCTACCATGGCTGCTTCAAGCTCCTCCAAGGACAAGTTCTTCAAGAACATCATCAACCCATACCTTCGGGAGGTGGTGCAGCACCCTCAGGTCATCCAGATGCATGAGGGGGTGCTTCACCTCCGCGATGTGCCATGTCCCAAGGGGACGGGAACCATGGAGGACAGACTTGAAGCCATGGAGCAGGACGTCTTCCGGTGCAAGGGGATGGTGGAGCGTGGACTCAATGCCAATCACCTTATGATCACGGACCTCTCTCGTGATCTCAAGGTGGATGGCAAGCCCATGAAGGACATCGTCTTCACCCTCAACGAGCAAATCAACTTTCTCCAAAGCCATATCTATGATCTTCAAAACCAAGTTTTTGAATATGAGGCGAGGTTTAAAGGTATGAGTTTGGTTGCTAGTTGCAGGACCCGTGAGACTCACTCCTCCTCTTATGATGGTGGACCACTGCCATGGAAATCCGAGGACAAGATCCCTTCTTCATCACTAACATCATCTTGTTCACCACCAAAGGAGAATTGAGTATCGGGTATGGGCACTCCCCTTGGCTTCCGCCAAGCTTGGGGGAGGTGCGTCGGTATCGTATCATCCCACTATCTTTTTGCTTTTACTTATTTTAGTTCGATTTTTTTATTTAGATGAATAAATGTTTAGTTCGATCCTTTCTTCTTTGAGAGTTTGCTTAGTGACATGTCCTTGTAATCGTGTGCAAGTTATATAATAAAGTTTAGTTTGAGTTTTTGCTTTCTTTACTTTCATGTTGCAAATAAAGAAAAGAAAAAAGAAAGAAAAAAGAGAAAGGAAATAAATAAAAGAAAGGAAATAAATCAATAAGATCATATACTAATCCTATGGTAGGTGATAGCACCACATAAGGAAAAGTATAAGTAGAAAATTTTATTAGAGATTGACAAACATAGCATTAGTAAATGATGCAACTCATGAAAGAATTAATAAGGGAAGAGAAGATTCACATATAAATATACTATCACTACAGGAATCAGCTACTTTGCCGTCTGCCATGGCGGACGGCAAACGCATGGATGGCTGACGGCAAAGGTCTTTGCCGTCCGCCACGGACGGCAAAAGGTGACGGCAAAGTAAGGTTCGGCAAAGAGGTACTTTGTCGTCTGCTTCGGGCGGCTGATGGCAAAGGAGCCTTTGCCATCAGCAGCGGACGGCAAAGAGTGCAGACGGCAATAAGTGCGCTGTTACTCCGTTAGGTGGCTAACGGCAGGCCTTTGCCGTCCGCCGCTGACGGCAAACTTCGGAAGGCCTTTGTCGTCCGCCGTGTGATGTCAGCCGACGTCACTACACGGCAGGCCTTTGCCGTCCGCCACTGTAGGCAAAGTTTTTGCTCTTTGCCGTCCGCCGCGGACGGCAAAGCCTTTGCCGTCAGCCACTGTAGGCAAACTGACCAAATTGGTCAGCCTCCAAGGAAGCACAGCTGCCTGCCACGTGGCCTCTTTGCCGTCCACTGCTGATGGCAAAGAGCTCTTTGCCGTCGGTGGCAGACGGCAAAGAGCCTGCATATTGGCTCTTTTTTCTGTTTTTTTTTTAATCCAACAATTTTCAGAGCAAATATATATGACATATATAGATATATTTCCATATCAGATATCCAGCACATAAGTTTCATATCACATATCATATAATTTTCATCCATACACATTGTTCATACATAAGCAAGTTCCATCCATATACATATTACAATGCAAAGTTTCATCAAGATAGGAAGTTCCATCATAGCAAGCTAGATACAATGCAAAGTTTCATCAAAGGAAAAGCAAGCACTCCATCATAGCAAGCTAGGTTCCATGAAGTGAATGAAATCTGCAAAATGGTAAATAAGAAAGTTAGAAATAGGTGACTAGAACAAGAAGAAGACTAGAACAAGAAGTATATGTCATTTATGAGCTAACTTAGTTGAAATGGATCATATATGAGCTAACTAAGTTGAAATGGGTTCTTTATGAGCTAACTTAGTTAAAATGGATCATTTATGAGCTAACTTAGTTGAAATGGGTCATTTATGAGCTAACTAAGGTGAAGGGCATCGTTTTTGAGCTAACTAAGGTGAAATGAATAGTTTTTGAGCTAACTTAGGTGAAATGGATCGTTTATGAGCTAACTTAGGTGAAATGGATCATTTATGAGCTAACTTACTTGAAATGGGTCGTTTATGAGCTAACTAAGGTGAAATGGACCTTTTTGAGCTAACTAAGGTGAAATGGATTGCTTTTGAGCTAACTTAGGTGAAATGGATCATTTATGAGCTAACTTACTTGAAATGGGTCGTTTATGAGCTAACTAAGGTGAAATGGATCTTTTTGAGCTAACTAAGGTGAAATGGATCGTTTTTGAGCTAACTTAGGTGAAATGGATCATTTATGAGCTAACTTAGTTGAAATGGATCATTTATGAGCTAACTAAGGTGAAATGGATCGTTTTTTAGCTAACTAAGGTGAAATGGATCGTTTTTTAGCTAACTTAGGTGAAATGGATCATTTATGAGCTAACTTAGGTGAAATGGATCATTTATGAGCTAACTAAGGTGTTTTTGAGCTAACTAAGGTGAAATGGATTGTTTTTTAGCAAACTTAGGTGAAATGGATCATTTAAGAGCTAATTTAGGTGAAATGGATCGTTTTTAGCTAACTTAGGTGAAATGGATCGTTTAGGAGCTACTCTAGGTAAATTGGGTCATTTTAGAGCTAACTTGGATAAACTGGATCATTTATAAGCTAACCTAGGTAAGATGGGTCATTTTGGAGCTAACCTAGGTGAAATGGGTCATTTTAAAGCTAACGTAGGTAAAATGGATCATTTAGGAGCTAATCTACGTAAAATGGGTCATTTTAGAGCTAACTTGGATAAATTGGATCACTTATAAGCTAACTAATGTAAAATGAGTCATTTTAGAGCTAACTTAGGTAAAATGGATCGTTTATGAGCTAACTAAGTTAATTATGCAATTTTTGACATAAGTAAGCTAAGTACATATCGTTTTAGAGCTAACTTAGGTAGAATGGATGGTTTATGAGGTCAGTAAGCTTATTAAGTCATTTTGGAGGAAAAGAAGCTAACTCTAGGTCCTTATGGTAAGCATATTGGAGGAAATAAAGCTAAGTCTAGGTCTTTATGCATTTGTTAAGCAAAACACTAGAGAAACTTACCGTGATCACGGAGGTGTAGGACCGGGTTGGCTCGCGCCGGTAGCTGGAGAAGGAGCGGGCTGGCTCGCGCCGGTAGCCGGAGAAGGATCGTGCGATGCGTTTCTGGAGTTAAGCTGCACCAAAGATCATTTCCAATGTCTCATTAGCATTATGACACTCAAATGTTAAGACTAGCAAGTACTGTCCATTCAAATTAAACTCACCGTGCTCCCAGGAGCAATCACTGGCATCGACGGAGCGGTCTGACCGGACTTCTCGCACACAAACTGCACATTTGGTTTTCACAACAGAGTCATACTAGTTAGTAATGAGACTCAAATGTTAAGACTAGCAACTAATCTGCAGAAGAAACTTACCACAAGGAGCTCGTACATGGCCCTTGCCTGCATGTCATTCCGTGCCCTCTCCTCCTCCAACATCTTTGCCGTCTTCTCCTCCAACTCCCGCTGCCTCTCCGCCGCCTCCGCCAGAAGTTTCTCCGTTCTATCTCTCTCACTCTGTATAGCAGCCTGCAACACCACTCACATGACCATTTGTAATCATTGATGGAAGCGCACACAATGTAATGGAGAAAGATAGCTGAGTGCGTATAACTAACCTTGAAGGCGAGTTGGACTGGCCGTTCACGAGGACTTATCTCAGGAGCGGAGCTCGACTGGCGCGCCTTGATCTCCGGGAGAGTGCTAGGACAACGGATAAGTCCATCTCCCATGGCTATGGAGCCATGGGACCTCCCGCCACCAGATATCATCAGCAGCTCTGTATCAATGGGACCCTGGCTCGGGTTAAAGTCCTCCCCTTTCCTCGCCTTCCCCTGATCTCTATATTGCACGAGCCTGTCGTGGGCGGAGATGTTGGTGAAGTTCTTTGGATCATCGAGGTCAGACGCAGAGAATGCCTTGACTTTCTTGTAAGGGCCAGTGTGGGCCATGGCATACAGGTCGTACACCTCTGGCACCTTATCCGCCTTATTGTAGCGTGCCTGAAAGAGAGAAACAAAGTAAATTAGTACTTAAAGGGCTAAAGCTAGCATGATGAATGAATTGCATGAATCATGAAGCAAACCACATACCCAGTTCCGCCCGTACTGAAATAAGTTGGAGCTGCCTTGGTGGTGTGGCACACCTTCCATTTGGGCACGTTTGTCCTTGGCCTCTTTGTGGGTGGCCAGCCATTCTTCTGAGCACCACGCATTGACCAACACCTCCCAACAATCCATCCGATCCGCACACCATCTTGGAGGGGCCTAAGTTAGCAAATAGAAACTTGAGCGCTAAGGCTATGAATTACTAAATGAAGGAAGTAAGTACAAGGCCTTAAGAATTACCTTCATGTACTTATCCTTACTCAAGAACTTATCGCGGCGCTCCTGCTTGGGCTTCTTGATACCACGCCCGGCGTAGTAGTCTCGAACAGCCTGCTCCCGAACCTCATGCCGTAAGTTCTGAAGTAGGCGCTTGCACTCCTTGTGGATAACATGATCCGCCTCCTCCTCGTATCCCTCCTCACACCTGTAGAATGTATGCAATCAAATGAGACAATATTGATTAGTACAATTAATAACTAGCTAGTTGAAGATTTTTAATTGTGTAAAGGAGCAATTACCCAGAACTTTCTGATCACGACGTCTGCCCTCGTCTTGCACAAGACACCGTCGATAATCTCACCCGGCGGGGCCGGGGCAGCCAAGTAGTGCTCCCAAGTCAATCCAACCTCTGGAAGCCGACCCTCACCAGGCAACGTGACAAACCCCGGGAAGTTTTGCCGAATCAGAACTCCAAGGTCGGAGTTGTGCCGGCGGACACTTTCATGGTGGTCCCAACCCCTGTAGCATGACAAGGCCAACACATCAGTTATTTGAAGAAACGTGAATGCAGAAGGTACAAAAAGATTAAATGCACTTACCTCTCCCCATCAGGGAAAATCAACCACCTCTGCTCGCGGGTCGCCGGCACGGACGGGAGCCGTGTAGCACCACGCTGGTAGACGTTGCCCCCCTCCTCCCCCTCCTCATCAGTCGGCTCCCCGCCATCATCAGCATGGCCACTCGGCTCCCCGCCATCCTCAGGCTGACCCGACCAGGTACCCCATCCAGACGTGTGCTCCTCCGGGGTCTCGTGGGCCCAAGTCTCGTGGGCCGAAGGCCCGTCGACCCGAGGCTCGTGGGCCGAAGACTCGTGGACCGGAGGCTCGTGGACCGGAGTCCGTGCAGCCTCCTCCTCAGACGAGTCCACCCTAGCAGTCACGTTCTCGGGTGAAACAGCTGGGGGCGGTGGCGAGGAAGGCGCCGTAAGAGTCACCCTACCTCCTCTCCCGCGACCACGTGCTCCACCTCCTTTCTTCTTCTTACCTCATCCCCTGCTGGGCACCGCGGTCGACGAAGAAGGGCCCGGCGGTGTCGCCATATTGTCCAGCAACGCTCGGCGGAGAGGTGCGTGTGGAATGGAAGACCTCGCACCACGCGCCGACGAAGAAGGGGCCTCGGCGCGCTCCCGACCAGCGCCCACCATCTTTCAAGACCTGCCATGACAAAGAATAAACGAAATTAGTACAACATAAAAAAGTACCGACTTGAATAATAATATGTATATCACTTAAGTGTGTCATCATCAAGTACAACATAAAAAAAAATGAATACCTGACACTACTAATAATCTCGATCAGTATCATCAATAAATGCATAATCATCATCATCACTATAATCAATGATGGGCTCATAGGGTTCATTGGCATCAACATGTGCAAGGCCACCTTGACGTAATCGGTCAAGCATTGACAGGTCATCCGCAGTAGTAACCTCTTCTTGTTCCTGCTCTTCTTGTTCCTCCTATGGGGTGATGTCGGATTCATTGTCGCTGTCTACTTCAATGTTTTGGGGTGAAGTATAGCGGTTCTTGAAACGCTTTTTGGAAAGACATGTCTCTTGGAAGAATTCTCCTTCATTTGTGTCTGGGTTAATGTGAGGTTCATAATCCTCTTCCTTTGGGGGAGAAAGTCTAGCACGTGGCGGCACTTCATAAACGACATCCCAACCTTTCAGATTTGGATTAGTTCGGCAGGCCCACGGTTGATAGAATACTTGGGTCGCCTGTTGAGCCATAATATAGACATCAGGAACATCTAAATGAGTGCTTTGGTTGATTTCAACTAGCCCTATATGTTCATGAGTCCTTCTAGTCTCCTTCGGCTGAAACCAATAACATTTGAAGACTACGACATTCGGTGGGTTTTCACCATAGAACAGAAGTTCATAAATTGCTTCAACTCTCCCATAATACTCGGTACCTCCTTCGCCGGTAGCAGATACACAACAATTTGTAGACTTTCGGTCGGCCATAGATAGCTCTTTGCCATAGGTACGAAAGCGATACTCGTTGATGTCGTACTTGTCAAATGAACGGACCTTATAGTCAAAACCATTAGCGACTTGTCTCAATTCGGCGTCCATAGACTCTGAATTAGCCTAGAAGTTTAATATGAAAGGATTGTTGCATTATGCACAAATTAGCGAATGAAATGAAATTGTCTAATAGAAATTACCGTTTGTTTGAACCAAGAGATGAAACCGGGATAGCCACCTCTGTCGTGGATTTGTCACGGCAGATGTCCTTAATGTCAGGACTTAGTCGTGAGGCCAACGCATCTATGTGGTAGCTTGAGAGGGGTTGAGTGGGACGAGAGACGCAGGGCGGATCAACACGCAAGACGAGGATTTAGACAGCTTCGGGCCCCGGGAAACATCATCCGGTAAAAACCCTACATGCTGTTTGAGGCTAGGTCTCATTATCATCACGAGGGAGACGCCGTAAACCGGCTCTTTGTGTCTAGCCCTAGAGATTATTGATTGTTGTCTCTCCTCTTTGGGGAGCCCTGCCCCTCCTTATATATGTTGAAGGGGCGGTTTACATGTGGAGTCCTATTAGGATTAGGACTAGTCTATCTCTAATACAAACCGGATACAAGTCCTGGCCTTAACTCCTTGTAAGGCAAATATTCCTTTCCTCTTAAACCGGCCCACCATAGTTGAACTGGCCTTCTGGGCCTTGGGCCTTGTCATCCGTCTGATCCGCCCGCCGGGTTACCAGTGAGTCATAACGACCAAGCGGGTTGCTTGTAAACCGCCAAGGTCAGGGCAGGTCTTCAAATAAACCGCCAAGTCCGGCCGGGTTAACTTCCGGCCGGTTTACGCCGTGGGGTATATCCCCGACATTAGCCCCCAAGTTTAGCTTGGATTTATCCATGGTAAACTTATGCTGCAAATAAACACCAGAACAAATTTGACAGGTTGTGCTCCGGGTTAAGAATTTTTGTAAACCGGCAACTGATCGTCCTTAAGTCCTTGTCATTTCCTCCTTCTAGAAAATCCGGGTCAATAACCCATACTCAATTTGCTGACATTGGTTTTCTCACAGAAAAATATTATGAAGAATAGTCCACTTGAGTCGGGTTCCAAAGCGCCGGATTAAGAAATATGGGTCTTGAAACACTCCTCTGATATTCAACTGGTTTGAAGATGCTGAACTTGCCGGTTTATCATTGCCAAAAACTGTCGGGTTATAAAAACTGATAATTCCGGGTCATGATTGTTGCAGACACCGGTTCATGATTGTTGCCAACACCGGTTTATGATTATTGATGACACCGGGTTGCAGCCACAGGGTCATAATGATTGGTGACGCCGGGTCAATCTAGTTTGCTCAAACAGAGAATCTGAAAATATTTCTTCGATAATAATATAATACCTGTAGCCCCCAAGTACCGGGTTGTCATGCTTGCAGCAACCTGGGACTTGTAATTGACTGATGCCCATAAAACTTCAACCAATGTAGCCCCCAAGGGTCGGGTCATTATGTAATAATCAGTAGGGACTTTGTAAATATAATCTTGTAAACTTTGAACAGCAACGTGTAGCCCCCAAGGGCCGGCTCAGTAAGATAATATTGAGCTGGGACTTTGATATATACTTCAATGAAAATAACATCATATGATGTAACCCCCATCATGGGGCTTGAATTCACGTCCACAAGGTTAAGAGCCTTGTGCTTTACCAACTGAGCAGTGGACCCTTCAATGTAATGGATAAAAAGCTTTGTACCTTAAATTTTTGATAGAGGCAATTGGTAGCCCCCAAGGGCCGGCTCATTACATTGTGATGAGTCGGGTCTTAAATAATATGAGCAAAAAAAATGACTTTGCATTAGCCCCCAAGTGTCATGGTGCATGCTTGCAGCGACATGAAACTTGTGTCTTTGATGTAATCTCAACTTAAATAATGTAGCCCCCAAGTGCCGGGTCGTAAGTCTGTAGCGACTCGGGACTATTCCTTCAATTGTAGAATAAATCATATCCATTGATAATAGCCATTGCGCTAAAGCGACTTGAAAACCTTAATCATAATACTGGTTATTGATAACCATAATAAAAATCCAGCCATGTTGGCTATTTCAATAATATAATCTGGTATGAAAACATTATTCATTCAATATCATAATGAAAATTCAGCCAAGTTTGGCTATTTGAATAACCCAATGATTTATAGGCGCATAATTCCAATGGCGCAATCCAAATATATACTGGCGACTTATAGTCCAAAGCCAGGCCGGTTTAATAAACACCGGATAATTTATCATCATACTAGCGATTTATAGTCGAAAGCCAGGTCGGGTTAGTAAACGCCGGTGATTTATAATCATGCTTTATTCAACCTGTTTCTGCATACAACAAGTTTAAAGTGTCCGGGCGGTTTACCGTCGGACGGGTCATAATGCCCAACATATAACCCAGGTTTATAACCAATGTTGCACTTAAGAATAATCAAATATGAAATATATCATACCTGTGACATTGAATCACATCGTTGGTTTACCAACTTTTTGTAATAAGGGTGATAATCCCAATCTTGAGTACTGATAACTCCTTCCATATTGTGCCAGTTTATTATAAAACCGTACCGGGTTATGATAGACACTGGAATATCCATATATAATACTGGCAACTTGTAGTCGAACCAGACCGGCTTAATAATCGCCGGATTATAATTTGATCGTGTACTGACAACTTGTAGTTGAAAGCCGAGCCGGGTTGGTAAACACCGGTTTACTCCATAATAGGATGGTAACAGAAAATCAAACCGGGCAGATAATCTCCGGTCTAAAAATGGACCGTGTTCCACCAATTTGGTTGTTTGAACCGGTGTAAAATGTGGTCGGTTTTAAAAATGCAACCAAAACAAAAAAGCAATTTTATCAAGAAAAGATATTGAAGCAAAGGCAATGATAAAAACCGTTTGCAAAAAGAGGGCTTTACTGAGCCGATCAGATGGTGTTACCATGGTCAGACACGACCAAGCTCCCAATAGGTGTAGCTATGGTTCAAGTCAGCCAGGTCCCCAAATGAAACCGTGGCATTACGCCGGTCAAGTGGCATGGCAATGGTTCGGGTTCGACCAAGCCCCCAAGTGACTCTAAGGCCTTTAGGCCGATCAAGAGGCGTGACCGGTTCAGACTTGACCGTGTCCCCAAGTGATCTGGTGGCTTTCGCCGATTAAAAGGTGTTGCATCGGTTCGGACACGACCGAGCCCCCAAGTGACCTGGTGACTTTCGCCTATCAAAAGGTATTGCATCGGTTCAGACATGACCGAGCCCCGAAGTGGCATTCATAATTTTTTGCAAGGGGTAAACCAGAGGCCGCTTTAAAACAGACAACTCCATGTAACCACACATGATATAAAAAGAACAGAGACCCCGCTTTATGAAGCAGAAGCCCCCATGTGATCAATAATATGTCAGGCCAATAAGGCAAGATACCCATGTTTGAACCGTGCATCATGGCAGCAGGTCTTCTTCGGTAATTTTTAACTTTTTGCAAGAGATAAATTCTTCTTGAACCGGGATCTTGAACCGGATATTGAGAGCTTCAAAGCTTTGCGGGAGACATCTTTCCCTTGAACCGGATTTTAAACCGGATATTTGAGAGCTTCAATGAGACTGACTTCCCTTGAGCCGGATTTTAAACCGGAATCTTTTCTGATGACCCGGATCTTCTTCATTGAGCCGGGATTTTGTAACTGTCATATACTTTCTAAGCCAAAAAATTTCTGACAGCCTTTAAGTTTTCATCAATATAACAGTAGCCTCCGGGACCGGGTTATCTTTCCCTCCATCGTCTTGGGGTTTCTTAAACCGGCTGAAACTGGCAAGATTTGCTGAGTCATGTCATCGTAGCCCCTGAGTCTCAAAGGTGACTCGAGGAGTTGGCTTGAGACTCTCCATATTTGACCGTGATATAACCCGGCATAACTTGTATATCATTGATGTTGATAGCACGATGTGAATCCACAGAAGGTTGAGGTGACTGCGGCGGGCTATAAATAATCCCGTATGAGCCGTGTCAGTAACTCGGCCAATGGTTCCTTCCAACTGGCGATTTGAAATTAACCAAACTGTAGTGGCGGCGACTTGTGCGCCTGCCCATTGAGCCATCCAGTGCAGACGGCGGTTGATAGTATATGATAATTTGCCTCCTTTTTGTTGAAAGAAAACCGGGCTACCCAAGCTGTGACTTGCTCATACTCAATAAACAGCTCATGCAGACAGGTGCGGCCTGGTATGTTGATGTAGACCAGGCCGCGAGAGACGGACGACAAAAACGACCGCAACATCAGAGGCAACTCGGATAGATGAGTCGGCCGCGGCATTGTAAACCGGTGCGGACGGGGAAGATCAGCAGCGGTGTCGTAAACCGGCACGAACGGGCGAGTTAATCGCTGGCATGGTCCCGGCAAGCTGATGTAAACCGGGCCACAGGGACGGCGACTTGCTCACGTTCATTCACCGGGTGGTATGACGCGGATTAAACGCCAGTGCAGAACGTTGCTAACACGTGCTCCGTACCCATGGTATAGACCACGTTTACAATGCATGATTGTCCTGTATATAAAAAAATACAGCCCAAAGTAATTGTTCTTTTGACAACAAAAAAACAATATGTGTCAAAAATGGACTTAGATAGATGTCACCTGATATGTTAGGCCGGAATTTATCCGCCGCTGTGAAGCTAAAATCAACCACGGATGAGTCACCCGCAGGAGCAAACGGATGAACCGGCCGCGGCGTTGTAAGCCGGTGCGAACGGGCAAGTTGGCCGCGGCGTTGTAAGCCGGTGCGGACGGGCGAGTTGGCCCCGGCGTTGTAAGCCGGTGCGAACGCGCGAGTTGGCCCCGACGTTGATGAAGCGGGGGACGGCGACTTACCCATGTAACCGTCCAGCAGCATGGCACAGACCGGCCCTAGTGCAATAATCTTGGCGCGCGCCCCTTTGCGTCACCTTTATAACAAATAATGGTCCTGCCCAAAAATAGCAAAGACCAGAGTAATTGTTCTTGAAAAAAAACATTATTTGTACTGATAAAATATGTAGGCAGGATAGCACCTCGTTGTATTGTGCAGTGCCAGTAGGCCGGCTTGTCGCGGGTACCCCGGGTTGCATCCATGGTCACAACAGTGGCAGCAGGGGCGGAGACGTGGAGCAGTGTAAAATTGGGTACAACTGCTGCACTCATATACAGCACCACTCCGGTGGAGTATGCCTTCTTCGGCAACTTGTGATCTGACGGTCCACGAGGCACACACTACGCCGCGCTCCCGTCAGTCTTCATGATTTGATTGATCTGACTCCGAATCACTAGATGTGAGCGGTGGTTTGATCCTCTCCCAGGTTTGATCTCCAAAAGCATAGCATCCTTTGTCTCTTCAGTTCACGCATTGTCCAATTGCCTTCCCAAATGCTTCAGTAAGGAAGTCCATGCATGATTACTGTCAGAGAACACCAATGGTACTTCATCCTCTAATCCATTTTCTCCATTAACTGAAGAAGCAGTCGATAACTTCCATTGCTTTATTCAGTTTTGCAGATACTGTATCAAGGAAAAGGAGTGGCCTGGCTCGGGCGATTCAACATGCATCCGTGGGGGCACTTGCGGGTAGGGCCACAGTGGAGGCGGTAGGAGCAGCGGGGCGGATCAACACAGGCGCAACAGCACTTCGGGCGGCGCAACCGGCAACTTGTCGAGGCACGGCCGCGCACGAGGAAGTCGGAGGTATACGCCGGGCAGCTCGACGCAAAGCATGATGGCCTGGAGATGGAGCGGAGACGGCCGTGGCCAGCTTGAGGCATCCCTGGCTAGCAGAGGCGGGCGACCCGTACAGAGCGGCGGCTCTCCGCGGCGGTGATGTCAATGCAATGCACTCAGCGACGGCGACTTGTGGCCGAACGATGAAGATACGTCGGCGAGGCGGCGAGTTGAGGCGGGCGCTTTGGAAGCATCAAGCGGCTCAGGTGGAAGCGCATCGCGACGGCGCGTGGGAGCCTAGTACGACGGCTCTCGGCAGAGCAATAGCATGAGACCGAGCAGAGGCAGCCATGGAGGAGTGACGGCACGACGGTCGCGGTGGCGGAAGAGTCCGGGGCGGCACGACGGCGGCGGTTGATGCCGACTGCAGAGACAGTGGCGGAGCGCCAGCGAAGGGAGGTCGATCCGAGGTGACTTGACGCGGAGGCAAAAATTGGCGAGGCGCAGGCGACCAGTGGTGGAGACGAACCGGGGGTTGACTCCGAGTCCACGCCCGTTTCTTTTCAGGCTGGTTTGTTCAATACTCCACTTGATATTTCCTGTGTCTTCACGTGATGACGCCAGCCGCAATGATTCAATCCTCTTCGGTAGCAGCCTAACAAAGAATCCGATCAGGTCACAAGTAGATGTCGTCTCGGTTTACACGGCTGCCGTCGCAGCATATATTAGCCAGTCTTCGGATTCGACGGATCGTCAGGTTACATCCGTCTGCCGCGCAGCACGCAATGACGCAAACCTAATTTTCTCTTGTACTGTCAGCTCCAGAGTTAATCACACGATGATTTCTGCCGGTTCTACTCAGGGTTTTCCCATGCCGGGTTATCCTGCGAGATTGCTCCGTGCCAGCTCCTCTTCATCTAACCAACTGTGATCTCCTCGAACCCTAAGAAAAGTCCCTTCAAGAACTCAACACCACCGTGCGCATGCCCCACGGTGGGCGCCAACTGTCGTGGTTTTGTCGCACGGTGGGCGCCAACTGTCGTGGTTTTGTCACGGCAGATGTCCTTAGTGTCAGGACTTAGTCGTGAGGCCAACGCATCTATGTGGTAGCTTGAGAGGGGTTGAGTGGGACGAGAGACGCAGGGCGGATCAACACGCAAGACGAGGAATTAGACAGCTTCGGGCCCCGGGAAACATCATCCGGTAAAAACCCTACATGCTGTTTGAGGCTAGGTCTCATTATCATCACGAGGGAGACGCCGTAAACCGGCTCTTTGTGTCTAGCCCTAGAAATTATTGATTGTTGTCTCTCCTCTTTGGGGAGCCCTGCCCCTCCTTATATATGTTGAAGGGGCGGTTTACATGTGGAGTCCTATTAGGATTAGGACTAGTCTATCTCTAATACAAACCGGATACAAGTCCTGGCCTTAACTCCTTGTAAGGCAAATATTCCTTTCCTCTTAAACCGGCCCACCATAGTTGAACCGGCCTTCTGGGCCTTGGGCCTTGTCATCCGTCTGATCCACCCGCCGGGTTACCAGTGAGTCATAACGACCAAGCGGGTTGCTTGTAAACCGCCAAGGTCAGGGCAGGTCTTCAAATAAACCGCCAAGTCCGGCCGGTTTACGCCGTGGGGTATATCCCCGACAACCTCCTTGCTTTGCGAGAAGCTCATACTCTTCGACGGAATCCTTTTGGATCTCCGCTCCATACGAGAATATGGCGACGTATCGACTGTATGACATATCCAGGAATAAGAGTAGTTCAAAGGAAATAGAAGTTGCGAAACAATGTACCGAGAACTTACTCGATGTACGGCCGCACTTCTATCAGGTTGTTGAAGATATACAACGAAATGGTCCACCATTCTTCGTTATCCAAAGATACTGGATGTGAAACACTAGCTGGTGCGAGATTCCCTTTGAATAGGCTGAGGTTGGATCCACCCTTTTTAGGCTCGTCAGCATTGTACCGAGGCTTCGGATTATGCAAATGACAATTTTTGGCTTCGTAGTGCGCTGTTACGAAGTTTGCCGCCTCCTCTGTGATGAATGCCTCAGCCATCGATGCTTCAATTCTATGTTTATTTTTACATTTTTTCTCGAAGCGTCTTCTGCATCCTCTCAGTTGGGTAGCACCAACGATTTTGCACGGGCCCCCCCAATCTTGCCTCGGTCGGGAGATGCAAAATCAAATGCTGCATTGGATTAAAGAAGCCCGGTGGAAAGATCTTCTCTAACTTGTAGATCAACTCCGGCGCCAACTCTTCCATTTCTTCTAGCACGCTAGGCGATAGTTCTTTCGCACAAAGAACACGGAAGAAATAGCTGAGTTCTGTCAGTACTAGCCGTTCATCCTCAGGGATGAAGCCACGCAACATCACCGGCATTACCCGCTCAATCCATATGTGCCAATCATGACTCTTGAGACCAAATATCTTCAGTTTATCAAGATTCGCTCCCCTCTTTAGATTCGCTGCATACCCATCGGGGACATCAACTGCTGTTGCACCCACAAGAGAATTTCCCTCATAGCTGGCCTTCCAAGATTGAACCATGCCTTTGGCTTCGTCCAGTTCTGCTTTCCTTTCGGTTCTTTCATGTTTTGTAACGGCCTATCACATAGCACCTCCAGATCGACTCTAGCCTTAGTATTATCCTTTGACTTCCCATCTATGCCGAACAATGTACCAAAAAGTGCCTCGGCGACATTCTTCTCAGTGTGCATCACGTCGATGTTGTGTGGGCAAAGGAGGTCTTTGAAGTAAGGCAGATCCCATAAGCATGTTTTGTGAGTCCACGCGTGCTTAGTATTATACCCCTTGAAGTACCCTGGACATTGTGGATCTGGCTCGAGAGCGTTTAACTGATCCAGGGTCTGTTGGCCTGTCAATGCAGGTGGTGCAGAGTTTTTGACAACTCTACCCCTGATGAAGTTCTTCTTGTCTTTCCTGAACTTATGGCGAGGATCCAGGAACTGTCTATGCATGTCGAAGCAAGAAAACTTGCGACCGGCCTGAAGCCAACGAAACTCAAGAGCTCCCTTGCATGTGGGGCACGGGAACCTTCCATGCACACACCAGCCAACGAATAGCGCATACGCCGGCAAGTCATGCGTCGAGTACATGTACCAGACACGCATTATGAAGTTCCGTTTGCTAAAGGCGTCGTATGTCTTGAACCCATTATCCCAGGCTTCTTGCAATTCATCCTTAAGCGGCTGCATGTACACATTCATATTTTTGCCCGGATAGTTGGGTCCTGGAATTATCAACGTCAGGAAAATGTTCTTTCTTTGCATAATCTGTCCGGGGGGAGATTGAGTGGAAAGACAAATACGGGACAACAACTGTATTGGGCTGCCGTCATACCAAACACACTGAACCCATCCGTGCTGATGCCGACTCGAGGATGCCTCGGATCTGCCGCTTTGTCAGCATGTAATTCATCAAACTTTTTCCACGCAACACCATCCGATGTGTGTACCATCATCAGATTCCCATATGCATCTAGTTCGGTTCTTTTGCCTGTTTTGTGCCATGTCATCTGTCTGGCCATCTCTTCGACCATGAAAAGACGTTGAAGTCTTGGTACGATTGGCATATACCGAAGAACACTAACGGGGATTTTGGTCTGTGTCTTCTCACCCATACTGTTGTCTACCACAATATACCTGGAAGACTTGCAAATGGGACAATAGTTCAAGTCCGCATAGTCAAGCCTAAATAAGGCACATCCTTTCTCACAGGCATGTATCTTCTCATAGGGCATCTTCAGTGCATGGAGGATTTTGTCCGACTGGTACAGGTTTGCAGGCATTACATGGCCATTGGGTAGAAAGCGTCCAAATACTGTCATAATTGCGTCATAGCATTCTCTGCCCAAGTTGAACTGAGCCTTCAGATCCATTACTTGTGAGATGGCATCCAACTGACAAAGCTCAGTGTGCTCGTGGAGCGGACGTTTTGAAGACTCCAACATTTCATTGAAGGCCTTTGCAGATTCCTCCATCTCCTCGTCTGAATCCCGAGCATCATCATAGTCTTGCACCATGTTTTCCATCCCGGTACCATGCTCGTCAGTGCGACGACGATCCACCTCAGCTCGGTCACGTTGGGCAGACTCACCATGAAATGTCCACACCGTATAATCAGGCGTAAAACCACTCTTCTGTAGGTGTTTGCCCATTTCAGCCTCTGTCTTCTTTTCCCAATTACCGCACCGGAAACAGGGGCACCAGGTTTTCTTTTGGCCATTTGCAAATGCGGCTTTCACAAACCCCTTGGTTTTTGTGAACCATTCAGCGCTCCATTTGTTCTGACCAGTGTGACCGTTATACATCCACGCACGGTCACTCATCTTGACTTTTAGAGCTACTGGACACACAACAATTATATATGTAATTCCCCATGTATATATTCATCGGTTGATCTACTTTGTCAATTTTATTACGTCCATGCAACCTACACTCTAATAGGTAATGATAGGTCCTAATCCCACCCGTGTATGTGTAGATTGGGTTCATTTTCCCATGCTATGCTCCGGATCCGACGCAAAATTTCGGCAGCACCTCCCCGTTGTTTTCCTGATACACGTCTCTGCAATAAACAGAGAGGATGTGTACCCGGAGAACAACAGGGGAGGCACTGACGAAATTTATGCGTCGGACCCGGAGCAAAGCATATGGGAAAACAAACCCAATCTACACATACTCGGGCTGTCCATGGATAGCGTTGGACAATTCGAAAGAATCAAGGTTATAAATATGCAAATGCATGCATATTTATAACTATGACGCTTTCGAACGGGAGACACATATTGGTTACGCATACTGATGATTCAAGACACATATATAGCTAGCTATCAAGTTTCATCGGAATAGAGCAAATAATTAATGGGGGAGGAAGATATGTCATTTGTGCTCACCCACGAATGAAGGGGCAGAGCTCGTCAGACGCACGGCGAGGTCGTCGAACACCAAACCTCGCAGCGATGAAACGACTGCACATTTAAAACTACCCGGTCAACACAATTATATATGATGTTTTTCATAACAAAATCGAAGAATATATGACCTAACTAATAATTCACAAATATATGACCCCGTCGGCCTCTGGAAGGCCAAAGAACACCTTTTCGGGAGGTGTCGGGGGTCGGGGTGCCGTGTCGGTGTCGGGGTGCCGTGTCGGGGTCGGGGTGCTGTTTCGGGGTCGGGGGGTCAGGGTGTCGTGTCGGTGTCGGGGTCAGGGGGTCGGTTGTCGGGGTGTGGTGTCGTGGTCGGAGTGTCGGGGTGTGGTGTCGGGGTTGGGGGGTCAGGGGGTCAGGTGTCGGGGGGTCGGGGTCGGGTGTCGGGGTGTCGGGGTGTCGTGTCGGGGTCGGGGTGTGGTGTCAGGGTGTCGGGGGTCGGGGTCGGGGTGTCGGGCCGGGGTGTCGGGGTGGCGTGTCAAGGTCAGGGTGTCGGGGGTCGGGGTCGGGGTGTCGGGGGTCGGGGTCGGGGTGTCAGGCCGGGGTGTCGGGGTGGCGTGTCGGGGTCGGGGTGTCGGGGGTCGAGGTCGGGGGTCGGGGGTCGGGGGTCGGGGTCAGGGTGTCGGGCCCGGGTGTCGGGGGTGGCGTGTCGCGGTCGGGGTGTCGGGGTCGGGGGTCGGGGTCGGGCTGTCGTGTCGGGGTGTCGGGGTGGCATGTCAGGGTCTTCTTCTTCTACTACTTCTTCTACTTCTTTTCTTATTCTTCTTTTTTCATCTTTTTCTAACTTCTTTTCTTTTCTTCCTTTCTTCTTCTTCTACTTCTTTTCTTTTCTTCTTCTTCTACTTCTTCTACTACTTCTACTTCTTCTAAGTCTTTTCTAACACTAACACTAACACAATCTAGCACTAACAATTAAATAGCAAAAAAATGAAAAAACAGAAAGAAAAAAAGTAGTCCCTCACCGGAGCAATGGGACGGTCGGCGGGGGCGGTGACAGGGGGCGCCGAGCGGCGGGAGCAGTGGCGGGGGCGGCGCCGGGTGGCGGGGGCAGTGGCGGGGGCGGCGCCGGGCGGCTGGGGCGGCGTCGAGCGGCGGGTGGGGGGGCGGGGGCGGCGTCGGGCGGCTGGGGCGTCGCCGGGCGGCGTGAGCAGTGGCGGGGGCGGCGCCGGGTGGCTGGGGCGGCGGGAGCAGTGGCGGGGGCGGCACCGGGCGGCTGGGGCGACGCCGGGCGGCGGTGCCAGGCGGTTGGGGCGGCGCCGGGCGGCAGGTGGGGGGTCGGGGGCGGGGCGGGTGCGGGGACGGCGGCAGGGGCGTGGGCGGCGGTGGGTGCGGGGCATCAGGGAGGAGAGATGAGAACAGATCGAGTAACGGGCAGGGGGGATGGGGCCGTTAGGTAGGCCCTTCTTTGCCGTCCGCCTATCTTTGTCGTCCGCCATTTATCTCCCTTTGTCGTCCACTAGCGGACGGCAAAGAAGTGGGGCGTTAAGTTTTTTCTAAACGGGCGGGGGGTGGGGGCCACCTCTCTCTTTGCCGTCAGCCAGCGGACGGCAAAGTTTCTTTGCCGTCAGCTGGCTGACGGCAAAGAGCCGGCTGATGGCAAAGGCCTGTTTTACCATCTGCCATTTCTTTGTCGTCCGCTTTTCGGTAGCTGATGGCAAAGACCTTCTTTGCCGTCCGCTAGCCGACGGCAAAGAGCTGGCAGATGGCAAAGTAGCTGATTCCAGTAGTGTATCCTAGAAATCTTTTGTGAATGTGAGCCCTCATCAAAATATTATATGCCAAAATTGTTGACGTTGGACAAGGAAGACAACTTAATGGTTTATGTTTGTTTATATTCACATGGAAGTCATATTGTCATAGATCCTTCAACATGTGGTGCTTGCCCCCTATCTTTGCTAGCCAAAAATTCCGCACCAAGTAGAGATACTACTTGTGCATCCAAATACCCTTAAACCAAATCTTACTTTCAAGTGTCCACCATACCTACCTAGGGATTGAGCAAGATCCCTCAAGTAAGTTGTCATCGGTGCAAAAAGGCAATAAAAATTGTTTCTAAATGTGTGAGATTCATTTAGTGTAAGAGAAAATTGAGCGTTGCACGAACTTGTGATGGTGAAGAATAAAAGCGACATACTGCATAACAAAGGTCGCTATCACAAGGGGCAATGCAACGTGACGTTCTTTTTCACCAAGGGGTTGAGCATACAAACAAATAAGCGCATGGCAACCTCTGCTTCCCTCTGCGAAGGGCCTATCTTTTACTTTATGTATTTACTTTTATGCAAAGAGTCAAAGTTTTCCTTCTATTCCTTTTTGTTTTTCTCCTTTGGCAAGCATCATGCACATATGTCCAGTTGAATATGGGTAGCACGAGTTATTATTGTTGACATCACCCTTGAGGTGAATACGTTGGGAGGCGAAACTATAAGCCCCTATCTTTCTATGTGTCCGGTTGAAACGTTTTGCTCATGTGTACGCGGTGAGTGTTAGCAATCATAGAAGACTATATGATGGTTGAGTATGTGGACTTGCCTAAAGGCTCCGACATGTGACCCTTCCTGAAAAGATGATGAATTGTAGTTGCGAAGTTGACTGAGAACATAGTTTGTTGGTTTTTAATAGAGTTTTTGCTTTATACTTCAATTATGTGATGAGCTATTACTTATTCATGAGTAGTATATGATAAAAGTTCTATGACAAAAGTCTTATGTTTAAATTTGTTGTTGTTATAATAATCTACATGATGCTTCTATGTCCGTATTTTGTTTTTATCGACACCTCTCTCTCAAAGCATGTGGACATGTTTTTCGATTTCGGTTTTCGCTTGAGGACAAGCGAGGTCTAAGCTTGGGGGAGTTGATATGTCCATTTTGCATCATGTTTTCTTACTGTTATTTATAATGTTTTAATCCATAATAATGCTTTTTGGAGTAATTCTAATGCCTTTTCTCTCATAATATGCAAGGTACACACCAAGAGGGAGAATTCCGGCAGCTGGAAATCTGGACCTGGAAAAGCTACATCAGGCTACCTATTCTGCACAACTCCAAACAAGCTGAAACTTCACGGAGATTTCTTATGGAATATTTGAGGAATATTGGAGCAAATAACTACCAGAGGGAGCCCACCAGATGGGCACAACCCACCTGGATGCGCCAGGGAGCCTAGGCGCGCCCTGGTGGGTTGTGCTCACCTAGGCCCACCCCCGGTGCCCATCTTATGTTATATAGGTCATTTTGACCTAGAAAAAATAAGGAGATGACTTTTGGGATGGAGCGCCGTTGTCTCGAGGCGGAACTTGGGCAGGAGTACTTTTGCCCTCCAGCGGAGTGATTCCGTCGGGGGAACTTCCCTCCCAGAGGGGGAAATCATCGTCATCATCATCACCAACAACTCTCCCATCTTGGGGAGGGCAATCTCCATCAACATCTTCAACAGCACCATCTCATCTCAAACCCTAGTTCATCTCTTGTGTTCAATCTTGTTGCCAGAACAATAGATTGTTGCGTGTGGGTGACTAGTAGTGTTGATTACATCTTGTAGTTGATTACTATATGGTTTATTTGGTGGAAAATTATATGTTCAGATCCACTATGATATTTAATACTCCTATGATCATGAGCATGATTATTATTTGTGAGTAGTTACTTTTTTTCTTTATGTCGTGGGAGAAATCATGTTGCAAGTAATCATGTGAATTTGATATGTGTTCGATATTTTGGTAGTATGTATGTTGTGATTCCCTTAGTGGTGTCATGTGAACGTCGACTACATGACACTTCACCATATTTGGGCCTAAGGGAATGCATTGTGGAGTAGCAATTAGATGATGGGTTGCGAGAGTGACAGAAGCTTAAACCCCAGTTTAGGCGCTATTCCGTAAGGAACCGATTGGATCCAAAAGTTTAATGCTATGGTTAGAATTTATTCTTAATACTTTTCTCGTAGTTGCGGATGCTTGTGGGAGGGTTAATCATAAGTAGGAGGTTTGTTCAAGTAAGAACAACACCTAAGCACCGGCCCACCTGCATATCAAATTATCAAAGTAGCGAACACGAATTAAACCAACATGATGAAAGTGACTAGATGAAATTCCCGTGTACCCTCAAGAATGCTTTGCTTATCATAAGAGACCGTTTTGGCCTATCCTTTGCCTCAAAAGTATTAGGCTACCTTGCTGCACTTTTGTCACTACTATCTTTACTTGCTCGTTACAAATTATCTTGCTATCAAACTACTCCGTACTTATAATTTCAGCACTTGCAGATAATACCTTACTGAAAACTACTTGTCATTTCCTTCTGCTCCTCGTTGGGTTCGACAGTCTTACTTATCGAAAAGAGCTACAATTGATCCCTATACTTGTGGGACATCAATGGTTGAAATATATTTTTATGATCTGAATAAATAAAAACAGCAAGGTAGCAAATAGTAAACGGGCAAAAAAATGATATTGCAATGCTTGAAAATGAGGCCTAGGGTCCATACTTTCGCTAGTGCAATTTCTTAGTAGTGCTAATATAATTGGATCATATAACCATCCCTCAAAGTGCGATGAAGAATCACTCCAAAGTTCCTATCTAGCGGAGAACATAAGAATAAATTATTTGTAGGGTACGAAACCACCTCAAAGCTATTCTTTCTGTTTGATCTATTCAAGAGTTCGTACTAAAATAACATAAAACTATTCTTTTCGTTTGATCTATTCAAGAGTTCATACTAAAATAACATAAAGCTATTCTTTCCGTTCGATCTATCCTAGAGTTCGTACTAAAATAACACCAAAGCAAATTCATATTCATAATACTCAATCCAACACAAAGAACTTCAAAGAGTGCCCCAAGATTTCTACCGGAGAAACAAAAGACGAGAACGTGCATCAACCCCTATGCATAGATTACCCCAATGTCACCGCGGCAATCCGTGAGTTGAATGCCAAAACACATATCAAGTGAATCAATATGATACCCCCATTGTCACCACGAGTATTCATATGCAAGACATATATCAAGTGCTCTCAAATCCATAAAAGTATTCAATCCAATAACAACGAAATCTCAAAGGGAAAAACTCAATTCATCACAACAAGATAGAGAGGGGAAAACACCATATGATTCGACTACATTAACAAAGCCTGTGATACATCAAGATCATGACATCTCAAGAACACGAGAGAGAGAGAGAGATTAAACACATAGCTACTGGTACAAACACTTAGCCCCGAGGGTGGACTACTCCCTCCTCATCGTGGTGGCTGGCGGGATGATGAAGATGGCCACCGGAGATGATTCCCCCCTCCGGCAGGGTGCCGAAACAGGGTCTAGATTGGTTTTCAATGGCTACAGAGCCCTGCGATGGCGAGACTTCTGATCTAGGTTATCCCGAGGGTTTTTGGAATATTTGCGAATTTATAGGGTAAAGAGGGGGCGCAGGAGGCCACTGAGGTGGGCACAACCCACCTAGGCGTGCCTGGGCCCCCAGGTGCGCCCTGGTGGGTTGTGCCCCCCTCGGGGCACCCCCCAGGTGCTGCTCTAGCCCATCGGGAGTCTTCTGGTGCATAAAAAATCCACAAAAAATTTCGCGGTGTTTGGACTCCGTTTGATATTTATTTCCTGCGATGTAAAAAACATGCAAAAAACATCAACTGGTACTTGGCACTATGTCAATAGGTTAGTACCAAAACATTCAAAAATAGAAAGAATTTTGGATTTTCCAAACATTTTATGGAAAGTTGTGAAAATTTTGAACCAAAACAATATGATTTTTTTTCCAAAAACAGAAACAAAATTTGAAACCATATTTTTTTTATGAAATTGTAGAACAAAAATTGAAGACGGGAGCATTTTTCGAAATTCTGAACATTTTTTGAAAATTTGGAACAAAAATATTCCCAACATTTTTAAAAAAACAGGAACAACATTTGAAACCACAAACATTTTTTCAAATTTTAGAACATGTTTTGAAAACTGGAACATTTTTGGGAAAGTTGTGAAAATTTTGAACCAAATTATTCTGAACATTTTTTAAAAACATGAACAAATTTTGAAAATCCCAAAAAATGAAAATGGAAGAAAAAGCAAAAGACTAAAAGGCAAAAAAGAAACAGGAGAAAAAGGAAAAAACTGCTCCAGGAATCTCCTAGAAGGTCCTCAAAACCGGAAAAAAACGGCGAGGAACCACCTAGAAACGTCCCAAAAATGGATGCGCTGAAACGTCTAACGGGCCGGCAATCCCAAAACGCTTGTTGATCGTCACTCCGGCAACTTGCCGCAGCGAGCAGCAAATAGAAAAAACACCCCAATCATCCCGCGAGAGCTATAGCTCGCTTTTAGCAAGATGGAACAAGCTCTCGCGTCAGGCGCATAGCCAGCGGCTTGACCCATTAGCGCATTTATTCGCTTGCCGTAGTTTGATTGCTGTATGTTTGCTCCGCTACGATTTTCTCTTTTTTTCCTTTTTTCTTTTTCAATGGGTTTCTTTATTCTTTGATATAACTAATGCTTTCTTTCTTTTCCTTGACTTTCACTGGTTTTTCTTTTCCATCTTTTTTTGGTTTCTTTTTATTCTTTCATATATTTTTCTTTGTTTTCTTTTTGCCTTTGTTTTCCTTTGATATAACTTCTTTTTTATTCATTTTCTCATTTTTCTTCTTTTCTTCTTTTATTTTTTCTTTCTTTGTTTGTTTTCAGAGGTTTTTTAGTCTTCTTTGTTTCTTTGCTGGTTTTAACTGTTTTCACATTATTTCACTTGTTTCTTCGGTTTTCTTTGTCGTCTTATTTTTTATTTGGTGTCTTTTATTTCTTTCCCGGTTTTCCTTTTTTTTTTGCCTTTCTATTTGCATTCTACAGTTTCTTAATACACATTTAACATTTTTGAATTCCAAGTTTAAACTTTCCTAAACATTGTCAATATTTTTCCCATACACGTGTTAAACATTTTCAAATCCTTGATTAACATATTTAAAATACAAGATTAACAGTTTTTAAAAATATTGTCAACGTTTTTTCTGTAACACCCCGAGAATCATGCTACAGTAATCCCCTTCTAATGATGCCTTGTCATCATTGTTATTGTTGCTAATCTTCACTTGATCCAAATCACCGATTCAAATTCAAATCCAATCTAAAGTCAAAAACTCTTATTTGTCAGACCGGAGATCTAAAATGTTCATCTTGTGGCAAATAGTCATTTATCAATATTGGTGGTGAACCAAAAATTTTGCAAGGTGTTTAAATGGCCTAAAGCAATTAAAGCAGTGGCTAAAACAATAGATTAAATGCCCTTTTAAATTATAAAAGTGGCAAACTATTTCAAAAGCCTTCCAAACTTTTGTGGCAGGGCTCAATTTTTTCTAGTATTTGTTTTGTCCACCTTCACATATTTGCAAAGTCATTTGGTGGCTTAACTAAATGCAAATGGAGGCTGTTAAAAGAAACAGTATAAAAAACAAAGAATAAAGAAAAAAAGAGCCTCCCCTCCCCGTGGGCCTCAGCCCAGCTGGTTTCTGGACCAACCAGGCCGGCCCACTCCGTCCTCCCTTATCCCCCCCCCCCACGCGCCCGAAATATCTAGCAGAAGCCCCCACTCCTCATGATCCCCTTGCTCCTCTCCCCCACCCCACGACCCGATCTAGGTCGGGGCGTTCGCCCCCTAACAGTGGTGACTGCACCGCCGCCGCCCTTCCCTCGGCGCCGCCCCGCCGCCTCCATCACCTGCCTTCCCATCGCCGGACCCCCTCCTCTACTCGATCCAGCCTGGATCAAGGGGGAAGCAACTCTATCGTCGCCGCCACCGGATGCCGGCGCCCCGACACCCGCCGATGTCGGCGCCCCGACGCCACCTCACCGCTGGACTGCCACGCCATCGCCAGCTCCTCTCGCCGGCCTCGCCAGCCTCCTCTCTCCAACGATGTGAGCGGTCCCTCTCCTCTCTGCCCCGCTCAGTGCGACCCTAACCGTCGCCGCTCGCACATCCACTCACGCCCGCGCTGGCGCTCGTCGCCGCGCCCTCGCTCACTCGCCCTGGCCGCCCCGCCGCTCCCTGCGTCTCCGCCCGCAGCCGCGGTCCTCGCCGAGCCAAGCCCCACCTGCTTCCCGCCGTGGCCGCCGGCCAACTCCCGGTTCTGCCGGAGCAGTCGGGCCTCGAACCCCGCTGCGTGGCCTCCCCACACGCGCCAACCGCTTCCCCCGGCCTCCCGCACGGCCTGCTGAGCCTGGCCGCCGGCGCCTCGCTGAGTCACGGCCTCGCCCCCCCCCCCCCCCGCTTGAGCATCTACGCTCCGTTGGGTCAGCCCCGACGGGCGCCCGCGCCCGATAATCCCCGTCGCCCTGCCGGGCTACGCCCGCACCCCGTTTAGCCCACGCCCGCTAGGCCATGGGCCACTAGCCTATGGGCCCCACGCCCATGTTTAAAAAAAAGAGAGTTTAAAAAAAGGTTAATTTAAGAAATATTAATTAATTAAATAATTAAATGATTAGGTAATTAATTAACTTAATTAACTCTGTTTAGTACCTAATTAACTTGATTAGTTAATTAAAACTGTTAATTAGTTGTTAGACTATGACATAACGGCCCCACACGTCAGGGTTGACTTTGGTCAACTCTGTTAACTACTGACGTCATGATGACGTCATGCTGATGCAATAACCCTCATTTTAGATTTAATAATAATTTCAGAGTATTGTTAAACTTCGGAAATTCGTAGGAAATAATCCGTAACTCGGATGAAAATGTTTTCTACATGAACGTTGCTCAAAACGACGAGAAGAATCCGAATACGCAATCCGTTTACCTGTCAGATGCCTCTAACTATCTGAACATGGAACATTTCCCCTCCGATCATCTGTCTGACACAGGTCCGGAACCGGGAATACATTCCCGGTTGAATTTCCCCTTCACCTATATCGTGTAGCCATACGTTAGGTCACACCCGGCACAGCATATTGCCATGTTATGCTTTGTGATGCTATGTTTGCTTTATAATTACTGTTTCTTCCCCCTCTTCTCTCCGGTAGACCCCGATACCGATGCCGCCCCTGTGATCAACTACGTCGACGACAACCCTCCTTGCCAGAGCAACCAGGCAGGCCCCCCCTTTGATCATCCCGATATCGCCCATTCCATTCTCTCATGCTTGCATTAGATTTTGCTACTGTTATTGTTTGCTCCTATTCTGATGCATAGCCTGCTTTTGTATCTGCTGTTGTACCTTACCTGCTTATCCTAAACTGCTTAGTATAAGTTGGTTAGTGATCCATCAGAGACCCCCACTTGTCCTTGTTGCCCCTGCTTCATCATTGATGACTCGATCTACGTGATCGAAGACCAGGCCCCGACACCGCACATCACTTCCCCTTAGTTGCTCGACACTACTGGGTTACTATCGAGTACCGAGGGTGAACCTCTTCAGCACTTCTGATGTTAACCCTGTAGTGTAGTCATTCAGTCGTGATCATTGAGGGTGATTTCCTCCTTAACGACTTCCGATACGGCTCTGTCGTGCAACCCCTCAAGTGTGAACTTCAAGGGTGGTTCCTCTTACGTTCACCTTGATGTTTACATCTAGTGGAATTCATCGGGGGTGATTCCTCGGGTTTTCCCCTTGATGTTCGGACAAACGGATACTTGGACTTTACCACTGTTACTTGGAAAGACGGTTCGACCCTGAGGGGTACCCGCACGAGCTTAATTGCGAGTGATGTGGAGTCGGGCGGACCTGGAAGGTGCCCGCGAGATAATTACGAGGCGTGGCCGGGCATTCCTAGCCCTTGTCGCAAGTCCTCGAGACGGGGCAACGGGGTCACCTCTTTCGTGAGTCTCTGCTTGTTACCGCGCGTTCCTAATCCACTACGATTTGGATATTTGATCCGAGGGGCCTCTGGCCTGATAGCACTAACCATCACGTGGGCATAGTATGGGCGTTCTGCGTCGTATGCATCAGTCGAAGCTTAATAGACGTCAGCGACAGCGCGGCGCGCGCTGGGTCGGACTGCGTAAGCACCTGCCTTGTTGAAGGAGGTAGCTAGGTCTGCTCACCGGCCGCGTTCACAACGTGCAGGAGCTCCCGGGGAGATGGCCCATAACCCCTGGGGGCATAGGTTTAGTCCGGCGTGCTGGCCTCTCTATTAAGCCTAGGTCGGGTTGCGGCGTATTGTTTGGCCGAGGCCGGGCATGACCCAGGAAAGTGTGACCGGCCGGAGTTAATCGAGCGTGGTGGGTAAGTTGGTGCACCCCTGCAGGGAAGAAAACATCTATCGATAGCCTGTCCTACGGTAACGGACACTTGGAGTTGTATCCCGATCGATACAACTAGAACTGGATACTTGTGATGAGAATTGGATGGTGATGAGAACTGTATTGTGATGATAACTGGATAGTACGGCTCTGGGATTTCTTTCTCGCAGGGAGTCGAGAAAGGATCTCTGGCCGAGGTTGATAACACTACTACTACTTTACTTTATGCTACTCTACTCCCTCATGTTGCTGCAAGATGGTGATTTTCAGAAGATGCTAGTCTTCGGTAGGACTAGGCCTTCTCTCTATTATGGCATTTCTGCAGGCCAGTCCACATATACAGCCTTCCTTTGATAATGTTGTATATGTGGTGTAGATCCTAGCTTGCGAGTACTTTGGATGAGTACTCACGGTTGCTTTGCTTCCCCTCCCCCCCCCTTTCTTCTTCTTTTCGGTTGATGCAACCAGATGTCGGAGCCCAGGAGCCAGATGCCATCGCCGATGCCTACTACTATGTGGAGACCGCTGACGACCAGGAGTAGTTAGGAGACTCCCAGGCAGGAGGCCTTGTCTTTTCGATCAATGTTGCTTTTGTGCTAGCCTTCTTAAGGCAACTTGTCTAACTTATGTCTGTACTCACATATTGTTGTTTTCGCTGACTCTTGTGTATTCGAGCCCTCGAGGCCCCTGGGTTGTAATACAAAGCTTGTATTATTTTATTTTGTGTTTAGAGTTGTGTTGTGATATCTTCCCGTGAGTCCTTAATCTTGATCGTACACAATTACATGTATGATTAGTGTACGATTGAATCGAGGGCGTCACATTTTCTATGCACATTTTTAACATTTTCAAATGCTTGATTAGAATTTTTCAAATACAAGATTGAGATTTTTTTTACTATATGGTAAACATTATTTTTATACATATTTAACATTTTTAAAATGCTTTATTAACATTTTTCTGAATGCAAGATTAACATTTTCTGAATACATGCTATTTTTTCTATATGCATTTAACATTTTTCAAATGCTTGATTAATATTTTTCAAATACAAGTTTAACACATTTTCAAATTAAATACAATATTAAAAAATTGAATACAAGGTCAGCCTTTCTTCTATACTCATTTAATAACTTTTTAAGAATTCTTCATTAACATTTTTTTTCAAATGCTTGCTTAACATTTTTCGAATACATGTTAATCATTTATTAATACATGATTTACCTTTTTCCCTATACACATTTAACATTTTTCAGTACTTGATTAACATTTTTCAAAAACTTGTTTAACGTTTGTTTCAAATGCTTGATTAACTATTTTATAAATATATGGTCAAAATTTTCGCGCAGATTGTATATTTTTTGTATACATGAGAAACATTTTCTCTATACACATTCAACGTTTCTCAAATGTTTGGTTAACATTTTTTCCAAAATGTTTTATAAAAATATTTATTTATAATATATGGAACTACAATAAAAAAAAAAGAAACAAGAAATGAAAAAAAAGAAACGAGGTCGTGGCCGCGGGCGTGGCTGGGCAGGCCCATCTGGCTCCCCTTCCCTACGTCCTGCTATAGGCCAGACATAGGGGTAGCGCCCCCATCATCCACCCATCTCTCGGTTCTCGGCCGCCGACGAATAAACGAACGTCATCGTGCACTCCTGAGTTTATTACTTTAATACACATTTAACATTTGTAATTATAAGTTTAGTATTTTTAAATACATGTTCAATATTTTCATACACGTTTTAAACATTTTATAAATACTTGATTAACATTTTTTGGATACGTGGTCAACATTTTTCAACATATTTTTGACATTTAAAAATGTTTGATTAACATTTTCAAATACAAAATTAACATTTTTTAATGTATGGTCATCATTTTTCCTATACACATTTAACATTTCTCAAATGCTCGATTAACATTTTTTTCAAATACAAGATTAAGATTTCTTGAATACATGGTCAAAATTTTTTCTATATGCATTTAACATTTTTCAAGTGCTTGATTAACATTTTTCAAAATTCAAATACAAGTTTAATTTCTCTAATACAATACAATATTAACCATTTTTAAATTCATGGTCAACCTTTTTTCTATACACATATATATTTTGAAAATGCTTGATTAATTTTTAACAATTGCTTGCTTAACATTTTTCAAATACATGTTAATCATTTTTTGAATACGCGTTCTACCTTTTTTTCTATACACTTCAAATCATTGGTTAAATGAAGGAAATATGCCCTAGAGGCAATAATAAAGTTATTATTTATTTCCTTATTTCATGATAAATGTTTATTATTCATGCTACAATTGTATTAACCGGAAACATAATACATGTGTGAATACATAGACAAACAGAGTATCACTAGTATGCCTCTACTTGACTAGCTCGTTAATCAAAGATGGTTATGTTTCCTAACCATGGACAAAGAGTTGTTATTTGATTAACGGGGTCACATCATTAGGAGAATGATGTGATTGACATGACCCATTCCGTTAGCTTAGCACTTGATCGTTTAGTATGTTGCTATTGCTTTCTTCATGACTTATACATGTTTCTATGACTATGAGATTATGCAACTCCCGTTTACCGGAGGAACACTTTGTGTGCTACCAAACGTCACAACGTAACAGGGTGATTATAAAGGTGCTCTACAGGTGTCTCCGAAGGTACTTGTTGGGTTGGCGTATTTCAAGATTAGGATTTGTCACTCCGATTGTCGGAGAGGTATCTCTGGGCCCTCTCGGTAATGCACATCACTTAAGCCTTGCAAGCATTGCAACTAATGAGTTAGTTGCGAGATGATGTATTACGGAACGAGTAAAGAGACTTGCCGATAACGAGATTGAACTAGGTATTGAGATACCGACGATCGAATCTCGGGCAAGTCACATACCGATGAAAAAGGGAACAACGTATGTTGTTATGCGGTCTGACCGATAAAGATCTTCGTAGAATATGTAGGAGCCAATATGAGCATCCAGGTTCCACTATTGGTTATTGACCGGAGACGTGTCTCGGTCATGTCTACATTGTTTTCGAACCCGTAGGGTTCGCACGCCTAAGGTTTCGATGACATTTATATTATGAGTTTATAATTTTTGATGTACCGAAGGTTGTTCGGAGTCCCGGATGTGATCACGGACATGACGAGGAGTCTCGAAATGGTCGATACATAAAGATCGATATATTGGACGGCTATATTCGGACACCGGAAGTGTTCCGGGTGATTTTGGAGAAAACCGGAGTGCCGGAGGGTTACCGGGACCCCCCGGGGAAGTATTGGGCCTTAGTGGGCCTGAGGAGAGAGAGAGAGGGCAACAGCCCAGGAGGTGGCGCGCCGCCTCCCATGGGGAGTCCGAATTGGACTAGGGGAGGGGGGCGCGACCCCTCTTTCCCTCTCCCTCTCCCTCTCTTTCCTCCCCCTTCTCTCTTCCTAGTTGGACTAGGAAAGGGGAGTCCTACTCCTACTAGGAGGAGGACTTCCCCCTCCTTGGCGCGCCCCTAGGGCCGGCCGGCCTCCCCCTTGCTCCTTTATATACGGGGCAGGGGGCACCTCTAGACACACAAGTTGATCTTCGTGATCGTTCTCTTAGCCGTGTGCGGTGCCCCCCTCCACCATACTCCTCGATAATATTGTAGCGGTGCTTAGGCGAAGCCCTGCGACGGTAGAACATCAAGATCGTCACCACGTCGTCGTGCTGACGGAACTCTTCCCCGACACTTTGCTGGATCGGAGTCCGGGGATCGTCATCGAGCTGAACGTGTGCTAGAACTCGGAGGTGTCATAGTTTCGGTGCTTGATCGGTCGGGCCGTGAAGACATACGACTACATCAACCGCGTTGTCATAACGCTTCCGCTTTCGGTCTACGAGGGTACGTAGATAACACTCTCCCTTCTCGTTGCTATGCATCACCATGATCTTGCGTGTGCGTACGATTTTTTTTGAAATTACTACGTTCCCCAACAGTGGTATCAGAGCCTAGGTTTTATGTATTGATGTTATATGCACGAGTAGAACACAAGTGAGTTGTGGGCGATATAAGTCATACTGCTTACCAGCATGTCATACTTTGGTTCGGCGGTATTGTTGGATGAAGCGGTCCGGACCGACATTACGCGTACGCTTACGCGAGACTGGTTCTACCGACGTGCTTTGCACACAGGTGGCTGGCGGGTATCAGTTTCTCCAACTTTAGTTGAACCGAGTGTGGCTACGCCCGGTCCTTGCGAAGGTTAAAACAACACCAACTTGACAAACTATCGTTGTGGTTTTGATGCGTAGGTAAGAACAATTTCTTGCTAAGCCCGTAGCAACCACGTAAAACTTGCAACAACAAAGTAGAGAACGTCTAACTTGTTTTTGCAGGGCATGTTGTGATGTGATATGGTCAAGACGTGATGCTATATTTTTATTGTATGAGATGATCATGTTTTGTAACCGAGTTATCGGCAACTGGCAGGAGCCATATGGTTGTCACTTTATTGTATGCAATGCAATTGCCCTGTAATGCTTTACTTTATCACTAAGCGGTAGCGATAGTCGTAGAAGCATAAGATTGGCGAGACGACAACGATGCTACGATGGAGATCAAGGTGTCGCGCCGGTGACGATGGTGATCATGACGGTGCTTCGGAGATGGAGATCACAAGCACAAGATGATGGCCATATCATATCACTTATATTGATTGCATGTGATGTTTATCTTTTATGCATCTTGTCTTGCTTTGATTGACGGTAGCATTATAAGATGATCTCTCACTAAATTTCAAGATAATAGTGTTCTCCCTGAGTATGCACCGTTGCCAAAGTTCGTCGTGCCCAGACACCACGTGATGATCAGGTGTGATAAGCTCTACGTCCATCTACAACGGGTGCAAGCCAGTTTTGCACACGCAGAATACTCAGGTTAAACTTGACGAGCCTAGCATATGCAGATATGGCCTCGGAACACTGAGACCGAAAGGTCGAGCGTGAATCATATAGTAGATATGATCAACATAGTGATGTTCACCATTGAAAACTACTCCATTTCACATGATGATCGGTTATGGTTTAGTTGATTTGGATCGCGTGATCACTTAGAGGATTAGAGGGATGTCTATCTAAGTGGGAGTTCTTAAGTAATATGATTAATTGAACTTTAATTTATCATGAACTTAGTCCTGGTAGTATTAGCATATCTATGTTGTAGATCAATAGCTCGCGATGTTGCTCCCCGTTTATTTTGATATGTTCCTAGAGAAAACTAAGTTGAAAAATGTTAGTAGCAATGATGTGGATTGGATCCGTGATCTGAGGTTTATCCTCATTGCTGCACAGAATAATTATGTCCTTGATGCACCGCTAGGTGTGACAGACCTATTGCAGGAGCAGATGCATACGTTATGAACGTTTGGCTAGCTCAATATGATGACTACTTGATAGTTTAGTGCACCATGCTTGACGGCTTAGAATCGGGACTTCAAAGACGTTTTGAACGTCATGGACCATATGAGATGTTCCAGGAGTTGAAGTTAATATTTCAAGCAAATACCCGAGTTGAGAGATATGAAGTCTTCAACAAGTTCTATAGCTAAAAGATGGAGGAGAATCGCTCAAGCAGTGAGCATGTGCTCAGATTGTCTGGGTACCACAATCGCTTGAATCAAGTGGGAGTTAATCTTCTAGATAAAATAATGATTGACAGAATTCTGTAGTCACCATCACCAAGTTAGTAGAACTTCGTGATGAACTATAATATGCAAGGGATGACGAAAGTAATTCCCAAGCTCTTCGTGATGCTGAAATCAACGAAGGTAGAAATCAAGAAAAGAGCATCAAGTGTTGATGGTTAATAAGATCACTAGTTTCAAGAAAAGGGCAAAGGGAAGAAGGGGAACTTCAAGAAGAACGGCAAGCAAGTTGCTACTCAAGTGAAGAAGCCCAAGTCTGGACCTAAGCCTGAGACTAAGTGCTTCTACTGCAAAGGGACTGATCACTAGAAGCGGAACCACCCCAAGAATTTGGCGGATAAGAAGGATGGCAAAGTGAACAAAGGTATATTGGATATACATGTTATTGATGTGTACTTTACTAGTGTTCATAGCAACCCCTCGGTATTTGGTACTGGTTCAGTTGCTAAGAGTAGTAACTCGAGACGGGAGTTGCAGAATGAACAGAGACTAGTTAAGGGTGAAGTCACGATGTGTGTTGGAAGTGGTTCCAAGATTGATATGATCATCATCGCACACTCCCTATACTTTCGGGATTAGTGTTGAACCTAAATAAGTGTTATTTGGTGTTTGCGTTGAGCATGAATATGATTTGATCATGTTTATTGCAATACGGTTATTCATTTAAGTAAGAGAATAAATTGTTGTTCTGTTTACATGAATAAAACCTTATATGGTCATACACACCAATGAAAATGGTTCGTTGGATCTCGATCGTAGTGATACACATATTCATAGTGTTGAAGCCAAAAGATACAAAGTTAATAATGAATAGTGCAACTTATTTGTGGCACTGCCGTTTAGGTCATATTGGTGTAAAGCGCATGAAGAAACTCCATGCTAATGGGATTTTGGAATCACTTGATTATGAATCACTTGGTGCTTGCGAACCATGCCTTATGGGCAAGATGACTAAACACTTCGTTCTTCGGAACAATGGAGCGAGCAACTGACTTATTGGAAATAATACATACTGATGTATGCGATCCGATGAGTGTTGAAGCTCACGGCGGATATCGTTATTTTCTGACCTTCACATATAATTTGAGAAGATATGGGTATATCTACTTGATGAAACATAAGTCTGAAACATTTGAAAAGTTCAAAGAATTTCAGAGTGAAATGGAAAATCATCGTGACAAGAAAATAAGGTTTCTACGATCTGATCGTGGAGACAAATATTTGAGTTATGAGTTTGGTCTTCAATTAAAACAATGTGGAATAGTTTCACAAATTCGTGCCACCTGGAACACCACAACATAATGGTGTGTCCGAACTTCATAACCGTACTTTATTGGATATCGTACAATCTATGATGTTTCTTACCGATTTACCACTATCGTTTTGGGATTATGCATTAAAGACAGCTGCATTCACGTTAAAAAGGGCACCATCTAAGTCCGTTGAGATGACACAATCTGAACTGTGGTTTGGCAAGAAACCAAAGTTGTCATTTCTTAAAGTTTGGGGTTGCGATGCTTATATGAAAGTTTCATCCTGATAAGCTCAAACCCAAATCGGAGAAGTGTGTCTTCATAGGATACCCAAAAGAAAATGTTGGGTACACCTTCTATCACAGATCCTGAGGCAAGACATTCGTTGCTAAGAATGTTGGGAACAACGTATGTTGTTATGCAGTCTGACCGATAAAGATCTTCGTAGAATATGTAGGAGCCAATATGAGCATCCAGGTTCCACTATTGGTTATTGACCGGAGACGTGTCTCGGTCATGTCTACATTGTTCTCGAACCCGTAGGGTCCGCACGCTTAAGGTTTCGATGACATTAATATTATGAGTTTATAAGTTTTGATGTACCGAAGGTTGTTCGGAGTCCCGGATGTGATCACGGACATGACGAGGAGTCTCTAAATGGTCGAGACATAAAGATCGATATATTGGACGGCTATATTCGGACACCGGAAGTGTTTCGGGTGATTTCGGAGAAAACCGAAGTGCCGGAGGGTTACCGGAACCCCCCTGGGGAAGTATTGGGCCTTAGTGGGCCTGAGGGAGAGAGAGGGCAACAGCCCAGGAGGTGGCGCACCCCCTCCCATGGGAAGTCCGAATTGGACTAGGGGAGGGGAGCGCGGCCCCTCTTTCCCTCTCCCTCTCCCTCTCTTTCCTTCCCCCTTCTCTCTTCCTAGTTGGACTAGGAAAGGGGAGTCCTACTCCTACTAGGAGGAGGACTTCCCCCTCCTTGGCGCGCCTCTAGGGCCGGCCGGCCTCCCCCCTTGCTCCTTTATATACGGGGGCAGGGGGGCACCTCTAGACACACAAGTTGATCTTCGTGATCGTTCTCTTAGCCGTGTGCGGTGCCCCCCTCCACCATACTCCTCGATAATATTGTAGCGGTGCTTAGGCGAAGACCTGCGACGGTAGAACATCAAGATCGTCACCATGCCGTCGTGCTGACGGAACTCTTCCCCGACACTTTGTTGGATCGGAGTCCGGGGATCGTCATCGAGTTGTACGTGTGCTAGAACTCGGAGGTGCCGTAGTTTCGGTGCTTGATCGGTCGGGCCGTGAAGACATACGACTACATCAACCGCATTGTCATAACGCTTCCCCTTTCGGTCTACGAGGGTACGTAGACAACACTCTCCCTTCTCTTTGCTATGCATCACCATGATCTTGCGTGTGTGTAGTAATTTTTTTGAAATTACTACGTTCCCCAACATTAAATTCTTTAGAAAGCTTGTTTAACACTCTTTCAAATGCTTGATTAACATTAAAAAAAAGGTCAACTGTTACACACACATTGTATATTTTTGGTATACATTTTCTGTGTACATGAGAAATATTTTCTCTATGCACATTTAATGTTTCTCCAATGTTTGGTTAACAATTTTTTCAAATGTTTTATGTAAAGTATTTTTTGTAAAATATTTATTTACAATATTTGTAGGTATAATAAACAAGTAAAAAGGAGCAAAAAACAGAAAAGAAACGTGAAAAAAAGAAAGAAACATGGTCGTGGCCTCCGGTGCGGCTGGGCTGGCCGATCCGGCTCCCCTTCCCTATGTCTCGCTTTAGGCGAGACATAGGGGCAGCGGACCCATCATCCATCCATCCACCCATCTCTCGGCTCTCGGCCGCTGAGGAATAAACAAACGCCATCCTCCACTCATGAGTCACTCCTCGCTCCTCCCCATCCCCCAACAGAAGAAGAAGAAAAAATCTCCCCTCCCCCCAATCGTAAACCCTAGCCCCGCCTGCCGGAGTGCCGGATGGCATGGGGGCCAGTCGGAAGCTGTAGGGCGAGATCGTCCGCGTCCTCAAGAAGGTGCAGGAGGGCGTCGACGTCTTCGGCAGCATCTGGAACAAGGCACGCGCGTGCCAGCTTCTTCTTTCCTCTCCCCCAACTTCTCCCCAACCCTCCGCGCCAGATTCTCATGATTTTGCCCGATTTTGGGGCAGGTCTACGACACCGAGAATGCGAACCAGAAGGAGAAGTTTGAGGTGGACCTCAAGAAGGAGATCAAGAAGTTGCAGCGCTACCGGGACCAGATCAAGACCTGGATCCAGACGACGGGGAAACCCTTGTCGACGACCAAACACCTGATCATTCCTGTGCTTCCATAGTGTCCAAGATACCAATGTGATAAGGGAGTCAAAACCCTTGCAGATGGTCCACCTATTCTCGAGCTGATTCGCCAAGGACCAAAGCCACATCGATGCCCGCTTTTCCCGAACCATGCCTCCCAAACTTGCAGTGACATGACACATTGGAGGAGGAGGTGATCAACCGTGTCTTCCTCTTGCTCACATAGAAAGTAAGGAGGAGTGTCATGTAATCCATGTCGGAGCCTCCTATTCGATTTCCAAACCCGATACTAAATTGCAAGCTACATCAAGATTTTGTAGGATAGCAGAGCCCAACATTTCCATGGTCATGGAGCATCATAAGATATATGTTCCTTCATATATGCAATCTTAGTAGAATTTTTTACTGTCATCATGAGGGTTTGCAAGGATACATGAGAATTTTCTAGGACAGTAACAATTTCCCCTCAAGTAGATGACATAAGGTTTATCAATCTGTGGGAGGCGTAGGATGAAGATAGTCTTTCTCAAACAACCATGAAATCAAATACAAGAAATCTCTTGTGTCCCCAACACACCAAATACAATGATAAATTGTATAGGTGCACTAGTTCGGCGAAGAGATGGTGATACAAGTGTAGTATGGATAGTAGATATATAGGTTTTGTAATATGAAAATATAAAAATAACAAGGTAGCAAGTGATAAAATGGAGTACAAACGGCATTGCACTGCTTGAAAACAAGGCTTAGAGTTCATATTTTCACTAGTGCAATCTCTCAATAGTGCTAACATAATTGAATCATATAACAATCCCCCAACATGCGACAAAGAATCACTCCAAAGTTTCTATCAGAAAACGTAGGACGAAAACTTGTAGACATTTCATAGATGTTAATATAGACATTTCATAGATGTTCTTTCCAAAAGATCTGTACATAAAATTCCACAGGACAGGCCATGAAAATTCATGCACATATGTAATGTTAATAAACTCGGGCATGCACGCTTTGTTTTACTAACAAAATAAGAACCAACACACCATGAAACAAAGTGGCTCCGATCATCATTAGGACCTAGAATATGAACACCATATGTGATGAAGGGAAGTTGTATTTGGAAAGCGAAAAAGAAGGTAAGGATCTGAAACACATCAAGAAGCCGTTGAAATTCTCAGGAACCAAACAACATCTTGATTCCATGGAAAAATGAATCAAAAGTGCAGACCAAATCAACAAAAATTTGGATCTAGTATGATGAACCAAGAGCATCGTGCCCTGATAGATATTTTGGTTCACATCCACACCCATGAAAAGCAGGGCCCCATCATTGTCTCTCTCTTTCTAAAAAAAAGAAGGGCCCCATCATCCCACGAGAGCTTTTTTTAGTCTAAACACACTTCTCTTTATTGATCAATAATAAGGTTCGTGGGATACAATTTATGTCTGAAGGATTAAGGAGCCACAAATGGCATCCAAAATGAAAGTCCTAAAGCGTGCTTAGCAAGGCCATGTGCCCCTATATCTCACTTTTAGTGAGATGGAACAAGCTCTCGGATCAGGCGCATCGCCAGCGAACCGGCCCATTAGCACAGTTACTCGCTCGTTCTTTCTTGGTTTTCAATTTTTCTTTATTGGTTTCCACTGTTTTTCCATATTTTTGCACTTGTTTCTATGGTTTTATTTTTTGTTTCCTTTTTTCTTTGGTTTCTTTCTCTGTTTTCCTTGTTTTTCTTTATTTGTTTTTTCGTCTTTTTTTGTTTCTTTTGGTTCTCATTCTACATTTTCTAATACACGTTTCACATTTCTTAATTATAAGTTTAACATTTTTGAATTCATGTTTACACGTTTTAACATTTTCAAATAGTTGATTACATTTCTCTACACATTTTAAACATTTCCAAATGCGTTATTAACATTTTTCAATTACAGGATCAAGAATCAACATTTTTTTCAAATGCCCGAGTAACATTTTTTTTCAAATGCAAGTATAAGATTTTTTTTGAATACGTGGTCCACATTTTTTCTATACGCATTCAACATTTTTCAAATGCTTGATTAACATTTTTCAAATGCAAGTATAATTTTTCTATACAATACAATATTAATTTTTTTCTATACGCATTTAATATTTTGAAAATGCTTTATTAACATTTTTTTCAAATGCTTGCTTAACATTTTTTCAAATACATGTGAATCATTTTTTAACACATGGTCAACCTTTTTATCTATGCGCTTCAAATCTTTGCTTAACGTTTATACAAAACTTGTTTAACACTGTTTCGGATGCTTGATTAACCTTTTTTTAAATGAACGGCCAGCTTTTTCACGCACATTGCATATATTTTTACACATTCTCCGTGTATATGAGGAACATTTTTTCCATACACATTTAAGATTTTCTGAATGCTTGGTGGTTAACATTTTTTCCAATTTTTACTTAATGTAATTGTTATGAAATACTATTTATTTATAATATGTGGAAGTATAATGAACAGGTAAAAAATATAAGCAAAAAAAAGAAAAGAATGTGAAAGAAAACAAAGAAACGAGGCCGTGGCCTCCGGCGCGGGTGGGCTGGCCCGTTTGGCTCCCATTCCCTACGTCTCGCTGTAGGCGAGACATAGGGGCAGCGCCCCCATCATGAATGGTAAAATATCCTAAAAATTCTAAAACTGACCGTGACTTACAAAAAAGTTTATTCATTCACAAAATGTTTGCTATTTCCAAAAATGTTCATGCATTTCAAAAAATGTTCGTTAAATTAAAAAAAATTCATGAAATAAAGAAAATTGTAAATTTGAAAAATCATCCCACCAATTTTCAATAAAATGTTCATCGATTCTAGAAATGTTCCTCAAAAAATAGTTAAAAAAAGTTTCGCAATTTAAAAAAATCATTGCAAATAGTATAAAATGTTCATAAATTCAGAAAATGTTATTGATTTCAGAAAATATTTGAAAATTTGTATAAATGTTCATAAATTTGAAAAATGTTTATGATTTGAAATATGTGCATGAGTTTAAAAATATATTCATGATTTCAAAAATTGTTAATTTTTTTACAAATTTGAGAGTGATAGTGTGTCTTGATGATGCAGCAAAATATGGTCATGCCTATTGAAGATTAAGATTTATTTTTTCTCCCGTTGCAACGCACGGGCACTTTTGCTATATGCATTTAATATTTTTCAAGTGCTTGATTAACAGTTTTCAATTCAAATACAAGTTCAATTTTTCTAATACAATACAATATTAACTTTTTTTTAATACATGGTCAACCTTTTCTGTATACACATTTAATATTTTAAAAATGCTTGATTAATTTTCTTCAAATGCCTGCTTAACATTTTTCAAATACATGTTAATCATTTTTTGAATACATGGTCAGCCTTTTTGTCTATATGCTTCAAACATTTGCTTAACGTTTTTACAAAACTTGTGTTAACACTGTTTCGAATGCTCGATTAACTTTTTTTAAAATTAACGGCCAGCTTTTTCACACACATTGTATATTTCTTGTATACGTTTTCCGTGTACATGAGAAACAGAACATTTTCTCTGTACACCTTTAAGACTTTTTGAATGTTTGGTTAACAATTCTTTCAAATTTTTTATTTAAAGTATTTTTGTGAAATATTTATTTATAATAACTGGATTTTTTTGCGGGGTATAATAATTGGAAGTATAATAAAGAAGTAAAAAAAAGAAACAAAAAAAGCGAAGAAAAACGTGAAAAAAAAACAAAGAAACGAGGCCGTGGCTGGGCTTGTCGATCTGGCTCCCCTTGCCTACGTCTCGCCATAGGCGAGACATAGGGGTAGCAGCCCCATCATCCATCCATCCATCCATCCATCCATCTCTCGGCTCTCGGCCGCCGACGAATAAACGAACGTCATCCTCCACTCCTGGATCACTCCTCGCTCCTCCCCACCCCATCCCCCAAACCACCAAAAGAAAAAAAACCTCCCCTCCCCCCCAATCGTAAACCCTAGCCCCGCCCCGCCGGAGCGCCGGAGCGCCGGATGCCATGGGGGCCAGTCGGAAGCTGCAGGGCGAGATCGACCGCGTGCTCAAGAAGGTGCAGGAGGGCGTCGACGTCTTCGACAGCATCTGGAACAAGGTCCCCCCTCCTCTCCCCCTTCTCCCCAACCCCCCGCGCCGGATTCTCATGATTTTGCGCGATTTCGGGGGCAGGTGTACGACACCGAGAATGCGAACCAGAAGGAGAAGTTCGAGGCGGACCTCAAGAAGGAGATCAAGAAGCTGCAGCGCTACCGCGACCAGATCAAGACCTGGATCCAGTCCAGCGAGATCAAGGACAAGAAGGTGACCGACCCCCTTCGTTTCACCTCCCTAGTCAGTATGTAGTATGTTTGTTGCCTGGATGGATGGAGCTGCTCCTGCCGCTGCTTCCGTCCTTCCTGAGAATCATCTGCTGCCGCGCTATGCTCTTCAGTCAACTGTTTAGTTTAGATGCGGCTTCAGTGCTAAGTTATCTGGAGGGAAAGTGTTCTTACTGGCGTTGGGGGAGGTCAAGTGTCTAACTGTCGGCGCAAGCTGCTTGGACGACTGTTAATCTAGTTCTCCGTGCTTCTGTATCTGTCTTGACATTGATATCCTTGGTCGTCTATGGTTGTATGTAGTACCGGTAGTCGTGTAGGTCCAATGCACGAAATCATTCTTGTGCTTGGAGTGATCCTGCACATAATGATATTTTAAGCGGTAAGAATAACAGTCGACACTTTTTTTTCCTAATAAGAACCAAAAGGAACGAAGCTGATTAACAAGCACTTGTAAACGTGAGTGGTAGTATAAGAGGCCAAGAATTTAGATGATGGGTTTTAAATGGATTTAGCTGCGAGATCTCGTGGTCTAATAATGTCTGGAATTGAGCACTAGAGGTCTTTGTTTGATGTTCTGATCTGAATGTGAGTAAATTTTATTTATAGAACTGCTTTTAGCTTGTGCTCGAATTGTACCATTAAGCCATGATTGGATTAAGCTGTGGAGCCCACAGTTGTGAGAAGGTGTTCTGATCAAGGCATTGACTTCACTTAGAAAGTTGTTCAGTGCAATGAGGCAATCTGTATGGATGTCCAACAGAGTTCAGGAGTTTGTAGGCCCCTAAAGTTCTTAATGACCTTAAACCAAACCTGCCTCTAGAAAGACTTGCTAAATCAACAGTATACTGATGGTTCTGGAGACGTTGCAATTCCTGATCTTAGGGTCTGTTTGGTTTGAGAACCAAATGGAGTGGAATATAACAGTTCCATTCCAGAGGAAAATAGAATGGTTCAGTTCCTTTCCTGTGTTTGGTTGGAGGGATGGAATGACAAGAATCTGATTCAGTTCACCTCTTCTCTTGGTGATATTATCTCCCATGGCCATGTGCACAATCGTATTTTTGTTAGACAATATATTATTCTAATTTCCAGCAGCATTTTCTTTGCATTTTCAGCGTTAACAATTGTATTGCTATCACTGTTGGCTATGGCTAATTGGTTATTGAACATAAGACTGGAATACACATATAAACAAGACAAATTGTGTAGCTATCACAATTTTCTAAGCACTAGAGGTTAAAAATTACAGTGCAAGTTTGGACAGCAGCATGTACCAACAGGTTTCGCAAAACCGTAGGCAAGAGGAGGAACCAAGTAACCAATGTGCACCAGTTCACTTGGCATTTCCTATAACACCCTATGTGCACCAGTTCCATGAAACTTCTCCTCACATAAAGCACCAGGATTTGGAGGAATCGGTGCGTTCCGCATCTGAGGGGAATATTCCCTTTTGAGGAACCAATGCATTCTCGTTCCCTCTGTAACCAAACATAGCAATATGTCCCGTGCACAGAACCGACCCACTCCATTCCACTATATTCCCAAACCAAACACACCCTCGGTATTTTATTATCCAACATGTCTTGTCATTTTAATCATCCCTTGCCAATTGGAACATTTCGTGCTCCATGCTTGTGCTACTACATGCTGCATTTTTTTTTCTTTGTAAATTGAAGAGTGTTTTACTGAAGAAATATGGTAGGGTTCCTGATTGTAGTTGTTCGTTTAGAGAAGCAGTTATTCCTTTGTTTCAATTTTGTGGTGGTTGGGCCAACTTTTTTTCTTAACATGTTAACCTTTAAAGTTGGGCATAGCTTATTGTTCTGTTTTTAATACATTTGTGATATATGTTGACATAGGTTAGTGCCTCTTATGAGCAGGCTCTCATGGATGCCCGCAAGCAGATTGAACGCGAGATGGAACGGTTTAAGGTCTGTGAGAAGGAAACTAAAACCAAGGCCTTCTCGAAAGAAGGGTTAGGTCAACAGCCGAAAACTGTATGCACTCGGTCTCTTTCTGTGTTTGATTAACCCTTTTTTCTTCAGTTGTTATGAATCTCAGCATCAATTCTTATTTCACGCAGGATCCTAGAGAGAAGGCTAAAGCTGAAACAAGAGATTGGCTTAACAGTGTGGTATGTTAGATGCATTACATGTATGCTTAGTCTTGTGCGCTCATGTCTACATGTTGTTGGCTTTCTGTAAACATGAGCAAACAAAGAAGTTACCTGCAACATATATGTCTTGTATTGTTGTTTCTCTTTGGCCTAGAGTATGTTCTGAAAGATACTCGCAGATTCTGCTTTGTGACAACTGATAATAGACTAATAGAATTTGATGACTAATTTTTCTGATCTGATTGTTCTGAAAGTATAACTTGCATGCACACCCGACTGCTGACATTTGCTAATATTTTGACTGTACTGGTGGTTACTTGTCCCTCCCAGAATAAAACAAAATCGTATAGACTATTATTCTGTGGCTATTTTCTTTGATCTGATCACTCTGAAACTATCATTTGCATGCATACTTGACTCTGCTTGATGTTTATTGATATTTTGATTATATAAAGTCATTACTCCGCACCTCGCTAATGACATTTACATGCATACTTGACTCTGCTGATGTTTATTGATATTTTGATTATATCAGTCATTACTCTGTACCTTGCAAAAAATGTCACTACTTTGTGATTTTCTGGTGTTGCTATTTATTTGTTGCATGTGTGTGCAACATTTCTAATATACTTTTGGGTTCGGTTTACAGGTTAGTGATTTGGAAAATCAGATTGATAATTTTGAAGCGGAGCTTGAAGGACTTTCATTTAAGAAAGGAAAGCAAAGACCTCCTCGATTGGTATGATCAACTGTATAGGATTGGAAAGTGTTCATGTTTTACTGTCTACGGAACCTGTTTCCAACAATCTCTATTGCGGAGGAAGTAATTATGCATTATCAGGTACATTTAGAGAAATCTATTACGCGGCATAAGGCTCATATAAAAAAATTGGAGTCAATTCTGAGACTCTTGGATAATGATGAGTTGAGTCCTGAGCAAGTCAATGATGTGAAAGATTTCCTAGAAGACTATGTTGAACGTAATCAGGTGGGATTGTCTTCCTGCTTAGCTGTCATAATATCCATTTTTGAATTTTTGATATAGTCAAGTCGGAATTGTGATGACCTAAAAGCATTGTGGATCTGCTGCTTGTTCTGACTATCGATTTCTTAATCCGAATTCAGGAAGATTTTGATGAATTTAGTGATGTTGAGGATCTCTATAGCACATTGCCTATGGAGAAGGTTGAAGCACTCGAAGACATGGTTTCACTTGCTCCTTCCATTCTTATCAAGGTGAGCTGTGAGCTGTTAATTTTTTTTTACTTCGTGATTTTGCTAATAGAATCAACTGGCAAACTTTCTTATGTTTTTTCCCCACAAATACTGCTAGTCTGCTATGCTGGTGCAGACCATTTCTCTACAATGTTTTTATGTCGTGCAGCTCTTCATCTTTTAGTTATATGGGTAATTATATATTTTTCAACATCGCTTGTTTGGTTGCCAGGGTGTTGCTGCTGTTTCCACTACTGCAGTTTTGAGTACGAAGAGTCCGACAGCAACTTCACCTACTCAGGTACATGTTATTCATTCCTAGTTATTTATGGAATATCTGTTGGTTTGTGATAAACGGAGACATAGTATTAGTATATCGAATACTCAGAACACAATGGTTGTTATGTGCCCAGTGTCAACTTAGTTGGCATCCTGGCTGCTGCTTTCTTGTCAACCTTTACATGCTAGTATTGATTTATTTGATCATCTTCTTACAAGCTAATCCTTGAATATGAATACATGTGGTTGTTGCTAATTTGGGCATTTAATAAAAACACATGCTAACAAGATTGAGGAATTGGTTATTTCTGATGTACAATCCTGATTACTACTTGTCGATATGCTGATTTACCGACTCTGTCTCCCTCTGCTTCAGGCTACTGTATCAACAATCTCACAAGGGACATCACAAGATCAAGCAGAGGAAGCAACTACGCTAGAAAGCAATCCTGAATCGGTGCCACAGACACCACCTCCGAAGGGTGGAAATCTGGGACCATCAGTGCCAGTTGTGCCCACTGCCATTAGTACCAGTGCTGCAGCTGTTTCCGTTTCGGCAGATACTATTACTTCCCCAGGCCCAGTACGACCAGTTATTCCTGCCACAGCACCCACAATATTTGCTCCTTCTGCTGCTGTTCGAAATGCTCCAGAGAGCATGCCTGCTGTTGCTTCAACTCCTGCAAACTTATCTACTGCCGTGAAGGATGATGAAAGCATGAGCTTTCCTCCACGTAGACCGTCTCCCGCAGTTACTGAAGTTGGTCTTGGCAGGGGTATTACCCGTGGCTTAACTAGTCAGGCATTAGCTGCTCCCATAAGTGTAGGTCCAGTTCCAGGAAATGGGTCCATTACTGCAATTCCTCCAATAAATGACCTGTCCAAACGAAACATAATGAATACCGATGAGAGGGTTAACAGTGGTGGTCTTTCTCAGCAGTTGGTTTCACCTCTTGGTAGTAAAGTTCAACCACAGCCGGTTCTGAAGACTAACGATGCAGTTAGCTCTGATTCCAGTAACACCAGTGAAAGTGCGGTTATTGGAGGAAGGGTATTTTCTCCTCCGGTTGTTCCTGGGGCTCAGTGGAGGCCTCAAGCTCCTGCTGGTTTCCAAAATCAAAGTGAAACTGTACGTACCTTTGCTCCATTTTTATTTCTGAAGTCCACTCTGCTTTTGCAAATGATGTTATTGATCATAAGAATTTTATGGGCATTTCAGATGTATGAGTGCTTCAGCAATTATGCTGTTCTTTCAAGTCTTTTAAGTTCGAACTGATTAAAACAACATGGGCATTTATTTGAATTTTTTCATCATCCTAATCTTGAATTCTTGTTGTTTCATCTTGATCCAGCGTCAGTCTGAAACATCTAAATAACTGCTTTTCCCTATTGTAGATTTTATTCATTTAGGATGTTAATCTATCACCGAGGTTGTAAAATATTCATAGGGTTATAGGAAAATATGACATTTACTTATTCACATTTTCAGGGTCAATTTCGTGGAAGACCTGAGGTCACCGACCAAAGGGAGAAGTACTTGCAAAGATTGCAACAAGTACAGCAGCAGCAGGGCAACCTTCTTAACGCATCTCATATAACGGGCATCAATCAGAAGCAATTTTCAACCCAGCAGCCCAATTCCCTCTTACAACAGGTTGTTCCTGCTTTTACTAATAAAAATGTTGTGATATATCAATGTCTCCTTTAGTCAAGAATCAGGAAGTACAAATTAGTTGAATATACCGATTTTTGATTGTCCGCGTATTACTTAGGAGCTGTTCTCTTCTGTCTTTAGGAGGGCAAGTCCTTTAGATGCTTCCATTCTAACCTCTTTCCGTTAAGGCATCAAATCAACTCGTAAAGTTTGTAGTAATATTTTGTGTAGGCATTCCTCAATCTTTTGTAACCATCTTATAATATCTGAAATCCAAAGTCAATTCTGTCTAATAATTGTTTTCACATTTTCAATTTGTTCATTTTTGCAGTTTAATTCTCAGAGTTCTTCTATCTCTTCTCAAGGAGGCCTTGGGCTCGGGGTTCAGGGACCAGGTATCCCTTCTGCCTTCTCGTCTCAGCTACAACCTCATGAATCCCAAATTCTCGAGCAATGTAATGGCCATGCATTTATTTCTAGTATATATGAAGTTGGAGGCTCATAGTATTTGACCACTAGTTTGCCCTGTCCATTAAGAATTTATCAATGCGTGCAGACGCTGGACAAACAAAAAGTGATGAGCAACAAGGCTTGGCCGATGAGGCTAATGTGGAGTCTGCTGCAACAACTGGACCGAATAATAAGCACACCAATGAAGATGACACGAAGGCTCCTTATTCGGTACGGTCCAACTTCTCCATACATGCCTGCTCATGAATTCAGTGAAACAAGGTGCATACAATTAAGGACACTGCAATTATCAGTGTGAATAATCAATAGTGTGGAGTAACACAATAATCTACGGCATTTCTTAGCTAGATCTTTAGAAAGGATTTTGGGCTATTTTGCTCATATTTTAGAAAACTGGTCATGTGTATGGCCCATCTGTCTTGCAAAATAGACTTGAACTTGTCACATCAGTTCCAATCTGCATATCTTTTCGGTGCTCCTACAATGTGCTAGACAGTTTAATTCTTAATAGTTTTTGGCTGTATAGTTTCCCTGTACTTCTCTTCATGCACATAATGTAACACCTTGGGACGTCACCCTGTGTGGCTTAACAGAAAAAATTAGAACAATGTAGTGTAATCTTTTTGCAGTAATTATTTTGGGTAACAGTATTTTAGGGTGTGTTTGGTCTGAGCCTGAGCCTACCCCCATCAAAATTTTGGTTAGCCAAAACTTTGGCGAAGATTTTGCTTGCCCATGTTGGCTGCATAAATGCACAAGAGTGACAAATAGACCTGGGCATGGCCAAATTTTGTGTAGATATGAACCAGCCATACCCTTAATTCTGTGTAGATATGTATTGCATTTTGGTGTGCATATTTTCTTATTATTTGAACATTGATTTTTCTTGTATGTCTTTTACAGAATCCTCCAGCATCCATAGCAGAAGGCACCCAGCTATCTAGAGACTCTGATCTATCACCCGGGCAGCCTATGCAAGCTGGCATGCCATCATCTGGTGTTGGTGTTATTGGCCGGAGGAGTGTATCTGATTTTGGAGCAATTGGAGACAATCTCAGTGGAGCTTCGGTAGTTTCGGGTCACGATCACCTTTATAATTTGCAAATGCTCGAAGCTGCATACCACAGGCTTCCACAGCCCAAGGACTCCGAGCGTGCGAAAACTTATATTCCGGTATGGATGATGCTCTGTCATTTATATATGCACTAGATGTTGTAATGTAGAGTTAACCTCCCTATTTCGTTACTTTTTCAGAGGCACCCTTCAGTGACCCCTGCCAGTTACCCTCAGATTCAGGCACCAATTGTGACAAATCCTGCTTTTTGGGAAAGGCTCGGTAGTGATACATTGTCTACAGATATGTTATTCTTTGCGTTCTATTATCAGCAGGTCAGGCTTCATGTACTTTCCAAATTCCCAGTATCTATTTTTGTTTTCCTTGCAGAACCATCCATCCAACTTTAATGAAGCTCTTGACATTCTTTGTTTTCCACTTTGCTAGAACTCGTACCAACAATATTTGGCTGCGAAAGAACTAAAAAAGCAGTCATGGAGATTTCATAGGAAGTACAATACTTGGTTCCAACGGCATGTGGAGCCACAGGTTACGACAGATGAGTATGAGCGGGGATCATACGTGTACTTTGATTTTCATCTCGCAGATGACGGCAATGGGTGGTAAGCTGATGATCCCTATTTAGTATTTTTATTGTGTGGATTGATGACCAGTACTGGTACTGCTAAAGGTCGCGAGTTGCTAACCCTGTTATTTATCATTGCTCGCTCGCTCGCAGGTGCCAAAGGATCAAGAACGACTTCACATTTGAATACAACTTCCTTGAGGATGAACTGTCGGTACAACCAAACTAGGGCACTAGGGCTGATCAAAGCGTTTGATCAATGCGACTCATGTAATTTTCAGAATGGAACTGTTGGAATCCGGAACGAATTCAAATTCCCCAGTTGTAAGTTGTAACCTTGTGGGCGAATTTAAATTTAGAGCTGTTGTGTGCATCCTGGTCCTAGCCCTCACAGTCTGAACCTTATACTGAATTAGATCCAGACTTCCTGGACACTGGGAACTGGGCATGTCCAACGAATTTGATGGTACATTAAAATAAAGGACTTGATGCAACATTGTTAGGAACATCCTGCAAGCCGAGAAGAATCTAAAATCCATGCGGCCAAGATGATGGTGGATTATTGTCACTTATTTGCACAAAATGAATGATTGAAGATCAGAATGTTCACTTAAGTTTTTTGAATTAAAAAAGTATCGTTGTCATTTCTAATGCTACATGCATCCTTTTTTTGAAACAAGGCAAAAGAATTGCCATTTTCATTAAATAAGGAGAAGGTTTAGACAGGTGCTGCAAAGCGGCAAAAATAAAGGTCTACTCTCGCACACAAGAATGCCTAAATGCTTGGCTCCAGCCAGAATTGTGGTTGTTGTTGCAGCAGTGTTGTGGAAGATTCTCGCAATGACGATGGTGGTTGTTGCAGCAGTGCTGTGGAAGATTCTTGCATTCTACTCCTTCCAAATTTTCACGAGACAAGCATCAAAACAGAAGCAATGACCTTCCGAACTCATCGCCTTTTGCCACCAAACTCGAACCGAATCTTCGTGCCGCCAAGAAATAGGCGAGTAGTCATGGATGCCAAGCAACTGGAAATCTCATTACATACTCTAACCGAGAATCGACATTGGAAAAGGAGGTGGGCCGCGGACTCTTGAACTTGCTTGCAGAGGGGGCAAAGGTCGCAATTTGGCCATCTCCGTCGAGCCAGGCAGTCCGCCGTCTAGACTCGGTTTTGAAGAATTAACCAGGCAAATAATTTGAACTTTGGGGGAGCCCACCTCTTCCAGATCATGGAAGTGGTGGTGCTGAAAGTGAGTCCCACAAATTGCGCCAAATAAGCCGAGGAAGCAGAGTACTCCCCGCTAGTTGTGAATTTCCAAGAAATAGTGTCATGTCTGTCATGGGTAAGAGTAACATCAGCGATCACCTCCCAAAGGTTGGCAAACTGCTGGATATGTGTCAATGTGAGGCCCTGATGGGTGTTAATCTGATGGATCCAATAATTGTTGTCAAGAGCCTTGCTAACCACACACGCCTTCTTTTTTGTAATCTCGAAAATCTTGGGTGCAATGCCCTTGGGTCGAATACCATTCAGCAAGAGGATTCCCAGAATTTAGCCTTTTTACCATCGCCAATGATCACCGCCGCAAAAAGGTCATTACCCTTGTCAGTGCAAGGCGTTCCCATCTGAATCCATGTTTTTGTCGGGTCAGCCCACTCGAACCACAACCAATGGAGACCTCAAGGTTGAGCACACCAAGACCCCCATGAACTTTGGGCTTGCAGACGAGGTCCCAATTAACCTTACACTTGCCTCCCGTCACTTTATCGCAGCCTGCCCAAAGATAGGCGCGTCTGAGGCTATCAATCTTTTTCCTAGCTTCAACAGGGAGGTCAAGAGGCATGAGGTGCTATATGGCTATTGCTTTGAGGACAGTTTGACCAGTACAATGCGCCCAGGAGTGGCAACATGCATGGCCGACCAGGGGGTAGCTTCCCAGCCACCTTGTCCTCTGAGTATTGGAAGTGGATGCGCTTCAGCCTTGTAACTGAAAGAGGGAGACCAAGATATCTCATGGGTAAGGCTGTCTGTACCGCCGGGAAGGCCTGCAGAATGTCATCAAGATTGATATTGGCACAACGAATGGGCGCCACAAGACTTTTGTCACAGTTGGTAACCAAGCCATTAACATCACCAAAGGCGCAGAGCGTCAATGCCAGAAAATGGATCTCATCCTTAATTGGTGCGACAAAGATGGTCGCATCATCAGCATACAGGAAGGCCTGAATGGGGTTGCCTCGGAGTGGGTGGAGCTTGCCTTGATCGGTGGCCTTGGCGAGGATGTGATGGAGCGGGTAAATGGCGAGGACAAAAAGGAGGGGGGAGAGGGGGTCCCCCTGCCTAAGATCGCGCCCGTGCATAATGGGGTCGCCCGACACACCATTGAGAAGAACTCTGGAAGAGGCCGTGGATAGAAGGGCGGAGATCCAATCGCGAAAACAGCTTGAAAAGTGGCGGTGCCTCAATAAATCCATCAAATTTCAAATAGTCCCATCTAACCAAATCAAAAGCTTTCTTGATGTCTAACTTGAAGAGCAAGGTTGGAGATTTGTTTCGATGAAAACGGCGAGCCAAGTTGCGTACATACATGAAATTGTCATGGGTGCCCCTCTTCTTGATGAAAGAACTTTGCGTATTGGAAACGAGATCTGGAATGTGAGGGGCGAGACGAGTGGCCATCATCTTAGCAATGATCTTCGCAACGGCCTGGATGGGACTTATGGGCCTAAAGTTAGAAATGTCCTCTGCCCCATCTCTCTTTGGGATTAGGGTAATATTAGCTTAGTTGAGCCAGTGAAGGCTGGAAGTGTGGAGGGTTGAGAAGCTGTTGATCGCTTTCATAAGTTCTGGCTTGATGATGTCCCAACATTTTTTGAAAAATGCTCTAGTGAAGCTGTCATGGCCGGGAGCTTTATCACAGGGAAGATCATTGGTTGGCTGCCCGAACCTCGTCCTCTGTGAACAAAGCACCTAGCCCAGAGAGATCAGACATCGATTTGCGGGATGCAAGCCCGGTTGAAGTCCTTGGCGCGAGGAGGGCCCTTCCCAGTAGCTTTCGAAAAGTGGTGTTGGATAATCACTTTCTTGGGATCATGGTGCGTAACCCAGCCATTGTTGTGTTTAAGTCGGTGAATGAAATTCTTCCTTCGACGATGGTTGATACGGAGATGAAAAAAAACGAGTATTAGCATCTCCCTCTTTGAGCAACTTAATTCGCGAGCTTTATCTCTTCCTTGCTCGCTCAAGGACCGCCAAGGTCACCACTTTCCTTTTCAGCGCCTTTCTAAGGTTCCACTCAGCTGCCTTAGCTCTTGCGTGACGTCAAGCCGGAGAATGATCACAAGGGCCATGTGGAGTTGGACTAATCGAGCCTAAATGGCCAACAAACACAATCTCTCCAGCTAGACACAGAAGCAACAACAACGCGTGGAGGATTGTCAGCAACTCCGGTGACCGCCACATCCCTTGACCTTCATCATCGCCTTCGACTGGGACGGCACGACGCTGTGAGCGGCAACTCCGGCGACTGCGGGGACGCCGCAGCGTCGTCCTTGTTTCTGGCGAGGTCCTGTCTCAGCCTCGTTATGGCCGACGATCATAAGCGGCAACTCCGGCTATCACCGGCTAACAGCGTCCGGCGAGGTCCTGGCTCAGCCTCATCGCTGTCGCTCCTCACATTGTCTTTGCCTTCAGCCTTTGTGAAATCGACCGACACCAGAAAATATTTCAGGCACCTAGGATTTACCAAACAAGTGGAAGTTTCAGAAAATCGTTAAACAGACTAGCCACGGAAATTCAATCCCATTTCTGCTAAATCGAGGAATGCCAAGCATGCATCCGATCCGTCCGCTCGCTCTTCTTACGTTCAACCGAGGGATCTACTCAACATGCATGGCATGGCACGCGATCTCCAAATAACTAGGTCAAACCTACTCATTGCTTTATACAGTGTACAATTGTCTTTATTAAGATGGTAGGCACTAATGCAACCAGTACTCATTGCTTTATACAGTGTATTTTTTTAGGCTTCCTATTTCGAGTTCCCTTTTGGCCTTCTATTACAACTTTGAGCATTTTTGTGTCACATTAAATATTAAAAGATTGCAGGATAAGAAGCTTGCTATTGTTGTTTTTCTTGCAATAAAAAATACTTTATGTTTATGTGATTGCCATTATGTATGAAATTTTCAGATTAGCTATATACTTAAGAAAGAAGTATTTAAATACTACTTACAAATCACAAGTTCTTAACAATTTGTAGATTTATGTGATTGCCATTGCTCTATATGTTTGTCTGTTGGCATGATCTAACACTTCATGTAAAACACACAACTTTCATGTTTGACTGTTAGTAGCAAGTAGCAACACCCAACCATTGCAAAATAAGTAGTAGCTTCAGCAAGATTTGAGAAAGATAGTGTGTCTACTTAACGCTTGGAAAAAATGGTCCACCTTTTCAAAGTTCCTTAGTTTCGAATCATGAGAGTACACTATGTTGAGTTATATCTTTTGCAATGCAGGTTCAAAGACGTGAGGCCACTATGGTCAAACTGGCTCCAAATTTGCTTACAAAAGGTAGCAGTGACCGTGCCATTGTATGTGATATGCATTGTTCACATGTGCATACTATTACCATCATAAAAAATTCAGGTATTCATATTTCTTACTGTCCATGATGCTTAATTTCCACACGTGCATACTGTTACAATCAAATAAAAGCATAAATCTTGCCATGTTTATCATCTTTGTCAGCAAACGAAGCAACTTACTTGGAAATTTTCCTCCAAATTCATTGATATGTTTATCTTCCTTCAAATTAAGCAAACTATTTCTTGCACTTGAACTGCTTTATTTTGTACAACCTATACAAGTCAGAGTTATATTTTTGTGCCACGCATAGGTAATTTTTCTAATATAGGATTTGCTGAACCTATTAGTACTGATCATGTTGTTGCTGTTCCAGAGAGGCTTCCAGCAGAAGCAACCCATGGTGAACTTGAAGAAAGGCCCATCGAACCTCCGTGATGTTGGTAACATTGATCATGAGGTAATAGTTCTGGATTGCATTAGAGGTTCCAGTGCTGTCGCCATGGATGTTTCCTTTTTGGCTATGTTCAGTTGACAAAGCTTCAATAACTTTATGTATAGGGTGTTCTACATGACACATCTTGCTATCATGTAAATTATGTTGTTGAAACGAAGCACATATGATAATTTTGGATGACCTTTTACTCCTCTCTATTATATGGAGAAGAATATTTTGATGATCGATTTAATTGGATTTCTATGTAATGGACATGGTACGTATGTATCACGTTTCATTACCCTTTTAGCCAAGAACATGTTCAAGCTAAATAAAAAATATCATAAGTAGAAAAAGTTTCAGGGACATTGGACCAAATAACAAAGAGATAAAAGGTCTCTATCGATCCTGTTTGTCACCAGATCCATTGATGTACTCAACATCCCACTTATCAAATGTGCCATTGCAACACTATATCCGCTCTATCATCTCAACAGCGAAGAACAACAGGTTAAGACACAAGAGAATTATCGACGGGCTTAAACACAATAGATTAAGACACAAGAGAATCATCAGCAGGCTTAAATATGGGCACGGCATGGCACCGCACCTCCACCTGCTAGTTCAATCCAGATGCACTAAACATGCTTGCCATGCATGACAATGGCAATGGCAATGGCATGATGCGCGATCTCCTATTCCTAACAACCAGGGGAAGCCTTGTCCTCCTCCTGGTGATCCTCTTCTCCACCGTCGTCTACGTCGTGCCGGACTCGGACCCATGCGTCGGCCACGGCATCCACGTCTGGTGCCTCCCCGCATGCTTCAACACGGACCTCCTCAGCCACTGCGACACCTCCTTCCCGCTCGCAGACCACCCCTCCGCTATGCCCTCATGCGCCTTGCTCGCCAACCACGGCGTCGGCACTCGCACCAACAACCGCTCCCGTTCCTAGTACCACACCGACACGCGCCTCCTCGAGCCCTTCTTCCACACCGTCGCCTCCTCGACCGCGACTGCCTTGCCAACGACCCCGCCCAGGCCGACGTAGTCTTCCTCACCTTCTATGCCTCCCCCTCCTCCTCGAACCCTCCATGCTCAACTTCTTCGGTGCTCACGACGCCCCTCGCCCAGATCCTCGTGCTGGACCGCCCGCACCTCATTCCGCACCACCACGACCACGACCACTTCCTCGTACTCGCCGGCCCGGCCTGGGACTGCGCGCAGCCGCCCGACACGGACCCAAGGCTCTGGTGCACCACCTTCCTGCTCCATCGCGCCCCCTCCTCAGATAGCTGGACCCGACGCTCGAGATCGCATGCGTCCTTACCTCACTACCGACGGGTCCATTGTAACTAGCGTTATCTCTAGTGCTTGTACCCGTCGCTAGGTGGTTCATAGACCTGGTTTTAGTTTTTATTACCTCTTGTATTCTCTGCATTACCATGATTGATGAATAGACTGAAAATTTATCTCGCAAAAAAAAAAAAACTGGCGTTCTCTCCGTTGTGCAGCTCAACTGGATTTCCTCGCCCAAAATATTTTTTGATCCCGTCCGAATTTCTTCTGGAAATATTCCAGGCATTGCTCCTGCGCTTAGGGCATCTGTCTAGTAAACCCCTTATTTGCTAAGCGTTGAAAAGCAAAAAAAAAAAAACCTGATTTCAATCGTACATACAGGATGGCACGTATGGTGCACACACAAAATTTGCGTCCGTCGTGAATTGTGGCTTCCATGGTCCAAGCGAATTTCGTGCCCATGGACGAGTTTGGACGTGACGTTCTGGTCTTTCCTCGTGAATTAAATATTCAGGGTCCTCTCCTACTCTCTCTTCCATCGGATATAGACAAACGACTCAGACGAGCTGAAGACGGGATCGATCCTTGGGAGGGTTGTGACAGGCCAATCACATCAATCCGTCCCCAGCGCGAACCAACCCTGTGGTTGGATGGTTAGGATGACAGTGGTATCCTAGCCACCAAAGTTCAAGTCCTACACTTAATACCATGCATTTTTCTGGATTTATAGTCATGCAAAATTTCCAACGCCGCACCCGGAATATCTCCCGCCCCCACTCAATCCGCTTGTGCCGAAAAATCGTCCCGCGTGCACGTTGCAAATATTTCGGCCCGCCCGCGTGCACACATCCTCCAAAATATCTCGAGCGCACCTCGTAAATCCTCAATGATGCCTCTGAAATATCTCCCGCCTCCAACAATCTCATTGTGCCAAAATTTCCCAGCTCAATCCGCGTGCCACCAGCAAATATTTCGTCCCGCGTGCACTCGCGTGCGAAATATCCCCTGCGCACATTCGCCGCGCCCTATGAATGTTTTGGGGACTAGACGAATGACACAAGAACTTTTTAGTAGTAGAGATAATGAAATCTACTCCACCTAAAAAAAACATAGTGAGGGACTGACACTTCTTATAGGAACCCTTGCACGAACCGTTCCCTCAGGAAGCCTCATTCAAGCGAACAAATTTATTACAGAGCGTTTCTTCAAAAAACCACTGCCCAAAGAACGTTCTAAGAAACGAGCCTAAATCACCCAAAAACCTTTGCAGCTAGACATATGAATGGAACATGTTTCTTCATCATCAAATAATACAAGTTTCATTGTTCAGTGGGAGGACTGTTCTTGTCTATTACGAACAAAGACGCCTATGATAAATTCGTTAATCTTAAGATGTTGTACCGACTCAATATTTTCAAGGTGGAAGTGCCTGCATGCGTTCATAAAAAATTAGAGATGGATGAGTATATATACGTGAGTATCTACATTTGTGCTGTGTTAAAAAAATCATGAACACTTTGCTACGCTAGTAACCCCATTGCTTATAATAATTTATAAAAGGGACCTGCTTACCCCGCAAAGAAAAAAAGCTCAAAAAAACACCCAAAACTTGGTATGCGTCCGATCCGTTAAACTTTGTCATGCATGCATCCGATACGGGTGCTCTTCTTTTCCTCCTGACGTTCGATGGAGGGATCCACATGACATGCCACGGCGCGCGATCTCCTAACAATTAGGGCAAACCTTGTTCTCCTCCTCCTCCTCCTGGAAATCCTCTCCCCCACCGCCGTCGCCGTGCTGGAGCCAGGACCCATGCGCCGGCCGCCGCATCCACTTAACACGCTTGCCATGAAAATTCAAGCCCAGATCCGCTAAACTTTGTCATGCTTGCATCCGATCATCTGCTTACGTTCGATCGAGAATCCACCCGGCATGGTATGGCGCGCGATCTCCTAACACCCAGGGCAAATCTTGTCCTCCTCCTCTTCCTGGTGATCCTCTCCTCCACCGCCGTCCTCGCCGTGCCGGACCCGGACCCATGCGCCGGCCGCCGCATCCACGTACGGCGCCTCCCGGCGCGCTTCAACACGGACCTCCTCCGCCACTGCGACGGCGCCTTCCCGCTGGCCGACCACCCCTTAGCCACGCCCTCCTGCGCCTCGCTCGCCAACCACGGCCTCGGCCCGCGCACCCACAACCGCTCCCGCTCATGGTACCGCACCGACGTGCGCCTCCTCGAGCCCTTCTTCCACCGCCGCCTCCTCGACCGGGACTGCCTCGCCGACGACCCCGCCCGCGCTGACGCCGTCTTCCTCCCCTACTACCCCTCCCTCGACGCGCTCCCCTTCCTCCTCGACCCCGCCATGCTCAACTTCTCCGGCGCGCACGGCGTCGCCCTCGCCCAGTTCCTCGCGACCGACCGCCCGCGGGTCCTCGCCCGGCGCCACGGCCATGATCACTTCCTCGTCCTCGCCGGCCCGGCCTGGGACTACGCGCAGCCGGCCGACACCGACCCCAGGCTCTGGGGCACCACCTCGCTGCTCCGCCGCCCCGAGTTCGACAACTTCACCTTCCTCACGCTCGAGTCCCGCGCGTGGCCGTGGCAGGAGCACGCCGTGCCGCACCCGACGTCCTTCCACCCATCGTCGCTCCCACGGCTCCGCGCATGGATCGCCCGCGCGCGCCGCTCGCGCCGCACGGCGCTGATGCTCTACGCCGGCACCGTGTCCAGGCCGTCCCGCCCCAACATCCGGAGCTTCATCCTCACCGAGTGCGCGAACCGCACCGACACATGCACCATCGTCGATTGCCATGGCGGGTCCTGCGCGCTCGATCCGGTGCGCTCCATGCGGCCCATGCTGAAGGCCAAGTTCTGCCTGGAGCCGCCGGGGGACACGCCGACGCGGCGGTCGACGTTCGATGCGGTCGTGGCCGGGTGCGTGCCGGTGTTCTTCGAGGACGCATCGGCGAGGACGCAGTACGGGTGGCACCTGCCGTCGGAGAGGTACGAGGAGTTCTCGGTGACCATACCCAAGGACGCGGTGATGCTGGGGGGCGTGCAGATAATGGAGACCCTGGCGGCGGTGCCGGAGGAGGAGGTGGCCAGGATGCGAGAGCGGCTGCTGGAGCTGGCGCCAAGGGTGGTCTACCGGCGGCACGGGAGCGCGGCGGAGAGGATGAGGGAGGCGAGCATGGACGCCGTGGACATCGCCGTGGAGGGCGTGCTGCGGAGGATACGTGGGCGGGTGCGCGCTCTGGAGGATGGCCAGCCGGAGGCCATGTACGCCATGGAAGACGACAACCAAGAGATCTAGCTAGCTGATCATATCTTCCATGTGGTTGCAAGCTTGCAACGCAAACAGATTTAACGGCTTTAGTGTTGATATAGATCAGCCACGGCATGCATTGTTTATCTTGTTTCTTGGGTTGCATACTCGCCTAGGCAAAGATTTATGTTCGGTTAAACGAATCAGTTTAGCTAAATACAGCCGACTGAATTTGAAATTTGGGTCAGTCGATTTTTGAGAGTTCGCCGGAGAGCCGGAGGGCTACCCCATTATCTATCTTAGGGTTTAGAGTGAGGGCAGTGGTACACTTCGTTGGAGGAAAATCCAAACGCGGGCGGGCCTCGAGGGATGGCCGGAGGCGGCGGAAAACCGGCGGTGGGAGGTGGTTCCGGAGAGGGCGGGTGGGCGGCACGGCCGCGGGTGGTGGTGGCCGGCGGTTCTGCCGGTGGAATGCTAGGAGGATGAGGAAGAAGAAGGGCCGCGGGCCCTTAGATCTCCATCCGACATCTAGAATGAATCGACTGACCCAATTTCCAAAAACAGTACGTATAGCCTAACCCAAAAAAATAACAGGCGATGAAAATCGACTGAACACTCGGCAAACATGTTGAATGAAAATTAAAAAAATGAGGCACCGTCGGGGGAAACATGGTGGCAAGCGCGGTGAAGAAGGCGTAGTAGCACGGGAGTCGGAGCTCGCTAGCCACGGGGATTCGGAGGTCATGGAGATGTCCTATCTCCAAGTTAATAACCCTAAAAAAGGGGTAAGCTAAGTAGGCTTTGCGTACTTCCTCTATGTAGTGATCTAAACATTCTTATATTTCTTTGAGCAGGGAGTAATGCTCAGTAAAGTCTTTACCGAGCGGAAATCAACCTTCGTCGCGTACAGAGCACACGGCAAAGAACCAGATTCGAGTAGTGAGGGGAGCGTTGGCTGTTCTTGGTGGACCTGGATCAACAAGTGGTTCAGGAAGAAGATAGGAGAGAACTCTGACAGTGGTGAGTTCATCACTCGACGTAGTCGTCTAGCAGTTAAGCTCGACTCTATTTGACAGACCCGCTTGCTTATCGCAATCCAGAATTGTGATAGGAATGGTTCATGCGCCCTGTCAAGAGTAGACGTTCGATTTGTACTTCACCACTTTGTTTGGGATACGTTGGCGTCCCTCAACGCGTATGTGGACTGAAGATCAGCACCGAAACTGAACTGACACGTTGCCTGGATTCTGGTTTGCTGGGATGCTTAAGCGTCTTTTAACATCTTGAATTAATTTGGTCATCTAGGCACCAGTGGTCTAGTGGTAGAATAGTACCCTGCCACGGTACAGACCCGGGTTCGATTCCCGGCTGGTGCACACTTTTTTATTTTTTAGTCATTTCTTAACATACATGTATAAGTTTTTTTTTTGAAAGTTACATACATGTTCATGTAATCTTGTCACTTATATAAGTACCGACCGATCCAACACACTATCGTTCTTGCCATGGTGTATGCCCTTTTTGCGGGGTTATTTTGATCTAAAAAATATCACGACAACCCTTGTGTGTATTGAGAAATTGTAAGGGCGTACTGCCTCTGTAACATAATATAAGACGCTTGGTAAGCAATCCAAACAATTCAGGAAAAAGACGTTTTTTGTCACTGTCATGGACTCCAAAAACATTTTATAAAAAGTTATAGATTGAATATTTCACAAGTGATATTTTTGTATAGTGACATTTTTCATATACTCGGAGTCTGGGGCGGTATGTATGTGAAGATAACTCTTGAAGGGCATGAGGTCAATGTCTAGCCAAACAGATAGAAGAAGTAATTACCAGGACTGCACTAGCCGAGATATTCTTTAAAGGGTGTCCTTATAATACTAGCCACACTGTATATTCCTTTTCATCGTTATAATGGACGCCATCTAAAAACTGTGTCACAAAACGCAAGAAGGAATTAAATGGATGCCACGTCGTGTTTCAATTCAGAATCGGTCCCAATTACTATGACAACAAAAAACAGCGCAACAAAATACCAAGCACTTTTGTTCCTTATTACGATATGTTAGGAAGAATGTCTCGACATGCCATTGCAAATTTTCTATCCCCAAAGGGGAAGAACCTTCTTGTTGCGGAGTATCTTCAAAAAGTTTCGGCCATTGGAGGGAGTGAATACATAGCCATCCTCTAGTAATATCCGCAACAATTTTGGAGCCGCCCGTTCCCTTATCCTTTGCACACTACAAAAAGTTTCGATCATTCTCGCAATAAAATAAAATATTAACCATATTTGTTTATTTTCAGATGTCTGCTTGCGTGTTTAAATTGTTTGGGCAAATGAGTACAATTAAAGAATTGATTCTGCCATAAATAATAGCTACAGAAACAGCGGATTTCACCTGCATGTGCCAAAAGCATATTATGGCAGTACATTAATTCGGATTTGATCTTGCTCAGATGGCATCTTTGCTCTCCTCGGCTACCTAACTCCATGGCCTATAAAATCCATGTGAATTAGACCATCATCGATCTCACACATAGTTGAATAGTCGATCATCTCAAGAGATGGGGACTATTACTGTTGGATTCCATCTTTTATTTCTCATTCCCACAATTGCATTGCACGCCCATGCCTCATCTCAGGAGGCGCATCTCACAAAATTCCTCTCGTCTAAAAGATCCAGAAGCAACATCAGCAACAAAATTGGTGATCCTACTAGTTTCCATGGCGGGTCATTTCTCGGAATCGCCAGCAGCCCCCGAACAGATGGGTACCCGGGCTCCGACCACATCGCTCTGAAGGCGGCCGACAAGATCTCGGCGCTGCCAGGGCAGCCGGAGGGCGTCAACTTCGACCAGTATGGTGGGTACGTGACTGTCGACGGCCATAATGGCCGCGCACTCTTCTACTACTTCGTGGAATCTCCCGGCAACCCGGTGGCGAAGCCACTCCTCCTGTGGCTCAACGGAGGTGAGGAAGATACACTCTACTACTAGTAGCTAGCTAGTACCATTGCGTATTGTTGAACACTATATTTGGTAAATTCCTCAAAATGTTCTAAAAAATACATTCGAAATGCACAATGAATTGATACAATCTTTCAACAAAATAAATAATGGATTGATATGGAGCATGCATGCAGGGCCTGGGTGCTCGTCTTTGGGCTTCGGAGCGATGCGAGAACTGGGCCCTTTTCGGGTGAACAGAGACAACCAAACCCTCACTAGGAACAACCATGCCTGGAACAATGGTAATGGTCCTATATATTTCCATTTTAACAATACTCATATCAAAACAGGTGTCAAAAAAGGGGTGAAAAATCTTAATTTCTAGTACTCCTTTTGTTTTTATTTACTCTGCATATTAGCTCTGTCTTAAATCAAACTTTATAAATTTGACCAAATTTATAGAAAACTTATTGACACCTAATAAATATCAAATCGATACTATTAATATAATGGTGTATATTTTGACACCATGTATAATTTTTTATTTTAAATGTTTGTGTTGTTTTCTATAAATTTGGTCAAACTTTCTAAATGTATATCAAAACCTTATTGCAGTGGCAAATGTTGTTTTTCTGGAATCGCCCGCTGGCGTGGGATTCTCCTACTCCAACACGTCTTCTGATTACGACAAGATGGGGGATCCACTGACAGCCCAAGACACCTATGCCTTCCTCATGAACTGGCTCGACAGGTTTCCCGAGTACAAGGCACGTGCCCTCTACATCGCTGGGGAGAGCTATGCCGGTCACTATGTGCCCCAGCTCGCCGCCACCATCTTAGCCCACAACAACAACAACAACAACAACACGGGTGTCATACTAAATCTCAAGGGCATCTTCGTCGGAAACCCGCTTCTAGACGACGCGAAGGAGGAGAGAGGGCACCACGAGTACCTATGGAACCACGGGGTGATCTCCGACGAGGTATGGGCCGAAATTGCCAGCCACTGCAACTTCAGTGACGACCCCGCCTATGACGATAGGTGCTACAAAGCTATTACTAGATCCCAATATGAGAGTGAGGACCTCGACATCTACAACATATACGCTCCCACGTGCATCACCGACAACAACGGCTCCTACTACTCCAGCAGCGAAGTATGGATGAGTATAACAAAGACTTGGTTCATTAAACATATACATATTCTACAAGTTGCGTTCTAGCAAGTGTCTGAAGTGTCTTCTTTCAGTTACCTGGGTATGATCCGTGCGGCGAAGTGCCTACCATGGCCTACCTGAACCTTCCTACGGTGCAGAGGGCTTTCCATGCTAGAGAAACCAAATGGAGTGACTGCAAGTACGAACACCTAATATCACTCTGAAAGAGCCTTATATAGTATATTCTTGTTCGATTTCATGAACTGGCCTGTCTAACTAGCCTCGTGTGTTGTGTTGGTGCAGAATCTTTGTGGATTTCAAGGACTCGCCGGATAGCATGGTGCCAACCTTGAAATGGCTAATCGACCATGGCTTGCCTGTGTGGCTCTTCAGGTAATCCATGTCCACTGCAGAACATTGCAAACATGTATGCTTCTTGTTGGTACTGAGATTAACAAAATGATTTTCAGTGGGGATTTGGACTCAAGGTGCCCGATCACCAGCACGAGGCACGCCATCCGCGACCTCAACCTCTCCGTCACCGAGCCGTGGCGTCCATGGACGGCCGGCCATGAGATAGGGGGCTATGTTCAACAGTACAAGGGAGGGTTCACGTTCGCTACCGTGAGAGGAGCAGGGCACACGGTCCCGACCTTCCAACCCGAGAGAGCGCTCATACTGCTCCATTCCTTTCTCAAAGGGATCCTCCCGCCTTACGAGAAGGCAAAATAGTTTTTGTTCTCGTTTTGCGATGGATGCTATAATCTCATGTCATGTAGCGAGTTTCATTACCGTGATAGCACATATTTCATCTATTTGCGCTTTCGGTCTTTGCACCAAGAAGATGCACGCGACTACAAGTTTGGTTATGTGTTATGCTAAGTGGCGCACCTTTACCCCATAAAATCCTATTAATGTGTCCTTCCAACTTTATATGTTTGTCCTTCACAGTTGCATCCCTAGAATTATATTTCTTCTTCTCAACTGCGTACTTTCTGTGTTTTTTCTTTCTGAACTGTATTCCCCCTTCTCAGTTGTGTCTTTCAACTTCGGGACACAAGCTCTGGCTGACTCTAAAGTTTATATTCTAGGGTGTCTGTATCTCGTTTGTCGATGTGGAACTAAATCATGCACTCTGCGTCGTATTTATTAGGAAAAAGAAGCAAAGACTGGGTCTAGTCCTTGGTATTACAGTAGAATTTAGAAAGCCCAAGTAATTAGTGGAGTACTATCTCACGCTCCTGGGTGCCACACTCTTGGATGTGTGCTTACCAGTTAAAAAACCAGTAAACATTTACTTTGTTCCACAATTTTTGAAACAAAAGAAGGCATCACTATGTATCAAAGAACACAAGTAAGCACCCAAAAAAACTCGGACGATCCAGCTTTGCCTAGCCACCTATGACTGGACCAATGATTAACAGCAAACACAATCACCACAACCTCCAAAAAAGCTTAATTCCTTGGATCATACTATAAGTATTGTGGTTCGCTCGCATTTCATTGGTCATTGTAACACTTTGTCTCGGTATGTTTATTCTATTAAGGATGGGCTTATAATGAATGAGTATTACCAATTTACCATGAAAGGGGAGGATATTGGAATATTGATCTCGACACCTAACTAACCGAGAGATAAGGGGGAGTCAATCCCATGTGCGCAACACGATAGGAGGTCCAAACAAATGTATTGGTTTCGTTCACGGTTCCTTAGAATCCCACATGTAAAAAGAAGGTACTTGCTCCCCTGTAAGTTAGCAATACTGCAGAAATGCTTACCATCGATGGACACACTTCATTGACGAACAAGACACTCGTCAACAGTAACTAGCAGTGACGAGCACGTCGCTAGTCAGTTCTAACTTTGCTCCATGACTACCGACTATATATGCAAGGCAGTGGTAAGGGTCACACCAGTGGCGGCGAGCGCTTTTGCCTGCTTGTCACCGTTGTGACTAATAATAATGTCGAGCTCTTTTTCCTGCTCGTTACCGTTAAGAATTTTAAGAAGTAAACCAAACTATATTAATTTGTCCTTGTAATTTATTCTGCAGGTCACAGTAAGGCAATGGGCAACACATGTAGTAGTCACATATAGGCAAAGATCTTTATCTTTTGCTAGACTTATTAATGTATGCACTAGTATGTACTCCCTCTGTAAATAAATATAAGGCCTTTTAGATCATTACTTTAGTGATCTAAAACGTCTTATATTTGTGTACAGAGGGAGTACTACATATTAGAGCACATGTTAATTAGTCCAACAACATTAAGGCATACATGCGACTACAAGTGATGCTCATGCCTTCTATGACATGAAAAAAAATTTAGTATGACATATTAGTACATACTAGTAGACTGCCCGTGCGTTGCCACGGGCCAAAAAATAAATTTATAAATAATGCTCATATTTCTCTTCCCGAATGAAAATATTGCACGCAATGTTCAACCACAACACAAACACAAGTATCTTCTCTTTATTCCGACAAACGCAATGCATCCCTCTAGCCTCTCATTTCTGTTGAAGTTGTTCTCCCTAGCCCTCTTTGTCCATACATCAACCATCCTCTCAATCTATTGCCCTTTGACTCTGCATGTGGCTTCTATGTCTACTACGTATGTCATGCAACATGGAACATGATAAAAAAAAGATGAGATACAAGGCACCTCACCTTAGTACAAATCACAAGAAAATGTGGCATATGAACATGAAAACATTATTTCCACCACATGTTCATTCACAAACTAATAATGCTCTGTTTAACCGGGCTCTGCTTTCATCTCCACCTAAGACGCATCTCCGTCACTTATCTCACTAATACTTATTTTCCTATGGACCTCAAATATACATACAAGAATCACATGACAATGTTGCATCATTGTCATTCCATCTATTCTTTCACTTAAGCTCTTTTGGTCATTGCAACACCAGTCTACTCCAGCATCACCCTGCTCCAAATCCGCCCATGTTTCCATCCGGCTCCAAATACGGCCATTTTTTCTCCATGTCTTTCATGTCGTATCAAGTTTGTACTTTCAACCTCAGAATTTTCATTGTTCAGAATGAGGAGGGTTTTCAGAGTTCACTTCTCTGAGAGAGAACACAACACATATTGATACAGATTAGTGATGAACAAAAAATTCTTTGTGTTATTTATAACGATGAATACCAACACATGGTATGTTATTCAATGGAGTAGCTAAGTTGTCGTGTTTGAAAAAATAAGTCTAACGTGCGTATATTGAAGTGAATCCCTGAATTAACAAATGCAAGAGGAAAAGATGACTACTCCCTCTAGACGGGTGCATGGGGCATCCACAGGTTCCTAGATCATGAAGTTGACCAACGCATTATACAACACAGAAACTACATGTTTAGGAATTTTATCTGAGTACGAATTCAGTGTTTATTGCCCACACCCTAGTCATTCCAATCATTGCCCCCCTTGCATCATATCACTGTCACCTTTTTCCCTCTCCCCCACCTCTCTCTCTCTCTCTCTCTCTCTCTCTCTCCCATTGCATCTCATCCTAATGTTGTCCCCTACAACCATCCACCCACTAACATCGTCTCCGGAAATGGGCGAGGGATATGGTGCCTCTACTTTCACGAGGAAAACCTCTAGTGGGCACGAAAATGAATCCAACACACCTATGTTGCACCTCCTATTTTTTCGCCGTCTCCTGCTCCCTCTCCTACTTCGGGGAGTTCAGAGACAAGCCAGTTGCAATGCGAGCGATGTGCCATGCCTCGACCCCATGCATTGCAACGGGGTCATAGATATTCTATTGGTTCAACATCAATCTTGTCTGACATATACCTTACATCCATCATATTCTAGATTTTGATAACATTTAATTTGATTATATGATGATAAGAGAAGGCAAGGAAAGTTTTGATTCAGTTAAAATTCCGGTAAGATTGATTTGATATGATTGAGTTAATGCAAGACACAGTTATGGAAAAGTATCGATTTCGTGTAGATTATTCCAATTTACTATATTTATGTTGGTTTTTATTTCGTGCCACATCAGTTGGGGATACCAAAAACCAACAGGAAACCAAAGAGGGGAAGGGAACGTGAGGTGGAAAAAACCGAGAATGAGGGGAGGCGACGGAACAAAGTCCCATTTAAGAGTAGAGATATCATACGTTTCGCTTCCATAGTTGTAAATTACTCTCTACGAAACTATATTTTGTTTCAAATCTTGATAATCCTTGCTTTTGGAACTTTAGTTTCCTTCATATGATTTTTCACTTCCTTTTTTATGGTAAATAATTTATTTCCGGTCAAATAACTTCTATCGCATCATTTCATTATCTCAACGCATTTTATGACTTCGAGGATATACGAATAATCTAACATGTAAAATAATTATTTCTTAGGTTTCAACTAAGTCACCAGTAGGTCAAAAATAGAGGTGAAATCTTGCGAGGCAGGCAGACACACAACAACAGCCGATGAGTGCCGCTTAAGGTCCAACAAAAATAACATAAGTAGTGGAAAACAGAATTGTCAACTCTCTATGCTAGTTTTGCGACTCTGTACATTAAATTTAGATACATTTTACCTATCTTCTGTTATATGTCACCGTTCGAGCAGATGCCGTGCTCCGGCAGCGCCATCGTCCAGGTGGATGCGGCCCTCTGCGAGACGATGTGGATGACATCATGTGCGCCACCGCCAGGAAGAAAGTCGTGGACCAGCAGGAGGCCACCCTACATGAGCACGTACATCATCCTCGGCGTGTCCACCGCCGAGTTGTCGTTGTGGTCGAGTGCGTGGACCACGCCGTCACGAGTATGCTGATGTCAACACAGATGGATCTCAACCATGGCAGCAAGCACATCAAACAAACACACGTTAGCAAGCAAGCACACATACCTCCATCTTGGGATCCGGCCGTCTAACGTTGATTTGCCCGTCGGGACAATCTAGCCGCTGCCATGCTCACCATAGCCGAATCCACTATCCCCGGCCAGGCAACTATAACCTCACCCATGACCATGTACCTCACAGGCACAAAACATCACCCATACCATGCCCACGGGCGCAAAATCCCATCCATACCCAAACCCACCGGGTACCCATAGGGCAACTCGACAATATGCGATATTATACCCTCAATAATGGCAAATAAACAAAAAGCAATGATTTTAATTTACAGTTGACAAGCTCACAATCACAACCACATATAAATAGCATGACTATATTTGCAAAAATGGTAGCCTGACCATAGTAAATAACATGTTTACATGTGTAACCAAGGGGCAAATAGCAACCGAAAATTATTTAAAACAAAGTACAGCTCCAAGTCTCCGAACATGATTTTAGTAAATAAAAAGTGCACTGTCCACACAACCACCAACCAGTAGCTCCAGGTCTTCATTCTCGAGTGATGACTGAAGTAGGTTCGTCCTACACACGGTACAGACTAAAAGAACATGATTTAATTAATTAGGCAGAGAATCTTACAATTTAAGTGAAAAATATCTGAAGTGCAAACAACAAGGTTGTAATTTTTTTTTACCATTTGTTCTTCGTCATCCTCTAGAACACTCTGAAATTCTGCAAAGCGAGTGGAATTCCAATCACCTAATGTGTAACCAACAATTATTATATAGTAAATAACAAGGTATTTGCACAATAAAAATAAGAGGCAAGTGCAAATATTGAGTACCTAATAGGTCCGCATGAGACCAATCTTGCGTACACTTGAGAGCTTCTGAAATATTAGGAGTAAGACTTAAGATTCAGACGCTGGAGTGACTTGAGATTCAGACGCTCCTTCTTGAGAAGCCAGTGAACCTTTCCATATCACATCTGAGCCTTGCGCTCCATCTTGAGAGTGAGCTGTACATAATACACAACAGATTAGTTTAAGAATTGTACAGAAAATAGTATTCAATTTTAGTAAAAGTGAACCAAATAAGTAGAATGTAAAACTCGAATTATGGTGATCCCACAACAGTCTTCACAATCATAGGTACCAAACCAATCACTAATTAATTTTCTTTCGAGCAAACATGCAACACCTGAATCTTAATTGAAGATGATAGTAATCGATTAATTAACCAAACATGCACACATGGATAGATCCACGTACTTGCATACAGTAGTATAGGAATACGAATCTGTACTACTACGTATTGATATTACAGGAATATAAGCAAGAATCATGCCTTGAATGAAGCCTGGTCCTCGAAGCGGCCATGCTCTCCGCCATGGTACATGCTCCCAACCTGCCTTGCTGGAGTGGCCTGCCTTGTCGTCGCTGAACCCTTGTACCTGGATCGCTTGCCGTCGCAGCCGTTAACTTCTTCGTGATCGTGAATGGTGATCTATGGGGGGTATCTATAGATAGCTGACAATCAGAGGAGACGAGAAGATACGGTGGACTGATGGAATAATTTACGGTGGGGTAATTTACTTTCCACATTTTAACAAAAAACATATGCTGAGATAAGGAAAGTTAAGATTTTCGCCATAATTTTTTTGTGATTTTGGGAAGCGTGGCCCACAACCATGCTTGATTGTTAGAAAATCAGTAAGACGGAGATCTTCATTACAAGAAGGAAAGAATCATTCGTAATGAGGAAATACAATTGCCAAGATGGAAAAACGAAAGGAAGGGTTATGGAAATTGATTTGGTTTTTAATGCGAAGGGTGGTGGGATGTGAGATGAAAATAAACCAGACGAAAAAAACCGATCAAAAAAAACCAGACGAAAGTGGGGGGACTATTCAACCAACTCGTCCATTAGGAGTAGAGATATATTAATTAGCCCAACAAAATATTTTGCAAATACTATATCACACTTATACCGGTCTGTACTTGTTGAAAACTACTGTAAACGCAACGGCAAACAACACAGAAATATGGAAACATCACATGTTAGCACGGTATTCTAAGATTTTAGCTGATCCTTGTGCATTATAGCTATCATCTTCCTCTCCAGTTTGAACCTCTCATTCCGAGCCTTCTTCATTTTTATCTTCTCCAACATCAACTTCTCGCTAGCAAGCTCCCTAATAACAATTCTTGCCCTCCCCTCCCGTTCTTTGTCAAACCACTTGAAATATGCACATGCCTTGTATCGTGTAACACAATAGGAGAAGCCTTTGTCGAGCGGAAATTGGCCTTCCTCGAGTATTCCTGGTACTCGATGAAGAATAGGATTCTAGCAGTGTAACACTCGGCGAAGCCTGTGTCAAACGGATGTTGACCTTTGTCGAGTATTCCGGATACTCGACAAAGAACCAGATTCTAGTTTGGTTTGGTTGCATTCTCATTTTAGCATAGTTGTTCACTCTTTGTGCATACCCATCTCAACGCCTCTCTTCATGCCTGTTCTCATGCATGCTCCTAGTGTATTTGTGTTAAGCTAGTGTGGACTCATGCACCCTTTATACACTCTACTAAACACCGAAAGGTAGGTCGAGAAGAGAACTTTTGCTCTCATGCATCCTTCATACATCCTACCAAACACATCCATAGTGAAGGGAGTTGACAGAATTGGTTATTCTTAGTGGACTTAGATGAACAAGTCGTACATGAATAAGATTAGGAAAGCTCTGGCACTGGCAGTATAGTGATAGGAATGGTTCACGTGCCCTGTCAAGAATAGACGTTCAATTTGTAGTTCACCACTCTCTTTGTGACACGTTGCTGGCGCCCCTTCGTCTCCTACACGTGCCTAGGACTACAATGGCGTATGTGCACATCTATTAGTTAATCAGCATCGAAACTGAACTGACATGCTGCCTGGTTTTCCGGTTTATATAGTGTCTTATAAAAGTTTCAAATAAAGATGACATCGAGGCACCAGTGGTCTAGTGGTAGAATAGTACCCTGCCACGGTACAGACCCGGGTTCGACTCCCGGCTGGTGCAATCTTCCCTTTTGCCATTTTTCGTTTTTTTTCTCCTTCGGAATGCCTCCACCTGTTTTTTTATCCTCATCCTCTCTGTCTTGTGTTTTCGCCTTCTTTTCAGTGACACTGTTGTCGCATGTTCCGAGGAATAACATAATACACGAACTAGTATTGTTTTTTTAGGAAAACCCATCATGACGGTTTATATTTCATGCGAAAATAAGGATACATCGTTTGATAGGACGTCCACTAGAAAACCCGGAGGCTCCGACTTCCAAACAATAGTTCAAAAGGACTCCGAATTCCTAGCCAACACATCGGCCGCCATATTGGCTTCTCTAGGACAGTGATTAAAAACAATAAAACTAAAATTACGAGCTAAGAAAGTACATTCTTCATAGATTGCTGCCGCATGTCCGAGGAAGTTCCCGCCATTCTGCATAACATCAATCACCTCCATGCAGTCCGCTTCGACATAAAGTTTGTTGCAACCCATATCATTAGCAAGTAACAACCCATTTCTCAGAGCCCTTGCTTCTGCCGTCGCCGCATCCTCCACAAAGGGAATGTCCCTGCACGAAGCAGCTATAAAATTTCCCATGTCATCTCGCAGGATAGCTCCTGTACTCCCAGAGCCGCTGTCCATCTCAAATCCCGCGTCGACGTTCAATTTTATAATTCCCTTAGGTGGCCTCTCCCAGCCGTGCCTCCTGATCTTTGTGTTCTTATTTCTAGCTCTCGTGAAATTTTTAGCTAGAGCCGCAATAGCCTGCGCCGATCTGGATGGGTCCTGTAGAAACTCCTCGTGAGTGTAGCGGCGACGCTCCCACCACACATACCATACAATGGTTGCCACCAGTGCCGCCACCGTTGCCTGTAGGCTACTCTTGGGCAGAAACATGTCAGCTAGTACTGATCCTCCCTCACGTTGTGCAGTACATACCTTAGCCACCAATTGTCCTAGACCCAGGATGCGCCACACATCTTGTACTCGTGGGCATAAGAATAGGGCATGTTTAATACTCTCACAATCGATACTGCACATAGGACATTGCGAACTCGTGATCATATGTCTATTTGCTAGAACCCCCAGACAAGGGATGGCTCCAAGTAAGGCTCTCCACACATGAATCTTTATCTTGGCTGGTACACTTAATTTCCAAATGGTACTCCAAATAGGACTAGTACTTGAGGATTGAACTGAGTTTGTCATTCTCAACTTTCGTCCATGTTGGTGTTCCCACTCTTCATGATAAGCTGACCGTACAGAAAAAAAACCGTTCTTATTGCAGTGCCAAGAGACAAAATCATTCATGATACCTATAGCTAGAGGTATATTCAGAATACGATGTACATCGACTGGCCCAAATAATTCATTAAGCAACTGCTCATCCCAAGCTCTATTCTCTTCATCTATCAACTCAGAGACACGTGTGATAACAATATTACCCATCGGTGTCATTACTCCCCGTGTAAGGCTGGTTGGGATCCATGGATCCTCCCATATGTTTATTTGAGAGCCATCCCCTACTCTCCATATATGCCCTCTCTTGAAAGTTTGTATTCCACTCCATAGGCTCTGCCATGTATAAGAACTACCCTTCTTAAGACTACAATTCAGAAGGTCGCCCTCAGGAAAATATTTAGCCTTCAACACTCTCGCACAAAGTGATTCTAGTTCAGACAACAACCTCCAACACTGCTTAGCCAAAAGTGCCATATTAAAACAATGCAAGTCTCTGAATCCCATGCCTCCTCTCTCTTTTGGGACACACATCTTCCACCATGCAAACCAATGTATATGTTTTTTTATATCATCATCGCCCCACCAATATTTAGACATGACCGTTGTAATGCTATTGCACACCTGTTTGGGCAATTTAAAAACTGACATAGCATACGACGGGATAGCCTGTATCACTGCCTTCAGCAAGACCTCCCTACCTCCCATAGATAACATTTTTTCTTTCCATCCCCTTATTCTGCACAGAACTCTGTCAATAAGATGTTGAAAACAATACCTGTCAATTCCCACAATTGGGGGTAGTCCCAAATATTTGTCCGTGATCGCCTCCGCCATAATATTTAGAGTTGTGCACACCTCCACTCGAGTTTCAACAGGGGTACAGGGGCTAAAGAAAATACTCGATTTAGCTTCACTCACCAGTTGTCCCGAGGCAGCACAGTAATTATCCAGTGCTCTCCGAAGACTATTAGCATTTGCTGCATCGGCCCTCATAAGGATAATAGAATCATCGGCAAACAGTAGATGTGAAACTGGTGGGGCGTCCCGGCGAACCCGAACTCCAAGCAAATTACCCGCCTCCTCTTCATGCATAATCAAGCTAGAAAGGCCTTCAGCACAAAGCAAGAATAAGTATGGCGAGAGCGGATCCCCCTGTCTAAGACCCCTGGACGGAACAAAATAGTCAGATAAATCATTATTAACTCGGACTTGGTACCTTACAGATTTTACACACTCCATAATCAATGCCACCCAGCTGGGCCTAAACCCCGGTCTTTGTAAAACCTTCTCCAGAAAACACCACTCGACCCGGTCGTAAGCCTTGTGCATATCAAGTTTCACCGCACAAGTACCATATTTACCAACTGTTTTCCTCTTAATTGCATGATATGATTCAAAAGCCACAAGAAAATTATCCGTGATGAGCCGCCCCGGAACAAAGGCGCTTTGGTTTGGTGAAATAATATCTGTCAAGAGAAACTTAATCCGGCTCGCTAAAAGTTTAGAAATCACCTTGTATACCACGTTACATAGGCTGATAGGACGGAATTGTGTAATCACATTCGGATTTTCAACCTTCGGGATGAGAACAATGGTGGTGTTATTCCACCCCTCGGGGATCTTCCTTGTGTTAATGGCCAGCAACACCTCATCAATCAAGTCCTCACCAATTATATGCCAGAATCGTTTATAAAAAATAGCATGTAACCCGTCCGGGCCAGGCGCTTTTAAGTCGCCGATATTGTACATCGCTTTCTTCACTTCCTCGCGTGAATAGGCCCTGTTTAGTTCAGCATTCATTGCCTCAGTAACACGTGGTTTGATTATTGTTTTGAGAACCAGAGGAATACTTAATATATTTTTTTAGGTGAATAGGAATACCTTTTTTTAGAAAAGAGGAATACTTAACTTGAGATGGGCTCTAGGCCCATATTGCAATTTCTGAAAAATCTCTACGGGCCCATGTGGGTTATATGGCACTAGGTATAGTGGGAAGTTTAGTCCCACCCCAGAAGTGGAAGAGGAGTTGGACCTCCTTATAAGGGTTTCTCTTCTACACGCTATTGGAGCTTGATAAGAGAAGAGGCCCTCGCGCACTCCTCCTCCGCCGCCGCCTGGCTCGGCACGCCGCGCAGCGTTGCGGGATTGAGCCGAGTCGAGCGCTTATTTTTGCCAGTCACTAATGGAGAGTTCTCTGACAGCTGGGCCACGATCTGAGACGTCGGATTGTGGGCTGTCACGGACTCGGACGTGGGTCGAGCCCACGCGGCTGCGCCTATATAAGTGTGCGGTGTCTCCTAACCCTAGCGGCCACGAACAGATCACATCTGCTCACGCGCACGCCCACCGTCGTTCCTCTGCTGCTGCTGCCGCCGGTGACTCCATCCCGTCCGCCGCGTACACGGTCGACGGGAGAGCAGGTCTCCGAAACCACGCCCTTCTGATTCCTGTACGGGGTGAGGGGCGAATAGATTTTTGGGCAGCGATTACGCGACTGCTCGCTTCCGATCGTCTACTTCCTCTACGTCCGTGTCGCCTTCATCATCACCATGTCCACCGCCGCCGACCGTGCCGCCGCCGAGAAAGCTGAAGCCGACAAGAAGGCCGCCGAGGACGCCGCTGCTGCCACCAAAACCGCGGCCTCTGCATGGCCTACTGGAGGGTATAACTCGTTTATCCCGCTCATACTGTTTTCTGTTTTAGCCATACTAGCGTTACACGTAGATCTTTCTGCAATTAGCGTAGTATGTGCTTGCTTGACTGAATATTAGTATGCGTTTATTTGTGTCAATGTCATGCTAGTGATTTACTCGTGGATTAATTTAATCAAGAAATTTCCTATATTCTCAACAATCCAAAAACCTATTATGTGTAGGCATTTCTCGGCAAGTGGCTTTGCCGCTACACTGAAACCGGATAAGTTTACCGGTACATACTTTAAGCGTTGGCAGACTAAGACCACGTTATGGCTCACGGCTATGAACATGTTCTGGGTCACCGGTGTCTCCACAGGAACGATTGCTCCTGAACAGGAGAAGGCGTTCAAGTAGGCTACCGTTGTGTTTCTCGGAGCAGTTCTTAGCGTGATCGAAGATAAACTGGTCGATGCATATTTACATGTGCATGTCGCCAAGGACTTGCGGGAGGCGCTCGAATCTAAATTTGGGGCCGCCGATGCATGGAGCGAGATGTATATTATAGAGCAGTTCCACGTTTACAAGATGGTTGAAAACCGTCCTGTATTGGAGCAGGCTCATGAGATAATATGCATTGTTAAGGAGCTTGAACTTCTTAAGTGCGAGTTACCGGGCAAATTTGTCGAGGGCTGCATAATCTCTAAGCTCCCTAATTCCTGGAGGAACTTTGCCACCACTCTGAAACATCAGAGGCGTGAATTCTCTGTGGAGGATGTCATTGGCCATCTGAGTGTTGAGCAGAATTCAAGGGCAAAGGACTCGCACGGAAAAGGGGCCGAAGGGACTTCTGTCGCCTACATGGTGAACCAGAAGAACTTCAACTCCCACAAGCCCAAGGGAAAGAACGCTGTCCAACACAAAACCTACTTTAAGAAGAAGGGTAAGAAGGCCTTCAAGAAGAACAAGAAGGATGAGGGCTGCTTTACTTGTGGTTCGGTTGAACATTGGGCCAACAAGTGCCCAAACAAGTACAAGAAGCCAGGACAGGACTCCAAGTCTGTCAACATGATTGTGGGCAACAATGAGAATGGTGCATCTGGGTACGGTAATTTATTTACTGTTTTTTCAGTGTTTCAGCCTACTGATTGGTGGGTGGACACAGGTGCAGGTGTTCATGTGTGTGCTGACATTTCATTGTTCACTTCTTACCAGGTCATAGGTCACGGGTCCGTATTGATGGGGAATGGCGCGAGTGCTTCTGTTCATGGTGTTGGCACGGTCTATCTGAAGTTTACTTCGGGAAGGATCGTGCAGCTGAAGAACGTGCAGCATGTCCCCGCCATCAGGAAGAATCTCGTTAGTGGCTCCCTTCTATGTAGAGAAGGGTTTAAGTTGGTTTTCGAGTCTAATAAATTAGTTGTTACGGAATATGGACTCTTTGTTGAAAAAGGTTATGAGAGCGGAGGGATGTTCCGCCTTTCCCTCGCAGATTTTTGTAATAAAGTCGTGAACCATATTCATTCGAATGTTAATGAATCTGAAGTTTGGCATTCACATCTTTGTCACATTAGTTTCGGTGTTATGACGCGGCTAGCCAAGTTGGATTTAATCCCGAGTTTCACTTTAGACAAAGGTTCTAAGTGCCTTTCATGTGTGCAAGCTAAGCAACCTCGCAAGCCTCACAAGGCCGCGGAGGAAAGACACCTGACACCATTAGAACTCATACATTCTGATCTTTGTGAGATGAATGGTGTGTTGACTAAAGGTGGAAAGAGATACTTCATGACATTGATAGATGATTCCACTGGATATTGCTATGTTTATCTGTTAAATACTAAGGATGAGGCTCTACACTACTTTAAAATCTATAAAGCAGAAGTTGAGAATCAACTTGAAAAGAAAATTAAACGAGTCCGGTCAGATCGTGGTGGAGAGTACTTCTCGAGTGAGTTTGATTCCTTCTGTGCGGAACACGGCATTATTCATGAGAGGACGCCTCCCTATTCACCCCAGTCAAATGGGGCTGCCGAGCGGAAAAACCGTACTCTAACTGATTTGGTTAACGTCATGTTAGATACATCGAGTGTATCCAAGGCATGGTGGGGGGAGGCTATATTGACGGCATGTCATGTCCTGAATAAAGTTTCGATAAAGGATAATGAGATCACTCCCTATGAGAAATGGGCAAAGAGAAGGACGACACTCTCGTACTTGCGCACTTGGGGCTGTTTGGCTAAAGTCAACGTGCCGATCCCCAAAAAGCGTAAGCTTGGACCCAAGACTGTGGACTGCGTTAATTTGGGATACGCTAAGAACAACGTTGGCTATAGATTTCTAGTAGTGAAATCTGAGGTACCTGACCAGAAGGTCGGTACAATTATGGAGTCTAAGGATGCTACTTTCTTCGAGGATATTTTTACTATGAGAGATATGCAAAGCACTTCTAGACAGGAATCTGAGGAGACTCCTGAACCTGCCATCCCTATGGAATATTATGAACAAACACATGATGAAAATCCTGACGAGGATGACGAGGAAATCCTTGGTAGGGGCAAGAGACAAAGGACTGCTAAGACCTTTGGTGATGATTTCTTCGTGTACCTCGTGGATGATACTCCCACTTCTATTTCAGAAGCGTATGCCTTTCCAGAAGCTGACTACTGGAAGGATGCGTTCCGTAGCGAGATGGATTCCATCATGGCTAACGGGACATGGGAGATCACTAACCGTCCCTATGGTTGCAAATCACTGGGGTGTAAGTGGTGTTCAAAAAGAAGCTTAGGCCCGATGGCACGATTGAAAAGTACAAGGCTAGGCTTGTGGCCAAGGGCTATGACCAGCAAGAAGAGGAAGATTTCTTCGATACTTATTCACCTGTGGCTAGACTGACCACCATTCGAGTATTACTCTCGTTGGCGGACTCACATGGTCTTCTCGTCCATCAGATGGATGTTAAGACGACTTTTCTAAATGGAGAGCTAAATGAGGAAATCTACATGCAACAGCCTGATGGCTTTGTGATAGATGGTCAGGAAAGAAAGGTGTGTAGGTTGATAAAATCTTTATATGGCCTGAAACAAGCACCTAAGCAATGGCATTATAAGTTTAATACAACTCTGACATCTGTTGGTTTCGTTGTTAATGAGGCTGGCAAATGTGTGTATTATCGCCATGGTGGGGGCGAAGGAGTTATACTGTGCTTGTATGTTGATGACATACTGATATTCGGAACAAACCTCAAAGTCATTGAGGAGGTCAAATCGTTTCTATCTCAGAACTTTGAGATGAAGGACCTTGGTGTGGCTGATGTTATCTTGAACATCAAGCTACTGAGAGAAAATGAGGGTGGGATCACACTTCTGCAATCCCACTATGTTGAGAAGGTGTTGAGTCATTTTGGATATTCGGACTGCACACCATCTCAAACACCATATGATCCTAGCGTGTTGATTCGAAAGTCCAAAGGCATGGCTAAAGATCAGTTGAGATACTCTCAAATCATTGGTTCACTGATGTACCTAGCGAGCGCAACGAGGCCTGACATCGCGTTTGCTGTGAGCAAACTGAGTCGGTTTGTTTCCAAACCGGGTGATGTACATTGGCATGCTGTTGAGAGAGTTATGCGCTATCTGAAAGGTACTATGAACTATGGACTTCACTATACCGGATACCCGTCGGTACTTGAAGGGTATAGTGATGCGAATTGGATCTCTGATGCTGATGAGATGAAGGCCACAACTGGGTATATGTTTACTCTTGGAGGTGGCGCTGTTTCCTGGAAGTCTTGCAAGCAAACGATCTTAACGAGATCGACAATGGAAGCAGAATTAACGACATTAGACACATCTGGTGTTGAAGCGAGATGGCTTCGAGATCTTTTGATGGACTTGCCATTGATTGATAAACCGGTTCCGGCTATCCTTATGAACTGTGACAATCAGACTGTCATCACCAAGGTGAAGAGTTCAAAGGACAACATGAAGTCCACCAAACACATAAGAATGAGATTAAAAGCTGTCAGAAAATTAAGAAACTCCGGAGTGATAGCGTTGGACTATGTCCATACGGCTAAGAATCTGGCAGATCCCTTTACGAAAGGGCTATCACGTGTTGTGATAGATAATGCATCGAGGGAGATGGGTATGAGACCCACATGAGTTGCCATGGTGGTAACCCAACCTGTGTGATCGGAGATCCCGTGAAGTAGGACCTGGGAAAACAAGCCAGTGGTGAACTGAGGAGAGTAATTATACTAATCCACTCCGTTGGAGATGCAATACTCTCGATACTGTGTGGTAGGATGACTATTGTTTCAATGTGTTCCAAAGCTTATAAAAGCAAGATGCTATCTACAGAGCGATCTTTGGAGGAACACACCTATATGAGCCCGACTGCTGGTCACAGTCTATGAGATTGGGGTGATCTCTAGTAAGCTCATGAATAGGCCAGGAGTGTGACTTATATGCTCCACCCGAGGGGTCAGCCTTCGGCAGCCCAGTACTAGTAAGACATGTGGTGAAGTTTCTTTACGCCAAACTGATAATTCAATGCATAGTCCATTGTTCAGTTGTGAAAGAGTGTAGCTACTTGCTCTAGGTGAAGTTCAACCTTAACAGGTCTTCACTAAAACACTGGTATATCGAAACAGTAATTGGAACAGAGAACACAATGGGCCCTCGAGATCTGGTGGGGGATTGCTGACATCTGAGATGGGCTCTAGGCCCATATTGCAATTTCTGAAAAATCTCTAAGGGCCCATGTGGGTTATATGGCACTAGATTTAGTGGGAAGTTTAGTCCCACCCCAGAAGTGGAAGAGGAGTTGGACCTCCTTATAAGGGTTTCTCTTCTACACGCTATTGGAGATTGAGAAGAGAAGAGGCCCTCGCGCACTCCTCCTCGGCCGTCCGCCTCGCCATGCCACGCCTCGCCTCGTCACGACACGCCGCGGGTTGCGGGATTGAGCCGAGCCGAGCTCACACCTACGCGCTTATTTTTGCCAGTCACTAACGGAGAGTTCTCTGATAGCTGGGCCACGATCTGAGACGTCGGATCGTGGGTGTCACGGACTCGGACGTGGGTCGAGCCCACGTCTCTCCACGCAGCTGCGTCTATATAAGTGTGCGGTGTCTCCTAACCCTTGCGGCCACAAACAGATCACATCTGCTCACGCGCACGCCCACCGTCGTTCCTCTGCTGCTGCTGCCGCCGGTGACTCCATCCCGGCTGGTGCACTCTTTTTTATTTTTAGTCCTTTCTTTTTCGTATAATCTGGAATGTTAAACCCTATACGCATGATCTTGTCAGTTATACAAGTCTATTTTGCTTTATAAACATCAAGATCAGATAAAGAAGGGTAGTGAGAGCGAAATCATGGTGTGAGATCAGATAAAGAAGGGTAGTGAGAGCGAAATCATGGTGTGCTCCCCGACCAATCCAATGGTTTTGTTCTTGCCGCGGTGTACATCACTTTTTTTTTAAAGTTTCGTGTAATATCACGGTGGCCTTTGTGTATATATTGCGAAATTGTAGTGTGGCATATTTCATAAGCGGTATTTTCTAGTGACATTTTTCATATACTTGGAATTTGGAGCGGTATGTATCTGAAGAGAACTCGGTTGAGGGAGACTATTTGGCTATACACCAGGAACTCAGTGGTGTACGTCAGTCGATAGCCTAACAAGCATCAGGAAATGGTTGCCTACTTGAACTTAACGGAAAAAGGGAAGGTTCATAGAATTTTCTTCTGCTTTCCCTTCCCCAAAGTAAAGGTCAAAGGGCGAAGTAGAAGTACCTTTTTTTTTGCTATGCCAAAATCTATAACATGAGTTGAATTAAGATCGAGCGATATGAAATCTCGAGCCTTTGTGATCACTTAGTGCTTGTCTCCAAGGAAAGCATCGTGGTGGTCTAGTGGTAGAATATTACCCTGCCACGGTACATACCTGGATGCATTCTCTTCATTTTTTAGTCCTTTCCTTTCATATATGTCAAGTCATCCTTTTTAGTCCTTTCTTTTCATGAGTCTTTCTTGCTTTATAGAGATCAACAGCAGAGGCTGAAGAGTAGTGAGAGAGATATCATGGTGTGCTTGTGCCCACTCTTCCAAGTAGCTCCCTGATCGATCCAACGGTTTTGTTCTTGCCGCGGTGTACATCGCCTTTTAGTGAGGTTATTTTGTTCTGAAAAGTATCACAACAGCCTTTCTATGTGTATTAAGAAATTGTATTGGCATAAGTGATATTTTGTAGTGACATCTTTCATATACTCAGAGTTTGGAGCGATGTGTATCTGAACAGAACTCAGTTGAAGGAGGCAAGGCTATTTTTGTTTATTTTTTTCAGTTTTTTTTGTGGGTGAAAGGAGGCGAGGCTATTATCTTTGGCGAGGCTATTATCTAGCTAAACAGATAGAAGAAGTAATTACTAGTACTGCACTGGCTGGGATATATCCTTTTAAGTGTGTTCTTGTAATAGTAGCCACACTGTATTCCCTTTTATCGTCATAATGGACGCCTTCTATTAAAGTGTCCCAAAATGCAAGGAATTACATGGATGCAATGTTGTGTTCCAATTTAGAATCGGGTTAGTTACCTTTAGAAAGCTTATAGAAACGAACACCCCGCCCATGTCAATATTATAAATGACTTCCACCTACACATTTAAACAAGGTTCCGAGACAAACCATGAGACGTCTATGTTGGTGAATAGTGCTCGGTCAGAACCTAGCCCATTGCCTACCGTCAGTGGCACCTGACGAGGATACGTACCTAGGGTAGGGTAACTTATCATACCTGAGGTACCCAATCAAGGACATGACTCCTACAATGAAAGATATTCTAAGAAGTATCAACATTTCAGTCGACCTGGTCAGCCCAGTCGACGGACACGAGCGTACTCGACCAGAAGCACAAGCAGTCGACCATGAAGACAGCCACTCGACTATAAGAAGACCTAAAGGCACTGCCTACAAACGGTCATCTCATAAGTAGCTTTTATGGCCTTCATGGTCCTTTATTGCAGGCGTTACCAGTAACCCCCTCTCTTTATGTACATTAAACTCCTTGTAACGTGGGCTGGCTGGGGTCCTGGCAAACTCTATATAAGCCACCCCCCCTCCACTAGGACAGGGGTTCGCAACTTTGTAACACACACACATATAATCCAGTCGACTGCCTCCGGGCTCCGAGACGTAGGGCTGTTACTTCCTCAGAGAAGGGCCCGAACTCGTAAAACTCCTTGCGCATACAACTACTCCATAGCTAGGATCTTGCCTCTCCATACTTACCCCCCATTCTTACTGTCAGACTTAGAACCACGACAGTTGGCGCCCACCGTGGGGCAGGTGTTCTAGCGATTTGTTGGAGGAGTTGGGATTCTTTCACCCCACATCATGTTTTCGAGCGGAGTCATGGTCGAGAGCCGCGAGATTCGTCTCGGCGCTCTCTCCTTCATCGTTGACAACTCTGCTTGGCTGCAGGAGGCTCCACTCGACGTGGACGCGCTTCCCGCCCGCGGAGCCACGCATTTTCGCGCATGCGTCCGCGGCGTCCTCCTGCGGCAACCGTCGACCCAGTACGGGTCGGCATTCGTTTCGCCATCGTCGTCATCAGTTTCCCACCGGCGCAAGCGCACCGGTCGGTCGAGACTCCAGCGGTGGGTGAAGCACGCACTGGCCCGCCAGTCGGCCATCCCCCAAGTCGCGGCAATCGAGCCCGACGAGTCACTCTACGGCCTGTTCGATCTGTCGACTGGTTCCGTAGAGACTGCGTCCGAGTGCGGCAGCAGTGATCCGGTGGCGGAAGTACTAATGGTCGACGGACCACGTAGTCCCCCCGGATTCCCCCACACCGAAGAGGTTGCCGCAGGGGGGATTCCGGTGCGGAGCCACGAAGAGTACAGGCCCGAGCCCCTTACCTCAGTGCAGAGGGAGGAACTCCGTCGCCGGAACATGGACGCCCTTCACACTCCTATCGTTGGAGAAACCCCTGAGGCACGAGCCCTGAAGGAGGTGCGCTTGGCCAACTTGGCTGAACGTACTCGACTGGAGAATCTCCAGAGAGCACTCGACGAGCGCGCACGACCGCCCGTTCCCAAGTCCAGTCGTCGTCGCCTCTTCCAGCCGCCGACCCAGGTATACCGTACCCCGATTCAGAATTTGGCAGCTGCGGCTCGCATAGCGGAATCGATCCAGCCTTCACAGTCAGAGGCAGGGAGAGGTCTGTTGCAGATCAGAGATTTGCTCCGTGCAGCGGGTGACCAGAATTCAGCCGTATCTCAGTCGCGCAATAGGATTCACAGTCGATCCGTCGCTGCGAATTCCGTTCAGTCGGCTCATAGTCCAAGGTCGCCCCCGAGGCGTGAAGGACACAGAGGCCGGCACGAGGATCAATACCAAGGGCACGAGCGGTGTGAGCACCGATTCGATCGCAACGATCAACGTCGAGTGCCTTCTCCTGCCCCAAGAGCGGGGTCGTACGTTCCTCGACGACAAGAGGACAGACGCCAGTTTAGTATTGGGCGAAGGGTCCCAGTCGACCCCAGGGAACCAGGCTTTGATGCGAGATCCGTCATCGTTCAAGGTCTGGTCGACCGAAATAGAGCTCACCGAGAAGACCGTGACAAAGGCGCGCCGTCCAGCAGCAGAGTTCACGCCTCAGGTCCCGAGTGTTTCAGCAGAGCAGTCAGAGCTGCATTGATTCCTCCCAACTTCAGGTTGGCGACTGGAGTCAGCAAGTTCACCGGAGAGTCCAAGCCGGACACATGGCTCGAGGATTACCGAGTGGCTGTTCAGATCGGAGGCGGCAATGACGAGGTGGCCATGAAGCATTTGCCCCTCATGTTGGAAGGATCAGCCAGAGCGTGGTTGAATCAGTTGGCTCCCAGCAGTATTTATACTTGGGAAGATCTAGCCCAGGTGTTTGTCAGGACATTTGAAGGGACTTGCAAGCGACCGGCAGGGTTGACAGAACTGCAGTCATGTGTTCAGAAGTCGAGTGAAACCCTGAGGGATTATATCCAAAGGTGGATCACTCTGAATCACACGGTCGAGAATGTGTCCGACCATCAGGCAGTTTGCGCCTTCAAGGAAGGCGTCAGAAACAGGGAGTTAAGTTTGAAGTTCGGTCGAACCGGAGATATGACCCTGAGTCGAATGATGGAAATCGCCACCAAGTACGCGAACGGAGAAGAGGAAGATAGACTCCGGAGTGGCAAGTATAAGGCAGCCGCTAATGAGGCCGGCGGAGGACACTCCAGTCGGAAGCAGAAGCGCAAGGCCGAGCCAGTCGCCCCCGGGGAAGCCTTAGCTATGACCCCAGGGAAGTTTAAGGGGAAACCCAAGGGTCCTTGGAACCCCAAGAAAGTGAAAGACCAGGACGGGAACGATGTGATGGACTTACCATGCCACATTCACACGAAGAAAGATGAAGAGGGAAATCTCATTTACCCTAAGCATACCACTCGACAATGTCGACTCCTGATGCAACAGTTCCAAGGGAAGTAGGCCAAGGACAAAGAGAAAGAGTCAGACAAAGTTAAAGACAGGGAAGACAGCGGTGAAGAATACCCCCAAGTCAATTCCACTCTGATGATTTTCGCTGATGTCGAAAGTAAGAGTCGACTGAAGGTCATCAATCGCGAAGTAAACATGGTCGCTCCGGTGACACCCCATTACCTGAAGTGGTCCCAGACCGCCATCACCTTCGACCAGTCCGATCATCCGACTCATATTGCCACCCCAGGGAGGCAAGCGTTGGTGGTCGACCCAATTATTGAAGGCACTCGACTGACCAAGGTTCTGATGGACGGCGGCAGTGGGCTAAACTTGTTGTATGCAGAGACGTTGAAGGGGATGGGCATTCCGATGTCCCGACTCAGCCCCAGCAACATGAGCTTCCACGGAGTCATTCCTGGGAAGAAAGCTGAGTCACTCGGTCAAATCACTCTCGACGTCGTCTTTGGTGACTCGAAGAATTTCCGGAAAGAAAAGTTAACCTTTGAGGTCGTGGATTTTCAGAGTGCGTACCACGCCATTCCTGGGAGGCCAGCCTATGCTCGTTTCATGGCTCGACCATGCTACGTATACCTCAAGCTGAAGATGCCTGGCCCCAAAGGTGTAATCACCATCGTTGGCAATCGGAAGAAGGCAGAGGAGTGCTTCCAGAAAGGCGCCAAAATTGCTGATGCTCAGATGGCCAAGATAGAGATACAAGAGTACCAGAAGACTGCGGATCCGAGTGAGTTGTTACGAGCCAAGAAGCCCGCCACGGAGTCAGCATTTCAGTCGACTGGTGAGACCAAGCAAGTCCACATCCACCCGACCGATCCAAATGCGGCTCCAACCAACATCTCCACTACACTCGACTCCAAATAGGAAGAAGCGCTCGTCCATTTCCTCCGTGAGAACTGGGACATCTTTGCATGGAAGCCTGCTGACATGCCAGGTGTGCCCAGGGGACTGGCTGAGCACCGCCTTCGAGTCGACCCAAAGGTCAAACCAGTCAAGGAGCATCTCCGACGGTCCGCCGTTCAGAAGAGAAAGGCCATTGGCGAAGAAGTGGCCCGACTCCTAGCAGCAGAATTCATTCGCGAGATCTACCACTCCGAGTGGCTCACCAATGTTGTAATGGTCCCTAAGAAGGACAAATCGTTGCGCATGTGCATCGATTTTAAGCATATCAATCGGGCCTGCCCGAAAGATCATTTTCCTCTTCCTCGCATCGACCAAATAGTCGACTCGACTGCAGGATGCGAGAGGTTATCTTTTTTAGATGCTTACTCTGGATACCATCAGATCCGTCTGTATGGACCCGATGAAATAAAAACAGCCTTCATCACCCCATTTGGGTGTTTCTGCTATGTTACCATGCCTTTCGGTCTCAAGAACGCCGGAGCTACATTCATGAGAATGATCCAGAAGTGCCTAATCACTCAAATCAGTCGGAATGTAGAAGCATACATGGATGACATAGTGGTCAAGTCACGAAAAGGTTCCGACCTGCTGACTGACCTAGCTGAAACTTTTGCCAATCTCAGGAATTATGATATCAAGCTCAATCCGTCGAAGTGCACATTTGGAGTCCCTGGAGGAAAGTTACTCGGTTTTCTTGTTTCCGAACGAGGAATCGACGCTAACCCCGAAAAAGTTGGCGCCATACTCCGGATGAAACGCCCCGTGCGTGTGCACGATGTCCAGAAACTTACTGGATGCTTGGCCGCCCTAAGTCGATTCATCTCCAGGCTCGTTGAAAAGGCGCTGCCTCTTTACCGACTGATGAAGAAGTCAGACACGTTCGAATGGACTCCAGAAGCTGATGCAGCATTTGCAGAGCTAAAAGCTCTGCTCTCCACCCAGCCGGTGCTTGCTGCTCCTGTCAGCAAAGAGCCATTGTTGCTTTACATAGCAGCCACGGGACAAGTCGTTAGTACCGTTCTTACGGTCGAGCGGGAAGAGGAAGGAAAGACCTTCAAAGTTCAACGCCCAGTTTATTATCTCTCTGAAGTTCTGACCCCGTCAAAGCAAAGATATCCCCACTATCAGAAGCTTGTTTACGGGATTTACATGACCACGAAGAAGGTTGCTCATTATTTCTCTGATCACTCTATCACAGTCGTCAGCGACGCTCCATTATCAGAGATTCTTCATAACAGAGATGCAACCGGTCGAGTGGCGAAATGGGCAATTGAACTTCTTCCTCTTGATATCAAGTTCGAGGCAAAGAAAGCTATTAAGTCCCAGGCAATAGCTGATTTCCTCGCCGAGTGGACCGAGCAGGAGCTTCCGACTCAAGTTCACTCGGAGCACTGGACTATGTTTTTCGATGGCTCCAAGATGCTGAACGGATCCGGTGCGGGGGTTGTACTGGTTTCCCCCCGAGGAGATAAGCTCAAGTATGTCCTCCAGATTCACTTTGATTCCTCCAACAATGAGGCAGAGTATGAAGCGCTTCTATACGGATTACGTATGGCCATTTCACTCGGCGTCCGTCGCCTCATGGTCTACGGCGACTCAGATCTGGTTGTTAATCAAGTGATGAAGGAGTGGGATGTCCGAAGCCCATCCATGACGGGATATTGCAGCGCAGTGAGGAAGCTAGAGAAACGATTCGAGGGGTTGGAGCTCCATCATATACCCCGACTGAAAAATCAAGCTGCAGATGATCTGGCGAAGATAGGGTCCAAAAGGGAGGCCATCCCTAAAGATGTGTGTTTGGAGCACATTCACACACCATCAGTGCAAGAAGATCCTTTCACAGAAGAGCCTCCACAACCAAAAAGCGCCTCTGACTCGACCGAAGTGGAGGTTCCAGCTGTGGTCGACCTGATTATGGAAGTTATGGTCACCACTCCCGATTGGACAGTGTCGTACATTGCGTATATCATGAGAAAAGAGCTCCCAGAAGATGAAGAAGAGGCTCGACAGGTCGTCCGTCGATCCAAAGCCTTTACAGTAATCAAAGGGCAGCTATACAGAGAAAGCGCGACTGGAGTTGGTCAGAAGTGCATCACACCTGAAGAAGGACAGATAATTCTCGAGGAAATCCACTCGGGGACCTGTGGCCATCATGCGTCCTCTCGGACCATCGTGGCCAAAGCATACCGAGCGGGTTTTTACTGGCCAAAGGCGAACGAAATGGCAAAGGATATAGTCGACAAGTGCGAGGGGTGCCAGTTTTATTCCAACATGTCTCACAAGCCCGCCTCCGCCTTGAAGACCATTCCACTCGTCTGGCCTTTCGCTGTCTGGGGTCTAGACATGATCGGACCACTGAGAACTGGTAGGAGTGGCTTCACCCACTTGTTGGTTGCAGTCGACAAGTTCACGAAGTGGATAGAAGCCAAACCCATAAAGGACCTCGACGCAAGCACTGCCATCAGTTTTATCAGGGGATTGATATTCAGATATGGAGTTCCGCACAGCATCATCACGGATAACGGATCAAACTTTAATAATGACAGATTCAAAGCCTTCTGCACCTCTCAGGGCACTCGAGTCGACTACGCTTCAGTTGCTCATCCTCAGTCGAATGGACAGGCCGAACGCGCGAATGGCCTCATCCTCAAAGGACTAAAACCCCGACTGATGCGTGATCTCAAACACGCAGCAGGCGCCTGGGTCGACGAACTTCCGTCAGTTCTATGGGGGTTGAGGACCACCCCTAACCGGTCGATTGGAAGAACACCATTCTTTCTGGTCTATGGAGCCGAAGCGGTTTTGCCGAGCGACCTGCTCCACAACGCGCCTCGAGTCGAGTTATATTCCGAAGCAGAAGCAGAACAGGCCCGGCAAGATGCAGTCGACCTCTTAGAGGAGGAAAGAGAGATGGCTCTAATCCGCTCGACCATCTACCAGCAAGAGTTGCGTCGGTTCTACGCCAGAAATGTGAAGGGTCGAGCCTTTCAGGAAGGAGATTTGGTCCTCCGCGTGGATCAGCAAAAACCTCACAAACTTGCCCCGACCTGGGAAGGCCCCTTCATCATCACCAAAGTCCTGCACAACGGAGCGTATCACCTCTACAACATCGATCGACGGATCGACGAGCCTCGAGCATGGAACGCGGACCTGCTCCGTCCTTTTTACACTTAAAAACTCACTCGACCGAGATGTAATAAAAGTACCTCTGTAGTTCTTTTGTTTCAAGCAAGAATTTCTTTTTCTGTTTGTCTAAATTTCCCCCAGTGGGTGACTTAGCTGCGAATCCGCTTCGCCTAAGTTTGAAAAAATCCTACCGAGTGGAGAGCAAACCTCCCACTCGGAGGCTTAGCTGCAGTCCAAGCACTCGCCTAAGTTTGAAAAAATCCTACCGAGTGGAGAGCCAGCCTCCCACTCGGGGGCTTAGCTGCAGTCCAAGGACTCGCCTAAGTAATTGAAATCCTACCGAGTGGAGAGCAAACCTCCCACTCGGGGGCTTAGCTGCAGTCCAAGGACTCGCCTAAGTTTGAAAAAATCCTACCGAGTGGAGAGCAAACCTCCCACTCGGGGGCTTAGCTGCAGTCCAAGGACTCGCCTAAGTTTGAAAAAATCCTACCGAGTGGAGAGCAAACCTCCCACTCGGGGGCTTAGCTGCAGTCCAAGCACTCGCCTAAGTTTGAAAAAATCCTACCGAGTGGAGAGCCAGCCTCCCACTCGGGGGCTTAGCTGCAGTCCAAGGACTCGCCTAAGTAATTGAAATCCTACCGAGTGGAGAGCAAACCTCCCACTCGGGGGCTTAGCTGCAGTCCAAGGACTCGCCTAAGTAATTGAAATCCTACCGAATGGAGAGCAAACCTCCCACTCGGAGGCTTAGCTGCAGTCCAAGTACTCGCCTAAGTTTGAAAAAATCCCACCGAGTGGAGAGCCAGCCTCCCACTCGGGGGCTTAGCTGCAGTCCAAGCACTCGCCTAAGTAATTGAAATCCTACCGAGTGGAGAGCAAACCTCCCACTCGGGGGCTTAGCTGCAGTCCAAGCACTCGCCTAAATAATTGAAATCCTACCGAGTGGAGAGCAAACCTCCCACTCGGAGGCTTAGCTGCAGTCCAAGCACTCGCCTAAGTAATTGAAATCCTACCGAGTGGAGAGCAAACCTCCCACTCGGGGGCTTAGCTGCAGTCCAAGGACTCGCCTAAGTAATTGAAATCCTACCGAGTGGAGAGCAAACCTCCCACTCGGGGGCTTAGCTGCAGTCCAAGCACTCGCCTAAGTAATTGAAATCCTACCGAGTGGAGAGCAAACCTCCCACTCGGAGGCTTAGCTGCAGTCCAAGCACTCGCCTAAGTAATTGAAATCCTACCGAGTGGAGAGCAAACCTCCCACTCGGGGGCTTAGCTGCAGTCCAAGGACTCGCCTAAGTAATTGAAATCCTACCGAGTGGAGAGCGAACCTCCCACTCGGGGGCTTGGCTGCAGTCCAAGCACTCGCCTAAGTAATTGGAATCCTACCGAGTGGAGAGCAAACCTCCCACTCGGGGACTTAGCTGCAGCCCAGTGCTCGCCTAAGCCATGTTGACAGACACCATCACGGCGATAAGCATCGTGCAAACCAGGCAGCCTCTGAGGGAACAACGAATAGCGGCCTCTAAGGGAACAACGAATAGTAGATCGGCGGATCAAGTCACGAAGACATTCAACGTCGAGCCATGTTCCGATAAAATCAAAAGATCCTAGATCGCAAATAAAAGTACTCGAGCTGAGAGCCCGACGGAGTTTATCAAATACATAAACCACTCGGCATCCCGAGGCAAATTTAAGGTAAAGCACAACAGTTTTTTACTCTTCTGGCGGAGGGCTTGATGGCGCAACGAATTCGTCCAAGTCGATCCCGTCTGAGATTCGAGTGGCAGCAGCGATGAAGGTCTCCATGAAATCCTGAAAATTATGCTTCCTGGTATTGGCAACCTGGAGAGCGGCCAGCTTCTCCTCTCGCGCCTCCTTGCAGTGGACACGAACCAGTGACAGAGCCACATCAGCACCGCACCTAGCAGAAGACTTTTTCCATTCTTGCACTCGACCTGGAACATCACTTAGTCGAGTGACCAAGGATTCAAGGTCGTTCTGAAGGGTCTCTTTGGGCCAGAGTGCGGAGTCGATCCGCGACACAGCAGCTTTCAGTTGAGCCAGGTAGTCCACCACACCAGCGATACGGGATTCCAACCGGAAGACATTCATGGCCACTTCATCCTTCACAGGAGAATTGATAGGGTCCAGGCGGGTCTCCACTCGACTGGTCTCTTCCTCAAAATTCCGGCAGAATTCTGAAAGAAGTTTCGACAGAGCAAAACTGTAACCAAATGGTGAGTCGACAACAACAAGATTAATCGCACAAAGGGGGTTACCTTCAAGCATGAGGTATAGCTTCTTGGCAAGACCCCCAAGATAATCCCCCAAGTCCTTGTGCTTCCCCGCCAGCTGGCCGATCTTGTCGTTCAGAGTACTCTTGTCAGTCTTCAGTCGACTCGCTTCCCTATTGGCCTCGTCAAGAGCAGACTTCAGCCTAGCGTTCTCGTTCTCAAGATGGCTGACTGAAGCAAGTTTCTCTTCAGCGAGCTTTAACTTCTCCGCAGCTGCCTTTTGCGCCTCCGCAAGGTCAAGATCTTTCTTCTTCAGGGCCTTCTCTAGTTCGTCTGCAAAGCAACAACAGACACAGAGTTCAGAACGGACAGAGGAACAGAGATAGACGTCGAGTCCTCACCAGCCATATCTTTTGCTTCATCCTTCGCCTTCTGCATGTTTTCCTGAGCAAACTGTAAATCAAGATTAAGCTGGATCTGCTTATCCTTCAGATCAGCGAGCTGAGCAACAAGCTCACAAGACTTCTGCAAAGAGTCAATCGACAAAGGGTATCAAAGACAAGTTACTCCCGAGTGACTGAAAGAAAGAGCACAACACTTCTAAGACTACAGCCGAATCAAAACATTCGACAGTAGCCTCGGGGACTACACCCAGTGGGTGCACTCAGCGTGCCCCCACCGGTTTTCCTTGATTTCCACTCGACCCAACCCGATCAGTCGAGTGAGGAAGTTTGAAAGCATAAAGACCGCAGTCGACTGCCAGCAGTCGACCATGGCCTTGGGGACTACACCCACTGGGTGCACTCAGCGTGCCCCCACCGGTTTTCCTTGATTTCCACTCGACCCAATCCGATCAGTCGAGTGAGGAAGTTTGAAAGCATAAAGACCGCAGTCGACTGCCAGCAGTCGACCGTGGCCTTGGGGACTACACCCAGTGGGTGCACTCAGCGTGCCCCCACCAATGAAAAATTTCAGATCAACAGCACCCAGTGGGTGTACAACGCAAGTGAAGACCAACTAACCTGGACGTTCTGCTGCAACGCCGAGCTGATGTCATAGTCCGCTTGGCTGGCATCCCGAGCCGCTTTGGTCTGCTCCATCACGAGCCCCGCCTGACGTATAGCCTCCTTAGCAGCACTCACTTGATCCTCCGGGGTCTGGTAGGCGGCGAAGAACGAGGGCGGGTCGACCAGTGGGGGAGCAGTCGACGACGAAGGCCGGGCAGTCGTCAGTGGTTCAGCAAAAGTCACAGTAGTCCGGGCGGTGTTGTCACCCCCTTGGACCACCGCCTCAGCAGTCAACGCGGTCTGAGGAGCCTTGTCGACCGGGGTCCTCCGGCCTCTCCTCCTAAAAGGCCTGAGCGGCACTTCCGCCTCCTCCTCATCATCCGGAAGGTCAATAATGTTGGTCGGAGCTACAAAAGTTCAGAAATGAATATCCAATCGACTCAGCAGTTAAACAGTCGGATCGTGTCAAAGATTATACCTAAGTTGGAAGTGACGGCGTCCTCCATCATCTCATCGACATTCTGGATGGAAGTCTCGGAAGTAGCGGCGCTGCACGATTCCAAGCAAATAATTTGAAAGTGAATCGACTAAGAATCCGTTCTAGTCGACTCAAGAAAGATAAAAACAGTCACTTACCCAGAGATGACAGGGATGGCGACCCTGATCTTGGGCAAGGCCTTGGGTGGCTTGGTCGGGATGGCTCTGGGCTGCTTGGGTGCCTTCTCGCTTGGGGCCGGCGACGCGGTCCGAGGGCGCTTGGATGACTGGCCCACCGGAGCACTCGACTGACTGCGCTCCACGGCGGGATCCTGAGCGTTCTTGGAGCGTCTCTCGCGTCGAGGAAGGTCGACCTCCACCTCTTCATCTTCATCACCCGAGTCGTCGCTGGCCTCCTCCTCTACGTCATCATCAGATTCCCACTCCTCGACTTCACCTCCACCCTCACTTCCTTCGCCTCCACTCCCTCCTCCTTCAGATATTTGCTCCTGGTTCCCATTCAGCATCGAATACATGTCGTTGATCTCCTGCAAGACAACGGGCAGAGCAAGGATCAGTCGACTTATCGCGAGCCAGTTACTAGACGGAGTGAAAATTTCAGTCGGAAGAAGTAAAACGTACCTTGTCTGTCTCCATCATCCCATCAAGCGGAGCAATCCTCCTAGAACCCCTGGGGTTGTCCTTATTCCCGGTCATGCTGGTCAGCCAGCTCTCCAGTACAGAAGCCTCGACCGCCTCCGGGTGGATCCGAGTGGAGTCGTCGGACCCGGAATACAACCACATCGAGTGATCCCGAGCCTGGAGAGGTTGGATTCGTCGCTGGAGGAAGACTTCGAGCAAGTCCATGCCGGTCACGCCTTCCCGAACCAACTCAACCACTCGACTGACTAATACCTTCACCTGAGCCTTCTCCTCTGGAACCACTTTCAAAGAAGCGGGTTTCTGCACTCGGTCCAAGGTAAAAGGAGGAAGGCCGGTCGAGTGGCCAGGGGTCGGCTGGTCCTTGCAGTAGAACCAAGTCGACTGCCACCCGCGCACGGAATCGGGAAGCGTCATGGGAGGAAAACAACTCTTACCCCTCGTCTGGATCCCGAGGCCCCCGCACATCTGGATCCCCTGCGTCCTTTCCCCGTCCGGGTTGAGCCTTTTAACCGACTGGGATCGGCAAGTGAAGATATGCTTGAAGAGGCCCCAGTGAGGTCGACAGCCTAAGAAACACTCACACAGAGACACGAACGCAGCAAGATAGACTATGGAGTTGGGCGTGAAATGGTGGAGCTGCGCTCCGAAGAAGTTCAGAAAGGCCCTAAAAAAAGGACTCGGGGGCAGGGAAAACCCCCGGTCGACATGGGTGGCTATCAGGACGCGCTCACCCTCGCGAGGTTCCGGCTCCGTCTCCTTCCCAGGGAGGCGAGCAGCCTTGTAGGGAATGAGTCCCCCCTCCACCATGTCGTCGATATCCGCTTGAGTAAGGATGGAGGGCATCCAATCCCCCTGTAACCAGCCGGACGGCAGAGCGGCCCGCGAGGACGACCCGCCTCGGCCAGATTTCTTCCCCTTACCCTTTGCCGCGGCCTTCTTCGCGCGTTCCGCCGCCGCCGTCTTGTCCGTCCCCATTGTCTCGAACGAGGTCTTGGCCAAGCGGCGGTGTCGAGATTGCAGCGAAGAGCGAGGCGGAGGCTTACGAAGGAAGGGAGAAGAAAAACAAGGGCGCACAGTAAAAAAATCGGAATCATTACCTTATATAAGGCCACACCCGAGTGGCTGATTAGTGGGCCTGCGCCCCCCAGTCAAATCCCGCAGCAGGCGCGCGTGCAGTACGTGGCGAAAAAGGTGGCGCGGAGATCAAGGCGCCCTTGCCTTATCCAGCCGATTCGCGCGATTTTCTCCGTCCGGCGCGCTTCCCAATTTTCAAATCCCGCAAGATCCGCGATCGACAGGACGGTTTGTCAGACGAAAAGATCCGTTTCCTTAAGTCTCCCAAGAGACTCGTCACGTAAACACACTCGACGGTAATATGAAACCACTCGACAGACATCTGAATGGATCAAGGCAACTGAAGAATGGGTTCCCACCGTAACTTCCATTTATCCAAAGGCAGATGCAACCGAAGCATGGAGGTCGAGTCGGAAGCATAGGCTCGGCCCCATTCTCACTTAACCCCTGACCCATTCGGGGGCTAATGACGAGGATACGTACCTAGGGTAGGGTAACTTATCATACCTGAGGTACCCAATCAAGGACATGACTCCTACAATGAAAGACATTCTAAGAAGTATCAACATTTCAGTCGACCTGGTCAGCCCAGTCGACGGACATGAGCGTACTCGACCAGAAGCACAAGCAGTCGACCATGAAGACAGCCACTTGACTATAAGAAGACCTAAAGGCACTGCCTACAAACGGTCATCTCATAAGTAGCTTTTATGGCCTTCATGGTCCTTTATTGCAGGCGTTACCAGTAACCCCCTCTCTTTATGTACATTAAACTCCTTGTAACGTGGGCTGGCTGGGGTCCTGGCGAACTCTATATAAGCCACCCCCCTCCACTAGGACAGGGGTTCGCAACTTTGTAACACACACACATATAATCCAGTCGACTGCCTCCGGGCTCCGAGACGTAGGGCTGTTACTTCCTCAGAGAAGGGCCCGAACTCGTAAAACTCCTTGCGCATACAACTACTCCATAGCTAGGATCTTGCCTCTCCATACTTACCCCCCATTCTTACTGTCAGACTTAGAACCACGACAGCACCCACTTGTCTGTGTCGACCTTTGCCTCCAAAACATCCACTTGTTGAGTTAATGAAAGAGAGCCGAGAGGGCTTTGTTTATGTAGCCTCACCATTAGCAGTTTCCAGGGACTCAGTGATGACATGGCAAGACATTTCAATTGCTCTAAATGTCTTGCCATGTCATCATCATCATCAGTGCTGCAAGCATTGCGATCATCATATCCTGCGATTGCTTGATAACATATCTACGATGGTAGCCATTGTTGTCATGTTTCTACCTAGGACTTTCTAATTTCTCATGATTTTTAAAGTTACAAAAGTATTCAAAATATTCAGATTTCTATAGACTGTTCTGTTTTTGACAGATTCTATTTTTCGCGTGTTGTTTGCTTATTTTAATGAATCTATGGCTAGTATCGGGGGGTATGAACCATGGAAAAGTTGGAATACAATAGCTATTACACCAATATAAATAAAGAATGAGTTCACAATAGTACCAAAAGTGGTGATTTATTTTCTTATACTAACAGAGCTTACGAGATTTTTTGTTTAGAGTTTTGTGTTGTGAAGTTTTCAAGTTTTGGGTAAGGATTTGATGGGCTATGGAATAAGGAGTGGCAAGAGCCTAAGCTTAGGGATGCCCAAGGCACCCCAAGGTAATATTCAAGGAGGCCAAAAATCCTAAGCTTAGGGATGTCCCGGGAAGGCATCCTCTCTTTCGTCTTCGTCTATCGGTAACTTTACCTAAGGCTATATTTTTATTCACCACATGATATGTGTTTTGCTTGGAGCGTCTTGTATGATTTGAGTCTTTGTTTTTTAGTTTGCCACAATCATCCTTGCTATACACAACTTTTGGGAGAGACACACATGAATCGTGATTTATTAGAATACACTGTGTGCTGCACTTGTATCTTTTGAGCTAGGCAATTTTGCTCTAGTGATTCACTTATATCTTTTTAGAGCACGGTTGTGGTTTTATTTTATAGAAATTGTTGAACTCTCGTACTTCACTTATATTATTTTAAGAGTATTTAAGAACATCATGGTAATTTGCTTTGGTTATAAAATTTGTCCTAATATGATAGACATCCAAGAGGGATATAATAAAAACTTTCATATAAAGTGCATTGAATACTATGAGAAGTTTGATTCTTTATGATTGTTTTGAGATATGAAGATGGTGATATTAGAGTCATGCTAGTAAGTAGTAGTGAATTTGAGAAATACTTGTGTTAAGGTTTGTGAGTCCCGTAGAATGCATGTATGGTGAACCGTTATGTAACGAAGTTGGAGCATGATATATTTTTTGATTGTCTTCCTTATGAGTGGCGGTCGGGGACGAGCGACGGTCTTTTCCTACCAATCTATCCCCCTAGGAGCATGCACGTAGTACTTTGTTTTGATAACTAATAGATTTTTGCAATAAGTATGTGAGTTCTTTATGACTAATGTTAAGTCCATGGATTATACGCACTCTAACCTTTCCGCCATTGCTAGCCTCTCTAGTACCGCACAACTTTTGCCGGTACCATAAACCCACCATATACCTTCCTCAAAATAGCCACCATACCTATCTATTATGACATTTCCATAGCCATTCCGAGATATATTGCCATGCAACTTTCCATCATTCCGTTTATTATGACACGCTCTATCATTGTCATATTGTTATGCATGATCATGTAGTTGACATCATATTTGTGGCAAAGCCACCGTTCATCATTTATTATACATGTCGCTCTTGATTCATTTCACATCCCGATACACCGCCGGAGGCATTCAAATAGAGTCATATTTTGGTTCTAGTATCGAGTTGTAATTTTTGAGTTCTAAGTAAATAGAAGTGTGATAATCTTCATTATTAGAGCATTGTCCCACGTGACGAAAAAAAGAGAAAGGCCAAAAAAGAGAAGGCCAAAAAAAGAGAAAAGAAAAAGGAAAAATGAGAGAAAAAGAGAGAAGGGACAATGTTACTATCCTTTTGCCACACTTGTGCTTCAAAGTAGCACCATGATCTTCATGATAGAGAGTCTACTATATTGTCATTTTCATATTCTAATGGAAATTTTTCATTATATAACTTGGCTTGTATATCCCAATGATGGGCTTCCTCAAAATTCCCTAGGTCTTCACGAGCAAGCAAGTTGGATGCACACCCACTTAGTCTTCTTTTTGAACTTTCATAAACTTATAGCTCTAGTGCATCCGTTGCATGGAAATCCCTACTCGCTCACTCCATAGACATGAAAGTTGAAAAAGTTTGAAAACGTCAAAAGTATGAAACAATTGCTTGGCTTGTCATCGGGGTTGTGCATGATTTTAATATTTTGTGTGATGAAGATGGAGCATAGCCAGACTATATGATTTTGTAGGGATAAGTTTTCTTTGGCCATGTTATTTTGAGAAGACATAATTATTTTGTTAGTATGCTTGAAGTATTACTGTTTTTATGTCAATATTAAACTTTTGTTTTGAATCATACGGATATGAACATTCATGCCACAATAAAGAGAATTATATGGATAAATATGTTAGGTAGCATTTCTGTAGCGACCCGACCCGAATGGATCAAGTCTCTGTGCTTAAGTGTCATCCCTGCATCGGTATGCTGACACACACAGTACTCGAAGGATTTATAACAGAGGTAAATCACATGTATAAAGTAACGTAAATACTATTACCTCAATCCATATAGCGGAAGCAACAAGGTTGTGGATTCCCATCAACACCAACGGCAAAGTTGAGTGTAGAAATCGTAACCCTAACGTATCACTTACTCGTCGTAAGAAACCTGCAACATGAGATGTTGCAGCCCGAAACGGGTCAGTACATTGAATGTACTGGCAAATTCACACCATAGAGAAAATGATGAACAATGGCTATTACTACATGCATATTTGGCTGGTGGAAAAGCTCTATGGTTGACAGCATTCTCAATCCCAATTAAGCATCATCATTAAAACCCAACAAATTATTTAAAGTAACATGATGAGATCAACAGGATAATCCAAGAACTAGATACTCAAGATGTCCATAACCGGGGACACGGCTAATCATGATTAGTTTGTACACTCTGCAGAGGTTTGCGCACTTTTCCCCACAAGACTCGATCGCCTCCGTTTGATTTCTCGCACTACATGGTGTTTGAGAAACGGATGACTGAGACATAGTCTTTCAGAAGCGCTAGCACCTTACGTTGGATAGACCGGTACACCTACTTTCCCCTACATCTACTAGTCTACCCTGTAAGAGTTCGCACGACTTAATCAACTATGCCAGAGCCCATAATGGCTTGTGGCTGCACACGAAAGTTTCTAGTATGAATAATCTCATGATCCCTTTGAGCCTGGGTGGCGGTCCAAAAGAAAAACAGGCAAGTCCTGGAATACCCAGGTGCCTAGACAGGCAAGTCCTGGAATGCCCAGGTGCCTCAATCCACCCAGATGTGTGTTTAAGTTGCCACCTTAAGTAAACCATTTATTAACAATCTCACATATGTCATGAAATACTCTCAAACCCAATCCACGTCTATGAGCATAGCATGGCAGTATAAGCATAACGTAATAGTAACTCCCAAGGGTTTGATAATAAACAAATAATAGGTACTACCTCAACTACTTCCCAATACCCACATGTTAACAATCCTACTCATGCAATGTTTGAGGGCGAAACTAATGCATAAAAACTGGGTATGAAAAGGGATATGATCAAAGTGTGAACTTGCCTGCAAGTTGATGAAGATGATTCACACTCAGAACTCCTGATAGATCTACTCGTCACACTCTGGTCAATCTATCGTAATCAAGCAATAGTAACCACACATAAGCAATCACTCAAAAGACCAGAAAGATCGAAGAAGTTGATTCGGAAAACATCAAAACCAAGAAAATAGCTCTTGCAACATAAAACAATTTCTAACAGTACCAAAATTATGTGAATTTGGCCTTATCAGAAAGTTTAGGTCAAGAGCTTCGATTTGCAAAAAGAATCAACTAAATCGGAGTTATAAAACTCAAGTTATGATCAAACGAAATCCGAATTCAAATCTGGTCTAATTCAAATTTTAAATTTTCAAAAACATGTTTGAGTTGGATTACTGGATAGAGGGGTTCATAATGAAGATGTGAGCATTGGTTTCGTTGAATTTGGACAAACGAGTAAAAAGATGTGGTCGTTTGAAGTACAGGGACTAATCTGTGAAGAAAATTATCATGAATAGGTCCCTGGCCGGAAATTAAAAAGGAAAAGAAAAATCTATCGAGCGGACGCTCGCTGCAGAACCTAAACCGACGAAAACCGTTCGTTACAGAGGTCTAAACGACGAATGTTCGTTAAATAACTAGACTAAAAGAAAACCATGTTTTAAGAAAAACCGAGAAGACAAAACAAAATAACCGATCTAGGGTTCAGTTTTTTTTAAACCGGTCCTTGGCGGTTCGGCGGTCTTCGGCGGAAAATCGGAGGCTCTCCGGCGAGGCTGCGGACTCCGGCGAGTCCGGCGAGCTTCGGCGTCGGCGGATCCGGCGCGGCAGCGAGGCGGCGAGGGGCGAGGGCAGCGTGGCAGAGCGGCGCGGCAAGGCGGTGAGGGGCGGCTGCGGCATCGCGGCAAGGCGCAGCGGCGAGATGCGGCGCAAGGGCGGCGGCGCGATGCGAGAGATGCGGTGGCGGCGCGAGGTGAGGGGCGGCGCGGCGAGAGAGAGAGAGAGAGAGAGAGAGAGAGAGAGAGAGAGAGAGAGAGAGAGAGAGAGGGAGAGAGAGAGAGAGAGAGAGAGAGAGGCCCGGGGCGGCGTTGGCGCCCTATATAAGGAGGGGGCAGCCTCGGGCTTGGAGGAGGGGCGAGGGAGGCGGCGGCGGTGTCCATGGCGACCACGGCGGCGGCGCTGGCGGAACCGCTCGGGACTCTGTCCCGAGCTCGAGGATGGGCGCAACGCTAGCTGGGCTGGCTGGGTCGCGTCCTGGCTGGGTGCTGGGCCGGCCCAGTCGGCGAAGTTTGTTTTATATAAAAAAATTCAAACAAAAGAGAATAAAAGCAAAATAAATAAATAAATTATATAGGCATATAATATATCAAAATTTTCAGAAAAACATTTTCTACAACGTGCACATTTTACTAGCATTAAATAAAATCCACACAAATGCAAATAACTCAAACAGTGCTACTGCCCTATTAAATTTCAATAAAAAAATCATTGTAAAAATACCAAAATGACTTCAAATTTATTTATCTCCAATTTTCTGATGTAGGGAATCATGTTACCCTATTTTCCATATATTTTGTTTTTGGAGAAAAATAAACTGAATAAAACTCAAATAACTCTAAATTGAAAATAAATTTCAAATGGATTTTAAATTGGAGTTTCTTTGAAACTCCCAACTCATATTTCATATAATTTGAAGAAGTCATTTTATCTTCTCTCGTGAAAATCATTGAGTTGCATAAAGCTTCAGAATTGGAAATATCTTCAAATGAAATTCAAATATTTTCAACACCCCTTGTCATTTAAATAAATGGAAGAAGTCATGTCATCTTCTCTCCAGGGTTTTGTGGTGAAAATAATTTGAATTCACGGAGATCACAAATGCAAAATGAAAGTTTGGGAAAGTCCTTTTATTCCCTCTCATTTAACTTTCAAAAAGTTCGATGTCACTCACTTTCAATCAATGAATCAAACAATCAAATCTATCTATTTATTATAACATTCCAAAATTTAGAATTTTGGGATGTTACAAACCTACCACCCTTAAAATGAATCTCGTCCTCGAGATTCAGAGAGGTTAGAAAGAAATAGGTTAGGTTTGGGGTCTTCTCAAATTCCATCAATGGTCTCCGGGGTCTGGGGTGCTACCACCCTTAGAAACATTGTTACGGTTCCATCAAAACTCATATACTCCATCCTTTTTGTTGACATGGTCGTTCTTCTCAGATCCTCTGGGAAATTATTTCTCTGGGCACTTCCGGTATTGGCATAACCTTTACCACAATTCTTCTGTCCTTTCATCTTGGTAAGGTTATTCCGAGACTGGGTCATCTTAGCTGATGGGTCTGGCGCCAATACTAACTAACTATCGATATCTCATGGTGGCCAACAATTTAGGGTTTCTCCTGCAGGAAATGGGTCTGGGTTGAACCTCGCCGTATAACCTACGGTTGGCAACACGTGCCTTGTACAAGGGGAAAAAAATCTATACCATTCTAAGGCTCAAACAAGGTTTAATATCGTCGTCTATCTACTATAGGTAAGTCACTCAGATTTACCATCCCGTATAGCAAGGCGAATAATAAGAGTAAGTCGGTATGGTGATCAATCCATCCCGCACCCAAATCATTACCATGTATATGGTTTAGCGAATCTCGCATTCTAACACTCGGTCATCCTCACAAGCATTGCATAATTTCTCTTGTCAACGAACCAAGTTCGGATATATCCATTGATTCAGCAAGCCAAACAAACATCTATTGTTCCTTCACAACTCTCAGGTTTTGCGTTACTCCTATGAAATCATCTTATCGATAAAATCGTAACTCCTTCCAAGGTTTCTCCTTCACCAAGAGTGTGCTTGCTTCTTGGCAGGTCCTGGGGCCTGTGGGTTATGGCCCATCTCATCACTTGCAAACCTTGAACTCATCATCGGGGCAACTGATCCTTATTCTAACATCCAGCTTCCGGGCATTCTTAAATACATCCATTTACATTGTCTCCCTTCCTTCCATTTGTACAAGACTAAGATGTGATTTCTCAAACTCATCATGGAATTTTCCATTGATCCATATTTCCAACATCATACCTCCTTTATATCCCATAGTAATTCGTCTCTTCATCCTCGTGGGATATCCCACATACCGAGATAAAAACTTACACTTATGAAGTCCCTACTCCACTTCGTGGAACATGATTATCCTTTCCAGGGTCAAGCGTCCTTACAGGGGAATATTGGCCTATCTCTGCATGGAACTTCTTCAACTGGGAAACGTGAAACACATCATGAACTCCTGACTGTCCTTCGGGTGACTCCAACTTGTTGGCCACTTCTCCCATACGCTCCAAAACTCGGTATGGTCCTACAAATCTCGGGGCTAACTTTCCCTTAACTCCAAATTGTTTAACTCCTCACAGAGGGAACACATGAAGACATGCTCTGTCTCCAATTTTCTAGACTCCCTCCTTGCGTTTTTGAGTCTGCATAACTCTTCTGCCTGGACTGAGCTACCTTCAGTCTATCTCGAATCAACTTAACATTCTCTTCTGACTCCTTGATCACATTTGGTCCAAACAACTAACGATCTCCAACTTCATCCCACACACTCTTGGGGTATCACACATATCAAGACAAAACTCATATTCATTTTGGCTGAAATCCACTCAGTGGAGTATCCTTATTATTTCCAGGGTCAACGGTTCTTACAGGGAACTACCACCCTTAAAATGCTCCAATATTCCATAAACCATATTTCTCATATCCTCGAAAATGGTCAACGTCTTTCCTCATAGAGTAACTCATAAAATCCAAATCAGTACCAACACTGCTAACTTTATTGATTCTCAAATTATTACAATCTCTTGTTTTTCCATGACATGCCTCAACTCAACACCTCAATATAAAGGGAAATGTTCTCACTACTACTATATTTCTTCTGTTACAAACTCAACTATTTATCACAAGTCTCCTTCTCCTTCGGACAATCTCTGGCAAAGTGCCCTGCTTCATTACAACGGAAACATATTACTTCTGACAAATCTCGAGGTTTCCTCGTGATTATATAGCCTCCTGGGGTCCTCGTCTTCCCTTTTGGGCAATCATTGAAGTAGTGTCCTGAATTTTTTTGCACCTGAAACATGTGATATGACTCAGGTCTTTCTTTGTAGAAATTGGGTTGTTCCTGGGATCCAATCTACTTCTCTTCTTTGACTTTTCCGTTCTAATCAGGGCTTCTATTTCCTGTGGGTCATACTCTACTTCCTCTGTCGGGAATTCTACTAAATCCCCATTCATACAATTCTGGGAGATGTGTCCTTCTTCTCCACATGAATAGCAAGACTTGGTGCAGGGTTTAATTGGTTCCTCTTTGGGTGTGTCCTCCACCTCTTCCTTCATCATAGGTTCTTCTAAACTTTCCATAAGGGCTCCTTTCATTGCTTCTTTCTTCTGCTGGATGGTTCTTTGTACCAAGGGGTAAATGTGACACTAAGCAGGGTAGTGGGTAGTCCCTTCACACAAGAAACAAGTGATCTGCCTAGTTGGGCATTCTTCAGCTGGGTGACTTCCTTCACAATTATGGCATTCATCCTTGTGTTCTTTATGATTGTGTCCTATTTCTCCACAAAGCTTGCATGCACAAGTTTTCTTCATATCCTTTCCATAAGGCTTCAATTTCTGGGACACAAACTGAGACTTTAGCAAAGTCAACTTAAATTCTTTCCAAGTGGTTACTCCTTGCCATCCATTGATGGTTTGGTACATCCTCCACCAAGTAGCAGCACCTCTTTCAAAGTATTGAAGAGCATGTTGGGCCATATCCTTTTCGACTATAGGGTTGTTCTCCATATGATCCTCCATGTTCTGAATCCATCGGTCTGTCTCCAATTGACTTATTGGTCCAGAAAATACAAGCTCATCTCCATTCATCCTCTATTGGGTCCATGGGTTTTGGGGTGAGATAAGAGAGATCAAGAGAGATGCACACAATACAAACAAAGGTTTCTAAAAGACGGATTTTATTGTGGCTGTCGAAAAAGCATCAAACAAATGAAAGCTCACAATCGTCGCATCTAACGCAGGTATAGAACAGGGGTTTGGTCTTCTAAAGGTCAATAAATCTTCAAAGTCATCAAACTCTTCCAGTTTTGTTCATGCCTCCAACGGCTTCTTCCGATCATGCTTGTCTTTATCAAGTTCTTTTGCCAGGTCATCTCTGTTGACGTGAAGTCTCTCGCGACATCCTTTAATATTGTAGAGTTGCGTTCCAAACTTCTGGGTTTCAACATCCTTGACATGAACCATGATCCTACTGTCCTTCAGTTCCTGATGAATCTCCTGTATCTCAAAGTTTTGCCCCTCCAGCTTGGCTACTTTCAGCTTCTAGGTTCTGAGTTCTTCACGAAATGCTTCCTTTCAAATACGGCTTCTTGTAGCTCCATCTTAACTTCTTGATGTAATACTCCAGATCCTGGTGATACATCGGCTAAGATTAAAACTTCATCTTGCTGATAGGTGCTCCATCAGCCTTCTACCATCAAATCCTTCCATGCATATTGCATGCTTAACTCAGCACGGTGAAAATAGCATAAGCGGGCGATAACATCATGGATAGCCGTGTTTCTGCTCTTGTCATTTCCATGAGCTATCTCTCAACAGTTGATATCTCCTGCCTTAGGGTTTTCCTTGACAAAACTTTGAGTTCTAATGCTCCATGTTCCGGTCTTTCTTCGATACACCTTGATCTCGGGTATCGACAACTTTCTTTCTTCTAATGCATGGTAAAATCTTCTTCATTCTGAATGGTCTTAGTTGTCTGATATCTTGTACTTCTTGGAGTGGTCTCTTCAGTCGAATCTTCGAGTGGTCAAAAGGAAAAAGGGGTATGGTCTCACTAAAAGGGAATATTTAAATAAGCTCGGAAGAGAAGAGAGGTAAAAGATCTTTTTGAAAATGAAGTAGTAGAGACAAATCTTTCCTATGGGCTTGCCAGTTTCTAGGGTCACGTCCTACAGTCAACATGTGCTCTGATACCATCTTGTAGCGACCCGACCCGAATGGATCAAGTCTCTGTGCTTAAGTGTCATCCCTGGATCGGTATGCTGACACACACAGTACTCGAATGATTTATAACAGAGGTAAATCACATGTATAAAGTAAACTAAATACTATTACCTCAATCCATATAGCGGAAGCAACAAGGTTGTGGATTCCCAGCAACACCAACGGCAAAGTTGAGTGTAGAAATTGTAACCCTAACGTATCACTTACTCGTCGTACGAAACCCGCAACATGAGACGTTGCAGCCCGAAACGGGTCAGTACATTGAATGTACTGGCAAATTCACACCATAGAGAAAATGATGAACAATGGCTATTACTACATGCATATTTGGCTGGTGGAAAAGCTCTATGGTTACAGTTTTTGCGAAAAGCCAATTTTTCCCTACTGCAAAGGAATAAATTTATTTAACTATCATGGTGGTTGTTAAACATTGAGAATGGTTGACAGCATTCTCAATCCCAATTAAGCATCATCATTAAAACCCAACAAATTATTTAAAGTAACATGATGAGATCAACAGGATAATCCAAGAACTAGATACTCAAGATGTCCATAACCGGGGACACGGCTAATCATGATTAGTTTGTACACTCTGCAGAGGTTTGCGCACTTTTCCCCACAAGACTCGATCGCCTCCGTTTGATTTCTCGCACTACATGGTGTTCGAGAAATGGATGACCGAGACATAGTCTTTTAGAAGCGCTAGCACCTTACGTTGGATAGATCGGTACACCTACTTTCCCCTACATCTGCTAGTCTACCCTGTAAGAGTTCGCACGACTTAATCAACTATGCCAGAGCCCATAATGGCTTGTGGCTGCACACGAAAGTTTCTAGTATGAATAATCTCATGATCCCTTTGAGCCTGGGTGGCGGTCCAAAAGAAAAACAGGCAAGTCCTGGAATACCCAGGTGCCTAGACAGGCAAGTCCTGGAATACCCAGGTGCCTCAATCCACCGAGATGTGTGTTTAAGTTGCCACCTTAAGTAAACCATTAATTAACAATCTCACATATGTCATGAAATACTCTCAAACCCAATCCACGTCTACGAGCATAGCATGGCAGTATAAGCATAACGTAATAGTAACTCCCAAGGGTTTGATAATAAACAGACAATAGGTACTACCTCAACTACTTCCCAATATCCACATGTTATCAATCCTACTCATGCAATGTTTGAAAACTGGGTATGAAAAGGGATATGATCAAAGTGTGAACTTGCCTGCAAGTTGATGAAGATGATTAGCACTCAAAACTCTTGATAGATCTACTCGTCACACTCCGGTCAATGTATCGTAATCAAGCAATAGTAACCACACATAAGCAATCACTCATAAGACCAGAAAGATCGAAGAAGTTGATTCGGAAAACATCAAAACCAAGAAAATAGCTCTTGCAACATAAAACAATTTCTAACAGTACCAAAATTATGTGAATTTGGCCTTATCAGAAAGTTTAGGTCAAGAGCTTCGATTTGCAAAAAGAATCAACTAAATCGGAGTTATAAAACTCAAGTTATGATCAAACAAAGTTCGAATTCAAATATGGTCTAATTCAAATTTTAAATAAAACATGTTTGAGTTGGATTACTGGATAGAGGGGATCATAACGAAGATGTGAGCGTTGGTTTCGTTGAATTTGGACAAACGAGTAAAAAGATGTGGTCGTTTGAAGTACATGGACTAATTTGTGAAGAAAATTATCACGAATAGGTCCCTGGCCGAAAATTAAAAAGAAAAAGAAAAATCTATCGAGCGGATGCTCGCTGCAGAACCTAAACCGACGAAAACCGTTCGTTACAGAGGTCTAAACGACGAACGTTCGTTAAATAACTAGACTAAAAGAAAACCATGTTTTAAGAAAAACCGAGAAGACAAAACAAAATAACCGATCTAGGGTTCAGTTTTTTTTATACCGGTCCTTGGCGGTTCGGCGGTCTTCGGCGGAAAACCGGAGGCTCTCTGGCGAGGCTGCGGACTCTGGCGAGTCCGGCGAGCTTCGGCGTCGGCGGATCCGGCGCGGCAGCGAGGCGGCGAGGGGCGAGGGGCGAGGGAAGCGTGGCGGAGCGGCGCGGCAAGGCGGCGAGGGGCGGCTGCGGCGTCTCGGCAAGGCGCAGCGGCGAGATGCGGCGCAAGGGCTGCGGTGCGATGCGCGAGATGCGGCGGCGGCGCGAGGTGAGGGGCGGCGTGGCGAGAGAGAGAGAGAGGGGCCCGGGGCGGCGTTGGCGCCCTATATAAGGAGGGGGCAGCCTCGGGCTTGGAGGAGGGGCGAGGGAGGCGGCGGTGGTGTCCATGGCGACCACGGCGGCGGCACTGGCGGAACCGCTCGGGACTCTGTCTCGAGCTCGAGGATGGGCGCAGCGCTAGCTGGGCTGGCTGGGCCGCGACCTGGCTGGGTGCTGGGCCGGCCCAGTTGGCGAAGTTTGTTTTATAATATTTTTTTCAAACAAAAGAGAATAAAAGAAAAATAAATAAATATATTATATAGGCATATAATATATCAAAATTTTCAAAAAAACATTTTCTACAACGTGGACATTTTACTAGCATTAAATAAATTCCACACAAATGCAAATAACTCAAACAGTGCTAGTGCCCTATTAAATTCCAATAAAAAAATCATTGTAAAAATACCAAAATGACTTAAAATTTATTTATCTCCAATTTTTTGATGTAGGGAATCATGTTACCCTATTTTCCATATATTTTATTTTTGGAGAAAAATAAATTGAATAAAACTCAAATAACTCTAAATCGAAAATAAATTTCAAATGGATTTTAAATTGGAGTTTCTTTAAAACTCCCAACTCATATTTCATATAATTTGAAGAAGTCATTTTATCTTCTCTCGTGAAAATCATTGAGTTGCATAAAGCTTCAGAATTGGAAATATCTTCAAATGAAATTCAAATATTTTCAACACCCCTTGTCATTTAAATAAATGGAAGAAGTCATGTCATCTTCTCTTCAGGGTTTTGTGGTGAAAATAATTTGAATTCACGGAGATCACAAATGCAAAATGAAAGTTTGGGAAAGTCCTTTTATTCCCTCTCATTTAACTTTCAAAAAGTTCGATTTCACTCATTTTCAATCAATCAATCAAACAATCAAATCTATCTATTTATTATAACATTCCAAAATTTAGAATTTTGGGATGTTTCAATTTCACATCAAAAATTCTGTTTTTATCATTTACTTACTCGAGGACGAGCAGGAATTAAGCTTGGGGATGCCTGATACGTCTCCAACATATCTATAATTTTTTATTGTTCCATGCTATTACATTATCTGTTTTGGATGTTTTATATGCATTAATATGCTATTTTATATGATTTTTGGGACTAACCTATTAACCTAGTGCGCAGTGCCAGTTCTTGTTTTTCCTTGTTTTAGAGTTTCGCAGATAAGGAATACGAAACGAAATAAAACTTTGGCGATGATTTTTCTTTGACCAGAAGACACCCAGGAGATTTGGAGTGCAAGTCAGAAGATCCACGAGGCAGACACAAGGGTGGAGGGCGTGCCAGGTGGTAGGGCGCGCCCCCCAACCTTGTGGGCCCCTCAGTGACCTGCTGACCTAGATCTTCCTCCTATATATATATATATATATATATCCCAAAAACTTTCAGGGGAGCCACAAAACCACTTTTCCACCGTCGCAACCTTCTGTACCCATGAGATCCCATCTAGGGGCCTTTTCCGGCATCTTGCCGGAGGGGGATTCAATCACGGAGGGCTTCTACATCAACACCATTGCCTCTCCGATGAAGCGTGAGTAGTTTACCACAGACCTACGGGTCCATAGCTAGTAGCTAGATGGCCTCTTCTCTCTCTTTGATTCTTAATACCACGTTCTCCTCGATGTTCTTGGAGATCTGTCCGATGTAATACTCTTTTGCGGTGTGTTTGCCGAGATTCGATGAATTGTGGATTTATGATCAGCTTATCTATAAATATTATTTGAATCTCCTCTGAATTCTTATATGCATGATTTGATATCTTTGCAAGTCTCTTCGAACTATCGATTTGGTTTAGCCAACTAGATTGGTTTTTCTTGCAATGGGAGAAGTGCTTAGCTTTGGGTTCAATCTTGTGATGCTCGATCCTAGTGACAGAAGAGGAAACGACACGTATTTTATTGTTGCCATCGAGGATAGCATGATGGGGTTTTCATCGTATTGCTGGAGTTTATCTCGCTACATCATGTCATCTTACTTAATGCGTTACTCCATTCTTATGAACTTAATACTCTAGATGCAGGCAGGAGTCGGTCGATGTGTGGAGTAATAGTAGTAGATGCAGAATCGTTTCGGTCTACTTGTTACGGACGTGATGCCTATATTCATGATCATTGCCTTAGATGTCGTCATAACTTTGCGATTTTCTATCAATTGCTCGGCAGTAATTTGTTCACCCATCGTATTATTTTCTATCTTGAGAGAAGCCTCTAGTGAAACCTATGGCCGCCGGGCCTATTTTCGATCGTATAATCTTCTATTTTCCATCATATAAGTTTTCGATCTACAATTTTAGTTTCCGATTTACTTTGTTTGCAATCTTTTACTTTCCATTCCATAAACCAAAAATACCAGAAATATTACTTTACCGTTTATCCATCTATGTCAAATCTCACTTTGCAAATAACCGTGAAGGGATTGACAACCCCTTTGTCGCATTGGGTGCAAGTTGGTGTTTGTTTGTGCAGGTATTCGGTGGCTTGTTGCGTTGTTTCCTACTGGATTGATACCTTTGTTTTTAAAACTGAAGAAAATACTTACTCTACTTTGTTGCATCGCCATTTTCTCTTTAAGGGAAAAACCAACGCAAGCTCAAGTGGTAGCAACAGACTGGTTGTGTTGTTCTTCATGGTGGCAATGATGTTGGCGGGGACAAACTTCACGACAAGCTTTGCATGTCTTATGGAAGACGACCGTGTGTAGCACCATGAGCAGCATAGACTTGGTGGAGAAAGTGTTGTGTAAGAGGAAGCTGTGGAATATGCATTTCCGTGCGTCAGGAAGGCGGGGACGCGGTGCTAGCAACAGTTTGAGGGAGTGAATACATAGTCACCCTCTAGTACGATCCGCGGCAGCTAGGGAGCCGCCCATTCTTTTATCTTTTGCACATTACAAAAAGTTACGATCATTTTGCACAATAAAATAAAATAGAATGAAGTAATGACCAAATTTATTTATTTATTTTACAGAGTTTAATACTACTACTGTTGCTTGCCTATTTACAGCGTTTTGGTAAATGAGTGCAATTAAAGCATGATTCTACCATAAATAATAGCTAGAGAAAGCATGAATTTCACCATGTGATAATGGCATATTATGGCAGTACATTAATTTGGATTTGATCTTGCTCAGATGGCATCCTTGCATAGCACTCGAAAAGAAAAGAGAAAGCTAACACAAATTGCTTTGTTTGGTGTCGTTGTACCCTCTTGCTCCCACTCCATGGCCTATGAAAACCATGCGAATTAGACAACCATCTACCCCACGCACACTCGAATAGTCGATCATCTCGGGAGATGGGCACTATTACTGCTGCTGGATTCCACGTTTTATTTCTCATTCCCATAATTGCATTGCACGCCCATGCATCATCTCAGGAGGCCCATCTCACAGAATTCCTCTTATCTAGAAAATCCAGAAGTAGCAGCGGCAGCACAATTAGTGATTCTATTTTCCATGGCGGATTTGTTCCCGTAATCACCAACAGCTTCCGAGAACAGATGAGTAACCCAACTCCGACCACCGCGCTCTAAAGGTGGCACACAAGATCCCGGCGCTGCCAGGGCAGCCGGAGGGCGTCGACTGGTACATCACCGTCGACGGCCACAACGGCCGTGCCCTCTTCTACTACTTTGTGGAAGCGCCTGGCGACAAGGCGGCAAAGCCACTCCTCCTCTGGCTCAATGGAGGTGAGTAGTAGCTCGTACCGTTGTGAATTGTTGAACAATATGTTTGGTAAATTTGCCAAAAATTCATTTGCAAAACTTTTTTTAAAACAATATATGTAAAAAAATCACAATGGATTGATGTGGAGCATGCATGCAGGGCCTGGATGCTCGTCGCTGGGCTTCGGAGCGATGCGAGAATTGGGTCTTTCCGGTGTGAACAGAGACAACCAAACCCTCACTAGGAACAAGCATGCCTGGAACAACGGTCAGGGTCCTTTCGTTTTTACCGCACATTAGCTTTGCCTTACCAAACTTTGATCCAACTTATTTTACAGGTTTTTTTATTAACATCTACGATATCACATCAATAGTATTAGATTCATCACCGTATCTATTTTATATTGTTATTTTATAAATGTTTGTGTTGTTCTCTATAAATTTGGCCAGAGTTTGTAAATATACCTTATGTACCTAGCACCACCAAAACTTGCAGAGGCAAACGTCATCTTCCTAGAATCACCCGCCGGCGTGGGATTCTCCTACTCCAATACGTCTTCTGATTACGACAGGATGGGGGATCCACTAACAGCCCAGGACACCTACACCTCTCTCGTCAATTGGCTTGAAAGGTTCCCCGAGTACAAGGCGCGCGCCCTCTACATCTCGGGGGAGAGCTACGCTGACCATTACGTGCCCTGGCTCGCCGCCACCATCTTAGCCCACAACAACAACACGGGCGTCATGCTAAATCTCAAGGGCATCTTGGTCGGCAACCCGTTGCTGGACGTTGCGAAGAACAAGAGAGGGCGCTACGAGTACCTATGGAACCATGGGGTGATCTCCGGCGAGGTCTGGGCCGATATCTCCAGCCACTGCAGCTTCAACGGCTCCTCCTATGGTGGCATGTGCGATGAAGCTATTAGTAAATCCAACTATACGCATAGGGACCTCGACATATACAACATATACGCTCCCATCTGCATCACCAGCGACAACGGCTCCTACTACTCTAGCAGCCAAGTACGTACAAATATATATCTAAGATTCTGTTCGCCACCGAGTTTCATATCAAGCATGAGGCTGAGATGAGGCTCAAAGAGTTACTCCGTGAAGAAGAATTAAAGTGGGCACTGCGGGCAAAGGTGAGAAAAGTTGTCCAGGGGGATGCGAACACTCAGTTCTTCCACATGATAGCCAATGGCAAGCACCGGAAGAAGAGAATCTTCCAGCTAGAACAAGATGAGGGTACAATAGTTGGCCAGGACAACCTGAAGCTCTACATTACTGAGTACTACAAACGTTTGTTCGGACCACCAGAGGAGAACTGTGTGTCCCTGGATGAGTCTAGGGTTCACGATATCCCTCAACTTACTGCTGTGGAGAACGATGTATTAACTACCCCTTTCTCGGAAAAGGAGGTTTTTGAGGCTATTTCCAAGATGAAGTGTAACAAGGTACCGGGGCCGGACGGTTTCCCGGCTGAGTTTTACAAGAAGTGTTGGCATATTATCAAAGGGGACCTGATGCCGATGTTCCATGATTTGTTCTCGGGACATTTGCAGCTTTTCCAACTTAATTTTGGAACGATAACTTTGTTGCCTAAGAAAACAGATGCCGTGAGAATTGAGCAATTTCGGCCTATCTGCCTTCTGAATGTCAGTTTCAAAATCTTTACCAAGGTTGGGACGATCAGGCTCACACAGATTGCGCACGCAGTAGTACAACCTTCTCAAACGGCTTTCATGCCGGATAGGAACATCCTTGAAGGGGTTGTGGTCCTTTATGAAACGCTTCATGAAATTCATACGAAAAAACTAGATGGTGTTATTTTCAAAATGGATTTCGAGAAGGCTTATGATAAAGTCAAATGGCCGTTCCTCCAGCAGGCTTTACGAATGAAGGGCTTTGATGAGATCTGGCGACATCAGGTGGAAACATTCACGCAAAAAGGTAGTGTTGGCATTAAAGTTAATGACGACATAGGTCATTACTTCCAAACGCACATGGGTTTGAGACAGGGTGACCCTATGTCGCCTATTCTGTTCAATATTGTGGTTGATATGTTAGCGATCCTGATTGGGAGGGCCAAGGAGGCCGGTCAGGTGGAGGGATTGGTGCCTCATATGGTTGATGGTGGCCTGTCCATCCTGCAATACGCTGATGATACAATCATTTTCATGGAACACGATTTGGCAAAAGCGAGGAACATGAAGTTAGTGTTATGCCTTTTTGAACAATTGTCGGGGCTGAAGATTAATTTCCATAAAAGCGAGTTGTTCTGCTTTGGTAGAGCCAAAGACGAACAAGAAGCATATATACAATTGTTTGGTTGTGAAGTTGGGGCTCTACCTTTCACGTATCTTGGTATTCCCATACACCATCGTAAGCTAACAAATGGTGAGTGGAAGTACATCGAGGATCGGTTTGAGAAGAAACTAAGTTGCTGGAAAGGAAAACTCATGTCTTATGGAGGCCGGTTGATTCTGATTAACTCGGTGCTCACGAGTTTACCTATGTTTCTCTTATCTTTCTTCGAGGTCCCAGTTGGGGTTAGGAAAAGGCTAGACTTCTGTCGTTCTCGCTTTTTTTGGCAGAGTGATGAGTCTAAGAGGAAGTACAGATTGGCCAAATGGGATATTATTTGTAGACCAAAGGACCAAGGGGGACTTGGTATTGAAAATCTTGAAGTCAAGAACAGATGCCTGCTTAGTAAGTGGCTCTTTAAGTTGTCTTCTGAGACAGAGGCAACTTGGGCGCAGATTCTACGTAGTAAATATCTGCACTCAAAGACTTTATCCCAGGTCACTATGAGATCTACAGATTCGCCGTTCTGGAAAGGGCTTATGAGGGTTAAAGCAGCTTTCTTTAACAGAACGAGATGTATTGTCGGTAATGGTGATGATACGCGATTCTGGGAGGATACGTGGCTGGGTGACGCGCCTTTGGCTACACAATATCCGACACTATATCGTATTGTTCAGCGTAGGGACGCTCTCGTTGCCACGGTGATGCATTCTATCCCTCTAAACATTCAGTTTAGGAGGGTGCTTGTCGGGCCTCGATGGGAAGCATGGCTTCACTTGGTCCGTAGGCTGATGGAAGTTCAGCTAAATCCTCAGCCCGACCAGTTATGTTGGAAGCTAACTAGAACTGGGGTGTTCATGGTTAAATCGATGTACATTGATATCATTAATTCTACTGTGGTACCTACTTCCAAAGAGGTCTGGAAAGTTAAGGTACCTTTGAAGATTAAAGTGTTTATGTGGTTTGTGCATAAACAAGTTATTCTTACAAAGGACAATCTAGTTAAGCGCAACTGAACAGGATCTACTAGGTGTAGTTTCTGTGATCGGGATGAGACTATCAAGCATTTATTTTTCGACTGTCCGTTGGCACGAGGGTTGTGGCGCTCCGTGCAAATTGCCTTTAATATTACTCCTCCGAGATCGGTCAACACATTATTTGGGGCGTGGCTTGTTGGGATTGAGTCCGAAACAGCCAGACACATTCGTGTAGGAGTATGTGCGTTATTATGGGCAATTTGGAATTGCAGAAATGATTTGGTTTTTAACAGAACAATAAATACTCATTTTTTGCAGGTGTTATTCCGAGCTACAGCACTGATCCGTACGTGGTCCTTACTCACGCCGACGGAGGCCAGGGAGCGTTTGATTACTGGATCTGTCCGGTGGGAGACGGTAGCGCGGGATATCTTCAACCGGTTTGGATGGCGATCATGTAATAGGATAGGCATTTAGTTTACCTATCTGTTTTTATGCCTGCCGGTTGTGGCTTTTGTGGTTTCTGCTTTGCAGTTGACGCTCTATGTGAGCTAGCTGCTGCTTTTGTTCCATTACTGTAAGACCTTGTTGAGACCTTGTTTACTTTTTTAATAATAGAGGCCGTATGCATCGATCTGATGCAGAGGCCGGGGAATCACCCCTTTTCGAAAAAAAAACGTACAAATATATTAAAAAATAGACATATTCTGATAGATCGAGCTGCATTGTAGCAAGTGTTCTGAAATGTCTCCTGGGTTTTTTTTCTTTCAGTTACCTCGGTACGATCCGTACGGTGAAGTGACTACCTTTGCCTACCTGAATCCTCCCGCCGTGCAGAGGGCTCTGCACGCCAGAGAAACGAAATGGCGTGGCTGCAATAGGTACGAACACCTGAGATCGTTTATGTGGTTTGTGCATAAACAAGTCATTTTGACTAAGAATAACCTGGCAAAACGCAACTGGGTGGGCTCTTCTAGGTGTAGCTTTTGCGATCATAACGAAAACATCAATCGCCTCTTTCTCGATTGTCCGTTGGCTAAGATTCTGTGGCGGTCGATTCATATTGCGTTTAATATTAATCAGCCCACCTCTATCAACATGTTATTTGGAACGTGGCTTGATGGGGTTGATTCCGATACTGCAAGACACATTCGTGTTGGCGTTTGTGCTTTATTTTGGGCAGTATGGAACAGCAGAAATGATTTAGTCTTTAACAGATCAACAAACATTCACTTTTTGCAGGTTATCTTCAGGACCACGGCGTTCATCCGTATGTGGTCGCTACTCACTCCGACGGTGGCCAGGGAGCGTTTGGTTACTGCGTCTACCCGATGGGAGATGGTAGCTTGGGATATTTTCAACCAGTTTGGATGGCGGTCATGTAATAGGATAGGCATGTAGTGCTCCTATTGTATTTGCCAGCCGGTTGTGGCTTTGGGTTTTAGCTCTTTTGAGCTTTTGTTTATTTTTGCACCACGCTACTTGGCGACTTTGTTACTGGATAATCTTTTTAATAATATGAGCCGTATGCATCTTTCTAATGCAGAGGCTGGGGTAAACCCCCTTTTCGAAGAAAAAAAACGAACACCTGAGATCAACCTGATGAAATGAGCTATATATACGTGTACACATATGTATAATATGATCTTGTTCGATTCTTGTTGCTGCGGAATCTTTATAGGTTTCAAGGACTCACTAGATATACGTGTACACATATGTATAATATGATCTTGTTCAATTTCTTGCTGGTGCAGAATCTTTATAGGTTTCAAGGACTCGCCAGATACCATGGTACCAACCTTGAAATGGCTAATCGACCACGGCTTGCCCATATGGCTGTTCAGGTAATCCAATACATTCTTCAAAGAAAAAATGACGAACATGCGCGCGCCTTGTCGATACTGAAACTGACGAAATGATTTTCAGCGGGAATTTTGACTCTATTTGCCCCTTCACCGGCACGAGGTACACGGTTCGCGACCTCAACCTGTCTGTCACCGAGCCATGGCGTCCATGGATGACCGGCCACGAGGTAGGAGGCTATGTCCAGCAGTACGCCAGAGGGTTCACCTTCGCCACCGTGAGAGGAGCCAGGCACATGGTCCCTGCCTTCCAACCCGAGAGAGCGCTCATACTGCTCCAGTCCTTTCTCAAAGGGATCCTACCGCCTTACAAGAAGGCGTAGTTTTTGTTCTCTGCCTTTGATGTTGTAATCTGATGTCTCATAGCCAAGTTTCATATATCGTGAGAGCACATATTTCATCTAATGATGATTTTTATTCTGCTTTCGGTCTCTGCACCGACTACAAGTTTGATTATGTGATCTTGCTAAGTGGTGCACACCTGTGAAACCCAATAAATTTATTGGAAGAGCCCCAATAAGCCCTTACAAGGAGAGGTTTTTTTGGAAGCTGCTGAAAATGCTTAAACTATAACATAGGAACAAATTAGTGGTTATGACATGGTGATAACCTAGTAAACAAGTGGTTATAAGCCTATAACATGTTTATTAGTGTAAAAAGTTAAAGCACGTCAACATGAGATCTAATTTCATAGGTTAGTCGTAACAAAGCGGATGTTGGAACTGACACAGCTGGAGAGAAAAAAGTTAATGAAAATTCAAAACAAAAAAAGATTCTCAGTGCTAACACGCTTTCATAGATTGATATCTTTGGTTGTATGCATTTATACCTATACCAATATAAAAAGACCCAAAGGGGCCGATCCAATTAATCTCGACCATTAAATCATGTCAATCTAACGATCTAGATTGTTTCAATGTCGAGCGCTCAACACGTTTAGCGTGCAGTTAATTTCATGCCAAAAATAGTGTTAATCACATAAAACATAAAATAATATCCTACTTAATATCCGCATGCACTTTATATACTTCCAAATTAACGTGCATTACACGTACACATTGACGAGTGTGAGAGAAGGAGAAGGGATGGTGCAGCATTGGCAAGACTATAATAATGTTGCGCCGCACAAATAGTTTTATCATTTTTATAGATGTTTGATACTACTAGCTTGATGTATTTATAGTTTTTTGGTATATAATAAATGTAATTAAAGCATGAAATTTCTGTTAAATATACACGAAAAAAAATATCCATCCAATCTATAGTTATAAAACATAGTATCATGGTAGATCTGGATTTGATATTGTGCAGATGATATGGAGTATTGGTCATAAATACATATATACACTCCCAAAAAATATAGCACAACCTCCACGCCTCCATGGCCTATAAAAAAACCCCACGATTCCACCATCATCGATCTCACTCACACACGATATATGGGGAAGTTTACTGCTGCTGCTGCAGCAGCATTGCACCTTTTGCTTTTTATTCCCACTTTGGCATTGCACGCCCGTGCATCTCAGGAGGCCCATCTCACCAAATTCCTTTTATCTAGAAGAACAAGCACCACCACCACCACCACTAGTGATCCTAATTTATATGACAAGTCAGTTCTCGGCAGCCTCCGAACAGATGAGTACCCCGCCTCCGACCACGGTGCTCTGAAGGCGGCCGACAAGATCCCGGCGCTGCCTGGGCAGCCAGAGGATGTCGACTTCGACCAGTACAATGGGTACGTGACCGTCGACAACCACAATGGCCGCGCTCTCTTCTACTACTTCGATGACGCGCCCGGCGATATGACGGCGAAACCACTCCTCCTCTGGCTCAACGGAGGTAAGAAAGACACTACAGCTAGCTAGTGTGAGTTATGTTGCACCGTGAAAGTACACTTGCAACATGAGAAGGCTTTGATGTGGAGCAGGGCATGGATGCTCGTCGCTCGGCCATGGAGCAATGCGAGAATTGGGTCCTTTCCGTGCAAACAGGGACGGCAAAACCCTCACGAGGAACAAGCATGCCTGGAACAACGGTAACCATCCATTCTACTTTTGAAATGTCACTGCCTCCAATACATTAGATCTAATCAATATTATTAGACTCATCATTGAATATACTTTATATTTGTTATTTTAAATGTTCGTGTTGTTTTCTATAAATATGGTCAAACTCTGTAAATGCATATATTAAAACCTTGTACCTTGCACCACCAAAACTTGCAGTGGCCAACGTCATCTTCCTGGAATCACCCGCCGGCGTGGGATTCTCCTACTCAAACACGTCTTCCGACTACGACAAGATGGGGGATCCAATGGCTGCCCAGGATGCCTACGTCTTCCTCGTCAGCTGGCTCGACAGGTTCCCCGAGTACAAGGCGCGCCCCTTGTACATCACCGGGGAGAGCTACGCCGGTCACTACATCCCCCAACTCGCCGCCACCATCTTAGAACACAACAGCAACAACAAGACCATTAACCTCAAGGGTATCATGGTCGGTAACCCTTACCTCGACAGGAAGAAAAACCTCATAGGGCACTACGAGTACCTGTGGAGCCATGGTGCCATCTCCGACAAGGTCTGGGCCGACATCGCTGGCGGCTGCAGCATCAACGACTCCTCCATCAGCACGAGGTGCTACCACGCCATTACCGAATGTCAGGACGGCATCCTGGATCATGATGACATATACGCTCCCACATGCATCATGGACGCCAACGGCTCCTACTACTCCAGCACTTACGTACGTAACAAAAAAAATAAACATAGTCTGCACAAGTTTTATTGAGTTTTTCTTCATTTTTTTGAACACAGTATAATCGCGGATGCTCATATAAACTCACCCTTATGAACGCACGCACGTACATCCTTTTCAGTTGCCCGGGTATGATCCATGCAGCTATGTGCCTACCAAGGCATACCTCAACAGTCCTCAAGTTCATAAGGCTCTCCATGCCAGAGAAACGAAATGGCTTGATTGCAGGTTAGCTAGTGTTGAAGATAGCTTTTTTGATGAGCTACTTGCCTACCTAGTACTTCAATTTGCCTTTCTTTCATTCCTCAACTGGTCTGATTAACCCTGTGTTGTGGAGATCCTTTGAGGACTTCAAGGACTCACCGGATACCACGGTGCCAACCTTGAAACGGCCAATCGACCACGGCCTGCCCATATGGCTCTTCAGGTAGGTAGTCCATCTTCGTCACGGCAGACCATCAGACAAATTTTGATGCATATGAGCTTGGGGATACTTTGGTTCTTGTTGATGCTGAAACTGACGAATTGATTTTCAGTGGGGATTTCGACTCCGTTTGCTCCTTCACCGGCACCAAGTACACGATCCGCGACCTCAACCTCTCCGTCACCGAGCCGTTGCGTCCATGGACAGCCGACCACGACGTAGGGGGCTATGTCCAGCAGTACGCCAGAGGGTTCACCTTCGCCACCGTGAGAGGAGCCAGGCACATGGTCCCTGCCTTCCAACCCGAGAGAGCGATGATACTGCTCTAGTCCTTTCTCACAGGGATCCTCCCTCCATTCAACAAGGAGTACTAGCTAGTCTTTCTGTTTATGTTTTTTGTTTCTGTTGTACTCCCTCCATTCCAAAATACTTATCGTGGTTTAGCTCAAATTTGAACTAAAACCACGACAAGTACTGTTGTACTGTAGCTAGCAGTGATCTATCCAAAATTCAGACCTCCAGACATTTCTATTTGTCCCTTCCGGCTTCATCGTGTCCCTTTCAAGTTTAAACAGGGACAGAACAGCAAATGCACGTATATATTTCTTTTTTCTTTTTGGTAATAATTGTGTTGAAGCTCTGAAAGAATTTCTCATTTGTCCCTTCCGACTTCATCGTTTTAATTTCGAGTTTAAACAGGGACAAAACAGCAAATGCACATATATATTTCTTTGTTTTTGCTAATAACTGTGTTGAAGCTCTGAAAGAATTTCTGATTTGTCCCTTCCGACTTCATCGTTTTCATTTCAAGTTTAAATAGGGACAAAACAGCAAATGCACATATATATTTCTTTTTTTTGGTAATAACTGTATTTAAGCTCTGAAAGAATATCCCACAAAAAAAAAGCTCTGAAAGAATGGTTTCTGTTGCAATTTTTGTAAGATTCCATCACCTCTTTTCAGTCAGTATTCACCCGTTCCGGTACAAGGGGCTTGCTTATACATGAATGAATGAATTACAAACAATCACACACTACACCACCCAATCCAAACTCTAGTCTGTATGCTGATCTTTCTCATGCTCGCCTCCAAAAAACTGCATCAATGAGACCCTGTCGACGACGAAGCTCCCAACGATTCAACAGGCCCTTCCGGGCTGGCTGATATCCGGCTATGCGCAGGTGAGGGCCGGCGAGGTTTTGTCAGCTCCAAGATGTGACGGTTCTTTCTTTTTCTAGGACATGAAACCAGATGAACTCCTGCGTACATCGGCCTTGGCCACAGGGACATACACAACATCGACTAGCGAGCTGCGGGTTCGCCCGTAGAAAGTGTAAACGAGAACACCTATCAGCAGCCATATGCCGACTCTCAGCCATGCATCTCCGCTGAAAAATGCAATGAAAATGATTGTTCTTTCTGGATAAATCACGGAAAAAGGGGAGCGGAATAAGCATCTAAAGTTAGATGTGCACTCACCCAAGGTTTATCAACAGATACGTATTTATGAGGATGCACACGACAGGTAGAAACGGAACGAAGGGGCACATGAATCCTGCAAGCAAAGACAGATTTCGGACTAAAGAAACTTGCATCCTCTTCAACTTAAAGAAGAATAAAAAAAGGACAAGCAGTTTAATGTACCTCCGGAATGACCAAAAGAGTGCCTGCCATCATCTTGGTCAATGCAGCAGAGTACAACAAGACCAGGTATAAGGAGCACACCACCAACAATGCAACCAATGCAAAGCGGTAGGCTGACAATAAGACACAAACATATATTTGTTAGACTTTCTGGTGACTTGTAATAAACGGTACAATTATAGATGCTGCTGCATTCATCTATGGCGCAGAGGCTGTGGGAAATAAAGCTTCCATTTTCTTAAAAAAAACAATGAGGCATATGTATATCTGTTTCCCTACTACGAGTACATGCATACTTACAAAGGTAGCCATGTGGCAGAAGCTGAAGCCGTGAGGACCAGAACTCCTAGACAAACAGACCCTATGCTGAAAGCAGCTATCTTTCGACGCTTCATCTCGTCCATCGTGCCTAATAGTATATGTCATAAGGAAAGGCCATTCATCTTGGTTAGCTTCCGTTATAAAAAGCACACTATTTGTGGGGAAAATGGAACGACTAGTTTAAATCTGAAAGCAACTGTGTGCACGTTACCTTTGTGTTGCTTCTTCTCGAGAAGAGGGTCCTTCATTGGTTCTTTCACAATCAAATCCTTTATTTGAGATGTGTCGCAGATCTCATCTCCAAGTGGATCCCTACCCTTTTCCTCATCGTATTCTTGGCTCAAACCCATTGATTCTCGTCGAGATGATGACAGAGGGACCACCTCCTCTGGAGGAACATATCTGAGTATCAAGATCGATACTGCCACTATGGTGAACGCGAGGAGTGTGCCTACACTGACCTGAAACCATCAAGCGTTTAAATTTCACTATGGTGAGCGCTGTTAACTACTTTTGGTGTGTGGAAGGCCATCAAATCAAAGTATGCAAATGACAACGGCTTGATGTTTTCTTACCATTCCTGCCAACTGAGAAACATCCATGAAAAAGGCCAGAGCAGCAGCACAGATACCAGCCACAATTGTGCCCTTGACAGGTACTTGTGTGTGCTTGTTCACATCGGAGAAGAAAGGTGGCAGCAGTCCATCTCTTGCCATGGTCATCAGTATTCTAGGCTGTGAGGATGAAAAACTCAAGTAGTTTAGCTACTATTTTGTTAGTCACTCAGCTTCGCCTAGCTACAAGACTAGGTTCACCTACGCACTGCAGAAAAGTAGCCGCCCCTAGTATGGAAATTCTACTGGTATTATCACAAGTTTGAGTCACACATCAAGTGATGTGTTTGTATACCTGTGGAAGAAGTGAGCCCATCAAGGTTGAACACAGTGCAAGAACAGCACCAGTTGTCACAACATACCTAAAATAGTGAATAATTCAGTCAGAAGCACGCCAGATGAATATTATAGCCAACAGCATAAACAAAAGGAGAATTGAGTCCTTACATTGCCCACTGCATTCCATGTTTTGCAAAGGCGGATGAAATAGGTGTATCTGGGTCCATAGCAAAATACGGTACAATCCCAACAATAACAACAGCGACCATCATGTACAACAAACAGCAAATAGACAATGCTGCTCCTATTCCCAGAGGTAGATCTCGTTGTGGGTTCTTCACCTGTCGATCAAAGTAAAAGCAACAATAACAACAAAAGTCAATATTATATCTCCTTAACGGAAGTGCACAAAGTCATCGAGTAGGACCTTCCTTACCTCCTCGGCAGTACTCGCTACTGTGTCAAAGCCTATGTATGCAAAGAAAACAGTTGCTGATCCAGCAAGCACTCCATTTACTCCGTATGGAAAATACCTGAAAAGCTTAGCTGTGTAATTCCACTACCAATCCCTCTGCAGTATGCTAAATACCAACTGATTTCAGGGTACATACCCGTCAGTAACCTTATAGCCCTCCCATCCAATCTGGAAGCCAATATAACAGCCAGCTATGATCACAAATAGCATCACACAAGCATTCATAATCGTCACAACTGCTTGTACAAATGAGCTCTGCAAGAAATTCAAATAGAATATCATTGATGGTCCTATATTTGGGGAAATGAGCAATCTTATAACCTGAGCAAAGTAGCAACCTCTTTTATCCCTAGGCATAATAAAGCAGTGACAGCAAGAACAAGAGCAGCAGCACAGGGATCAACAATAACGTCAAACCATGGAAGTTGATGCCGTGCTAATATCCATGGCAAGCTATCTGGTCCTCCAAAAAACAAGGCCTGAAAAGACAAATGGAAGTTCCTAAAATAAGGAATATAGCCAGAGCGGTAGTTCAAGCCTTGACCAAACATCTGCAGAAAGAGATGACACTCACTAAATTGGGGGATATGCCACGGGCAACAGCGGATCCGCCAAGAGTATATTCCAGCACTAAAGACCAGCCAATCAGCCAGGCAACACTAGATAAGTACAACATGTGAACCATGTTAGATCATTCTGGCCTTTATAAGATCCTAAATGTAACACAATAACAGAATTCACCATGGTATAGAATGCAATCTATGCCATGGGGCCAGTAATTTTTACCCTTCGCCGATGCAGATATATGAATAATGATAAGCGCTTCCAGCAGAGGGGCAACGGCTAGCAAGCTCGGCATAACAGAATGCTGAAAGTGCAGCAGCTATTCCAGCTATCAGGAATGAAACTGCCAATGCTGGACCAGCATGCTCCCTGGCAACTGTTCCCACAAGAACATATACTCCAGCTCCAATTGTCGAACCAACCCCTGGTAGACAATGCAAGGGTTCATCAGCAACCTTCAATATATCATAAACAATCCACACAAGCACTCCAGTGGCCAACCAACAAGGATGAGTATACCGCACAAGATCATGACAATATCAATGGTTGCAGTATGATGATGACCACCTTCCAGTGGGCAACCAACAAGGACCTCCCTTTGTTTCTGAATCTTTGTTGATTTCAGCACTAGTTAACAGGTCGAAACAAAACAACTGCCAAAAATAGAACTTGTGCCAAACAGGAGCAAGTCCACTCATCTGAATGCCTTTCACAACTAATATAAGCCTCCAGTTTTCTCTTCTTCTAATAAAAATACTAATATAAGCATAATGTAAAAACTGATTTATTTTATTTACTGTATTTGCTTACAGAGAGAAAAACAGAGTACCATGGCAAAATTCTTCCCTTGTATTTTTGTTAGTACTATTTCAGAAGAAAGAACAAGTCACAGTTCACCACTTAAACTCTCTAGTTTTTAGAAAAGATCAGTTCTAGGTAAACAATTTAATAAAAATGTACATAAGCACATTAATCAAAATACAAAAGCAAATCCTCCAAATCAATCTAGCGGCTCCATGGAGATTGATCCGAGACCCGTGAATCTACTGAACAGAGCAGTTTCCACCACGAAACCTGCAGTGTCACCACAGTCCCCAAGTCCCCAAACCACAAAAAAGGCCTCGCTTTTTTCCATTGGAAAAATACACTACGGAAAAGAGCAGAAAAAGCGGACGGGAGGGGAGAGGAGGACGTCGCCTCACCGATCGCGACGAGCTCGAGGATGTTGAGCTCCTTGGCGAGCTGCTGGCCCCCGGCGCGGACCCTGTCGGAGTCGACCGGCTTCCGCCGCATCAGGCTCCGGAACGCCCCGCCGCCGCCGCCGCCAATCTGCAATGCCATCGGGAGGGGGGGATTGGCGGTGGCGAGAGCCAAGCAATCTCGATCAGAGGGCGGATAAGGGCATCGGGTTGCGGCGGTTTACGCGGGGATTGGGCGGCGAGGGGGGCGAGAAAGCGACGGAAGTGGAGATGGAGGCGGCCTCGCTCTCCCTCTCTCTCTCTCTCTCTCGTGTTGTTTTCTCTCTCGGAATATGCAGAGTCAAAGGAGGATTCAGATTCGGTTGCCGCCCTGGATTCTATTATTATGGAATACAATTCGGGATTGCTAAATATCATGGCAGTACAACGAATATCAGAAATTATAAGAATTACATTCAGATCCATAGACCATCTAGTGACGACTACAAGCACTGAAGTGAGCCGAAGGCGCGCCGCCGTCATCGCCCCTCCATGATTAAGTCCCGGTGGGGTGAGATCTAGCCACACCCCAATTTTCAATTACAAGATTACGATAGTATATTACTTTCTTTTGTGAGCACTTATAAATCTCTCTCTCCCCCCCTCTTGCGGGAAGAGTACATACAAATTTTTAAAGGACTCTAATATCTGGCAGCCAGTCCCCATAGAGGAGGGCCGACCAACAACCGTTCACCAGGGGAGCAGCGCCCAATAAATGTTTCGCCTCGCTCGATTTTTCATCGGGGGAGGGCCAGGGCGAACCTCATTGGTCAGAAGGCCTAGTTTACTGTTTTCCCAAATGCCATTAACAGAAAAAAAAATTTTTTAATAAAAACAGAGAAAACATAAATGATTATAATTGTCATGAACAAAAAAACATATTTTCTTATGAAAAATAGAGAAAACATAACTATATATAGTACCATGGTATGAAAATATAAAATATGGCATGCTACTTTTTAAAATTGTCATTTCTTTAAATTATACTTTTATAAATGGTATGATTAAAACAATGTGCCATGTGATCTGAAAAATAAATTTATGGATGTGCCAAAAAAAAAGCCATGTTTTGGAGAAGAATGAAAAACACAATGTCATGTCGTAATGCTTTTTATTATTGGATCCATTGTGCAAAAAATCTTAAAAATGTGTGTCATTCAAACAAATAAAATTACCATGCTTATAATAATGAAATTGTCATCCTGATAATAATAAAAATGACATGCCAATAATAAAATTGTCGTCCTATTAATAATAAAAATGCCATCCTCCTTAAAATAAAAACGACATGTTACTAATAACAAAAATGACATGCTCTTAATCATAAAACGGTCACCATATCAATAATAAAATTGCCACGCTATCTCTATCTCTACTACTTAAAAAGAACGTAAGGTTCTTATTTCATCTCTCGTTCGTCTAACCTTCCTTATATATGTCTCACTCTTTCCTTCTCCTCTTTGATTTTTTCTCTCATCTCTGATTTCTCTCCTATTCATTCTCCCTAAAATATAATCAATTTTCTCATGTTTTATTAACTTACCCAAAAAAAAGGCACATTTTGTCTGGTGAGTAATTAAATTTTTACCAAATAAGTGCTTAACAATAAAATGGCAGGTAAATCATGGCGAAAAACTTGCTAATATTTTAGCGCATCAATATAATAATAGACGCACAGTCACGAGCTAATCTAGTAGCCTCTACTACTTAAAATATACATAAGGTTCTCGTTTCACCTCTCTTTCGTCTAACCTTCTATATATGTCCCACTCTTTCCTTCTCCTCTTTGATTTTTTTCTCTCATCTCTGATTTTTCTCCCATCCATTCTACCTAAAATAGAATCAATTATCTCATGTTTTATTAACTTACCAAAAAAAGCATATTTTGTTTGGTAAGTAATTAAATTCTTACCAAATATGTGCTTAACAAAAAAAATGGCAAGTAAATCATGACGATTGCATACAAAAACTTGCTAAAATTTTAGCGCATCAATATAATAATAGACACGCGAGCTAATGTACTAGAATGCTTATATTCATGTTGCAACGCACGGGCAATTTTCTAGTTAATTATTAAAATGTCATGCTCTTAGTAATAAAACTAATATTTTCTTAATAAAAATATCATATTATGATAGCTGCAATTTGGCTTCCGGGCTCATCTGCTCCCGCCATGAACAGTAAAATCAAATAAAATACTAGAAATTTTCAAAATATTTTGATTTTATTTTCATGAAAGATACTTCGTTGCATGAGGTCCGTGCCAAATTTCAACTCATTTGGACTCTGAGTAGCTCTCAGTTAAAAAGACAAATATGGGCCTGTGAGACATTTTACTGTTTATGTACTATTTGGACCCATTGTTTTTTTGCTGAGAGCTACTCAAATGTCTGAATGAGTTGAAAACTGGTATGGACCTCATGCACTAAAAAATCTTCCATGCAAAAAAAATCAGATTTTTTAGAATTTTGTTAGTATTATTATTTGAATTTAATTTTCACCAGGTGCAGATAAGCCCGGGCATAGAAATGGATATTCGTCATATTATTAATTATTAATAATAAAATTTTCATGTGAGAAAGAACACAAATCTAAATTTTCCATGATTAAGTGATGAAATTTCCCAAAAGCTTCACATGGGGGGCATTAAAAATGGACCTAGAAAATGCCATGCTACCTAGAATAAAAATGCACATGGAAAGTTAAGAAAATTCCCCTCTAAGAAAATAGGGATTTTTATTCTTTCAAAAAGAAAAAAAAGGATTTTCATAATTTTTCAAATGAAAATTTAAATTTAAAGAATTTAGGTTCAAATACGTAAAACAAGTTTTTTTTGAAGTTAAATACATAAAACAAGTGAAAGTAGATGTTTCCACAAAAACTGTTTCAGCCCAAGTGGTAAAGCGTGTGCTCCTCCTGGCAGGATGTCTCGAGTTTGAATTCCCTGCCTGTACACCTCACATAAATTTTTAAACCCCTAAAAAAACATAAATTTCTAAATGAGTGTTCGCAGGAAACGGTTTACAGTGACCGACTCCAGTTGATCTACATGGCGTCGGCCCTGCGCCAAGATTCGCCTAGGGTTCGTCCCTTGGCGTACGTTCTCACAAAACCAATGCTCCCGGGAGAACTCTGAATTTGTGGGTTCTCGCTTATTGTGAGATAACTCTGAATTTCTTGGTGGCTGACGGTGCTTCATCTCACTCTTGACTGGCAATGTCTACCCATCGCAAGCTTGCTGATTGCACTTGTTGCATTGTGCACTAGCATTTACAGCAGATTCTCAGAATATAGTCTAAATGAGACTGAACCTCTCAACCCAGCCCAAGTACCCTGTTGAACTCAAAAAGATTGGACTGTCATGTTTTATCTTTTTAGTTCTATTTCTCTGACTACATAGGAAGAACAACTCGAACCTTTTTTTCATGGAAATTCAAAATTTCTTTCAAATCACCACAAAGGCAAGCAAGCTGTCCGTTGACGTTCGGCACAATTCCGAAAACAAGAACACCAATACAATCTAACTAAGCTGATGAGCCTAACATCTACGTCGCCAGCGATGCCATCCATCATACCGTCTCATCTCAGACCGGCGCCCAAACAGTCTTTGATTTGCATAACTTGACACAGTACATGCCTAGCTAATAATAGATAAAAGATCCTTGAAATGCTACTCTCACACACCTGAGAATGAAGCAGGAGATGTTCAACAAGACAATGGCTAGATCCCAACAGGATCAACTGCCCCTAATCCATCGAACGGCGCGGAACCGACACCGATCCACATCCCCTGATGCATCGACTAAAAACTAAAGATCCATGGATGGCAGACTGCCAGCTAAACCTAACATTAGTTGAATTGAGAAGGATGATGGTTAACCAACCAGCTACTAGCCTACAGTCGCCAAGCATTCTGCTGCAATGGCGAACCATGTGGAAACGACGAACTTCCACCCCCTACTGCTACCAAGTTTCCAACCCTACTTATACACATCGTCCGCAAAAGCAGCACGCCGAGCTCCCTACAGTTTTAGTCGGTGACGGTATCACATAAACCCGCTCAACAGACGAGAAGCTTTTCCGCTTTTCTCGGCTTCTTCGGAGGAGCTAGAGTAGCTCTCGACCGACTCGTCCTCGGACGCGTCGTCCCGCTCCACCCGCAACCGGTGAGCATTGTTAGCAGCCCATTCGGCGAACTCTGGGGTGGCTGTGTGTTCCATCAGTGCGTTTCTGGTCGATTCCTCGGTGAACTCCTCCCATTCTCTCTTTGAGTATTTCCGTGGTTCGATGTTGTGGAAGGTGGAATAGTAGTCTTCGTCTTGATTGGGTGCTACCCTCTTTCCCAGTGCTGAGGGGACCAGACCTGCAAAGCAACAACAAGAGTTGGCTAGTTATTATGTCAAATGCTTCAATGTGTCAAAGTTGATGGTTTTATAGGTCTTCCAGAGTTAAATATATGCCTAAAAGATCATTAGTTCGTAGTACCAAAGACAAGCAGAGAGCAGGGATGCAGATGGGTAGCCTGAAGGATACCCACCGAGGCTCCGACCATAACTAGTTCACTTGAATGAAGTAAAAATTACAAAATAACTAGCTAGGGCCAGAGGGCACCAACATCCATCAATTTGCATCCTTAAATATTTCGAGGTTACTTATGACTTATGGCAGTTTCCTATAAGTACAGTACACTGGACACAGAGTAGTACGCAGAACATGATACTGATTACTTTACCTCCATCGGCTAAATTGTTCCAACCATACTGTGTTGTTGTGGCTCTTCCAGTACCCGCCCCTGATGATGGACTTAAGAACTGGACCTGGCGAGTGTTGGGTGATACTTGAGTAAACCTTGGATGAGAAGGAACATTTAATTGTTTTCGCTTCCTGCAGCAGAATCAGCATATTCAGGGCTTCAACAGCAACAGTAAATTCACAACAGTAATTAACTCAAGGGACACTCACCGTGCTGTTGGCTTGTGAACTTTCTTTGCTGTCAGTACAGAGCAAATCCACCAGCTAGCAGCTAGAGCAGCCGATGCTAGAATAGGGTCCAGTGTGCTCTACAAGACAATGTCAAACATGAACTTCAAAAGACAATAAAATCTGATGTAGGCATTGACCAAGATTCAGAGTCCTCATAGATGCATGAGAAGAATACTTAGCGTTTGAAAAGAAGCCCACCTGCATGACAAAGAACATTGCAACAACACGCATAGCCCACTTCACAAACTGTGCTATCCCGGCATCAACACTGCCATCTTTTGAAATGATAAATCTCCTCACCATCCAATAGCCAAAACCAGCTCCAGTCAAGACAACTGCTACCAGCAGAAAGATTGACACCTGTAATTCATTTCAATATTTTTTGTTATTTGAAGACCTTAAAGATTACCCAAAGTAGTGGCAATAAGTATTATTACTAGACAAGACAAGATAATGTGAACGATTTCTGACAGGAACAATAATTGAGAAGTCAGAAGATTGCTAGCAAATGATATAATACCATGCAAAAGGGCGAACAAAAACTAGGCTAAATCATATCCGAGGAACTAGGCCAGTCCATCACAAATATGGACAACAAGGACAAAGCAATCCATTCACATGTCTTCCCCACACTCAACGGTACTTTCATAATTATGCATTTCTGTGATGACATTGAGCTAATTAATTCTTGATGTAACATGTGGCTTCTGGATGTGGCCTTTAGATATCATACCATGATTATCCTTTTCTATTAATAATATACTAAGAGCCTCTCATGCTGTTTGCTGGGTAAAAAGAAGTATTATTCGATCACCAATTCTATAGTTGATACTTGGATGGATGAATTACTTACAGGGTTGTGCATCTCCTCACTCAAGCCAAAGTTTTCCAGAACAGAAGCAACCATCGAGGAGAAGTAGTGTGCAGCGTAGGAGCCAACACCCAACTAAATATTGGAAAAGGAATGAACAGATATCAAGAATTAGAGAGAATGTATTCAGATAGGCATATTTATGGTGTAATAAAATGTTATAGCAGAACGCTGACGATATAGAAAACTTACCACAGATCCATAAATTGTAAGGTAAAATAAACCTTTCTTGCCCATTGGTAGCAGTTTCATCCCCTATAACAAGAACGAGGTCAGAACATTAAGTGAACCAAATCAACCAATTCTCCATCAGCAAATAAATAGAAACCTGATTGAGAATGACTGTTCTTTATCATAAATTGTAACCATGGCCACACTGATAACTTGGCATCATGTGCACAGAGCAAAAATTACGAAACTTGGGGGGTGTAGAGTTTTGATTACTGTAACATCAAATTAAATCAGTAACTAGTTATCTACAAGAGTAGAGAACAAACAAACAAACAAACAGGAACATAATAAAAAATTAACTCCCTCGTCAGAATGCTCATGATTCCCTAACCAGCAAAATCAGTACCAGTTACAAGAAAATATTCCGTGTTAAATGTACTAAAGTAAACACCAAACTTCGTTGTTGGTTGGTCAATCAGACCCTCGCACTGAAACACTAAAAAACATCAAATGGTTCAAACACTGATGACTCACAAGATGCTAGTCCATCTGTACACCACCTGATGCTAGACGTCGTTAAGGTATTATCCTACAAAGCTCGCTGTTTATGTCTAAATCACCAAGATGGACCTGACTTTCAAGTATTTGTACAAGAGAACTTCGGATACTACTACGGCATGGTTGATCAAGGGACTATTGAATTACCATAGTGCTATGTTGAATCTCCATCGAAATCAAGTTTACAGGGCATAAGTATCTTGCTTAATGAAGTGTACTCAAGTTTCTAGGTTTGCTAAAAAAATATCAGCATTAACACTTTGCATATAACTGCAAGAATCCTCATGGTGCCAAACTTTAAACTTGATTCATGGTGTACTCTACTTGAAACTAGCATAATATCAAAGCCTATTTAACCTGCATCCATGCAGCTTACATGAACTTAAGAATATGGAACATCAATCAACTAGATTAATAGAAAACACTCTTGAGAAAGCCTTGAAAAATAGGTCATCTTAACATAATGCATTAATTTCATTTCACTTCTTTTAACAATGAATCTTTATCAAGAGAATCATAAACAGGTATTTGACTAAAACAATACCTGGAAAAGGACAATCAGCACCACAAGCAGGATTCCAAGTGCCATAGAGCTGCTATAGTAAAAAGGTGCCCATTTGCTAACAATGGGTGAGAGGAATAGCAGGACAAACCCAATACCAAGGCAAGCTAAACGCCACTTCTGAAGCTCTGCAAATGTTGATTGCACGGAACAAGAATGAATCAGTATTTCAGAGGAAAGGGCGGATATATATGCTGTTAAATATGTGTGACTGGCGGAAACAAATTAGTTTCAGGAAAAGAAGTCCTTACCTTCCTGAATGGAGAGGCTGAAGACAGTAGATTTCTTATCAGCCAGTTTCACATCAACATATCTGCTGGCATACGGAGACTTCACAGCATTCCACGTGCCACCTTGCAGAGCTTGCCATTCACCCATCTCACATGGGCACAGACCCGTAGAAGCATTCCTGCAAATGAAAGTTGCTTCAATTTGCTGCATACTAGCAAAGATGCATATATTCTTTCTTTTTTTCAGACAATGCAAGACTTACCCATGAAAGCAAATCTGTATTTTCCAGTGGAATTTTTCTGGCATTGAATGAGAAACATTCATTCGAAGATGTATTTGATTTGCGTAGCTTTGAAACTGCCACCTTGGTATTCCAGAAATGCGGATTCGCTCACAAAAGATTCCACCCATGGATGAGGGAGCAAAGGTCACCTCCGGACTTTCCAAGCTGACATCTGCGGTAATGAATAATTAGGCCAGCATTGGTACACCTTAGCACACATAAATATGACAACGAGTAGGGTACCTCCAAAGGGCAGCAAGAACAATGCAGTTTACAACGGTGTGCAGTATTGCGACAAGAACGAAACGAACACTAGATCCCCGCACAATGGACCCTAGATCGTGAGTTCTGAGGGCAAATTGCTGAACATATTTACCCAAAAAGGTCACACAATACTGCAAACGAACTCACTAAAAAAATCCTATTCGGAAACGAAGCCCCAACCAACAGCTACGGCCTGGGGAGAGGGGACGCATCCCGAAGGCAGGCAGGACCGCGTAAAAACCCTAAACCCTAGGGGGAGGCCGTAATCGACCCCCGCGGGCGCGGGAGCGCGCAGGGGGAACCCAAATCCGAGCACAGAGAGCGGTCGCGGGGCGAGTTTCGGGGCGGGGGGCGCGAACCTTTGAGGGGGCGGCCGGACGCGGCGTCGGCGTCGGCGTCGTGGGCCTCGCCGGAGGAGAGGATGAGGAGGGCGGCGAGGGAGGTGAAGAGGAGGAGCGCCGGGACCGTGCGCGTGGGCGGCGACTGGGAGGAGGAGGAGGCGGTGGAGGGCGGGCGCGCGGAGCTCGCCGACGAGGAGCAGGCGGTGGCGGCCGGCGCCGGCGCGGCGGCTGCGGCGGGGGCCATCTCCCCCCGCGGCGGCGGCGGCGGCGGCGCTTCTCTTCCCTCGCGTTTAAGAAAGCCGCTTCATTTGTTGGGGGAAGCGTGGGTCTACCAACTTGCTTCTCCTCCGCTGGATTCATTACGAGCAGCCGAGTATATATAGTACATTAAAAAAGGAATTATAGTTTGACCGTTGCAAATAGACACAAAGATTTTAGGAAATGATTCCCTTCGACCGACCGATCTTGTACGAGCGTCCGCCGCCTCCAGGTCCGTTAGATGGGCTCTTAATCAGATGGTCGAGAGCCAACTCCTATGTGCCGTCTTCCTCAACCGATACATGCCCCTGAGCGGTTGGGCCCACCCATCGATCTCCGCCTCTCCCATAATCCAGTCTCACCCTCTCCCCCGAAATCCAACTCCTTCGTCTTCCCCCAAAATCCTCACTGGCCTGCCTGCTGCCTCCTCTCTCCCATTGCAGCAGTCGTCGCCAACTGAGCTCGTTGCTGCGGATCTGGGTCGTGCTATGTTTCGTTGCCCAAATCTTATGGTGAAAGTGCAACTAAGCTCCGGGTGGTTTGGGTAGTTAATAACAACATATATCTCATTGAACTAATATCCATTCAAGTTAAAGATTTCAGGAAGTTCAATGATTGGCATGCAAGGACTAGTGAATGATTGGCATGGCAAGGACTAGTGATTGTGGACCATCAAAATGCTAAGGGCATGGATTAGCAAAAACTCAAGACTCTACTTTTTTGGTTAAGTGATCCAAGATCACATTGAGTTAATAGAAAAGCCAATACTATTAAAAGGGGATGATGTGTTGTTTAACGATTTGTTTGCTCAAGTGCATAGTGACATTGCTCCAAAACCCTCAGCCACTTTCTCTATCCAAATCTGTGCAAAACCCTACATTCCAACTCGGTCCCACTGAAACATACCTATCAGGACCCACCGAGTTCATCTGGACACTGCCACAGCCAAACCCTAACAAATCGGGTCCACCAATATGGATCTCGATGTCACCGAGATTGCCTTGCCAACTCTCTATTGCCTATTGCAATTATTTCAGTCTTACCGAGTTTTGCAATCGGCGCCACCGATATGGCTTGCCAACTTTCTGCTGCCTATTGCATTTATTTCGGTTTTACCGAGATGATGCAATTGGTGCCACCAAAGTGAGGTTTTCCCCTACCATTGCACATCAGTTGCTCCGAGATGTTTCCGTTGGTCCCACCGAGATTCCTAAGGTTCATATCTTGTACACAGGTCGGTGCCATCGATAATTCTGGTCGGTGCCACCGAGTTGAGTCAAAAGTTGTAACGGTTGGATTTTGTGTGGAGACTATATATACCCTCCACCCTTTCTTACTTAGTAAGAGAGCCATCTGAACGTGTGATATGACTCCGTCGTATCTATAATTTTTGATTGTTCCATGCCAATATTATACAATTTTTACATACTTTTGGTAACAATTTATATAATTTATTGGACTAACCTATTGTTCCAATGCCCAATGTCAGTTCCTATTTGTTTGCATGTTTTTTGTTTCGCAGAATATCCATATCAAACGAAGTCCAAATGCAATAAAAATTTATGAAGAATTATTTTGGAATATATGTGAATTTTGGGAGGTGGAATCATTGCAAACGGGGCCCCACAGCCACCACAAGACACCTGGGCGCGCCAGGCAGCCCAGGCGAGTGGTGGTGGGTTGTGCCCTCCTCGTAAGTCGGTTGAAGCTCTACTTCGGGCGCAAGGAAGCTTATATCCGGAAAAAATCGTGTTAAAATCTTAGCGCAATTGGAGTTACGGATCTTCGGGAATATAAGAAACGATTTTCGGCCAGATCTGGGGAGCGCGAAACAGAAGAGAACAGAGAGGGAGATCCAATCTCAGAGGGGCTCCCTGATGACCCACAAGTATACGGGATCTATGGTAGTCCTTTCAATAAGTAAGAGTGTCGAACCCAACGAGGAGCAGAAGGAAATGATAAGCGGTTTTCAGCAAGGTATTCTCTGCAAGCACTGAAATTATAGGAAACATATAGTTTTGTGATAAGATAATTTGTAGCGGGTAACAAGTAACAAGAGTAAATAAAGTGCAGCAAGATGGCCCAATCCTTTTTGTAGCAAAGGACAAGTCTGGACAAACTCTTATATAGAGAAAAGCGCTCCCGAGGACACATGGGAATTATCGTCAAGCTAGTTTTCATCACATTCATATGATTCGTGTTCGGTACTTTGATAATTTGATATGTGGGTGGACCGGTGCTTAGGTGCTGTCCTTACTTGGACAAGCATCCCACTTATGATAACTTCTATTGCAAGCATCCGCAACTACAAAATAAGTATTAAGGTAAACCTAACCATAGCATGAAACATATGGATCCAAATCAGCCCCTTACGAAGCAACGCATAAATCAGGGTTTAAGCTTCTGTCACTCTAGCAACCCATCATCTACTTATTACTTTCCAATGCCTTCCTCTAGGCCCAAACAATGGTGAAGTGTCATGTAGTCGACATTCACATGACACCACTAGAGGAGAGACAACATACATCTCATCAAAATATCGAAGGAATACCAAATTCACATGACTACTAATAGCAAGACTTCTCCCATGTCCTCAGGAACAAACGTAACTACTCATAAAGCATATTCATGTTCATAATCAGAGGAGTATTAATATGCATATAGGATCTGAACATATGATATTCCACCAAATAAACCAACTAGCATCAACTACAAGGAGTAATCAACACTACTAGCAACCTACAGGTACCAATTTCAGACTTAGAGACAAGAATTGGATACAAGAGATGAACTAGGGTTTGAGAGGAGATGGTGCTGGTGAAGATGTTGATGGAGATTGGCCCCCTCCTGATGAGAGAAGCGTTGGTGATGACGATGGCGATGATTTCCCCCTCCCGAAGGGAAGTGTCCCCGGCAGAACAGCTCCGCCAGAGCCCTAGATTGGTTCCGCCAAGGTTCCGCCTCGTGGCGGCGGAGTCTCGTCCCGAAAGCTTACTTATGTTTTTTTCTCGGACGAAAGAATTCATATAGCAGAAGATGGGCACCGGAGGGCCAACAGGGGGCCCACAAGGCAGGGGGCGCGCCCAGGGAGTAGGGCACGCCCCCCACCCTCGTGCCCAGGGTGTGGGTCTCCTATGGTATTTTCTTCGCTCAGTATTTTTTATTATTTCCAAAAAGAACTTCTGTGGAGTTTCAGGACTTTTGGAGCTGTGCAGAATAGGTCAATATTTGCTCCTTTTCCAGCCCAGAATTTCAGCTGCCGGCATTCTCCCTCTTTATGTAAACCTTGTAAAATAAGAGAGAATATGCATAAGTATTGTGACATAATGTGTAATAATAACCATAATGCAATAAATATCAATATAAGAGCATGATGCAAAATGGACGTATCAACTCCCCCAAGCTTAGACCTCGCTTGTCCTCAAGCGTAAGCCGATAACGATAAATATCTCCACATGTTTAGATATAGAGGTGTCGATAAAATAAAATACGGACATGAGGGCATCATGATCATTCTTATATCAGCAACATATATGGATATTGTCATATGATTTCTTATGCTCAAGTAATAATCTATTCACAATGTCAAGTATGAATCAGAAACTTCATTGAGAACCAACAAACTATAATCTCAGTCACTGAAGCAATTGCAATTTATCATAACATCGGAAATAGTCTATGTAAGAGCTTTTCAGCAAGTTCACATACTCAACTATCATTTAGTCTTTCACAATTGCTAACACTCAGGTAATACTTATGGTTACGGAGTTTTAATCGGACACAGAGAAAGATAGGGGCTTATAGTTTCGCCTCCCAACCTTTTACCTCAAGGGTAATGTCAACAATATTAGTTCATGTTAACTTACATCCAATTGTGTGTATATATATATATATAGTGATACTATTCATCACCCAGGGTGCAGAATAAGTTATTCTTCACCCGAGGTAATCTTACAAACATTTCATAATTAAATTATGTTTGAAAATCAAATAGTTACATTCCTATTGATTCACTACGTAAAATTTGGCATAAGAAAATAAAAATATAGGTCATAAGACAAGAAAATGTGCAGTTTATGTGTATTTTACACTATGTTTTTACGTTTGTAATTTTACATAACATAAAATATTTTTTATGACGATTATATATTTTCTCACGGTCTCTTTTTACGTCGGAAATAAGACAAAATTTACGAAACATAAAATTACGGTGCATTAATGGTAAAATAGAGGGGGGTGAAGAATAACTATTCCTCACCCAGGGTGACGAATAGTCAATCCCTATATATATATATATATATATATATATATATATATATATATATATCAAGATCTTTCCAACAAAAGGTGCTTGCCAATGGATAAAATGCAAAAAGGAAAGGTGAAGATCACCACGACTCTCGCATAAGGGTAAGAGATAAAAGTAAAAGACAGGCCCTTCGCAGAGGGAAGCAGAGGTTGTCATGCGTTTTTATGGTTGGATGCACAAAATCTTAATGCGAAAGAACGTCACTTTATATTGCCACTTGTGATGTGGACATTTATTATGCAGTCCGTCGCTTTTATTTCTTCCACATCACAAGATCGTATAAAGCTTATTTTCTCCCACACTAATAAGTCATACATATTTAGAGAGCAATTTTTTATTGCTTGCACCGATGACAACTTACTTGAAGGATCTTACTCAATCCATAGGTAGATATGGTGGACTCTCATGGCAAAACTGGGTTTAAGGGTATTTGGAAGCACAAGTAGTATCTCTAGTTGGTGCAAAGAATTTGGCTAACATGAGGGAGAAAGGCAAGCTCAACATGTTGGATGATCCATGACAATATACTTTATTTCAGATATAAGAAAAAATAAACCATTACGTTGTATTCTTTGTCCAACATCAACTCTTTAGCATGTCATATTTTAATGAGTGCTCACAATCATAACAGATGTCCAAGATAGTATATTTATATGTGAAACCTCTCTTTCTTTATTACTTCCTATTAATTGCAATGATGACCAAAGCTATGTTTGTCAACTCTCAACAACTTTTAATCACCATACTCTTTCTATGTGAAGTCATTACTCTCCATAAGATCAATATGATCTCTTTTCATTCCTTTTTATTCTTCTATTTTCTTTTATTCCCTCAAGATCATAGCAAGATAATCAAGCCCTTGACTCAATACTAATCTTTATTATATAGCTCACGGACTCGATTACATAAAAGGATCATAAAGCAAAACTCAAAACTAAATCATACCAAAAACTTTATTCTACTAGATCAAGATATTACTAAAAGGATCGAACTAAGAAAAACGGTAAAGATAGGAGTGTGATGGTGATACGATACCGGGGCACCTCCCCCAAGCTTGGCAGTTGCCAAGGGGAGTGCCCATGCCCATGTGATTATATCTCCTTTGCTGGTGAAGAAGATGGTGGAGTTGTTGATGATGTGGGCTTGTCATCCATCTTCCAAGGCATAGGCTCACCATCATAGAAGGATGATCGAGTCTCCGGGATCCTCAAATCTGTAGCCAAACTCATCCTCTTGAATCTATATTCATACTCACAGTTTTGGTTTTGCAGGTCATAGATTTGGGCTTGGAGGTGCTCGATCTTCTCGTGAAGCTTGAAGATAATCTCCCCAATGTTCTTGGCATCCAACTTGTGGTTGTTGGTGAACTCCGCGATCATCATGTGGTTGGTACTGAGTCCACGTTCCACCATCCCCTGGCACTTGAAAACTTGTTGCTCCATTGCTTCGAGCCTCGTCTCCACGCTTCCAGTCCTCCTTGGTCCCTCAACATTGCGGATGTGCAGCAACCCATCACGCATCTCAATGGTTTGAGGGTGTTGCAGCACCTCCGCGAGGTAAGGGTTGATGACCCTCTCGGAGAACTTGTCCTTGGGGGCGCTTGGAGACGTCATGATGATCTAGATCTGTCAGAAAAACAGCTCGAAACGAAAACAGAGGATACTTGCGTGATACAGGAGTCAAAACCTTCGGGAGATTATATAATGAATTTTTACCGACCAAAATATGTATCGTGCAAGAAAACGGAGTCCGTAGAGCGCACGAGGTGCCCACGAGGCAGGGGTGCGCCCAGGGGGTAGGGCGCGCCCTCCACCCTCGTGGAGGCCTCGTGTCCTTCCCGGACTACTTCTATTTTCCAATTTTTCTAAATATTACAAAACAGAGAAAATTGCCATTAGAACTATTTTGTAGTCGGTTTACTTACCGTACCACATACCTATTCCTTTTCGGAGTCTGAAACGTTCTGGAAAGTGTCATTTATGTATTCCTCCGGGGTTACGGTTTCAATAACATTAGTTTCAACATTTATAGGATTACCTGAGATATAATGTTAGATTCTTTGACCGTTCATGTGACGCCCGGGTAATTAGGCTACAGTGAACCTCTGCTAATGATGCCACGTCACCTCGTTTACTGTTGCTAATCTCACGTCGGTTCGAAACTTTCAAATTCAAAATTTAAATATTGTCAAACATCAAAAGTTTACAAACATCAAAACCAAAAATGTTCGGTTGGTGCCAAATATTACATAGGTCATTATAGTAAAGAAAACACAAATTTATAAAATACTTATATGCCCTAAGTTGAATTAAAACAGTAAAAGAAAATAAATAAAAGGAAAAGGAACAAAACAGAAAGCAAAAAAAGAAGAAGAACCCCCTCCCCCTGGGCCGAATGGCCCAGCTAGCCAGCAGGCCATCAGGCCAAAAGGCCCAACCGGCCCACCCCCACTCCCCTTATCCCTGGACCCCGAAACCCTAGCTCGCTACCCGTCGCCCCACTCCCCCACTTCCCCCCACGCCGCTCTCCCCTTCCCCGATCGGATCGGGGCAGCGCCCCGCCTTCACCCGAGCCGCCTCGCCGAACCTTCCCCTCCTCGCCGTCCGTCCTCGACGCCTCCTCCCTGACGCGCCCCGGGCTTCACCGTGCCATCCGCGACCGCGCCGTCGCCGGATCCCGATGGACCGCCTCGCCCCCGACACCCGCGGCGCCCTCTAGACCGACGCCACCACGCGGAGCCCCCCCCGTCACTGGACTGCCTCCCCGCCGTCCTCTACGTCGTCGCCTCCTCCCCTGCGTCGGCTCGTCCCCGTCCTCCTCCACAACTGCTCCCTCGAGCCTCGCCGCCACCCCTCCTCTTCAACGTCGGTGAGGGCCTTGCCCTCCCCCTTCCCTTCCTCTGCTCCGTGCCGGCCGCGCCGCTCGTTTCCTGCGCCGGTGATGCACGTCTCCGCCCGTGCCCGCGAGCTCGCTTGCGCTCACCGTGGCCCTGCACCGTGGTCGCCGTGCCCGACCGCGCCCTCCGCGCGCCCCTCGTGCGTCCGGGCCGAGCCAGGCCGCCGCGCGCATGCGCACACGCACAACCCCCCATCGCCCTACTCCCACCCGCACCCCGTTCGGCCGGTCTGTCGCCGCACCACCGCGGGCGACCGCACCTGCCCGCGCCCTCCCCTGGACGCGCCGTGGGCACGACCCCGCCTGCGCCTTCCATCGCCTCCGTGTGGGTGCGCGGCGCCCGCACCCGATAAAGCCGTCGCCTAGACCCATTAGGCCCCTTCGGGCCTATGACAGGTGGGCCTAGCCCCAGAACGTTTTAAAAAAGAATTAGAAAAATATTAATTAATTAATTAATTAACTTAATTAGATCTGTTAATTAACCTGATTAACTCTGATTAGATAACCTAATGATTAATTAACTAATTATAAATAGGTTTAGTTAAACTGTGTCTATGACAAGTGGGACCCACGCGTAAGTTTGACTAAGTCAACAGGACTGTTGACTGCTGACTGGGCCTGCTGACCGTGCTGTTGACCTAGTCAATGGCCCCATCTGTCAGGTTGACCAGTCAACTCTGTTGACTGCTGACGTCAGCGTGACATCATGCTGATGTCGTAAATCCACTTTTGGATTAAATTAAATAATTAATTAAATTCCAGAAATTAATAAAATCTTTAGAAAATCATATTTTTTAAACTGTAACTCGGATTAATTTATTTTCAACATGAAAGTTGCTCAGAATGACAAGACGAACCCGGATACGCAGCCTGTTCGCCCACTACACATTCCTAACATATCAAGCTCGCAACTTTTCCCCCTCCGGCTCCTCTGCTCGAAAACGCGAAACCCCGAGAAAACTTTTCCGGATGTTTCCCCCCTTCACCGGTATCATCCCATACCGCGTTAGGGCACCTCTAACGCCGTTACTTGTCATGTCATGCATCACTATGCATCTGCTTGCTTAAATATTTATTGTTTCTCCCCCCTCTTCTCTCGATAGACACCGAGACCGACGCTGCTGCTGCCCCGTTCGACTACGGAGTTGACGATCCCTCTCTCTTGCCAGAGCAACCAGGCAAGCCCCCCCCCTTGATCACCAGATATCTCCTATTCTTCTCTACTGCTTGCATTAGAGTAGTGTAGCATGTTACTGCTTTCAGTTAATCCTATACTGCTGCATAGTCTGTCCTTGCTACTACTGTTGTTACCTTTACATGCTATCCTACTGCTTAGTATAGGATGCTAGTGTTCCATCAGTGGCCCTACACTCTTGTCCGTCTGCCATGCTATACTACTGGGTCGTGACCACTTCGGGAAGTGGTCGCGGGCATATACTATACTTTACACTGTTACATTACATGTGATACTGTTCGGAGATGGGGGCTGAAGGGACAGGTGGCTCCATCCCGGTAGAGGTGGGCCTGGGTTCTCGACGGCCCTCGACTGTTACTTTGAGGCGGAGCGACAGGGCAGGTTGAGTCCACCTAGGAGAGAGGTGGCCTGGCCCTGGTCGGCGTTCGCGAATACTTAACACGCTTAACGAGATCCGGGTATTTGATCTGAGTCTGGCCATTTGGTCTATACGCACTAACCATCTAAGCGGGAGTAATTATGGGTATCCCGACGTCGTGGTATCAGCCGAAGCCTTCGTGACGTCAGCGACTGAGCGGCGCGCGCCGGGTTGGACCGCGTAACGTGATTTCCTTTGAAATGGAAGTTGCTAGGTCTGCTCTCCGGCCGCGTACGCAACGTGCAGGTGTGCTCAGGGCGATGGGCCCAGACCCCTGCGCGCATAGGTTTAGACCGGCATGCTGACCGCTCTGTTGTGCCTAGGTGGGGCTGCGACGTGTTGATCTTCCAAGGCCAGGCATGACCCAGGAAAGTGTGTTCGGCCAAATGGAATCAAGCGTGTTGGGCTATGTGGTGCACCCCTGCAGGGAAGTTAATCTATTCGAATAGCCGTGTCCCTCGGTAAAAGGACGACCCGGAGTTGTACCTTGACCTTATGACAACTAGAACCGGATACTTAATAAAACACACCCTTCCAAGTGCCAGATACAACCCGGTGATTGCTCTCCAACAGGGCATCAAGGAGGGGATTGCCGGGTAGGATTATGCTATGCGATGCTACTTGGAGGACTTCATGAAGGAAATATGCCCTAGAGGCAATAATAAAGTTATTATTTATTTCCTTATATATCATGATAAATGTTTATTATTCATGCTAGAATTGTATTAACCGGAAACATAATACATGTGTGGATACATAGGCAAACAGAGTGTCACTAGTATGCCTCTACTTGACTAGCTTGTTAATCAAAGATGGTTAAGTTTCCTAACCATAGACAAAGGAGTTTTCATTTGATTAACAAGGTCACATCATTAGTTGAATGATCTGATTGACATGACCCATTCCATTAGCTTAGCACCAGATCGTTTAGTATGTTGCTATTGCTTTCTTCATGACTTATACATGTTCCTATGACTATGAGATTATGCAACTCCCGTTTGTCAGAGGAACACTTTGTGTGCTACCAAACGTCACAACATAACTGGGTGATTATAAAGGAAATCTACAGGTGTCTCCAAAGGTAGATGTTGGGTTGGCGTATTTCGAGATTAGGATTTGTCACTCCAATTGTCGGAGAGGTATCTCTGGGCCCTCTCGGTAATGCACATCACTTAAGCCTTGCAAGCATTGCAACTAATGAGTTAGTTGCGAGATGATGTATTACAGAACGAGTAAAGAGATTTGCCGGTAACGAGATTGAACTAGGTATTGAGATACCGACGATCGAATCTCGGGCAAGTAACATACCGATGACAAAGGGAACATCGTATGTTGTTATGCGGTCTGACCGATAAAGATCTTCGTAGAATATGTAGGAGCCAATATGGGCATCCAGGTCCCGCTATTGGTTATTGACCGGAGACGTGTCTCGGTCATGTCTACACTGTTCTCGAACCGTAGGGTCCGCACGCTTAAGGTTTCGATGACAGTTATATAATGAGTTTATGAGTTTTGATGTACCGAAGGAGTTCAGAGTCCCGGATGAGATCGGGGACATGACGAGGAGTCTCGAAATGGTCGAGACGTAAAGATCGATATATTGGACGACTATATTCGGACATCGGAAAGGTTCTGAGTGGTTCGGGTATTTTCGGAGGTACCGGGGAGTTACGGGAATACGGGGAAGAGTATTGGGCCTTATTGGGCCTTAGTGGGAAGGAGCCAGGAGGTGGCGCGCGCCCCTCCCAAGCCCAGTCCGAATTGGACAAGGGGTTTGGGGGCGCGGCCCCCTCTCCCTTCCTTCTCCACTCCCCTCCTTTCCCCCCTTCTCCTAGTTGGACTAGGAAAGGTGGAATCCTACTCCCGGTGGGAGTAGGACTCCCCTTGGCGCGCCCCTTCTAGGCCGGCCGCCCCCTCCCCCTTGCTCCTTTATATACGGGGGCAGGGGGCACCCCATGACACACAAGTTGATCTTCGTGATCGTTCCTTAGCCGTGTGCGATGCCCCTCTCCACGATATTACACCTCGGTCATATTGTAGCAGTGCTTAGGCGAAGCCCTGCGACGGTTAAACATCAAGATCGTCACCACGCCGTCGTGCTGACGAAACTCCTCCCCGAAGCTTTGCTGGATCGGAGCCCGGGGTGCGTCATCGAGCTGTACGTGTGTCAAGGACTCGGAGGTGCCGGAGTAACGGTGCTTGGATCGGTTGGACCGGGAAGACGTACGACTACTTCCTCTATGTTGCGTCAATGCTTCCGCTTCGGTCTACGAGGGTACGTAGACAACACTCTTCCCTCTCGTTGCTATGCATCACCATGATCTTGCGTGTGCGTAGGAAAATTTTGAAATTACTACGTTACCCAACAGTGGCATCCGAGCCTAGGTTTTTATGGTTTGATGTTATGAACGAGTAGAACACAAGTGAGTTGTGGACGATATAAGTCATACTGCCTACCAGCATGTCATACTTTAGTTCGGCGGTATTGTTGGATGAAGCGGTCCGGACCGACATTACGCGTACGCTTACGCGAGACTGGTTCTACCGCCGTGCTTTGCACACAGGTGGCTGGCGGGTGTCAGTTTCTCCAACTTTAGTTGTACCGAGTATGGCTACGCCCGGTCCTTGAGAAGGTTAAAACGGAGTCTATTTGACAAACTATCGTTGTGGTTTTGATGCGTAGGTGAGATTGGTTCTTGCTTAAGCCCGTAGCAGCCACGTAAAATTTGCAACAAACAAAGTAGAGGACGTCTAACTTGTTTTTGCAGGGCATGTTGTGATGTGATATGGTCAAGACATGATGCTAAATTTTATTGTATGAGATGATCATGTTTTGTAACCGAGTTATCGGCAACCGGCAGGAGCCGTATGGTTGTCGCTTTATTGTATGCAATGCAATCGCCCTGTAATGCTTTACTTTATCACTAAGCGGTAGCGATAGTCGTAGAAGCATAAGATTGGCGAGACGACAACGATGTTACGATGGAGATCAAGGTGTAGCGCCGGTGACGATGGTGATCATGATGGTGCTGCGGAGATGGAGATCACAAGCACAAGATGATGATGGCCATATCATATCACTTATATTGATTGCATGTGATGTTTATCTTTTTATGCATCTTATCTTGCTTTGATTGACGGTAGCATTATAAGATGATCTCTCACTAAATTATCATAGTAATAGTGTTCTCCCTGAGTATGCACCGTTGCGAAAGTTCTTCGTGCTGAGACACCACGTGATGATCGGGTGTGATAGGCTCTACGTTCAAATACAACGGGTGCAAAACAGTTGCACACGCGGAATACTCAGGTTTAACTTGACGAGCCTAGCATATAACAGATATGGCCTCGGAACACGAAGACCGAAAGGTCGAGCGTGAATCATATAGTAGATATGATCAACATAGTGATGTTCACCATTGAAACTACTCCATCTCACGTGATGATCGGACATGGTTTAGTTGATTTGGATCACGTGATCACTTGGAGGATTAGAGAGATGTCTATTTAAGTGGGAGTTCTTTAGTAATATGATTAATTGAACTTTAATTTATCATGAACTTAGTCCTGGTAGTATTAGCATATCTATGTTGTAGATCAATAGCTCGCGTTGTTGCTTTCATATGTTAATTTTGATATGTTCCTAGAGAAAAATTGTGTTGAAAAATGTTAGTAGCAATGATGCAGATTGGATCTGTGATCTGAGGTTTATCCTCATTGCTGCACAGAAGAATTATGTCCTTGATGCACCGCTAGGTGATGGACCTATTGCAGGAGCAGATGCAGACGTTATGAACGTTTGGCTAGCTCAATATGATGACTACTTGATAGTTTAGTGCACCATGCTTAACGACTTAGAATCGGGACTTCAAAGATGTTTTGAACGTCATGGACCATATGAGATGTTCCAGGAGTTGAAGTTAATATTTCAAGCAAATACCCGAGTTGAGAGATATGAAGTCTCCAACAATTTCTATAGCTAAAAGATGGAGGAGAATCGCTCAAATAGTGAGCATGTGCTCAGATTGTCTGGGTACTACAATCGCTTGAATCAAGTGGGAGTTAATCTTCCAGATAAGATAGTGATTGACAGAATTCTCTAGTCACCATCACCAAGTTAGTAGAACTTCATGATGAACTATAATATGCAAGGGATGATGAAAGTAATTCCCAAGCTCTTCGTGATGCTGAAATCGACGAAGGTAGAAATCAAGAAAAATATCAAGTGTTGATGGTTAACAAGACCACTAGTTTCAAGAAAAGGGCAAAGGGATAGAAGGGGAACTTCAAGAAGAATGGCAAGCAAGTTGCTGCTCAAGTGAAGAAACCCAAGTCTGGTCCTAAGCCTGAGACTAAGTGCTTCTACTGCAAAGGGACTAGTCACTGGAAGTGAAACTACCCCAAGTGATTGGCGGATAAGAAGGATGGCAGAGTGAACATAAGTATATTTGATATACATGTTATTGATGTGTACTTTACTAGTGTTTATAGCAACCCCTCAGTATTTGATACTAGTTCAGTTGCTAAGATTAGTAACTTGAAACGGGAGTTGCAGAATAAACAGAGACTAGTTAAGGATGAAGTGACGATGTATGTTGGAATTGGTTCCAAGATTGATATGATCATCATCGCACACTCCCCTATACTTTCGGGATTAGTGTTGAACCTAAATAAGTGTTATTTGGTTTTTGCGTTGAGCATGAATATGATTTGATCATGTTTATTGAAATACGGTTATTCATTAAAGTCAGAGAATAATTGTTGTTCCGTTTACATGAGTAAAACCTTCAATGGTCATACACCCAATGAAACAAGTTCGTTGGATCTCGATCGTAGTGATACACATATTCATAATATTGAAACCAAAAGATGCAAAGTTAATAATGATAGTGCAACTTATTTGTGGCACTGCCGTTTAGGTCATATTGGTGTAAAGCGCATGAAGAAACTCCATGCTGATGGACTTTTGGAATCACTTGATTATGAATCACTTGATGGTTGCAAACCATGCCTTATGGGCAAGATGACTAAAACGCCATTCTCCGGAACAATGAAGCAAGCAACAGATTTGTTGGAAATCATACATACTGATGTATGTGGTCCGATGAATATTAAGGCTTGCAGCAGGTATCATTATTTTCTGACCTTCACAGATGATTTGAGCAGATATGGGTATATCTACTTGATGAAACATAAGTCTAAAACATTTGAAAATTTCAAAGAATTTCAGAGTGAAGTGGAAAATCATCGTGACAAGAAAATAAAGTTTCTACGATCTGATTGTGGAGACAAATATTTGAGTTACGAGTTTGGTCTTCAATTTAAAACAATGTGGAATAGTTTCACAAACTCATGCCACCTGGAACACCACAACATAATGGTGCGTCCGAACATCATAACCGTACTTTATTGGATATAGTACAATCTATGATGTCTCTTACCGATCTGCCACTATAGTTTTGGGGTTATGCATTAGAGACAACTGCATTCACGTTAAAAAAGGGGCACCATCTAAAGTCCGTTGAGACGACACAATATGATCTGTGGTTTGGCAAGAAACCAAAGTAGTCGTTTCTTAAAGTTTGGGATTGCGATGCTTATGTGAAAAAGTTTCATCCTGATAAGCTCGAACCCAAATCGGAGAAATGTGTCTTCATAGGATACCCAAAGGAGACAGTTGGGTACACCTTCTATCACAGATCCGAAGGCAAGACATTCGTTGCTAAGAATGGATCCTTTCTGGAGAAGAAGTTTCTCTCGAAAGAAGTGAGTGGGAGGAAAGTAGAAAACTTGATAAGGTAATTGTACCATCTCCCTTATTGGAAAGTAGTTTATCATAGAAATCTGTTCTTGTGACTACTACACCAATTAGTGAGGAAGCTAATGATGATGATCATGTAACTTCAGATCAAGTTACTACCGAATCTCGTAGGTAAACCAGAGTGAGATCCGCACCAGAGTGGTACGATAATCCTGTTCTGGAAGTCATGTTACTAGACCATGATGAACTTGCGAACTATGAGGAAGCGATGATGAGCCTAGATTCTGCGAAATGGTTTGAGGCCATGAAATCTGAGATATGATCCATGTATGAAAACAAAGTATGGACTTTGATGGATTTGCCGATGATCGGCAAGCCATAAAAATAAATGGATCTTCAAGAGGAAGACGGACACTGATAGTAGTGTTACTATCTACAAAGCTAGAATTGTCGCAAAAGGTTTTCGACAAGTTCAAGGTGTTGACTACGATGAGAGTTTCTCACTCGTATCTATGCTTAAGTCTGTCCGAATCATGTTAGCAATTGCCGCATTTTATGAAATCCGGCAAATGGATAAACAAAACTGCATTCCTTAATGGATTCGTTAAAGAAGAGTTGTATACGATGCAACTAGAAGGTTTTGTCGATCCTAAAGGTGTTAACAAAATAGGCAAGCTCCAGTGATCCATCTATGGACTGGTGCAAGCATCTCGGAGTTGGAATATACGCGTTGATAAGTTGATCAAAGCATATAGTTTTATACAGACTTGCGGTGAAGCCTGTATTTACAAGAAAGTGAGTGGGAGCACTACAGCATTTCTGATAAGTATATGTGAATGACATATTGTTGATCGAAAATAATGTAGAATTATTCTGCAAAGCATAAAGGAGTGTTTGAAAGGAGTTTTTCAAAGAAAAACCTCGATAAAGCTGCTTACATATTTAGCATCAAGATCTATAGAGATAGATCAAGACGCTTGATGAGTTTTTTCAATAAGTACATACCTTGACAAGATTTTGAAATAGTTCAAATGGAATAGTCAAAGAAAGAGTTCTTGCCTGTGTTATAAGGTGTGAAATTGAGTAAGACTCAAAACCTGACCACAGCAGAAAATAGAAAGAGGATGAAAGTCATTCCCTATGCCTTAGTCATAGGTTCTATAAAAGTATGCCATGCTATGGACCAGACCTATTGTATACCCTGCCCTGGTTTGGCAAGGGAGTACAATAGTGATCTAGGAGTAGATCACTGGACATTGGTCAAAATTATCCTTAGTGGAATAAGGATATGTTTCTCGATTATGGAGGTGACAAAAGGTTCGTCGTAAAAGGGTTACGTCGATACAAGTTTTGGCACTGATCCGGATGTATCTAAGTCTTCATCTGGATACATATTAAAAGTGGGAGCAATTAGCTAGAGTAGCTCTGTGCAGAGCATTGTTGACATAGATATTTGCAAAATACTTACGGATCTGAATGTGACAGACCCGTTGACTAAAATTATCTCACAAGCAAAACATGATCACACCTTAGTACTCTTTGGGTGTTAATCACATAGCGATGTGAACTAGATTACTGACTCTAGTAAACCCTTTGGGTGTTGATCACATATCGATGTGAACTATGGGTGTTAATCACATGATGATGTGAACTGTTGCTGTTAAATCACATGGCGATGTGAACTAGATTATTGACTCTAGTGCAAGTGGGAGACTGAAGGAAATATGCCCTAGAGGCAATAATAAAGTTATTATTTATTTCCTTATATATCATGATAAATGTTTATTATTCATGCTAGAATTGTATTAACCGGAAACATAATACATGTGTGGATACATAGACAAATAGAGTGTCACTAGTATGCCTGTACTTGACTAGCTTGTTAAACAAAGATGGTTAAGTTTCCTAACCATAGACAAAGGAGTTGTCATTTGATTAACAAGGTCACATCATTAGTTGAATGATCTGATTGACATGACCCATTCCATTAGCTTAGCACCCGATCGTTTAGTATGTTGCTATTGCTTTCTTCATGACTTATACATGTTCCTATGACTATGAGATTATGCAACTCCCGTTTGCCGGAGGAACACTTTGTGTGCTACCAAACGTCACAACGTAACTGGGTGATTATAAAGGAGCTCTACAGGTGTCTCCAAAGGTAGATGTTGGGTTGGCGTATTTCGAGATTAGGATTTGTCACTCCAATTGTCGGAGAGGTATCTCTGGGCCCTCTCGGTAATGCACATCACTTAAGCCTTGCAACTAATGAGTTAGTTGCGAGATGATGTATTACAGAACGAGTAAAGAGACTTGCCGGTAACGAGATTGAACTAGGTATTGAGATACCGACGATCGAATCTCGGGCAAGTAACATACCGATGACAAAGGGAACAACGTATGTTGTTATGCGGTCTGACCGATAAAGATCTTCGTAGAATATGTATGAGCCAATATGGGCATCCAGGTCCCGCTATTGGTTATTGACCGGAGACGTGTCTCAGTCATGTCTACATTGTTCTCGAACCGTAGGGTCCGCACGCTTAAGGTTTCGATGACAGTTATATAATGAGTTTATGAGTTTTGATGTACCGAAGGAGTTCGGAGTCCCGGATGAGATCGGGGACATGACGAGGAGTCTCGAAATGGTCGAGACGTAAAGATCGATATATTGGACGACTATATTCGGACATCGGAAAGGTTCTGAGTGGTTCGGGTATTTTCGGAGGTACCGGGGAGTTACGGGAATACGGGGAAGAGTATTGGGCCTTATTGGGCCTTAGTGGGAAGGAGCCAGGAGGTGGCGCGCGCCCCTCCCAAGCCCAGTCCGAATTGGACAAGGGGTTTGGGGGCGCGGCCCCCTCTCCCTTCCTTCTCCACTCCCCTCCTTTCCCCCCTTCTCCTAGTTGGACTAGGAAAGGTGTAGGACTCCCCTTGGCGCGCCCCTTCTAGGCCGGCCGCCCCCTCCCCCCTGCTCCTTTATATACGGGGGCAGGGGGGCACCCCATGACACACAAGTTGATCTTCGTGATCGTTCCTTAGCCGTGTGCGGTGCCCCTCTCCACGATATTACACCTCGGTCATATTGTAGCAGTGCTTAGGCGAAGCCCTGCGACGGTTAAACATCAAGATCGTCACCACGCCGTCGTGCTGACAAAACTCCTTCCCGAAGCTTTGCTGGATCGGAGCCCGGGGTGCGTCATCGAGCTGTACGTGTGTCAAGAACTCGGAGGTGCCGGAGTAACGGTGCTTGGATCGGTTGGACCGGGAAGACGTACGACTACTTCCTCTACGTTACGTCAACGCTTCCGCTTCGGTCTACGAGGGTACGTAGACAACACTCTCCCCTCTCGTTGCTATGCATCACCATGATCTTGCGTGTACGTAGGAAAATTTTGAAATTACTATGTTACCCAACACTTCAGTCTACTCTCTTTTATATGCTGCAAGACGGAGGCTGCCAGAAGCGTAGTCTTCGACAGGATTAGCTATCCCCCTCTTATTCTGGCATTCTGCAGTTCAGTCCACTGATATGGCCCCTTACACATATATCCATGCATATGTAGTGTAGCTCCTTGCTTGCGAGTACTTTGGATGAGTACTCACGGTTGCCTTGTTTCCCCTTTTCCCCATCTCTCTACCCGATTGCTGCAACCAGACGATGGAGCTCAGGATCCAGACGCCACCTTCGACGACGACTCCTACTACACTGGAGGTGCCTACTACTACGTGCAGCCCGCTGACGACGACCAGGAGTAGTTAGGAGGATCCCAGGCAGGAGGCCTGCGCCTCTTTCGATCTGTATCCCAGTTTGTGCTAGCCTTCTTAAGGCAACTTGTTTAACTTATGTCTGTACTCAGATATTGTTGCTTCCGCTGACTCATCTATGATCGAGCACTTGTATTCGAGCCCTCGAGGCCCCTGGCTTGTATTATGATGCTTGTATGACTTATTTTATTTGTAGAGTTGTGTTGTGATATCTTCCCGTGAGTCCGTGATCTTGATCGTACACATTTGCATGCATGATTAGTGTACGATTGAGTCGGGGGCGTCACAAGTTGGTATCAGAGCCGACTGCCTGTAGGAATCCCCCTTTTAAACTCCTTGGCCAAAGTCGAGTCTAGACATTGCAAAAGCTTTTACTAACATGGCCGTGTGTCTTACGGGCACACGTCGCCATTGGGTGGCACTAGGATCTTTCACTCCTCGACCTTTACTCTGGGACTCTGAACTCTCTTCTATTCGGGTTAAATGAATTTTGCTAAATCTAACATTAGGATCTCGTTATCACTTTCACCCGGAGAGCCCTTTATTACTAATGATCGTCTGCTGCACGTGAAGACCCTGAAGATACTCTCCGCTGTTAACCCGAGAACTTTTGTTCATCGTGTTTGCAATTCCCCTTCCACCGTCAACCCTTATGTATAACTACTTGCAGTTGTTATTCTTACATTCATCCCCAGTTGGTCTTGATATTACAAGATACCCCGAAATACTCGTCGTTGTTTCGATAATCCTTTGAGCTTACCGCCTTGCTGTTCTTTGTCACCTGAATACCCCTATGGATAATTCTCGCACTTATCGAGTATCCGCTCATCCCCCAGTTGTTCATGTGTTTCATAATGGTCTTCGAAATACTATACGATCCTCCAAAAATCCTTAGTAGCTTATTGCTCTGCAATACTTGTCTGCTTGTAGGATGGATGTTTCCCATATGTCTGGCAATATTCGTTAGTATCCTTAGGCATCGTCATCTTGATCATTTGATTCAACATGAGTGCGAATGCACGCAATCATCAGTTGATCCTTTTAAATTATCTTTCCGGCTCAGACATCATTTTGAACATGAGCTGGTTCTCGACCAAACTATTTGTCGTCAATTGTGCCTCTGGTCTATCCAACTTATCCATCCTTGATCAGAGCGTCTGCTTCTGATCCTTTGTTTTGGAAATCATAATTCCTTTGTTATCTAAGCATCGAATTATTTCTATGTTCTATAATATGATGCACGTGCATTCTTTCTTCCTCTGATGGAGTACCGATACTCACATCAGCTTCGTTGTGTACCATCGGATCCTTTGTTGGATTATTATTCGACAGTGTCCTTCATATTTAACCGCCTTGTGAATTATTTCCCTGATACATAATGCCCTTGGTAAATTGTATCATCTGCTTGGCCAACCATGCTCTGCTTTCGAGCTGGTGGTATTTACTATTGAAGCTTGTGGTACACGTTTCCACGATACCCTGACGGGTTGAACCTATGCCTTCCTTTATATGTATGAACTTGAAAGATTTCACATGTCATACTTATCTGTATTGCACCAGGTAAAAACTTTCAACAACTAATGTCATTTTCGAAAAGTGAGAGGTGAATGAAATGTTATGCATTAAAGAAGTGGGAGTCGACCTTGAACTTTGTGTTCATGCCCATGAAAATGATGTAGACCGTCTCAGAAGCTTCTTGCAAAATGATTATCCAAGCTGTATGATTCTTTGGGTATTCTTGAATTGATTCCTTATAGTTATGGTTCTGATCATGCTGCCCTGATCTGATATATCTGATGGGAATTCATGCTAGTGCCTCGTCTATTTTTGGCGAGGTTGAAATATCTACTGTCACAGTTCAATGACCCGGTTATACTTTTATCATGTTCAACCTTCGAGTATTACCCCTGGTACCTCGAAGATGTCTGGCCATTGCACCACATCTTACTAACTTTGTTGAAGTAATGTCTTTCCTTGTCGTAATCACTCTACGGGTTCTGGATTGCTGTCAACCGAGGACACCGACTAGTGAAATTATTCTGCACTACAAATCAAATACCCCTAGTATTTTTACTAGGAAATTCGGAACTCAATTTGGTCATTCGTAGACTATCGGCTGCATCCTGGTCTTGCTATCTTGACTGTGCTACCTCGTCCTTCTTTGGTGCACGAATTCTTCAGTGTGTGAGCACGACTTACGTCGAGCTTTCAACATCATGTTGCTTGTCGTGAAAGACAACCTTGGTTCCGAGCTTGCATCTTATATATTGATCCTATAACTTGCCACTTCGTCATTCCCTTGCTTGTTGCCGTTGTTGTTTGATTGCATCCTCTCGAAACCTCCCGGCAAATGTGTTGGATCACCTTCAACACTTTGACTTCTTCCGAGATGTCAACTATGTTCATGATGAGAAATACCCTCCTTGCCCTCGATGATTTTTATTACCATCGACAACACCCTTGACTTCCTTTCATCGCGAACTTGTCCACATTATGAGTACAACTTGCTCTCCAGCTAGTGTTGTGTTCTGCCTTGAAGTTTTACTGTCTTTTATGTCGAGAATGTTGTGGGGATTGCTCCACCTCTTAGAAATTCTCGGTATGATGATACTTCTCACCATCACCATTCTTCCTTGGTCCCCGTGTTGTTTTTAACCAGGATACCAATATACTAACGGTGCTGCTTGAGTTTTGTACTTCTAGCAACCCTATTGCTTTGAAGTTAACGATCGACAGTTCGTTCTTAGACTGTTGGTTATTGAATCGTCACTCTAACATTGATCTTGCTGCCTAAGGTCATATTTCAGGCACACCTTTCAACTAATGATTGATGGTGTATGTTTTCCTCGGGCATACAACATTATATCATTTGAATTGACAAGTGTCATCTTCTTGTTCACATTATTGTGGAAAAGCCATCCGCTTGGAATTCTCGATGAATTGTTGCTGAGTCCATCAACCACCTTCTCATCCCCTCCTTGGTTTAATGATGAACTATTGTTTCAGGAACCCGCTCCCATAGTTCATTTCCCGAGAATCTTGCAATGTCATTTCGTCGATTTGTGTTACACCTTTTCTTCTCGGACATCCTGAGTCTGAGGTATCCTGACACCAATCAGATCTGAATCTCGGTAAGATATGACGGTTGGTACATATTTCCAAGAGTTATAACATTGGTCTTTACATGACCCAGTAAGGTGATGTCTTGCCTAGCACATCTGGCCGGAGGCCCTATTGTTATAGATCCCTTTTCAACAAGGTTATCCATTCTTCCATGAGGAAATAGTAAGACTTATCCTATAAGTTGTTTCCGATGAATCCTTTGTGTTTCCAAAGTCTGATCTTCACCTGATGACCATGTCAATGCTATCTCGAAGCATGTCTATGGTACTCCGATTTTCAACAAGAACATTTGAAGCCCAATGCTAAATGTTTCCGGCTAAATTATCCAAACACCGTTGTATGGGTAATGTCATGAAATTCCTCTCCCCTTACCTAAATGGTTTTCTACTTCTATCCTGTCATGGATATCATTCTCTACTTGTCCTTGGTAAGGATATACCCTTGAAATATGTGTTTAAACACATTTTCCTTTTCATTGTACTGTTTAAACCTGATAATCACTTTTCCTTTCCATTGGTTTGTTTAAACCTTCTTGTGATCTATATAATATAAGCAGTAATATATCCCTGCTTATGTAAACACCTCGTTGTACCACTCTGTCAGAAAGACCCTGTTACTTTTGTTGATTACATTCCGGTAACCACCGATGGACGAGAACTTTGCCTACTGGTCCGCCTCGTTCAACGAGCAGGAAAATGGTTCTCTTCGTCCCTCGCCCTTGGTACCTATGTTGTTGCCGACATGACCGACAGACTATCCTCTGGCATGCCTTGCTTATATAATCGTACAAGATGTCACCGACCTTCCTATTTTTAACCACATGGCGGGCCCATAACCCACAGTTCCACAGGATCGAAACCTGACTCTCCTGTACACCCCCAGTTTCCAAAGTTAATCCTCGCGCTTGACTTCTTATGTAACTTACGGGCCACTTGCCAAGTGATCTATTCGGGTATCAGACGCAATACTTATTCTTCGTTGCTCTGAACCCCTTTCACCTTCTGATAGGCATTGCACGCTTGCCTATCGGTTTGAAACTTCTCATGGTACCTTCTTACTTTGCACTCGACATCCTCTTAAGTTTCAATTCGAGAGATACTTTTGCTTCTTCCCCTGGGTTAACCGTCTGATGCTCGATCTTGTTAGAATCCGTCCTTATAAGGTTCTTCCTTCTCGCCCTTTCGTAAGCACGGTGAAGATCCTGAAGGAAGGACGACAAACTTCATCATGTTCACCAGAAGTAGAGGACTGAAGACATCAATGTAATGAATCAACCTCTTCGAGAAGAGCAACTATGACCGAGAAGAATCGTTAGAATTTTGTAACCAGATCCCTTCCCCTTATAACCGCTCCTAAATCTCGGGACGAGATTTCTTGTAGTGGAGGAGAATTGTGACGCCCGGGTAATTAGGCTACAGTGAACCTCTGCTAATGATGCCACGTCACCTCATTTACTGTTGCTAATCTCGCGTTGGTTCGAAACTTTCAAATTCAAAATTTAAATATTGTCAAACATCAAAAGTTTACAAACATCAAAACCAAAAATGTTCGGTTGGTGCCAAATATTACATAGGTCATTATAGTAAAGAAAACACAAATTTATAAAATACTTATATGCCCTAAGTTGAATTAAAACAGTAAAAGAAAATAAATAAAAGGAAAAGGAACAAAAAAGAAAGCAAAAAAAAGAACCCCCCTCCCCCTGGGCCGAATGGCCCAGCTAGCCAGCAGGCCATCAGGCCATCAGGCCCAACCGGCCCACCCCACTCCCCTTATCCCTGGACCCCAAAACCCTAGCCCGCTACCCGTCGCCCCACTCCCCCACTTCCCCCCACGCCGCTCTCCCCTTCCCCGATCGGATCGGGGCAGCGCCCCGTCCTCACCCGAGCCGCCTCGCCGAATCTTCCCCTCCTCGCCGGCCGTCCTCGACGCCTCCTCCCTGACGCGCCCCGGGCCTCACCGCGCCGTCCGCGACCGCGCCGTCGCCCGATCCCGATGGACCACCTCGCCCCCGACACCCGCGGCGCCCTCTAGACCGACGCCACCGCGTGGAGCCCCCCCCGTCGCTGGACTGCCTCCCCACCGTCCTCTACATCGTCGCCTCCTCCCCGTCCTCCTCCACAACTGCTCCCTCGAGCCTCGCCGCCACCCCTCCTCTTCACCGCCGGTGAGGGCCTTGCCCTCCCCCTTCCCTTCCTCTACTCCGTGCCGGCCGCGCCGCTCGTTTCCTGCGCCGGTGATGCACGTCTCCGCCCGCGCCCGCGAGCTCGCTTGCGCTCACCGTGGCCCTGCACCGTGGTCGCCGTGCCCGACCGCGCCCTCCGCGCGCCCCTCGTGCGTCCGGGATGAGCCCGGCCACCGCGCGCATGCGCACACGCACAACCCCCCATCGCCCTACTCCCACCCGCACCCCGTTCGGCCGGTCTGTCGCCGCACCACCGCGGGCGACCGCACCTGCCCGCGCCCTCCCCTGGACGCGCCGTGGGCACGACCCCGCCTGCGCCTTCCATCGCCTCCGTGTGGGTCTGCGGCGCCCGCACCCGATAAAGCCGTCGCCTAGACCCATTAGGCCCCTTCGGGCCTATGACAGGTGGGCCTAGCCCCAGAACATTTTTAAAAAAAGAATTAGAAAATTATTAATTAATTAATTAATTAGACAATTAATTAACTTAATTAGATCTGTTAATTAACCTGATTAACTCTGATTAGATAACCTAATGATTAATTAACTAATTATAAATAGGTTTAGTTAAACCGTGTCTATGACAAGTGGGACACATGCGTAAGTTTGACTAAGTCAACAGGACTGTTGACTGCTGACTGGGCCTGCTGACCGTGCTGTTGACCTAGTCAATGGCCCCATCTGTCAGGTTGACCAGTCAACTCTGTTGACTACTGACGTCAGCATGACATCATGCTGATGTCGTAAATCCATTTTTGGATTAAATTAAATAATTAATTAAATTCTAGAAATTAATAAAATCTTTAGAAAATCATATCTTTTAAACTGTAACTCGGATTAATTTATTTTCAACATGAAAGTTGCTCAGAACGACAAGACGAACCCGGATACGCAGCCCGTTCGTCCACTACACATTCCTAACATATCAAACTCGCAAATTTTCCCCCTCCGGCTCCTCTGCTCAAAAACGCGAAACCCCGGGAAAACTTTCCCGGATGTTTCCCCCCTTAACCGGTATCATCCCATACCGCGTTAGGGCACCTCTAACGCCGTTACTTGTCATGTCATGCATCACTATGCATCTGCTTGCTTAAATATTTATTGTTTCTCCCCCCTCTTCTCTCGATAGACACCGAGACCGACGCTGCTGCTGCCCCGTTTGACTACGGAGTTGACGATCCCTCTCTCTTGCCAGAGCAACCAGGCAAGCCCCCCCCTTGATCACCAGATATGGCCTATTCTTCTCTACTGCTTGCATTAGAGTAGTGTAGCATGTTACTGCTTTCAGTTAATCCTATACTGCTGCATAGCCTGTCCTTGCTACTACTGTTGTTACCTTTACATGCTATCCTACCGCTTAGTATAGGATGCTAGTGTTCCATCAGTGGCCCTACACTCTTGTCCGTCTGCCATGCTATACTACTGGGCCGTGATCACTTCGGGAAGTGGTCGCGGGCATATACTATACTTTACACTGTTACATTACCTGTGATACTGTTCGGAGATGGGGGCTGAAGGGACAGGTGGCTCCATCCCGGTAAAGGTGGGCCTGGGTTCCCGACGGCCCCCGACTGTTACTTTGAGGCGGAGCGACAGGGCAGGTTGAGTCCACCTAGGAGAGAGGTGGCCTGGCCCTGGTCGGCGTTCGCGAATACTTAACACGCTTAACGAGATCCGGGTATTTGATCTGAGTCCGGCCATTTGGTCTATACGCACTAACCATCTACGCAAGAGTAGTTATGGTATCCCGACGTCGTGGTATCAGCCAAAGCCTTCGTGACGTCAGCGACTGAGCGGCGCGCGCCGGGTTGGACCGCGTAACGTGACTTCCTTTGAAATGGAGGTTGCTAGGTCTGCTCTTCGGCCGCGTACGCAACGTGCAGGTGTGCTCAGGGCGATGGGCCCAGACCCCTGCGTGCATAGGTTTAGACCGGCGTGCTGACCGCTCTGTTGTGCCTAGGTGGGGCTGCGACGTGTTGATCTTCCGAGGCCGGGCATGACCCAGGAAAGTGTGTCCGGCCAAATGGGATCAAGCGTGTTGGGCTATGTGGTGCACCCCTACAGGGAAGTTAATCTATTCGAATAGCCGTGTCCCTCGGTAAAAGGACGACCCGGAGTTGTACCTTGACCTTATGACAACTAGAACCGGATACTTAATAAAACACACCCTTCCAAGTGCCAGATACAACCCGGTGATTGCTCGCCAACAGGGCATCGAGGAGGGGATTGCCGGGTTGGATTATGCTATGCGATGCTACTTGGAGGACTTCAGTCTACTCTCTTCTATATGCTGCAAGACGGAGGCTGCCAGAAGCGTTGTCTTCGACAGGATTAGCTATCCCCCTCTTATTCTGGCATTCTGCAGTTCAGTCCACTGATATGGCCCCTTACACATATATCCATGCATATGTAGTGTAGCTCCTTGCTTGCGAGTACTTTGGATGAGTACTCACGGTTGCCTTGTTTCCCCTTTTCCCCATCTCTCTACCCGATTGCTGCAACCAGACGATGGAGCCCAGGATCCAGACGCCACCTTCGACGACGACTCCTACTACACTGGAGGTGCCTACTACTACGTGCAGCCCGCTGACGACGACCAGGAGTAGTTAGGAGGATCCCAGGGAGGAGGCCTGCGCCTCTTTCGATCTGTATCCCAGTTTGTGCTAGCCTTCTTAAGGCAACTTGTTTAACTTATGTCTGTACTCAGATATTGTTGCTTCCGCTGACTCGTCTATGATCGAGCACTTGTATTCGAGCCCTCGAGGCCCCTAGCTTGTATTATGATGCTTGTATGACTTATTTTATTTGTAGAGTTGTGTTGTGATATCTTCCCGTGAGTCCCTGATCTTGATCGTACACATTTGCGTGCATGATTAGTGTACGATTGAGTCGGGGGCGTCACAGTTCACCACCTTCGGATTTGTGCCTTCGAAGTTATTAATTTTTATGGCACCATAACGGTAGACCTCCTCGATAACGTAGGAACCTTCCCATTTAGAGAGAAGTTTTCCAGCAAAAAATCTTAAACGAGAGTTGTATAGTAATACATAATCACCTACATTAAACTCACGCTTTTGTATCCTTTTTTCATGCCATCTTTTAACTTTTTCTTTAAACAATTTGGCATTCTCATAGGCTTGGGTTCTCCACTCATCAAGTGAGCCAAGGTCAAATAACCTCTTCTCACTGGCAAGTTTGAAATCATAATTGAGCTCTTTAATAGCCCAATATGCCTTATGTTCTAGTTCGAGAGGTAAGTGACATGCTTTTCCGTAAACCATTTTATACGGAGACATACCCATAGGATTTTCATATGCAGTTCTATATGCCCATAATGCATCATCAAGTTTCTTAGACCAATTCTTTCTAGATCTATTAACAGTCTTTTGCAAAATTAATTTGAGCTATCTGTTACTCAATTCTACTTGACCACTAGACTGTGGGTGATATGGAGATGCAATCCTATGATTAACATCATACTTAGCAAGCATTTTACGAAAGGCACCATGAATAAAATGTGAACCACCATCAGTCATTAAATATCTAGGTACTCCAAACCTCGGAAAAATAACTTCTTTAAGCATCTTAATAGAAGTGTTATGATCAGCACTACTAGTTGGAATAGCTTCTACCCACTTAGTAACGTAATCAACAACAACTAAAATATGTGTATACCCATTAGAGGTAGGAAACGGTCCCATATAATAAAAACCCCAAACATCAAATGGTTCAATAACAAGTGAATAATTCATAGGCATTTCCTGGCGTTGATAACACACAAGTGTAGGGCATCGCAACAGCTTTCGAGGGTAGAGTATTCAACCCAAATTTATTGATTCGACACAAGGGGAGCCAAAGAATATTCTCAAGTATTAGCAGCTGAGTTGTCAATTCAACCACACCTGGATAACTTAATATCTGCAGCAAAGTTTTTAGTAGCAAAGTAATATGATAGTAGTGGTAACGGTAACAAAAGAGTTATGAAAGTAAAAGTAATATTTTTGGTGTTTTGTAGTGATTGTAACAATAGCAACGGGAAAGTAAATAAGCGAAGACCAGTATATGGAAAGCTCGCAGGCATTGGATCGGTGATGGATAATTATGCCGGATGCGATTCATCATGTAACAGTCATAACATAGGGTGACACAGAACTAGCTCCAATTCATCAATGTAATGTAGGCATGTATTCCGAATATAGTCATACATGCTTATGGAAAAGAACTTGCATGACATCTTTTGTCCTACCCTCCCGTGGCAGCGGGGTCCTAATGGAAACTAAGGGATATTAAGGCCTCCTTTTAATAGAGAACCGAAACAAAGCATTAGCATATAGTGAATACATGAACTCCTCAAACTATGGCCATCACCGGGAGTGGTCCCGATTATTGTCACTTCGGGGTTGCCGGATCATAACACATAGTAGGTGACTATAGACTTGCAAGATAGGATCAAGAACTCACATATATTCATGAAAACATAATAGGTTCAGATCTGAAATCATGGCACTCGGGCCCTAGTGACAAGCATTAAGCATAACAAAGTCATAGCAACATCAATCTCAGAACATAATGGATACTAGGGATCAAACCCTAACAAAACTAACTCGATTACATGATAGATCTCATCCAACCCATCACCGTCCAGCAAGCCTACGATGGAATTACTCACGCATGGCGGTGAGCATCATGAAATTGGTGATGGAGGATGGTTGATGATGACGACGGCAACGAATCCCCCTCTCCGGAGCGCCGAACGAACTCTAGATCAGCCCTCCCGAGAGGTTTTAGGGCTTGGCGACGGCTCCGTATCGTAAAACGCGATGATTTCTTCTCCTCGATTTTTTTCTCCCCGAAAGCAAATATATAGAGTCGGAGTTGGCGTCGGAGGAGCTCCAGGGGGCCCACGAGGTAGGGGGGCGCGCCCCCACCCTCGTGGACAGGGTGTGGGCCCCCTGGTCTTCATCATTGGCAAGGATTTTTTTTATTTTTAACTAGATGTTCCGTGGAGTTTTGGGTCATTCCGAGAACTTTTGTTTTCTGCACATAAAACAACATCATGGCAATTCTGCTGAAAACAACATTAGTCCGGGTTAGTTCCATTCAAATCATGCAAGTTAGAGTCCAAAACAAGGGCAAAAGTGTTTGGAAAAGTAGATACGACGGAGATGTATCAACTCCCCCAAGCTTAAACCTTTGCTTGTCCTCAAGCAATTCAGTTGACAAACTGAAAGTGATAAAGAAAAACTTTTACAAACTCTGTTTGCTCTTGTTGTTGTAAATATGTAAAGCCAGCATTCAAGTTTTCAGCAAAGATTATAACTAACCACATTTGCAATAATTCTCAGGTCTCATGATTACTCATATCAATAGCATAATCAGCTAGCGAGCGATAATAATAAATCTCGGATGACAACACTTTCTCAAAACAATCATAATATGATATAACAAGATGGTATCTCGCTAGCCCTTTCTGAGACCGCAAAACATAAATGCAGAGCACCCTTAAAGATCAAGGACTGACTAGACATTGTAATTCATGGTAAAAGAGATCCAATCATAGTCATACCCAATATAAATTAATAGTGATGAATGCAAATAACATCTGTGCTCTCCAGCTAGTGCTTTTTAATAAGAGGGTGGTGACTCAACATGAAAGTAAATAAATAGGCTCTTTGTAGAGGGAAGCATGGATTTGTAGAGGTGCCAGAGCTCGGTTTTTAAATAGAGATAAATAATATTTTGAGTGGTATACGTTCATTGTCAACATAACAACTAAGAGATGGCGATATCTTCCATGCTACACACATTATAGGCGGTTCCCAAACAGAATGGTAAAGTTTGTACTCCCCCTCCACCAACAAGCATCAATCCATGGCTTGCTCGAAACAACGAGTGCCTCCAACTAACATCAGGTCCCAGGGTGAGTTTTGTTTGAAATTAATTTTGATTTAGTTTGCATGAAGCATGGGACTGGGCATCCCGGTGACCAGCCATTTTCTCGTGAGTGAGGAGCGGAGTCCACTCCTCTTGAGAATAACCCGCCTAACATGGAAGATAAGGACAACCCTAGTTGATACATGAGCTATTCGAGTATACAAAACAGAATGTTTATTTGAAGGTTTGGAGTTTGGCACATACAAATTTACTTGGAACGGCAGGTAGATACCGCATATAGGAAGGTATAGTGGACTCATATGGAATAACTTTGGGTTTAAGGGATTGAGTGCACAAGCAGTATTCCCGCTTAGTACAAGTGAAGGCTAGCAAAAGACTGGGAAGCGACCAACTAGAGAGCGACAATAGTCATGAACATGCATTAAAATTAATAAACATTGGATGCAAGCATGAGTAGGATATAATCCACCATGAACATAAATATCGTGAAGGCTATGTTGATTTGTTTCAACTACATATGTGAACATGTGCCAAGTCAAGTCACTTAAATTATTCAAAGGAGGATACCACCCCATAATACCACATCACAACCATTTTAATAGCATGTTGGCACGCAAGGTAAACCATTATAACTCATAGCTAATCAAGCATGACACGAGCAACTATGATCTCTAATTGTCATTGCAAACATGTTTATTCATAATAAGCTGAATCAAGAACGATGAACTCATCATATTTACAAAAACAAGAGAGGTCGAGTTCATACCAGCTTTTCTCATCTCAGTCAGTCCATCATATATCATCATAATTGCCTTTCACTTGCACGACCGAACGATGTGAATAGTAATAAGAGTGCATGTTGAACTAAGCTGGAATCTGCGAGCATTCAATAAACAGGAGAAGACAAGGCAATACGGGCTCTTGGTTAAATCAACAATAATGCATATAAGAGCCACTTCAACAATTTAATCATGGTCTTCTCCTATCGACCCCCAAAGAAAAGAAAAGAAATAAAACTATTAACACGGGAAAGCTCCCAACAAGCAAAAAGAAGAACAGGAAATCTTTTTGAGTTTTCTTTTTAATTATTACTACTACAACAAGAAAAGTAAACTACTACTAATTTTTTTGTTTTTCTTAAGGTTTAACAAACACACAAAAAGAAAGCAGGAAAAAGAAAATAAACTAACATGGATATTACAGTGAAAGAGTATGAGCACCGACATCTAGCAATGAGTGTGTGTAAACATAAATGTAATGTCGGTGTGAAATACGTACTCCCCCAAGCTTAGGCTTTTGGCCTAAGTTGGTTTATTGCCAGGGATAGCCTGGCGGATACTCGTAGGTGTAGCTGGGGTCATACTGTGATGAAGAAGACTCTGACTGCCATTGGCTGGCAGCCACCTCCGGATCCCAAGAATAAACAGACTGTCGTGGAGGCTCATATTGTGGTTCCGGTTCCGGGGCTGGTGCAGGATTTCGGTAGGCTTGAACGGCCGCCCACGAAACGAGATACAGTCCTTCAAAATTAAACAAGGAAGGAGCAGGCAAGGTAATAGTCTCAGGGTGATGTTTATTAAAGTACAATTTATATTTAAGCTCTCCTTCCATATTCTTAACAATAAAATCATGCGCTAGCATACTCTTATAATCTAGATAAGCACTAGGCAGCAATTTTTCTTCTTTCTCATAAAGCCTAATGGGTATGTTAAAATGTGCAGCTAGGCCTGAAGCATAAATGTCTCCAAAGATGGGGCCTTTAGTACAGTCTAGACTTAACCGTTTAGCAATAATTCCGCCCATACTAACAGTGTTATCGCGGTATAAACCATGGAACAAAATAATAATATCAGGAACACTAAGGTTTCCATAGTTTCCATGACCTATCAAGCAACGACTCGCAAATATGGCAAAGTAGCGTAAAACAGGAAATGTATGCTAGTGATTCTTGCATCAAAAACCTTCCTGGTTTCTCCCACAGTGATGGTGTTAATAAATTCTTCCACATCTTTACGGTGTGGTTCTTCTAAGGTACCCTCACAGGGTATTTTGCAAATCTTGCAAAATTCAGCTAATGGCATCTTCTTAACAACGTCATATAAATGAAACTCTACTAAAGGAGGTGATTCCTTAGGAAAATAGTAGAAGTTTTGCACAAAAGTATTAGTGAGTAAGAGATACTGATGACGTTGGTCGCGGAGGAAGTTGGCGAGGCCAGTATTCTCAACCAATGAATAGAAATCCTCATAAATCCGGCCTGTCTCAAGAAGTCATCGGAAGGCCATTCGCATGGCCGAACCTTCGTGGTACGAGGCAAATTATATTTGGGCCTTTGTGCTTCTTCATTTTGTTTTTCCTTCGAGCTTTGGCTCGATGAGCCCCTCAAAAGTCTCTTCATTATGTTCTGGAATATTCTGAAATTTTTAGTAACTTCAAACAAAAGTGAACTAACTTCAATAAAATAAATAGCAACTACTCCTACAAGTGCCTAGAGCCTATATCAAGCATTAGAACTACTTGGAACCATATAAATTTGACATGCAAGCTCAAGAACATGGTCACCTTTGCAGCACAAATTTGCAAAGAATAAAGCACTAGAACAAAAACTAATTAGACCAATGGAGGAGTCACATACCAAGGAACAATCTCCCCAAGCAGTTTTGTGAGAAGTGCTTTGAGCAAGGAGATAAAAAATCATAGCAAAGTGAGCTAGAACTCGTGCTCGAGCTGGTTATTCGTGTTCGTGGGAGGAAGAAGAAGAAGAAGGGTGCAGGAATAAGTGGAGGAGGGCCACCGTGGGCCCACGAGGCAGGGGGCGCGCCCTGGGGGGGTAGGGCGCGCCCTCCACCCTCGTGACCAGGTGGCAGCTCCCCCCGCGGTGTTTTCAGTACCATAAATCCTCAAATATTCCCGAAAAAATCATATTAAATTGGCATGGCGTTTGGAGGACTTTTATTTTCGGGGTATTTTTATATTGCACGGATAAATCAGGAAACAGACAGAAAAATACTATTTTTACTTTACTTCAACTAAATAACAGAAAGTATAAAGAGGGTACAGAAGGTTGTGCTTCTAGTTTCATCCGTCTCATACTCATCAAAAGGAATCCACTAACAAGGTTGATCAGGTCTTGTTAATAAACTCATTCCGAATAACATGAAACCAGAGAAATTTCGAATAACACTAGGTTACCTCAATGGGGATATGCACATCCCCAATAATAAGAATATCATATTTCTTCTTGACGGTAGGAAGAGGAAATTCAAAACCTCCAAATATAATCGATGGAATTTTTCCAATAGAGTTGATACTATGAACTTGAGGTTGTTTCTTCGGGAAGTGTACCGTATGCTCATTACCATTAACATGAAAAGTGACATTGCCTTTGTTGCAATCAATAACAGCACCTGCAGTATTCAGAAAAGGTCTTCCAAGAATAATAGACATACTATCGTCCTCGGGAATATCAAGAATGACAAAGTCCGTTAAAATAGTAACATTTGCAACCACAAGAGGCACATCCTCACAAATACCGACAGGTATAACAGTTGATTTATCAGCCATTTGCAAAGATATTTCAGTAGGTGTCAACTTATTCAAATCAAGTCTACGATATAAAGAGAGAGGCATAACGCTAACACCGTCTCCAAGATCACATAAAGCAGTTTTAACATAGTTTCTTTTAATAGAGCATGGTATAGTGGGTACTCCTGGATCTCCAAGTTTCTTTGGTATTCCACCCTTAAAAGTATAATTAGCAAGCATGGTGGAAATTTCATGTTCCGGTATCTTTCTTTTATTTGTAACAATATCTTTCATATATTTAGCATAAGGATTCATTTTGAGCATATCAGTCAATCGCATACGCAAAAAGATAGGTCTAATCATTTTAGCAAAGCGCTCAAAATCCTCATCATCCTTTTTCTTGGATGGTTTGGGAGGAAAAGGCATGGGTTTCTGAACCCAAGGTTCTCTTTCTTTACCATGTTTCCTAGCAACAAAATCTCTCTTATCATAACGTTGATTCTTTGATTGTGGGTTATCAAGATCAACAGCAGGTTCAATTTCTACATCATTATCATTACTAGGTTGAGTATCATCATGAACATCATCATTAACATTTCCATTAGGTTCATGTTCATTACCAGATTGTGTTTCAGCATCAGACATAGATATATCATTTGGATTCTCAGGTGGTTCAGCAATAGGTTCACTAGAAGTTTGCAAAGTAATATCATTTTTCTTTTTCTTCCTTTTGGAAGAACTAGGTGTATCAATATTATTTCTCTGAGAATCTTGCTCCATTCTCTTAGGGTGGCCGTCAGGATACAAAGGTTCATGAGTCATTCTACCAGCTCTAGTAGCCACTCTAACAGCATAATCATTTTTCTTACTATTCATTTCATTGAGCAAATCATTTTGAGCTTTAAGTACTTGTTCTACTTGAGTGGTAACCATAGAAGCATGTTTGCTAACAAGTTTAAGTTCACATCTAACATCAGCCATATAATCACCCAAGTGTTTAATCATATAAGTATTTTGTTTTAATTTTCTACCAAAATAAGCATTGAAATTTTCTTGTTTGACAATAAAAATATCAAACTCATCAAAACATTGTCTAGCAGACTTATAGTGAGCAATATCACCTTCATCAAATCTATGGAGAGAATTTACCTTTACTACCTGTGTCGGGATATCAAGACCTGGAGGTTCTTCAATAGGTAATGGATCAAGATCATATGTTTCTTCAACAGGCGGTAAATTAAGGCCATGTATTTCTTCAATAGGAGGTAAATTCTTAACATCTTCAGCCTTAATACCTTTTTCTTTCATAGATTTCTTTGCCTCTTGCATATCTTTGGGACTGAGAAATAGGACACCTCTCTTCTTCGGAGTTGGTTTAGGAATAGGCTTAGTAATTTGAGCAGGAGCTCGCTCAGGAGGTGCCCAATTATTTTCATTTGTCAACATATTATTCAATAGAATTTCAGCTTCATCCGGTGTTCTTTCCCTGAAAAGAGAACCAGCACAACTATCCAGGTAATCTCTGGAAGCATCGGTTAGTCCATTATAAAAGATATCAAGTATTTCATTTTTCTTAAGAGGATGATCAGGCAAAGCATTAAGTAGCTTGAGAAGCCTCCCCCAAGCTTGTGGTAGACTCTCTTCTTTAATTTACACAAAGTTGTATATTTCCTTTAAGGCAGCTTGTTTCTTATGAGCATGGAAATATTTAGCAGAGAAGTAATAAATCATATCCTGGGGACAACGCACACAACCAGGATCAAGAGAATTAAACCATATCTTAGCATCACCCTTTAATGAGAACGGAAATATTTTAAGGATATAAAATAAAGATGCAGACATTACATTGACATTACATTGATGAACCGCCGCCAAGCCCTAAAATCTCTTGGGAGGGCTGATCTGGAGTCCGTTCGGGGCTTCAGAGAGGGGGATTCGTCGCCGTCGTCATCATCAATCATCCTCCATCACCAATTTCATGATGCTCACCACCGTGCGTGAGTAATTCCATCGTAGGCTTGCTGGACGGTGATGGGTTGGATGAGATCTATCATGTAATCGAGTTAGTTTTGTTAGGGTTTGATCCCTAGTATCCATTATGTTCTGAGATTGATGTTGCTATGACTTTGCTATGCTTAATGCTTGTCACTAGGGCCCGAGTGCCATGATTTCAGATCTGAACCTATTATGTTTTCATGAATATATGTGAGTTCTTGATCCTATCTTGCAAGTCTATAGTCACCTACTATGTGTTATGATCCGGCAACCCCGAAGTGACAATAATCGGGACCACTCCCGGTGATGGCCATAGTTTGAGGAGTTCATGTAATCACTATGTGCTAATGCTTTGTTCCGGTTCTCTATTAAAAGGAGGCCTTAATATCCCTTAGTTTCCACTAGGACCCCGCTGCCACGGGAGGGTAGGACAAAAGATGTCATGCAAGTTCTTTTCCATAAGCACGTATGACTATATTCGGAATACATGCCTACATTACATTGATGAATTGGAGCTAGTTCTGTGTCACCCTATGTTAAGACTGTTACATGATGAACTGCATCCGGCATAATTATCCATCACCGATCCAATGCCTACGAGCTTTCCATATACTGGTCTTCGCTTATTTACTTCCCCGTTGCTATTGTTACAATCACTACAAAACACCAAAAATATTACTTTTCCTTTGATTACTCTTTTGTTACCGTTACCACTACTATCATATTACTTTGCTACTAAATACTTTGCTGCAGATATTAAGTTATCCAGGTGTGGTTGAATTGACAACTCAGCTGCTAATACTTGAGAATATTCTTTGGCTCCCCTTGTGTCGAATCAATAAATTTGGGTTGAATACTCTACCCTCGAAAGCTGTTGCGATCCCCTACACTTTTGGGTTATCAAGACTAATTTCTGGCACCGTTGCCGGGGAGCATAGCTCTATTATTTGAGTCACTTGGGATTTATATCTGCTGGTCACTAGGAAGAACTTGAAAGACGCTAAGACAATAATTTATCCCTCAACTAGAAGGGGAGGTAAGGAACTGCCATCTAGCTCCGCACTTGATTCACCTTCTAAGCTTGCGACACCTAAACCTGCTTGAGCTATTCGTTCTGATATGTCGCATGTTATTGATGATGCCACTTTTGCTATGCATGATATTTATGATGAAACTACTTCTATGCTTGATACTACTGTGCCCCTTAGTGAATTTCTTGATGAACAAATTGCTAGGGCTAGAGAGAAAGAAATTATTGAAACTGATTATGTTGATGAAAATGATGATGAATATATGCCTGTTATTCCTGAGGGTTATGTTTTTTATATGGGAGCTTATGTAGCTATTTTAGCCTGCAAAGGTAATTATGAACTCACGAGTTTATTAGATAAATGGAGTAAGGAATCTCTTAGAGATAGAATGAGGCCTGACCCTGCTTTTGCTACTTCACCTATTTGTGTTGCCGATAAGGATTATCAATTCTCTGTTGATCCTGATATAATTACTTTGGTTGAATATGATCCTTTTCATGGCTATGAATCTGAAACTGTTGTGGCACATCTTACTAAATTAAATGATATAACCACCTTGTTCACTAATGATGAGAGATCTCGTTACTTTTATATCCTTAAAATATTTCCGTTCTCATTAAAGGGTGATGCTAAGATATGGTTTAATTCTCTTGATCCTGGTTGTGTGTGTAGTCCCCAGGATATGATTTATTACTTCTCTGCTAAATATTTCCCTGCTCATAAGAAACAAGTTGCCTTAAAGGAAATATACAACTTTGTGCAAATTGAAGAAGAGAGTCTCCCACAAGCTTGGGGGAGGCTTCTTAAGCTACTTAATGCTTTGCCTGATCATCCTCTTAAGAAAAATGAAATACTTGATATCTTTTATAATGGACTAACCGATGCTTCCAAAGATTACCTGGATAGTTGTGCTGGTTCTCTTTTCAGAGAAAGAACACCTGATGAAGCTAAAATTCTATTGAATAATATGTTGACAAATGAAAATAATTGGGCACCTCCTGAGCGAGCTCCTGCTCAAATTACTGAGCCTATTCTTAAGCCAACTCCGAAGAAGAGAGGTGTTCTATTTCTCAGTCCCGAAGATATGCAAGAGGCAAAGAAATCTATGAAAGAAAAAGGTATTAAAGCTGAAGATGTTAAGAATTTACCTCCTATTGAAGAAATACATGGTCTTAGTTTACCGCCTGTTGAAGAAACATATGATCTTAATCCTTTATTTATTGAAGAACCTCCAGACCCTGATAACCCGACATAGGTAGTAAAGGTAAATTATCTCTATAGATATGATAGAGCTGAAATCCCTCCTACTAAAATTGCTAGTCAGTGCTTGGATGAGTTTGATAACTTTATTGTCAAACAAGAAAAATTTAATGCTTATTTTGGTAGACAATTGAAATACGATTCCCATATGATTAAACACTTGGGTGACTATATGGCTAATATTGGAGGTGAACTGAAATTTGTTAGCAAACATGCTTCTATGGTTACCACTCAAGTAGAACAAGTACTTAAGGCTCAAAAAGAATTGCTCGATGAAATGAATAGTAAGAAAAATGATTATGCTGTTAGAGTGGCTACTAGAACTGGTAGAATGACTCAGGAACCTTTGTATCCTGAAGGCCACCCTAAGAGAATTGAGCAAGATTCTCAGAGATATGATATTGATGCTCCTAGTTCTTCCAAAAGGAAGAAAAAGAAAACTGATAGGACTTTGCAAACTTCTAGTGTACCTATTGCTGAACCACCTGAGAATCCAAATGATATATCTATTTCTGATGCTGAAACACAATCTGGCAATGAACATGAACCTAGTGAAAATATTAATGATGATGTTCATGACGATGCTCAACCTAGTAATGATAATGATGTAGAAGTTGAACCTGTTGTTGATCTTGATAACCCACAATCAAAGAATCAACGTGATGATAAGAGAGATTTTGTTGCTAGGAAACATGGTAAAGAAAGAGAACCTTGGGTTCAGAAACCCATGCCTTTTCCTCCCAAACCATCCAAGAAAAAGGATGATGAGGATTTTGAGCGCTTTGCTGAAATGATTAGACCTATCTTTTTGCGTATGTGATTGACTAATGTGCTCAAAACTAATCCTTATGCTAAGTATATGAAGGATGTCATTACTAATAAAAGAAAGATACCGAAAGCTGAAATTTCCACCATGCTTGCTAATTATACTTTTAAGGGTGGAATACCAAAGAAACTTGAAGATCCAGAAGTACCTACTATACCGTGCTCCATTAAAAGAAATTATGTTAAAAATGCTTTATGTGATCTTGGAGCCGGTGTAAGTGTTATGCCTCTCTCTTTATATCGTAGACTTGATTTGAATAAGTTGACACCTACTGAAATATCGTTGCAAATGGCTGATAAATCAACTGTTATACCTGTCAGTATCTGTGAGGATGTGCCTGTTGTGGTTGCAAACGTTACTATTTTAACAGACTTTGTTATTCTTAATATTCCCGAGGACGATAGTATGTCTATTATTCTTGGAAGACCTTTTTTGAATACTGCAGGGGCTGTTATTGATTGCACCAAAGGCAATGTCACTTTTCATGTTAATGGTAATGAGCTATGGTACACTTTCCGAGGAAACAACCTCAAGTTCATAGTATAAACTCTATTGGAAAAATTTCATCGATTAAATTTGGAGGTTTTAAATTTCCTCTTCCTACTGTTAGGAAGAAATATGATATTCTTGTTATTGGCGATGTGCACATCCCCGTTGAGGTAACTTAGTGATATTCGAAATTTCTCCGGTTTCATGTTATTCAGAATGAGTTTACTAACAAGACCTGATCAACCTTGTTAGTGGATTCCTTTTGATGAGCATGAGACGGATGAAACTAGAAACACAACCTTCTGTACCCTCTTTATACTTTCCGTTATTTAGTGGAAATAAAGTAAAAATAGTATTTCTCTGTCTGTTTCCTGATTTATCCGTGCAATATAAAAATATCCCGAAAATAAAAGTCCTCAGAATGCCATGCCAATTTAATATGATTTTTTTCGGGAATATTTGAGGATTTATAGTGCAAAAATCACCGCGGGGGAAGCTGCCACCTGGTCACGAGGGTGGAGGGTGCGCCCTACCCCCTGGGCGCGCCCCCTGCCTCGTGGGCCCACGGTGGCCCTCCTCCACTTATTCCTGCACCCATCCTCTTCTTCTTCCTCCCACAAACCCGAATAACCAGCTCAAGCACGAGTTCTAGCTCACTTTGCTGTGATTTTCGATCTCCTTGCTCAAAGCACCTCTCGCAAAACTGCTTGGGGAGATTGTTCCTTGGTATGTGACTCCTCCATTGGTCCAATTAGTTTTTGTTCTAGTGCTTTATTCATTGCAAATTTGTGCTGCATAGGTGACCATGTTCTTGAGCTTGCATGTCAAATTTATATGGTTCCAAGTAGTTCTAATGCTTGATATAGGATCTAGGCACTTGTAGGAGTAGTTGCTATCAGTTTTATTGAAGTTGGTTCACTTTTGTTTGAAGTTACTAAATATTTCAGAAATTTTTCAGAGAAAACAATATGCTTAGGAAGATGTTACAAGGCGGTTCTTCAAGGAAGCAAGGCCCCAGGCGTGCTATGCGTGATGCTGACGAGGAACCACCAAGAGACGCTCTAGTGCGGCCTTGTGAGTGGCCGTCGGAAAATTTTATGGATCATGCGGGAATTAAAGAAGAATTTAACGCATATTTGCGTAACGCCAAGCTTAAGGACTTTGAGGCAGACAAATGCCCACAGTACCATGATCTCACAAGCTCATTTGTGAGGAGGTTTGAATTTTCATCTTCGCGTAATTCTTCTTCAGTCATGTTTGATCTTTATGAAAAATCTTATACCATGGACTTAGAGGATTTTACTCTTGCCTGCAAACTTCCACAATGGGGTAGTACTATTGATCCTCGTAAATCCGAATTTAGAAACTTTCTTGCTAGTATAGCCGTGGGAGAATCTAGAGATATAACGCAAGCTACCATAGGGAGCATTCACTTCCTGCTATACATTACTTTGCTCTCTTCATAGGTAGATGCATGAATGCTAAGGATGAAGCATGTCACATGTGTGTCCCTGACCTTAGCATTCTTAGGAGTGCTGTGTTAGGGGACCAATCTTATCATATGGGAGCCATTGTAGCTCGTAGGTTGCATCATAATAGATATAATGGAGATTTCTTTGGAGGAATTTATGCAACCCGCTTAGCTAATTTTATTGAGGCGGATGTTCATGAGGGTGACATGGAGTTGCCCCCTGCTTATTTAGATTTTGATTCTATGGTTTCCCACCAGTTTGTCGAGAGGACTGAATCACCTCTCCAGTATCGACTAATCTTTAACAAACGGCATGTTGTCCGTAGTACTCTCCCTGCTCCTGCCTTCTTTGATTCTCAGACAAAAGGAAGATATACTATTACCAGAGAGGAGGCAGATGAGTACGAGAGGGTAGCAGAGGTAGCCCGACGCCACGCTGCAGCTCAGGCGGTGATAGTCGCTGCATCACAGTACGACCCCAGCTACAACTACGGGTATCAGCTAGGCTATCCCTGGCAATAGACCAACTTAGGCCAAAAGCCCAAACTTGGGCGAGTACGTATTTCTCACCGACATTACATTTATGTTCACACACACTCATTGCTAGATGTCGGTGCTCATACTCTTTCACTATAATATCCATGCTAGTTTATTTTCTTTTTCCTGCTTTCTTCTTGTGTGTTTGTTAAACCTTAAGAAAAAAAACCCAAAAAAATTAGTAGTAGTTTACCTTTCTTGTTGTTGTAGTAATAATTAAAAAGAAAACCCAAAAAAATATTTCCCATTCTTCTTTTGCTTGTTGGGATCTTTCCCATGTAAATAGTTTTTATTTCTTTTCTTTTCTTTGGGGGTCGATAGGAGAAGACCATAATTAAATTGTTGAAGTGGCTCTTATATGCATTATTGTTGATTTAACCAAGAGCTCATATTGCCTTGTCTTCTCCTATTTATTGAATGCTCGCAGACTCTAGCTTAGTCCAATGCACGTACACTCTTATTATTATTCACATCGTTCGGTCGTGCAAGTGAAAGGCAATTATGATGATATATGATGGACTGACTGAGATGAAAAAAGCTGGTATGAACTCGACCTCTTTTGTTTTTGTAAATATGATGAGTTCATCGTTCTTGATTCAACTTATTATGAATAAACATGCTTGCAATGACAATTAGAGATCATAGTTACTTGTGCCATGCTTGATTAGCTTTGAGTTATAATGGTTTACCTTGCGTGCCAACATGCTATTAAAATGGTTATGATGTGGTATGATGGGGTGGTATCCTCCTTTGAATGATTTAAGTGACTTGACTTGGCACATGTTCACGCATGTAGTTGAAACAAATCAACAAAGCCTTCATGATATTTATGTTCATGGTGGATTATATCCTACTCATGCTTGCATCTAATGTTTATTAATTTTAATGCATGTACATGGCTGTTGTCGCTCTCTAGTCGGTCGCTTCCCAGTCTTTTTGCTAGCCTTCACTTGTACTAAGCGGGAATACTGCTTGTGCATCCAATCACTTAAACCCCAAAGTTATTCCATATGAGTCCACTATACCTTCCTATATGCGGTATCTACCTGCCGTTCCAAGTAAATTTGTATGTGCCAAACTCTAAACCTTCAAATAAACATTCTGGTTTGTATGCTCGAATAGCTCATGTATCAACTAGGGCTGCCCTTATCTTCCATGTTAGGCGGGTTATTCTCAAGAGGAGTGGACTCCGCTCCTCACTCACGAGAAAATGGCTGGTCACCGGGATGCCCAGTCCCATGCTTTATGCAAACTAAATCAAAATTAATTGCAAACAAAACTCCCCCTGGGACCTGATGTTTGTTGGAGGCACTCGTTGTTTCGAGCAAGCCATGGATTGATGCTTGTTGGTGGAGGGGGAGTATAAACTTTACCATTTTGTTTGGGAACCGCCTATAATGTGTGTAGCATGGAAGATATCGCCATCTCTTAGTTGTTATGTTGACAATGAAAGTATACCGCTCAAAATATTATTTATCTCTATTTCAAAATCGAGCTATGGCACCTCTATAAATCCCTGCTTCCCTCTGTGAAGGGCCTATCTATTTACTTTTATGTTGAGTCATCACCTGACGAGGATACGTACCTAGGGTAGGGTAACTTATCATACCTAAGGTACCCAATCAAGGACATGACTCCTACAATGAAAGACATTCTAAGAAGTATCGACATGTCAGTCGACCTGGTCAGCCCAGTCGACGGACACGAGAGTACTCGACCAGAAGCACAAGCAGTCGACCATGAAGACAGCCACTCGACTATATGAAGACTTAAAGGCTCTGCCTACAAACGGTCATCTCATAAGTAGATTTTGTGGCCTTCATGGTCCTTTATTACAGGCGTTACCAGTAACCCCTCTCTTTATGTACATTAAACTCCTTGTAACGTGGGCTGGCTGGGGTCCTGGCGAACTCTATATAAGCCACCCCCCTCCACTAGGACAGGGGTTCGGAACTTTGTAACACACACATACATAATCCAGTCGACTGCCTCCGGGCTCCGAGACGTAGGGCTGTTACTTCCTCAGAGAAGGGCCCGAACTCGTAAAACTCCTTGCGCATACAACTACTCCATAGCTAGGATCTTGCCTCTCCATACTTACCCCCCATTCTTACTGTCAGACTTAGAACCACGACAGTTGGCGCCCACCGCGGGGCAGGTGTTCTAGCGATTTGTTGGAGGAGTTGGGATTCTTTCACCCCACATCATGTTTTCGAGCGGAGTCATGGTCGAGAGCCGCGAGATCCGTCTCGGTGCTCTCTCCTTCATCGTTGACAACTCTGCTTGGCTGCAGGAGGCTCCACTCGACGTGGACGCGCTTCCCGCCCGCGGAGCCACGCATTTTCGCGCATGCGTCCGCGGCGTCCTCCTGCGGCAGCCGTCGACCCAATACGGGACGGCATTCGTTTCGCCATCGTCGTCATCAGCTTCCCACCGGCGCAAGCGCACCGGTCGGTCGAGACTCCAGCGGTGGGTGAAGCACGCGCTGGCCCGCCAGTCGGCCATCCCCCAAGTCGCGGCAATCGAGCCCGACGATTCACTCTACGGCCTGTTCGACCTGTCGACTGGCTCCGTAGAGACTGCGTCCGAGTGCGACAGCAGTGATCCAGCGGCGGAAGTACTAATGGTCGACGGACCACGTAGTCCCCCCGGATTCCCCCACACCGAAGAGGTTGCCGCAGGGGGGATTCCGGCGCGGGGCCACGAAGAGTACAGGCCCGAGCCCCTTACCTCAGTGCAGAGGGAGGAACTCCGTCGCCGGAACATGGACGCCCTCCACACTCCTATCGTTGGAGAAACCCCTGAGGCACGAGCCCTGGAGGAGGTGCGCTTGGCCAACTTGGCTGAACGTACTCGACTGGAGAATCTCCAGAGAGCACTCGACGAGCGCGCACGATCGCCCGTTCCCGAGTCCAGTCGTCGTCGCCCCTTCCAGCCGCCGACCCAGGTATACCGTACCCCAATTCAGAATTTGGCAGCTGCGGCTCGCATAGCGGAGTCGATCCAGCCTTCACAGTCAGAGGCAGGGAGAGGTCTGTTGCAGATCAGAGATTTGCTCCGTGCAGCGGGTGACCAGAATTCAGCCGTATCTCAGTCGCGCAACAGGATTCACAGTCGATCCGTCACTGCGAATTCCGTTCAGTCGGCTTATAGTCCAAGGTCGCCCCCGAGGCGTGAAGGACACAGAGGCCGGCACGAGGATCAATACCAAGGGCACGAGCGGTTTGAGCACCGATTCGATCGCAACGATCAACGTCGAGTGCCTTCTCCTGCCCCAAGAGCGGGGTCGTACGTTCCTCGACGGCAAGAGGACAGACGCCAGTTCAGTATTGGGCGAAGGGTCCCAGTCGACCCCAGGGAACCAGGCTTTGATGCGAGATCCATCATCGTTCAAGGTCTGGTCGACCGAAATAGAGCTCACCGAGAAGACCATGACAGAGGCGCGCCGTCCAGCAGCAGAGTTCACGTCTCAGGTCCCGGGTGTTTCAGCAGAGCAATCAGAGCTGCAGTGATTCCTCCCAACTTCAGGTTGGCGACTGGAGTCAGCAAGTTCACCGGAGAGTCCAAGCCGGACACATGGCTCGAGGATTACCGAGTGGCTGTTCAGATCGGAGGCGGCAATGACGAGGTGGCCATGAAGCATTTGCCCCTCATGTTGGAAGGATCAGCCAGAGCGTGGTTGAATCAGTTGGCTCCCAGCAGTATTTATACTTGGGAAGATCTAGCCCAGGTGTTCGTCAGAACATTCGAAGGGACTTGCAAGCGACCGGCAGGGTTGACAGAATTGCAGTCATGTGTTCAGAAGTCGAGTGAAACCCTGAGGGATTATATCCAAAGGTGGATCACTCTGAATCACACGGTCGAGAATGTGTCCGATCATCAGGCAGTTTGCGCCTTCAAGGAAGGCGTCAGAAACAGGGAGTTAAGTTTGAAGTTCGGTCGAACCGGGGATATGACCCTGAGTCGAATGATGGAAATCGCCACCAAGTACGCGAACGGAGAAGAGGAAGATAGACTCCGGAGTGGCAAGTATAAGGCAGCCGCTAATGAGGCCGGCGGAGGACACTCCAGTCGGAAGCAGAAGCGCAAGGCCGAGCCAGTCGCCCCCGGGGAAGCCTTAGCTGTGACCCTAGGGAAGTTTAAGGGGAAACCCAAGGGACCTTGGAACCCCAAGAAAGTGAAAGACCAGGACGGGAAAGATGTGATGGACTTACCATGCCACATTCACACAAAGAAAGATGAAGAGGGAAATCTCATTTACCCTAAGCATACCACTCGACAATGTCGACTCCTGATGCAAAAGTTCCAAGGGAAGCAGGCCAAGGACAAAGAGAAAGAGTCAGACAAAGTTGAAGACAGGGAAGACAGCGGTGAAGAATACCCCCAAGTCAATTCCACTCTGATGATTTTCGCTGATGTCGAAAGTAAGAGTCGACTGAAGGTCGTCAATCGCGAAGTTAACATGGTCGCTCCGGTGACACCCCATTACCTGAAGTGGTCCCAGACCGCCATCACCTTCGACCAGTCCGATCATCCGACTCATGTTGCCACCCCAGGGAGGCAAGCGTTGGTGGTCGACCCAATTATTGAAGGCACTCGACTGACCAAGGTTCTGATGGACGGCGGCAGTGGGCTAAACTTGTTGTATGCAGAGACGTTGAAGGGGATGGGCATTCCGATGTCCCGACTCAGCCCCAGCAACATGAGCTTCCACGGAGTCATTCCTGGGAAGAAAGCTGAGTCACTCGGTCAAATCACTCTCGACGTCGTCTTTGGGGACTCGAAGAATTTCCGGAAAGAAAAGTTAACCTTTGAGGTCGTGGATTTTCAGAGTGCGTACCACGCCATTCTTGGGAGGCCAGCCTATGCTCGTTTCATGGCTCGACCATGCTACGTATACCTCAAGCTGAAGATGCCTGGCCCCAAAGGTGTAATCACCATCGTTGGCAATCGGAAGAAGGCAGAGGAGTGCTTCCAGAAAGGCGCCAGAATTGCTGATGCTCAGATGGCCAAGATAGAGATACAAGAGTACCAGAAGACTGCGGATCCGAGTGAATTGTTACGAGCCAAGAAGCCCGCCACGGAGTCAGCATTTCAGTCGACTGGTGAGACCAAGCAAGTCCACATCCACCCAACCGATCCAAACGCGGCTCCAACCAACATCTCCACTACACTTGACTCCAAATAGGAAGAAGCGCTCGTCCAGTTCCTCCATGAGAACTGGGACATCTTTGCATGGAAGCCTGCTGACATGCCAGGTGTGCCCAGGGGACTGGCCGAGCACCGCCTTCGAGTCGACCCAAAGGTCAAACCAATCAAGGAGCATCTCCGACGGTCCGCCGTTCAGAAGAGAAAGGCCATTGGCGAAGAAGTGGCCCGACTCCTAGCAGCAGAGTTCATTCGCGAGATCTACCACTCCGAGTGGCTCGCCAATGTTGTAATGGTCCCTAAGAAGGACAAGTCGTTGCGCATGTGCATCGATTTTAAGCATATCAATCGGGCCTGCCCGAAAGATCATTTTCCTCTTCCTCGCATCGACCAAATAGTCGACTCGACTGCAGGATGCGAGAGGTTATCTTTTTTAGATGCTTACTCTGGATACCATCAGATCCGTCTGTATGGACCCGATGAAATAAAAACAGCCTTCATCACCCCATTTGGGTGTTTCTGCTATGTTACCATGCCCTTCGGTCTCAAGAACGCCGGAGCTACATTCATGAGAATGATTCAGAAGTGCCTAATCACTCAAATCAGTCGGAATGTAGAAGCATACATGGATGACATAGTGGTCAAGTCACGAAAAGGTTCCGACCTGCTGACTGACCTAGCTGAAACTTTTGCCAATCTCAGGAGTTATGATATAAAGCTCAATCCGTCGAAGTGCACATTTGGAGTCCCTGGAGGAAAGTTACTCGGTTTTCTTGTTTCCGAACGAGGAATCGACGCTAACCCCGAAAAAGTTGGCACCATACTCCGGATGAAACGCCCCGTGCGTGTGCACGATGTCCAGAAACTTACTGGATGCTTGGCCGCCCTAAGTCGATTCATCTCCAGGCTCGGTGAAAAGGCGCTGCCTCTTTACCGACTGATGAAGAAGTCAGACACGTTCGAGTGGACTCCAGAAGCTGATGCAGCGTTTGCAGAGCTAAAAGCTCTGCTCTCCACCCAGCCGGTGCTTGCTGCTCCTGTCAGCAAAGAGCCATTGTTGCTTTACATAGCAGCCACGGGACAAGTCGTTAGTACCGTTCTTACGGTCGAGCGGGAAGAGGAAGGAAAGACCTTCAAAGTTCAACGCCCAGTTTATTATCTCTCTGAAGTTCTGACCCCGTCGAAGCAAAGATATCCCCACTATCAGAAGCTTGTTTACGGGATTTACATGACCACGAAGAAGGTTGCTCATTATTTCTCTGATCACTCTATCACAGTCGTCAGCGACGCTCCATTATCAGAGATTCTTCATAACAGAGATGCAACCGGTCGAGTGGCGAAATGGGCAATTGAACTTCTTCCTCTTGATATCAAGTTCGAGGCAAAGAAAGCTATTAAGTCCCAGGCAATAGCTGATTTCCTCGCCGAGTGGACCGAGCAGGAGCTTCCGACTCAAGTTCACTCGGAGCACTGGACTATGTTTTTCGATGGCTCCAAGATGCTGAACGGATCCGGTGCGGGGGTTGTACTGGTTTCCCCCCAAGGAGATAAGCTCAAGTATGTCCTCCAGATTCACTTTGATTCCTCCAACAATGAGGCAGAGTATGAAGCGCTTCTATACGGATTACGTATGGCCATTTCACTCGGCGTCCGTCGCCTCATGGTCTACGGCGACTCAGATCTGGTTGTTAATCAAGTGATGAAGGAGTGGGACGTCCGAAGCCCATCCATGATGGGATATTGCAGCGCTGTGAGGAAGCTGGAGAAACGATTCGAGGGGTTGGAGCTCCATCATATACCCCGACTGAAAAATCAAGCTGCAGATGATCTGGCGAAGATAGGGTCCAAAAGGGAGGCCATCCCTAAAGATGTGTGTTTGGAGCACATTCACACACCATCAGTGCAAGAAGATCCTTTCACAGAAGAGCCCCCACAACCAAAAAGCGCCTCCGACTCGACCGAAGTGGAGGTTCCAGCTGTGGTCGACCTGATTATGGAAGTTATGGTCACCACTCCCGATTGGACAGTGCCGTACATTGCGTATATCATGAAAAAAGAGCTCCCAGAAGATGAAGAAGAGGCTCGACAGATCGTCCGTCGATCCAAAGCCTTTACAGTAATCAAAGGGCAGCTATACAGAGAAAGCGCGACTGGAGTTGGTCAGAAGTGCATCACACCTGAAGAAGGACAGATAATTCTCGAGGACATTCACTCGGGAACCTGTGGCCATCATGCGTCCTCTCGGACCATCGTGGCCAAAGCATACCGAGCGGGTTTTTACTGGCCAAAGGCGAACGAAATGGCAAAGGATATAGTCGACAAGTGCGAGGGGTGCCAGTTTTATTCCAACATGTCTCACAAGCCCGCCTCCGCCTTGAAGACCATTCCACTCGTCTGGCCTTTCGCTGTCTGGGGTCTAGACATGATCGGACCGCTGAGAACTGGTAGGAGTGGCTTCACCCACTTGTTGGTTGCAGTCGACAAGTTCACGAAGTGGATAGAAGCCAAACCCATAAAGGACCTCGACGCAAGCACTGCCATCAGCTTTATCAGAGGATTGATATTCAGATATGGAGTTCCGCACAGCATCATCACGGATAACGGATCAAACTTTGATAATGACAGATTCAAAGCCTTCTGCGCCTCTCAGGGCACTCGAGTCGACTACGCTTCAGTTGCTCATCCTCAGTCGAATGGACAGGCCGAACGCGCGAATGGCCTCATCCTCAAAGGACTAAAACCCCGACTGATGCGTGATCTCAAACACGCAGCAGGCGCCTGGGTCGACGAACTTCCGTCAGTTCTATGGGGGTTGAGGACCACCCCTAACCGGTCGACTAGAAGAACACCATTCTTTCTGGTCTATGGAGCCGAAGCGGTTTTGCCGAGCGACCTGCTCCACAACGCGCCTCGAGTCGAGTTATATTCCGAAGCAGAAGCAGAACAGGCCCGGCAAGATGCAGTCGACCTCTTAGAGGAGGAAAGAGAGATGGCTCTAATCCGCTCGACCATCTACCAGCAAGAGTTGCGTCGGTTCTACGCCAGAAATGTGAAGGGTCGAGCCTTTCAGGAAGGAGATTTGGTCCTCCGCGTGGATCAGCAAAAACCTCACAAACTTGCCCCGACCTGGGAAGGCAACTTCATCATCACCAAAGTCCTGCACAACGGAGCGTATCACCTCTACAACGTCGATCGACGGATCGACGAGCCTCGAGCATGGAACGCGGACCTGCTCCGTCCTTTTTACACTTAAAAACTCACTCGACTGAGATGTAATAAAAGTACCTCTGTAGTTCTTTTGTTTCAAGCAAGAATTTCTTTTTCTGTTTGTCTAAATTTCCCCCAGTGGGTGACTTAGCTGCGAATCCGCTTCGCCTAAGTTTTCAGGAAATCCTACCGAGTGGAGAGCAAGTCTCCCACTCGGGGGCTTAGCTGCGAATCCGTTTCGCCTAAGAAATTAAAATCCTACCGAGTGGAGAGCCAGCCTTCCACTCGGGGGCTTAGCTGCAGTCCAAGTACTCGCCTAAGTTTGAAAAAATCCTACCGAGTGGAGAGCAAATCTCCCACTCGGGGGCTTAGCTGCAGTCCAAGGACTCACCTAAGTTTGAAAAAATCCTACCGAGTGGAGAGCAAACCTCCCACTCGGGGGCTTAGCTGTAGTCCAAGTACTCGCCTAAGTTTGAAAAAATCCTACCGAGTGGAGAGCAAACCTCCCACTCGGGGGCTTAGCTGCAGTCCAAGGACTCGCCTAAGTTTGAAAAAATCCTACCGAGTGGAGAGAAAACCTCCCACTCGGGGGCTTAGCTGCAGTCCAAGTACTCGCCTAAGTTTGAAAAAATCCTACCGAGTGGAGAGCAAACCTCCCACTCGGGGGCTTAGCTGCAGTCCAAGTACTCGCCTAAGTTTGAAAAAATCCTACCGAGTGGAGAGCAAACCTCCCACTCGGGGGCTTAGCTGCAGTCCAAGTACTCGCCTAAGTAATTGAAAAAATCCTACCGAGTGGAGAGCCAGCCTCCTACTCGGGGGCTTAGCTGCGAATCCGTTTCGCCTAAGAAATTAAAATCCTACCGAGTGGAGAGCAAACCTCCCACTCGGAGGCTTAGCTGCAGTCCAAGCACTCGCCTAAGTAATTGAAATCCTACCGAGTGGAGAGTCAGCCTCCCACTCGGGGGCTTAGCTGCAGTCCAAGTACTCGCCTAAGTTTGAAAAAATCCTACCGAGTGGAGAGCAAACCTCCCACTCGGGGGCTTAGCTGCAGTCCAAGTACTCGCCTAAGTAATTGAAAAAATCCTACCGAGTGGAGAGCCAGCCTCCTACTCGGGGGCTTAGCTGCGAATCCGTTTCGCCTAAGAAATTATAATCCTACCGAGTGGAGAGCAAACCTCCCACTCGGAGGCTTAGCTGTAGTCCAAGCACTCGCCTAAGTAACTGAAATCCTACCGAGTGGAGAGCAAACCTCCCACTCGGGGGCTTAGCTGCAGTCCAAGGACTCGCCTAAGTTTGAAAAAATCCTACCGAGTGGAGAGCAAACCTCCCACTCGAGGGCTTAGCTGCGAATCCGTTTCGCCTAAGAAATTAAAATCCTACCGAGTGGAGAGCAAACCTCCCACTCGGGGGCTTAGCTGCAGTCCAAGCACTCGCCTAAGTAATTGGAATCCTACCGAGTGGAGAGCAAACCTCCCACTCGGGGACTTAGCTGCAGCCCAGTGCTCGCCTAAGCCATGTTGACAGACACCATCGCGGCGATAAGCATCGTGCAAACCAGGCAGCCTCTGAGGGAACAACGAATAGCAGCCTCTGAGGGAACAGCGAATAGTAGATCGGCGGATCAAGTCACAAAGACATTCAACGTCGAGCCATGTTCGGATAAAATCAAAAAGATCCTAGATCGCAAATAAAAGTACTCGAGCTATAAGCTCGACGGAGTTTATCGGTTACATAAACCACTCGGCATTCCGAGGCAAATTTAAGGCAAGGAACAACAGTTTTTTACTCCTCCGGTGGAGGACTGGATGGTGCAACAAATTCGTCCAAGTCGATCCCATCAGAGATCCGAGTGGCAGCAACGATGAAGGTCTCCATGAAGTCCTGAAAGTTATGCTTCCTCGTATTGGCAACTTGGAGGGCGGCCAGCTTCTCTTCTCGAGCCTCCTTGCAGTGGACGCGAACCAGCGACAGAGCAACATCGGCGCCACACCTGGCAGAAGACTTCTTCCATTCTTGCACTCGGCCTGGAACCTCACTTAGTCGAGTGACCAAGGATTCAAGGTCGTTCTGAAGCGTCTCCTTGGGCCAGAGTGCGGAGTCGATCCGCGACACTGCAGCTTTCAGTCGAGCCAGGTAGTCCACCACACCAGCGATACGGGATTCCAACCGGAGGACATTCATGGCCACTTCATCCTTCACAGGAGAATTGATAGGGTCCAGGCTGGTCTCCACTCGACTGGTCTCTTCCTCAAAATTCCGACAGAATTCTGAAAGAAGTTTTGACAACGCAAAATTGTAATCAAATGATGAGTCGACAACAGCAAGTCAGTCGTGCAAAGGGGATTACCTTCAAGCATGAGGTATAGCCTCTTGGCAAGACCCCCAAGATAACCTTCCAAGTCTTTGTGCTTCCCCGCCATCTGGCCGATCTTGTCAGTCAGGTTAACCTTGTCAGTCTTCAGTCGACTCGCTTCCTTATTGGCCGCGTCAAGAGCAGACTTCAGCCTAGCGTTCTCGCTCTCAAGTTGACCGACTGAAGCAAGTTTTTCTTCAGCGAGCTTCAACTTCTCCGCAGCTGCCTTTTGCGCCTCCGCAAGGTCAAGATCTTTCTGCTTCAGGGCCTTCTCTAGTTCGTCTACAAAGCGACAACAGACACAGAGTTCAGAACGGACAGAGGAACAGAGATAGACGTCGAGTCCTCACCAGCCATACCTTTTTCTTCATCCTTCGCCTTCTGCACGTTTTCCTGAGCAAACTGTAAATCGAGATTAAGCTGGATCTGCTTATCCTTCAGATCAGCGAGCTGAGTAACAAGCTCACAAGACTTCTGCAAAGAGTCAATCGACAAAGGGTATCAAAGACAAGTTACTCCCGAGTGACTGAAAGAAAGAGCACAACATTTCTAAGACTACAGCCGAATCAAAACATTCGGCAGTAGCCTCGGGGACTACACCCAGTGGGTGCACTCAGCGTGCCCCCACCGGTTTTCCTTGATTTCCACTCGACCCCATACGATCAGTCGAGTGGGGAAGTTTGAAAGCATAAAGACCGCAGTCGACTGCCAGCAGTCGACCGCGGCCTTGGGGACTACACCCAGTGGGTGCACTCAGCGTGCCCCCACCAATGAAAAATTTCAGATCAACAGCACCCAGTGGGTGTACAACGCAAGTGAAGACCAACTAACCTGGACGTTCTGCTGCAACGCCGAGCTGATGTCATAGGCCGCTTGACTGGCATTCCGAGCCGCTTTGGTCTGCTCCATCACAAGCCCCGCCTGACGTATAGCCTCCTTAGCAGCACTCACTTGATCCTCCGGGGTCTGGTAGGCGGTGAAGAACGAGGGCGGGTCGACCAGTGGGGGAGCAGTCGACGACGAAGGCCGGGCAGTCGTCAGTGGTTCAGCAAAAGTCACAGTAGTCCGGGCGGTGTTGTCACCCCCTTGGACCACCGTCTCAGCAGTCGACGCAGTCTGAGGAGCCTTGTCGACCGGGGTCCTCCGGCCTCTCCTCCTAAAAGGCCTGAGCGGCACTTCCGCCTCCTCCTCATCATCCGGAAGGTCAATAATGTTGGTCGGAGCTACAAAAGTTCAGAAATGAATATCCAATCGACTCAGCAGTTAAACAGCCGGATCGTGTCAAAGATTATACCTAAGTTGGAAGTGACGGCGTCCTCCATCGTCTCATCGACGTTCTGGATGGAAGTCTCGGAAGTAGCGGCGCTGCACGATTACAAGCAAATAATTTGAAAGTGAATCGACTAAGAATCCGTTCTAGTCGACTCAAGAAAGATAAAAACAGTCACTTACCCAGAGATGACAGGAATGGCGACCCTGATCTTGGGCAAGGCCTTGGGCGGCTTGGTCGGGATGGCTCTGGGCTGCTTGGGTGCCTTCTCAGTTGGGGCCGGCGACGTGGTCCGAGGGCGCTTGGATGACTGGCCCACCGGAGCACTCGACTGACTGCGCTCCACGGCGGGATCCTGAGCGTTCTTGGAGCGTCTCTCGCGTCGAGGAAGGTCGACCTCCACCTCTTCCTCTTCATCACCCGAGTCGTCGCTGGCCTCCTCCTCTACGTCATCATCAGATTCCCACTCCTCGACTTCACCTTGTCTACCTCCATCCTCACTTTCTTCGCCTCTGCTCCCTCCTCCTTCAGATACTTGCTCCTGGTTCCCATTCGGCATCGAATACATGTCGTTGATCTCCTGCAAGACAACGGGCAGAGCAAGGATCAGTCGACTTATCGCAAGCCAGTTACTAGACGGAGTGAAAATTTCAGTCGGAAGAAGTAAAACGTACCTTGTCTGTCTCCATCATCCCATCAAGCGGAGCAATCCTCCTGGAACCCCTGGGGTTGTCCTTATTCCCGGTCATGCTGGTCAGCCAGCTCTCCAGCACAGAAGCCTCGACCCCCTCCGGGTGGATCCGAGTGGAGTCGTCGGGCCCGGAATACAACCACATCGAGTGATCCGAGCCTGGAGAGGTTGGATTCGTCGCTGGAGGAAGACTTCGAGCAAGTCCATGCCGGTCACGCCTTCCCGAACCAACTCAACCACTCGACTGACTAATACCTTCACCTGAGCCTTCAAAGAAGCGGGTTTCTGCAGTCAGTCCAAGGTAAAAGGAGGAAGGCCGGTCGAGTGGCCAGGGGTCGGCTGGTCCTTGCAGTAGAACCAAGTCGACTGCCACCCGCGCACAGAATCGGGAAGTGTCATGGGAGGAAAACAACTCTTACCCCTCGTCTGGATCCCGAGGCCCCCGCACATCTGGATCACCTGCGTCCTTTCCCCGTCCGGGTTAAGCTTTTTAACCGACTGGGATCGGCAAGTGAAGATATGCTTGAAGAGGCCCCAGTGAGGTCGACAGCCTAAGAAACACTCACACAGAGACACGAACGCAGCAAGATAGACTATGGAGTTGGGCGTGAAATGGTGGAGCTGCGCTCCGAAGAAGTTTAGAAAGGCCCTAAAAAAAGGACTCGGGGGCAGGGAAAACCCCCGGTCGACATGGGTGGCTATCAGGACGCGCTCACCCTCGCGAGGTTTCGGCTCCGTCTCCTTCCTAGGGAGGCGAGCAGCCTTGTGGGGAATGAGTCCCCCCTCCACCATGTCGTCGATATCCGCTTGAGTAAGGATGGAGGGCATCCAATCCCCCTGTAACCAGCCGGACGGCAGAGCGGCCCGCGAGGACGACCCGCCTCGGCCAGATCTCTTCCCCTTGCCCTTTGCCGCGACCTTCTTCGCGCGTTCCGCCGCCGCCGTCTTGTCCTGCCCCATCGTCTCGAGCGAGGTCTTGGCCGAGCGGCGGTGTCGAGATTGCAGCGAAGAGCGAGGCGGAGGCTTACGGAGGAAGGGAGAAGAAAAACAAGGGCGCACAGTAAAAAATCGGAATCATCACCTTATATAAGGCCACACACGAGTGGCTGATCAGTGGGCCTGCGCCCCCCAGTCAAATCCCGCAACAGGGGCACGCGCAGTACGTGGCGAAAAAGGTGGCGCGGGGATCGAGGCGCCCTTGCCTTATCCAGCCGATTCGCGCGATTTTCTCCGTCCGGTGCGCTGCCCAATTTTCAAATCCCGCAAGATCCGCGATCGACAGGACGGTTTGTCAGACGAAAAGATCCGTTTCCTTAAGTCTCCCAAGAGACTCGTCACGTAAACACACTCGACGATAATATGAAACCACTCGACGGACATCTGAATGGATCAAGGCAACTGAAGAATGGGTTCCCACCGTAACTTCCATTTATCCAAAGACAGATGCAACCGAAGCCTGGAGGCTGAGTCGAAAGCATAGGCTCGGCCCCATTCTCACTTAACCCCTGACCCATTCGGGGGCTAATGACGAGGATACGTACCTAGGGTAGGGTAACTTATCATACCTAAGGTACCCAATCAAGGACATGACTCCTACAATGAAAGACATTCTAAGAAGTATCGACATGTCAGTTGACCTGGTCAGCCCAGTCGACGGACACGAGAGTACTCGACCAGAAGCACAAGCAGTCGACCATGAAGACAGCCACTCGACTATATGAAGACTTAAAGGTTCTGCCTACAAACGGTCATCTCATAAGTACCTTTTATGGCCTTCATGGTCCTTTATTACAGGCGTTACCAGTAACCCCTCTCTTTATGTACATTAAACTCCTTGTAACGTGGGCTGGCTGGGGTCCTGGCGAACTCTATATAAGCCACCCCCGTCCACTAGGACAGGGGTTCAGAACTTTGTAACACACACATACATAATCCAGTCGACTGCCTCCGGGCTCCGAGACGTAGGGCTGTTACTTCCTCAGAGAAGGGCCCGAACTCGTAAAACTCCTTGCGCATACAACTACTCCATAGCTAGGATCTTGCCTCTCCATACTTACCCCCCATTCTTACTGTCAGACTTAGAACCACGACATCACCCTCTTATTAAAAGCACTAGCTGGAGAGCATAGCTGTCATTTGCATTCATTACTGTTAATTTATATTGGGTATGACTATGATTGGATCTCTTTTACCATGAATTACAATGTCTAGTCAGTCCTTGATCTTTAAAGGTGCTCTGCGTTTATGTTTTGCGGTCTCAGAAAGGGCTAGCGAGATACCATCTTGTTATATTATATTATGATTGTTTCGAGAAAGTGTTGTCATCCGAGATCTATTATTATCGCTCGCTAGCTGATTATGCTATTGATATGAGTAATCATGAGATCTGAGAGTTATTGCAAATGTGGTTAGTTATAAGCTTTGCTGAAAACTTGAATGCTGGCTTGACATATTTACAACAACAAGAGCAAATAGAGTTTGTAAAAGTTTTTCTTTTTCTCTTTCAGTTTGTCAACTGAATTGCTTGAGGACAAGCAAGGGTTTAAACTTGGGGGAGTTGATACGTATCCGTCGTATCTACTTTTCCAAACACTTTTGTCCTTGTTTTGGACTCTAACTTACATGATTTGAATGGAACTAACCTGGACTGACGTTGTTTTCAGCAGAATTGCCATGATGTTGTTTATGTGGAGAAAACAAAAGTTCTCGGAATGACCTGAAACTCCACGGAACATCTTATAAAAAATAATAAAAAATCCTCGCCAAAGATGAAGACCAGGGGCCCACACCCTTTCCCCCTACCTCATGGCCCCCCTGGAGACCTTCCGACGCCAACTCCAACTCTATATATTTGCTTTCGGGGAGAAAAAAATAGAGGAGAAGAAATCATCGCGTTTTACGATACGGAGCCGCCGCCAAGCCCTAAAACCTCTCGGGAGGGCTGATCTGGAGTCTGTTCGGGGCTCCGGAGAGGGGGATTCGTCGCCGTCGTCATCATCCACCATCCTCCATCACCAATTTCATGATGCTCACCGCCGTGTGTGAGTAATTCCATCGTAGGCTTGCTGGACGGTGATCGGTTGGATGAGATCTATCATGTAACCGAGTTAGTTTTGTTAGGGTTTGATCCCTAGTATCCATTATGTTCTGAGATTGATGTTGCTGTGACTTTGCTATGCTTAATGCTTGTCACTAGGGCCCGAGTGTCATGATTTCAGATCTGAACCTATTATGTTTTCATGAATATATGTGAGTTCTTGATCCTATCTTGCAAGTCTATAGTCACCTACTATGTGTTATGATCCGGCAACACCGAAGTGACAATAATCGGGACCACTCCCGGTGATGACCATAGTTTGAGGAGTTCATGTATTCACTATGTGCTAATGCTTTGTTCTGGTTCTCTATTAAAAGGAGGCCTTAATATCCCTTAGTTTCCATTCGGACCCCGCTGCCACGGGAGGGTAGGACAAAAGATGTCATGCAAGTTCTTTTCCATAAGCACGTATGACTATATTCTGAATACATGCCTACATTACATTGATGAATTGGAGCTAGTTCTGTGTCACCCTAGGTTATGACTGTTACATGATGAACCGCATCCGACATAATTATCCATCACCGGTCTAATGCCTACGAGCTTTCCATATACTAGTTTACGCTTATTTACTTTCCCGTTGCTATTGTTACAATCATTACAAAATACCAAAAATATTAATTTCGCTTCCGTTACTTTTGTTACCGTTACCACCACTATCATATTACTTTGCTACTAAATACTTTGCTGCAGATACTAAGTTATCCAGGTGTGGTTGAATTGACAACTCAACTGCTAATACTCGAGAATATTCTTTGGCTCCCCTTGTGTCGAATCAATAAATTTGGGTTGAATACTCTACCCTCGAAAGCTGTTGCGATCCCCTATACTTGTGGGTTATCACTTGGCGGCGGCTCCATATCGTAAAACGCGATGATTTCTTCTCCTTGATTTTTTCTCCCCGAAAGCAAATTTATAGAGTCAGAGTTGGCGTCGGAGGAGCTCCATGGGGCCCACGAGGTAGGGGGGCACGCCCTAGGGGGGGGCGCACCCACCCTTGTGGACATTGTGTGGGCCCCCTGGTCTTCATCTTTGGCAAGGATTTTTTATTATTTTTAACTAGATGTTCCGTGGAGTTTCAAGTCATTCCAAGAACTTTTGTTTTCTGCACATAAAACAACATCATGGCAATTCTGCTGAAAACAGCGTCAGTCCGGGTTAGTTCCATTCAAATCATGCAAGTTAGAGTCCAAAACAAGGGCAAAAGTGTTTGGAAAAGTAGATACGACGGAGACGTATCAGGCGTCTACTAATATTACCAATTCTTTGACATTCATCAAAAGATAGGACAAACTTATGAGTATCCTTGAAGAGAGTAGTCCAATAAAAACGAGATTACAATACTTTATGCGCGGTTCTGTCTCCAGCGTGGTGTCCTCCATAAGCTTCGGAGTGACACTTGCGTAGGATCTGTTCCTGTTCATGCTCAGGTACACAATGTCTAATAACACCATCTACTCTTTCTTTATAAAGATGTGGGTCATCCCAGAAGTAATGTCTTAGATCATAGAAAAACTTTTTCTTTTGCTGGTATGTAAAACTAGGTGGTATAAATTTAGCAACAATGTAATTAGCATACTCAGCATACCATGGAGCAGTACGAGAAGCATTTATGGCATTTAATTGTTCATCAGGAAAGCTATCATCAATAGGTAGTGGGTCATCAAGAACATTCTCTAACCTAGACAAGTTGTCTGCAACGGGGTTTTCAGCTCCCTTTCTATCAATAATATGCATATCAAATTCTTGTAGCAAGAGAACCCATCTAATAAGTCTAGGTTTAGCATCTTTCTTTTCCATAAGATATTTAATAGCAGCGTGATCAGTGCGAATAGTTACTTTAGAATCAACAATATAAGGTCTAAACTTATCACAAGCAAATACAACTGCTAAGAATTCTTTTTTAGTAGTGGCATAATTTCTCTGGGCATTGTCTAGAGTTTTACTAGCATATTGGATAAAATTTAATTTCTTATCAAATCTTTGCCCTAGAACATCACCTACAACATAATCACTAGCATCACACATAATTTCAAAGGGTAAATTCCAATCAGGTGGCTGAACAATAGGTGCAGAAATCAATGCTTTCTTAAGTATTTCAAATGCTTCTACACAATCATTATTAAAGACAAATGGTATATCTTTTTGTAATAGATTAGTCAGAGGCCGAGAAATTTTTGAGAAGTCCTTAATGAACCTTGAAAGTGCAACTATCCCTAGGTGGTTTTGGTAATTCATAACAACATATAGCTCATTGAGCTAATGCTATTCCAAGACAATTATTTCAGGAAAGCTCAATGATTGGCATGGCATGGATGGTGAAAGTGGAACCCTCAAAATGCTAAGGACAAAGGATTGGCTCAAGCTCAAAAGCTCAAGACTCTTCATTTTACATTTTAGTGCTCCAAGATCACATTGAGTCCATAGGAAAAGCCAATACTATCAAGGAGGGATGAGGTGTTGCTTAATGAGCCTTTTGCTTCATGTGCTTAATGATATGCTCCAAAATCCTCAGCTACTTTCCCATATCCACAAATGACCTAAACCCTAAGCCAAACTCGATCCTACCGATTCTTTCTATCCGGCGCCACCGAGTTTCACATGTCATAAGCCACTGCCAAACCCTAGCAAATCGGTTCTACCGATAGGGATCTCGGTCTTACCGAGATGGGATTGCAATCTCTCTGTTTCCTTTTCGTAACTTTTCGGTCTCACCGAAAGAGCGGATCGGTCCCACCGAGATTGCAATGTAAACTCTCTGTTTCCCTTTTGTAACTTTTCGGTCTCACCAAAAGAGCAAATCAGTCCCACCGAGTTTACCTGACCAACTCTCTGGTTAGCCTATTACCAAAATCGGTCTCACCGAGTTTGTGTAATCGGTCTCACCGAGATTACGTTATGCCCTAACCCTAACCATATCGGTCCTACCGAGTTGCATGTCAGTCCCACCGAAAATCTCTAACGGTCACTAGGTTTACTATTTCGTTCCGACCGAGTTTGTTGATTCGGTCCCACGGAGATTGGTAAATTGTGTGTAACGGTTGGATTTTGTGTGGAGGCTATATATACCCCTCCACCTCCTCTTCATTCGTGGAGAGAGCCATCAGAACACATCTACACTTCCAACTCATATGTTCTGAGAGAGAACTACCTACCCTTGTGTTGAGGCCAAGATATTCCATTCCTATCATATGAATCTTGATCTCTAGCCTTCCCCAAGTTGCTTTCCATTCAAATCTTCTTTCCACCAAATCCAAATCCTATGAGAGAGAGTTGAGTGTTGGGGAGACTATCATTTGAAGCACAAGAGCAAGGAGTTCATCATCAACACACCATTTGTTACTTCTTGGAGAGTGGTGTCTCCTAGATTGGCTAGGTGTCACCTGGGAGCCTCCGACAAGATTGTGGAGTTGAACCAAGGAGTTTGTAAGGGCAAGGAGATCGCCTACTTCGTGAAGATCTACCGCTAGTGAGGCAAGTCCTTCGTGTGCGATGGCCATGGTGGGATAGACAAGGTTGCTTCTTCGTGGACCCTTCGTGGGTGGAGCCCTCCGTGGACTCGCGCAACCGTTACCCTTCGTGGGTTGAAGTCTCCATCAACGTGGATGTAGGATAGCACCACCTATCCGAACCACGGGAAAAACATCCGTGTCTCCAATTGCGTTTGAATTCTCCAAACCCTTCCCTTTACATTCTTGCAAGTTGCATGCTTTACATTCCGCTGCTCATATACTCTTTGCATGCTTGCTTGATATGAATTGTGTGATGATTGCTTGACTTGTCCTAAAAGTTGCTAAAATCTGCCAAGAACTAAAATTGGGAAAAGGTTAAGTTTTTATTTGGTCAAGTAGTCTAATCACCCCCCCTCTAGACATACTTCCGATCCTACAAACCTCCTATAAAAACTGGCATGACCAAGGAAACTTCTTATACCTTTGATGTCCTTGGGACATGGCATCTTTTCAATAACATCAACCTTGGCTTTATCAACTTCAATACCTCTTTCAGAAATTTTATGCCCCAAGACAATACCTTCATTAACCATAAAGTGGCACTTCTCCCAATTCAAGACAATGTTAGTGTCTTCACATCTCTGCAAAACTCGATTAAGGTTTCTCAAACAATCGTCAAAAGAGGATCCATAAACGGAGAAATCGTCCATGAAAACTTCACAAATCTTTTCACAAAAATCAGAGAATATAGCCATCATACATCTTTGAAAGGTAGCAGGTGCATTACATAAACCAAATGGCATACGTCTATAAGCAAAGGTACCGAAAGGGCAAGTAAAAGTGGTCTTTGCTTGATCATCAGCTGACACAGGTATTTGAGAGAAACCAGAATAACCATCTAGAAAGCAAAAAATGTGTGTGTTTGGATAACCTTTCTAGCATTTGATCAATGAATGGCAAGGGGTAATGATCTTTTTAGTAGCTTTATTTAATTTACGGAAGTCAATTACCATCCTATAACCTGTAATAATTCTTTGAGGAATCAATTCATCTTTATCATTAGGAACGACAGTAATACCTCCTTTCTTAGGAACACAATGAATAGGACTTACCCACTGACTATCAGCAACGGGATAAATTATACCTGCCTCAAGGAGCTTTAGTATTTCCTTTCTTACCACTTCCTTCATCTTAGGATTTAACCATCGCTGATGATCAATAACTGGTTTGGCGTCTTTCTCCAGATTTATTTTCTGTTGACATAGAGTGGGACTAATGCCCTTAAGATCATCAAGAGTATATCCAATAGCAGCACGGTGCTTCTTCAGAGTTTTCAATAATTTTTATTCCTCCTTCTCTGAAAGGTTAGCACTAATAATAACAGGATATATCTTCTTTTCATCAAGATAAGCATATTTAAGAGTATCAGGTAACGGTTTAAGCTCAAACACGGGATCACCCTTGGGTGGAGGAGGATCCCCTAGGATTTCAACAGGCAAGTTGTGTTTCAGAATAGGTCCTTGTTTAAATAATACTTCATCTATTTCCCTTCTTTCATTCATAAACATATCATTTTCATGGTCTAGCAAATATTGTTCTAAAGGATCACTAGGAGGCACGGCAATAGAAGCAAGACCAATAATTTCATCCTTACTAGGTAATTCCTCTTCATGGTGTTGTCTACAAAATTTAGAAAAATTAAACTCAAGAGACATATCACCTAGACCAATAGTAACAACATCCTTTTCGCAGTCTATCTTAGCATTAACAGTGTTCAAGAAGGGTCTACCAAATATAATGGGACAAAAGCTATCTTGTGGGGAACCAAGAAGAACAAAATCAGCAGGATATTTAGTTTTCCCACACAAGACTTCAACATTTCTAACAATCCCAATTGGTGAAATAGTATCTCTATTAGCAAGCTTAATGGTGACATCAATATCTTCTAACTCAGCAGGTGCAATATCATGCATAATTTCTTTGTATAAGGTATGAGGTATTGCACTAGCACTAGCACCCATATCACATAAGCCATGATAACAATGATCTCCTATTTTAACAGAAATAACAGGCATGCCTATAACAGGTCTAGGTTTATCTTTAGCACCAGGCTTAGCAATTCTAGCAGTTTCATTGCAGAAGTAAATAACATGCCCATCAATATTATTAGCCAAGAGATCTTTAACAATAGCAATATTAGGTTCAACTTTAACTTGCTCAGGGGGTGTATAAGTTCTAATATTACTTTTACGAACCACAGTTGAAGCTTTAGCATGATCCTTTATTCTAACAGGGAAAGGTGGTTTCTCAACATAAGCAATAGGAACAATAGGATCATTATAATTGATAGTCTTTTCTTCAACTTTAATGGGTGTAACTACTTTTAGTTCTATGGGAGAATTATACTTAAACCACTTCTCCTTAGGGAGATCAACGTGAGCAGCAAAAAATTCACAGAAATAAGCTACTATCTCAGAGTCAAGTCCATATTTAGCGCTAAATTTACGGAAAGCATCGGTATCCATAAAAGATTTAACACAATCAAACTTAGGTGTTATACCTGACTCTTTACCTTCGTCGAGATCCCAATCTTCAGAGTTGCGTTTAATTCTTTTCAATAAATTCCATTTGAATTCAATAGTCTTCATCATAAAGGAAACAGTACAAGAAGTATCGAGCATGGAGCGATTGTTGTTAGAAAGCCGAGCATAAAATTTTTCAATAATCATTTCTCTTGAGAGCTCATGATTGGGGCATGAATATAACATTGACTTAAGCCTCCCCCAAGCTTGAGCGATGCTTTCTCCTTCGCGATGCCAAAAATTTTATATATATATATATATATATATATATATATATATATATATATAATTACGATCACGATGAACAAGATGCATAGGATAAAACTTCTGATGAAATTCCAATTTCAATCGCTTATAGTCCCATGATCCCATATCATCACATAGCCTGTACCATGTCAATGCATCTCCCTTAAAAGATAAAGGGAAGACCTTCTTCTTGATAACATCATCGGGTATACCTGCAAGCTTAAATAATCCACAAACTTCATCCACATATATTAGGTGTAAATCGGGATGCAATGTTCCATCTCCTGCAAAAGGATTAGCTAGCAGTTTCTCTATCATACCCGAAGGAATTTCAAAGTAAACATTTTCATTTTCAGTAGGTTCAGTAGGTTGAGGAGCAACCCTTTGCTCTACTGGTCGGGGTGAAGATACCGCGAACAAGCCCCTCAGAGGATTACTTTCCATAGTAACAAGTGACAGTAAATTTCAGCACACTATATAAATTTAGCGCTAAATTTACGGAAAGCATCGGTATCCATAAAAGATTTAACACAATCAAACTTAGGTGTTATACCTGACTCTTTACCTTCGTCGAGATCCCAATATTCAGAGTTGCGTTTAATTCTTTTCAATAAATTCCATTTGAAGTCAATAGTCTTCATCATAAAGGAACCAGTACAAGAAGTATCGAGCATGGAGCGATTGTTGTCAGAAAGCCGAGCTTAAAATTTTTGAATAATCATTTCTCTTGAGAGCTCATGATTGGGGCATGAATATAACATTGACTTAAGCCTCCCCCAAGCTTGAGCGATGCTTTCTCCTTCGCGATGTCAATAATTATATATATAATTACGATCACGATGAACAAGATGCATAGGATAAAACTTCTGATGAAATTCCAATTTCAATCGCTTATAGTCCCATGATCCCATATCATCACATAGCCTGTACCATGTCAATACATCTCCCTTAAAAGATAAAGGGAAGACCTTCTTCTTGATAACATCATCGGGCATACCTGCAAGCTTAAATAATCCACAAACTTCATCCACATATATTAGGTGTAAATCGGGATGCAATGTTCCATCTCCTGCAAAAGGATCAGCTAGCAGTTTCTCTATCATACCCAAAGGAATTTCAAAGTAAACATTTTCATTTTCAGTAGGTTCAGTAGGTTGAGGAGAAACCCTTTGCTCTACTGGTCGGGGTGAAGATACCGCGAACAAGCCCCTCAGAGGATTACTTTCCATAGTAACAAGTGACAGTAAATTTCAGCACACTATATAAATTTTTCCTTACCAAATTCCACCTACCAAAGGCGCTTCACTCCCCGGCAACGGCGCCGGAAAAGAGTCTTGATGACCCACAAGTATAGGGTGTCTATCGTAGTTCTTTCGATAAGTAAGAGTGTCGAACCCAACGAGGAGCAGAAGGAAATGATAAGTGGTTTTCAGCAAGGTATTCTCTGCAAGCACTGAAATTATAGGAAACAGATAGTTTTGTGATAAGATAATTTGTAACGGGTAACAAGTAACAAGAGTAAATAAAGTGCAGCAAGATGGCCCAATCCTTTTTGTAGCAAAGGACAAGCCTGGACAAACTCTTATATAGAGAAAAACGCTCCCGAGGACACATGGGAATTATCGTCAAGCTAGTTTTCATCACATTCATATGATTCGTGTTCGGTACTATGATAATTTGATATGTGGGTGGACCGGTGCTTAGGTGATGTCCTTACTTGGACAAGCATCCCACTTATGATAACTCCTATTGCAAGCATCCGCAACTACAAAAGAAGTATTAAGGTAAACCTAACCATAGCATGAAACATATGTAAGACTTCTCCCATGTCCTCAGGAACAAACGTAACTACTCACAAAGCATATTCATGTTCATAATCAAAGGAGTATTAATATGCATATAGGATCTGAACATATGATCTTCCACCAAATAAACCAACTAGCATCAACTACAAGGAGTAATCAACACTACTAGCAACCTACAGGTACCAATCTCAGACTTAGAGACAAGAATAGGATACAAGAGATGAACTAGGGTTTGAGAGGGGATGGTGATAGTGAAGATGTTGATGGAGATTGGCCCCCTCCCGATGAGAGGAGCGCTGGTGATGACGATGGCGATGATTTATCCCTCCCGGAGGGAAGTGTCCCCGGCAGAACAGCTCCCCTAGTGCCCTAGATTGGTTCCGCCAAGGTTCCGCCTCGTGGCGGCGGAGTCTCGTCCCGAAAGCTTGCTTATGATTTTTTTCTCTGACGAAAGACTTCATATAGTAGAAGATGGGCACCGGAGGGCCAACAGGGGGCCCACGAGGCAGGGGGCGCGCCTAGGGGGGTAGTGCGCGCCCCCACCCTCGTGCCCAGGGTGTGGGTCCCCTCTGGTATTTTCTTTGCACATTATTTTTTATTATTTCCAAAAATAACTTCCGTGGAGTTTCGGGACTTTTGGAGCTGTGCAGAATAGGTCTCTAATATTTGCTCCTTTTCCAGCCCAGAATTCCAGCTGCCGGCATTCTCCCTCTTTATGTAAACCTTGTAAAATAAGAGAGAATAAGCATAAGTATTGTGACATAATGTGTAATAACAGCCGATAATGCAATAAATATCAATATAAGAGCATGATGCAAAATGGACGTATCACTCCCGCCCCTCCGCCGCCATGGAGGACATGAACCAGAGGGGAAACCCTCCTCCTATCTAGGGGGAGGCCAAGGAAGAAGAAGAAGAAGAAGGAAGGGGGCTCTCTCCCCCTCTCTCCCGGTGGCGCCGGAGTGCCGCTGGGGCTAGGATCATGACGGCGATCTACATCAACAACCTTGCTACCGTCAACACCAACTTTCTCCCCCTCTATGCAGTGGTGTAACCTCTCTTTTCCCTGCTGTAATCTCTACTTAAACATGGTGCTCAACGCTATATATTATTTCCCAATAATATTTGGCTATCCTATGATGTTTGAGTATATTCGTTTTGTACTATGGGTTGATAGATGATCATGATTGGTTTGAGTTGTATATTTTATTTTGGTGCTGTCCTACGGTGCCCTTCGTGTCACGCAAACGTGAGGGATCCCCTTTGTAGGGTGTTGCAATACGACAATGGTTCTCTTATGGTGGGTGGCGTGAGTGCCAGAAGCACAGACCCGAGTTTGGGGGTCATTGCATATGGGATAAAGGCGACGTGATACTTAATGCTATGGTTGGGTTTTATGACCTTACTGATCTTTAGTAGTTGCGTATGCTTGCTAGAGTTCCAATCATAAGTGCATATGATCCAAGTAGAGAAAGTATGTTAGCTCATGCCTCTCCCTCATATAAAATTACGACAATGATTACCGGTTTAGTTATCGATCACCTAGGGACAAATGAATTTCTTGTTCGACAAAAGCTATGTACTTTTATTGTCTTGCATTTTATTCGTAGTTTTATTCTCGCAAAGTACTCTAGTTTTATACTTTTTTAGGTAAAGTAAATGTTAAGTGTGTGTATAGTTGTATTGGTGGTTGATAGAACTTGAGGGAATATTTTTTCTACCTTTAGCTCCTCGTTGGGTTTGACACTCTTATTTATCGGAAAGGTCTACAAACGATCCCCTATACTTGTGGGTTATCAACGTGTCTGCACTTCAACTACTCATTTTTTGAGAGAGAACCACCTAGTCATGTGTTGAGATCAAAAGATTCCATCCCTATCACTTGAACCTTGATTTCTAGCCTCCCCATGTTGCTTTCCACTCAAATCCTTCTTCCTCCATAGCCACATCTGTGAGAGAGAGTTAGAGTGTTGGCGAGACTATCATTTGAAGGACAAGAGCAAGGAGTTCATCATCATCACACCGTCTATTACCTTTTGGAGAGTGGTGTCTCCTAGATTGGTTAGGTGTCACTTGGGAGCCTCTGACATGATGTGGAGTTGAACCAAGAAGTTTGTAAGGGCAAGGAGATCGCCTACTTCGTGAAGATCTACCCGAGTGAGGCAAGTCCTTCGTGGGCGATGGCCACGGTGGGATAGACAAGGTTGCTTCTTCATGGAACTTTCGTGGGTGGAGCCCTTCGTGGACTCACGCAACCGTTACCCTTCGTGGGTTGACGTCTCCATCAACGTGGATGTACGATAGCAGCACCTATCGGAACCACGCCAAAAATATTTGTGTCCTCATTGCGTTTGTATTCTCCAAACCCTTCCTTTACTTACATGTGCAGTGTCTTACTTTCTGCTGCTATAATCTTAGAATTGCATGTGTAGGGTGTTGCTTGACTTGATACAATTGCTAAAATCTGCCTACAACTAAAATTGGGAAAAAGTTAGGTTTTATTTGTTCAAGTAGTCTAATCACCCCCCCCCTCTAGACATACTTCCAATCCTACACATGGACATCGGGGAAGTGCTTCAAGTGGATGTTGTGAATGTCGGTGATGGGGCGGTTAGGGTTTTTTAGGGTCGTGGTGTCGATTCAATTCGGTTTGAGCCAACCTGTGATGACTATGATCAGTGTACAATTGCTAGGATTTCTTTGATTGCTAGTTTGTGTTCATGACTATGATCGGTGTAGAATTGATAGGGTTGCTTGCCTAGAATGTGCATGACTATTATCTTTGTGGAAAGTTACTGGTCCACTTTTACGTCCTGTGTGGGTGGGTGGAGGCCGATTGATACTATTTTGAGGAAACATGAGGTGTGGCCGCCACCCCCTTTTAATCATATAAAAATCAATGTTGATGTCAGTTTTGTGAAGAGTATCAGTGCGGAGTGTTGATGTTGCAGCTAGGAATTCTTATGGAGACGTCGTCATTTCCTCTTGGGACTTTATTAGGTTGTGCTCCAGTGTGGATGAAGCAGAGCTTCGGTCGTGCCTTGTTGGTCTTTATATGGGCATTTCTCTTCACTTGCCTATTTATTTTTGGAGACTGATTGTGCTTTTGAGACTTCTTTACTTGCAAATGAAAATCTTAAGAGGTCCTCATTGGTTGATCTGAAGAAGGAAGCGCTTAGCATCATCCACAAAACCCTCGAAGCAAAATAGATCATCCAAAAAATCTTGACAGGTCCTCGCTCCTTGCAAATGAAAGCAAGGGGCTCGCTTGACAAACCCCAAAATGGGAACTGCCGGCCCTCGAAATTATAAGAACTTCCCCTCCTTGGCAAGAGCGGGCTCCTTGTGGAGGATTGATACGTCTCCAACGTATCTATAATTTTTTATTTTTCCATGTTGTTATATTATCAATTTTGGATGTTTTATATTCATTTACTAGAAACTTTATATCATTTTTTGGGACTAACCTATTGACATAGTGCCAGTTGCTGTTTTCTGCTTGTTTTTTTACTTTGCAGAATATCAATACCAAACGAAGTCCAAATGCAATGAAACAATTTTTTCTAGGCAGAAGACACCCAGGGAGCCAAAGAAGCGCACGGGAGGAGGCTCGTGGGGCCCACTAGTCACCAGGGCGCGCCAGATGGCCCAGGCGCGCCCTAGTGGGTAGTGGAGCCCATGGGAAGCTTCTCCACCGCCATCCACATCTATAAATACTCTAAAATCCCCAAAACCCTAGGGGAGTCGAAGAAACACAATTCCACACGCCGCAAGTTTCAGAACCACGAGATCCAATCTAGAGGCTTTTTCCGACACTCTACCGGAGGGGTCAACGATCACAGAGGGGTTGTTCATCATGACCCTTGCCCCTCCGATGATGCGTGAGTACTTTACCACAGACCTACAGGTCCATAGGTAGTAGCTAGATGGCTTCTTCTCTATTTTTGATCTTCAATACAATGTTCTCCTCGATGTTCTCGGAGATCTATTTGATGTAATGACTTTTTGCGGTGTGTTTGTTGGGATTCGATGAATTGTGAGTTTATGATCAGATCTACCCATGAATATTATTTGAGTCTTTGCTGAACTCTTTTATGCATGATTGCTATAGCCTCACATTTCTTATCCGAAATTTTTGTTTGATTTGGCCAACTAGATGGATTTTTCTTGCAATGGGAAGAGCTGCTTTGTGATGGGTTCGATCTTGCGATGCTCAATCTCAGTGACAGAAGGAGACATGACACGCATGTATCGTTGCCATTAAGGACAAAAAGATGAGATATATTCTATATGAATAGATCTTGTCTACATCATGTTGTTGGGGAACGTAGTAATTTCAAAAAAAATCCTACCCACACGCAAGATCATGGTGATGCATAGCAACGAGAGGGGAGAGTGTTGTCTACGTACCCTCGTAGACCGAAGCGGAAGCGTTGACGCAACGTAGAGGAAGTAGTCGTACGTCTTCCCGGTCCAACCGATCCAAGCACCGTTACTCCGGCACCTCCGAGTTCTTAGCACACGTTCAGCTCGATGACGCTCCTCGGGCTCCGATCCAGCAAAGCTTCGGGGATGAGTTCCGTCAGCACGACGGCGTGATGACGATGATGATGTTCTACCGACGCAGGGCTTCGCCTAAGCACTGCAACAATATGACCGAGGTGGAATATGGTGGAGGGGGGCACCGCACATGGCTAAGGAACGATCACGAAGATCAACTTGTGTGTCCTAGGGTGCCCCCTGCCCCCGTATATAAAGGAGGGGAGGGGAGGGCGCGGCCGACCCCCATGGGGTGCGCCGGGAGGAGTCCTACTCCCACCGGGAGTAGGACTCCTCTCCCTTGCCTTGTAGGAGAAGGAAGGAGAGAGGGGGAAAGGAAAAAGGGGGGCGCCGCCCCCCCCTTCCTTGTCCTATTCGGACTAGGGGGCAGGGGGCGCGCGGCCTGCCCTGGCCGCCCCTCCTCTTTTCCCTTAAGGCCCATATGGGCCCATTTACCCCCGGGAGGGTTCCGGTAACCCCCCGGTACTCCAGTAAAATGCCGATTTCACTCGGAACCATTCCGATGTCCAAATGTAGGCTTCCAATATATCGATCTTTATGTGTCGACCATTTCGAGACTCCTCGTCATGTCCGTGATCACATCCGGGACTCCGAACTAACTTCGGTACATCAAAATGCATAAACTCATAATAACTGTCATCGTAACTTTAAGCGTGCGGACCCTACGGTTCGAGAACAATGTAGACATGACCGAGACACGTCTCTGGTCAATAACCAATAGCGGGACCTGGATGCCCATATTGGCTCCTACATATTCTACGAAGATCTTTATCGGTCAGACCGCATAACAATATACGTTGTTCCCTTTGTCATCGGTATGTTACTTGCCCGAGATTCGATCGTCGGTATCCAATACCTAGTTCAATCTCATTGCCGGCAAGTCTCTTTACTCGTTCCGTAATACATCATCTCGCAACTAACTCATTAGTTGCAATGCTTGCAAGGCTTATGTGATGTGCATTACCGAGAGGGCTCAGAGATACCTCTCCGACAATCGGAGTGACAAATCCTAATCTCGAAATACGCCAACCCAACATGTACCTTTGGAGACACCTGTAGAGCACCTTCATAATCACCCAGTTACGTTGTGACGTTTGGTAGCACACAAAGTGTTCCTCCGATAAACGGGAGTTGCATAATCTCATAGTCATAGGAACATGTATAAGTCATGAAGAAAGCAATAGCAACATACTAAACGATCGGGTGCTAAGCTAATGGAATGGGTCATGTCAATCAGATCATTCAACTAATGATGTGACCTCGTTAATCAAATAACAACTCTTTGTTCATGGTTAGGAAACATAACCATCTTTGATTAACGAGCTAGTCAAGTAGAGGCATACTAGTGACATTCTATTTGTTTATATATTCACACATGTATTATGTTTCCGGCTAATACAATTTTAGCATGAATAATAAACATTTATCATGATATATGAGGAAATAAATAATAACTTTATTATTGCCTCTAGGGCATATTTCCTTCAGTCTCCCACTTGCACTAGAGTCAATAATGTAGATTACACAGTAATGATTCTAACACCCATGGAGTTTTGGTGCTGATCATGTTTTGCTCGTGGAAGAGGCTTAGTCAACGGGTCTGCTACATTCAGATCCGTATGTATCTTGAAAATCTCTATGTCTCCCACCTGGACTAGATCCCGGATGGAGTTGAAGCGTCTCTTGATGTTCTTGGTTCTCTTGTGAAATCTGGATTCCTTTGCCAAGGCAATTGCACCAGTATTGTCACAAAAAGATTTTCATTGGACCCGATGCACTAGGTATGACACCTAGATCGGATATGAACTCCTTCATTTGCTGCTTCCGAAGCAGCTATGTACTCCGCTTCACATGTAGATCCCGCCACGACGCTTTGTTTAGAACTGCACCAACTGACAGCTCCACCGTTTAATGTAAACACGTATCCGGTTTGCGATTTAGAATCGTCCGGATCAGTGTCAAAGCTTGCATCAACGTAACCGTTTACGATGAGCTCTTTGTCACCTCCATATATGAGAAACATATCCTTAGTTCTTTTCAGGTACTTCTGGATGTTCTTGACCGCTGTCCAGTGATCCACTCCTAGATTACTTTGGTACCTCCCTGCTAAACTTATAGCAAGACACACATCAGGTCTGGTACACGGCATTGCATACATGATAGAGCCTATGGCTGAAGCATAGGGAACATCTTTCATTTTCCCTCTATCTTCTGCAGTGGTTGGGCATTGAGTCTTACTCAACTTCACACCTTGTAGTACAGGCAAGAATCCTTTCTTTGCTTGATCCATTTTGAACTTTTTCAAAACTTTGTCAAGGTATGTGCTTTGTGAAAGTCCAATTAAGCGTCTTGATCTATCTCTATAGATCTTGATGCCCAATATGTAAGTAGCTTCACCGAGGTCTTTCATTGAAAAATTCTTATTCAAGTATCCCTTTATGCTATCCAAAAATTCTATATCATTTCCGATTAGTAATATGTCATCGACATATAATATCAGAAATGCTACAGAGCTCCCACTCACTTTCTTGTAAATACAGGCTTCTCCAAAAGTCTGTACAAACCCAAATGCTTTGATCACACTATCAAAGCGTTTATTCCAACTCCGAGAGGCTTGCACCAGTCCATAAATGGATCGCTAGAGCTTGCACACTTTGTTAGCTTCCTTTGGATCGATAAAACCTTCTGGTTGCATCATATACAACTCTTCTTCCAGAAATTCATTCAGGAATGCAGTTTTTACATCCATCTGCCAAATTTCATAATCATAAAATGCGGCAATTGCTAACATGATTCGGACAGACTTAAGCATCGCTACGGGTGAGAAGGTCTCATCGTAGTCAATCCCTTGAACTTGTCGAAAACCTTTTGCGACAAGTTGAGCTTTGTAGACAGTAACATTACCGTCAGCGTCAGTCTTCTTCTTGAAGATCCATTTATTCTCAATTGCTTGCCGACCATTGGGCAAGTCAACCAAAGTCCACACTTTGTTCTCATACATGGATCCCATCTCAGATTTCATGGCTTCAAGCCATTTTGCGGAATCTGGCTCACCATCGCTTCTTCATAGTTCGTAGGTTCACCATGATCTAGTAGCATGATTTCCAGAACAGGATTGCCGTACCACTCTGGTGCGGATCTTACTTTGGTTGATCTACGAGGTTCTATAGTAACTTGATCTGAGTTTGTATGATCATCATCATTAACTTCCTCACCAATTGGTTTAGACGTCACAGAAACCGGTTCCTGTGATGTGCTATTTTCCAATAAGGGAGCAGGTATAGTTACCTCATCAAGTTCTACTTTCCTCCCACTCACTTCTTTCGAGAGAAACTCCTTCTCTAGAAAGGATCCATTTTTAGCAACGAATGTCTTGCCTTCGGATCTGTGATAGAAGGTGTACCCAACAGTTTCTTTTGGGTATCCTATGAAGACACATTTCTCCGATTTGGGTTCGAGCTTATCAGGTTGAAGTTTTTTCACATAAGCATCGCAGCCCCAACTTTAAGAAACGACAACTTTGGTTTCTTACCAAACCATAGTTCATAAGGCGTCGTCTCAACGGATTTTGATGGTGCTCTATTTAACGTGAATGCGGCCGTCTCTAAAGCATAACCCCAAAACGATAGCGGTAAATCTGTAAGAGACATCATAGATCGCACCATATCAAGTAAAGTACGATTACGACGTTCGGACACACCATTACGTTGTGGTGTTCCGGGTGGCGTGAGTTGCGAAACTATTCCGCATTGTTTCAAATGTAGACCAAACTCGTAACTCAAATATTCTCCTCCACGATCAGATCGTAGAAACTTTATTTTCTTGTTACGATGATTTTCAACTTCACTCTGAAATTCTTTGAACTTTTCAAATGTTTCAGACTTGTGTTTCATTAAGTAGATATACCCATATCTGCTTAAATCATCTGTGAAGGTGAGAAAATAACGATATCTGCCACGAGCTTCAATATTCATCGGACCACATACATCTGTATGTATGATTTCCAACAAATCTGTTGCTCTATCCATAGTACCGGAGAACAGTGTTTTAGTCATCTTGCCCATGAGGCACGGTTCGCAAGTACCAAGTGATTCATAATCAAGTGATTCCAAAAGTCCATCAGTATGGAGTTTCTTCATGCGCTTTACACCGATATGACCTAAACGGCAGTGCCACAAATAAGTTGCACTATCATTATCAACTCTGCATCTTTTGGCTTCAACATTATGAATATGTGTATCACAACTATCGAGATTCATCAAAAATAGACCACTCTTCAAGGGTGCATGACCATAAAAGATATTACTCATATAAATAGAACAACCATTATTCTCTGATTTAAATGAATAACCGTCTCGCATCAAACAAGATCCAGATATAATGTTCATGCTCAACACTGGCACCAAATAACAATTATTTAGGTCTAATACTAATCCCGAAGGTAGATGTAGAGGTAGCGTGCCGACCGCGATCACATCGACTTTGGAACCATTTCCCACGCGCATCGTCACCTCGTCCTTTGCCAGTGTGCGCTTAATCCGTAGTCCCTGTTTCGAGTTGCAAATATTAGCAACAGAACCAGTATCAAATACCCAGGTGCTACTGCGAGCTCTAGTAAGGTACACATCAATAACATGTATATCACATGTACCTTTGTTCACCTTGCCATCCTTCTTATCCGCCAAATACTTGGGGTAGTTCCGCTTCCAGTGACCAGTCTGCTTGCAGTAGAAGCACTCAGTTTCAGGCTTAGGTCCAGACTTGGGTTTCTTCTCTTGAGCAGCAAATTGCTTGCTGTTCTTCTTGAAGTTCCCCTTCCTTTTCCCTTTGCCCTTTTTCTTGAAACTAGTGATCTTGTTGACCATCAACACTTGATGCTCCTTCTTGATTTCTACCTCCGCAGCCTTTAGCATTGCGAAGAGCTCGGGAATCGTCTTATCCATCCCTTGCATATTATAGTTCATCACGCAGCCTTTGTAGCTTGGTGGAAGTGATTGGAGAATTCTGTCAATGACGCAATCATCCGGAAGATTAACTCCCAGTTGAATCAAGTGATTACAATACCCAGAAATTTGAGTATATGCTCACTGACATAACTATTCTCCTCCATCTTGCAGCTATAGAACTTATTGGAGACTTCATATCTCTCAATCCGGGCATTCTGTTGGAATATTAACTTCAACTCTTGGAACATCTCATATGCCCCATGACGTTCAAAACGTCGTTGAAGTCCCGGTTCTAAGCCGTAAAGCATGGCACATTGAACTATCGAGTAGTCATCAGCTTTGCTCTGCCAGACGTTCTTAACGTCGTCAGTTGCATTAGCAGCAGGCCTGGCACCCAGCGGTGCTTCCAGGACGTAACTCTTCTGTGCAGCAATGAGGATAATCCTCAAGTTACGGACCCAGTCCGTGTAATTGCTACCATCATCTTTCAACTTTGCTTTCTCAAGGAACGCATTAAAATTCAACGGAACAACAACACGAGCCATCTATCTACAATTAACATAAACAAGCAAGATACTATCAGGGACTAAGTTCATGATAAATTTAAATTCAATTAATCATATTACTTAAGAACTCCCACTTAGATAGACATCCCTCTAATCTTCTAAGTGATCATGTGATCCAAATCAACTAAACCATAACCGATCATCACGTGAAATGGATTAGTCTTCAATGGTGAACATCATTATATTGATCATATCTACTATATAATTCACGCTCGACCTTTCGGTCTCCGTGTTCCGAGGCCATATCTGCATATGCTAGGCTCGTCAAGTATAACCCGAGTATTCTGCGTGTGCAAAACTGGCTTGCACCCGTTGTAGATGGACGTAGAGCTTATCACACCCGATCATCACGTGGTGTCTGGGCACGACGAACTTTGGCAACGGTGCATACTCAGGGAGAACACTTCTTGATAATTTAGTGAGAGATCATCTTATAATGCTACCGTCAATCAAAGCAAGATAAGATGCATAAAAAGATAAACATCACATGCAATCAATATAAGTGATATGATATTGCCATCATCATCTTGTGCTTGTGATCTCCATCTCCGAAGCACCGTCATGACCACCATCGTCACCGGCGCGACACCTTGATCTCCATCGTAGCATCGTTGTCGTCTCGCCTATCTTATGCTTCTACGACTATCGCTACCGCTTAGTGATAAAGTAAAGCATTACAGGGCGATTGCATTGCATACAATAAAGCGACAACCATATGGCTCCTGCCAGTTGCCGATAACTCGGTTACAAAACATGATCATCTCATACAATAAAATTTAGCATCATGTCTTGACCATATCACATCACAACATGCCCTGCAAAAACAAGTTAGACGTCCTCTACTTTGTTTATTGCAAGTTTTACGTGGCTGCTACGGGCTTAAGCAAGAACCAATCTTACCTACGCATCAAAACCACAACGATAGTTTGTCAAATAGACTCCGTTTTAACCTTCGCAAGGACCGGGCGTAGCCATACTCGGTTCAACTAAAGTTGGAGAAACTGACACCCGCCAGCCACCTGTGTGCAAAGCACGTCGGTAGAACCAGTCTCGCGTAAGCGTACGCGTAATGTCGGTCCGGGCCGCTTCATCCAACAATACCGCCGAACCAAAGTATGACATGCTGGTAGGCAGTATGACTTATATCGTCCACAACTCACTTGTGTTCTACTCGTGCATATAACATCAAACCATAAAAACCTAGGCTCGGATGCCACTGTTGGGGAACGTAGTAATTTCGAAAAATTTCCTACGCACACGCAAGATCATGGTGATGCATAGCAACGAGAGGGGAGAGTGTTGTCTACGTACCCTCGTAGACCGAAGCGGAAGCGTTGACGCAACGTAGAGGAAGTAGTCGTACGTCTTCCCGGTCCAACCGATCCAAGCACCGTTACTCCGGCACCTCCGAGTTCTTAGCACACGTTCAGCTCGATGACGCTCCCCGGGCTCCGATCCAGCAAAGCTTCGGGGATGAGTTCCGTCAGCACGACGGCGTGATGACAATGATGATGTTCTACCGACGCAGGGCTTCGCCTAAGCACTGCAACGATATGACCGAGGTGGAATATGGTGGAGGGGGGCACCGCACACGGCTAAGGAACGATCACGAAGATCAACTTGTGTGTCCTAGGGTGCCCCCCTGCCCCCATATATAAAGGAGGGGAGGGGAGGGCGCGGCCGGCCCCCATGGGGTGCGCCAGGAGGAGTCCTACTCCCACCGGGAGTAGGACTCCTCTCCCTTGCCTTGTAGGAGAAGGAAGGAGAGAGCGGGAAAGGAAAAAGGGGGGCGCCGCCCCCCCCCCTTCCTTGTCCTATTCGGACTAGGGGGGAGGGGGCGCGCGGCCTGCCCTGGCCGCCCCTCCTCTTTTCCCTTAAGGCCCATATGGGCCCATTAACCCCCGGGGGGGTTCCGGTAACCCCCCGGTATTCCAGTAAAATGCCGATTTCACTCGGAACCATTCCGATGTCCAAATGTAGGCTTCCAATATATCGATCTTTATGTGTCGACCATTTCGAGACTCCTCGTCATGTCCGTGATCACATCCGGGACTCCGAACTAACTTCGGTACATCAAAATGCATAAACTCATAATAACTGTCATCGTAACTTTAAGCGTGCGGACCCTACGGTTCGAGAACAATGTAGACATGACCGAGACACGTCTCTGGTCAATAACCAATAGCGGGACCTGGATGCCCATATTGGCTCCTACATATTCTACGAAGATCTTTATCGGTCAGACCGCATAACAATATACGTTGTTCCCTTTGTCATCGGTATGTTACTTGCCCGAGATTCGATCGTCGGTATCCAATACCTAGTTCAATCTCGTTGCCGGCAAGTCTCTTTACTCGTTCCGTAATACATCATCTCGCAACTAACTCATTAGTTGCAATGCTTGCAAGGCTTATGTGATGTGCATTACCGAGAGGGCCCAGAGATACCTCTCCGACAATCGGAGTGACAAATCCTAATCTCGAAATATGCCAACCCAACATGTACCTTTGGAGACACCTGTAGAGCACCTTTATAATCACCCAGTTACGTTGTGACGTTTGGTAGCACACAAAGTGTTCCTCCGATAAACGAGAGTTGCATAATCTCATAGTCATAGGAACATGTATAAGTCATGAAGAAAGCAATAGCAACATACTAAACGATCGGGTGCTAAGCTAATGGAATGGGTCATGTCAATCAGATCATTCAACTAATGATGTGACCTCGTTAATCAAATAACAACTCTTTGTTCATGGTTAGGAAACATAACCATCTTTGATTAACGAGCTAGTCAAGTAGAGGCATACTAGTGATATTCTATTTGTTTATATATTCACACATGTATTATGTTTCCGGCTAATACAATTCTAGCATGAATAATAAACATTTATCATGATATATGAGGAAATAAATAATAACTTTATTATTGCCTCTAGGGCATATTTCCTTCACATGTCATCGTTCTTATTGCATTACTCCGTTTTTCCATAAATTTAATACACTAGATGCATGCTAGATGGCGGTCGATGTGTGGAGTAATAGTAGTAGATGCAGGCAGGAGTCGGTATACTAATCTTGGACATGATGCCTATATACATGACAATTGCCTTGGATATCGTCATAATTATTTGCTCTTCTGTCAATTGCCCAACAATAATTTCTTTACCCATCGTATGCTATTTTCTCGAGAGAAGCCTCTAGTGAAATCTACGGCCCCGGGCCTATTTTCTATCATATTAAAACCCAAAAATATCTTGTTGCACTTTTTCTTTATTTATTTTATTTTGTGTTTTTGCTAGATCTATTTATCAAATCTCATACAATTTAATCTATCTCAATACCGAGGAGGGATTGACAACACCTCTTACACGTTGGGTTGCAAGTATTTGTTATTTGTGTGTAGGTGCTGTTTACATAGTGTTGCTTAGTTCTCCTACTGGATTGATAACCTTGGTTTCATAACTGAGGGAAATACTTAATGTTGTTGTGCTGCATCATTCTCTCCTCTTCGGGAAATTACCAACGCAGATACAAACAATCAAGGATCTCAGCATCCTGGGTTTGGATGTCGATCATCTGCTTGAGGAGGTCAACATAATCACTAGGTGCCTTGCTCGAGGCCGCCAAATCCTTCGTCGCCGCTTGGTCTCTCGAAATCACACCGTTAAGCATGTCCCGTGCCTTGATTGCCTGATCTTCCCCCTTCAACAGGCACTCATAAGCAATTATCAGATCGTCGACGACACGGCGGTTCTCCTTGTAGAGCTCAGCTAACTCCTTCTCCCGCTTGGTCAAAAGAGTCGTGAGCTCCTCGATGACTAGCAACTCGGTCGCGGTCACCGAAGAGGTAGGGGCCTCAAGAAACTCCTTTGCGCTGGAAGTCATATGAAGATGATCAACAATTGAAATCAATCAAAAGGGTGATGATTAAAAAGAAAGAAGAAACATATTGGGAGTGATGCACGACAAGGAAACCTACCGCCGCAAGGCCGCACAGACGATCCATCGCTTACTGGCCCGAGCTCCGCTTAGGGACGCGGGATCCTTCCACGACCTTACTCATCGCCTCCGTATTGTTCCTCCCATTCGCACAAGATCGGGTGTCCAGCGGAGTCATCGCTGGGAGAAGGATGAAGGAGCGACTATAAGGATTACTAGCAAAACCCGCGCGGCGGCACGCCGCGCCCAGTTGATACAGTATGTGTATATGATTTTTTTATTGTTTACGGTAAGACACAATTCAAAGTAAGAGATTTATGTGTGTAAGATTGTGGCGACAAAAGGCGAAGCTAAAAACACATTTACTTATCACTATATACGTGGTGCATCTTACTAAACAGGAAATACATGCTGATACAATCCAATAGGATTAAACACGGTACAATCCAATAAGATTAAACACGGTACATTCATTCTTAGCTTACATCGTTCTGGTGGAGACTGCTGCGGGATTAGCGCCCGTGATGAAGTGATAAAGGAATTTTGCAAATTGTTGTGTGTGACCTACATGTGGCTTGGAACAAAGATTATCCTCAGTTGTTAACCACAAGTAATATCATTCAATGTACGAACTCTAAACTGGAAAGCATCAAGCCAAGGGGGCAAAAGAGCAGCTAGATAGTCATGTTTAGCATCAGGCAGCTAGTGCTACTACCACCATTATATTTTGCAAGCAAGCGCATTGCAGTGCACCACAGCATCTCTGACTCTCAACTAATCTTTTTTTAGGGAAGACTCTCAACTAATCAGGGATTACACATTTTCTCCCTGGGCAAGATGATCTTGTAGGACCGGGTGAGCCAACATGGAAGGACGGCAAAGACAGTATACGGTGGTAGGCATATGCTCCGGGACATTCTGAACGGCAAAGAGAGAAAAAGGACCACGTCGCGCACGCAACAGTGAAACAGCGACTTGCGCATGTCCATCTCGGCCGCCGCCTCGCAGTCGGGCCGTAGGGAGGACGGCTGGTCGCGTCGTCGATGGATTCTCGCCCTGCGCATGTCGATGGATTCACGGACAGCGGCCGCCTCGCCAACGGGATTCTCGCGGAGCGGCGAGAGTAGGTATGTGCCTGTCCGTGCAAATCATGGACATCTCGTAGTCTCTGTCTCGTGCTGCCGCTGAAGCTCCCGGAGCTGCGGCCCGTAGTCCAATCAGCCGGACACCACCGGCGAGGCGCTGGCGGGGGGACCCGACGCCGGCCAGGCACGTCGGGGGAGTATCCGACTCCCCGCTTGATCCAACTTTATGGCCGACTCATCGAGGCCCTCCGTGAACATCATCATCGCCGTGACGCGCACCAGGAGCGAAGAGTGCGTTTGGGTTGTTTGGGGATTTGGGAGGGTTGAGGAGAGGAGAGGAGGGCGTGTGGCCGACTCTGCCTCGTCGCTAGCCTATAGCCGACGCGGGCAGCTCCCCACGACCACGACGTGGGACGGCTGGTCGCCGGCAGTCTGAGCAGACGCGCGGTTACAGGCTTGCAGCACGGGCAAAGGCCATGTTCCGGGACGTGGGGTCGCGCAGCATTTGCCTTGCCTCCCACCGGGTTGGCGAGCAGCGAGCTCCAACAACCCGATCAAGGGAGCAACGGCCGCTTTCGTCTCCCGTCGGCGCTGGCCTCGGTCGCCTGCATCCGCACCTTCTCCGACGCGCTTGCCTCTTGTCGGCCTGTTTGGCTGTTTCCCTGTCCCGTCCGAGTTCATCACCGTCACCACTGCCTCGACCGCCCCCATGCCGGCCTCCGCCGACTCGGCCTGCAAGCGCGTCATCCTCCTCCCACGCTTCCTCGCCGCGACGGCGTCCTCCTTCGACCACCGCGGGCTCACGGCGCAGGCCACCGCCTGCACGAGGAACATGGCAGCAGCGCCTTCCAGGAGGAGCGCGAGCCTGTGGTCACGGCGGAGCAAGGTGTAATAGGCGACCGCGTGGCAGCAGAGGCAGCCACGGGCGACATGGGCGTAAAGGGACGCGAGCCGGAGAGAGGAGCAGCTCATCAATGGTGCTCATGACGCTGCTCAGCTGGCGAATGCCACAAGCTCGCGCCATTCAGACTGCCGGCGTCCCGCCCGTCCCGTACCGTCCAACCGTACCTCATGCTCGATGCCGCGAGCCGCCTCCCTCCTCGACCTCCTGCCTGTCCAGGTCGCCGTCGCATGGCACCAGAGCCCTGCGCCCACGTCGTCGTCGTCGTCTAGAGCTGTCGCCTCTGTTAATCTGGCGCTGAAGCTGCGATGCCGGCTAGCATGGAAAGTAGTGCGCCATGGTCGGGCCTCCTCCCTGCCAGCGGCCGCCACATGTGTCGACCGCCGCTGAGGCCGGGCTCGGTGGTTGCTGCTGTGTCGATCATAGCGAGGTGGAGAAGCCCGACAATGGCCAACGGCGAGGTGAAGCTTGCGAAGGAGCCCGTACCATAGTCCAGTGCAGTGGCTGCCGCCACCACCATGGGAAACGGACGATGAGCTCAGTAGAGACGGGGGATTTGGCCGCCGGCGCACACTGGTAAGTTGCCGCCACAGCCGCTCCGCCTCCGCGCGCGCGGGCCGGCACCAGACGACCCCGACGACGAGAGCCACCACGAACAAAGCTGGAACGAACCAGGCCAGAATGCAAAGAGCAACAACAAGGAACACCCTTATTTATAGCAGGTCCGAACGAATTAAAAAACAATCCAAAAACCGCGAGACGCACGTGGTAGAGGAGCAAGTCAAATTCGAAGCAACCGCACACGTGTCACCCTCCTAGCAAGACAACAACACAGACGGGAGAAAATGCACCAGCCGACCGAAAGAACTGAGCGGCGCACACGTACATGAGGAAGGGGGAAAAAGTAAAAAACGAAGGACAAAGCGGTAGTCAAAGCATGGGCATGCAGCCTCTAAAAAAAAGGCATGGGCATGCACAGTCAACCGCAAAACGCCAAAGACCAGGAGGTGGAAGCAACAGGCCAAATCCAACATGCACGCGCGCACCAATAAGACAGCCCAGTAACGCACATGCAAATCAATAACAAACTGACACAAATATACCAAGAGCCGCCTAGAGCCACGCCGAACCGTACCCTCCCAGGTACCCCAGTAAATAACGTGGCAGTACCCCATTGGTCAGGTTTTCACTGATACAAAAAAGTCAAAAAAACCAGGTAAAAGAAACCTGGCTAGGTTTAGTATATTTAGATATGCTGGGAGGAAGGAATTCAGAAGTATGGAGCGTAGATGAGGGAAAGCTTTCTACTTAAAGAGGGAAGGTGCGGAAACCAAGAAACCAGCCCACTGAAATTACCCTGAAATTACCCTTCAAAGCAAGTACAATAAGTTGATATAAGCGGGCGTAAGACTTTAAATATTCCTAGCAAATATGCCCGCGCGCTGCACCGGAAGAAAAAAATATATCTCAGCATCCTCTATGTTAACACAACGCCCCACCTATATCACCGCTTGTCCTACTTCCTGCCCTCGCCGGCGGTGGCAGTTCAACCTTGTGTTGGTGGAACGATGTGGGTGGCGGCCTCAATAATGGGAGGAGATCGTCGGTGGGAGGGCTCCGCTGCGTCGGGTGGTTGTTATCGGTTAGCGCCTTACCTATAGGCACCTCCTCTGTCAACAGAATTACTGCCGGCATTGGAAATATAATTTGCCAAGTAAATCTGTAACAAAAATTACAGTCCTAGCCACTAAGAATTGAACGATGATTCTAAAGTAATCAGACATATTCTTTTTGCCCGCTTGTATTGTCAGGAATTGCCGAAAAAATAAATCCTTCTAAAAGAAAGCTCAAACTTCATCAAGGAGCTACATTAATTAAATATTATTTGTGCTCATAAGATCAATCGTATATATTTTTTTTGTAAGAATAGCCCACACAAACAAAATATATGCAACTAGAACTGTGCTGTTAAATAATTAGATGTGTGAAAGTATATATAACTTACATATGTCCAAATAGTACACACTTGAGGATTTGTTTTGTTCATGTATTCATAGATGGCAATGTCCTTGTCGTTCTTATCTATATGCTGAAAGCAAAGAGCCACAGCTATGAATTGGATCACCAGAATTAAAAGATGAAAAGCTCTATTCTATACTACTATATTGCAAGCGGGGCTTACTTTCTTCTAAGGAACTTATTTCCTTTACGTAACATCTGTCCTTGCAAAATTATTCAGTATATTGTTCCGAACAGTGAGAAAACTTATTAATACAAATTATGATCAATTTATTTTGTTAAGAGCATACCTTTGTCTGGAGATCAATGAGCCGATCAAGCATATGCAATGTCTGCACGATTGAGATTGATCAGCATTTTTTGTGTTGCAACATATGCTAGCTAGCATGACCTAAAAAATAATATCCATGCTGATGGAGGCAATATCAAACCCTACAGAGTAAATAGCATAAAACTACTACTTTACGGGTTAGGGTTTCAAAAAACTACCAATTTTATTTTTTTTCACTGATAACTACCAAATCGGGGGTCGGCTGTTTCAAAAAACCCCAAACCCCAGTTGTTAAAAAATTAAACCGGTTTATGACAGGTCGGGCCCGCACCTAAACCAACCGTCTGTTTGACCGTTAGCTGACATTTGGGACCCACATGTCACTGTCTATTTTAAAAAACCGTGATCAGGTCCTTATAAATTTTTACAAAAGCAATCAGGTCCCTCCCGTCCCCGTGCTCCAGAACGACAGGAGCTGCGCTGGCCAGCAGCCCCGCCGGATGAGCTCGCCGGCCAGCAGCCCCGCCGAGAGGAGCTCGCCGGCCAGCGGCCCCGTCGTCGCTGCAGGCCTCCCTTCGGTCGCCCGTCGTCCACTGCGTGCGGGGTGGACCTCCCGTTCGGCACCAACAGATCCATGGTGCAGCATGTGTGCCGGCGGCCGCCTCCTTTGGCCGGCGAGCCGTGCCCGCAGCCGCGGTGTGCTCCCCATTCTGCGGCTTCTCCCTCTTCTCTCCTCCTCGCGCCAACTAGCTCGTTGTATCAAAGATGGTTAAGTTTCCTATCCATAGACATGAGTTGTCATTTGATTTTAACGGGATCACATCATTAGGGAATGATGTGATTGACTTGACCCATTCCGTTAGCTTAGCACTTGATCATTTAGTATGTTGCTAGTGCTTTCTTCATGACCTATACATGTTCCTATGACTTTGAGATTATGCAACTCCCGAATACCGGATGAACACTTTGTGTGCTACCAAACATCACAACGTAACTGGGTGATTATAAAGGTGCTCTACAGGTGTCTTCGATGATACTTGTTGAGTTGGCATAGATCGAGATTAGGATTTGTCACTCCGATTGTCGGAGAGGTATCTCTGGGCCCTCTCGGTAATGCACATCACTATAAGCCTTGCAAGCAATGTGACTAATGAGTTAGTTGCGGGATGATGCATTACGGAACAAGTAAAGAGACTTGCCGGTAACGAGATTGAACTAGGTATTGAGATACCGACGATCGAATCTCGGGCAAGTAACATACCGATGACAAAGGGAACAACGTATGTTGTTATGCGGTTTGACCGATAAAGATCTTGGTAGAATATGTAGGAGCCAATATGAGCATCCAGGTTCCGCTATTGGTTATTGACCGGAGACGTGTCTCGGTCATGTCTACATAGTTCTCGAACCCGTAGGGTCCGCACGTTAACGTTTGGTGATGATTGGTATTATGAGTTTATGTGATTTGATGTACCGAAGGTTGTTCGGAGTCCCGGATGAGATCACGGACATGACTAGGAGTCTCGAAATGGTCGAGATGCAAAGATTGATATATTGGAAGGCTATATTCGGACATCAAAAAGGTTCCGAATGGTTCGGGCATTTTTCAGGAGTACCGGGAGGTTACCGGAACCCCCCGGGAGAAGTTATGTGCCTTATGGCCCATAAGAAGGAAGCACACCAGCCCACAAGGGGCTGGTGCGCTCCCCTTGGGCAGAAGGCCGAATTGGAATTAGTTTGAGGGGGGGGGGCTTTCCTTCGCTCCCACTCCTCCTTCCCTTTCTCTCCTACTCCAACTAGGGAAGGGGGGAATCCTACTCCCGGTGGGAGTAGGACTCCCCTAGGGCGCGCCATAGAGAGGGCCGGCCCCTCCCCTCCTCCACTCCTTTATATACGGGGGGGGCATAGACACACAAGTTGACCATTGATCTCTTAGCCGTGTGCGGTGCCCCCCCCCTCCACCATAATCCACCTCGGTCATATCGTTGTAGTGCTTAGGCGAAGCCCTGCGCCGGTAGCTTCATCATCATCGTCATCACACCGTCATGCTGACGAAGCTCTCCCTCGACATTCTGCTGGATCATGAGTTCGTGGGACGTCACCGAGCCGAACATGTGCAGATCACGGAGGTGTCGTACGTTCGGTACTAGGATCGGTCGATCGTGAAGACGTATGACTACATCAATCGCGTTGTCATAACGCTTCCGCTTACGGGTCTACGAGGGTACGTGGACAACACTCTCCCCTCTCGTTGCTATGCATCATCATGATCTTGCATTGCCATGACCACCTCGGCAACACTCCAACGACCACGCGATGCTCGGGGCGGCGGCGTCTCCGTGCTGCATTGGGTTACAACAGGCCTACTGGCAATGAAGGCGACCTGTTTGAAGGACACAACAGGGCTGCTTGCCTGGTGGCGATGACGTCGACCACACGATGCTTGGGCCGGCGGCCAGGGCGACGAGCACGGGTGGTGTCGTTGGCCGGCAAGCGCATGCAGTCAAGGACGAGCGTGGCCGGCGGCGCGCGGCATCCACCATGGACAGAAGCTACATGTCAACGCGAGATGCGAGTGCGGCATCCGCCATGGATAGAAGCTACATGTCAACGCGAGATGCGAACAGGTCCGTGGGGGAATCAACGGCTGGAGGTTGCGTAATCCTACGGCTGGGGCCGGCAGGCTGAACCGGCGCCTAGCAGTCGCCAAATATAAAACGTTTGTGTAGTTCAATTTGTACTAAAAAATGTCTTAAGTTTTGATAGGAAGGGGGTAGTCTTGAGAGAAGTACAATTTACCCAATTACCCCCGTAAACTTGTCTCCGATGAAAACATACCTCCTCTAAGGAGGGGAACAATTGGTCTATGGGGATATATGCACCCTATATGGGGAAAAAAATTAGTAATTCAACAAAAAGTCAAAAATTCCTGAAAATATTTTTGAAATAAACTTGACCTTCTATTGTAATCGTGAGAAATAAAATCCAAAAAAATATCCTTTTGACTTCTTTTCAAAAAAGACAAATTTTTGACTAAAATAGTGTGAATAGTGACCTATAATAGCAAATAATTTTTGTCTTTTTTGCTGTGAGGTCAACTTTTGTTTTTTTCGTTGACATTTATATATCAGTGCAAAAGTAAGCCAAGTGTTTTGTCAAAATAGTTCTTACCTATTTTGATTTTTTATTAAAATATTAAAAAATAATCCTCATATAGGATGCATATACAACCAGGAACCAAACTGTATTTCCCATTCCTCTACTCCTTTTATTACAGATTCCAAACTCGTGAAAGAGGCAAGTCACGGGGGAAAAGGAGGCATATATGGTCACGACCAAAAACCGACCTCATCCCAGTTCATGTCTTCATGCCCTATCTCTCGTCTCCTCTTCCCGCGAGTCGCCGCCACCCACCCCACCCCACCCAGAAAAGAACGCCAGCTTCCGTCCGCCGTCCCTGCTCGCTCGCAGATGGCGTCTGGATCCACTTCCTCCGGCGGCTCCGTTTCACTTGGGAGGGGATCCACTTCTTCCGGCGGCTCTAGCTCTCGGAGGGGGCTCATCTCGTGCCTGCACAGCCTCAACTGCCGCGACGAGGACGCGCCTCTTCCCCACGACGACGACCTGCGCCAAGCCACGCACCAGCTCATCGTCAGCCTCTACGACGAGGCGTTCCGCCGGCTCCGGCTGCCCTGCAAGGCCATGCCCGACCTCTACGGCCTCCTCAGCACCCGCGGCCTCTGCCTCGGCCTCCTCGACCCCGTCTCCAACATCATCCTCAACACCCTTGCCCTCCTAAACCCCAAAACCAAAACCCCCAAAGACGACGACGAAGACGATGCTCCGCCTGACGCTAAGAGGAGACGCAGGCCCGGTTTCGACCCCTGGCACGAGGTTGCATGCAGGTCCACCCACAGTCTCATGGCTTTCCTTGTGGCATACTTCGGATGCATCAACGAGCCACAGGCCTTCCGCTACCTCTACAGGGCCAACGCCAATCTCAACCTCGCCGTCATGCTCGTCCAGCACGATCTCTTCCATGCGGAGCCGGAGGCACTGGACCCTGAGTCCGACAGGACGCGGGCCGCCCTCAAATGGGCGGCCACCTCAGCAGGTGACGATTCGTCCGCCACCTTGGCTCGGGTCATGGCAATCCGGCTCAAACATGCCGACCTTGACCTTGTGAAGAAGAAGCTGTTTTCAGCCACCCCTCTTACGGCCGAGGATGTCCGAGCAATCCACCGTGTACTGCACGTGATGATGACCCCGATGTGTGTTGGCAACATCAACCACACCAATGACGGGCTGGTTGTCCATGTCCGTCAGAACCTCGACCACGGCGACGACGCTATCTGGTCCAAAACAAAGCCCCTTGTCTCTAGTACAGCTGACGCCAGGATCACCTTCATTGCCTTCCGCTGGGATGGGACAACCATCTCGTCTCTGCACTCCGGACTGCATACAAAGCTGCTACATTGCCTGAGGATAGCAAATGGCCAGAAACACATTCTCAAGACCTCGTGTGGCGGCGACGCTTGCGATTACCTGCGCTCTCTCAAGATGTACCTCCATGGCATGATTCACAACTTGTATGTCCAGGCCTTCAAGTTGCTGCCCGCACCCGAGGGCGCGCTCATGCGTAGCATCCTCATGGCCGGCCACTGCTATGGCCCCTGTGACCCTCTCTCCAGCATCATCATTAACTCAATCTGGCATGACACATGTGGCTCTGTTCTCTCATCTTCTGACCGCATGATGTTGAATGAGTACAATGACGTTATGGACCCCCTATCTCTGCTCCGCCTTGTTGTTCGTTCCCTCGAGGGGCTTGCAAACCTTGCCTTGTTCGCCGACCCCCAATCCTCAATTGCTTGTGCTCTGGAGAAGCTATGTAGTTTAAAATGCGTCGTCCTTGTTGACATGTTATCATCAGCAACAAAGAGCTCTGAAAAGAACCCCTTCCACGAGGCGGCCATGGCTGCTAGACACCCGCTGCCCCTTCAGCTCGGTGAATTTCACCAGATGCTGCTGCTCGAGCCCGATGGCCGAAGAGAGCTGCTCTCACATATAACCAAGGCGCAAACTAGTGGTGGTGTGGTGTGCTTCGATGACATCAGAATTTGTATCTCGGCCATTTGTGACAAGTTCAAAGAATCCAGGTCTCAAACTAGTGGCACCGTGCAAGCTCCTGCTCCTGCTCCTGAACTTTGTGCAGAAGCCTTGAGGATGGTATCAAGCCAGAGATCAGAGTATGAGGAAGAGAGGAGCTGGTTGCATTCAAAGATTGAACAGTTACTCAAGGATTACACGGACCAACATTTTTGGGTAGGCATTGAACTTCCTCCGTTTGCAATCACTAGATGCTACTTACGTACAGATATTCGCTTTACCTTGATTTGACCAACAAACACTCTTGCTTCTTAATTTCTTGCTTGCTGTAGGGATCAAAGTATGAACTTGATTTTATATTTGGTGTGGATGAAAGCGACCATGGCACTTACCCCCGCACTGATACGTGCTTCCACGTGAACTTCATGGCAGCTTCTGATGAGAATGTTTCGAGGACCCTGTTTTATGCCGAGTTATGGTCTTGGCCCTCACGCAAGCCAAGGACAGAATTTTGCTGCCCTCTACCCGATGCATATGTGGGTAAGTCCTCTACTTTTCTGCCGCAGCACGGCTGATTAGCAAGTGATAGCATTTGATTAGTAGTTTGGGTCATGGCAATCTGCTTCTCATCATGCTTGCATGCACGTACCATTCATCGTAAATCTGTTGGCTTGTTATGATCTACCTTACTGAATAATAATCCACTGTTGGGTTTTATTTTGTTGATAGGACGTTGCTACTATGACATGATTCGTGCAAGGAAGATCGTGTATCCAGATGACGGCAAGCACTTTCGCGACGATATCACCCCTGAGGGAACCGGCAACGTGGATGGTGTGCTACAGATGGACCTCGTGCACTTTAGCTCCGAGTTGGACGTGGAGCTCGCGCGGAATTTGAACATGCCGCCCACTTCAGATCCAGAGTATTCAGAGTATGAGTCTATGTCTCAGGATTAGTGAGTCTTCCCGCCTCCCTCCGTGGCCACGGCTCGCTAGTGCGTGTGTGATGCTATCAGCTGTGAAGTGAGACCATATATATCTGCTGTGTGCATGTGTTAATTTGTTCATTGCTTGGCCTTGTTATGCGTCGGTCGGTGCCTTAATTTGTTCATTGCTTGACCTTGTTAAATGTGCTTTTTGTTCAGTTGTTGGATTCACATTTCCCTCTTTTGTTGACATATCCTTGTTTGGCGTTGTGTTTGCCGGGATTAGATGTGTTGGGCTGGGTGCTTTCTTATTTTTAGAGGGGCAATCTTCTCTCTCTCTCTCAAAAAAAAAGGACACATGAGGAGGAAGGTGATGGTTGTTGCGCAGTTCTGGCTGTCTTCCATGTTCCAGTCTTAATGGCAACCTGTGGTGTGATGTCTGCTGATTTTGTTCAGAGTCATCAGTAATGCAAGGTTTAAACATAATCTATAGGGGCATTTGTTTAGACCAAACTTAAACTCTTTATTCAATCCAAGTTCAAAAGCTTAAACAGGGGTGGCAATAACTTGATAAACCCTAGTATCATATTTGAGGTGATGTTGATGCATCCAGCGGTGTCACTGCTTGGTAACGCCTGACCAAACGGCGCAGGTTGATGAATGCCGATCCACCCTCCCGGACGGCCTCTCTCGCCGTCGTCGCGAGCGCCGCCGCCCTCCCCCGCCTCTCCACCGCCTCATCTCCTCCACCCATGATGCTCCTCACCGCCTTCTCCACCGCCCCTCGCTCCACCACCGCCACCTCCCCGTCCTCCTCCTTCAACCACTCCACCCCGACGCTCACGCCGGTCCCCATCGACTGCACAGCCAACATTTCGTTCAAGAACTGGTGCGCCATGTGTGGCCATGTCACAACCGGGAGGCCGGCCGCGACCGCCTCCATCATCGAGTTCCACCCGCAGTGCGTCACAATGCCGCCCACCGACGCGTGGGACAAGATCAGCTGCTGCGGTGCCCAGCCCTTGATCAGCAGGCCGCGGCCGGACAACCGGCCCTCCAGCTCCTCGAGGAATCCGCGGACTTCCTCGTCTTGGTCCTGCCTGGCGTTCTCCGGTGATACCACCCAAATGAACGGGTTCCCCGACGCCTCGAGGCCGAGCCCGGTCTCCACGACCTGCTCTAGGCGCGCGTGCACGAGGCTGCTCCCGAAGCTAACGTAGACGACGGAGGACGGCTCCTTGCCGTCGAGCCAGCCGAGGCACTCGTCGGCGTCTACAGAGGGTGCGTTCCCTCTCGCCGCTAGCGCCGCTGCGTGCTGGTGCTCGTGCTGGTGGAACAGCGACACCGGACCGACGGCCCACACGTTGACGCTCCTGACCTCCCCGCTGTCCACGACCGTCCCCGGCTCCAGCTCGAGGAAGGTGTTGAGGAGGACGCCATCGACGTCGACGCACGCCCGCTCGACGGCGTATGCCAGCTTCTCGTACGCCAGCTTCTCAGACGCCGGCAGCCGCATGAACCCGGGGGGCGCGGTGGGCACCTTCACCTCGACCGGCTCCTCGGGCATGAGATGCCAGTAGGGGTCCGCTGCGGCGTAGGCGTTGTGCATGGCCGCCGCGTGGTGCTCTGTCTGCAGGCAAAGGAGGCAGTAGGCGGACATGCCGAGGAAGCTGAGCCGCGGGACGCCGAGGTCGGCGGCAAGGCCGGCGGTCCACGGGTGGCAGATGTCGGACACGATACACGTCGCGGGCGGCGCGTGGGCGCGTAGGTGGCGCTCCAGCGGGGCCTGGAGGCGCGACGCGGTGAGGAGGTAGGCGGCCTCCTGGTCCAGCGGGATCCGGTCGACGTCGTCCGTGCCGGCGAGGTCAAGCGGGAGCTCCACGAGCCGCACCGGCAGGCCCGACGACTCGACCGCGGGGCGGAAGCGCGCGGCGTAGGTCGGCGTGACGACGACGCTGGCGAGCGCGCCGTGGGCGGCCAGCTGCATCGCCGCGTCCACCGCCGGGATCAGGTGGCCGTGGTGCATCAGCGGGACGAACACAAAGTGCGCCGTCGTCGTGGCCTCCACGTCGTCCGAGTTTGCTCCCCGGCAGGCCATCCTCCTACTCGTACTCCTAGAGCTTGACGGCGAGGCGACGACGGCGTGCCATGGGCGTTGGAATGGCGGCGTGCTGCTGGCCCGTCGTGGTAGAAGATGGCCGGGTTTGGGGTTGGGTTGCCACAGGTACATATACCTGCAGGCGGCGGCGGCAGCCATATCCTACGTGATTCTGACCCGAGCTGCCTGACCTGACCTGAGTTCCCTGCAGTTATATGGCCCTAAAATGTTCAAGACTGTGACCAGGTCTTGCCTTTGGATGACATGCTTGTCCAGTGTCCAGCCCAGGCAAACAGCGATGGTACCAAGGTCGGATCAGATCGATTGTTGGACGAAAACCAAGAAAACTACAACAGCACACGGTTGGTTGCCGGCTGTTAGACCAAGAGAAGAAGAACAAAGATGTGTCATACCATCTTTTCTTATATCTAATATATGTGGGTCATGTGCTATGACGATTTTAATTTTATTTTTCACGGGCCCCTCAGGGATCGCTTGAGCGTTGCACTCCAGCTCACGTCCGGAGCACCCAACAAAGCTAGTATTAGAGACGCATTTGGTTAGTTTCTCAATGGAGTCTGGCCCGTGGAGCCTAGCTCAGTGTATACGGGCTCTGGGTCATCTGCATGTTGTTTGGTTCCCTACATCAAGTCCAACTTGCATCCTCCCCATAGTGTAAATTGCACTAAGCCCAGCCTGCATTTGAAAAAAAGTCAATTTGAGCGTTCCTGGCAAGGCAGGCTGAGGACGCTTTAAGTTTCACGTGGGCCAGTTTCTACGTATGAGGTAGGCAACCAAACAACTCGCTACTTAGCTCGCCAGAGCCTAATTGGCCTTAATGCAGGCTACCAAACACGCCCTGCATAGATGCAGGTCAAAGTAAATCATACTGCTGAAATAGAGAAAGAGTTTTAAGTGTAATAACAGGGGATCCTCACTGTATAGACGCTTGATCAGCTACACAAATGGAACCCCATTTTTTTATAGCAACAGTGTTTGCATATATTTTCGGCATGAGCCCCTTTAAATTGCTAGATGAGAAAGAATCTTAACTTAATTAATGGGTCTTGTGAATTGGAATATACCATTTAGTTGAACTGATGCAATTTGCGTACTAACAAGTTTTCACTTTCTCGACATGGGCGCAGGGGTGATCGACGTTGACTAGCGCAGCCGGTGGGCGCTGTGCTCTTCAACCACTCAGAGGCGGACTTCTCCGTGAAGCTGGTGGCCATGTCGCGTAGATGATTGTCCAGGTGATTTCGATGCCGGAGGTCGCCAAGGTGGTGGACCTCGACGCCACCGTCCGGGGGAGGGAGGATTCGGGTCCACCGGCGTCTAAGCTCCGAGCCTTGGTAGATACATCTAGGAAAGTTGTCTGTTTAGGTTGGTGATGGAACACCAGGGAAGGTACCCACCTTTCGATGATCATTGTGTGTGTTTGAAGTTAAATGGAATCTTGAGAATGTTATGTGACGTTGGTTTGGTTTGCACTGGACGTATTGCCATCCATGAATACTACATCTAACTCTGTTGACATGGATTTTGACCAAGATAAGTAAAATGAATAAACCTCATAAAATATAAACACAAAACGGCAAAATTTTGTTTTATAATGAAAAATAATCAACTATAATCAACCGCTCAAATTGATGACTGAGAAAAATAAAATAGGGCTATGATATACTTTTGAATGTCGATTATGCACGCATTTAACGAACAGTCATAAAACAAATAAACATCCATTAAGTTTTCAACTATTAGAAAATGGAGAGCACAAGGTTTATATGTGCGTGCACCGTCGCTGACAAAAGAAGAATATATGAAAAAATGGGGACGCACGGTTCATATATACGCGCACCATTGTCAACGGACACTGATCTAAAATTTCACCGTCAGAGGCGGCGCCAAAGTTGTCAAAACATCGTGCAGTATATTCCTCCATCAAATATCACTGCCTATTAACCAAATGTATATAGAATATAATTAAAGAAAATATTAGTATCAGTTAAATTTAGTTGGCACATGCTTGCATATGTGCTAATGCATGCAGGCTAAGCGAGCGTACACGCATGGCATCTGTATGTATCATGGCCCATTGGCCCCACGCTAGCTAGCTTCATGCGTACATGTATTTGGCCCTAACTAAAGAATTGGAGCAAAAGCCCACACATTGACAGAATGTGGCCTAATTAAGCCCGTACTGATGGGACGTTGCCAGTTGATTAGTGATTAAACAAATAAAAAGAAAAAGGGAGCAGCCCCGCTCCCATGCGGACGTGGATGGGCGTGCGCGCGTGCGGCCGGAGCCTGGCGCTGCCCTCCTCCGCTCCATATAAATACATGGCCGCTCGGCTACTCTTGGCTCCCCTTTTTCCTAATCGCTCCGCTGCGCTGCTGCTCTGCTGCTACTTTCCCTGCTCATATTCTTGATCTCTGGCCTCACGCTGCTGCTCTCATCCACATATATGTTGTTGCTGCTGCTGCTGCAAGGCCGCCGTCCAGTCAGGAGCCTGAGGAAGGTAGACAAGGTGGAAATCATGATCCTCCTCTAATCTTCTTGCTCCTCCCTATATCTCTCGTCATGATCATCTTTTTCCTTGGTTGGTCATTGTGATACAAACCAAGGAACAATGCCCATGTGTCCTCATCTTGACATCTTGCCTTGGCTGATCATCGCGATACGAGCCAAAGTGCAATTATGTTCAGGAAAGGAAAATTTGTCCTTGGTTGATCATCGCGATACGAACCAAGGAACATATCTCACATATTTTCATCTCGACATTTTTTTGCCTTGGCTAATCATCATGATACAAGCCCAAGTGCGAATATGTTTAGGAAAGGAAAATTTGTCCTCAGTTGATCATTGTGATACAAACCAAGGAGCATCCTCCATATGGCCCCGTCTTGACATTTTGCCTTGGCTGATCATCATGATACAAGCCAAAGTGCGAATATGTTTAAGAGCAACAAAAATACTCCTTGGTGGATCATGATACAAACCAAGGAGCATACAACATATAATTTCATCTTGTCATTTTTGCCTTGGTTGATCATTGTGATACGAGCCAAAGTGCGATTATGTCAAAGATGATAAATTTCATTCCTTGGTTGATCATGGCGACCCAAACTGAGGAGGACATATCTTCCCTTCCATCATAATTGAGAGCGACGCAAAGGTAAAGCTCGGGGGAAAAACAAATATGATACATACACGAATCCTAGATGACTATCTACATAAAATCATAAAACATACATGTGCCTATAAAAAAATGCACTCTTCATTTGTTGCATAAAACAAGACCATGTAAAGTGTGCATGTACCTCCAGATCTAGGGCATAAAAATGTATAAATTAGGTGCTTGCCAAATTATGTTGGAAGCCTCTTGTTGGTTACACTGCGGACATACTTGCTATGCCACGTCAGTAGTAATACAAACAGGGAGGTACAAATGTCATGCATATACATCTGTCATATATATGGTTAAATGAGCATACACTAATGCATATAAAATGTGCTAAGTGAAATCCAATGTGTAGACATGAGGTAATGAAAATACTAGTTATCTCCGTCCACACTTCAATAAAATATGCCCATAAAAGAAAGTGAATGCGTGTAGGTCAAGTTAAAAATGTAATCTTACATATCTAAAATACGAAATCTAGAGCGTACAGACTCTGTGCAACACATGTGTACTGCTCACCGATGGTTAGAGTATATGCATGTGACCCGTAATAAAATAAAAGATACCGCATCTAGTTGGTTTTAGTCCTAACCAAAACAGACTATTTGCTTAGTAGATGTTGTCATCAAACATACCAAACAAAATTAAACATATATGTGATGGTTCTGATATGATGACCTCTCCTTATATTAAATTTTCATGCATAGATCCAACATGAACTAAATCATATGCTCCATCATCTCATGCATGGTCATATATGCATCAATAAAAGATGTAACATGCATGTATTAAGTGGATATAGTCTTAGTCGACTCATCACTCGTTAAAATGAAATGACCTGAAAACTGATTAAGATAGCCGCATGGTCATACTAACATATGTTGGTTACAAATTAGGTGTCCGATGCAAAAAAGCACACATTGCACTCGTATTCTACGTACTACTCGTAATAGTACAAGGGTAAAAATATAAATGAACAAGACACATGATAACTTGAAGAAGATCAAGAATGCTCCCCCGAGCACACCGGCGTCAACGACAGCGAGGAGGAGCGATTTTTCTTTATCATTTTGTAGTAGTCATGTGTTGCAATTCTATGTAATAGGATAGTTGGAATTCTTAATCAGGGGTTTTCTCTTCGGAGATATAATTAACAGAATTTTTATGTAAATGTAAGAGTTCTGGAAATATGTACCTGCAATGTTTGATCTCCATTTTATTTACGCATTTAAATATATTCATTCTGTATCAATGACGTGGACGCGTATTTTCACGCCCGCCATTTTCCCGTCATCAAACTTTTATTTTTTTAATTCCTAAATTATTAGTAGTAGCGTGGGAAACAAATGAGCGCTACTAGTAGTTAGGTTAGTAGTAGCGTGGGGAATAAGAAATAAGCGCTACTAGTAGTTAGGTTAGTAGTAGCGTGGGATATAAGTGAGCGCTACTAGTAGTTAGGTTAGTAGTAGCGCGGGTGCACCCGCGCTGCTACTAACTTTTAGCTGTCGCGCGATACTAGTAGCGCGAGTACCCGCGCTACTAGTAACATTTTACCCGCGCTGTTAGTAGCATTTTTCCTAGTAGTGTATGGCGGTTTACAACCGTGGGCCTCAAGTTATCTTTGGGTCTTGGGCCTTCAGTAAGCCTGCTTCGTGAACCACCATCTTCAACATCTTCATGGGCCTTGTCATTATGAACCGCTAGTGGTATGACCCGGCCCCTCCTGGGCGGGTCATACCCAATAGTTATATCCTCAACATTAGACCCCAGGTTGATGTGAACTTGTTCATATCAATCTTCAACACTTAGAAAAAAATCGTTCCTCATTTGCTCTTGCGAGATCTTGTAACCCGCCATGACGTCATCTCCTAGGATCGTGGTAACCCGCCGTGACGTCACCTGTCATTAATATCACACAAGGCCCAAATCTTAATATACCTTCTCTTTTAATGAGCCTCCGAAAATCGAGGCGTCTGTGCTGTCACATATCCATTTTTTAGCCTCCTCGATTCCTGCACATGTCATTTATCCTTCCAACCTTATAAATAGGGCCAGGTGTCCCTTTCACTTTCCCCCCTTGCCTTCTCGTCTCCTTCTTCTACCTCACGACGCCTCTGCGCCTGAGCTCCGCCGCCGCCGTCGACCTTCACCACTGCCTCGACTACGGCCGCTGCATCAACCTGAACAGACCAGAGCCCGTCCACGCGCTTCCGTTGTTCAGCAGCTTTGGTGAGTTTTCCCATTTCCTTCCACTGTAGATCCCATTAGGGTTTCCACAAGTTCGTCGCAGTTCATCTCCGCCCTTCCTCGTTCTTCACTGTATTTTGAGATTCCAATCCGAAATTTATACTCGTCCTGCACTGTGGTAGTTGTAGTACTCATTTTTGATATTAAAACATCTCCTCTGCGTGGTCCCGACCCTTTAGTCCCGGTTCCATAACCGGTACTAAAGGCCCTCTGGAACCGGGACTAAAGGCCCATTTTCTACTAGTGACTTTTGGCAAATAGCATATTGGCATGAATAACAAGTCATTCATCATTAATAAATGGTAGTGCATAAGTCGAATATGAAGTGGAATGAGGTAGAATAAGCGTGCACTCTACAAGCTTATCATGGTGGCCACGTAATTAAAACTTTTTTTTGACACTATCTTCCTTGCAGATGAAGTCTCCGGCACGATCGAGTGATCGTACTCCCTTCAAAGACATGTCGAACTCTATGAACCAAAGTAATATTTAATGATCTAATGATGGGTAATTGCACAATCTGATGCACAAGAAATAACTAAGTTATTATTCTGTTGTTCAGGTTTCGTTGATATTACTAATGGAGGGGAACCTATGGATGCGAAAGAGCGCAAGCCACTGGTAGAAAAAAGCCCTCTAGTCCCGGTTCGCAACAGCCTTTAGCCCCGGCTGTGCAACCGGGACTAAAGGGTCGCGACTAAAGCCGCCCCCCCTCTTTAGCCGCGGCTCTTCCGGACCGCGACAAAAGGCTTTAGTCCCGGTTCTTGTGGCCGACCGGGACTAAAGGCCCGCCACGTGGTCGCCCGTGGTCCGTCGGGGCCGAGGACCTTTAGTCCCGGCTCTCGTGGCCAGCCGGGACTAAAGGCCTCCTCCGCAGGTTTAGGGTTTTAGCCCCCCTAAACCTGGTTTCTGTTTAATTTGTATTGTTTTATTTGTTTTATATTTTATTTTGTGTTTTATTTTATTTTTGATGAAGTTTCAGTACACATATTCTACGCTACTATATATATACATGCATATGAAATTTCAAACAAGAAGAATTCAAGAGGAATATAATATATATATATATATATATATATACAACTTTGAACAAGTTTCCATACACAATTACGATGGATGACCATATACAACTTCGAACAAGTTTCAATCTCGGGTATGCATATAAATTTCTACGTCCTCGGTATAGTGTTGTCCTTTAGGATCGATGACTTCCCTCATTAAAAATCCTGCTAATTCTTCTTGAATTGGTCGGAAGCGAGCTTCTGGACTAAGCCTCCTCCGCAAGTTATCCCTCGCGTTCCGCACGCTAGTTGATTCCTTCCGCTCAGTGGTTTCTCTCCGGATGTTCTCACAAACATAGTATCCACATAGATCGGTCGCCGGTGGCTGCTGATCCACATTAACTAACTTTCTGAAATCTAGCTCATGTTTGAATTCACCGACAATTTCTTCTGAAAACCGTCTCCAAACCCTACAGGGCAAAGAAAATCAAATGAATAAGGGAGTTATATTAGTTAGTTGATATTAGGAAATGAACGAAAGAGACCGATCGATATAGAGCTCAAATGATTGAAAATAATTACTTTTTCAGCATTTTTCTCATGTCGGCTCAATGCTTTGGATCCGAATCCTTAGAGTCGCTGATTATAACTGTGGAGGTGTGAAGTTCAATATTTAGCAGAATCCAGTGGAACCTGCGGACACGTTACATGCACAGTCATGCATAACTCATCGATTAGACATACCATGCATGGAGTAAACAAAAGAGAATGGGCACAAGAGAGAAAACACTCACCCAAAATGGTAAGGAAATAGAATATGACTTTTGAGTTGATGCTTTGTAAGAAACTTGTACAGGTCTTTCTCCACATCTTCGGGGTGATGTTGTAACACATGTCCATTAACGATATGTGGGTCAATGAACCCAACATCATGGATGTTTCTTATTTTGCATTCCCAAATCTTCATTCTGCATAATAGCGTACCAAACAATATAGTTAGGACAATATATATATATATAGTGCAGGCAATAATGAAGAACGAGATGAGGTAGAAATAAATCACTTAAAGAACGTAGCAACTCAGCATAGATTTGTCGAGGGCGCGCAGATTGAACAGCTGGAACAATTCACTCATATGAATTTCTACAGAGTACCGTTTGGTGTGATGCTGTTCTGTAACATCCGCATAAACATATTCTTTGTCGGCCCATGATATGAATTGCTTGTACCAACGTAGCAGATTTCGCATTTGTTGTGGTAGACTATTTTCCTGCTCAGGCTCGACGAGAGGCCCCTTCCGCACATATTGGAATGCTATCTCACCTACAGGCGCATCCTCAAGGTCTAAGCAGGCACGAAGAGTCAAACCCATCTCGGACGCTTGTTGCATGGCACCCGCTACAGTCAATCCAAGTGCTGCCGCAGCTGCTATGATCTCGGGGTCCTCTTCCGGACCGGCTTTCACTATGAGCGGGGGGATCGATTGTTTCTTCTGCATCCCGAGCTGGTCAACTTGTTTCCCGCTTTTTTTACGACTTTCTTCCTCCTTCAACATTTTTGCTTGCTTACGAAGTTCATGTCCATAGTCGTCAGGCATATTCAGCTCGGCTTGGGACGGTGTCGTCAAAAAATCCTTAGCCCACTTCTTTTGCTTCTCAGTGAATACTTGCTTGGGCTCAGGCTGTTTTTTGGCCTTCTTATCCGCCTTCCATTTCTCATAATCAGCAGCCGCGGCCAATGTGAGGTCAGCATCACTAAGTTCCCCAGGCCTTGGGAGGAGAGGCTTCAGTGATGGCTCCGGTACCCTTGTGGTCTTATGTACATAAGGGTCCGGGTTAATAGTCCAGGAGCGGGTTTCCTTGCTGTCCGCCTGCTTCTGCTTCTTCGCCGGAGGTGGATTGGGGGGCGTCTGCTTACCCGCCGGAGGTGGATTGGGGGGTGTCGTACCCGCCGGATGTTGTGGATCGGGGGACGGCGTCGAATGGCGTGAAGGAGGTGTAGGTGAACCACCACGACCACCACCACCGCCACCACCGCCACCACCACCATCGGAGGGGGGTGGACTTGCTGGCCTTGGCGCCTCGCCTGGAAACACTATGTACTTCTTTTTCCATAGAATGTACTGGCGCTTGACATCTCCAAGTCTTCTCTCCCCTTCGGGTGTAGGTTTGTCAATCTCGAGGTCCTCAAACCCTTGGACTATGTCTTCCACCGTGACACGAGCATAGCCATATGCAATGGGGTTGTTGTGGTGGAGTGCTCCAGGTGTACAGGGTAAAGCACTGCCGCTAGCTACCTTCATGGAAATGTTCCCCACGGGATAATGCAGATCACAGTCTTTCATCTCCTTTACATCATCCACGGGGTAGTGAGGCTCCGGTGCACGAGTCTCGATCATCGGTGCACTAGTACAAGGCGGGGCATCCGTGGAAGCCACGCTGCTTCTCCGCTGCTGGCTTTCGCGATCCGCTTCATGATCTTCATGCGGCCCTGCAGCCGATTTTTCTTTCATTAGTACATGCACGGTCTGCTTCAACTCATGGAGTTCCGATGCAAACTTCGTCATAAGATCTGCATCCCGGTCCGTCTTTCTCTTACGGCTTCTGTAACCGTACGGGTCATTGTCCTGGGAAAACCCTACTTTCCACGAAACTTTGCCTTTGCCTCGTACACGTCCTCCGTGTTCATCATTCCCGAGGGCTAAAGTCAGTGCGTCTTTCTCTCTGTTGAACTTGATCAAGCCCGCTTGAGCTTGGGTCATTGCGTCAATAAGGGCTTGGGTCGGAGCAAAGTGTCGATGCCGGTGAACACACTCCCCTGTCTCCGGGTCTAGCGACCCCCCATGCCCGTACCACCAGCTTTTGGCCCTTGGGTCCCATCCCTCTGTACCTAGAGGGATTCCTCGCACCCTCAGGTCCTCCTCCATCTTCTGCCACCTAGGGTCCGCAATGCGGTATCCTCCTGGCCCCATAACATGATGGTACTTTTTCTTACCCGCATTATCCTTATTTTTTTTCGATATTTCCTTGAAATGGTCCGATTGCTTTTGCCTCACAAATTCTGGCCAATCATCTTTCAGTTTCTCATGTTGTCCATTGAAATCCGGAGTCTTGCCCTTGTTGACATAGTCACGGGTTAAATTTTTCTTGAAGTTCCGGAATGCATCGGCCATCTTCTGAAGAGCGAACTCTTTAACTAGCCTCCTCCTCTGACGTCCACCCGGAACCTCGTTACCGAATTCATCGACTTTGTTGTATTCCGGAGGTAGAATGAAATGTTCCATAAGCTTTCTCCAGCAATCCTTTTTCGTTCTCTTGTCGACAAAACTGAAACCAAGACGTGCCTTCTTTGGCTCATTCCATTCCTGGACGATGATCGAGACGTTGTCTCTAACAACGACTCCGCATTGGTTGACAAACTTTGAGGTGTGCTGTAGGGGCTTGCCGGTTTCACTGACAGACTCAATGGCATATGTTTCTCCTGTTCTCATCGCCTTGGATTTGCCACGATGCTTTGTCGTACTCGATCCGGATCCGGAGGGCTAAAAAAAGAAAGAGAGTCGCGCGCGTTAATACATATGTATTCACATTTCAGTAAGTTTGTATCACGAGAGGCTCTCAATGTATATAAATACCTCGCCGGAGGTGGTTGTTGCTACTTGCAATTGGAGATTGTCGGTTGTTGACGGTTGACCTCCGTCGACAATGTCCGTTCCTTCACCTTCTTTATCATCGTCACCGGCAAGGTTCAGATAAGAAGAGACTACATCATCCTCTTGTTGCTCATCTTCTGAGCCCGGCACATAAGGAATCTCGTTGTTGATGATGCCCATTAAATAACGTTCAGCCTCCGGATCCCTAAGCGGCTCGGTTCTGTCGTCCGCCATATGTCACTCCTGCATGTAGTAAAAATTCTTTAAGTGTAAAGGAATTAAAAAATAAGATTAAGGGGACATAGAGGAGGAGGAATTAAAAAATAAGATTTTTTAAGTAAAAATTCTTTTTTTCTTCTTCTTCCTTTCTTCTTCCTCTTTCTTCTTCTTCCTTTCTTCTTCTTCCTTTTTCCTTTCTTCTTCTTTCTTTCTTCTTCTTCCTTTCTCCTTCTTTCTTTCTTCTTTCCTTTCTTCTTCTTTCCTTTCTTCTTTCTTTCTTCTTCTTCCTTTTTCTTTTTTCTTTCTTTCTTCTTCTTCCTTTGTTTTTCTTCTTCCTTTGTTTTTCTTCTTCCTTTTTCTTTTTCTTTTTTTCTTCTTCCTTTGTTTTTCTTCTTCCTTTCTTTTTTCTTCTTTCTTTTTCTTTCTTGTTTTTTTTCTTCTTCTTTTTTCTTCTGTTTTCTTTTATACCACCATTTTTGCACTTTTAATTATGCACTTTTATGTTTTCTTTTATGTTTTCTTTTTTCTTTTTTTCTTCTTCCTTTGTTTTTCTTTTTCCTTTCTTTTTTCTTCTTTCTTTTTCTTTCTTGTTATTTTTCTTCTTCTTTTTTCTTCTGCTTTCTTTTATACCACCATTTTTGCACTTTTAATTATGCACTTTTATGTTTTCTTTTATGTTTTCTTTTTTCTTTTTTTCTTCTTCCTTTGTTTTTCTTTTTCCTTTCTTTTTTCTTCTTTCTTTTTCTTTCTTGTTTTTTTTCTTCTTCTTTTTTCTTCTGTTTTCTTTTATACCACCATTTTTGCACTTTTAATTATGCACTTTTATGTTTTCTTTTATGTTTTTTTTTTCTTCTTCTTCCTTTGTTTTTCTTTTTCCTTTCTTTTTTCTTCTTTCTTTTTCTTTCTTGTTTTTTTTCTTCTTCTTTTTTCTTCTCTGTTCACATCGGCGCGGCGACGGCGCGGCGACGGCGAGGCGGGGACGGCGCGGGGACGGCGCGGCGACGGCGCGGGGACGGCGCGGCGACGGCGCGGCGACGGCGAGGCGGGGACGGCGCGCGGGGACGGCGAGGCGGGGCGACGGCGCCGACGACAGAGGGGGAAGGGAGGAGGAGGAGCTCACGGCGGCGCGGGGACGCGGGGACGGCGCGGCGACGGCGAGGCGGGGCGACGGCGTCGGGGCGTCGGGGCGTCGTCGTCGGGGCGTCGGGGCGTCGGGGCGTCGGGTCGGAGAGAATGAGGAGGCGAACTGCCAACAGGTATATATATACTAGGACTTTTAGTCCCGGTTGGGGAGGAGGACCGCGACTAAAGGTGGCCTTTAGTCCCGGTGCGCCTCCCCAACCGGGACTAAAGGTGGCCTTGGCGCCGCTTTCGTTCCCGCGCAGTCCGACCTTTAGTCCCGGTTGGGGAGGCGGACCGGGACTAAAGGGTGACCTTTAGTCCCGGTCCGCCTCCCCAACCGGGACTAAAGGTCCGTGGTGGCATATTTTTAGTTTTAAAATCTTAAAAATACAATTATATATCAAAAAAATCAAAAAAATAAAACTAATTCATTTTAAAATCTTAAAAATATAATTATATATCAAAAAAATCAGAAAAATAAAACTAATTCATTTTAAAATCTTAAAAATACAATTATATATCAAAAAAATCAGAAAAATAAAACTAATTCATTTTAAAATCTTAAAAGTACAATTATATATCAAAAAAATCAGAAAAATAAAACTAATTCATTTTAAAATCTTAAAAATACAATTATATATCAAAAAAAATCAGAAAAATAAAACTAATTCATTTTAAAATCTTAAAAGTACAATTATATATCAAAAAAATCAGAAAAATAAAACTAATTCATTTTAAAATCTTAAAAGTACAATTATATATCAAAAAAATCAGAAAAATAAAACTAATTCATTTTAAAATCTTAAAAGTACAATTATATATCAAAAAAATCAGAAAAATAAAACTAATTCATTTTAAAATCTTAAAAATACAATTATATATCAAAAAAATCAGAAAAATAAAACTAATTCATTTTAAAATCTTAAAAATACAATTATATATCAAAAAAATCAGAAAAATAAAACTAATTCATTTTAAAATCTTAAAAGTACAATTATATATCAAAAAAATCAGAAAAAAAACTAATTCATTTTAAAATCTTAAAAGTACAATTATATATCAAAAAAATCAGAAAAATAAAACTAATTCATTTTAAAATCTTAAAAATACAATTATATATCAAAAAAATCAGAAAAATAAAACTAATTCATTTTAAAATCTTAAAAATACAATTATATATCAAAAAAATCAGAAAAATAAAACTAATTCATTTTAATATCTTAAAAGTACAATTATATATCAAAAAAATCAGAAAAATAAAACTAATTCATTTTAAAATCTTAAAATCCCTTGAAGGTTTGACAAAAGGTTTGATACATCATTCAGTTCATCGACCAAATACAAAGTTTGGTACAATTATACATTATTACACATCAATTCTTCCCTTGGACGTCCCTGCTTGCTTACGATTGTGCCGTATCCATGGAGCATCCTCATCATTTAACTTAATGCTTGGGTCAGTGTTCACTTTGAAGGGCGGAATTTCACCAAACATATTATAATCTTCTGACATGTCTGTCTTGTCCTCCACTCCCACGATGTTTCTTTTCCCTGAAAGAACAATGTGGCGCTTTGGATCATCGCATGATGTACTGATCGTTTTCTTATCTTTCCGTTTCCTCGGTTTGCTACTCATGTCCTTCAAATAAAAAACCTGAGCGACATCTTTGGCAAGGACGAATGGTTCGTCAAGGTAACCAAGATTGTTGAAATCCACCATTGTCATTCCGTATTGCTCGTCCACCTTTACCCCACCTCCTGTTAGCTTGAACCATTTGCACCGGAACAAAGGGACCTTAAAGGAGGGTCCATAGTCAAGTTCCCATATCTCCTCTATGTAACCATAATATGTGACCTTTTGCCCATTCTCGGTTACTGCATCAAAGCGGACACCACTGTTTTGGTTGGTGCTCTTTTTATCTTGGGCGATGGTGTAAAATGTATTCCCATTTATCTCGTACCCGTGAAAAGTCGTTATAGTCGAAGATGGTTTCTTGGCCAACATGTAGAGCTGATCTCCAACATCATTGTCATTCATGAAATGTTTTCGCAACCAACTGCCGAAAGTCTCCATGTGGGCCTTTCTACCAGGATTCAGGCTTCCCCGGGTTTTCCGAGCGTAAAATATTCTTGTATTGCTCGAAGTACGGAGCCACCAAGCTGGAACTTTGCAGGACTGTGTGGTGTGCTTCAGTCATAGAATGACCGTCCATACATATCGTGGTATCCCTTCCGATCTTGCCTTTTCCACTTAGTCTCCCCTCGTGCCGCGATTGAGGAATACCAATCGGTTTAAGGTCAGGAACATAGTCAATACAGAACTCAATTACCTCCTCATTTCCATAGCCCTTGACGATGCTTCCTTCTGGCCTAGCACGGTTACGAACATATTTCTTTAATACTCCCATGAACCTCTCAAAGGGGAACATATTGTGTAGAAATACAGGACCGAGAATGGAAATCTCTTCGACTAGGTGGACCAGGAGGTGCGTCATAATATCGAAGAAGGATGGTGGGAACACCAACTCGAAACTGACAAGGCATTGGACCACATCGTTCTGTAACCGTGGTAGATCTTCTGGATTGATTACCTTCTGAGAGATTGCATTGAGGAATGCACATAGCTTCACAATGGCTACTCGAACATTTTCCGGTAGGAGCCCCCTCAAAGCAATCGGAAGCAATTGCGTCATAATCACGTGGCAGTCGTGAGACTTCAGGTTTTGGAACTTTTTCTCCGACATGTTTATTATTCCCTTTATATTCGACGAGAAGCCAGACGGGACCTTCATACTGCTCAGGCATTCAAAAAAAATGACCTTCTCTTCTTTGGTAAGAGCGTAGCTGGCACGACCTTGAAACCATTCCGGATGCCGGTCATCTGGGTCTTTCAAAAGTTGCTGGTCCTGCCGTGCTTCCTTTGTATCATTTGTCTTCCCATACACGCCCAAGAAGCTTAGCAGGTTCACGCAAACATTCTTCGTAACATGCATCACGTCGATTGCAGAGCGGACCTCTAGGACTTTCCAATATTCTAGCTCCCAAAATATAGATTTCTTCTTCCACATGGGTGCGTGCCCGTCAACTCCCCGCGGAACTGATTGTCCGCCAGGACCCTTTCCAAAGATGACTTTCAAATCCTTGACCATATCAAATATCTCAGCACCAGTACGTTCCGCAGGCTTCGGCCGGTGATCTGCCTTCCCGTTGAAATGCTTGCCTTTCTTTCTTACGTTATGATTTCGGGGAAGAAATCGACGATGACCCAGGTACACGTTCTTCTTACAATTAACCAAACGTACACTTTCAGTCTCATGTAAGCAGTGCGTGCATGCATTGTATCCCTTATTTGTCTGTCCCGAAAGGTTACTGAGAGCAGGCCAATCGTTGATGGTTACAAAAAGCAACGCTCGTAGATCAAATTCCTCTCCTTTGTGCTCATCCCAGACACGTACACCAGGTTTCGCCCACAACTGTAAAAGTTCTTCAACTAATGGCCTTAGGTACACATCGATGTCGTTACCGGGTTGCTTAGGGCCTTGGATGAGAATTGGCATCATAATGAACTTCCGCTTCATGCACAACCAAGGAGGAAGGTTGTAGATGCATAGAGTCACGGGCCAGGTGCTATGGCTGGAGCTCTGCTCGCCAAAAGGATTAATGCCATCAGTATTTAGACCAAATCTTAAGTTCCTTGCGTCAGCTGCAAAATCTTTGAAAACTCTGTCGATCTTTCTCCATTGCGTTCCATCAGCGGTGTGTCTCGACTGCCCGTCGGACTTACGGTCCTCTTTGTGCCATCGCAACAACTTGGCATTCTTTTTGTTCATGAACAGACGTTTCAACCGTGGTATTATAGGAGCATACCACATCACCTTGGCGGGAACCCTCTTCCTGGGTTTCTCGCCCTCAACATCGTCACCAGGGTCATCGCCTCTGATCTTATAACGCAATGCAGTGCATACAGGGCATTCATTCAAATTCTCGTATTCACCGCGGTAGAGGATGCAGTCATTAATGCATGCATGTATCTTCTGAACCTCTAAACCTAGAGGGCAGACAACCTTCTTTGCTTCGTACGTACTGGCGGGCAACTCGTTATTCTTCGGCAACATATTCTTCAACATTTTTAGCAAATTTTCAAATGATGAGTCACCTACACCTTCCTGTGCCTTCCATTTTAGCAAATCCAGTGTGCAGCCCAGCTTTTTCAGACTATTATCGCATCCTGGATACAACGACTTTTTGTGATCCTCTAACATGCGATCCAAATTCTCCCTCTCCTTCTCAGTTTCGCAGCGTCTCCGTGCATCAGCAATGGTCCGACCAAGATCATCAGCGGGCTCATCATGTGCCTCTTCTTCACCTTCACCTAACCCTTCCCCACCTTCAGCATCATCCTCCATGAAAGTATCACCGAAATGATCACGATAGTTGTCATCGATATCATCCCCTTCTTCATCGTCTTCCATTCTGACCCCTCTTTCTCCATGCTTGGTCCAACAATAATAGCTTGGCATGAAACCATGCATAAGCAGGTCCATGTGAACTCTTCTTGGCGAGGAGTAACCCTTATCATTCTTACAGACAGCACATGGACAGATAATAAAACCTTGCTGCCTGTTCGCATTTGCCACTACGAGGAAATCTTTCAAACCCGTAGTGAACTCGCCGGAGAGTCGGGAACCGTACATCCATTGCCGATTCATCTGCATTATTATTATATAAAGTATATAATTAACCATCATGCATTTGTTAAACTAAGTAGCTAGAAATAATACTAATTAAACAATGAACTACACACATGCGTATTTTATCAATGACACATGAAAGGTTCGAGTTGCTAACCGCGATCGCGAAGGAAAAATAAATGAGAAAGCTCAAGTGTGGCTTGTTTCAGGCTCTCGGGCATTTCATCAAACACCTTGTGTGCATAGGAGAAACCAAAAGCAAACCATCACCACCCCACCACCACCTTCTGAAAATTGTGAAGTGTGATGAGCTGAGTGAAGTGGAGTGAGCTGAGTACATATAGGGATGGGCCTTTAGTCGCGGTTGGCCAGGCCAACCGGGACTAAAGGCCTCCCGTCCGCCAACTGGATGGGCCTTTAGTCCCGGTTGGCCTGGCCAACCGCGACTAAAGGCCTTCGGGGACCTTTAATCCCGGTTGGCCTGGCCAACCGGGACTAAAGACCCTCCCGTCCGCCAGCTATCGACCGAACGCGGTGGCCCAGGTAGTTGGTCGCGGGCCTTCTCCCGAACCGCGACTAAAGAGCCCTTTGGTCGCGGTTCGGTTCTGTTGGGGACTAATGGCGGCGTATGGAAGCCCCTTTTTCTACCAGTGAGCGGCAACGTGCTAGGGAACGATACGCACAGATGGATGCAGAGAAAAGAGATGAAATACTTAAGAGGCGTCGTGATGCCTATGAACAAAAGAAAGCTCGACTATTGGTACATTCCCAAGAGACACGATCAGGTCCACATACATTGTGAAACATCTTTGTTTACTCTATATCAGTACGTTATTACAGTTTTTGATCTTTTAATTTGAATCTGATGAATGCTATTTTTTGCAAGCTTACTTCAAATATTTCATATGAAGTCGATAGTTGTATGCTAAATGAAAAGAAATGTGTGTGATCTTCTTAGGTTCAATTCGGGTACAGATGTACACTACTTCATCTCATAACATCGAGTTAGATAATCCTCAACTAATTTTTATAATCCAATTAGACAGACTAGTCTATGATTTGTACATGTATTATTGCCCGTGGCAACGCACGGGCATTTTACTAGTTCTACATAAAACAAGAGCAAGTGTTAATACACATATGATTTGAATGTACCTGCAACTGCTCCGCAGAAAAAGTGGTATCCACCATCTGCAAGAGGCAACACGGATAGCAGGCTGTCATCACACCTTCACATAGATCAAGTGCATTGCCAGGTATGTGAAGAAAATTGTACCTCCATGTCATCCATAACCAAATAGTTCACCATCTAAATCATAGGTAAGATAGCCTCAGTTAGGAACAAGTGATGAATATTTTTCCAACGTTTCAGTTCAAGAAGAAAAAAAGTATACCTCCATTTCAGTCACATTCATTGCTGCATCACTGCCCACCACCGCATCCGTCTAGTCCTGCACATTAGAACAAGTTACAGAACTTGTGAACAAGCACAATAATCAATCAGTCGGTCAGTTCTAAAATAAATAAATTTGAGAACACAAAGGCATGCAGATCCAATAATCTTACTGCATCAAAGAACCATACACATTATCTCCTGCCCTGCTTGGTGATGCAATTTAATATCTGATATGTGAGATATGCGCCCCCACCAATGCTAAATTTAGTTTTCACAGGGGCCCAGCGCACCTCAACCAAGTTGAAACCAACATAGGTATAACAGAGATGCAGGCCAAAGTTATACCCGCGAGCAGATCCAGCAAAAGGCAAATCTCCCATAGTCTATGAAAAACCGGTGCCAGCTGCAAGCGTCATTAGTGTGCCAGATGAGAGAAGATGGAGGCCGCTGGAGCTGGGGTGGAACAAACTGAACACTGATGGGTCTTTCGCTTCTTCTGGTAATGCTGGGGCTGGAATGATCTTACGAGACCACCGCGGGGCCGTTAATTTCTCAGCGTGCAGGGTCCTGTTTTCCTGTAGAGATGCCTTGGAGGCGGAGCTCTGCGCATGCATGGAAGGGCTCTCATTGGCACTTCAACGTATCGATCTTCCTATAGTGGTGGAAATGGATTCTCTCGAGGCCGTGACCATGATTTCATGTGAAGTCGTCGACCGCTCTGTCTACGCATCAAACGTGAAGGAGATAAAGTACTTGTTGTCTCTTAGACAAACTTGTATTACTCATATTGTTAGGTCTCAAAATAAGACTAGTGATATATTAGCATTGTTTGCTAGATCCCAAGGCAGGACCATGACCTGGCTAGGGGCTGGTCCGGATGAGTTGATGGAGATTGTTTCTCTTGATTGTAAGGACATCTTGATTGAGTAACGCAAGTATTTATCCCACACAAAAAAGAGATGCAGGGGCCAAAGTTAACCATGATGCTGAAACAGGAAAAAAGTTTCAACTTTCAAGTGCAATAACAGGGGATCACTGCACAGCTACACAGAGGGAAACACCTTTTTAGCACGCTGTATATGGACCGGTCCGTACCCTTCAGTGAACAAGATGGTAGCTAGGTTTTCCGAGAACAATGCTAGCTACGTTACAATGCACCTTAAAGCATCTACAACAGAAGATGCAAATTTGAAGATGTAAAACAGAAGGTGTAAAAATTTACATCTCCAAGAAGTGTTTTTTGCATCTTCAAAAAGGGGCCAACTCTAACAGATGATGTAAAACAGAGATGTAAAGGTGCAACTTCAATAGGTGATGCAAAATAGAGATGTAGAAACCAGTGGACGACGGCCGAATTGGGGCAGCGGCAGTGGGGATGGCGGCGGTGCGACGCGATTCGGGGCGGCAGCAGAGGAGGGGCGAAGGGGCGACGAGGGTGGTGAATCGGTGCGGCGGCGGCTTAGTTTAGTGGGGATTGGTTGGATTTTCGGCAGAAAAATATCGAGAGCCAGACCCTCAAACACTCCCCCACGGTCAAGGCGCACGCGTCGGCCGTCGAGTACGTACTTCCTTCGTTTATTTTTACTTTGCTTATAAGATTTGTCTGGAGTCAAACTTTGTAAATTTTTGACCAACTTTATATTAAAAAATATCAACATCTATAATATTAGATTTATATAGTACAAAAAATAATTTCATCACGCATCTAATAAGATTAATTTGGTATTGTGCATGTCGAATTTCTTCCAATAAACATGGTCTAAAAAAGAAACGAAAGAAGTACATGCGTACGTGGGGAACGGAGAAGGCCGTGCGTCCAACTCTGATTCGGTTCTACTACTGTTCTTTCAACCCTAAACTCTGAAAACCGACTCGTTGGCGGCGTAAAACCAAAAGGCAAGTCACGACCATAAAATACGACCTGATCCCACCTCATATTCTGCTCGATCGGTCTGCAAGGTCGATCTGCTCCTCTCCCCGCGACGCGAGTCGCCGCCGGCCCACCCATAACGAACGCCAGCTTCCGTCCGCAGTCTCTGCTCGAACGCAGATGGCGTCTGGATCCACTTCTTCCGGTGGCTCCGTTCCACTTGGGTCCTTGTCTTCTTCCGGCGGCTCTCGGCCTCGGAGGGGGCTCATCTCGTGCCTGCACAGCCTCAACTGCCGCGACGAGGACGCGCCTCTTCCCCACGACGACGACCTGCGCCAAGCCACGCATCAGCTCATCGTCAGCCTCTACGACGAGGCGTTCCGCCGGCTCCGGCTGCCCTGCAAGGCCCTGCCTGGCCTCTACGGCATCCTCAGCACCGCCGGCCTCTGCCTCGGCCTCCTCGATCCCGTCTCCAACATCATGCTCAACACCCTCGCCCTCCTAAACCCCAAAACCAAGCCCCTCAGCGACGACGACGCCGCCGCCAAGACAGGGTCCAAGAAGAGACACAGACCCGGTTTCGACCCCTGGCACGAGGTTGCAACCAGGTCCTGCCACAGTCTCATGGCTTTCCTTGTGGCATACTTCGGATGCATCAACGAGGAACAGGCCTTCCGCTACCTCTACAGGGCCGGCGCCAACCTCCCCCTCGCCGTCATGCTCGTCCAGCACGATCTCTATCATGCCGAGCCGGAGGCGCTGGACCCTGAATCCGACAGGACGCAGGCCGCCCTCAAGTGGGCGGCCACCTCAGCAGGTCACCGTTCGCCCAACACCTTGGCTCACGTCATGGCAATCCGGCTCAAAAATGGCGACCTCGACCTCTTCAACAAGAAGCTCTTCTCAGCCCATGGCACCCCTCTCACGGTTGAGGATGTCCGAGCGATCCATCGTGTGTTGCACATGATGATGACCCCCATGTGTGTTGCCAACATCAGCCACACCAAAGACGGGATGGTTGTCCATGTCCGTCAGAAGCTCGACGACGGAGGCGATGGCGCCATCTGGTCCGAGACTAAGCACCTTGTCGTCTCTGGTGCAGCAGCTGACGCCAGGATGACCTCCACCGCCTTCCGCTGGGAAGGGACCGCCATCTCGTCTCTGCAGACCGGACTGCCTGACAAGCTGCTAGGTTGCCTGAGGATAGCAGATGGCCAGAAACACATTCTCAAGACCACATGCGGTGACGACGCCTGCGATTACCTGCTCTCTCTCAAGATGAACCTCCATGGCATGATTCACAACCTCTATGTCCAGGCGCTCAAGTTGCTGCCCGCACCCTCGGGCTCGCTCATGCGCAACATCCTCATGGCCGGCCACTGCTATGGCCCCTGTGACCCTCTCTCCAACATCATCCTTAACTCAATCTGGTATGACACATGTGGCTCCGTTCTCTCAGTTTCTGACCGCACGACATTGAATGAGTACAATGACGTCCTGGACCCCCTATCTGTGCTCCGCCTAGTTGTTCGTTCCCTCAAGGGGCTTGCAAAGCTTGCCTTGTTTGCCGACCCCCAATCCTCAATTGCTTGTGCTCTGGAGAAACTCTGCAGTTCAAAATGTGTCGTCCTTCTTGACATGTCATCATCTGCAACAAAGAACCCCTTCCACGAGGCGGCCATGGCTGCTAGACACCCGCTGCCCCTTCAGCTCGGTGAATTTCACCGGATGCTGCTGCTCGAGCCCGATGGCCGAAGCAAGCTGCTCTCACATATAACCAAGGCGCAAACTAGTGGTGATGTGCTGTGCGTCGATGACATCAGAGCTCTTGTGTCGGCCTTATGGTTCGAGTTCAAAAAAACATCCAAATCTCAAACTAGTGGCACCGTGCAAGCTCCTGCTCCTGAACTTTGTGTAGAGGCTGCCTTGAGGGTGGTATCAAGCGAGAGATCACAGTATGAGGAGCGGAGGAGCTGGTTTCGTTCAAAGATTAAACAGTTGCTCAAGGATTACACGGACCATCATTTTTGGGTAGGCATTGAACTTCCTCTGTTTTCAATCATTAGTCGTTACGTACGTATATTGGCTTTACCTTGATTTGACCAACAAACACTCTTGCTTCTTAATTTCTTGCTTGATGTAGGGACCAAAGTATGAACTTGATTTTATATTTGGTGTGGAGGAAAGTGACCATGGCCGGTACCCCTTCACTGATACGTGCTTCCACATGAACTTCATGGCAACTTATGATGAGAATGTTTCGAGGACCCTATTTTACGCCGAGTTCTGGTCATGGCCCTTACGTAAGCGAAAGCCAGATCCAGAATTCTGCTGCCCTCTACCATATGCGTATGCGGGTAAGTCCTCTACTTTTCTGCCGCAACACGGCTGATTAGGAAGTGACATTATTTGATTAGTTAGTACTTTGGGTCACGGCGATCTGCTTCTCATCATGCTTATATTTGTATGCACCATTCATCATAAATCAGAATTTCCCGACCCACCCCGAAGGGTTTTTTCCCTCTCTAGCCCCATCATCGTACCAAGTCCTGCTATCGGCTCAGCCCTGTCTATTCATTTAATTGTCTTATTATCATCTTACTGAATAATAATCGTTGTCGGGTTTTATTTTGTTAATAGGACGTTGCTATTATGACATGGATTGCGCAAGGAAGATCGTGTATCCAGATGACACCAAGTACATCCCTGACGATATCACCCATGAGGGAACCGGCAGCGTGGATGGCGTGCTAGAGATGGACCTCGTGCACTTCAGCTGCGAATTGGACGTGGAGCTCGCGCGGAAGTATTCTTAGCATTAGTGAGTCTTGTCTCTCTCCCTCCGTGGCCACGGCTCGCTAGCCTGTGATAGCTGTGAAGTGAGACCGTATATATATATATATATATGTTGCTTCTTGTTGTGTGTGTTATGATGTCCTAATTAATTAATGAGCATTCTGCCATCAGCAAGTGATGACATTGCCCTGTGATATCCTGTACTCCAGCACGTTTGGTTTCCATAAACTAGCTGCTGCTGGTAGTGTTATGCGTCGGTGCCTTAATTCGTTCATTGCTTGGCCTTGTTAAAAAATAAGTGTCTCAATTTTATATTAACTTCAGTACAAAATTGTACTAAAGTTGCGACACTTACTTTGGGATGGAGGCAGTAGAAGCTAACACGTGCTTCGCTGCGCCATTCTTTAGTTGTTGGATTCACATCTCCCCCTTTCGTTGACATGTCGTTGTTTGGCGTTGCGTTGCGGGGATTACATGTGTGGGGCTGGGTGCTTTCTTATTTTTCTTTGTATTTAGAGGGGCAATCTTGTCTCAAATAAAAAAGGACACATGAGGAGGAAGGTGACGCTTGTTGCGCGGCTCTGGTTGTCTGGCATGTTCCAGTCTTAGTGGCAACCTGTGGTGTGGTGTCTACTGATTTTGTTAAGAGTCAAGTAATGTAAGGTTTAAACTTGTATATGCTACTAGTTGACATAAATTTTTAGCTGCCCATTTGGTTATATCTAAAATATATACTGAAGCTTGTGGTAATTTGAGAGCTCCTGCTCACATACGTGTTGGGCTAAGTAGGGCCATAGATGTAGGAGGCCTAAATTTGAGCGAACACCCTCCCGGTGTTCACGTCCAATCCACGAAAAAGGAATAAAGACGAATTGTTGGCTTCATCTTCAAGGAAAACATAATCTACGGGATTGTTCAGATCAAACTTAAACTCTTTATTTGTCCTCAAAAAAAATTAAAGTCTTTATTCAATCCAAGTGCAAAAACTTAAACAGGTGTGGAAAAAACTTTGATAAACTCTTTATCATATTTGAGGTGATGTTGATGCATCCTGCGGCGTCACTGCTTGGTAACGCTTCACCAAACGGCGCAGGTTGATGAATGCCGATCTGCCCTTCCAGATGGCCTCTCTCGCCGTCGTCGCGAGCGCCGCCGCCCTCCACCGCCTCGTATCCTCCGCCCATGATGCTCCTCACCGCCTTCTCCACCGCCCCTCACTCCACCACCCCCATCTCCCCGTCCTCCTCCTTCAACCACTCCACCCCGACGCTCACGCCGGTTCCCATCGACTGCATGGCCAACATTTCGTTCAGGAACTAGTGCGCCATGTGCGGCCATGTCACCACCGGGAGCCCGGCCGCGACCGCCTCCATCATCGAGTTCCACCCGCAGTGCGTCACGATGCCGCCCACCGACGCGTGGGACAAGATCAGCTGCAGCGGCGACCAGCCCCTGATCAGCAGCCCGCGGCCTGTGACCCGGGCTTCCAGCTCCTCCAGGAACCCACCGACCTCCTCGTCCTACTCCTGGCCGGCGTTCTCCGGTGATACCACCCAGATGAACGAGTGCCCTGATGCCTCGAGGCCGAGCCCGGTCTCCACGACCTGCTCTGGGCGAGCGTGCACGACGCTGCTCCCGAAGCTGACGTAGACGACGGAGGACGGCTCCTTGCCGTCGAGCCACTGGAGGCACTCGTCGGCATCGACGGCCGGCGCGTTCCCTCTTGCCACCAGCGCCTCCACGTGCTGGTGCTCGTGCTGGTGGAACAACGACACCGGACCGACGGCCCACACGTTGACGCTCTTGACCTCCGCGCTGTCCACGACAGTCCCCGGCTCCAGCTCGAGGAAGGTGTTGAGGAGGACACCATCGACGTCGACGCACGCCCGCTCGACGGCGTATGCCAGCTTCTCAGACGCCGACAGCCACATTAAACGAATTTTTGGTTCAAGGTTTAGATTAATTAATTCAACCAAACCCAGGACAGAGACATATGGTCAAGCACATGATCAATATGCAGGTATTAACAGAAAATTTGGACTAGTAATTAGTCCAAAAAATACTACTAATTCTGTGACAAAACCACGAGCGAACGGCAATGGATAATAGCCTTTGTGGGATTGACGTGATAGGGTAGGGTTGGCTATACTGCCGGTAGCAAACTCCAGGCTAATAATCTGAAGCACAATACGTAGGCCCTCTTTGATTCGCAGGATTTTCAAAACGTAGGAATAGGATAAGTATAGGGTTGAAGTGGCATGCACACATGAATCTTACAGGATTAGCATGGAGTGTTTGATGGCACAGGAAAAGCAAAGGAATTGTAAAAAGAGGTTGGAGTGAATGTTAGATTTTCTATGAAATGTAATACAAAAGATTCCATAGAAAAAATTCCTATGTATCCAATCCTATGAATCAAAGGACCAACATAGAAAAAATTCTTAATAGTTTCAATCCTCCAGAAATCCTATAGAATTCCTTTGAATCAAAGGAGCCCGTAAAATTGATCAGCAGTAAGGACCAACCGACGTGCACAACATGGCCCAGAGGTTGTTTCTAATCACACAGGCTGAGTCGGGCCACAGGGCCACATATGCAGGGGGTCCTAAATTTAATGTAGGCAACCAAACAGGTCCTGAGCGAAAGCCCTCCGAGTATTCGCGTCCAAGAAAAAAGAATAAAGAGGTATTGTTGGCTTCACCTTCAAGGAAAATATAATCTTATAGGTTTGTTTAGATCAAACTTAAACTCTTTATTCAATCCAAGTGCAAAAACTTAAAGCAGAGACTGCAAAACTTAAACTGTCTATCATATTTGAGGTGATGTTCATGCATCATAGGACGTCACTGCTTGGTAGCGCTTGACCAAACGACGCAGGTTGATGAAAGAATATCCGCCCTCCTGGCCGACCTCTCTCACCTTCGTCGCGAGCGCCGTCGCCCTCCTCCGCCTCTCCACCGCCTCGTGTCCTCCGCCCACGATGCTCCTCACCGCCTCCTCCACCACCCATCGCTCCACCACCGCCACCTCCACCCCCTTCTCCTTCGACCACTCGACCCCGATGCTCATGCCGGTCTCCATCGAGCGCACGGCCAAGGCCTCGTTCAGGAACTGGAGCGCCAGGTGCGACCATGTCACCATTGGAAGCCCGGCCGCAACCGCCTCCATCATCGAGTTCCACCCGCAGTGCGTCATGATGCCGCCCACTGACGCGTGGGACAAGATCAGCTGCTGCGGTGGCCAACCCCTGATCAGCAGGCCGCGACCGCTGACCCGGGCCTCCAGCTCCTCAAGGAACCTGCAGATCTCCTGGTCCTGCCCGGCATTCTCCGATGATACCACCCAGATGAACGGGTGCTCTGACGCCTCGAGGCCAAGGCCAATCTCCATGACCTGCTTTGGAGCCGCGTGCACGACGCTGCTCCCGAAGCTGACGTAGATGACGAAGGTACTCGTCGGCGTCGATGGCGGGCGCGTTCCCTCTTGCCGCCAGCGCCGCCGTGTTCTGGTGATAGTGGAACAACGACACCGGACTGACGGCCCACACGTTGACGTTCCTGACCTCCTTGCAGCTCACGACCGTCTCCGACTCTAGCTCCAAGAAGGTGTTGAGGATGACGCCATCGACCTCGACACATGCCCGCTCGACAGCGTATGCCAGGTTCTCGTATGCTAGCTTCTTGCACGTCGGTAGCCGCAGGAACCCAGGGGCTGCAGTGGGCATTTTCACCTCAACCGGCTCCTCGGGCATGAGGTGCCGGTAGGGGTCAATGGCCGCATAGGCGTTGCGAATGGCCGCGGCGTGGTGCTCCGTCTGTAGGCAGAGGAGGCAGCAGGCGGACATGCCGAGGAAGCTGAGCCGCGGGACGCCGAGGCTGGCAGCAAGGCCGGAGGTCCACGGGTGGCATATGTCCGACACGACGCACGTCGCGGGCGGCGCGTGCGCGCAGAGGTGGCGCTCCAGCGGGGCCTAGAGGCGCGACGCAGCGAGGAGGTAGGCGGCCTCCTGGTCCAGGGGGATCCAGTCGACGTCGTCCGTGCCGGCGAGGTCGAGCGGGAGCTCCACGAGCCGCACCGGCAGGCCCGACGATTCGACCACAGGGCGGAGGCGCGCGGTGTAGGACGGCGTGATGACGATGCTGGCGAGCGCGCCGTGGGCGGCCAGCTGCAGCGCGGCGTCCACCGCCGGGATCAGGTGGCCGTGGTGCATCAGCGGGACGAACACGAAGTGCGCTTTGGCAGCGCCTTCATCGGAGTTTGCTCCCCGGCAGGCCGTCCTCTCGCCGTCGGTGGTGGGCCTTGGGCGTTGGAATGGCGGTGTGTTGCTGCCTTGCTGGCCCGTCGTGCTAAAAGATGGCCGGGTTTGGGGTTGCATCGCCATAGACGCAGATACCTGCAGGAGGCAGCCATCCTATCCTATGTGATCCTAGCCTGCTGCGCTGCTGTTATATGGCCCTGATATCATATGTTTAAGACTGATGACCAGGTTCCATATATATATGTGTTAAGACTGACCAGGTCTTGGCTTTGGATCATTTGCTTGTCCGCTATCCTGTCCAGGCCATCAGCGATGGTACCAAGGCCGGATCAGAGCGATTGTTAGACGAAAACCGAGAAACAGGGGGCGACGCACCCCAACCAGGTCTATGCTCCGCCTAGTTGTTCATATCAGTTTAATATCCGATATGTGGGACATGTGCCTACAATGATGTTAGATTTATTTTTCACGGGGCGACGCACCCTAACCAAGCTGAAACCAATATAGTGCTCACATAGATGCAGGCCAAAGTGAACCATACTGCTGAAACAGGGAAAGAGTTTCAAGTATGGTAACAGGGGATCACTGTATAGATGCTTCATCAGCTATACAGAGGGAAATCCTTTATTTTTTAGCAATACAGTATATGAACCGTACCAGTCCGTACACTTTACAATGAACAAGATGGTAGCTAGGTTTTCAAGATAATATGCCGGCTTAGTCTTGCGCGGGGCCGGTCCTGATATTTCAGGGGCCCAGGGCGAAATTACAACCAGGGGCCCCTACTATAATGATCAAAATAATAATCTTATTTTTTAGTTCATTCCTTTACTTAACTTATTATTGTATATTGTTGCAAAATAAAACAAAAATTGTAAATGGTGTATTCCTTTACTTAATTAGACAAATCGAATACCTGATAGAGGGCAAACATCAAGATGAAAGGTTTATAAAGTTTAAAAGCTTCATTTGCAACAATAAAAGATCATTTACCTACCCGATGGCTATGGGAGTCTGAGTGGCTTTATTATATAACCATGCTTGGATTGAAGTTATGCGTGTAAGAATAGCTGAGACATTCTTCCAATTTTTAAGTTAAATTTGCAGTCATGATGATTTGGAGAGAGAATGCAAAGACCGACAATCGAACACATAGCAGGCAATTTTTTCAATAGATAAGGCGATTGGTGTTGTGTTGACAAAGTCCAGATTGAAGTAAGAAATAAAGCAACGGGCACATGAAATCAAAATTTTGTACTGCATCATATGCGAGACCTTTTAAGATCTGACTGGTGCTGCACCATATGAACGTGACCAACTAGAAAGAGGAGGTTAGGGATGACCTTATAAGTGGGGTGGCTTCGTCTTGCACATGAGAGGCATCTCACGAACGCGGGATAACACAACGGCCCGGGGACCTGGAGGAAGACCAGCCGGCCGCATGGCGGAGAGCGATCTACATTGGCGGCGCGTCTCATGATCGGGGCCTTCGGGGGAATAGTATCGTCGCGAAGCGGCGAACTCGCGATGAAAAGAAGAAAAACATGACTACTTGTGGACTACGTGCCTCCTTATGGTCTGGGCCATGGGCTCCTTGCGAACCCTGGAGGGCCCCCCTAGATTTCGGGGGCCCTGGGCGGCCGTCCCCCTGCCACCCCCTTAGGGCCGGCCCTGGTCTTGCGAAGGTGCTCATAACGGCAGAGTGTTTGTGTGTGCGTTTATATAGATGAGTGTATGCATGTTTATATGAATGCTTGTGTCTATACTGTGTTAAAAAGAACAGGTTTGCTATTTCACATCTAGATGTGAAATAACTATCTCACATCTAACTTCCTAACCATTAGATATAGCATATTAAGATTCGTGATTTTTGCCTTCGTTTCTTCGTGTCTTGTATTTTTAGGAGCTTCGTGTCTTTTTGTTTGTCAAGACACGTGCGTAACAACTTTTTGTTGCCTGGGCCGCTTCGCGTTATAGCTGCCTGCTTTGCTTTGCCTGGGCCGCTCCTATTGTGGAATTTTTTTCATCGATTTTTTGTGTGTGCCGGTCTCCTGTAGTCTTTAGAGCTGGTTGTCTTTTTTTTTTGAGCCATTCGCGTGCTTATGCTGTGGAAACAAGGCATCATGTCTATCCAGTTATTCTTGCCTCGTCGTTTTACTTTTTTGTTTTCATTTTTTTGTTTCATTATTTGTTTAAAATTATGAAGTATTTTATACTCATGATCTTTTGTCTTTTATTTATATTTATTTTTTGTTTTCTTTTTTTTTAATTTATGAATTTTCACTCAGCCATCTTTTCGCTTTAAATGTCATGCAAATCTTGATCAAGAGTTGTTTTCTCACACGGGTATCGTGTCACGTCGCTGGTATGGTGACTACTTGTCGGCCTTGCTCATCCAACTCAGTCGCCCTAGTTTCTAATCGCCCCAGTTGCAAGGCAACCATGTACTCGCAACTCGGGGGATGTAGTTTTGTAGTTGTCCCAGTTGCAAGTCCATGCTCAACTCGCAACTCGGGCGGTGTTGTTTTTTGTTCTTATTTCATAGTAGTTGCAATTAGGCCCTCGACCCGCAACTAGGGGTTTTTGTCGGCCCATTTGCAAGTCTATCCTCAACTCGCAACTCGGGAGGGTGTTGTTTTGTTTCACCCCATTTGCAAGTCCACCCCCGACTTGCAACTCGAGGGATGTAGTTTCTAATCGCCCCAGTTGCAAGACAACCATGTACTCACAACTTGAGAGGGTGTAGTTTTGTAGTTGCCCTAGTTGCAAGTCGACCCTCAACTAGCAACTTGGGGGGTGTTGTTTTTTGTTCTTGTTTCATAGTAGTTGCAATTAGACCCTTGACCAGCAACTAGGGGTTTCTGTCGACCTAGTTGCAAGTCCACCCTTGTCTCGCAACTCGGGAGGGTGTTGTTTTGTTTTCACCACAGTTGCAAGTCCACCCCCGACTTGCAACTCGAGGGATGTAGTTTGCAATCGCCCCAATTGCAAGTCCACCGCCGTCTCGAAACTCAGGGAGGGTGTCGTTTGTTGTTTGTTTTCACCCCAAATTGCAAGTCTACACCCAGCTTGCAACTCGAGGGATGTAGTTTGTAATCGCCCCAGTTGCAAGTCAATCGTGTACTCGCAACTCGGGAGGGTGTAGTTTTGTAGCCCTAGTTGCAAGTCCACCCTCGACTCGCAAGTCAGGGGTGTTGTTTTTTGTTCTTGTTTCATAGTAGTTGCAATTAGACCTTCGACCTGCAACTAGGGGTTTCTGTTGGCCCAGTTGCAAGTCCACCCTCGACTCGCAACTCAGGAGGGTGTTGTTTTGTTTTCACCCCAGTTGCAAGTCCACCCCCGACTTGCAACTGGACATGTATTTTGTTTTTCATCCCAGTTGCAAATCCACGCTCGACACGCAACTGGGCTTGTAGTTTATTATTCTCCCAATTGCAATCCCATCCTCGAATCGCAAATGATATTTTAGTTTTGTGTAGTTGTCCGAGTTGCAAGTCCACCCTCAACTTGCAACTAGGCTTGTAGTTAGTTTCGTCCCAATTGCACTTCCATCCTCTATTGGTTTCATGGTTATTCTTTTGTTTTTTTCTATTTCTTTTTTTCTTTTTTTCTTCTTCTTTTGCTTCGCATTTTGTTTTAATTTTTTTGAACATTTTCAAATATATGAACAATTTTCAGTTCATGAAAATTTTGGATCTTTGTGATTTATTTATTTTGAATCGGTGAACATTTTCTGAATCCACGAACAATTGTTAACACTTTTGGATGCACGATCAATTGTTCAGTATGTGTTTCAAAAATAATTTAGTGTATATTATAAAAATGGTTTACCATATATTTAAAAGGGTTCTACGTATATCAAAAAAGGTTAATTTTGTATTTAAAAAATACTTAGTGTGTATTGAAAAAATTTAGTGAATATAATTTTAAAAGCTCATTATATATAAAAAAGTTCATTGTATATTAAAAATGTATATTACCACAAATTCATGAACATATTTCTGATTTTTTAATCAAACTTTGTCTTTTACTGAAAATTAACGCATAAAATATAAAGAGTGGAACGGGAAAGCAAAAACCAAAGGGCAAAAAAAAATCATTTATAGTCTATTAGAAGCTAGCCATCAGAGACACGCCGCTAAAAAGTGGGCAATAAAACGCAAAAACTAACAAATCGATGGTAGAACTACTTTATTTTCACTGATATACATCTGATCACTAGCTTTTCCTGGAAAAAAAATCTGTTCCTTAGCTTCGAGTAGTAACACAACACAACTTATCAAGGTGCTTGCTGCTTCTTCCTATGTCGGCATCCGATCTAATATGATCTATTGATCTACCATGCACGCACAGGGAGAGACACATATAGCAAGAAGGAATCTTCGGCTGGCTGATGCACAACGTAAAAAGCTAGCCTCACTACGAGCCGTCGGACGTATAGGCCGGCCCATCGAGGCGGACGTGAGCACAAAACTGGTTCATTTGTTTTAGGCTTTATGACAAATCAAAATCAAACAAATAAGATAAACAATAAAAAAGTGGCGATGACATCATACTTAGATGTGAGATATTATCTCACATCTAGATGTAATATAGACGGACCCTAAAAAGAAACGTGCGTGTGACTGGTCTCGAATACGCGAGGCCGAGTCAACGACGACGAGACGAGACGAGCGAGGGAAAGAAAAAACAAGGAAGTAGACGCGCGCGCAGGTGAGGTGTCGGTCGTCGACCGCTAAAACGTGTACGTGTACGTATTTGGGGGACCCGTTTACAAGTCAATCTCAAAAACGGCCGACTCGTTTACGGCGTGGCATATATATATATATGGTAGTATACGTTTATACGTATATGGTAATATATATATATATATATATATATATATATGTTTATATTGTATGTATTCCGGGACAAGGAGGCAAGTCACGACCAAAAAACGGACACATCCCACTCAATATAATATCTCCCCATCGACCGACTCCATCACACGGTCGCCGCCGCCCACAGAAAAACGCCAGCTCCGTCCGCCGTCTCTGCTCGCTCGCTCAGCCGCAGATGGCGTCGGGATCCACTTGTTCCGGCGGCTCTAGCTCTCGGAGTCGGAGGGGGCTCATCTCGTGCCTGCACAGCCTCAACTGCCGCCACGAGTATGCGCCTCTTCCTCACGACGACGATTTGCGCCAAGCCACGCGCGAGCTCATCGTCGGCCTCTACGACCACGCGTTCCGCCGGCTCCGGCTGCCCTGCAAGGCCATGCCCAGCCTCTACGGCCTCCTCAGCACCGACGGCCTCTGCCTCGGCCCCCTCGACCCCGTCTCCAACATCATCCTCAACACCCTCGCCCTCCTCCCCACCACCACCACCACCACCGCCCTCGTCGTCGAGCCCAAGACGGAGTCGTCCGATGAGACGGAGGAGTCCGATGATGAGAGCATGAGGCCCGACAGAAAGAGACGCAGACCCGGTTTCGACCCCTGGCACGAGGTTGCATGCAGGTCCGCCCACAGTCTCATGGCTTTCCTTGTGGCATACTTCGGATGCCTCAGCGAGCCACAGGCCCTCCGCTACCTCTACAGGGCCAACGCCAATCTCCTCCTCGCCGTCATGCTTGTCCAGCACGACCTCTACCATGCGGAGCCGCCCGAGGCGGCACTGGACCCTGAATCCGACAGGACCAAGGCCGCCCTCCAGTGGGCGGCCACCATGGCAGGCCACCGTTCGCCCGCCACCTTGGCTCAGGTCATGGCAATCCAGCTCAAACATGCCGACCTCGACCTCTTCAACAAGCATTTGTTTTCGGCCAATGGCACCCCTCTCACGGTTGAGGATGTCCGAGCAATTCACCGTGTGCTGCACATGACCATGACCCCGATGTGTGTCGCTAACATTAGCAACACCAAAGATGGGCTGGTCGTCCATGTCCGTCACAACCTCGACGACGGCGCTATCTCGTCCGAGACAAAGCCCCTTGTTGTCTCTAGTAGTGCAACAGTTGACGCCAGGATCACCTCCACCGCCTTTCGATGGGAAGGGACCGCCATCTCGTCTCTGCAGTCCGGACTGCCTAGCAAGCTACAAGCTTGCCTCACGATAGCAGATTTCCAGAGACGCTTTCTCAAGGCCTCGTGCGGTGGCGACGACTGCGATTACCTGCGGTCTCTCAAGATGTACCTCCATGGCATGATCCACCATTTGTACGTCCGGGCCTTCAAGATGCTGCACGCACCCTCGGGCTCGCTCATGCGCAGCATCCTCATGGCCGGCCACTGCTATGGCCCCTGTGACCCTCTCTTCAACATCATCCTTAACTCAGTTTGGCATGACACCTGTGGCTCCGTTCTCCCGGCTTCTGACCGTATGATGTTGAAAGAGTACAATGACGTCCTGGACCCCCTATCTTTGCTCCGCCTAGTTGTCTGTTCCCTCGAGGGGCTTGCAAACCTTGCCTTGTTCGCCGACCCCCAATCCTCAATTGCTTGTGTTCTAGAGAAACTCTGCAGTGCAAAATGCAACCTTGTTGACATGTTATCATCTCCAACAAAGAGGTCTGAAAAGAACCCCTTCCACGAGGCGGCCATGGCTGCTAGACACCCGCTGCCCCTTCAGCTCGGTGAGTTTCACCGGATGCTGCTGCTCGTGCCCAGTGGCCGAAGCAAGCTAGTCTCACATATAACCAATGCGCAGACTAGTGGTGGTGTGTTGTGCGTCGATGACATCAGATTTCTTATGTCGGCCTTGTGGTCAAAGTTCAAAGAAACATCCAGACCTCAAACTAGTGGCACCATGCAAGCTCCTACTCCTGAACTTTGTGCAGAGGCCTTGAGGGTGGTATCAAGTGAGAGATCACAGTATGAGGAGCGGAGGAGCTGGTTCCGTTCAAAGATTGAACAATTGCTCAAGAATTACACCGACCAACATTTTTGGGTAGGCATTGAACTTCCTCTTCTGTTTTCAATCATTAGCTGGTACAGTATTTATGTACGGATACTAGCTTTACCTTGATTTGACCAACGAACACTCTTGCTTCTTTCTTGCTTGTTGTAGGGACCAAAGTATGAACTTGATTTTATATTTGGTGTGGATGAAAGCCAACATGGCACTTATCCCCGCACTGATACGTGCTTCCACGTGAACTTCATGGCAGCTTCTGATGAGAATGTTTCGAGGACCCTATTTTACGCCGAGTTCTGGTCCTGGCCCTTACGTAAGCCAAAGTCAGATCCAGAATTCTGCTGCCCTCTACCTTATGCATATGCGGGTAAGTCCTCTACTTTTCTGCCACGGCACGGCTGATTAGCAAGCTTCTCACGATGCTTGAATGCACTACTCATCATAAATCCGAATTGGCTTATTATCATCTTACCGATCCGGGTTTTGTTTTGTTAATAATAGGACGTTGCTACTATGATATGATTTCTGCAAAGAAGATGGTGTATCCAGATGACGCCAAGTACATCGATGACGATATCACCCATAAGGGAACCCGCAGCGTGGATGGCATGCTAGAGATGGACCTCGTGCACTTCAGCTCCGAGTTGGACGTGGAGCTCGCGCGGAATTTGAACATGTCGGATTCACAGGATAAGCCGTATGAGCCCAGTTCAGATTCAGATTCATGGACGGCGGATGAGTGCAGTCAAGATTCAGATTCAGAGGATGAGTCTGTGTCTCTGGATTAGCGAGTCTTCTCTCCTCCGTGGCCACGGCTACCTAGATACGTGATGCTATATATCAGCTGTGAAGTGAAGTGAGACCATATATATATGATGCTTCCTGCTGTGTGTGTTATCATATCCTTGTTTGGCGTTGTGTGGCTGGGATTGTGTTGGGCTGGGGGCTTTTTAGAGTGGGCGGCCAGCTGCAGCGCCGCGTCCACCGCCGGGATCAGGTGGCCGTGATGCATCAGCGGGACGAACGCGAAGTGCGCCGTTGTCGGAGCTTGCTCCCCGGCACGCCATCCTACTCCTAGAGCGCGACGGCGAGGCAACGACGGTGTGCCGTCGTGCTAAAAGATGGCCGGGTCTGGGGTTGGGTTGCCACAGATGCAGATGCCTGCAGGCGGCAGCCATACTATGTGGTAGGGCAAGTGTACGTGCTCGCTGCTGTTATATGGCCCTCACATGTTTAAGACTGATGACCAGGTCTTGCCTTTGGATCATTTGCTTGTCCACTGTCCTGTCCAGGCCATCAGCGATGGTACCAAGGCCAGATCAGAGTGATTGTTAGACGAAAACCGAGAAAACTACAACAAACAAGGCTAAACACGGTGGCCGATCTGCCTTAATCGCGAAGCACGAAGATGTTTCGCGCCACCAAGAGTAGTATCTGTTCTTATCAGTTCAAAATCTGATGCGTAGGGCATGTGCCCACAACGACGTTAAATTTATTTTTCACAGGGGCTAGGCGCACCCCAACCAAATTGAAACCAATATAGTGATTACATGGATGCAGGCCAAGATGGGAGTTAACCATACTGCTGAAACAGGGAAAGGGTTTCAAGTGTGATAACAGGGGATCGTATATGAACCGTACCGCCGGTCCGTACACCTTACAGTGAACAAGATGGTAGCTAGGTTTTCCGAGAACAATGCTGGACAATCCATTCATGCCTGGATCGCATTCATCAGTTCGTTCTCCATCGTCTGCATCAAAATTTATTTTTCGGTTTATTTCACATAAAACAAGAGCAAAGTGTTCTAGTGTATTAGCATATAAATACGCATATGCTTTCAATGTACCTGCAACTCATCCACAGAAAATGCGTTATCCACCATCTGCAAGAGGCAACGCAGATCACAGATCACACCTTCACATAGATCAAGTGCATTTCCAGGTATGTGAAGAAAACTGTACCTCCGTGTCATCCATAAGCAAATAGCTCACCATCTAAATCATAGGTAAGATAGACGCAATTAGGAACATGTTTTCCAAATTTTCAGTTGAATAAAAACAGAATTTAGACCTCCATTTCAGTCAGATCCATTGCTGCATCACTGTCCACCACCGTCTCGGCCTCAGATGTCCTGCACACCAGAACAAGTTACAGAACTTATGAACAAGCACAGTAATCAATCAGCAGCCAGTTCTAAAATAAATAAATAAATAGAGAACACAGAGCATGCGGAACCATACACATTATCCACTCCCTTGCTTGGTGATGCAGTGCTTAGGACATCCCGCGGAGGTTCAGCTCCTAAGTTGCACTTCTCCCTGTATCTCTGGCACGCAAGATCAAACCAAGTGTGTTGAGATCCTGCACGGTGGAACGAAAACTCTCAAAGTATCTGATGAAGAGCTGCAAGAGGGCAGGAAGTACTTGGAGGTGGCTTTTTATGTTCCAGATTGTCAGGCCTGTGACTCCCATAGCTTCCATTCTCTGCTTCACCGCAGTTGGCTTCGCCTCTAAGGAATTGGCGGCACAGTGGAACAGCACAGCATCAGTTTCATCGAGAAATTTCCGATCCAAGGAACAGAAAATGAATCGTTTGGCATCGTATGCCTCTAAGGAGTTGCAGGAGTTGAATAGCACAGCATCAGTTTCATCGAGAAATTTCAGATCCAAGGAACAGAGAATGAATTGTTTGACATTGTCTGCTCAAAGTTCAAGAAACCAAACCATAGGGGCCTCCTTGATACTCTACAGCTTCCACGAAGACCTTATGGAGATCGTCGGTCCAGCGAAGTAAACTCCTTGTCGGCTGCATTGCCCTGAGAAGGCAGCTGGCCAGTATGCCTGACATATAAGAAGAGTCACTGTTTTCTGTCGGCTTGTCGTTGGACATCATTCTGCAAATCAAGCTCACCACGTGTCAGTAAAGATCAAGGAAATCAGAAAAGATTATATTGTGCAACTCTCTTTAGAAGCAAGGCATTGCAAACTGGCAAAAGGACAATAAAGTACGGCTGTGTGCATCAGGATGATGCAGAAGCCGGGCTTATCCCCTTTCCGAAAAAAAGAAGGATGCTTGCATCATGATGATGCAGTATGGCTGTGTGTTGAGATTCTGTAACTAAAAGAGACAGAATCAATCGTAATTTGTATATTTTGTTAACGTGGGCATGTGCCCATACAGATACAGAAAATATTTCCAAATACAAAGTGAAGATCAAGCAGAACATCAATTCTCTGGCATCCTATATTAGAAAAAAGAATGCACTAAAATACCATAAGAGAAACTAAAACAAATTGTGATGCTCATACCAGTATGTGCAAGGAAGCAAAAGGAACCGGGAATGTATGTCATACCTTTAGCGAGAAGAGTGAGTGATAGTGTCCTTCTCTATAAAGCCAGTCACCCTTTTATACAGTTCTTGTAAGAGACTAACATAACTCATCACAATTCACAGTTGCTTTGTATGGATGGAAAGGTTGGCAGGGAAGTAAAGCTTTCTTAAAATGGTAAGGAAGCAACAAGGATGATTATCTAATATGAGCAGACTCTGCCAAATCCACGAATGGTGCACATCACATTAACTTATCAGGAATGTGATAGAGAAGTAAATAACCAGAATGATAATTTAGGTGCAGTAGTAAGTGTTGAGGTTGACTTATCAGGCAATCTGGATGTGTGAGATGTGATCAAAGTCCTATCCTATTACGCCAAACACCTAGCAGCAAGGTAGCAGCATGCCAGCATGAGTGCATGACCATGTCCTGTCGTTGCAATGCCATCCTGCATGCCTTTCAATGAAAAAATGTTGTCCAAACATAATAAATTGATCATAGGTGCTTAATTGCACGACGAACTCGCCCCAACAGATAAGTTAGGCAAGACTACACAAGTTATAGGAAGTAACAAGGAAAAATGGCTTCAGACTTAATGTGTAGGTGCATAGATGTATCATGGGCTCCTCTTGCATTGAGAATGCAACATGCAACTAGATCACAAGGTCCATAAATAATCCAGTGAACTGTGAATGATTCAATCAATGACAATAAATTTGATGAGGTTTAATCAAGTTACACGTATTGTATATATGACGAGTACATTGTTGTGCTCTCAAGATGCCCTCAGTGATACATCCTATTTTTACAGGAAAAGAATGGACTTCTAAAATATGATAACAAAGAATATCCCTAGGTTTCTTCTGGGTTGGAAGATGGCAGTAAGAAAACTAATCCTCGGCAACATACTTGTTCCTACGAGCACCAAAAGCAATTCTCTGCAAATAAAATCAGGAAGAATGATTATTACAGTAAATTTGACATTGATTGGGGATGTCCAAGATTAATAAAAGACCCTTCCCAGGTTTTAGAGAGTTCTTACTGAAAATATTCTGGAGTAGGCTTTCAAGCCTGTGAGAAAGCGAATGTAAGTTGGCTTCATGGATTGCTTGGTAGGGATTTCTCTGATGTTTGGAACAAGGTAGTCCGCAACCTATTTTAATAGTCAACATGATTATTATATTACCATGTCACCAAACAGATAATATGAAAAAAAAAAGTGTACATAAATAACATTAAAGGCAGGTAAGCTGAATCATTAACAGATATCCATCGCAAATGAACCTAGAGGCTACCGCTCATTTGCTGTACAAAGAAAATGTGCCTGTCATGGATAGACTGTAAGATTTTAAGCAAAGTTATAAGCATTGAAAGCTAACTTTGTCAGTTTATATTAGATCAACTTTTTTTTTGTTCAGAACTTTAGATCGACACATTTGATAACACATGTCTGCCTTGCGACATCATATGAAGAACTTCAAGTTACCATTTTTTAACTTTGTTAAAGCAAGCACAAAAGGTTAACAGCCCTTCGACAACGACCAAATCACAAATTTTAGGAACGTATAAACAAGTCTGGAGACCACGTTCAAGCTAACTGGTCGGACTCTTCTACACATCAAATGGACACAGGCCTAAAGCAGCTAAAAATGATTACTCCTGCAGCCAAACATAAGTTTTAGTGTTTAGAAGAAGAGTCAACATTGTTCTGGAGGAAAAGGACCAATGGCCCTGTAAAAAAAATAGGAACAATGGCATAGCTCTCACCACATCAGGAGTTTCAGCTAATATATTGATGAAAAACTTTGCCTGCCATCAGTAAAATTCACAATTTAGTAACCATGAATTATCTTATCAACAATGGCAAAAAGAAAAAGAATGTCAGAAAGAAATTGTGTCTATCCCTTACTTGCTTTGTGGTAGCACCAGACATAAGAAGATCAGTCGTAACCATGCCAGGCTGCAAAAATTAGTTATGTACTTACTGTTAGTGTGCGACTATCCTTTTAAGAGTTATAAACAGAACTTAGAAACAAAAGGCGATCATTTACTTATACGGATATTCCATGGACCAATGCAACCTTACACAAACTAGTTAGTTAAACCACATCAACTTCTAGTTATCTTTATGCGAGAGAATAGTTAGGAACTCTAGAATACAAAAGATAACTGAAGAAAGGGTGGAGCTGTATACCGATAAATTATGCACCACGACATTATTCACTTCATTCATCTGCAACTCAGCCTGCAATAAGAATCATGTTATCTTCTCCACACAGTTTCTAATAATGCTGCAAAGCTGTGACCTATACTGCCCTGATTTATTTTGCTTGCTTGTACTTTATGTCTTCTCTTTTGGGTTCTCACAGTTTTTGTGGAGTTTCATCCCTAGCCTACCCCAATTTGCTTGGGACAAAAGGCTTTGTTGTTGTTGTGGAAATAAATGTAAACTTAATAAAAATTCATGCCACTGAGAAAAGTTCGAGCACACGCAATAAATCGCCTATTATTTTCTCCATGGATGATTACAGCTTTATGATGTCCCAAATATGGGTTTGTGGCAGTGATTAATGAACAACTACTTGGGAATTTAACATGGCTCTAAATATTGATAAAACAGTAGTTATCTCATTGTACTGTTGAATGTTTGTGCTTCAAGGCTATCGACAATTTCATGAAGTTACAATAAAGCAAATAGTTCACTATTATTTCTAAATGCTTCACTGGAACTGCTCAAACCAAAAATAATCATTTCAGGTTAAATCGTCAGACGTGTTATCTTTACCTGTAGAGACTTTGTAAGGTGCACCACACTTCTCTTCGTTGCACCATAAGCGGCAAACCTGGTGACTTTAATAATAAGTACCCATAATTCACGACTGATAGTTCACCAAAAGATGATTGAGTTTGCCTCAGTATTTCGTTTTGTCCACAATCTTCATTTAATACAAATAACTGATACTACCATATGGCCATGCAATTCAATATGTCAAGTACAATACACACATGTGGAGAAGAATGAAAGGAGATACTTATATCAGCGTCAAAAGAACAGGATATATTACACTATGTTCAATTCCACAGATTCAAACTATATGAGCAGTTAAACATCATGTGATAGCACACTCAGTTGAGTATCCAGAATTACTACACAAGAGAACAAACGGAAATGATACCTTGGGGTTGGCCTTCCATCAGAGCCAGCACCATCAATGTTAAATATGTGACCACCTCGAGGTTGGTTCCACATCATATTTATTGCCTAAGATGGCAAGACGATGAGTGTTGGAATTCTTCAGCAGTCACCATGCTATACGACAAATATCTAATATTGAGTGAAAAGCAATACCTCACGACAACATAGCATCAATCCAAGAGTGTTAGTGGTGATCACCTCACTGTTAAATCAAAGAAAAAAGTCAATGAACTATTGGCACTCGAAAGTACGACTGAATGAAGGTGTGCTTGTTCAAGCCTTGCCAATATAGAGATAGAGAATTACATTAGAGCCTCATCAGAGGTTTCCACCAATGGTTTGTAACTATATGCATTTGAGCCGGCGTTGTTGATCTGCATCAATAGAAATAATTCAGAAGAAATTCCAATTTGTTTGAGCCCTTCAATTTAATGCATGAACTTTAAACAGTTAAGGAAAGCTGAGTATCAATTTCCAAGCACAACAATGTGGATTGCACAGCACAATTCATACATCAAGCACTGAACTACCAATATTTCAAATAAGGGTAAGTATGCAGTGAGCATCAGTTTCATTTCATAGCGAGTGGTTGTCATAGTTGTACATAAAAAAAGAAGGAACAGGAATAAAAGTGCATGTGCAATGCAAGTGCTTGGTGAGGGAGGGGTGACTGTGTACCCAAATATCAATATACTCCAGCTTGTCACGCGCGAAATCCACAAGCGCCTTCACATCCTTTCCTTCTCTAACATCACAGACAGTCCCCTGTGATAGCACAAAAAGGCGACAACAGAGCATATGCAATCAAAAGTGTTGCGCTGTACCATTTTGACGATTTTTATGAATAGAACTTGAATGGAAAATATAAGAGGCAAGTAGCTCAGTAGTAGGTACCCACACATGTTGCTCTCCGAATTCCTTTTTCAAGTCATTGGTTACAGATTCTACCCTTTCAGCTGTAGAGGATAGAGTAGACTGCATGTCAAGGAAAGACTAAACTGGTATAAATTGGAAATTTGCATGTGTCCTTTTAATTCTTTCTGTAAGTTGCCTCGATAACATTGGATCATCTACTAATTTGTTTGTCATTTAGAAAAATCATGAAAAGCCTCTTTGAACAGATCAATGATCTAAAAGAGTTGGAACCTACCTAAACGCGGATCGTATATATTATTACAATATAAGTGCGGGAACTGCTAAAGCGGATCGATTTGACATGCATCTTAAACATCAATTTGTTTTATGAAACACCTGAAGAAAAGTAACAGTTGAAAGCAGGTGTTTCTTTCTGACCTGATCTTGAGCATATTACAACATTGTCACCAGCCTTTAGGAACTTCCTTGCCAGCGCGTATCCTATACCTGTTGAAGAACGTGCATCCAGAGGTCACTGAGCAAGCAAGCAAGAGCTTACAGATGTTAACTGAAGCCAATCAATGTAATTTCCACAAGTGATGTCGATGTGTTACGCCTCTATCATCCTCTACAATCTACGCCACGATTGGATCACAAATCAATCCTTGTCCCCAATTTCAAGCTCAGCCATCCGTCCATTGGTTGATTCAGCGGAACTCTTGTTCAGAGAAACGAAATCGGTGTGAAACGAACGAACAAAGGCAGCACCTTTGGTGGAACCGGTGATGAGGACGTTGTAAGGAGGCGCCATGGGCTCCCTCCGCGGCGGTCCGCCTCCGCCGCCGCCGGAGAGGGCCTCCGCCCGGAACCACCCCGCGGGTTCCCGGGGCCGGCCCCTCGCCGCCAGCCCGCGCTGCCACGGGCGGCCCGGGAAGAAGGCTGCGTCGGAGGGTGGTGCGCGGGACGGCGCCGGGCCCGCGCGGGCGGCGGCCCGGAGCGGGAGCGAGGCGGCGACGGTGGCCATCCGGGATTCCGGAGGAGGCGCCCGGGCGAGCGAGCGGGCGAGCGGGCGGGCGACGCGTGTGCGCGCTGCGGTGCTCTGCTCGCCGAGATAACGAGCCGGGGAGAGAGTGGCGTGCCCGACGGCGCGATGGCCCGCACGTCAGCGTCGGCGAGCGGTCCGGCGTCCGCAAACTCTCGGGTTCAGTTGTCTCCATTTTCTTCTCCGACGAACAAAGTTTTGATTTTTCTTTGATAAACGCCAATTACAACGCAGACGATGCTTACTGAAAGTCGGGTTAAAGTTGAAGTTTTAAGATTGATGAAACCATCACAGACCCCCGTTATCGATAAAATTGTCTCTTCTCACTGAAATAATAATCCGTATTAATGAAAACTAACAACGTCAACTTTATGAAAAAAATGATACTGTAGTTAATGAATGGTGATAAGTGGTATTATCTGCCTAATCATCCAACTACTGGTTGGTTAATGTCGGTTTGAAGTAGTACCGCTAGTTGGCATGAAGGCCTATATGTAAAGCTTTTGCCCACTCAAAAATCTACTAGTATAAGAAAAAGTAGCTAGATTCTGAATTTTTTTGGATTTTAGCGGGTCGACATCGCAAGGCCAGTGAAGGAGTTTTGCACGAAAAGGTTTGGTTTAATGGCCCGTAGTGTGGCGTGGTGTGTATTTGTCGCATTCGAGTAGTGGGTCAGGTAGGTGCTTCATGGGTTTGAGCAAAATAGTTCGGTCGATCACGGCCACAAAATTCAATTTAACAAGGTGAGTAGTCATCATCGATCAAAAGGATTAAAGAGAGCCTCGTACGTAAGGTTGGTCACAGTGGGGAGAACTTAGGAGTAAAATCACACACTCCAATACAACTTTGCTTATGTGGCACATATTTAGTGAAGAGAGAGGTGCTTGTGGTAACTAGCTAAGTTATCGAAACATCACACATTCAAAAAAAATGAGTCTATAACTTAATAAATACATCATTGAATGACACTACATAGATGTTCCTATCCACTATGAAGATAGTAACATAGGGCGTGTTCTGAAAGTGCCCAGCTTCTCCAAAACTTCCTAGATTCAACTTCTCGTATGGCTTCTCACTTCAGCTGGCGCTATGGAAAGCGTTCGGCACGCAACTTCCGGTTTCCGTGGTTAGGCACGGGTATGACAGGCCATTTGATTGGCAATAAGCCCAACTTAGATGGATTGGCAAGGCCCAAAGCCAATAGCCAACGTGCGCGAGAGAGAGTTAGCGATAGAAAATCGAAACGGTATGCTGGATGTCACTTGGCGGTGGCAATCTTGTGTAATTTGCCTCAACTCCAACTTCCCTGTTTTCACGGATTTGGAAAGAAGCAGCTTCCCAAACTCCATCCTTTTTACACTGAGACGGGCCGCCAGCTTCTCTATTCCAGCTTCCTGGAGCTAGAGCGTTCGGCTCAACTTCATGCGTAGAGTTCACGAAGCTGGGAGCTGGAGCGTTGCCGAACAGGCCCATAGTATAGGAAAGTTTGTAAGTTAATAGCTTATGTTCTTGCCCATTGTGATCAGCCTAAGGGCACCAACTACTAGGTTTTTTCGTGCCTCCTGGTGGGGCCGCTGCTGGTCGGCCTCATCTCTCCTGTGACCTTAGGGTCATGGAGGTGCGGTGGATCCTGGCCCTTGCCTCATTTTTCACTTTTATTTTAAGTTTTTGTTAAAGTTTGTGTCCTCCCAATAGAGGTTAGGTGGCGGTAGCTTATCGAAGATGGAATAAGGTTCTCCTCGCCTAGCTCCCGTTCCGAGTGTGCTTATAGCGTCATCGTCGAAGGGCGTGGGAAGGTTTGTGTCCGACGGATCTTGCAGGATTCAATTGGCATTTTTTTGGTGGATCCATGTAGATTTGATCTTTGTTCGTTTGTCTTCGTGTGTGTACAGATTGGATCATTTTGATCTACCCTTCTCTTCATCAATCGCGGTTGTTGTTCCGCTGCCCTGGTCCTATAGGTCTTTAGTACGACAACTTCTCGACTATCTGCTACAACAAGATTTGCCCCGCTTAAATGAAGGAGAGGCGATGACGGCGACGCGCTTTCGGCTCGCCGCAGTGCTTGTAGTCGGCATTGGGTGGTCTACAGACCTGAACGCAACTCTTACTTCCGGTGTTCTTTGTACACCCTTGACAATTGATGTGACCGAGCGGGCGTGGTAATCAGAGGGAAGGGGGGGGGGGGACGGTGCCGCAAGAGTTGATAAATGTGCTCTACTTATTGCACATCTAAGTGAGTGAATCAAGCACAAAGAGAAAAAAAAATATTCGAACGAATCTCAACGTAAGATTAATGATGATGTAGGACTTAGATGTGCTAGCAAAACAGGTATTTATTTTCCAAGGTTATATCTACACACCTGTTTGGTTAATAGCAAAAAGAAGAAGAAGAAGAAGAAGAAGAAGAAGAAGGGGTAGATTGCTTTTCGTGGAAATAAATTGGATTTTTTTAGAGGAGCCCGAGTAGGACACAGCCCGAGAGGAGGAGCATACACATCCCCGGACTCGATCTCCCCCGCCGCAGGAGATCCCACGCAGGCTCGGCTCCAATCCGCGACCCGACCAGAGGCTCGAGCTCCGGCGCCGCCGATGGATCCGAAGCTGGTGGAGGTGACACGGCTGTTCGACCGCTTCAAGGCGGCCTCCAAGGCCAACAACCTCGACGTCGCCTCGACCCTCCTCTCGCAGCTCAAGGTGCGCCCCAACCCCTTCTCCCCCCTCCCCTTCCGCCGGGCGGTTCGGAAAGCTCGCATCTTTTCTAGGTTTTAGTTCTGGTTGGATCGGCGGCGCCGGTGGTTTCGCCGGGGACCGAGAGGTCGATCCTCTGGTGAATTGACAGGTGAAGCTTCCTCCTCTTGCAGGTGCTCCTCACCAAGTTCCCCAGCCTCCCCCCGCTGTTCCAGCAGACGCCCAACGCCGTGGAGGAGCTCAAGCTCGCGAGTAAGACAACTTTTTTCCCCCTCTATCAGTCGTCGTCAGGTGTTGGTTGCAATGATGCTTTCCGTATGTGTGAGCCGCGTGCGATTTTTCCTTGGTAGGTTACCATGTTATTATGGTGTGTGTAGTGTATGTAGGTATATGTGAAGATTGTGTTGGTGAGGGGATTTTGATTCTGTGTGTAGGTATGTAAGTAAGTATATATGAAGATTGTGTCGGTGAGGGGGTTTCGACTCTGTGTGAAGGTTGATCTGTGTTTGGTTGATGTGTGATGCGCCGTAATTCTGCATTGGATATCTGTATTATATCCAAATGTGTGGTCTTTCTGTAACAGTTGATATGTTTAGTTGCTCGACGCAGCTAGCTCGAGGATGTGGTGGGGGATCTTTGCACGCCTAACACTGATTTGTTTTGGTCATGTGATTTTACTTTAGGAGTTTCAGTTGAATGGTTGCAGCCATATATGCATTTTTACAGATGTTTTGAATGTTTGTCCTATCTTAGGAGTTAAAACTGACGCTAGTGATGCTTGTCAGTGTCAGACAGTCAACTCTGGAAGAACGGGTCTCTTTTTCGACTTGACCTCTGATGCTGCATTGGATATTTGTATTAGATGATATACGATTCGGTCATTCAGACATCATTATGTCGCGGTTCATGAATTGATCGTTCATATGCTGTCGCCAAGAATGAACCCAACCCTTCTGTCGATTGTCGTAACCTATGCCCTGTTTTTTTTAAAGGAAAATGCGTGTCTGTAGTGTTATGGCCCAGCTATTTAGAAATATATGCTCTGGTCTTGTGGTCATCCTTAATAGAGCAGCCACTAAATCTACCCGAAACATTTCAGGGGAGATTTATGAGCAGGCGGTTATTTTGAGTGTGAAAATGGAAGACCAAGATGCATTTGAAAGGGACTTCTGCCAGCTCAAGCCGTATTACATGGACACATGGTTAGTTCCTTTTTTTTTACCACTTTGCAGTTGTTTTCTCTGTCTATGCATTGTGCAGGCTGTCATTTAATACGTGTATTATTCCCTGTTCTCCTTCATCTTCCATTAGGTTTTTGTGTTAGTCTTGCATGAGTTTTTGGGTTATTCTTGCATGAGTTGTTGTGCCAAGTTTGCCGGTTCAGTTGGGTAGTCGAATATGGAACTGGGGCAGAGTTGGGAATTTATGTTTGCAAGTCGCAGTTGAGTTAGACATGTAGATTGGGGTTCGTATCGAACTCTCAGGTTTCTGGCCTGCGGGTGAGCCATGATGCCCTTGCCAGACTGGCAAATGTTTTGTGTTTCCAATATCTTAGCAGAATTGTTTTCGCATCTTATTCAGTGTTATATGCCTGGTTTATCAAGTCCAGAACATGCTACAAAATGTCTGGACTTGTTGAAGGTTATTTTTTTACATAGGAACATGCTGGATTTGCTGCTTGTAATAAATATATCGTACTAACTCATGCTGATGCTTGCAGCAGCATAATTCCTCCATCGTCGGAGGAGTACCCAATCATGGGGGCCAACCTTCTGAGGCTGTTGGTCCAGAATAGAATTGCCGAGTTCCACACCGAGCTGGAGCTTCTTCCCGCCAAAGCGCTGGACAATGCCTACATCAAGCACGGGGTTGAGCTCGAGCAGTCCTTTATGGAGGGCGCGTACAACCGCGTGCTGAGCGCTCGGCAAACCGCGCCGCATGAAACCTACATATACTTCATGGACCTTCTCGTCAAAACGGTTAGGTAAGTCGGCCTCTGTCCCCACCCCTTCCAGTTAGCTCTCCTTGTGCTGCTGTGCATCACCGTGATGACATCTGTTGCGCCCGCAGAGACGAGATAGCTGGGTGCAGCGAGAAGGGATACGATTACCTGTCGATAAACGACGCGAAGCAGATGTTCAAGTTCAGCTCCGACAAGGAACTGCAACAGTACATCGCGGAGGTGAAGTAACATGCCTTGTGCCCCCGGTGTGAATTACGCGAGTTATTATTATGGCCATGGGTTGTAAAGTATCGCCATGTTGTCAACAGGAGCACCCCGAGTGGGACGTCAAGGACGGCCGCGTCTTGTTCCAGAAGGCGAAGGAGTCGCAGCCCTGCAAGGAGATCCCGGCGGCGCCGGTCATCAACCAGACCCTCGGCTACGCGAGGGAATTGGAGAGGATTGTGTGATTTGTTTGCCTCTTTCTTCTTCATCTTTGGACTGAGTTTCCCATGGAGAGGTGGATTGTTGGATTGCCCTGTGACTCGGCTGTATTATTTTGTTAAATCGTTTGTTTCACCCACTGTTTCCAAAGACACTCAACTGTGAAATGTCGGCTTAAAATGGCAAAAGAAACAACGTTTGTTATGTTAGTCAATTGATTGTGACAGGGAATTATGCCAAATGTAAAACCAGAAACAGAAATGTACAAAACTATCATAGAGCGCACGTACAAAAAAGAAGAAAAAGCGCCGGCTACGGTACAATAATCATTTGCCCAGTTTGCATGTGTTCTTCCAGCACAATCATTCAGCTTGTTTTCATATCATACAAGAAAAGGATATAAGAATCTAATGGAGTACATGGTCTTCAAGAAGACAGGTTACAGAATTCTGAAAGCACGATAAGAAACACCGTTAATTATCCGATAGAAAACTGCAAAAGCGCAAGCTAAAACAGGATGAAAGAGAGGTCATAAACAGCAGCATTAGCATACTTTTCGCATACAAGATGTGCACGCCCACGACTGCATCTTTTACAACAGAAATGTCGTGGTAACAAAACAGGCCACTGTATCTGATCTGAGGGTTGTCAAACATCTTTCCATAATCGCTATACACACAGTATATATGATAGCAATACAAAGAAGAGAGATCAGTAACCGGGCAGAGTTGTGCCTACTACACAGGGAAGGACCAGAGATGGCAAACTTTAAACTGAACAAGAACCCCCTTCCTTAATTCCTCGTAAACCAGTGTGCCCGCCTCTACAGAACATTTGAAACTAGTGTGTCCATCGCCAAAACGCAACCATCATAACGACGGTGATGATCATGCCGCCATACGCAATCCGCTTGTCGACCCGGTGCCGCTTCTCGATGAGCTTCAAGACCGAGTTTGACAGGCCAACGGTGTTCAGGACATCTAGGGCCTTCCTTTGTGCGCTCTGCAATCAAGTCCAAGGAGATGTTACTTCTACTACTAGCAGGCAGGCAGGCACGTTCTTTCACCATGCCGACAAAGGCCAGCAAGATTCTTATCTTCTAGGTGGTGTGCAAGTTGAACTGTTTCGTTTACCTTCAGACGATCCCTCTGGTCAGAGTACTTGTGGAGGATGGCCACTCCTGTCTCAAAGGCTTCGTCAAGCATTCGAGAGGAGCTGCGGGCCGATTGCATTGCTTGGGCTTCGTCGTCGAATATTTGTAGGACATGCGACGACTCACCATTCTGCAACAGTAATTTCCAATTCATTAAACGAGATTATCCTGCAGGAAAAAGCAACTGCTCATGCTTTGTTTGCTTAAAGACTACTCACAGCTCTCTCAAATAGCTCCGCCCTTTCCTTGGCTTCCAAAATCCGCTTTCGTTGCCGCAATGAGTGCTTGTCGAGGGTTTCCTTCAATGACTCGACCTCTTCAGATAGCTGCTCCACTTTTCTGCCAGGATAGCATCAAACAATGTTAAAAACTTGGAACAGCAACCTACATAACTCCTATTCAGCTCTTCCTTTCAATTGTGCACTGTCAAAATTATATATGCAACAGGAAAAAAAATCAGAGGAGAATGCATACCCTAGAGCAATTCTCGAGAGTTGCTCTAGCAGCCACAAATATTACTTTTATACAGAATTCAATTTCTACAAAACAGATAAAAGGAAATATAGCATTCTCGACAGATGAACCTAGCATGGGCGTCTAACTATCTCAGTATGACACATGGCCTGAACTTCCGTATTGACCACACATGTAGAGTGACAAGAGCTTCAGTTCTAAGCTGGTGAATTCCAAAGAAAGATTAACATGAGAAGAAAATACGTGTATTTAGTAGTTTAGTACTTCTGCAACTGTGAATCCTTACAATAAAGGAAAGGGTATTAGAGAAAATGCCATCTTAAGAGGAAGAAAACAATCCAATCTAATGTGTATCTCCTACAGATAATGTAGGTAAAGCACTCCCTCTCACATGCATTTCAAGATAGCACTATTTGGTACAAGCTGAGGGCAAAATCAAGGTTCAAAGATGTATTACCCTCTATACCTGGCTGTAGGATTTCCACAGCACCCAGAAGGTGGGTGGATAGATCAATTAATCAATAACAAGTAATAAGTTAAGCAACAAATGAGATTATAACTTTCTGTATGCTATATTGGTTATACCAATTCCTCTGAAGAAAGGCTAGTTTCCAATATGAACTATCAGGTTCGTACATCAAAATATTCCTGCTTGCTGACGAAATTATGAATTAAAGCACTATGGCCCTGGTTAAGTCTACAAAGAATTGTATATGCCAACATACAAAGCATAACTGACATCATGAAGAGCTGAATTAGGAATTCTTATAACTGAGGGCGTACTGAACAACCTAATGAAAAGCCAAGGGAAGATACGGCATGGCAAGAAAAACGATGGTGGTCGAGCTAAATAAGTTCAAACAGGCATACTGAACAACCCAATTTCAATTTCCTCAAAGCATAACTGAAGCCTACCATACCAAGCTGGGCACATTGAACAACCAAACTTCCATATCCTCAATAGCATAACTGAAGCCTACCAGGTTGGGCACATTGAACAACCTAACTTACAGCTCCTGAAAAGCATAATGGAGGCCTGCCTACCTACCAAGTACTAGCACACAAGTTGAAAACGTGGCACAGATTACACATGCTCCTCAGTCCTCACCATCAACGCCAAATCCACGCTCAAGTAACAATAACGACAGAATGCATACGCTAGAGCTGTGATCTACGCCCGCCGCGCCGACGACTCGTCGGCGCTTGGAGATCTCTCTCCACCTCGTCGCCAATTCGCGCGGCACGCAGGAGGAACTTGTGACGGAGCAGCTGAATGGGGCTAAGTAGAGGAGGAGGAGCATCCTCACCTCTTCCAGAGGTCGCGCTGGCCCTTGGCGGGGATGGAGCGCCAGAGGCGGTCCATCTGCGCGCAGAGGCCCTGGATCTGCGCCACCTCCCTGCGCACGGCCTCGGCGCCCGCCGGGTCCGGCGCGCCGACGAGCGGCGCCGCGGCGGAGTAGGAGGAGGAGGCGGGCGCCGAGGCGAGCCGCTCGACGCGGGCCACGCCGTCGCGGGCCGACAGCAGCAGCCGCCGCGCGCTCTGGTACATCTCCGACAGCGTCGCCCCGCCCCCGCCGGAGAAATCCATCGCCGCCGCGGTCGAGATCGATCGGTCGGTCGAGGGTTGGCTCCGGTGTCTCGGATCGGCTTGGGAGGGCCGCGATCTCCTTCGGGCCGAGGGGGAGGCGTTGTGACGTGGCTGGTGGCGCGTGCTGGCCGCTTGATTGGGCACGGACGGCGCGATCGATGCCGCGTGGGCCCGCCGTCGCCGTGCAGCCTGCCTGCCTTCCTTCCTTCCACCCCAAGGCTCCAGATGAGCTGGCTTAAACACACACTCGACACACACCATCTATTTCCCCCAAGGAAATATTGGGTTTTCTTCCACTGAGATAGAATCACAGTCATTCTTTCAGAAGCATTTGTATCCAGTGCAACCAATAAGCGGTGCTACCATAAGAAGACTAAACTTAGCTGGACAATGAACAACCCTATTTTCGTTTGCACTTCAATATTTAAAAGAACACTCACATATCCCCACAAGTCTATCAGCCTCGTTGATAAGATGTCCATAAGCTGGACGATTGGGTGGTTGGTCCGACAGAGCACTGATTGCCATGCAACATCATCATATTTCATCATGATCGGCAGGTCGAACCATCTGATGGTGCAATCTGGAACTAACAGGGCGGGTCTCAGGGCCCAACACGCCAAGGCATAGTCTGGGCCCCGCGTGACGTCTGACTTATAGAAGATCACCATCTTGACGTGCAAGTTAGGGATGCCATAGGGCTCCATGTGTGGTTAGTAAACTGTGTAACCCTAGGTCTCGTCGACGGTTGCCGGTATCGTCATCTAGTTCATTGCCCCACTCATGTGATGTCCTTTGCGAGGAGCCGACGAGCTAGGAGCCGCGTCTTCCCAGCAACCAGTTATATCGGCAAGATATGTGTTATGGGATGGGCCGAGGAGACAGCAACATCGGCCTTTTCTCCGCCCGATTCGCCTCCGTCTCGACGGTGTTTTCTCTAGCGCAACCTCAAGGGCCGAGGAGGTTTGTACATGAGTGGATTGGTCGATGGGTGCCGCCATGTGCAGCGACGACATCATGCGGGGGATGATGGCATTCTAAGATCAAGGGATGCAGTCTTAAAGCGGTGGATCTAGTGCCCTGCACTGACTTTGTCGAGGACAAACGATATGTTTGAGGCTAGAAGGATACGCGGACGAACCCCGACCGATGCACCACCCTGATAATGGCACCGCCGACGGTGATCTTCTTCGTCGGGTCACAAAGCTCCTTCGGGAGATGGTACTCCTTCATGTTCGGCGAAGGTGCGCCATGTTGCGAGTGTTAGCAGAAAAACTCCAAGGACTATGTTGCAATTTCCTTTCTTTTGGGATGTTTTTTGTGTTGGTATTGAACATATGGTCTTTCCTGCTTGTTTTTCGCGTGTGTGGCTTACATTTCGTTTTTTATTGACAATGATGATGTTTGGTTCACCTTTGAACCCCTTCTATATTTGTTGTGTTGAATGCACTATCGCTGACCACATAGAAAAAGGTTGTCAGAAATTAAGAAGACGTGTCCAAAAGAAAAAAGTCAGATCGAAGCACATTTGCATTAGATAGAGGGGAACCACAAAAGTAACCAAGCGTTTATTGTACATCCTAGTAATGCATTTGACATCCTTTTAAGTGTGAGTTGTTACGAAGTTACGAGCTTTGCACTATATGTACTGCATTGGCAGAACACATGTTCTACTTTGCTACCAAGAGAAATGTGAAATCTTTTAAGGCGGGTAGTCGAGTGATTTTTTGGGTGTAACTCATTTTTTATGGGCCGGCAGATCTTCATCCAACGACCAAGATCATGTCACCAATGCTCATCTTGTTCCTTTCGCGTCGCCTCCCAGCCTAGCCCCATCTGCCATCCACCACCACATGCTTCGTGCCGCCCTCCCCCGCCACCGCCCAACGCCAGCCCTCTAAGGCCCGACCCTCATGTCCCGCCGCGCGCAGCCATTGCATCCCATCCGCACCTATCAATATTTTTTCCTCGCCTCCGCCTCGGACGCTACAGCTCGCAACTGCTCGCAGTGCCATCCTCGTCTTTGAAGATTTCCTGGCTCGGTCTTGCCGTCACCGCCGCGTCTGACTACCATCCTCAACGTCGTCGCCGGCTCTGGCTTCGAGCTCCGTCATGTCCTCCTTCCTTCACACGCGAAATCGACTCACACGAAAAATAAATAAAAAATTTCAAATGACTTACACATAGCCCCCGTGCGAAATTGTTTCAAAGTGTAGGGGCATTTCGGGACACATCTTTGGCCCCAAAATAAAGCTGCAAACACCAAAGCGACGGGGAAACAGTGCTCGGCCCTCCTCATCGTCCTCTCCCCTCCCCTGCCGCCGCCGCGCCCCGCAAACCCTACCCCTCCTCCTCGCTCCCCGGCCCGCCGCCCTCCGCCGCGTCGCCATGAGGTACCCCTCCATCCTCTCCCCTCTGCCCGAATCACGCGCCCGCGCGGTGTTTTTCCCCCTTTCGACGTCGTACCCGCCCAATGCGGCGCGGGGCTGGGGCGGGGCGGCTCGTTTCGCTCCAGCAGCTTCAGTCCTCTGCCCCAAATCGGGACGGAGTCCCACCGCTTCCTGGTCCGCCAAATTCGCGCCGAATCCGTGGATTACCGGTCTCCTTGGAGTTGCGGGCGATAGGGCCGGGTTTGGTTGATCGATCGGATGTTGGAAGTGGCCGTACGATCGGAGGCCGTCCACGGGCTCCTCCGCCAGCGCTAGGTGTTTGTTTGGGGGCGTCGTATTCAGCGAGCATTGGTCGTGGAAGCGCCTACCTGAAACGGATTCAGCGCACATCCAGTTCTCTTGTGCTCTGGTCACTGCACTGTTTAGTTTAGCCGTTTCGGTACAAAGATAAGCTGTTTCATCCATGTTGAAAAGGATGCCTGTCGTCTGTTGCTGCACACTGTTACATTGAAATGGTTGCCGGTTTTAGTGTAGCATGTGGGCGGGCGTCTGCCCAACGTGCCGGAGGTGCGCCTAGTAGGATATTAATCTGGTTATCGTTAAGTAGTTTGATCGCCTTTCGCTTGCACTCCCACAGCGTTCCTCGTATTTTCTAGTAAACATGGGCGAAATGTTTAGACTAGGCGTGCATTATATCGCATGGTCTACCTTGATGATTTGACTACAGCACTATTTGAGCCTTGCCTGTTAGTATGAGTTGCATTTTCAGTTCTGTTCTTGTTAGACTGATGCACCTTGTTGCGACAGCCAATCTGTTATTTCCGACTAAGAAATGTTCAGCCAGATTACCTCTTTATAATATAATTACACTTCCTGGGGGGCGTCATATTCGGCATTGGTCGGGGAAGCACCTGAAACGTGTTCCTGACTGCGCAAATAGGACCCGCATTGCCTTGCTAGATCGCTTGTCCAGTGACTCTTGTGCTCTGGTTACTGCACCGTTTAGTTTTTTCAATGCAAAAACATGCCGTTTCATTGATGTTGACATAGTTGTCTGTCAGTCTACTGCTGCACACTGTTACATTGAAATAGTTGCCAGTCCCGGGGTGTGCCTAGGATATTAATCCGGTCATTTGTTAAGTGGTTTGATCGCCTTTCGCTTGCACTCCGACAGCGTTCCTCGTCCTTTCCAGTGGCACGTTGGAAATGTTTAGTCCAGGCGTGCATTGTATCACATGGTCTACCTTGATGACTTGACTATAGCACTATCTGAGCCTTGCCTGTTAGTATGAGTTGCATTTTCAATTATGTTCTTGTTACACTGATGCACTTTGTTGTGACAGCCAATCTGTTATTTCCGACTAAGAAATGTTGAGCCAGATCACCTCTTTATAATATAATTACACTGAATTATGCAAAAAAGAAGATAGTACGCCTCCCATGATACTCATTTTAGGGCATTTTGTTTTAAAGTTTTTCTGCTGTAAGTAAGTGACTAGGTGCACAGTTTTTTTTTTTTGGGTGCTGTGGCACAACATGATGCATTTTCTATGGCATGCAGTCGTCAACCTGAGGTGCTATGGGCTCAACGCGCGGAAAAGGTTTACCTGACTATCTCAGTCCCAGACGCAGAAGATGTTGTGATCAAGACTGAACCTCAGGGCATCTTTAGCTTCTCAGCTGTTGCGCATGGGGAATCTTTTAGCTTGGCCTTGGAGCTATTCGATTCCGTACTGCCTGAGGTAAGTATTTGTGGTCATCAGTTCTACATTGTAATACATTGCTGGTTTGAGTTGATGTTAATTTCGGTTCAGTTTTTACCTCTGGGTTATTGCTTGGATACATGTTAGAAAGCTACTGAATGGACATATGTAATACTTAGAATGTTGTCTCTCGTCTTTCAGTCTTTGGTAACAGAGCCACTTAATCATAGGAACTTGAATCCACATATAGATGATCTACTTCGTAATATTTATATACATGCCATACCCTGTTTGAAGGAACTATCCGATGTATGTTGTAAAGTGTAACCTGTGGCATCAACAAAGTACCATTAAAGTGGAGCTTTATATTTTGAGCTACTAGCTGCTGAATAATTTCCTGTGCAATGTTGATGAGGACGATCATCACATTATTTTGTGAACTGTTAGTGAAATAACCCCTTTTTTAACTTGTCTGTAGGGAAGCAAAACAAAGACAAAGGTGGGTTCGCGAAACATAATCTGTTCGATCCAGAAAGATAAGAAATGTTGGTGGAAGCGCTTACTGAAGTCAGAGGCAAAACATCCATACATCAAAGTTGACTGGAACAAATGGTGCGATGAGGATGAACAGTCTGGTATGTGCTACTGATAATATGCTATAAATGAACAATATAGACATTTTTCTTGTACCAACTCGTGGAGTTCATCATAGAAAACGGATTTGGAAAGAAAGTGAGATATAATTAAGTAGATCACATTTGGTTGTTGTCTGCGTCAAGTATTATGCTTTACACAAAATCAGGGTCCATTACATTTGTCATATGGGTGGGGTGGGACATATCATTCTTCCTGAAGGTCACATGTATGCCATTCCCAGTTTCCTCAGATTGCAATGTATTACGTGACAAGCAATTTGCTGATATGCTAACTAAGTTTATACTCTTTCGAAGTTGGTTTAATGATCATAAGTACTCTGGCTATTTAATCTGTGATCCCATCATGCAGCTGCTATGAGGCTCTACTTTCTTCACTTTTATCTGCATTTTAGTTCACTATATGCATTATGCTTCGGTCAATCTAACACATAATCCCTTTCAGAGAATTCTGGTTCAGACGATGACTTTGATGGTGGTGAGGTATGAACCATGATCAACCTTCTGTGCCCCCTCATTTTCTTGCTTGGTTTATGTTTAATCCCCAGTTTAGAGTTACATATTGTTATCCTCACGCCGTCGCAGGAAAATGATGAAAGCGATGCTGATGATGGAATGCTGTGTGAGTGCCCATCTTGTACTTTGAATACCACATACGCCTGGCCTTTACATTATGCTGCTTCTGACGATCAAATTTGAACCTGATTAATTTACCAATATGGACACAACTTTCTGTACACAAACCTATATATTTGTGTAGCTAATCTGTATTTGTGTAGCATCACGATAGGATTTTCTTTAGAATTCATTTTAAAAAAATCCAATTCTCAACAGTAGGAGAGTTCCTTTGATAACTTAGTTTCTACTGTTGACAACTCAGTCTCTTACCACACTTGACAAGGGTTAGTTTCTGCCGACAGTCAAATTTCATCATATGCGTAAACTAAGTAGTGGTTCTGACATCCCCTCAACAAGGAGTCTGAAAAAAAGTCGTAATCAGAGAGCATATGTGCTCCTTGTAACTAACCAGGTAGCTTGTTTGGTTGCAGATCTCCCTGACCTTGAGAAGCTGAGAGGGAAATGAGCAGGCAGGTAGGCTGGATATATGAAGGAAGTAGGTTGTGCTGCTGTAGCAAGTAACTGTTAACGCTAAGAACCGGGGATGGTGGTACCGCCAGACTTGTGACATGATGCCATGTCTTTTAATCTACTGATCTTTACTCTTTTGTCGTCGCTGAGCTAGGGTTTGGAATGTAGCTAGTGAGTCGCGTTTCGTTACCGACTTGGTTATCGCCGTTATGCAGCAAGATTTCGGACATGTATGCTGAGCACCTTGTGGTTTCTCTTTGGCGTGATGTGTTAATAGAGTTTCAATGGCAGGATTATATTCAGTATTATTGTTTATATAGCAGTCAGTTTTTAGGTCTGTGGATGGTGGATGCTGCTACGGATTGCCTAATGGAAACATGATGTTTAGCTAATTCTTTTACAGTAAGTTCTCAGTTTGTGGATAGGTGCGCAGCGCAGCGGTGTGCGGTGCAGATCTTTGGGTCTCGGCCTCTCGGGTGCCAATGCACCTGAATTGAGAGAAACAATTTAGAAATTGCAGAAAAAAGAGAGACAAAAACTCCTGATGTTTTTTTTGAAACAAACATGATCTAGTGTTATACTTGTGTGAAAAATTTCACGATGAAATGGCTTTTGCGGTATTTTCGGTGGAAAAAATTCAACACTAAAAACGTGACTGTTCATGCCTTTTGTACTCGGATTTTTTTTTGCCCTACCGAAACCATTCCTTCTCGGATTTTTTATACGAGTACAACACCAGATGACATTTGTTTCAAAAAAGTTTAGTTTTTCTTGACTTCTTTTGCTAAAGTGTGGTATAATAATTTCGGGCACATTGGTATCCGAGACCCACTGAGTTTTTCGGCGCAGTACAGACGCTAGAAAGAAACATGGAGTAGCAAACTTTTTCTGAGCAGTGGTTTTGGGGGCTTGCGGCTGTGGATGAGTGCTTTTCATCGTGCACGCATGTCGACATGGAATCCGATTCGATTCTATTCCCCATCCCCAGTAATAATTGTCTCAAAACGAATCTGATCTGAAAAAACGAAAAGAAGGGAATATGGAGAGATAGTGGAGCCCAATTTGCATCTTGCTGAGTTTGTACGGGGACGACGATGATAGGATGGGAGCATTACGACCAATTTTTTTAGGCTATAGCCTATTGCCGTAAGATTGAGTAATCTGAAATGGCGCCCTCCAAGCCTAGCCGCCGCTTCGCCCGCCAAAAAAAAAAACACGTAGCCGCCACTTGATGGACTTTCACTGCCGCCCGCGACATCTCACCCCATCTCTGTGATGGCCAGTTTCGTCACTCCACCGTTGGATCCACCCACACCACCATCACCGAGCTCCCGCCGCTGCTCCCGAGCACCGTGCCACCGTCCCTGAACTTGCCCATCGCATGATTCCACCGTCACTGCCACTGTGCCCCCCGAGCTCGTCCTTGCTGTCGATCCGCCTCCCGACCTCCCCGCCGCGGGTAAATATCTCCAAACTATGCACACGTTGTCGGATTTAATGCTACATATTTTTGTTTTAACGTTTAATTTTGGATGTTTGTTGTCCCTCACGAACTCATACTAACTGGCTTCTAGGACGCAAAAACTGAGAAGGAAACAAACATCATACATAAATGCATACATAAATGGATAAGGATTAGGCAATGGTTGACTAACATTTATACACAGTTTAGGGCACACCCGGTTAAAATATACTATATGCTTGCACGTCCAATGAAGTAATACAAAATAAATTGTCTCCGGGCGTTGTTGATTCTGGTTCATACGAGTGCATGATAAACCATCTACGCTTGAAAAATATAGACATTTACGTGTCATGGCAATAGAGTCTTTAGTTTATCTCAATTGGGACGGAGAATCCTGCATATATCGCAACAGAACAGGAATTTAGAACATTTATACAACAAGGACTTCATGGTTACCACACACGATAAAAGTATACACAGAAGCATGCATGCCTGGATGTCGAACGAAGTATACCACATTTTTACTGTCTGAAGTCAGTAACTCAAAATAAGCACCGCGTGTATGATATTTTTATTATTAGTATGATAATCTAAAGGTAAGGTTGTTCACCCGTTTAGTTCACTAGGATTCACGCGCCACAAGTTTCAAACTAGGGCCCTAAAAAAGTGACATGTTTCAATGTAATTAGGCTGGCAAGTAGAGGATATGTTTGATGATGACAAAAATGATGATTAATTAACGGTAGAATCTTTGCTAGTATATATAATCTACGCTACCTCCTCGCCTATGCAAATTGGGCATGCGTTCTTCAATCGCAACCACTTCTGAACGCAATGCGGGTGGTAGTAGTGCTCGTAGTCGAGGAGCGTCAGGGTCTCGCCCTCGACGAAGTCCTCCAAACATATCTCACAATCACGCCTGTCGGGCTGCCCCTACTCCAAGTTCGGCGCTGTGTAGTTCATGGTCCATAGCGATGCGATCTTCTCTGCATCCGCAACCCGCGCCGACGGTGGGTGCTTGATCTGCTGCTGCGCGCGCCTCGTTGCCTTGCGCCGCCGTATGTAGAAAAAGATGACGAGGCAGACAACGATCGCTAAAACTATCCCTAGTATACAATAGAGCAGTGGCGGAGCTATGTTGAGGCGCGCGCGGGGGGGGGGGGGGGGGTAGTGCCCCCCCTCCCCCAGCTTTGGAGAAAAGTCTGAAGGACTTTTTTTACGGTCCTGGATGAGAGGGAAATAGTGTTTTGCCCCCTAGATCTTTGTCACCTTTGGCCCGCCCCAATGGTTTTTGTCTAGCTCCGCCACTGTCGCCGCCGAATCGTCATTGTTAGAGGGATTAGGGATTCAACACACTTTCATTAGCACAAAGGTTGGGCATATATACACTTACAGAGCCACAGCCGTGGCCAGGACGTGTGCCACTACCTCTACCACTAGCCCCACTACTACCACCATCGTGGCTAGACTCCGAGCACAACTGCTCGTGGTAACTGCTGTGTCAACGCACACACGCACACAAGCTATATACGCTGACACCCCCCGCAGTTGTGACATCGCCGGAGGAGACGCAAAGACTGGAAGGGAATTCCCGGAAGACATCAGTCGGCAAGCCATTGGTCATCATGTCGGCGAGCTGCTGTCGTGTAGGAACATGAAGGACACGGAACTCGCCAAGAGCGACGCGCTCGCGGACGAAGTGGATGTCAAGCTCGACATGCTTCGTGCGTCTGTGGTGGACGGGGTTGCTGGAGAGGTAGACTGCCGAGATGTTGTCGCAGAAGACCAGCGTTGCAGAGCGAACCGGACAGAGCAGCTCACCGAGAAGATGGCGAAGCCAGACGCACTCGGCAACAACGTTCGCCACATCGCGATACTCGGCCTCTGCGCTGGAGCTAGAGACTGTAGCCTGACGCTTGGACGACCAGCTGATGAGGGCGTCGCCGAGGTAGGCGCAGAAGTCTAAAATAGAACATGCGTGTCCGAGCATCCAACCCAGTCATCATCCGTGTAGGCGCGTAGCTCGAGGTTCGCTGAGGCGTGCAGATGAAGCCCGAAGTTGGTGGAGCCCCGGACGTAGCGCAACACACGCTTCCAATTCCGGAAAGGTCATTGGGTCGCCTTTGGAAGCTAAAGCGAAAGTTGTAGAAAGCCGGGAGAAAAAGCGAAAGCTTGCTCGAAACGGCCTATACCCTAACCCTCGGAAGCGAAGACGCAAAGCGTCACTTTTTTCAAAAGGAAGGAGTTTTTTCTGACTGAATCCATCCATAAAGCCGCCAAGGAAACGAAGTTCGTTCCCTTTCATCAAGTGGGTAAGGTAGGCAAACCACTTAAGCTTTGCCTTAGACTGACGGAACAAAGCTAAGAAGTAGGCTGAATGGAAAAAGGAAAGAGAAGATCCAGATGACAAGTGCGCGGATCATGCATATGCAAACACACCTGTTGCACTGCATAAGCCAGCTCCAGGCGCGTGATGGTGAGGTACTGAAGCGCGTCGGCGAGGCTGCGGTACTCGGTGGGATCATCGACTGGCGGGGCATTAGCAGAGGGCAGCTTGGCCTTGGTATCGACAGGAGTGGCCACCGACTTGCAGTTGTCCATGCTTGCACGCTCGAGGATGTCGTCCGCGTACTGCTGCTGGGAGAGGAAGAAGCCCGATGGCGAGCGAGTGACGCGAATGCCGAGGAAGTAGTGCAGAGCACCAAGGTCCTTCATGGCGAACTCGCTCGTGAGCTTGGAGACGATGCGCTGGAGAAGGACGGAGCTCGACGCAGTAAGAACAATGTCATCCATGTAGAGTAGCAGGAATGTGGTATCGGCGCCATTGTTGTAGAGGAACAACGAGCTGTCAGAGCGCGTGGCGCGGAAGCCAATGGAAGCGACGAAGCTCGCGAACCGTAGAAACCATGCCCGTGGCGCCTGCTTCAGGCCATAGAGGGACTTGGCAAGGCGATAGACATGATCGGGCTTGGTTTCGTCCACAAATCCAGCTGGCTGCAAGCAGTAGACTTCCTCCTGGAGCGTGCCGTGGAGGAACACGTTCTTTAAGTCAAGATGATGAACAAGCCAACTCCGGGAGGCAGCGATCGTCAAGACAGAGCGGATCGTCGCAAGCTTGACGATGGGTGAGAAGGTCTCACCATAGTCGACACCGGGGGCGCTGTCGGAACCCACGAACAACCCACCAGGCTTTGTATCGCTCGAGCGAGCCATCAACACGAGTTTTGTGACGAAAACCCATTTCCCTAAGATGAGGTTGGCACGGGCCGGGCGTGGCACGAGCTCCCAGGTGTGGTTGCTGACCAGGGCGGCGAACTCGTCGCGCATCGCGGCAAGCCAGTTTGGATCGCACGGCAGCACGAACGGAGCTGGGCAGCGGAGAGGCCCCCAAGGGTGGTGCGGTGTCGACGATTCAAGCATAGTCCTTGGCGTAGCGTGTATTTGGCCGGAAGATGCCGGCCCGCGCACGCGTGATCACGCCGCGCGGCGGAGAGGAGGTGAGTTGCGGGTCAGGTAACAGTTCAGGCGAGGAGGAGGCGCTGTCAGTGGAGGTGCACGGCGAGGTACGGGCAGAGGATCCACTTGCTGAAACTAATCCACCCGCTGAAGCGGAACTGCATGCTGAATTTGATTCAGAAGTGCGAGCAGCCACAGAGGGCCCGCCTGGGCCGTCCGATGAGGATCGGGTGGTGGAGCTCTGGCAGTCATGTTTCACATGGTTTTGAAAATATGGGTATATCCAGTTTTAGGCATGCGGTAAAAGCAGGCAATATTTTGGCTACCTAAAACTCTCTCTTTTCACAGCTATAAAGTTGTTTTTAGGTAGCCAAATTTCTGGTCTAGTACTGTTGAAGATGGCTCTAATCTGGGCTAGGTGTGTTTGTGAATGCGAGGCCATTTCTGATGGCTGGACGCGTCGGTGAAGCTGGGTCAGCTCCAATGCGCCCTTCACCACAAACGGCGACGCCGCACTTGGCAGGCAGGGGCAAAATTTCGTGTTTTGACCCTTTTCACGTCTAAAATCGGGATCTGACCCCGGTTTGAAATTATTTCGACATTTGACCCTTTTGCTACCGCCGGGCTCCGTGGCGGTAGATGTGTGCAGGCTACCGCCGCTACTCGTGCCGGTAGGTTTCCTAACGCCGTCTGGCCGTTAATGGCCGTGTACACGTGGCAAAGGGACCTACCGCCACACCCTACGGCGGTAGGTTGTTTCAACCTACCGCCGAGATGGCTGGCGGTAGGTTCCTGGATAAGGTTGTGAAGGAGGGGGCTGTGTTGCTCCCCCACCCACTCATTCACCCCACTCTTCTTTCGAGCTAAAGCTCTCTCCCCCTCTTCTCCCCCACCAAATCACCCACTAGATCCCCCTCCATTGCTTGAGATTTGGCCGGTGGATCGAGCTCATTTGCATCACCCAAGGTAGCTTCCCCATCCCCCCTTCATTTGGTTAGTTCAAATCATGCATTTTGCTAGAATCACTAGTTCATGGTTTTGTTGAGGTGAAATCATTGTATATGATGCATTTAGGGTAATGTTTGTGCTTTGACAATGTATTGTGTCAGTAGCATTGTTTGGGTAGTAAGAAATATCATTTAGGGTTTTGTTAGTGTTAATGACATGGTTAGGGTTAAGGTTGGGTTTATGGTTATGCTTAAGTAAATGCCTATATGACGAACGTTATGGTTATAGTTTAATTAGGGTTTTGTTAGAGTAGTTTGAATTATAGCTCGATCTACTCCTATGGTTCAAGTTTTTGTCGAGACACGGTTAGGATTTTTACCTTGGATGACCATTATAGTAATACCTCGACTTGTAGGATGGGATCGATCATCTTTGTTGAGAGTTCCGCGGAGGCGGCGGCGAAGCGTGAACGTGCAGTCATTGAGGAAAAGATGGACTTGTGGGTCAAAGCCGTTGATGCATTGAATGTGGCTTGTAGAAATTTTTCAAAGTATTATGTGTCGAAGTGTGACGATGCCAAAGTTAAGTTATACGAAGCTAAAGAGAAAAACATAAGCAACCTCAAGAAGGAAGAGAAAATTCATAGACGCGCTCTTGCAAGGCAAATTGCATTGTGTGGAACAAGGGATGAAGTGAATGAGATGGATTTTAACAACCCTGGCCAGATCATTGATTGGCTAGTTAGGCAACCATCATCGGCGATACTTAGTCGGGCAACTCGTTGGGCTTGGCTCCGTGAAAGAAATGATGTCATTTGTTGCAACCCCGGGCCGTACGACAAAGATGTCTTGTTGATGGACTAGTAGAGGGGGTTGAAACAAATGATGTTGTAGTGCCATTTAGACTGTAATGGCATGTACCCTTATCGTTTATGTAACCTATGTCATTTGAACCAGTGAGAACATTGTTGGAAATATGCCCTAGAGGCAATAATAAAAGCATTATTATTATATTTCCTTGTTCATGATAATTGTCTTTATTCATGCTATAATTGTGTTATCCGGAAATCATAATACATGTGTGAATAATAGACACCAACATGTCCCTAGTAAGCCTCTAGTTGACTAGCTCGTTGATCAACAGATAGTCATGGTTTCCTGACTATGGACATTGGATGTCATTGATAACGAGATCACATCATTAGGAGAATGATGTGATGGACAAGACCCAATCCTAAACATAGCACAAGATCGTATAGTTCGTTTGCTAGAGTTTTCCAATGTCAAGTATCCGTTCCTTAGACCATGAGATCGTGTAACTCCCGGATACTGTAGGAGTGCTTTGGGTATACCAAACGTCACAACGTAACTGGGTGACTATAAAGGTATACTACGGGTATCTCCAAAAGTGTCTGTTGGGTTGACACGGATCGAGACTGGGATTTGTCACTCCACATGACGGAGAGGTATCACCAGGCCCATTCGGTAATGCATCATCATAATGAGCTCAATGTGATCAAAGTGGTTGATCACGGGATCATGCATTATGGTACGAGTAAAGTGACTTGCCGGTAACGAGATTGAACGAGGTATTGGGATACCGACGATCGAATCTCGGGCAAGTAAAATACCGATTGACAAAGGGAATTGTATACGTGATTAATTGAATCCTCGACATCGTGGTTCATCCGATGAGATCATCGTGGAGCATGTGGGAGCCAACATGGGTATCCAGATCCCGCTGTTGGTTATTGCCCGAGAGCCGTCTCGGTCATGTCTGCATGTCTCCCGAACCCGTAGGGTCTACACACTTAAGGTTCGGTCACGCTAGGGTTGTGAAGATATGTATATGCGGTAACCCGAATGTTGTTCGGAGTCCCGGATGAGATCCCCGACGTCACGAGGAGTTCCGGATTGGTCCGGAGGTGAAGAATTATATATAGGAAGTACAGTTTCGGCCATCGGGAGTGACCTGGGGGTCACCGGTATTGTACCGGGACCACCAGATGGGTCCCGGGGGTCCACCGGGTGGGGCCACCCATCCTGGAGGGCCCCATGGGCTGAAGTGGGAGGGGGACCAGCCCTTAGTGGGCTGGTGCGCCCCCCAAGGCCCACCCCCTGCGCCTAGGGTTGGAACCCTAGGGTGGGGGGGGGGGCGCCCACTTGCCTTGGGGGGCACAACACCCCCCTTGGCCGCCGCCCCCTTGAAGATTGGATCTCCCAAGGGCCGGTGCCCCCCAGGGGGCCTATATAAAGGGGGGGGGGGAGGGAGGGGCAGCCGCACCCTTGCCCCTGGCGCCTCCCTCTCTCCCTGCTACACCTCTCCCTCTCGCAGCGCACGGCGAAGCCCTGCTGTTGTGACGCCCTGCATCCACCACCACGCCGTCGTGCTGCTGGATCTTCATCAACCTATCCTTCCCCCTTGCTGGATCAAGAAGGAGGAGACGTCACGCTGACCGTACGTGTGTTGAACACGGAGGTGCCGTCCGTTCGGTGCTAGGATCTCCGGTGATTTGGATCACGTCGTGTACGACTACCTCATCCCCGTTCTTTTGAATGCTTTCGCTCGCGATCTGCAAAGGTATGTAGATGCATCCGATTACTCGTTGCTAGATGAACTCATAGATGGATCTTGGTGAAACCGTAGGAAATTTTTTGTTTTCTGCAACGTTCCCCAACAGTGGCATCATGAGCTAGGTCTATGCGTAGTTCTTCTTGCGCGAGTAGAACACAATTTGTTGTGGCCGTAGATTTGTCAACTTTCTTGCCGCTACTAGTCTTATCTTGCTTCAGCGGTATTGTGGGATGAAGCGGCCCGGACCAACCTTACATGTACGCTTACGTGAGACCGGTTCCACCGACTAACATGCACTAGTTGCATAAGGTGGCTGGTGGGTGTCTGTCTCTCCCACTTTAGTTGGAGTGGATTTGATGAAAAGGGTCCTTATGAAGGGTAAATAGAAGTTGACAAATCACGTTGTGGCTTTCACGTAGGTAAGAAAACGTTCTTTCTAGAACCCTAATTCAGCCACGTAAAACTTGCAACAACAATTAGAGGACGTCTAACTTGTTTTTGCAGCAAGTGCTTTGTGATATGATATGGCCAAAGTTGTGATGAATGATGAATGATCTATATGCGATGTATGAGATGTTCATGCTATTGTAATAGGAATCACGACTTGCATGTCGATGAGTATGACAACCGGCAGGAGCCATAGGAGTTGTCTTTATTTTTGTATGACCTGCGTGTCATTGAGAAACGCCATGTAAATTACTTTACTTTATTGCTAAACGCGTTAGCCATAGTAGTAGAAGTAATAGTTGGCGAGCAACTTCATGGAGACACGATGATGGAGATCATGATGATGGAGATCATGGTGTCAAGCCGGTGACAAAGATGATCATGGAGCCCCAAGATGGAGATCAAAGGAGCTATGTGATATTGGCCATATCATGTCACGTTTATTATTTGATTGCATGTGATGTTTATCATGTTTTGCATCTTGTTTACTTAGAACGACGATAGTAAATAAGATGACCCCGCATAATAATTTCAAGAAGTGTTCCCCCTAACTGTGCACCGTTGCGACAGTTCGTTGTTTCGAAGCACCACGTGATGATCGGGTGTGATAGATTCTAACGTTCACATACAACGGGTGTAAGACAGACTTACACATGCAAACACTTAGGTTGACTTGACGAGCCTAGCATGTACAGACATGGCCTCGGAACACAGAAGACCGAAAGGTCGAGCATGAGTCGTATAGAAGATACGATCAACATGAAGATGTTCACCGATGTTGACTAGTCCGTCTCACGTGATGATCGGACACGGCCTAGTTGACTCGGATCATGTTATACTTAGATGACTAGAAGAGGGATGTCTATCTAAGTGGGAGTTCATTAAATAATTTGATTAGATGAACTTTATTATCATGAACTTAGTCTAAAATATTTACAATAAGTCTTGTAGATCAAATGGCCAACGTAGTCCTCAACTTCAACGCGTTCCTAGAGAAAACCAAGCTGAAAGACGATGGCAGCAACTATACGGACTGGGTCCGGAACCTGAGGATCATCCTCATAGCTGCCAAGAAAGATTATGTCCTACGAGCACCGCTGGGTGACGCACCTGTTCTCCCTGCAGAACAAGACGTTATGAACGCTTGGCAGGCACGTTCCGATGACTACTCCCTCGTTCAGTGCGGCATGCTTTACAGCTTAGAGCCGGGGCTCCAAAAGCGTTTTGAGACACGGAGCATATGAGATGTTCGAAGAGCTGAAAATGGTTTTCCAAGCTCATGCCCGGGTCGAGAGATATGAAGTCTCCGACAAATTCTTTAGCTGTAAGATGGAGGAAAATAGTTCTGTCAGTGAGCACATACTCACTATATCTGGGTTACATAACCGCTTAACTCAGCTGGGAGTTAATCTCCCGGACGACGCGGTCATTGATAGAATCCTCCAGTCGCTTCCACCAAGCTACAAGAGCTTTGTGATGAACTTCAATATGCAGGGGATGGAAAAGACCATTCCTGAGGTATTTTCTATGCTGAAATCAGCAGAGGTAGAGGTCAAGAAGGAACATCAAGTGTTGATGGTGAATAAAACCACTAAGTTCAAGAAGGGCAAGGGTAAAAAGAACTTCAAGAAGGACGGCAAGGAAATTGCCGTGCCCGGCAAGCAAGCTGCCGGGAAGAAGCCAAAGAATGTACCCAAGCCCGAGACTGAGTGCTTGTATTGCAAGGGAAGTGGTCACTGGAAGCGGAACTGCCCCAAATACTTAGCGGACAAGAAGGCCGGCAAAACAAAAGGTATATGTGATATACATGTAATTGATGTGTACCTTACCAGTACTCGTAGTAGCTCTTGGGTATTTGATACCGGTGCAGTTGCTCACATTTGTAACTCAAAGCAGGAGCTGCGGAATAAACGGAGACTGGCGAAGGACGAGGTGACGATGCGCGTCGGGAATGGTTCCAAGGTCGATGTGATCGCCGTCGGCACACTACCTCTACATTTACCTACGGGATTAGTTTTAAACCTCAATAATTGTTATTTAGTGCCAAGTTTGAGCATGAACATTGTGTCTGGATCTCGTTTAATTCGAGATGGCTACTCATTTAAATCCGAGAATAATGGTTGTTCTATTTATATGAGAGATATGTTTTATCGTCATGCTCCGATGGTTAATGGTTTATTCTTAATGAATCTCGTACGTGATGATACACATATTCATAGTGTGAATACCAAAAGAGTTAAAGTTGATAACAATAGTCCCACATATTTGTGGCACTGCCGCCTTGGTCACATAGGTGTCAAACGCATGAAGAAGCTCCATGCAGATGGACTTTTAGAGTCTCTTGATTATGAATCATTTAACACGTGCGAACCATGCCTCATGGGTAAAATGACCAAGACTCCGTTCTCAGGAACAATGGAGCGAGCAACCAACTTATTGGAAATCATACATACTAATGTGTGCGGTCCAATGAGTGTTGAGGCTCGCGGTGGCTATCGTTATGTTCTCACCCTCACTGATGACCTGAGTAGATATGGGTATATCTACTTAATGAAACACAAGTCTGAGACCTTTGAAAAGTTCAAGGAATTTCAGAGTGAGGTTGAAAATCAACGTGATAGAAAGATCAAGTTTCTACGATCAGATCGTGGAGGAGAATACTTGAGTCACGAATTTGGCTCACACTTAAGAAAATGTGGAATAGTTTCACAACTCACGCCGCCTGGAACACCTCAGCGTAATGGTGTGTCCGAACGTCGTAATCGCACTCTATTAGATATGGTGCGATCTATGATGTCTCTTACCGATTTACCGCTATCTTTTTGGGGCTATGCTTTAGAGACTGCCGCATTCACTTTAAATAGGGCTCCGTCGAAATCCGTTGAGACGACACCGTATGAATTATGGTTTGGGAAGAAACCTAAGCTGTCGTTTCTAAAAGTTTGGGGATGCGATGCTTATGTCAAGAAACTTCAACCTGAAAAGCTCGAACCCAAGTCGGAAAAATGCGTCTTCATAGGATACCCTAAAGAAACTATTGGGTATACCTTCTACCTCAGATCCGAAGGGAAGATCTTTGTTGCCAAGAATGGATCCTTTCTAGAGAAGGAGTTTCTCTCGAAAGAAGTAAGTGGGAGGAAAGTAGAACTTGATGAAGTGTTACCTCTTGAACCGGAAAATGGCGCAACTCAAGAAAACGTTTCTGAGGTGCCTGCACCGACTAGAGAGGAAATTAATGATGATGATCAAGATGCTTCTGATCAAGCTCCTACTGAAATTCGTAGGTCCACAAGGACACGTTCCGCACCAGAGTGGTACGGCAACCCTGTCTTGGAAATCATGTTGTTAGACAACGGTGAACCTTCGAACTATGAAGAAGCGATGGCGGGCCCGGATTCCGACAAATGGCTGGAAGCCATGAAATCCGAGATAGGATCCATGTATGAAAACGAAGTATGGACTTTGACTGACTTGCCCGTTGAGTGGCGAGCCATAGAAAATAAATGGATCTTTAAGAAGAAGACAGACGCGGATGGTAATGTGACCATCTATAAAGCTCGGCTTGTCGCTAAGGGTTATCGACAAGTTCAAGGGGTTGACTACGATGAGACTTTCTCACCGGTAGCGAAGCTGAAGTCCGTCCGAATCATGTTAGCAATTGCCGCATTCTACGATTATGAAATATGGCAAATGGACGTCAAAACGGCATTCCTTAATGGTTTCCTTAAGGAAGAATTGTATATGATGCAGCCGGAAGGTTTTGTCGATCCTAAGAATGCTGACAAGGTGTGGAAGCTCCAACGCTCGATTTATGGGCTGGTGCAAGCATCTCGGAGTTGGAACATTCGCTTTGATGAGATGATCAAAGCGTTTGGATTTGCGCAGACTTATGGAGAAGCCTGTGTTTACAAGAAAGTGAGTGGGAGCTCTGTAGCATTTCTCATATTATATGTAGATGACATACTTTTGATGGGAAATGATATAGAACTCTTGGACATTATTAAGGCCTACTTGAATAAGAGTTTTTCAATGAAGGACCTTGGAGAAGCTGCTTATATATTAGGCATCAAGATCTATAGAGATAGATCAAGACGCCTCATAGGTCTTTCACAAAGCACATACCTTGATAAGATATTGAAGAAGTTCAATATGGATCAATCTAAGAAGGGGTTCTTACCTGTGTTACAACGTGTGAAATTGAGCTCAGCTCAATGTCCGACCACGGCAGAAGATATAGAAGAGATGAGTGTCATCCCCTATGCCTCGGCCATAGGTTCTATTATGTATGCCATGCTGTGTACCAGACCTAATGTAAACCTTGCCGTAAGTTTGGTAGGAAGGTACCAAAGTAATCCCGGCAAGGAACACTGGACAGCGGTCAAGAATATCCTGAAGTACCTGAAAAGGACTAAGGAAATGTTTCTCGTTTATGGAGGTGACGAAGAGCTCGTCGTAAAGGGTTACGTCGATGCTAGCTTCGACACAGATCTGGATGACTCTAAGTCACAAACTAGATACGTGTATATTTTGAATGGTGGGGCAATAAGCTGGTGCAGTTGCAAGCAGAGCGTCGTGGCGGGATCTACATGTGAAGCGGAGTACATGGAAGCCTCGGAGGCAGCACATGAAGCAATTTGGGTGAAGGAGTTCATCACCGACCTCGGAGTCATACCCAATGCGTCGGGGCCAATCAAACTCTTCTGTGACAACACTGGAGCTATTGCACTTGCCAAGGAGCCCAGGTTTCACAAGAAGACCAGGCACATCAAGCGTCGCTTCAACTCCATTCGTGAAAATGTTCAAGATGGAGACATAGATATTTGTAAAGTGCATACGGACCTGAATGTAGCAAATCCGTTGACTAAACCTCTCCCTAGAGCAAAACATGATCAACACCAGAATTCCATGGGTGTTCGATTCATCACAATGTAACTAGATTATTGACTCTAGTGCAAGTGGGAGACTGTTGGAAATATGCCCTAGAGGCAATAATAAAAGCATTATTATTATATTTCCTTGTTCATGATAATTGTCTTTATTCATGCTATAATTGTGTTATCCGGAAATCATAATACATGTGTGAATAATAGACACCAACATGTCCCTAGTAAGCCTCTAGTTGACTAGCTCGTTGATCAACAGATAGTCATGGTTTCCTGACTATGGACATTGAATGTCATTGATAACGAGATCACATCATTAGGAGAATTATTTGATGGACAAGACCCAATCCTAAACATAGCACAAGATCGTATAGTTCGTTTGCTAGAGTTTTCCAATGTCAAGTATCCGTTCCTTAGACCATGAGATCGTGTAACTCCCGGATACCGTAGGAGTGCTTTGGGTATACCAAACGTCACAACGTAACTGGGTGACTATAAAGGTATACTACGGGTATCTCCGAAAGTGTCTGTTGGGTTGACATGGATCGCGACTGGGATTTGTCACTCCACATGACGGAGAGGTATCACCGGGCCCACTCGGTAATGCATCATCATAATGAGCTCAATGTGATCAAAGTGGTTGATCACGGGATCATGCATTACGGTACGAGTAAAGTGACATGCCGGTAATGAGATTGAACGAGGTATTGGGATACCGACGATCGAATCTCGGGCAAGTAAAATACCGATTGACAAAGGGAATTGTATACGGGATTAATTGAATCCTCGACATCGTGGTTCATCCGATGAGATCATCGTGGAGCATGTGGGATCCAACATGGGTATCCAGATCCCGCTGTTGGTTATTGCCCGAGAGCCGTCTCGGTCATGTCTGCATGTCTCCCGAACACGTAGGGTCTACGCACTTAAGGTTCGGTGAGGCTAGGGTTGTGAAGATATGTATATGCGGTAACCCGAATGTTGTTCGGAGTCCCAAATGAGATCCCCGACGTCACGAGGAGTTCCGGATTGGTCCGGAGGTGAAGAATTATATATAGGAAGTACAGTTTCGGCCATCGGGAGTGATCTGGGGGTCACCGGTATTGTACCGGACCACCAGATGGGTCCCGGGGGTCCACCCATCCCGGAGGGCCCCATGGGCTGAAGTGGGAGGGGGACCAGCCCTTAGTGGGCTGGTGCGCCCCCCAAGGCCCACCCCCTGCGCCTAGGGTTGGAACCCTAGGGTGGGGGGGGGGGGCGCCCACTTGCCTTGGGGGGCACTCCACCCCCCTTGGCCGCCGCCCCCTTGGAGATTGGATCTCCCAAGGGCCGGTGCCCCCCCAGGGGGACTATATAAAGGGGGGGGGGACGGAGGGGCAGCCGCACCCTTGCCCCTGGCGCCTCCCTCTCTCCCTGCTACACCTCTCCCTCTCGCAGCGCACGGCGAAGCCCTGCTGTTGTGACGCCCTGCATCCACCACCACGCCGTCGTGCTGCTGGATCTTCATCAACCTCTCCTTCCCCCTTGCTGGATCAAGAAGGAGGAGACGTCACGCTGATCGTACGTGTGTTGAACGCAGAGGTGCCGTCCGTTCGGTGCTAGGATCTCCGGTGATTTGGATCACGTCGTGTACGACTACCTCATCCCCGTTCTTTTGAACGCTTCCGCTCGCGATCTGCAAAGGTATGTAGATGCATCCGCTCACTCGTTGCTAGATGAACTCATAGATGGATCTTGGTGAAACCGTAGGAAAATTTTTGTTTTCTGCAACGTTCCCCAACAAACATTATGTAGCCTAAATAAGTTATGCTTTGTGTCGGTGGGAAACGACACGTATGGGATCACAGGAATCCCTACTACGGTTGCGGGGCGCGGGGTTGTGAAAAGAGCGGATCAAACAGATAGCACATGGTTCCTTTACCCAGGTTCGGGCCGCAAGGATGCGTAAAACCCTACTCCTGCTTTGGTGGATTGTATATCTGAGTTCCCGAGCTAGTTATGGGGCGTTGAGAGCTCCAAAAAGCCGAATCCTTCTCCTGGTCGCCTTGGGCCTTTTTTTATAGGAAAGGGGTTGCCACCGTGGTACACAGGAGGTGGAAAGGATACAGTAGTGCGAGGTTATCCTTCCCATTACATGACAAGGCGCATTTAATGCGCCTTGCTTAGGTGTCCTTGCTTTATCGAGGGCGGAGGAGAGCCCCGTCTCGTCCATCGCCGCTCCCTCTCGCGTCGACACGCGCCCTGGCCAGCGGTGCCTGTGGTGCCATGTAGGCAGGTAGGCAGCTGAGGTGGCGCAGTGGAGGATCTCCACAAAGATCTGCATGCCGCCACGCAGGTGCCTGCCCAGCTGGTTGGGTTGGCAGCTGCACGTGAACGGCGGTGGGGGCGTGACTGGTGTGGGCCTGATGGTGGCCCTACGACGTCCTTGGCAAGGGTCTTGCCGCGGCCCCGGCAAGGGTCTTGCTGCGGCGCCTGCTGTCATCCCCGGCAAGGCTCTTACCGGGGGCCTTGTGGTCCTCCTTGGCTGGGATCCCGCCAAGGATTATTATCTCCTGAAATGGGTATCTGGTCTTGAATGTCTTCACAAAGATCTGCATGCCACCACGGGGATGTCTCCCGAATCCTTGCCCCATGGGGACAGTGGACTCAAGGGTGACCTCGCTCCGTAAGTGGGGGGCGAGCTGCCACGGCAAGGACCTTGCCGGGCTAGCTAAAGCTGCCCCTGGCAAGGATCTTGCCGGGGGAGGTCTGCTCTGTCCCCTTTGCTCTTTCTGGTCTTGGCGTTGTCCTGCTTCCCTTCAGCTTTGGCCTTACCTCGGCTTACCTCCCTTGCCGTGCTTGGCGTGGCGGCGCTCGCGGCTCAGACTGCCCGTGCACAGTTATAGGGGTACAAAAAATGCACCCTTCTTTTTGTACACCGACAGTTTGTGTTTGTATTGTATCATTTGATTTGAGTTTTGGTTTGTTCCATTTCATGTAGCATGGAAAACATGATGGAAAACATGACCCCGGAGCAGTTGAAGAAAGTATATGAGAAGTGTTGTGGCATTGCATCTAAGAGTTTGGCTGCAGCGTCTAAGAAGATTGTACCGGAGTGAGAACTTGCTATCAAGAGGGAGGTTGAAGCATGGTTCATAGCAATGATGAGGAGTTTGCTGCCATGATGGATTTCCAAAAGTATACATTCATGGAGGAACCTTTTGATCTTAAGGAGAGAAAAGTTTTTCGTAGGGTTGTGAAAGAAAAACAGAAGATACTTGATTTGCTGCATGAGAAGGCATATGCTAGCAGGCATTCTTTGGCAACGGAGATCTTTTACTCTGCGAACATAGAAGAATTCCGCGAGCTGGACTTGAGGAAACCCGGACATGTCATTGGATGGGCAATCACACAAGGCAAGTTAGAGATTCCGGAACGCCGTGCTCGATGGGCCTAGTTCGGTGAAACGAAAGGTGTGTTGGAGAATTGGGCGGGTTCTCAGGATTATCAACTCAAGCCTAATCCTGATCGTGATGCACAAATTGAGCGTGTTATGAGTTTTAGATCTTATTTTCCGAAGTAGAAAGTGTATGCTCGTGTGTGAGCTTTGTATTTTGAACTCATGTCATTCGAGTCTCTAGATGTTTGAAGGCAGTTGAACTAATGTCATTTGTGGATGTAATGAATTATGCTCAGTTATGTATGTCTTCGCTACTCCATAATTTTTGCATGTCATTTTGGATGCTTAGGTCATAGAAATTTGTAAGAAATGCAAAGGCAAAGGGCTAAAAAAGATAAGAAGAGGGAAAATGAACAAATTGCCCGATTGGGTGCCCAACCCTACCGCCATAGGCACCGGCGGTAGGGTGGCCAACCCTACCGCGGAACAGGGGACCGTTTCGGTCACATAACATTTCGCCACCCTACCGCCATAGGCTACGGCGGTAGGTTGACCAACCGTACCACAAAAACAGTGGCCGAATTGGTCACAGAAAAAGGGCTGGTAGGATGGCCAACCCTACCGCCATGCTCCCTGGCGGTAGGGCCTACCGCCAAGATGGACGGCGGTAGGGTGACCAAACCTACCGCCAGAAAATTTCCCATTCCGGTCACAGAAGATTTCGCCAACCTACCGCCGTAACCTCTGGCGGTAAGGTTTCAAATCCTACCGCCATGGGGTCTGGCGGTAGGTGGCAAAGCAGAGCAGTGTTTGTTCAGTTTTTCCTCTTCTTCACTTGAAGACAAATCAAGTCACAGCAACAACAAGTTTCATCTAATCGAAGACGTAGGTCATCACAAGTTTCACAAATCAAAGACGTAGTTCATGACAGGTTTCACAAATAAAGTACATAGTTCATGATAGGTATCACAAATCAGAAACATGGTTCATCACATGTTTCTCGAATCGAAGGCATAATTCATGAATAGTTTTTGAAACGAAGGCCTTATTGGGTCACACGAGGCCATTTTCCTTTTTTGTCGCGTGCCTCATCCTCCTCTTGGGCTTCACGAGCCCTTGCAAGCTTTCTTGCTCTCTCCTCTTGACGAGCAATCTTCTCCTTGCGTGCCCTCTCCTCTTCACGCTTCTTGCGCTCCATCCTCTCCTTTTCACGACGCTCTTCATCCAAGCCTCTCTGAAATGCTTCTTCAAACAACCGCTGCCTCCGTAGACAATCTCGAATTTGATCTTTCTTAACATCTTCTGGCACATCTTGATCTATCCATGTGAAGTACTTACAAAGTGGAGGCGGCGACTAGGTACTAATAAAGAACAAATGTGGTCATTAGTAAGATAGATTCAATGGTTGACGACATGTTTGAACTTGAACAACTCACCGGCGGTACATCATAGGCGTGAGCTGGACGAGGACGATCGTAGGCATAGTTGGGACAAACAAAATATCTTCTTCCTTCCGTCCATGATTTGTTGCGGTCGGTGGATACCTTAACTTTGCAAACATCTCCACACCAACATGATGGAGTTCTCATATCTTTGTCCTTCACCTTATCCAACTCGCCGTCTGTCCACTTGTCCGGCATATCCTCGCGGTTAGCACACGGTGGCCTCGTCACGGAACCGGAAGAAGCCATGCCTATAAAGACAAACTTGGTAGTTAGTAAAGTAAAAAAACATGTATGTATGTAAAAAACAAATAAACAAGACCAAATAACAAATACCATTCACCTTATTTCAACCATGTGGGTTAAGCAAGATGTCAATAGGCCTTCCTCTATCAACCCTTCTCGTCCTACGACCACGGCCACCCGTACCCGACCGCCCCCCACGCCCTCTAATACTGTCTCCTCGTCCACTACCGCCAAGATTCGTCCGTCCTCCACGCGCACCACTCCTGCCTCCTCGTCCACTACCACTCCTACCTCCTCGTGTGCCACCGGTACCTCCTCTTCGGGCACCACTTTGACCAGGATCCGGAGTGTTGGCATCGGTCCGTGGCTTTTTGGTGCATTTCCTAACATTGTGTCCTGGCTCGTCACATTTACCACAACTGTTGATGTCCGATACCTCCATGAAATGGCCGCTACCAAATTGTTTCATTCCGGTGTATCCAGCTAGGTCATCCATGTCACCCCTAAACCTCTTCTTTCTTCTTCTACCCTTTGTAGGCACCATGAGTTCGGGGTCGGGGACGATGTGTGGCCCATGATACTTAGGCCACTGTGACTTGTTGGAAATATGCCCTAGAGGCAATAATAAAAGCATTATTATTATATTTCCTTGTTCATGATAATTGTCTTTATTCGTGCTATAATTGTGTTATCCGGAAATCGTAATACATGTGTGAATAACAGACAACAACATGTCCCTAGTAAGCCTCTAGTTGACTAGCTCGTTGATCAATAGATAGTCATGATTTCCTGACTATGGGCATTGGATGTCAATGACAACGAGATCACATCATTAGGAGAATGATGTGATGGACGAGACCCAATCCTAAACATAGCATAAGATCGCATAGTTCGTTTGCTAGAGTTTTCCAATGTCAAGTATCCTTATCTTAGACCATGAGATCGTGTAACTCCCGGATACCGTAGGAGTGCTTTGGGTGTGCCAAACGTCACAACGTAACTGGGTGACTATAAAGGTATACTACGGGTATCTCTGAAAGTGTCTGTTGGGTTGACACGGATCGAGACTGGGATTTGTCACTCCGCTTGACGGAGAGGTATCACCGGGCCCACTCAGTAATGCATCATCATAATGAGCTCAATGTGATCAAAGTGTTTGATCACGGGATCATGCATTACGGTACGAGTAAAGTGACTTGCCGATAACGAGATTGAACGAGGTATTGCGATACCGACGATCGAATCTCGGGCAAGTAAAATACCGATTGACAAAGGGAATCGTATACGGGATTAATTGAATCCTCGACATCGTGGTTCATCCGATGAGATCATCGTGGAGCATGTGGGAGCCAACATGGGTATCCAGATCCCGCTGTTGGTTATTGCCCGAGAGCCGTCTCGGTCATGTCTGCATGTCTCCCGAACCCGTAGGGTCTACACACTTAAGGTTCGGTGACGCTAGGGTTGTGAAGATATGTATATGCAGTAACCCGAATGTTGTTCGGAGTCCCGGATGAGATCTCGGACGTCACGAGGAGTTTCGGAATGGTCCGGAGGTAAAGAATTATATATAGGAAGTGTTGTTTTGGCCATCGGGACAAGTTTCGGGGTCACCGGTATTGTACCGGGACCACCAGAAGGGTCCCGGGGGGTCCACCGGGTGGGGCCACCTGCCTCGGGGGGCCACATGGGCTCTAGGGGGTGCGCCTTGGCCTACATGGGCCAAGGGGAACCAGCCCTAAGAGGCCCATGCGCCTAGGGTTCCAAAGGGGAAGAGTCCCACTAGTGGAAGGCACCTCCTAGGTGCCTTGGGGGGGAGGAAATCCTCCCTGGCCGCCACCCCTTGGAGATCAGATCTCCCAGGGCCGGCGCCCCCCCAAGAGGCCTATATAAAGGGGGGAGGGGAGGGGGGCAGCCGCACCCCCTTGCCCTGGCGCCTCCCTCTCCCTCTCCAACACCTCCTCCTCCTCCGTAGAGCTCGGCGAAGCCCTGCCGGAGTACTGCAGCTCCATCACCACCACGCCGTCGTGCTGCTGCTGGAGCCATCTTCCTCAACCTCTCCTTTGCCTTGCTGGATCAAGAAGAAGGAGACGTTACGCTGACCGTACGTGTGTTGAACGCGGAGGTGCCGTCCGTTCGGTGCTAGGATCTCCGGTGATTTGGATCACGTCGTGTACGACTACCTCATCCCCGTTCGTTGAACGCTTCCGCTCGCGATCTACAAAGTGGTATGTAGATGCAATCTCTCTCCCATGACTTGTTGCTTAGATGAACTCATAGATGGATCTTGGTGAAACCGTAGGAAATTTTTTAATTTTCTGCAACGTTCCCCAACAGTGGCATCATGAGCCAGGTCCATGCGTAGTTCTCTATTGCACGAGTAGAACACAATTTGTTGTGGGCGTAGATGTTGTCAACTTTCTTGCCGCTACTAGTCTTATCTTGCTTCAGCGGTATTGTGGGATGAAGCGGCCCGGACTAACCTTACACGTATGCTTACGTGAGACCGGTTCCACCGACTAACATGCACTAGTTGCATAAGGTGGCTGGCGGGTGTCTGTCTCTCCCACTTTAGTTGGAGCGGATTCGATGAAAAGGGTCCTTATGAAGGGTAAATAGAAGTTGACAAATCACGTTGTGGCTTTCACGTAGGTAAGAAAACGTTCTTGCTAGAACCCTAATTCAGCCACGTAAAACTTGCAACAACAATTAGAGGACGTCTAACTTGTTTTTGCAGCAAGTGCTTTGTGATATGATATGGCCAAAGTTGTGATGAATGATGAATGATCTATATGTGATGTATGAGATGTTCATGCTATTGTAATAGGAATCACGACTTGCATGTCGATGAGTATGACAACCGGCAGGAGCCATAGGAGTTGTCTTTATTTTTGTATGACCTGGGTGTCATTGCGAAACGCCATGTAAATTACTTTACTTTATTGCTAAACGCGTTAGCCATAGTAGTAGAAGTAATAGTTGGCGAGCAACTTCATGGAGACACGATGATGGAGATCATGATGATGGAGATCATGGTGTCAAGCCGGTGACAAGATGATCATGGAGCCCCAAGATGGAGATCAAAGGAGCTATGTGATATTGGCCATATCATGTCACGTTTATTATTTGATTGCATGTGATGTTTATCATGTTTTGCATCTTGTTTACTTAGAACGACGGTAGTAAATAAGATGATCCCTCATAATAATTTCAAGAAGTGTTCCCCCTAACTGTGCACCGTTGCGACAGTTCGTTGTTTCGAAGCACCACGTGATGATCGGGTGTGATAGATTCTAACGTTCACATACGACGGGTGTAAGACAGATTTACACATGCAAACACTTAGGTTGACTTGACGAGCCTAGCATGTACAGACATGGCCTCGGAACACAGAAGACCGAAAGGTCGAGCATGAGTCGTATAGAAGATACGATCAACATGAAGATGTTCATCGATGTTGACTAGTCCGTCTCACGTGATGATCGGACACGGCCTAGTTGACTCGGATCATGTTATACTTAGATGACTAGAAGAGGGATGTCCATCTAAGTGGGAGTTCATTAAATAGTTTGGTTAGATGAACTTTATTATCATGAACTTAGTCTAAAATATTTACAATATGTCTTGTAGATCAAATGGCCAACGTAGTCCTCAACTTCAACGCGTTCCTAGAGAAAACCAAGCTGAAAGACGATGGCAGCAACTATACGGACTGGGTCCGGAACCTGAGGATCATCCTCATAGCTGCCAAGAAAGATTATGTCCTACGAGCACCGCTGGGTGACGCACCTGTCCTCCCTGCAGAACAAGACGTTATGAACGCTTGGCAGTCACGTTCCGATGATTACTCCCTCGTTCAGTGCGGCATGCTTTACAGCTTAGAGCCGGGGCTCCAAAAGCGTTTTGAGAGACATGGAGCATATGAGATGTTCGAAGAGCTGAAAATGGTTTTCCAAGCTCATGCCCGGGTCGAGAGATATGAAGTCTCCGACAAATTCTTTAGCTGTAAGATGGAGGAAAATAGCTCTGTCAGTGAACACATACTCAAGATGTCTGGGTTGCACAACCGCTTGACTCAACTGGAAGTTAATCTCCCGGATGAAGCGGTCATTGACAGAATCCTCCAGTCGCTTCCACCTAGCTACAAGAGCTTTGTGATGAACTACAACATGCAGGGGATGGTAAAGACCATTCCTGAGGTATATACTATGCTGAAATCAGCAAAGGTAGAAATCAAGAAGGAACATCAAGTGTTGATGGTGAATAAAACCACAAAGTTCAAGAAGGGCAAGGGTAAAAAGAACTTCAAGAAGGACGGCAAGGAAGTTGCCGCGCCCGGTAAGCAAGTTGTCGGGAAGAAGCCAAAGAATGAACCCAAGCCCGAGACTGAGTGTTTTTCTTGCAAGGGAAGTGGTCACTGGAAGCGGAACTGCCCCAAATACTTAGCGGACAAGAAGGCCGGCAAAACAAAAGGTATATGTGATATACATGTAATTGATGTGTACCTTACCAGTACTCGTAGTAGCTCTTGGGTATTTGATACCGGTGCAGTTGCTCACATTTGTAACTCAAAGCAGGAGCTGCGGAATAATCGGAGACTGGCGAAGGACGAGGTGACGATGCGCGTCGGGAATGGTTCCAAGGTCGATGTGATCGCCGTCGGCACGCTACCTCTACATTTACCTACGGGATTAGTTTTAAACCTCAATAATTGTTATTTAGTACCAAGTTTGAGCATGAACATTGTGTCTGGATCTCGTTTAATTCGAGATGGCTACTCATTTAAATCTGAGAATAATGGTTGTTCTATTTATATGAGAGATATGTTTTATGGTCATGCTCCGATGGTTAATGGTTTATTCTTAATGAATCTCGTACGTGATGATACACATATTCATAGTGTGAATACCAAAAGAGTTAAAGTTGATAACAATAGTCCCACATATTTGTGGCACTGCCGCCTTGGTCACATAGGTGTCAAACGCATGAAGAAGCTCCATGCAGATGGACTTTTAGAGTCTCTTAATTATGAATCATTTGACACGTGCGAACCATGCCTCATGGGTAAAATGACCAAGACTCCGTTCTCAGGAACAATGGAGCGAGCAACCAACTTATTGGAAATCATACATACCGATGTGTGCGGTCCAATGAGTGTTGAGGCTCGCGGTGGCTATCGTTATGTTCTCACCCTCACTAATGACTTGAGTAGATATGGGTATATCTACTTAATGAAACACAAGTCTGAGACCTTTGAAAAGTTCAAGGAATTTCAGAGTGAGGTTGAAAATCAACGTGATAGAAAGATCAAGTTTCTACGATCAGATCGTGGAGGAGAATACTTGAGTCACGAATTTGGCACACACTTAAGAAAATGTGGAATAGTTTCACAACTCACGCCGCCTGGAACACCTCAGTGTAATGGTGTGTCCGAACGTCGTAATCGCACTCTATTAGATATGGTACGATCTATGATGTCACTTACCGATTTACCGCTATCTTTTTGGGGCTATGCTTTAGAGACTGCCGCATTCACTTTAAATAGGGCTCCGTCGAAATCCGTTGAGACGACACCGTATGAATTATGGTTTGGGAAGAAACGTAAGCTGTCATTTCTAAAAGTTAGGGGATACGATGCTTATGTCAAGAAACTTCAACTTGAAAAGCTCGAACCCAAGTCGGAAAAATGCGTCTTCATAGGATACCCTAAAGAAACTATTGGGTATACCTTCTACCTCAGATCCGAAGGGAAGATCTTTGTTGCCAAGAATGGATCCTTTCTAGAGAAAGAGTTTCTCTCGAAAGAAGTAAGTGGGAGGAAAGTAGAACTTGATGAAGTGTTACCTCTTGAACCGGAAAATGGCGAAACTCAAGAAAACGTTTCTGAGGTGCCTGCACCGACTAGAGAGGAAATTAATGATGATGATCAAGATACTTCTGATCAAGCTCCTACTGAAATTCGAAGGTCCACAAGGACACGTTCCGCACCAGAGTGGTACGGCAACCCTGTCTTGGAAATCATGTTGTTAGACAACGGTGAACCTTCGAACTATGAGGAAGCAATGGCGGGCCCGGATTCCGACAAATGGCTAGAAGCCATGAAATCCGAGATAGGATCCATGTATGAAAACGAAGTATGGACTTTGACTGACTTGCCCGTTGAGCGGCGAGCCATAGAAAATAAATGGATCTTTAAGAAGAAGACAAACGCGGATGGTAAAGTGACCATCTATAAAGCTCGGCTTGTCGCTAAGGGTTATCGACAAGTTCAAGGGGTTGACTACGATGAGACTTTCTCACCGGTAGCGAAGCTGAAGTCCGTCCGAATCATGTTAGCAATTGCCGCATTCTACGATTATGAAATATGGCAAATGGACGTCAAAACGGCATTCCTTAATGGTTTCCTTAAGGAAGAATTGTATATGATGCAGCCGGAAGGTTTTGTCGATCCTAGGAATGCTGACAAGGTGTACAAGCTCCAACGCTCGATTTATGGGCTGGTGCAAGCATCTCGGAGTTGGGACATTCGCTTTGATGAGATGATCAAAGCGTTTGGGTTTATGCAGACTTATGGAGAAGCTTGCGTTTACAAGAAAGTGAGTGGGAGCTCTGTAGCATTTCTCATACTATACGTAGATGACATACTTTTGATGGGAAATGATATAGAACTCTTGGACAGCATTAAGGCCTACTTGAATAAAAGTTTTTCAATGAAGGACCTTGGAGAAGCTGCTTATATATTAGGCATCAAGATCTATAGAGATAGATCAAGACGCCTCATAGGTCTTTCACAAAGCACATACCTTGATAAGATATTGAAGAAGTTCAATATGGATCAATCTAAGAAGGGGTTCTTACCTGTGTTACAACGTGTGAAATTGAGCTCAGCTCAATGTCCGACCACGGCAGAAGATATAGAAGAGATGAGTGTCATCCCCTATGCCTCAGCCATAGGTTCTATTATGTATGCCATGCTGTGTACCAGACCTGATGTAAACCTTGCCGTAAGTTTGGTAGGAAGGTACCAAAGTAATCCCGGCAAGGAACACTGGACAACGGTCAAGAATATCCTGAAGTACCTGAAAAGGACTAAGGAAATGTTTCTCGTTTATGGAGGTGACGAAGAGCTCGTCATAAAGGGTTACATCGACGCTAGCTTCGACACAGATCTGGATGACTCTAAGTCACAAACCGGATACGTGTATATTTTGAATGGTGGGGCAGTAAGCTGGTGCAGTTGCAAGCAGAGCGTCGTGGCGGGATCTACATGTGAAGCGGAGTACATGGCAGCCTCGGAGGCAGCACATGAAGCAATTTGGGTGAAGGAGTTCATCACCGACCTCGGAGTCATACCCAATGCGTCGGGGCCAATCAAACTCTTCTGTGACAACACTGGAGCTATTGCACTTGCCAAGGAGCCCAGGTTTCACAAGAAGACCAGGCACATCAAGCGTCGCTTCAACTCCATTCGTGAAAATGTTCAAGATGGAGACATCGAAATTTGTAAAGTGCACACGGATCTGAATGTCGCAGATCCGTTGACTAAACCTCTCCCTAAGGCAAAACATGATCAACACCAGAACTCTATGGGTGTTCGATTCATCACAATGTAACTAGATTATTGACTCTAGTGCAAGTGGGAGACTGTTGGAAATATGCCCTAGAGGCAATAATAAAAGCATTATTATTATATTTCCTTGTTCATGATAATTGTCTTTATTCGTGCTATAATTGTGTTATCCGGAAATCGTAATACATGTGTGAATAACAGACAACAACATGTCCCTAGTAAGCCTCTAGTTGACTAGCTCGTTGATCAATAGATAGTCATGATTTCCTGACTATGGGCATTGGATGTCAATGATAACGAGATCACATCATTAGGAGAATGATGTGATGGACGAGACCCAATCCTAAACATAGCATAAGATCACATAGTTCGTTTGCTAGAGTTTTCCAATGTCAAGTATCCTTTCCTTAGACCATGAGATCGTGTAACTCCCGGATACCGTAGGAGTGCTTTGGGTGTGCCAAACCTCACAACGTAACTGGGTGACTATAAAGGTATACTACGGGTATCTCTGAAAGTGTCTGTTGGGTTGACACGGATCGAGACTGGGATTTGTCACTCCGCTTGACGGAGAGGTATCACCGGGCCCACTCAGTAATGCATCATCATAATGAGCTCAATGTGATCAAAGTGTTTGATCACGGGATCATGCATTACGGTACGAGTAAAGTGACTTGCCGGTAACGAGATTGAACGAGGTATTGCGATACCGACGATCGAATCTCGGGCAAGTAAAATACCGATTGACAAAGGGAATCGTATACGGGATTAATTGAATCCTCGACATCGTGGTTCATCCGATGAGATCATCGTGGAGCATGTGGGAGCCAACATGGGTATCCAGATCCCGCTGTTGGTTATTGCCCGAGAGCCGTCTCGGTCATGTCTGCATGTCTCCCGAACCCGTAGGGTCTACACACTTAAGGTTCGGTGACGCTAGGGTTGTGAAGATATGTATATGCAGTAACCCGAATGTTGTTCGGAGTCCCGGATGAGATCCCGGACGTCACGAGGAGTTTTGGAATGGTCCGGAGGTAAAGAATTATATATAGGAAGTGCTGTTTTGGCCATCGGGACAAGTTTCGGGGTCACCGGTATTGTACCGGGACCACCAGAAGGGTCCCGGGGGGTCCACCGGGTGGGGCCACCTGCCTCGGGGGGGCACATGGGCTCTAGGGGGTGCGCCTTGGCCTACATGGGCCAAGGGGAACCAGCCCCAAGAGGCCCATGCGCCTAGGGTTCCAAAGGGGAAGAGTCCCACTAGTGGAAGGCACCTCCTAGTTGCCTTGGGGGGGGGAGGAAATCCTCCCTGGCCGCCGCCCCTTGGAGATCAGATCTCCCAGGGCCGGCGCCCCCCCAAGAGGCCTATATAAAGGGGGGAGGGGAGGGGGGAAGCCGCACCCCCTTGCCCTGGCGCCTCCCTCTCCCTCTCCAACACTTCCTCCTCCTCCGTAGAGCTCGGCGAAGCCCTGCCGGAGTACTGCGGCTCCATCACCACCACGCCGTCGTGCTGCTGCTGGAGCCATCTTCCTCAACCTCTCCTTTGCCTTGCTGGATCAAGAAGAAGGAGACACTACGCTGACCGTACGTGTGTTGAACGCGGAGGTGCCGTCCGTTCGGTGCTAGGATCTCCGGTGATTTGGATCACGTCGTGTACGACTACCTCATCCCCGTTCGTTGAACGCTTCCGCTCGCGATCTACAAAGTGGTATGTAGATGCAATCTCTCTCCCATGACTCGTTGCTTAGATGAACTCATAGATGGATCTTGGTGAAACCGTAGGAAAAATTTTAATTTTCTGCAACGTTCCCCAACATGACTGATCTAGGAAGGGATGAAACCTAGGAGCCCATGTCAACCTCGTTCGTTCCAATGTGAACTCATGCAACCGCAAGGTGGTACCATCGGATACTTTCAAGTTTCTAAACCTTGCGGCGGTCATCACATGCGAGCAAGGCCAATGATACTTGTGAGATCTCTCGCACTGACACCACCGGGTCTTGAGGTGCACCTCATATGCTACTGCACAGTATGTCATGCCATCCCTTGTTGTGCCACCCAGCTCATCGACTTGGTAGGTTTGTTCTTTTTCATTGAAACTAATGATTTGTTGACGCCAAGACATGCGCGCTTGATGCTTCAACCAATCCTCAACTTTGAAGGGAAATTCCATTTTCTCACCTATCCATTTGGCCGTCTCTTCGGAATGCCTCAGAAAGTACTCGTTGAGCTTGAAGAAGGTATATTTCACTATTGCAGTGACCGGCAAAGAACGGACACCCTTGAGCACATTGTTGAAGCATTCCACCATGTTACTTGTCATGTCTCCATACCGGAAACCTCCTTCGTCGTAAGCACGTGACCACTTATGCTTCTCCGGAAAATTCCTTGTCAAGAATTCTCTCCCTCCTTTGTTCTTTTTCAAAGCCTCGAATAGCTTATCATAGCGGCTTTGGAATGTGGCGGTGTTGAATGCCACACAAACATGGGTAAGATCTTTGCAAAACTCCTTACTCTTGCATGCACGGTAAAAGTTTGCCACGAAATGCCTCATGCACCAACGGTGTTGGAGCTTTGGATAGCCTGGAATATCAACTTCTATTGCTTTGAGAATCCCATGATGGCGATCCGATATGATGCACACCTCTATTTTGGGGCCAATCACCTTCGTCCTCACATGATCCATAAACCACTACCAATTATCATCGTGCTCGGAAGGCACCAACGCAAATGCCACCGGCAACACACTGTCATTGGACGAGTGGGCCATTGCTACCATCAACGTGCCCTTGTACTTTCCGGTCAAGAACGTGCCATCAATTAACAACACGGGGCGGCAATGCCTAAATACATCGATGCATTGACCAAAGCTCCAAAAAGCTCGATGAAACACTCCCTCAATTGACTCCACCCGATGGCGCATTCCCGGGTTACGATGAGCAATGGCTGCCAACATCTTGGGAAGAATGTTATATGCGGCCTCATAATCACCATGCAACATCCTTATAGTGTTTGCCTTCGCCATGCACGCCTTTCCATACTTGACCGGGTACCCGAATCTTTCGAAGACCAAACTCATGAGGAACTTCACCTTCACGGTTGGATCATGGGATATCTCATTCAACAATTTATAGCCTAGATACTCGGACGTGAGTTGGCGGTGTCCCTTGCTTCGGTCCGCTTTCTCCGGCGGTATGCACTTGTGGGTGGCCACACAACTCTTCAACTCCCATTACCCGGTTTCCTTGATCTTTCTTCCACGGACCTTCCATGGGCAACCTTCTTTGTCACATTTGATTGTGTAGTGCAATTTTTTGTTGGAATGACCAACAACGAACGGCCTATGATTCCGAATGGCATAGTCACTCAACCATATCTTGAACTCCTGCAAACAACCAAACTTAATCCCTTTCTTCAAATGAGCATTCTCGTCCTCACCCGGTGGCCTTGGATCACCCATCCTCGGGCAAGGCGATGGTTCGATCAAGCCCAACCTCATGCCACCATCAACAACGGCCTTGTCGGCAAGGCTTAGATCACGGAACAAAGAGGGTCCTCTTTCCTTGCCATTGACCTTCTTGTAAATTTGATTTTCTTGCGGCGTGAATCCATCCTCATCCAATTCTTCTGGTGGACCCTCATCATCCGACTCATACCTACACATACGGCTATAAGGTAGGTTCCGGTCCATGTCTTGTTGATGCACAATGACATCCAAGTCACCAACGAGATTGTAATGAATCTCTTCTTCTTCCGCATACACATAATCTTGAGCAATAGCATCTCCATCAACATGAGCAATGGCATCTCCATCAACATGAACATTTGCATGTTCATCAACATGAGCAACGGCCTCATCTTCAACATGATCATCACCTACAAGAACTATTGCTCTAGCATTGATGATGTCCTCTTCATTTGGTTGGCTACTTGGTGGTTTGCTAGCCGCATTGTGGTCAAACACCACGACAACATCATGTATTGGGGAGGACACATTCCGGTTCAAGTCAAGTAGTGGCCGAGGAACTTCAACCTTGAATTGTCTTGTGGCAAATAACTCAAGTGACTTGTCTTGTGATCCCTCAACTTTCTCCTTATACACATCCCAATGCAATTGAGAGGTGATGGGCATACTCTTTAATCGGGATCTTACTACCACTCCCACATCATAACGTCGAATAAGCTTCACACCATCACTTGGGTTAATCCAATTGAGGACGTTTCTCACTTTCATGACAATATCATCATAGCTCGGGCTTCTGTCAAAAACCATGGCCTCCTCCCCTTCGTCGGCATTTCCATGCATGAAAGCCGCCTTGTCCAAATAATGCATATTCACTAGTTTATCCATCTAAAAACAATGGAACAAAATTGAGTCATCCATGGACCGGTCATTTCATATGGATGAACTATCTAAAATATAAGGTTTTGAATCTAACAACTAGTTTACCTTAATCATAGCACTAACCCTAACCCTAACCCTAACCCTAACCTAAATATACCCCTAACCCTAACTCTTAAGCTAGCTTGCCACAACAAAGAGTGACACATATTACTTAGATCAACCATGAATACACCATAAATGCCCCATAAATGTGCCATAAATGCACAATAAATGCTAAACTAGAGGAAGAACTAGGGGGTTGCAAAACTAGATCATTCTAACAAAAGTAGATGATTTGAACCAACCAAATGAAGGGGGGATGGGGGAGGTACCTTGGGTGATGCAAATGGCCTCGATCCACCGGCCAAATCTCAAGCAATGGAGGGGGATCTAGCGGGTGTTTTGGTGGGGGAGAAGAGGGGGAGAGAGTGTGAACTCGGGAGGGAGGAAGAAGATGAGTGGAGTGGGTGGGTGGTGAGTGGACCCCACCAAACATTATCTCCAGGACCCTACCGCCAGGGTCCTCGGCGGTAGGGTGTTGGAGCCTACCGCGGAGCCCTACGGCGGTATGTCCCTTTGCCACGTCAGCCCCTGTTAATGGCCAGACGGCCGTCAAAATACCCTACCGCCAGCTAGCATGGCGGTAGCCTGCACACATCTACCGCCACGGAGCCTGGCGGTAGCTAAAAGGGTCAAATGTCGAAATAATTTCAAACCGGGGTTAGATCTCGATTTTAGACGTGAAAAGGGTCAAAACACGAAATTTTGCCGCAGGCAGGCAAGCCTCCAAGCTGGTCCAATGGAGAGCGAGACAAGTAGATGAGCAACAACCAACAAGGACGGGCGGACGGTGACCAGTTGCTGCCTGCATGATCCAGAACATGGCCGGTGCCGCCTACCCTACTGGTCGGCCGGCACGCGGCACGACTCTCGAACTAGCCCAGGCAATTTGCTGTGCCGACAACGCCGTCCAAGTTTACTACTAGTACTCCTACATGGAGCTATCCAAGCTGTCGACATGTGACCGACCACCACCTCTCCTCCCGTCCGTGTATCATCACATCCAAGATGGAGAGAGATACTGCCACTTGGACCGCGCAAAACGCTAGGCGTCCCCCGGACGCTACTCGCTCGTGCATGCAGTTCTTCGGTTTCCACTAATAATAACTCCGTTTCAAAATAAGTGTTTTAACCTTAGTATAACTTCATAGTAAAGTTAGTATAAAGTTAGGACACTTATTTTAGGACGAAGGGAGTAGTAAAAAATGGAAACCTTTTTTTCGAGGGAATGCCATCATAGCCGGCTACTTTATCGCATTGGTAAAATTGTTACATTGTTTGCAATGTCCCCTGCTAGGAAATCTTTGGGGCTCGTCAACCCAATTACAAGAAGAAATATTATTGGAAGCAAATTTAGCTAAAAGATGGGCTGCTCCATCCACTCCACGGAAACAACGAATAAAATGAACGCCGCAAGTCATCCCAGCCATCATGGAGCAATGGATGCCAATTTGCCTGATGGCGGCAACAAGAGCCGATGGTCACAAGGTATTCCCATCAAACTACTAATACCGTGGTCCACTTCAATTAAAATTAGCACAATTTTCCTCAAGTGAAGTAACATGAATCCCGACGGTTCCTCGTTATGTTGCTTGCCTCAGCTTTCATGTCAGTTGACTCGTTCGTTCTTCCGCCGCTGTGCAACAATCTCGTTTGACAGAGGTTGGAGTAAGGTGCATGGTTAGTTCCCGAGGCCTCCCATTTCAAGATTCTGTAATCCATTGGATAGAGCATTGGACAACAAGATGGGAACGGAAGAGTTGTCATATCCTTCAAAGCTAGCTAGTCGTGCAATTGAAGCAGATGAAGGAGAGGGAGATGGTATTATATATCCATAAGAGTAGAGGCTCAATTACTCCACGAAGATATGTAATGCAGTGTCGAATTGAATGTGGTGGGTGAAATTGTGATCGAGTATCTATAAAGTCCGCACATCACACATGAGTGTTGAAAAACGAACTCAAATCATGAAAGACAAGTAATGTTGGGAATATAAATGACATATTGTTTGATCCATTCCATTTTATGGAAGATATACATAATCATCGAAAGTGATTGATAAGATGATATGGCAATAACGTGGCCTGCACGAGAACGTGACCGGTGGCACCCTACCTAGGTGGTCGGCACGTGGCACGACTCCGGAACTAGCGGAGGCAACGTGTTGTGCCAACAACGCCATCCAAGTTTACTAACGGCGGGCCGTGACTTGGCTGGTCCGCCCATAGGCCAGCCGCCGACATGACCTTCCTACCTCCCCATCTCTTCTCGTCCCCGTCGCATCACGTCCAAGATAGAGAGAGATACTGCTACTTGGACCGTGCAAAGCGCTAGGCATTCCCCAAACGCTACCCGCTCGTTGCATGCAATTCTTTGGTTTCTACTAATGTAAAAAGAACTGAAAAAGGATTACTTGTCATAACAAGAGCCAATGATCACATGTTATTCCCGTCAAATTACTAATATCGTGGTCCATCACATTTAAATTGGTACAATTTTTCCTCAAGAAAGGTGCCACCTATCCTTTCCATTCCTTGATACGTTGTTCGTCTCAGCACTCATGCTAATTGACTCGAATATCTCTCCATTGAATCGCGACACTCTCATCTGGCTAAGCATGATGCCAAACACCATCTTATGTTGTTTGACACATAAAGGGATGGTTAGTACCCGAGGCCTCTCATTTCAAGGTACTGTGATGCATTGGATTGAGCATTGGACAACGAGATGACAACCAAAGAGATGGCATATCCTCCAAAGCTAGCTAGCCGTGTAGTTGAAGTAGATGAAGGAGAGGCGCATAACTTTGGAGGATATGCATAACTTTCCCTCTCCTTCATAGATACCAATAGGCTTATGTAGTGTCGAATTGAATGTGGTGGGTGAAATTATGATCCCGTATATATGAAGTCTGCACAACACACAGAGTGTTGAAAAATGAAATCAAATCAAGAAAGATACCAATAGCCTGGTCTCACAACTAAAATTGACACCATTTCTCCTAAAGAGAGGCTGCATGTATCCTAATGTTCTTCGAAATGCTTCTCGTCTCAGTATGCATGCAAATTGACCTAGACATCCTTTCCACTGAAGTGCGACACTCTTGTCTTACTGAGCTATTAGGCGAGCAAGCTCTTGTGTTGTGTGACAACCAAGGGCATGTTTAGTTCATGAGGCCTCTCATTTCAAGATAGTGTAATCCATTGGATAGATATTGGACAACGAGATGACAATAGAAGAGATGGCATATCCTTAGCTAGTCGTACAATTGAAGCAGATGAAAGAGGCGAATGATATTATATATCCATTAGAGTAGAGGATTATTCCATGAAGATATGTATGTAGTGTCGAACTGAATATGGTGGGTGAAATTGTGACCACATATCTATGAAGTCCGCACATCGCACGTGAGTGTTGAAAAATAAACTCAAATCATGAAAGATGACTAATGTTGGGACAATAGATGACACATCATTTGATTCCATCCATTTTATAGAAGATATATACATAATAATTGACAGTGATTGAAAAGATGATCTGGCGAGAAACCCCTCTCCTTTTATTACTCTCTTGATCTTTTGCATTCGTTAGCTGATCATTTCTACATAACTTGTTAAGTGTTTACAACAAGAGCCAATGATCACATGGAACTCCCGTCAAATTACTAATACCGCGGTCCATCAGATTTAAAATTAGCATCATTTTTCCTCAAGAAAAGTGGCGGGTATCCTGACTGTTGTTCGATGAGTTGCTCGTCTATATATTCATGCCAATTGACTAAGGCATGCCTCCATTGTAGTGCAACGCGCTTGTTTGCTTGAGCTATTTGCAAAGAAATATCGTCTTATGTTGTTTGACACAGAAGGGATTCGTTTGTTCCTGAGGCCTCTCATTTCAATACAATATAAATGCATTGGACAACGAGACGACAATGGAAGAGAGATATCATATCTTTCAAAGCTAGCTAGTCATGTAGTTGAAGCATATGGAGGAGAGGCAGGTGGTATTATATATATACATCGTCATAGTAGAGGCTTATTCTTTGGGTTGAGCATTGGACGATGAGATGACAACGGAAGAGAGATATCACATCCTTCAAAGCTAGCTAATTGTGTAGTTGAAGCAGATGGAGGAGAGGCAGATGCTATTATATATCCATGAGAGTAGAGGCTTGCTCTGTGAAGATTTGTATGTAGTGTCGAATTAAATGTGGTGCGTGAAATTGTGATCATGTATCTATGAAGTATGCACAACATCATCAGAGTGTTGAAAAATGAACCCAGATCAAGAAAGATAGCTAATGTTGGACAATAAATACATTTAGTTTGATTCCTTCCATTTTATAGAGGATAAATATAATCATCCAAAAGTGATTGAAAAGATGATCCAGCGAAATCCCTCTCTCTTTTTATTGCTATCTTGGTCTTTTGCAGTCGTTAGCTAAGCATGTCTACCGAACATCTCCAATGCATGTCCAGTCCCCATTCTTTCCTGCATTCCTTCTAGCTCACTGAAGGGGTTGTGTAGGATGTTTTGCATGCATGGAAGTAATCTAAAATAGCCAAGGTCAGCAAAGATATATCTACTATTTCGAAAAATTCAAAACAACATGTAGCTATTAATATATGCCTGATTCACATTTTAATTTAACATTTGTTTTGTACAAACGAGGGTTTCTAAATTAGACTCCACTTGGTATATGGTTCGGCAAAAGAATCGAGATCAAAAGTTACCAACATTAATATGTGAGTCATCAGACAATAGTATTTATCATCTTAAACGCTATATTACACTTCATTTGTTTTGAGCCAACAATTCACAAGTTGCAAGTAGTCATGCACTTTACAACCAGACCACTTGAACAACCAGTTACCTATGTCGGCGTCGTGGTAAAAACTATAACATCCATGGTCAGGTGTGTATAGTGCCATCGTGGTAACTAGTAACTTGAACCTAAAAAATTGGCAATTAACTACCCCTGACTCCAAAACCAGGGCGTAATTTGACCATTCAAATTCATGCTTTGACAGTAAATATCTTGTACAGTATTTAGTCAATGGTTACAAAATCATAATCTTGCAGAAGTGCTTTTGAGGATGAATTTAACGATTCATGAGGTTATCTCCCACCATGTAGGCCCATGGTGACCTGAAACCCAACAGAGGCCATGGATGCCTAAGCCCACGTCCAACATGTTTCAGGATAACATAAGCACATAAAGGTTTTAGTCACTCGATATGGGTTACCCGCATGGAGATTTCCGTCACTCGGCTCAGATTAAAAAGGGAGTATCCTCACTCGGATGGACCTCACCCGGATCAAAGCAACCCAATGGCTAGAAGCACTAATTGAGAGCTACCGCTACTTGGACCGTGCAAAATGCTAGGCATCCCCCATACGTTACTCGCTCGGGCATGCGATTCTTTGGTTTGTACTAATAGTAAAAAAGAGAGGATTACTTGTCACAACAAGAGCTAATGATCATATGGTATTCCCATCAAATTACTAATAACATGGCCCATCACAATTTAAAGTAGCACCGTCTTCCCTCAAAAAAAGTACTAGGTGTCCTTGCCGTACCTCAGTATGTTATTCGTATCATTATTCATGTTAATTTGACTCGTGCATTCTTTCGTCACAGTGCAACTCGGTCTGAGTGAGCATAGTGAAAAGTATCATCTTATGTTGTTTTACACAGAAGGGCATGGTTAGTTCCCGATGCCTCTCATTTCAAGATGGTGTGATGTGTTGAACACTGGAGGACTCAGATGGCAGAGGAAGAGATATCATATCCTTCAAAGCTAGCTAGTTGTGTAGTTGAAGCGGATGGAGGAGAGACTAATGATATTATATACTCATGAGAGTATAGGCTTATTCCATGAAGATATGTATGTAGTGTCGAATTGAATGTGGTGTGTGAAATTGTGATCCCATATCTATAAAGTCCGCACAACACATAGAGTGTTAAAAAATAAACTCAAATCAAGAAATATAGCTAATGTTGGGACAAGAAATACATGTCGTTTGATTCCTTCCATTTTCAAGAAGATATACTTAATCATTTGAACTGATTGAAAAGATGATCCGATGAGAAGTCTATCTCTTTTTGTTACTCTCTCAGTCTTTTGTATTTATTAGCTGATCATTTCTACCGAACATCTCCAATGTAAGTCAATTCCCCATTCCTTTTTGCATTCTTTTCACCCCACCGAAGGGGTTGTGTAGGACGTTTTGCACGCATGAAAGTAATCCAAATAGCGAAGGTCAGCAAAGATACATCTGCTATTTCGAAAACTCAAAATGTTATGTAGCTAATAATATACACCCCCTTATTCACATTGTATTTTTACCATTCGTTTTGTATAGATTAGACCCCGCTTTGTATGTTTTGGCAAAAGAATCAAAAGTTACCAACATTAATATGTGAGTTATCAGACAGTATATTCACATATTCACGAAGTATTTATCATCTTAAACATTATACTCACTTTAGTATGTTTTGAGCCAAGTTGTCCACAAGTAGGGTGCAGAGGACATCCGCCACCTACTATTCGTGGGCACATATGCACTAGACCTATGGAACCGTCTTGGGCTAATTCAGATTGTTGATCAAGCATTCAAGCTTTGCCTGTAGACAGATTGAGTTCGACAATCTTCGAACACATCCTCTCTCTTCTAGATGAACATCTGGTTATACACCCAAGGTTGAATTTGAAGCAAGTGATAGCAGCCGGAAGTTGATACTTGTGGTGGATCGAGAGATAAATTACTCACAATGGTTCGATCCCGCCAGGAGACGAAGGGGCCGCGACTTGGCCAGTCCGTCCATTCGCCAGCTGCCGACATGTGACCTCCCTCCCCCTATCTCAGCACTATGATTGATGTCTCCGACCAGGGTTTAACGTCCCACTCTCGGGGTTTTCTCCTATAAAGCAAAGCGCACGGGGGGGGGGGGTTGGCTTCTAATTGCCCTCCCCGTCTCGTTTTTCTTCCCGTCCCGTCGCATCGCATCCAAGATAGAGAGAGATACTGCCACTTGGACCGCACAAAACGGTAGGTGTCCCCCAAACGCTACTCGCTTGCGCATGTAAATCTTTGGTTTCTACTAAAGTATAGCAAAAAGAAGGAAATATTTTTTTGAGGGAATGCCATCATGGCTACTATATTGAGTTATTATCAAAAGAAAATTCAGCTAAAAGATGGGATACTCCATTCGTTCCATGAAAACGATGCATAAAATGAACACCAAGAATCATGCCAGCCTTGATGAAGCAGTACTGATTTGACTCAGCTGGCTGTAGACACGGTCGCAACAAGAGACGATCACATGGTATTCTCGTCAAATTACTAATATCGTGGTCCACCACAATAAAAAAATTGGCACCATTTCTCGTCAAGAGAAGTGACATTTATCCTGACCATTCCTCGATACGTTGCTTGTCTCGATTTTCATGGCATTTGACTCGTACGTTCTTCCATCACTGTGCAAGAATCTCATATGACTAACCTTGCTATACAATATCATCTTATGTTTTTTGACAAACAAGGGCATGGTTAGTTCCCGAGGCCTCTCATTTCAAGACAGTGTAAATGCATTGGATTGAGCATTTGACAACAAGATGACAACGGGAGAGATATCTTCATGTCCTTCAATGTTAGCTAGTCATGCAATTGAAGTAGATGAAGGAGAGGCAAAAGATATTATATATCCATGAGAGTAGAGGCTTATTCCACGAAGATATGTATGTAGTTTCGAACTAAATGTGGAGGGTGAAATTGTGATCGCGTATCTATGAAGTCTGTGTAACACGCAGAGTGTTGAAAACGAACTCAAATCGGATAATGTTGGGACAATAAATGACATGATTCCTTCCATTTTATAGAAGATATACATAATATTCAATAGTGATTGAAAAGATGATCCGGTGAGAACCCTCTTTCTTTTTATTGCTCTCTCGGTCTTTTTGCAGTCATTAGCGGAGCATGTCTACCAAACACCTCCAATGTATGTGTGCCCCCAATTCCTGTCCACGTTCTTTTTGCTGAAGGGGTTGTGTAGGACGTTTTGCATGAATGAAAGTGATCCGAAGCAAAGATTCATCTACTATTTCCAGAATTCAAAACGTTATGTAGCTAATAATATATGCCTTATTCACATTATTATTTTTACCGTTCGTTTTGTATAGATGAGGGTTTCAAACTAGACCCCACTTTCCTATGTTTTGACAAAATAATTAAGATCAAAAGTTACCAACATTAATATGTGATTCATCAAACAGTATATTCACAAAATATTTATCAACTTCAACAATATATCTCACTTCAATATGTTAGGAGCCAATAATTCATGAGTTACTAGGTTATCCACAAGTAGTCATCAGTTTTACAACTAGACAATATTTTTTAAAGCGGGTACCTATCTCGGCATTGTGGTAAAAACTATAACATGGATGGTGGGGTGTCTGTATCAATGTCATGGTGGTAACTAGTAACTTGAACCTAAATGATTAACTACTCCCTCTTACTCCAAAAAGAAGACGTAGTTTGACTGTTCAAATTCATGTTTTGACCATTCAAATTCATGATTTGACCGTACTTAGGTAATTGCCTAACTACACAATTCTTTGGTTTCTAGTAACGATAACGGGTTCTTCTTATCTTAAGAGGTTGTGTATATACCTAGCCTTGGTAACACTCCAAAATTTGCACTCACATATTGTGATTGTTTTCTAATGTAACAACGGTCAATAGCGGGGGTTTGTGATGACTTGTCAATATTCAAGTTCCGCAACGCTACATTGTGTGACTAGAGCGTGCATGTGTGCGTTCGTGTCTTGCGTTTGAGTGCGTCTATATTTATTCTAGTCATAGTCGCCGCCGTCCCCAAACTTCGCCGTCGCTAGATTCCACTGTCATAGTCGCCGTGCCCGCCGAGCACCTCCCTGCCGTCCAATCGTCAAGTTTCACCTGGTTCTGAAAATAGTTTTTTGATTGATTTTTACTAATTATCTAAAAATAATTATATTCGACAATTTTTTGGCTACCTAAAACCTTGTCTCTCCACACCTAAAACTGTTGTTAGGTAATTTTTTAAAAAATGCTGTTAGGTAGCCAAATTTTTGGTCTGTTATCGGAGGCGCTCTAATCTGAGCCGGGTAGCCCGTAGCCGGGTCAGCTGCATTGCATGCGCTGTTCACCACAAACGGCGACCCGGCTACGAGTAGCTGCAGGACGGTGAACAGCTACGGTGCATGCCCAATAGGACGGACGGTGACGCCGACCACGAGTAGCTGCAGGAACGAGAACGTGGCCTGCACGAGAACGTGACGGTGGCGCGGCACGACTCCCGACCCGAACTAGCCGTCCAAGTCTACTCCTATCCTACATGGCGCGGCGTGGATGGCCCATCTGCCAGCTGCCGACACGACCGACCTCCCCCGCTCCTCCTCCGGCTAAATTTCGTGTTTTGACACTTTTGTCAAACAAAATTGAGATCTGACTCAGTTTGAAAGATTTTCAAGATCTGACCCTTTTGCTACCGCCAGACCTTCAGGCGGTAGGGTTGCACAGTCTACCATCGCAGGTTCTGGCGGTAGGTGTGGCTGACGACCGTTAAGCCGTTAACGGCTGGTTACGGACCTACCGCCATAGTCCATGGCGATATTCAGCACAAACCTACCGCCGAGAGCCCTGACGGTAGGTTATCATAGTGGCATGAAGTTAACTGCTTTGATTTTTTTTTCAATTTTTTTGCCATAGACATAAGAAACAATAAGCACAATTTCATAGACATAAAAAGTTTGATCACATCCAAATAGTTTGATCACATCCAATTACTTTTGCCATTACGGACTAAGAAATAAGTACCAATTAACATAGTTTGATCACATAACATAATTTGATCACATCCAAATAGTCTCACGAAGCCAACATAAGAAGTTTAACAAGTTCAACGGTCATCGACCACATAAAAGGTTTCATCCATAGATAGCAATCAAACATGACGATCATCAGCAGCCACACACATATATAGTTTAGATGATACCGATGACGATCATCATCTTCAAGCCTTGACGGTTGGTGTTCCTGATAGTAATTAGGATGGCTTGTCCAACATGAACATTCTTGTCAACGAGGAAGCTCTTTCACCCAACCGAGCTTAAGTGTGTGCGGCCGTCCGTGTCCACGCCGTACGCACAAGTAGTGATGGGGCCCCCCTGCAGTAAGGCGTATTCCAGCATAGCCTTCTTCATCAGCCTCGATGCCACAACTCTCATATAGACTCTTTGGCAATTTCTGAATAAGAAAAACATATCAATTAATAAGTATGGATTATCTAAACTATTAACAGTTCCTTGGATTCTACACTAATAACATACCATGACATGTCGATCGATCATGGTACTTGTCAGACGGGTCACGAATGGCACCCCGACCAAGTCAGCACGTGGCAGAAAGTTGTCCCATATGTTGCACACCTCCTAATCGCTCAGCCTCACTCTTTGAGCACAGATGGCTTCCTCAAGTGGATCTTCATAATCATCATCCTCATCAAGTGGTGGTGGTGGCACCATTTTCCTTATATAAGCATTGCTTGGATAAAGTTAATTAAACATCAATATTTGTTCTAATGCAAGCATTCATCAGATATAGGTAGATTCCACCTAAATCAATGGAGATATATAGCAAAACAAATATCTACAATATTCACACAATAAATCATCACATATGGCTATAAGAAAGACTAAACCTAGGGTTCATTTAGGTTCTAGGGTTCATCATATAACCTAGAGAGGGTTCCTCATATGGCTATAAGAAAGACTAAACCTAGGGTTCATCTAGGTTCTAGGGTTCATCATATCAACTAGAGAGGGTTTCTCGTATGGTTATAAGAAAGACTAAACCTAGGGTTCATCAACTAGGTTCATCACATTGCAATCATCTAGGTTCTAGGGTTCATCATATCGACTAGAGAGGGTTCCTCATATGGCTATAAGAAAGCGGATTGATTTGACTCAAACTAATTGGGGGATTGGAGGAGCTTACCTTCCTCTTTCCGTAGCCATCTCGATCCGCAAAATCCGTGAATCAACGAAGAAGATCGGAGTGGGGAAGTGGAGGAGATGAGAAAATGGGCGAGAGGAAGAAGAAGGCGGCTGGGTGGGTGGGGATTAGGGGTTGGGGTGGGGTGGGCGGGCGGTTGGGTTTATAAATGCCCAAACCTTACCGCCATAGGGCGCGGCGGTAGGAGACCACACCCTACCGCCATCAGACCCGGCGGTAGGATGCCTCCCCCCACGCCCCTTCTGTGACCAAAAAACCGAGCAGCGCAGCGGTAGGGTTGCACACCCTACCGCCAAGGCCCTAGGCGGTAGGATCCTACCGCCAAGCGCCCTGGCGGTAGGGTGTGCAACCCTACCGCTGCACTACTCGATTTTTTGGTCATAGAAGGGGGGCGTGGGGGAGGCACCCTACAGCCAGGTATGATGGCGGTAGGATGTACAGACCTACCGCCTTTGTGTGTGGCGGTAGGGTGGCCCAGTGTGCATTTTTTGCACCTTCTAACTTCTGTTGTCTACAATTTTTGGCAGACAACATTTAAACAACATATGTATGACATATGAATCACACAATGTATGATATATGATGCACACATCACAAATCTATAAATAAGGTAGGTTCGATACATAACAAATCTATAAATAAGGTAGGCTCGATACATAGCAAATAAGTTATACATAGCAAATTAACGAAACAGTTTCACGAGCAAATTCATATGGTTCACCAAGCAAATATGCAAGTTTTTTTAGTTCAACGACACGGCAACAACTTCAGTCCTTCCTTCCCCTCTTCGACTTTCGGTCCTTGTTATCCTTGGATCGCTTCTCGGCCGCCGTCTTCTTGCGGGCCGTAGGACGTGCTTTCTGAAATGGGGATGGACTCTTCCAATCCTTCTTCGGCACATTCCTCTTCTCACGCTGGGTTGGCTGAGTTGCTGGAGGTCCATCGTCATCATCGTACTCCTCCTCCTCCTCATCGTCCTCTTCCTCTTCCTCACCATGTTCTTCTTCTGCGCCCTCTTCTTCATCTTCCTCTGCATCATCATCGTCGTCGCTCTCCTCCTCGTCATATTGAACCGCCCTAGACGACGAGGCTACATGGCTCGATGAAGCAAGGCTACGCATCGGTGCAGGAGGAAAAACATCCTCGGTGTTTGTAGCGCACCCAAGCAGGCCCACAAGCCGACGTGCTTTGTTGACGTATTTCTTCTGCAATGATAACGAAACAATATGAACTTCTCAAATGTCCAATGATAACAAAAATGAACTCCGTATTACCTTCACCGTTTCCCTCAACTTGTTCTCACTACCTCGAATCCCAGGGACAACACTAAGCGCATCAGAGGCATGAAAAATGCTTTTGTTCAGCTCCGAAGACTGCAAAGTAATAAAATGAGTCAATAGCACGAAAAGCCGATTTCATCCAATCGTCGGTTCAAAATAGGTAAAAACAACATACCACTCTGTTCATGAGGGGTCCGTACTCCCTAAACCCGCCTTGAAGCTGTCTGATGCTCTCGTTGTAGGCTTCATTCTCTGAGGCGTCATCGAACAGGTCTTCGGCATCTGCTGTCGTCCACTGGGGCCTCAGACGCAGACGATGCTTGATGCCATCATCGTACCACAGCATGTGATCCTCGTACTCGTCCCAGTCAATCACTCTCCTCTCCTGTCTTTGCGTCCTTTCCACTCGTTCCATTCCTTCACGTATCTCGCATGTTCGACTTCCCAATCCGTGATTGATTGATTCTTCTACCTGCTCATCCTGCAATGCATACGAAAGAATGTAAAACACCCTTCTTTTATGAATGTAAAGCTTCAAAACAAGAACTTAGAATCGATGAGGATGGCTTGTGGTACTCACAGGTGTAGGTCGTAGCCACCGGTATCGTGGTCGGCTGGTGGTGTGTGTTGCGCCTTACCAAATTGTGCGGCAATGCGCTGTGGCAAGTGGTACTCCATGACATAGACACAAATCATGGGCACAATGCACCGGAAGAGAAGCCGGTCCTGCTTGCACATGCTGTTCAGCTCGAACCCCCACTCTTGATCATCACTATACGACCGCCAAGTAACCTATAACCAAATAATGTTAGGCTCAAGTGAAAGTGTTATCGAAAAAATGGTAAGCTCAAGTGAAAATGTAGTTCTTATACCTGGAAAGACGTGAGAGCATCAAGCTCGTTGCTGAAGACCTTGTACAAGGCCTTCGATTCGCCCGTGTACGTCCCAAGCGTATGCGACGGTCGGGTTCCGATCATCTTCGTCATCTTGGCCATAGTCCGTCCATGGACGCGAGTGCAGCTTCTCCGAACGGCTCACCGGGATTCGCTCCCACATCCAAATGGAGAGGCCCCATACACATCCACACATACCGGACGTGACTTCCGCTCTCTGGGTCACGTCGCCAAGCTACAAACCATGTTCAGATGATAAGATGTCAAAATGTAAAGCAGCACACGTCTGATATTTGAAAGAAAGTGATATTGACTTACCGAACAGTATAGGTAGGCGAGTCCGGAGGCCCCCCAGCTGTACCCCGCATCCCAGTCCTTTAGGAAGTCAAGATACATCCATAGGGCAGAGTTCCCGGAGCAGTCCGGAAACACTACCTCCGTGAGAATGTACCACAGGTAGGCCCTGGCGTACTGCTCCACCACCCGGGGCTCGGCATCTTCCGGGCACTTGCTCCGGTGCTCGAGGAGCCATGACAGCGGTATGCCGGAAGTCCGGTTGCTCTTAGCGGGGGGGGGGGGGGAGGGCAGTCGCCGATGAGGCTAACATTCCTCTCGTGCCAGTTCGCCCTCTCCACTCTTCCTATGAGAGCACGACCCTCGAGCGGTAGTGCCGTAATCATCGCCCAATCCTCGAGGGTCACGGTCATCTCCGCACAAGGAAGATGAAAGATGTGCGTCTCTGGCCGCCACCGGTCGACCAAAGCCGTGAGAGCTGAGTGAACGAGCGTCGACGGCTTATGCTTGAACTGCAGGACGAAACCCAATAGTCGGGCTCTCCTGAAGAACGATGCATACCGATCGTCGTACTCCATCTTAACCTCGTCTTGTGAGCCCTCATCCGCAGTGGCGGCAGCATCTGTGAAAATCAATAAGCAAAGCATAATTAGCATGGACATAATAGTTAGCAACTTGTTTTCATCAATTCAAAAGATTTGGTTAAAAATGGTAATTACCACTCCATTCTCAATGAAACGGGCACGGTGACGCTTGTCGAACCTAGGGTCAAGCATTGTGTACTTCGGGCCGATGTCGTCCGCAAGAGGTGGCCTCCTAAAAGAATTGCATAAGCATATCAAAAGATTTTTCAACATGAACTAGGGTTCAACATTAACTACGAAACATATCGATGCATAACAAAAATTAATCACATCCAACAGAACCTATGAGTTCAATCTTTGAATAATCATATATCAAGATTATTATGAACATGAAATAAATACAACACATATATCAAGAACTAAATAATATACTTTTATGAAGATGCAATCACCATGGTTCAAATGCATCATAACACATATTTCTCCAACAACATCCAAAATGCATAATCTCATTTTTTGTTAAAAAACAAAAAAAATGAACTAGGTTCATCTTGAGGATTCATACACTACATATAACAAATATATCAAATATTCATCTCCAATATTCATCATACACTACATCCAATACTCGCATCATAGCATAGGAACATGCATCATCCATCATATAAAAAAACCATTCAAATCAATTATGAACTAGGGTTCATCTTAACACAACCATACCAACTATTCAATATAGTTCATATCTAACACAATATAACATCTAAAATCAACCTAAATCAATCCTAGGGTTAATTTTTTTTCAAATAGGAGTGATTTGAATCGAATAATGCGACGAATCGAAAGGTGTTTGATTAAAACTTATTGGAGGGATTGAAAGAGCTTACTTTTCTTTCTTCGGGGCCATCTCGATCTGCAAAATCCGTCAAGAAACGAAGAAGATCGGAGGGGGGGAGTGGAGGGGATGAGAGAGGGCGAGTTGGAGCAACTGCTCTGTTCTTCGCGGTGGGGGCGGGGGCGGCCAGCCCGCGGTTTATATATGCCCACACCCTACCACCAGAGACTCCGGCGGTAGGTTCAGACATCCTACCGCCGGGTGGAGCGGCTGTAGGGTGTGACGGAGGGGGCACGGAGGCCGTTATCGTTGCTGACGTGGACAAGTTTGCTACCATCGCAGGTCTCGACGGTAGGCTATATGGTCCAACCGCCGTGCCTCGTGGCGGTAGGGGAAAGGGTCAAATCTCAAAAAACTTCCAAACTGGGGTCAGATCTCGATTTTGTTTAACAAAAGGGTCAAAACACGAAATTTTGCCTCCTCCTCCCGTCCCTATATCATCATCACATCACATCCAAGATAGAGAGAGATACTACCACTTGGACCGAGCAACAGGCTAGGTGTCCCCCAAACGCTACTCGCTTGCTCTCGCTCGGGCATGCAATTCTTTGGTTCCTACTACCTCCATCCGAAAAAGCTTGTCTCTTAAATGGATGTATCTAGCATCAAGTTAGTGCTAAATACATCCATTTGAGGGACAAGCTTAGGACAAGCTTTTTCAGATAGAGGGAGTACTAAACTAATACTTATTTTGTTTTTATTTACTCCGCATATTGGAATGGACTGAAATCAAACTTTGTAAAATTTCAACAAATTTATAGAAAATAATATAAATATTTAACATAACAAATCTATATGATCTGGAAGTACATTCAACAATGATCTAATGCTATTGATTTGTTATTGTATATGTTAATATTTTTGTCTATAAACTTTGTCAAAGTTTGCAAAGCTTGACTTTGACCAAAGCTTATACGGAGTAAATAAAAACAGAGGGAATAGTATTTTTTTGATTACTTATCACAACAAGAGTCAATGATCACATGGTACTCCCAAAGGGATTACCAATACCGTGGTCCATCACATTTGAAATTGGCACCGTTTCCCCTCAAGAAAAGCCGCAGGTATCTTGACTGTGCTTCCATGTGTTGCTCGTCTCAATTTTGATGTCAACCGACTCATTCATTCTTTCATTTCGGTGCAACACCCTCGGCCGGCTGAGCTTGCTACGAAGCATCATCTTATGTTGTTTGACACACAAAGGCATGGTTAGTTCCCGAGGCCTATCATTTTAAGATGGTGTGATGTGTTGAACACTGGGCGGCTAAGATGGCAAAGGAAGAGGTATCATATCCTTCAGAACTAACTAGTCGTGTAGTTGAAGCAAATGGAGGAGAGGCGGATGATATTATATCCATGAGAGTAGAGGCTTATTCCGCAAAGATATGTATGTAGTGTCGAATTGAATGTGGTGGGTGAAATTGTGATCAAGGGCGTGTTTGGTTGCAGTTTGCAACAGTAGTTGCATTGCATGTCCATCTGCAGCCAGCCTGGTTCTTGAAATGCAGCCTCATATGCACCAGATGCAACATGTTTGGTTGCCTGCATTGCATGGAGGGGCACTGACCCCCCTGTTGTTTGGTTGCCTTTTTGTGCTTAGGGTGTGAGCAGATGCAAACTTCAGCTGTTTGGTTGCAAACAGTGTTTGTGTTCTGCTCACCCCATTCAAATGTGGTGGCCTTACCACCACATGATCAGCACAACAACAAGATCAAACAGAGCAAGCAACCAAATGAAATCAAACACAGCAAGCAAGGAAATGACAACAACCTACTTAACTACAGAGTATAAGTCTAGATTAACAGCAGGGGCATCCTCCTTCCCTGCTCCATGCCAGGGTGCTGCTCCTGGCCAAAATATGAACAAGTTCCCAGCACAAGTCTCGCCACACACCATAAAAGTTTAACACTAACATCTTACTTAACTTAACTACATAGCATGCTCGATGTCACCAACGCAGTTGTGCCTGCTGCAACGAAACCTGCACATGACCGAGGAGTCGTGGTTGTAGATCTGATCCTTCAGTCCAAGTCCTGAGATGCGCACAACGACGAGGTCGCCGGGGACCATCCGGTGGCGGTGGCAGAAGTAGTTCCAGCCCCGGCCAAGCACCATGTTCCCCTCGAAGTTCTGGACCTGCACCCAGAACACGCACCGTTTGTTCGCCGACAGCCTGACCACGCGCGGGAGCCGCTTGATGACCAGCCAGGTATTCATCACCTCCACGAACTTGCGAGGGACGATGAGCATGGCGAGGTCCTAATAGTCCTTGATCTGCTGGTAGAAGCGCAGCGGCTCCCGGGCCCCCTCCTCGTGGCCCTGCCTCGGACATCGTCCCCTTGAACGAGGCAGGCTCATGAAGGCGATCCTGCCAGGTAGGTCCACCGTCCTAAGCCACCTGTTCATGGGGATGAAATCCTCAGCGCCCTCAGCTCCGGCCACCACCTGAGATCCTCCACCCGCCACATCCCAATCAGTCTTCAATATCTTGTCACGTAAGATGACAAGTATTAGTGCACAAACTCTTTGCAAAATGGCACTGATCAGAGACATTTTCCCAAGAGCAAAGGCCACTGATCAGTGCACAAACTCTTTAAGCAAATGCCACTGATCAATGGAACTTGCTGTTGGGCAAATGCCACTTATCAATGGCACTTGCTGTTGGGCAAATGCCACTGATCAGTGGACTTGCTCAACAACAAGTGCCACTGATCAGTGGTAGTTGCCCATGAGCAAATGCCACTGATCAGTGGCACTTGTTGTTGGGCAAGTCCACTGATCAGTGGCATCTGCTTTTCTGCAGCTGCCACTCATCAGTGCACTATCCTAAGCATGGAAACATCTAAAAATAGCAATAGCAAGTGCCAATAGCACCCATGTGCACCCATGCACATTTGGCAGCATCCTAAAATGGTCCTACTACATGCACGTTTAACAATCAACACAAACCCTAGCTTGAACATGTATGTAGCAACATGAACAACAACATGAACATGATCCTAGCTTGAACATGAACAAGCCATTTGCATGAACACACATCCTAGCAAGACCCTACCATGAACACAGATCCTAGCAAGGCACACTACCATTGGGGATTCTAGCATGAACACAACTACTAGCATGAACACAGATCCTAGGACACATTAGCAGTAGCAGAAGAAAATTATCCTAGGACACACACTGTACGGAACAAGAACAGATCGGTCCGATTGGATTCGATTGGGATCGCATCCAATCGGATCTACTTGAATCCTATCTAATCCTATCGAATCCACTAACTACTAGCACATGCCTAAGAAATAAACACCTAATCTACATCTACGAGCAAGCATTGAGGGGGTTTGGCTCACCGGAGCACGCGCAGTCGCAGCAAACCGAGGCCGGGGTGAAAACCCCGGCGGGAAGGAGAGAGGTGGTGGAGCAGAGGAGGAGCCGACCCTAGCGACGGCCTGCGGCATTGGCCCCGTGCTCATCGCCACGCCGGAGGTCGAGGAGGATGGCCCGCCGACAGCAGAAAACCCTTGGATGGGGGTCGAGAAAACCCCCTGCCCAATGGGGTCCCAAGAAGCGGCAACTCCATGGACGGCGCCGGCGCCGACCCCAGGACCACGGGGTCCGGAATCGGCGGCGGAGCAGGAACGGCCAGCCGCCAGCACCGCATTGGCCGGCGCTCGTGGTGGCCGACAGCAGATGGGGGACGACGCTCGCAGCACCGACGCCAGATCCCGGCCCGAGTTCTGGAGCCTGGCCAGCCAGCGCTCCTGGATGCTGGCGATGCGCTGGTCGACGGGGGTTAGAGGATGACGCGGCGGTGGGCGAGGCGGAGCCATCGAAGGAGAGAAGAGGGAGGGGCGGTGAGGGAGAGAGGGAGAGGTGGGAACAATGCGACTGGGGCGGTAACAAGAGAGTGGGGGCGAGTTATGAGACGTCCCCTCCGTCTCCTACGATGCCCGAGGCGTGCAACTGCCTTGCACGCGTGGCCGCACCGAGCCAGTCTCGCGAGAAACTGCCGATTCGGCAGTTTCCGTCGGGCCAGGCTGCGGCCTGCTTTAAGGTCCGTGCGGTCCACAAACCGCATGCAACCCAGGCAACCAAACAGGCCGCGCACATCCCGCGCGGGCCTGGTTGGGCTGCATGCGGGCAACCAAACACGCCCCAAGTATCTAGGAAGTCTGTGTAACACGCAGAGTGTTGAAAAACAAACTCAGACCATGAAAGTTGGCTAATGTTGGGACAATAAATGACATATCATTTTATTCTCTCCATTTTACAGAAGATATACATCACTGGCGGAGCTATTTGTATTGCTGCAGGGGCCATGGCCCCCCAGCCTATGGATTTTTTGTGAAGGAACTTGTTTGGGGTTGTACAAATTGAGAGAAATATAGTTTTTGGCCCCTCCAGAAAAGTATAATTCACCATTGGACCCCTCAACCATTCCCCGCTAGCTCCGCCACTGATATACATAATCATCAAAAGTGATTGAAAAGATGATCTGGCGAGAACTCTTTTTTTATCACTCTCCTGATCTTTTGCATAACATGTCCAATGTTCTCAACAAGAGACAATGGTCACATGGTACTCCCATCAAATTACTAATACCATGGTATGTTACATTTAACACCATTTCTCCTCTAGAGAAGTGGCAAGAATCCCGAATGTTCCTCGACATGTTGCCTGTCTTAGTTTTCATGTCAATTGACTCATACATTCTTCCACCACTGTGCAACACTCTCGTCCGACTGAGCATCGTGCAAAGTACCATCTTATGTTGTTTGACACACAAGGGCGTGGTTTGTTCCCGAGGCCTCTCATTTCAAGACATGTAAATGCATTGGATTGAGCATTGGACAACAAGATGATAACGGAAGAGAGACATCATATCCTTCAAAGCTAGCTAGTCGTGCAGTTGAAGCAGATGAAGGAGAGGCAGATGATATTATATATCCATGATAGTAGAGGCTTATTTCGTGAAGATATGTATGTAGTGTCGAATTGAATGTGGTGGGTGAAATTGTGATCCCACATCTATCAAGTTTGCACAATACGAAGAGTGTTGAAAAGTGAACTCAAAGCCAGAAATATGGCTAATTTTGGGACAATAAATGGCATATCATTTGATTCATTCCATTTTATAGAAGATATATTTAATTATCAAAAGTGATTGAAAAGATGATCCGGCGAGAACTCCTTTTTATTACTCTCTCGGTATTTTGCATTCATTAGCTGACCATTTCTGCAGAACATGTGTAGTGTTCACAACAAGAGCCAATGATCACATGGTACTCACATCAAATTACTAATACTGCGGCCCGTCACATTTAAAATTGGTGCCATTCCTCCTCAAGAAAAGTGGCACATATCCCGTATGTTCTTCAGTACGTTGCTCATCTCAACATTCATGCTAATTGACTCGGGCATCGATCCATTGTAGTGCAATGCTCCATCCTAGTTGAGCTATTTGCAAAGAAACATCTTATGTTTTTTGACACATAAGGGTATGGTTAGTTCCCGAGGCCTCTCATTTCAAGATAGTGTAAATGCATTTGATTGAGCATTGGACAACAAGACGACGACGGAAGAGGGATATGATGTCCTTCGAAGCTAGCTAGTGGTGTAGTTGAAGCGGATGAAGGAGAGGAAGATCATATAATATATCCATGAGAGTAGAGGCTTATTCTGTGAAGATATGGATGTAGTGTAGAATTAAATATGGTGGGTGAAATTGTGATCCCATATCTATAAAGTGTGCACAACACGCGAGGATGTAGAGAAATGAACTCAAATAAGGAAATATAGCTAATGTTGGGACAACAAATGACATATCGTTTGATTCCTTCCATTTTATTGATATGTACACAATCATCGGAATTGATTGAAAAGATGATTTGGAGAGAACCCCCTATCTTTTTATTACCCTCTTAGTCTTTTGTAGTCGTTAGCTGAGCATGTCTGCCGAACATCTCCAATGTTTGTCCGCTCCCATTTCCCTTTCCACATTCTTTTCACCCCATCAAAGGGATTGCGTATGACGTTTTGCATGCATGAAAGTAATCCAAAATAGCCAAGGTTAGCAAAGATACATCTAGTATTTCAAAAATTTAAAATGTTATGTAGCTAATAACATATGCCTGATTCACATTGTATTTTTATCATTCATTTTGTATAGATGAGGGTTTCAAAATTAGACCCCACTTGGTATATCTTTCAACAAAAGAATCAAGATCAAATTTTACCAACATTAATATTTGACTTATCAGACAATATATTGACACATTCACAAAGTATTTATCATATTAAACACTATATATCACTTCAATATGTGGGCAACTACCACTGATCAGTGGCACTTGTTGTTGAGCAAGTCCACTGATCAGTGACATCTGCTTTTCTGCAGCTGCCACTCATCAGTGCACTATCCTAAGCATGGAAACATCTAAAAATAGCAATAGCAAGTGCCAATAGCACCCATGTGCACCCATGCACATTTGGCAGCATCCTAAAATGGTCCTACTACATGCACGTTTAACAATCAACACAAACCCTAGCTTGAACATGTATGTAGCAACATGAACAACAACATGAACATGATCCTAGCTTGAACATGAAAAAGCCATTTGCATGAACACACATCCTAGCAAGACCCTACCATGAACACAGATCCTAGCAAGGCACACTACCATTGGGGATTCTAGCATGAACACAACTACTAGCATGAACACAGATCCTAGGACACATTAGCAGTAGCAGAAGAAAATTATCCTAGGACACACACGGTACGGAACGAGAACAGATCGGTCCGATTGGATTCGATTGGGATCGCATCCAATCGGATCTACTCGAATCCTATCTAATCCTATCAAATCCACTAACTACTAGCACATGCCTAAGAAATAAACACCTAATCTACATCTACGAGCAAGCATTGAGGGGGTTTGGCTCACCGGAGCACGCGCAGTCGCAGCGAACCGAGGCCGGGGTGAAAACCCCGGCGGGAAGGAGAGAGGTGGTGGAGCAGAGGAGGAGCCGACCCTAGCGACGGCCTGCGGCATTGGCCCCGTGCTCATCGCCACGCCGGAGGTCGAGGAGGATGGCCCGCCGACAGCAGAAAACCCTTGGATGGGGGTCGAGAAAACCCCCTGCCCAATGGGGTCCCAAGAAGCGGCAACTCCATGGACGGCGCCGGCGCCGACCCCAGGACCACGGGGTCCGGAATCGGCGGCGGAGCAGGAACGGCCAGCCGCCAGCACCGCATTGGCCGGCGCTCGTGGTGGCCGACAGCAGATGGGGGACGACGCTCGCAGCACCGACGCCAGATCCCGGCCCGAGTTCTGGAGCCTGGCCAGCCAGCGCTCCTGGATGCTGGCGATGCGCTGGTCGACGGGGGTTAGAGGACGACGCGGCGGTGGGCGAGGCAGAGCCATCGAAGGAGAGAAGAGGGAGGGGCGGTGAGGGAGAGAGGGAGAGGTGGGAACAATGCGACTGGGGCGGTAACAAGAGAGTGGGGGCGAGTTATGAAACGTCCCCTCCGTCTCCTACGATGCCCGAGGCGTGCAACTGCCTTGCATGCGTGGCCGCACCGAGCCAGTCTCGCGAGAAACTGCCGATTCGGCAGTTTCCGTCGGGCCAGGCTGCGGCCTGCTTTAAGGTCCGTGCGGTCCACAAACCGCATGCAACCCAGGCAACCAAACAGGCCACGCACATCCCGCGCGGGCCTGGTTGGGCTGCATGCGGGCAACCAAACACGCCCCAAGTATCTAGGAAGTCTGTGTAACACGCAGAGTGTTGAAAAACAAACTCGGATCATGAAAGATGGCTAATGTTGGGACAATAAATGACATATCATTTTATTCTCTCCATTTTACAAAAGATATACATCACTGGCGGAGCTATTTGTATTGCTGCAGGGGCCATGGCCCCCCAGCCTATGGATTTTTTGTGAAGGAACTTGTTTGGGGTTGTACAAATTGAGAGAAATATAGTTTTTGGCCCCTATATAAAAGTATAATTCACCATTGGACCCCTCAACCATTCCCCGCTAGCTCCGCCACTGATATACATAATCATCAAAAGTGATTGAAAAGACGATCTGGCGAGAACTCTTTTTTATCACTCTCCTGATCTTTTGCATTCATTAGCTGATCATTTGTACATACCATGTCCAATGTTCTCAACAAGAGACAATGGTCACATGGTACTCCCATCAAATTACTAATACCATGGTATGTTGCATTTAACACCATTTCTCCTCTAGAGAAGTGGCAAGAATCCCGAATGTTCCTCGACATGTTGCCTGTCTTAGTTTTCATGTCAATTGACTCATACATTCTTCCACCACTATGCAACACTCTCGTCCGACTGAGCATCGTGCAAAGTACCATCTTATGTTGTTTGACACACAAGGGCGTGGTTTGTTCCCGAGGCCTCTCATTTCAAGACATGTAAATGCATTGGATTGAGCATTGGACAACAAGATGATAACAGAAGAGAGACATCATATCCTTCAAAGCTAGCTAGTCGTGCATTTGAAGCAGATGAAGGAGAGGCAGATGATATTATATATCCATGATAGTAGAGGCTTATTTCGTGAAGATATGTATGTAGTGTCGAATTGAATGTGGTGGGTGAAATTGTGATCCCACATCTATCAAGTTTGCACAATACGAAGAGTGTTGAAAAGTGAACTCAAAGCCAGAAATATGGCTAATTTTGGGACAATAAATGGCATATCATTTGATTCATTCCATTTTATAGAAGATATATTTAATTATCAAAAGTGATTGAAAAGATGATCCGGCGAGAACTCCTTTTTATTACTCTCTTGGTATTTTGCACTCATTAGCCGACCATTTCTGCAGAACATGTGTAGTGTTCACAACAAGAGCCAATGATCACATGGTACTCACATCAAATTACTAATACTGCGGCCCGTCACATTTAAAATTGGTGCCATTCCTCCTCAAGAAAAGTGGCACATATCCCGTATGTTCTTCAGTACGTTGCTCATCTCAACATTCATGCTAATTGACTCGGGCATCGATCCATTGTAGTGCAATGCTCCAGCCTAGTTGAGCTATTTGCAAAGCAACATCTTATGTTTTTTTGACACATAAGGGCATGGTTAGTTCCCGAGGCCTCTCATTTCAAGATAGTGTAAATGCATTTGATTGAGCATTGGACAACAAGACGACGACGGAAGAGAGATATGATGTCGTTCGAAGCTATCTTGTGGTGTAGTTGAAGCAGATGAAGGAGAGGAAGATCATATGATATATCCATGAGAGTAGAGGCTTATTCTGTGAAGATATGGATGTAGTGTAGAATTAAATATGGTGGGTGAAATTGTGATCCCATATCTATGAAGTGTGCACAACACGCGAGGATGTAGAGAAATGAACTCAAATAAGGAAATATAGCTAATGTTGGGACAACAAATGACATATCGTTTGATTCCTTCCATTTTATTGATATGTACACAATCATCGGAATTGATTGAAAAGATGATTTGGAGAGAACCCCCTATCTTTTTATTACCCTCTTAGTCTTTTGTAGTCGTTAGCTGAGCATGTCTGCCGAACATCTCCAATGTATGTCCGCTCCCATTTCCCTTTCCACATTCTTTTCACCCCATCAAAGGGGTTGCGTATGACGTTTTGCATGCATGAAAGTAATCCAAAGTAGCCAAGGTTAGCAAAGATACATCTACTATTTCAAAAATTTAAAATGTTATGTAGCTAATAACATATGCCTGATTCACATTGTATTTTTATCATTCATTTTGTATAGATGAGGGTTTCAAAATTAGACCCCACTTGGTATATCTTTCAACAAAAGAATCAAGATCAAATTTTACCAACATTAATATTTGACTTATCAGACAATATATTCACATATTCACAAAGTATTTATCATATTAAACACTATATATCACTTCAATATGTTACGAGCCAACAATTCGCGAGTTACCAAGTTATCGACAAGTAGTCATCAACTTTACAACCAGACCGTACTTGAACAATTAGATACCTATGTCGATTTTATGGTGAAAGCTATAACATGGACAGTCATGTGTTTGTATCAGTGCCATTGTTGTAGCCAGTAACTTGTACCTAAATAATTAGGCAACTAAGTGTATGCTATTATGGTATTCATAACTTGGGTTACTTATTAACTAACCCTAACTCAAAAAACAACGCGTAGTTGGACCGTAAAAATTCATGCTTTGGTAGTCAATCTCTTGTACATTGGTTACAAAATCACAATCTTGCGAAAGTGCTTTTGATTATGAATTTAATGTAAATAATATATTGAAGATTTGAGATGATGACCTACCTGGGGTGTGGGAGGGGGGAGTGAACATGTCTACAAATTTTAGCATCCTCTTTTCAAATTTAATGGCAAGTGCGGATTATATAGTTGTCCTGCATGGAACTAGATGGAATATGATGATATCAGGTAACTAACAAGGTAAAAAAGCAAGTGATAAAAATCTTAGATATAGAAATAACCATGGAATGTGATACGAATTTATATCTTGACATCCACTTCCTTGGGAGGGAGCTATCACCATTGAAGAGGCGTGGGAAAAGGTTTCCCAATACTGAGCTTCTTCTCCTTGAGCCTCACAAACAAATCAGAAGCTCAATCACTAGTGGTTAGCGTTGAGGTGACTACCAAAACTCACAACAACTTCTCAAAGCTATTACACACCTTCGAAGCTTCTAGAATGGACCTCTACCGCCTAGGATTCCCAAAACTCCAAGAGTATCAAGTTTGGTAGCATAAGTAGGGGAATTGTGATTTGGCTTTGTCAAGTAGCAGATCTCAGGTTCCTATATCTTTTCCAAAGATTGAGCAAATTCGTCTGGAGGGATAGAATCCAACCGCCATTCTCTTAGACTAGTGACCTTGGAGTTTTGGTATAAGCCTGGAGTTCCGGGATGTCCAAGCGAAATACTTTAGCCTAGACTAGCAAAAAGGACCGTGCGTTGCAACGGGAGAAAAAAAATATCACACGCTCTTAATTTACAAAAAATGCTCTATAATCTGAGAATTTGTGGCTATTTGTTAAATACGATCGGCTAAAACAAAATGATATCCCAAAGGGATAACTAAAAAACTTAATAAAACTGATATGACTGCTATAGAGGGTCCAATGCTAAATAAAGAAATATCTCCTCGGGATGGCAGAATATCTTCTTTAAAAAGTAGCTTAGTCCCATCTGCTATAGCTTGAAGCAGGATGAAGAGTTAAAAAGGTTGTTAAAAAGATACATGATTTTTCAATCATAAAAAGAGATTTTCTTTGTCTGGAAAACGATTTTTTTATGGTCTCATGTTGACGCAGGTGCTTGTGCCCTATTTCATCACTATTTCTTGCCATACATGTCATAGGTATTGGTCCCTATTTCATCAGTATTTATTTCTTATCAAACTTGTCTTTTATTTTATTTTTTGTCATGCATGCCTCCTTTTTTACTTTTTTCATGCATGTCCTCTCTTTTTTCTTCTTATATATAGGAGAATAGCGCAACATCTCATCTTTAAAGGATCTCCTCTGCATTTTCTCCTTTATTTATTTTATAGCGGACATCCCATCTTTATTTGGTTCTTTTATTTCTTGTCATGCATGTCCGTATTTATTGGTGTCTCTACATAATTTATCTTCAATTTCATGTCTAATCCTGATTTTGATGATGTGTTCATCCCCAATCTGAATCAGTACCGGTATGAAAAAAGACGGATAATGCATTGTTGATTAACATTGCAGCCTAGATAGTATTTTTAAATTCTTAACAGGTAAAATAACATCATATTTAGATTCTACATATTTTTCTAATCAAATTTCATATATAATATGTTAAATTTAGAGTTACGGTTTAAAAGATATGAGTATTTTAAAAAACATTTTGATATGTACTGCGGGTTTAATGTCAGAAACATCAGGGGGTTTTCTACGAAATAGAATGACGGACTAAGAATATCTATTTCTTTTATTAGTAGGTATATATATATATATAGAATTCCAAGGTCGATCCTCCGATATTTAGTGGACATGTGCAAGTGTGCCATTGAGCCCGGAATTCCTGCCTTAAGCTCTCGGGTGTCCAGAGAATATGCATGAGGAACCTTAAAGGGGACTTTGACGTGGAGGCTAGGTGTTTAGCTTTTTATGGAGGAAATACTATTTGTGTATGTCATGAGCCATAAATTTGAACACCACCTCAACCCCCATATAGTGTGGCTTTTCCTAGCTATAACGCAGTAGACAAAATAAAATTTTGACTTTTAAATATGGCGACACATTTCCCTGTATTGATTAACTAGATAACTATCTCATTTCAACATGAGCCAACTATCACATGCTACTCCCAGCACATTACTAATAACGTGGAATATCACATTTAAATTTGGCACCATTTTCCTCAAGAGAAGTGACATGTAACTTGACTGTTCTTCTGTATGTCCCTCTTCTTAATTTTCATGTTGATCTTCTGGTATTTAGTGGACATGCAAGTGTGCCATTGAGCCCGGAATACTGGCCTTAAACTCTCTGGTGTCCAGAGAATATGCATGAGGTACTTTAAAGGGGACTTCGACGTGGAGTCTAGGTGTTTAGGTGTTTATGGAGGAAATACTATTTGTGTATGTCATGATCCATAAATTTGAACACCACCTCAACCCTCCATATAGTGTGGCTTTTCCTATAACGCAATAGATAAAATAAAATTTTGACTTTTAAATATGGTGACACATTTCCCTGTTTTGATTAACTGGATAACTATCTAATTTCAACAGGAGCCAACTATGACATGCTACTCCCATCACATTACTAATAACATGGTCCATCACATTTAAATTTGGCACCATTTTCCTCAAGAGAAGTGACATGTAACTTGAATATTCACTACTAGGGAAAACCCTAGCAGTAGCGCGGGTTTTGAGGCTATCAGCAGCGCGGGCTGCCGCGCTACTACTACGACGCTACAGCTAACTGTTAGTAGTAGCGCGGTCTGCACCCGCGCTACTACTATTGACTATATCAGCAGTGCTTTTCCGGAACACGCTACTATTAGTTAGCTGTAGCGGTTTCCAAGCCCCACGCTACTGCTATATCTTTCATCATCCCCCCCCCCCACTTCCTACACCGTTTCCCGTTTTAGTTTCAATAAACTGCAATTTCCAGATACTAGGTACTACTAGATATCAATTTCATAAAGCATAATAGGTACTAGGCAGTACTAGATAACAATTTCATATATAGTCAACATGCATCCTCAAGCAGTACTAGGTGATATCGACGACGATCATCATATGTAGTTCTAGATGATATCGACGACGATCATCATATGTAGTTCTACATGATATCGACGACGATCATCATATGTAGTTCTAGATGATATAGCCACACACATAAGTAGTTCTAGATGATATCGACGACGATCATCATCCTCAAGCCTGGGCGGTGGGTGTTCCTGATAGTAATAAGGATGTCCTGTCCAACACGAAGATTCTTCTATATGTCCCTCTTCTTATTATTCATGTTGATTGACTTGGACATGCCTCCATGGCAAAGCAACACTCTACTTCAATTGAGCATGATGAAAATCAACATATTATGTTGTTTGACACATAAGGGTATGGTTAGTTCCCGATGCCTCGCATTTCAAGACAATCTAATGCTTTGGACTGAGCATTGGACAATGAGATGATAGAGGAAGAGAGATATCATATCCTTTCATGCTAGCTAGTCATGTAGTTGAAGCAGATGAAGGAGAGGTTGATGCTATTTATATCCATGAGATTATAGGCTTATTCCGTGAAGATATGTATGTAGTCTGGAATTGAATGCGATGGGTGAAATTGTAATCCCATATCTATGAAGTCTACACAACACACAGAGTGTTGAAAAATGAACTCAAATTAGGAAATATAGCTAATATTGGGACAATAAATGACATATCATTTGATTCCTTCCATTTAATAGAAGATATACATAATCATAGGAAGTGATTGAAAAGATGATCTGGTGAGAAGTCTCTTTTTTAAACTCTCTCGGTCTTTTACAGTCGTTAGCCGAGCATGTCTACCAAACATCTCCAATGTATGCCCACTCCCAATTCCTTCCCATAGTATTTTCACCCCACCGAAGGGGTTATATATGACATTTTGCATGCATGAAAGTGATCCAAAATAGCCAAGGTCAACAAAGATTCATCTACTGTTTCAAAAACTTAAACATTATGTAGCTAATAATATATGCTTGATTCACATTGTAATTTTACCTGTCATTTTGTATAGATGATGGTTTCCAAATTAGATCCCACTTTGGTAGTTTTAGCAAAAAAAATTGAGATCAAATGTTACCACCATTAATCACTAGTAGAAAAAGGGTCTAATGTGAGACACATTAGTGTGGGTTTGAAGTTGGCCCGGCACTAAAGGCACCATATGCATTAGTACCGGTTCATGTTGAGCCTTCAGTACCAGTTCGTGCCAGGAACCGGTACTAAAGGGGTAGTGGCAGGCTGGCGTCAGGCCGTGTCCCCACGAGCCCCTTTGGTACCGGTTTGTGACACAAACCAGTACTAAAGGTCAAACCTATATTACCGGTTCGTGCCACGAACCCACACTAAAGGGGCAATTTTCAAACTACCCCCCCGGTGTATCGCCATTTCAGTTTTGAAAAAATCAAAAGAAAATGATAAAAACTTCAAAAAATAAAATCCTTCGAGAGGTAGTTATATTACTACATCTACTAGTTAGGAAAATTTATATGGCACCGGAACAATAGACCTCCTCGATAACGTAAGGGCCTTCCCATTTAGAGAGAAGTTTTCCTGCAAAAAATCTTAAACGAGAGTTGTATAGAAATACATAATCACCTACAATAAACTCACGCTTTTGTATCCTTTTGTCATGCCATCTTTTAACTTTTTCTTTAAACAACTTGGCATTTTCATATGCTTGGGTTCTCCATTCATCGAGTGAGCTAATATCAAATAACCTCTTCTCACCGGCAAGTTTGAAATCATAGTTGAGCTCTTTAATAGCCCAATATGCCTTATGTTCTAGTTCGAGAGGTAAGTGACATGCTTTTCCATAAACCATTTTATACGGAGACATACCCATAGGATTTTTATATGCAGTTCTATATGCCCATAATGCATCATCAAGTTTCTTGGACCAATTCTTTCTAGATCTATTGGCAGTCTTTTGTAAAATTAATTTGAGCTCTCTATTGCTCAATTCTACTTGACCACTAGACTGTGGGTGATAAGGAGATGCAATTCTATGATTAACGTCATACTTAGGAAGCATTTTACGGAAAACACCATGAATAAAGTGTGAACCACCATTAGTCATTAAATATCTAGGGACTCCAAACCTCGGAAAAATAACTTCCTTAAGCATCTTAATAGAAGTGTTATGATCAACACTACTAGTTGGAATAACTTATACCCACTTAGTAACGTAATCAACAGCAACTAAAATATGTGTGTATCCATTAGAGGCAGGAAAAGGTCCCATATAATCAAAGCCCCAAACATCAAATGGTTCAATAACAAGTGAATGATTCATAGGCATTCCTTGACGTCTACTAATGTTACCAATTCTTTGGCATTCATCGCAAGACAAGACAAACGTACGGGCATCCTTGAAGAGAGTAGGCAAATAAAAACCGGATTGCAATACCTTATGTGCAATTCTATCTCCAGCGTGGTGTCCTCCATAAGCTTCGGAGTGGCACTTGCGTAGGATCTGTTCCTGTTCATGCTCAGGTACACAACGTCTAATAACACCATCTACTCCTTTATAAATATGTGGGTCATCCCAAAAGTAATGTCTCAAATCATAGAAAAACTTTTTCTTTTGTTGGTATGTGAAGCTAGGTGGTATGAATTTAGCAACAATGCAATTAGCATAATCAACATACCAAGGAGTACTACGAGAAGTACTTATGACATTTAATTGTTCATCAGGAAAGCTATCATCAATAGGTAGTGGGTCATCAAGAACATTCTCTAACCTAGATAAGTTGTTTGCAACGGGGTTCTCAGCTCCTTTTCTATCAACAATATGCAATTAAAATTCTTGTAGCAAGAAAACCCATCTAATAAGTCTAGGTTTAGCATCTTTCTTTTCCATAAGATATTTAATAGCACCATGATCAGTGTGAATAGTTACTTTAGAATCAACAATATAGGGTCTGAACTTATCACAAGCAAATACAACTGCTAAAAGTTCTTTTTCAGTAGTAGCATAATTTCTTTGAGCATTGTCTAAAGTCTGACTAGCATAATGGATAACATTTAATTTCTTATCAACTCTTTGCCCTACAACAGCACCCACAACATAATCACTAGCATCACACATAATTTCAAAGAGTAAATTCCAATCAGGTGGCTGAACAATAGGTGCAGAGACTAATGCTTTCTTAAGTATTTCAAATGCTTCTACACAATCATCATCAAAGACAAATGGTACATCTTTTTGCAATAAATTAGTCAGAGGCCGAGAAATTTCTGAGAAGTCCTTAATGAAACTCCTATAAAATCCGGCGTGACCAAGGAAACTTATTATACCTTTGATGTCCTTGGGACATGGTATCTTTTCAATAGCATCAACCTTGGCTTTATCAACTTCAATACCTCTTTCAGAAACTTTATGCCCCAAGACAATACCCTCATTAACCTTAAAGTGGCACTTTTCCCAATTCAAGACAAGATTAGTTTCGTCACATCTCTGCAAAACTCGATCAAGATTGCTCAAGCAATCATCAAAAGAGGAACCATAGACGGAAAAGTCGTCCATGAAAACCTCACAAATCTTTTCACAAAAGTCAGAGAATATAGCCATCATATCTCTTTGAAAGGTAGCAGGTGCATTACATAGACCAAAAGGCATACGTCTTTAAGCAAAAGTACCAAACGGGCATGTAAAAGTAGTCTTTGATTGATCACTAGCCGACACAGGTATTTGAGAGAAACCAGAATAACCATCTAGAAAGCAGTAGTGTGTATGTTTGCATAATCTTTCTAGCATTTGATCAATAAAAGGTAAGGGGTAATGATCTTTCTTAGTAGCCTTATTTAATTTGCGGAAATCAGTTACCATCCTATAACCTGTGATAATTCTTTGTGGAATCAATTCATCTTTATCATAAGGGACAACAGTAATACCTCCCTTCTTAGGGACACAATGGACATGACTTACCCACTGACTATCAGCAACGGGATAAATTATACCTGCCTCCAGAAGCTTGAGTATTTCTTTTCTTACCACTTCTTTCATTTTAGGATTCAAACGTCGTTGAGGGTCACGAACTGGTTTGGCATCTGCTTCCAAATTTATTTTATGTTGACATAGAGTGGGACTAATGCCCTTAAGATCATCAAGAGTATATCCAATAGCGGCACGGTGCTTCTTCAGAGTTTCCAATAATCTTTCTTCTTCATGCTCTAAAAGGCTAGCACTAATAATAACAGGATATATCTTATTTTCATCAAGATAAGCATATTTAAGATTATCAGGCAACGGTTTAAGCTCAAACACGGAATCACCCTTAGGTGGAGGAGGATCCCCTAGGATTTCAACAGGCAAATTGTGTTGCAGAATAGGTTCCTGTTTAAAGAATACTTCATCTATTTCTCTTCTTTCATTCGTGAACATATCATTTTCATGGTCTAGCAAATAGTGTTCTAAAGGATCACTAGGAGGTACGACAATAGAAGCAAGACCAATAATTTCATCCTTACTGGGCAATTCTTCCTCACGATGTTGTTTACTGAATTTAGAGAAATTAAACTCATGAACCATATCATAAAAGCCAATAGTAACAACATTCTTTTCGCAATCTATCCTAGCATTAACAGTGTTCAAGAAGGGTATACCAAATATAATGGGACAAAAGCTATCTTGTGGAGAAGTGAGAACAAGAAAATCAGCAGGATATTTAGTTTTCCCACACAAGACTTCAACATCTCTAACAATCCCAATTGGTGAAATAATATCTCTATTGGCAAGTTTAATCGTGACATCAATACCTTCTAACTCAGCAGGTGCAATTTCATGCTTAATTTCTTCATACAAAGTATGTGGTATAACACTAGCACTAGAACCCATATCACATAAGCCATGATAACAATGATCTCCTATTTTAACAGAAATAACAGGCACGCCTACCACAGGTCTATGTTTATCTTTAGCACAAGGCTTAGCAATTCTAGCAGTTTCACCATCGAACTGAATAACAAGCCCATCAATATTATCAGACAAGAGATCCTTAACAATAGCAATATTAGGTTCTACTTTAACTTGCTCAGGAGGTGTATAAGTTCTAATATTGCTTTTACGAACAACAGTTGAAGCTTTAGCATGATCCTTTATTCTAACAGGGAAAGGTGGTTTCTCAACAAAAGAAGTAGGAACAATAGGATCATTATAAGTGACAGTCTTTTCTTCAACTTTAATAGGTGCAGCTACTTTTACTTCTATGGGAGGATGATATTTAAACCACTTCTCCTTGGGGAGATCAACATAAGTAGCAAAAGATTTACAGAAAGAAGCTACTATCTCAGAGTCAAGTCCATATTTAGTGCTAAACTTACGGAAAATATCGGTATCCATAAAAGATTTAACACAATCAAACTTAGGTGTCATACCTGACTCCTTACCTTCGTCGAGATCCCAATCTTTAGAGTTGCGTTTAATTCTATCCAATAAATCCCATCTAAATTCAATAGTCTTCATCATAAAAGAGCCAGCACAAGAAGTATCGAGCATGGTTTGATTATTATGAGAAAGCCGAGAAAAAAAATTTGAATAATTATTTCTCTCGAGAGCTCATGATTGGGGCATGAATATAACATTTATTTAAGCCTCCCCCAAGCTTGAGCGATGCTTTCTCCTTCGCGGGGCCAGAAATTATATATATAATTGCGATCACGATGAACAAGATGCATAGGGTAATACTTTTGATGAAATTCCAGTTTCAATCTTTTATAGTTCCATGATCTCGTATCATCACATAGCCTATACCATGTCAATGCGTCTCCCTTCAAAGATAAAGGGAAGACCTTCTTCTTAGCAACATCATCGGGTATACCCGCAAGCATAAATAATCCACAAACTTCATCCACATATATTAAGTGCTCATCAGGATGCTTTGTTCCATCTCCTATAAAAGGATTAGCTAGCAGTTTTTCCATCATACCCGAAGGAAATTCAAAAGGAGTTTCATTTTCAATAAGTTCAGTAGGTTGAGGAGCAACTCATTGCTCTACTGGACGGGGTGAAGATACCCCGAACAAGCCCCTCAGAGAATTACTTTCCATACTAACAAGTGACAGTAAATTTCAGCACACTATATAAAATTTTTCTTACCAAATTCCACCTACCAAAGGCGCTACACTCCCCGGCAACGGCGCCAAAAAAGAGTCTTAATGACCCAAAAGTATAGGGGATCTATCGTAGTCCTTTCGATAAGTAAGAGTGTCGAACCCAACGAGGAGCAGAAGGAAATGATAAGCGGTTTTAGCAAGGTATTCTCTGCAAGTACTGAAATAACTGGTAACAGATAGTTTTGTGACAAGATAAATTGTAACGAGCAACAAGTAAGAAAAGTAAGTAAAGTGCAGCAAGGTGGTCCAATCCTTTTGTAGCAAAGGACAAGCCAGAACAAACTCTTACATAAGGAAAAGTGCTCCCGAGGACACATGGGAATATCGTCAAGCTAGTTTTCATCACGTTCATATGATTCGCGTTCGGTACTTTGATAATTTGATATGTGGGTGGACTGGTGCTTGGGTGCTGTTCTTACTTGAACAAGCATCCCACTTATGATTAACCTCTATTGCAAGCATCCGCAAGTACAAAAAAGTATTAAGGTAAACCTAACCATAGCATGAAACATGTGGATCCAAATCAGCCCCTTATGAAGCAACGCATAAACTAGGGTTTAAGCTTCTGTCACTCTAGCAACCCATCATCTACTTATTACTTCCCAATGCCTTCCTCTAGGCCCAGATAATGGTGAAGTGTTATATAGTCGACGTTCACATAACACCACTAGAGGCTAGACAACATACATCTTATCAAAATATCGAACGAATACGGAATTCACATGACTACTAATAGCAAGACTTCTCCCTTGTCCTCAGGAACAAACGTAACTACTCACAAAGCATATTCATGTTCATAATCAGAGGGGTAATAATATGCATATAGGATCTGAACATATGATCTTCCACCAAATAAACCAACTAGCATCAACTACAAGGAGTAATCAACACTACTAGCAACCTACTAGCACCAATCCCGGACTTGGAGACAAGAATTGGATACAAGAGATGAACTAGGATTTGGAGATGAGATGGTGCTGGTGAAGATGTTGATGGAGATTGCCCTCTCCCGATAAGAGGAGCGTTGGTGATGGTGATGATTTCCCCCTCCCGGAGGGAAGTATCCCCGGCAGAACAGCTCTGCCGGAGCTCTAGATTGGTTCCGCCAAGGTTCCGCCTCGTGGCGGCGGAGTCTCGTCCCGAAAGGTTGCTTCTGGTTTTTTTGTTGACGAAAGACTTCATATAGGAGAAGAGGGGCGTCGGAGAGCCACTCGTGAGCAGGGTGTGGGCCCCCTGGCCTTCATCTTTGGCAAGGATTTTTCTTTATTTATTTTAAGATATTCCATGGAGTTTCAGGACTTTTGGAGTTGCGCAGAATAGGTCTCTAATATTTGCTCCTTTTCCAGCCCAGAATTACAGCTGCCGGCATTCTCCCTCTTCATGTAAACCTTGTAAAGTAAGAGAGAATAGCCATAAGTATTGTGACATAACGTGAAATAACAGCCCATAATGCGATAAATATCGATATAAAAGCATGATGCAAAATGGACGTATCACCCTACAACTACCCAGAGCATGTCGCCCACCGACGCTCCTCCCGCCTGCTGGGAAGAGGGACCGGGGACGACGTCGATACCCCTCGCCATAATGCATGCGAAAAAGTATACATGAGAGCGGTAGCGGAGCTATGTTGAGGCGGCGGGGGGGGGGGGGGGGAACCCACCCCACCCCCTCCCCCAGCTTTGGAGAAAAGTCTGAATGAATATTTTTTACGGGCGTGGATGAGAGGGAAAATAGTGTTTTGCCCCCTAGATCTTTGCCATTTACCTTTGTGATGCGGAGCATCCCTCGACCATCACCATGGATGGCTCACCACCACCGCAAGGATGGAGAGGACCGACGATGACAGCTCGCAGACGCGCAATCGAAACCAAGGTTCATTCTTTCCTCTTCGAACTTCATTCAGTTTCACATGAGTGTCGGGTTCTACCTCAAATGGATTCGTTGTGCCTTCTTAGGTACCATGGACATGACCAAAGTCTGAAGGAATTTATTTAGGGCCTGAGTGAGAGGGAAAATAGTATATATAATCTACGCTACCTCCTCGCCTCTGCAAGTTGGGCATGCGTTTTTCAATCGCAACCACTTCTGAACACAATGAGGGTGGTAGTAGTGCTCTTAGTCGAGGAGCGTCAGGGTCTTGCCCTCAACGAAGTCCTCCAGAAAGATCTCACAATCGCGCCTGTCGGGCTGCCCCTGCTCCAGGCTCGGCACTGCGTAGTTCATGGTCCTCAGCGATGCGATCGTCTGTACACCCGCGCCACGCGCCGGTGGTAGGTACTCGATCTGCTGCTGCACACGCATCGCTACCTTGCGCCGCTGTATGTAGAAAAAGACGACGATTGCTAAAACTATCCCTGCGACTAGCCAAAGCATGTCGCCCACCGACGCTCCTCGCTACAACTTGCAGTTGTGGAGCTATGTTGAGGCAAGGGGGGGGGGAGTGCCCCCCTCCCCCAGGTTTGGAGAAAGGGCTGAAGGAATATATTTACGGGCCTGAATGAGAGGTAAAATAGTATATATAATCTACGCTACCTCCTCGCCTCTGCAAGTTGGGCATGCGTTTTTCAATCGCAGCCATTTCTGAACAAAATGAGGGTGGTAGTAGTGCTCACAGTCGAGGAGCGTTAGGGTCTCACCCTCGACGAAGTCCTCCAAACACATCTCACAATCGCGCCTGTCGGGCTGCCCCTGCTCCAGGTTTGGCGCTGCGTAGTTCATGGTCCTTAGCTATGCGATCTTCTGTGCATCTGCACCCGGCGCTAGTGGTCGGTGCTTGATCTGCTGCTGCGCACGGCTCTCTGCCTTGTACCGCCGTATGTAGAAAAAGACGACGAGGCAGACCACGATTGCTAAAACTACCCCTACAACTACCCAGAGCATGTCGCCCACTAACGCTCCTCCCGCCCGCTGGAAAGAGGGACCGGGGACGACGTCGATACCCTAATCAGTCTTCAATATCTTGTCAGGTAAGATGACAAGTATTAGTGCACAAACTCTTTGCAAAATGGCACTGATCAGAGACATTTTCCCAAGAGCAAAGGCCACTGATCAGTGCACAAACTCTTTAAGCAAATGCCACTGATCAATGGAACTTGCTGTTGGGCAAATGCCACTTATCAATGGCACTTGCTGTTGGGCAAATGCCACTGATCAGTGGACTTGCTCAACAACAAGTGCCACTGATCAGTGGTAGTTGCCCATGAGCAAATGCCACTGATCAGTGGCACTTGTTGTTGGGCAAGTCCACTGATCAGTGGCATCTGCTTTTCTGCAGCTGCCACTCATCAGTGCACTATCCTAAGCATGGAAACATCTAAAAATAGCAATAGCAAGTGCCAATAGCACCCATGTGCACCCATGCACATTTGGCAGCATCCTAAAATGGTCCTACTACATGCACATTTAACAATCAACACAAACCCTAGCTTGAACATGTATGTAGCAACATGAACAACAACATGAACATGATCCTAGCTTGAACATGAACAAGCCATTTGCATGAACACACATCCTAGCAAGACCCTACCATGAACACAGATCCTAGCAAAGCACACTACCATTGGGGATTCTAGCATGAACACAACTACTAGCATGAACACAGATCCTAGGACACATTAGCAGTAGCAGAAGAAAATTATCCTAGGACACACACTGTACGGAACAAGAACAGATCGGTCCGATTGGATTCGATTGGGATCACATCCCATCGGATCTACTCGAATCCTATCTAATCCTATCGAATCCACTAACTACTAGCACATGCCTAAGAAATAAACCCCTAATCTACATCTACGAGCAAGCATTGAGGGGGTTTGGCTCACCGGAGCACGCGCAGTCGCAGCGAACCGAGGCCGGGGTGAAAACCCCGGCGGGAAGGAGAGAGGTGGTGGAGCAGAGGAGGAGCCGGCCCTAGCGACGGCGTGCGGCATTGGCCCCATGCTCATCGCCACGCCGGAGGTCGAGGAGGATGGCCCGACGACAGCAGAAAACCCTTGGATGGGGGTCAAGAAAATCCCCTGCCCAATGGGGTCCCAAGAAGCGGCAACTCCATGGACGGCGCCGGCGCCGACCCCAGGACCACGGGGTCCGGAATCGGCGGCGGAGCAGGAACGGCCAGCCGCCAGCACCGCATTGGCCGGCGCTCGTGGTGGCCGACAGCAGATGGGGGACGACGCTCGCAGCACCGACGCCAGATCCCGGCCCGAGTTCTGGAGCCTGGCCAGCCAGCGCTCCTGGATGCTGGCGATGCGCTGGTCGACGGGGGTTAGAAAATGACGCGGCGGTGGGCGAGGCGGAGCCATCGAAGGAGAGAAGAGGGAGGGGCGGTGAGGGAGAGAGGGAGAGGTGGGAACAATGCGACTGGGGCGGTAACAAGAGAGTGGGGGCGAGTTATGAGACGTCCCCTCCGTCTCCTACGATGCCCGAGGCGTGCAACTGCCTTGCACGCGTGGCCGCACCGAGCCAGTCTCGCGAGAAACTGCCGATTCGGCAGTTTCCGTCGGGCCAGGCTGCGGCCTGCTTTAAGGTCCGTGCGGTCCACAAACCGCATGCAACCCAGGCAACCAAACAGGCCGCGCACATCCCGCGCGGGCCTGGTTGGGCTGCATGCGGGCAACCAAACACGCCCCAAGTATCTAGGAAGTCTGTGTAACACGCAGAGTGTTGAAAAACAAACTCAGACCATGAAAGTTGGCTAATGTTGGGACAATAAATGACATATCATTTTATTCTCTCCATTTTACAGAAGATATACATCACTGGCGGAGCTATTTGTATTGCTGCAGGGGCCATGGCCCCCCAGCCTATGGATTTTTTGTGAAGGAACTTGTTTGGGGTTGTACAAATTGAGAGAAATTTAGTTTTTGGCCCCTCCAGAAAAATATAATTCACTATTGGACCCCTCAACCATTCCCCGCTAGCTCCGCCACTGATATACATAATCATCAAAAGTGATTGAAAAGACGATCTGGCGAGAACTCTTTTTTTATCACTCTCCTGATCTTTTGCATAACATGTCCAATGTTCTCAACAAGAGACAATGGTCACATGGTACTCCCATCAAATTACTAATACCATGGTATGTTACATTTAACACCATTTCTCCTCTAGAGAAGTGGCAAGAACCCCGAATGTTCCTCGACATGTTGCCTGTCTTAGTTTTCATGTCAATTGACTCATACATTCTTCCACCACTGTGCAACACTCTCGTCCGACTGAGCATCGTGCAAAGTACCATCTTATGTTGTTTGACACACAAGGGCGTGGTTTGTTCCCGAGGCCTCTCATTTCAAGACATGTAAATGGATTGGATTGAGCATTGGACAACAAGATGATAACGGAAGAGAGACATCATATCCTTCAAAGCTAGCTAGTCGTGCATTTGAAGCAGATGAAGGAGAGGCAGATGATATTATATATCCATGATAGTAGATGCTTATTTCGTGAAGATATGTATGTAGTGTCGAATTGAATGTGGTGGGTGAAATTGTGATCCCACATCTATCAAGTTTGCACAATACGAAGAGTGTTGAAAAGTGAACTCAAAGCCAGAAATATGGCTAATTTAGGGACAATAAATGGCATATCATTTGATTCATTCCATTTTATAGAAGATATATTTAATTATCAAAAGTGATTGAAAAGATGATCCGGCGAGAACTCCTTTTTATTACTCTCTCGGTATTTTGCATTCATTAGCTGACCATTTCTGCAGAACATGTGCAGTGTTCACAACAAGAGCCAATGATCACATGGTAATCACATCAAATTACTAATACTGCGGCCCGTCACATTTAAAATTGGTGCAATTCCTCCTCAAGAAAAGTGGCACATATCCCGTATGTTCTTCAGTACGTTGCTCATCTCAACATTCATGCTAATTGACTCGGGCATCGATCCATTGTAGTGCAATGTTCCAGCCTAGTTGAGCTATTTGCAAAGAAACATCTTATGTTTTTTGACACATAAGGGTATGGTTAGTTCCCGAGGCCTCTCATTTCAAGATAGTGTAAATGCATTTGATTGAGCATTGGACAACAAGACGACGACGGAAGAGAGATATGATGTCCTTCGAAGCTAGCTAGTGGTGTAGTTGAAGCGGATGAAGGAGAGGAAGATCATATAATATATCCATGAGAGTAGAGGCTTATTCTGTGAAGATATGGATGTAGTGTAGAATTAAATATGGTGGGTGAAATTGTGATCCCATATCTATAAAGTGTGCACAACACGCGAGGATGTAGAGAAATGAACTCAAATAAGGAAATATAGCTAATGTTGGGACAACAAATGACATATCGTTTGATTCCTTCCATTTTATTGATATGTACACAATCATCGGAATTGATTGAAAAGATGATTTGGAGAGAACCCCCTATCTTTTTATTACCCTCTTAGTCTTTTGTAGTCGTTAGCTGAGCATGTCTGCCGAACATCTCCAATGTATGTCCGCTCCCATTTCCCTTTCCACATTCTTTTCACCCCATCAAAGGGGTTGCGTATGACGTTTTGCATGCATGAAAGTAATCCAAAATAGCCAAGGTTAGCAAAGATACATCTACTATTTCAAAATTTTAAAATGTTATGTAGCTAATAACATATGCCTGATTCACATTGTATTTTTATCATTCATTTTGTATAGATGAGGGTTTCAAAATTAGACCCCACTTGGTATATCTTTCAACAAAAGAATCAAGATCAAATTTTACCAACATTAATATTTGACTTATCAGACAATATATTCACACATTCACAAAGTATTTATCATATTAAACACTATATATCACTTCAAGATGTGGGCAACTACCACTGATCAGTGGCACTTGTTGTTGAGCAAGTCCACTGATCAGTGGCATCTGCTTTTCTGCAGCTGCCACTCATCAGTGCACTATCCTAAGCATGGAAACATCTAAAAATAGCAATAGCAAGTGCCAATAGCACCCATGTGCACCCATGCACATTTGGCAGCATCCTAAAATGGTCCTACTACATGCACGTTTAACAATCAACACAAACCCTAGCTTGAACATGTATGTAGCAACATGAACAACAACATGAACATGATCCTAGCTTGAACATGAACAAGCCATTTGCATGAACACACATCCTAGCAAGACCCTACCATGAACACAGATCCTAGCAAAGCACACTACCATTGGGGATTCTAGCATGAACACAACTACTAGCATGAACACAGATCCTAGGACACATTAGCAGTAGCAGAAGAAAATTATCCTAGGACACACACTGTACGGAACAAGAACAGATCGGTCCGATTGGATTCGATTGGGATCGCATCCAATCAGATCTACTCGAATCCTATCTAATCCTATCGAATCCACTAACTACTAGCACATGCCTAAGAAATAAACCCCTAATCTACATCTACGAGCAAGCATTGAGGGGGTTTGGCTCACCGGAGCACGCGCAGTCGCAGAGAACCGAGGCCGGGGTGAAAACCCCGGCGGGAAGGAGAGAGGTGGTGGAGCAGAGGAGGAGCCGGCCCTAGCGACGGCGTGCGGCATTGGCCCCGTGCTCATCGCCACGCCGGAGGTCGAGGAGGATGGCCCGACGACAGCAGAAAACCCTTGGATGGGGGTCAAGAAAACCCCCTGCCCAATGGGGTCCCAAGAAGCGGCAACTCCATGGACAGCGCCGGCGCCGACCCCAGGACCACGGGGTCCGGAATCGGCGGCAGAGCAGGAACGGCCAGCCGCCAGCACCGCATTGGCCGGCGCTCGTGGTGGCCGACATCAGATGGGTACGACGCTCGCAGCACCGACGCCAGGTCCCGGCCCTAGTTCTGGAGCCCGGCTAGCCAACGCTCCTGGATGCTGGCGATGCGCTAGTCGACGGGGGTCAGAGGACGACGCGGCGGTGGGCGAGGCGGAGCCATCGAAGGAGAGAAGAGGGAGGGGCGGTGAGGGAGAGAGGGGGCGGTGGGAACAATGCGACTGGGGCGGTGACAAGAGAGTGGGGGGGGGGGCGAGTTATGAGATGTCCCCTCCGTCTCCTACGATGCACGAGGCGTGCAACTGCCTTGCACGCGTGGCCGCACCGAGCCAGTCTCATGAGAAACTGCCGATTCGGCAGTTTCCACCGGGCCAGGCTGCGGCCTGCTTTAAGGTCCGTGCGGTCCACAAACCGCATGCAACCCAGGCAACCAAACAGGCCGCGCACATCCCACGCGGGCCTGGTTGGGCTACATGCGGGCAACCAAACACGCCCCAAGTATCTAGGAAGTCTGTGTAACACGCAGAGTGTTGAAAAACAAACTCGGATCATGAGAGATGGCTAATGTTGGGACAATAAATGACATATCATTTTATTCTCTCCATTTTACAGAAGATATACATCACTGGCGGAGCTATTTGTATTGCTGCAGGGGCCATGGCCCCCCAGCATATGGATATTTTGTGAAGGAACCTTTTTGGGGTTGTACAAATTGAGAGAAATTTAGTTTTTGGCCCCTCCAGAAAAGTATAATTCACTATTGGACCCCTCAACCATTCCCCGCTAGCTCCGCCACTGATATACATAATCATCAAAAGTGATTGAAAAGACGATCTGGCGAGAACTCTTTTTTTATCACTCTCCTGATCTTTTGCATAACATGTCCAATGTTCTCAACAAGAGACAATGGTCACATGGTACTCCCATCAAATTACTAATACCATGGTATGTTACATTTAACACCATTTCTCCTCTAGAGAAGTGGCAAGAACCCCGAATGTTCCTCGACATGTTGCCTGTCTTAGTTTTCATGTCAATTGACTCATACATTCTTCCACCACTGTGCAACACTCTCGTCCGACTGAGCATCGTGCAAAGTACCATCTTATGTTGTTTGACACACAAGGGCGTGGTTTGTTCCCGAGGCCTCTCATTTCAAGACATGTAAATGGATTGGATTGAGCATTGGACAACAAGATGATAACGGAAGAGAGACATCATATCCTTCAAAGCTAGCTAGTCGTGCATTTGAAGCAGATGAAGGAGAGGCAGATGATATTATATATCCATGATAGTAGATGCTTATTTCGTGAAGATATGTATGTAGTGTCGAATTGAATGTGGTGGGTGAAATTGTGATCCCACATCTATCAAGTTTGCACAATACGAAGAGTGTTGAAAAGTGAACTCAAAGCCAGAAATATGGCTAATTTTGGGACAATAAATGGCATATCATTTGATTCATTCCATTTTATAGAAGATATATTTAATTATCAAAAGTGATTGAAAAGATGATCCGGCGAGAACTCCTTTTTATTACTCTCTCGGTATTTTGCACTCATTAGCCAACCATTTCTGCAGAACATGTGTAGTCTTCACAACAAGAGCCAATGATCACATTTTACTCACATCAAATTACTAATACTGCGGCCCGTCACATTTAAAATTGGTGCCATTCCTCCTCAAGAAAAGTGGCACATATCCCGTATGTTCTTCAGTACGTTGCTCATCTCAACATTCATGCTAATTGACTCGGGCATCGATCTATTGTAGTGCAATGCTCCAGCCTAGTTGAGCTATTTGCAAAGCAACATCTTATGTTTTTTGACACATAAGGGCATGGTTAGTTCCCGAGGCCTCTCATTTCAAGATAGTGTAAATGCATTTGATTGAGCATTGGACAACAAGACGACGACGGAAGAGAGATATGATGTCCTTCGAAGCTAGCTAGTGGTGTAGTTGAAGCAGATGAAGGAGAGGAAGATCATATGATATATCCATGAGAGTAGAGGCTTATTCCCGAGGCCTTCCAATGTATGTCCGCTCCCATTTCCCTTTCCACATTCTTTTCACCCCATCAAAGGGGTTGCGTATGACGTTTTGCATGCATGAAAGTAATCCAAAATAGCCAAGGTTAGCAAAGATACATCTACTATTTCAAAAATTTAAAATGTTATGTAGCTAATAACATATGCCTGATTCACATTGTATTTTTATCATTCATTTTGTATAGATGAGGGTTTCAAAATTAGACCCCACTTGGTATATCTTTCAACAAAAGAATCAAGATCAAATTTTACCAACATTAATATTTGACTTATCAGACAATATATTCACATATTCACAAAGTATTTATCATATTAAACACTATATATCACTTCAATATGTTACGAGCCAACAATTCGCGAGTTACCAGGTTATCGACAAGTAGTCATCAACTTTACAACCAGACCGTACTTGAACAATTAGATACCTATGTCGATTTTATGGTGAAAGCTATAACATGGACAGTCATGTGTTTGTATCAGTGCCATTGTTGTAGCCACTAACTTGTACCTAAATAATTAGGCAACTGAGTGTATGCTATTATGGTATTCATAACTTGGGTTACTTATTAACTAACCCTATCTCAAAAAACAACGCGTAGTTGGACCGTACAAATTCATGCTTTGGTAGTCAATCTCTTGTACATTGGTTACAAAATCACAATCTTGCGAAAGTGCTTTTGATTATGAATTTAATGTAAATAATATATTAAAGATTTGAGATGATGACCTACCCGGGGTGTGGGAGGGGGGAGTGAACATGTCTACAAATTTTAGCATCCTCTTTTCAAATTTAATGGCAAGTGCGGATTATATAGTTGTCCTGCATGGAACTAGATGGAATATGATGATATCAGGTAACTAACAAGGTAAAAAAGCAAGTGATAAAAATCTTAGATATAGAAATAACCATGGAATGTGATACGAATTTATATCTTGACATCCACTTCCTTGGGAGGGAGCTATCACCATTGAAGAGGCGTGGGAAAAGGTTTCCCAATACTGAGCTTCTTCTCCTTGAGCCTCACAAACAAATCAGAAGCTCAATCACTAGTGGTTAGCGTTGAGGTGACTACCAAAACTCACAACAACTTCTCAAAGCTATTACACACCTTCGAAGCTTCTAGAATGGACCTCTACCGCCTAGGATTCCCAAAACTCCAAGAGTATCAAGTTTGGTAGCATAAGTAGGGGAATTGTGATTTGGCTTTGTCAAGTAGCAGATCTCAGGTTCCTATATCTTTTCCAAAGATTGAGCAAATTCGTCTGGAGGGATAGAATCCAACCGCCATTCTCTTAGACTAGTGACCTTGGAGTTTTGGTATAAGCCTGGAGTTCCGGGATGTCCAAGCGAAATACTTTAGCCTGGACTAGCAAAAAGGACCGTGCGTTGCAACGGGAGAAAAAAATATCACACGCTCTTAATTTACAAAAAATGCTCTATAATCTGAGAATTTGTGGCTATTTGTTAAATACGATCGACTAAAACAAAATGATATCCCAAAGGGATAACTAAAAAACTTAATAAAACTGATATGACTGCTATAGAGGGTCCAATGCTAAATAAAGAAATATCTCCTCGGGATGGCAGAATATCTTCTTTAAAAAGTAGCTTAGTCCCATCTGCTATAGCTTGAAGCAGGATGAAGAGTTAAAAAGGTTGTTAAAAAGATACATGATTTTTTAATCATAAAAAGAGATTTTCTTTGTTTGGAAAACGATTTTTTTATGGTCTCATGTTGACGCAGGTGCTTGTGCCCTATTTCATCACTATTTCTTGCCATACATGTCATAGGTATTGGTCCCTATTTCATCAGTATTTATTTCTTATCAAACTTGTCTTTTATTTTATTTTTTGTCATGCATGCCTCCTTTTTTACTTTTTTCATGCATGTCCTCTCTTTTTCCTTCTTATATATAGGAGAATAGCGCAACATCTCATCTTTAAAGGATCTCCTCTGCATTTTCTCCTTTATTTATTTTATAGCGGACATCCCATCTTTATTTGGTTCTTTTATTTCTTGTCATGCATGTCCGTATTTATTGGTGTCTCTACATAATTTATCTTCAATTTCATGTCTAATCCTGATTTTGATGATGTGTTCATCCCCAATTTGAATCAGTACCGGTATGAAAAAAGACGGATAATGCATTGTCGATTAACATTGCAGCCTAGATAGTATTTTTAAATTCTTAACAGGTAAAATAACATCATATTTAGATTCTACATATTTTTCTAATCAAATTTCATATATAATATGTTAAATTTAGAGTTACGGTTTAAAAGATATGAGTATTTTAAAAAACATTTTGATATGTACTGCGGGTTTAATGTCAGAAACATCAGGGGGTTTTCTACGAAATAGAATGACGGACTAAGAATATCTATTTCTTTTATTAGTAGGTATATATATATATATATATATATATATATATATATATATATATATATATATATATATATATATATATATATATATAGAATTCCAAGGTCGATCCTTCGATATTTAGTGGACATGTGCAAGTGTGCCATTGAGCCCGGAATTCCTGCCTTAAGCTCTCGGGTGTCCAGAGAATATGCATGAGGAACCTTAAAGGGGACTTTGACGTGGAGGCTAGGTGTTTAGCTTTTTATGGAGGAAATACTATTTTTGTATGTCATGACCCATAAATTTGAACACCACCTCACCCCCCATATAGTGTGGCTTTTCCTAGCTATAACGCAGTAGACAAAATAAAATTTTGACTTTTAAATATGGCGACACATTTCCCTGTATTGATTAACTGGATAACTATCTCATTTCAACATGAGCCAACTATCACATGCTACTCCCAGCACATTACTAATAACGTGGAATATCACATTTAAATTTGGCACCATTTTCCTCAAGAGAAGTGACATGTAACTTGACTGTTCTTCTATATGTCCCTCTTCTTAATTTTCATGTTGATCTTCCGGTATTTAGTGGACATGCAAGTGTGCCATTGAGCCCGGAATTCTGGCCTTAAACTCTCTGGTGTCCAGAGAATATGCATGAGGTACTTTAAAGGGGACTTCGACGTGGAGTCTAGGTGTTTAGGTGTTTATGGAGGAAATACTATTTGTGTATGTAATGATCCATAAATTTGAACACCACCTCAACCCTCGATATAGTGTGGCTTTTCCTATAACGCAATAGACAAAATAAAATTTTGACTTTTAAATATGGTGACACATTTCCCTGTTTTGATTAACTGGATAACTATCTCATTTCAACAGGAGCCAACTATCACATGCTACTCCCATCACATTACTAATAACATGGTCCATCACATTTAAATTTGGCACCATTTTCCTCAAGAGAAGTGACATGTAACTTGAATATTCACTACTAGGGAAAACCCTAGCAGTAGCGCGGGTTTTGAGGCTATCAGCAGCGTGGGCTGCCGCGCTACTACTACGACGCTACAGCTAACTGTTAGTAGTAGCGCGGTCTGCACCCGTGCTACTACTATTGACTATATCAGCAGTGCTTTTCCGGAACACGCTACTATTAGTTAGCTGTAGCGGTTTCCAAGCCCCACGCTACTGCTATATCTTTCATCACCCCCCCCCACTTCCTACCCCGTTTCCCGTTTTAGTTTCAATAAACTGCAATTTCCAGATACTAGGTACTACTAGATATCAATTTCATAAAGCATTATAGGTACTAGGCAGTACTAGATAACAATTTCATATATAGTCAACATGCATCCTCAAGCAGTACTAGGTGATATCGACGACGATCATCATATGTAGTTCTAGATGATATCGACGACGATCATCATATGTAGTTCTACATGATATCGACGGCGATCATCATATGTAGTTCTAGATGATATAGCCACACACATATGTAGTTCTAGATGATATCGACGACGATCATCATCCTCAAGCCTGGGCGGTGGGTGTTCCTGATAGTAATAAGGATGTCCTGTCCAACACGAAGATTCTTCTATATGTCCCTCTTCTTATTATTCATGTTGATTGACTTGGACATGCCTCCATGGCAAAGCAACACTCTACTTCAATTGAGCATGATGAAAATCAACATATTATGTTGTTTGACACATAAGGGTATGGTTAGTTCCCGATGCCTCACATTTCAAGACAATCTAATGCTTTGGACTGAGCATTGGACAATGAGATGATAGAGGAAGAGAGATATCATATCCTTTCATGCTAGCTAGTCATGTAGTTGAAGCAGATGAAGGAGAGGTTGATGCTATTATATATCCATGAGATTATAGGCTTATTCCGTGAAGATATGTATGTAGTCTGGAATTGAATGCGATGGGTGAAATTGTAATCCCATATCTATGAAGTCTACACAACACACAGAGTGTTGAAAAATGAACTCAAATTAGGAAATATAGCTAATATTGGGACAATAAATGACATATCATTTGATTCCTTCCATTTAATAGAAGATATACATAATCATAGGAAGTGATTGAAAAGATGATCTGGTGAGAAGTCTCTTTTTTAAACTCTCTCGGTCTTTTACAGTCGTTAGCCGAGCATGTCTACCAAACATCTCCAATGTATGCCCACTCCCAATTCCTTCCCATAGTATTTTCACCCCACCGAAGGGGTTATATATGACATTTTGCATGCATGAAAGTGATCCAAAATAGCCAAGGTCAACAAAGATTCATCTACTGTTTCAAAAACTTAAACATTATGTAGCTAATAATATATGCTTGATTCACATTGTAATTTTACCTGTCATTTTGTATAGATGATGGTTTCCAAATTAGATCCCACTTTGGTAGTTTTAGCAAAAAAAATTGAGATCAAATGTTACCACCATTAATCACTAGTAGAAAAAGGGTCTAATGTGAGACACATTAGTGTGGGTTTGAAGTTGGCCCGGCACTAAAGGCACCATATGCATTAGTACCGGTTCGTGTTGAGCCTTCAGTACCAGTTCGTGCCAGGAACCGGTACTAAAGGGGTAGTGGCAGGCTGGCGTCAGGCCGGGTCCCCACGAGCCCCTTTAGTACCGGTTTGTGACACAAACCGGTACTAAAGGACAAACCTATAGTACCGGTTCGTGCCACGAACCCACACTAAAGGGGCAATTTTCAAACTACCCCCCTGGTGTATCGCCATTTCAGTTTTGAAAAAATCAAAAGAAAATGATAAAAACTTCAAAAAATAAAATCCTTCGAGAGGTAGTTATATTACTACATCTACTAGTTAGGAAAATTTATATGGCACCAGAACGATAGACCTCCTCGATAACGTAAGGGCCTTCCCATTTAGAGAGAAGTTAAGGAGATGCAATTCTATGATTAACGTCATACTTAGGAAGCATTTTACGGAAAACACCATGAATAAAGTGTGAACGACCATCAATCATTAAATATCTAGGGACTCCAAACCTCGGAAAAATAACTTCCTTAAGCATCTTAATAGAAGTGTTATGATCAACACTACTAGTTGGAATAACTTATACCCACTTAGTAACGTAATCAACAACAACTAAAATATGTGTGTATCCATTAGAGGCAGGAAAAGGTCCCATATAATCAAAGCCCCAAACATCAAATGGTTCAATAACAAGTGAATGATTCATAGGCATTCCTTGACGTCTACTAATGTTACCAATTCTTTGGCATTCATCGCAAGACAAGACAAACTTACGGGCATCCTTGAAGAGAGTAGGCAAATAAAAACCGGATTGCAAAACCTTATGTGCAATTCTATCTCCAGCGTGGTGTCCTCCATAAGCTTCGGAGTGGCACTTGCGTAGGATCTGTTCCTGTTCATGCTCAGGTACACAACGTCTAATAACACCATCTACTCCTTTATAAAGATGTGGGTCATCCCAAAAGTAATGTCTCAAATCATAGAAAAACTTTTTCTTTTGTTGGTATGTGAAGCTAGGTGGTATGAATTTAGCAGCAATGCAATTAGCATAATCAACATACCAAGGAGTACTACGAGAAGTACTTATGACATTTAATTGTTCATCAGGAAAGCTATCATCAATAGGTAGTGGGTCATCAAGAACATTCTCTAACCTAGATAAGTTGTCTGCAACGGGGTTCTTAGCTCCTTTTCTATCAACAATATGCAATTAAAATTCTTGTAGCAAGAGAACCCATCTAATAAGTCTAGGTTTAGCATCTTTCTTTTCCATAAGATATTTAATAGCAGCATGATCAGTGTGAATAGTTACTTTAGAATCAACAATATAGGGTCTGAACTTATCACAAGCAAATACAACTGCTAAAAGTTCTTTTTCAGTAGTAGCATAATTTCTTTGAGCATTGTCTAAAGTCTTACTAGCATAATGGATAACATTTAATTTCTTATCAACTCTTTGCCCTACAACAGCACCCACAACATAATCACTAGCATCACACATAATTTCAAAGAGTAAATTCCAATCAGGTGGCTGAACAATAGGTGCAGAGACTAATGCTTTCTTAAGTATTTCAAATGCTTCTACACAATCATCATCAAAGACAAATGGTACATCTTTTTGCAATAAATTAGTCAGAGGCCGAGAAATTTTTGAGAAGTCCTTAATGAAACTCCTATAAAATCCGGCGTGACCAAGGAAACTTATTATACCTTTGATGTCCTTGGGACATGGTATCTTTTCAATAGCATCAACCTTGGCTTTATCAACTTCAATACCTCTTTCAGAAACTTTATGCCCCAAGACAATACCCTCATTAACCATAAAGTGGCACTTTTCCCAATTCAAGACAAGATTAGTTTCTTCACATCTCTGCAAAACTCGATCAAGATTGCTCAAGCAATCATCAAAAGAGGAACCATAGACGGAAAAGTCGTCCATGAAAACCTCACAAATCTTTTCACAAAAGTCAGAGAATATAGCCATCATATCTCTTTGAAAGGTAGCAGGTGCATTACATAGACCAAAAGGCATACGTCTATAAGCAAAAGTACCAAAAGGGCATGTAAAAATAGTCTTTGATTGATCTCTAGCCGACACAGGTATTTGAGAGAAACCAGAATAACCATCTAGAAAGCAGTAGTGTGTATGTTTGCATAATCTTTCTAGCATTTGATCAATAAAAGGTAAGGGGTAATGATCTTTCTTAGTAGCCTTATTTAATTTGCGAAAATCAGTTACCATCCTATAACCTGTGATAATTCTTTGTGGAATCAATTCATCTTTATCATAAGGGACAACAGTAATACCTCCCTTCTTAGGGACACAATGGACATGACTTACCCACTGACTATCAGCAACGGGATAAATTATACCTGCCTCCAAAAGCTTGAGTATTTCTTTTCTTACCACTTCTTTCATTTTAGGATTCAAACGTCGTTGAGGGTCACGAACTGGTTTGGCATCTGCTTCCAAATTTATTTTATGTTGACATAGAGTGGGACTAATGCCCTTAAGATCATCAAGAGTATATCCAATAGCGGCACGGTGCTTCTTCAGAGTTTCCAATAATCTTTCTTCTTCATGCTCTAAAAGGTTAGCACTAATAATAATAGGATATATCTTATTTTCATCAAGATAAGCATATTTAAGATTATCAGGCAACGGTTTAAGCTCAAACACGGAATCACCCTTAGGTGGAGGAGGATCCCCTAGGATTTCAACAGGCAAATTGTGTTGCAGAATAGGTTCCTATTTAAAGAATACTTCATCTATTTCTCTTCTTTCATTCGTGAACATATCATTTTCATGGTCTAGCAAATAGTGTTCTAAAGGATCACTAGGAGGTACGACAATAGAAGCAAGACCAATAATTTCATCCTTACTGGGCAATTCTTCCTCACGATGTTGTTTACTGAATTTAGAGAAATTAAACTCATGAACCATATCATAAAAGCCAATAGTAACAACATTCTTTTCGCAATCTATCCTAGCATTAACAGTGTTCAAGAAGGGTATACCAAATATAATGGGACAAAAGCTATCTTGTGGAGAAGTGAGAACAAGAAAATCAGCAGGATATTTAGTTTTCCCACACAAGACTTCAACATCTCTAACAATCCCAATTGGTGAAATAATATCTCTATTGGCAAGTTTAATCGTGACATCAATACCTTCTAACTCAACAGGTGCAATTTCATGCTTAATTTCTTCATACAAAGTATGTGGTATAACACTAGCACTAGAACCCATATCACATAAGCCATGATAACAATGATCTCCTATTTTAACAGAAATAACAGGCACGCCTACCACAGGTCTATGTTTATCTTTAGCACAAGGCTTAGCAATTCTAGCAGTTTCACCATCGAACTGAATAACAAGCCCATCAATATTATCAGACAAGAGATCCTTAACAATAGCAATATTAGGTTCTACTTTAACTTGCTCAGGAGGTGTATAAGTTCTAATATTGCTTTTACGAACAACAGTTGAAGCTTTAGCATGATCCTTTATTCTAACAGGGAAAGGTGGTTTCTCAACAAAAGAAGTAGGAACAATAGGATCATTATAAGTGACAGTCTTTTCTTCAACTTTAATAGGTGCAGCTACTTTTACTTCTATGGGAGGATGATATTTAAACCACTTCTCCTTGGGTAGATCAACATAAGTAGCAAAAGATTTACAGAAAGAAGCTACTATCTCAGAGTCAAGTCCATATTTAGTGCTAAACTTACGGAAAATATCGGTATCCATAAAAGATTTAACACAATCAAACTTAGGTGTCATACCTGACTTCTTACCTTCGTCGAGATCCCAATCTTCAGATTTGCGTTTAATTCTATCCAATAAATCCCATCTAAATTCAATAGTCTTCATCATAAAAGAGCCAGCACAAGAAGTATCGAGCATGGTTTGATTATTATGAGAAAGCCGAGAAAAAAAATTTGAATAATTATTTCTCTCGAGAGCTCATGATTGGGGCATGAATATAATATTTATTTAAGCCTCCCCCAAGCTTGAGCGATGCTTTCTCCTTCGCGAGGCCAGAAATTATATATATAATTGCGATCACGATGAACAAGATGCATAGGGTAATACTTTTGATGAAATTCCAGTTTCAATCTTTTATAGTTCCATGATCTCGTATCATCACATAGCCTATACCATGTCAATGCGTCTCCCTTCAAAGATAAAGGGAAGACCTTCTTCTTAGCAACATCATCGGGTATACCCGCAAGCTTAAATAATCCACAAACTTCATCCACATATATTAAGTGCTCATCAGGATGCTTTGTTCCATCTCCTATAAAAGGATTAGCTAGCAGTTTTTCTATCATACCCGAAGGAAATTCAAAAGGAGTTTCATTTTCAATAAGTTCAGTAGGTTGAGGAGCAACTCATTGCTCTACTGGACGGGGTGAAGATACCCCGAACAAGCCCCTCAGAGAATTACTTTCCATAGTAACAAGTGACAGTAAATTTCAGCACACTATATAAAATTTTCCTTACCAAATTCCACCTACCAAAGGCGCTACACTCCCCGGCAACGGCGCCAAAAAAGAGTCTTAATGACCCACAAGTATAGGGGATCTATCGTAGTCCTTTCGATAAGTAAGAGTGTCGAACCCAACGAGGAGCAGAAGGAAATGATAAGCGGTTTTTAGCAAGGTATTCTCTGCAAGTACTGAAATAACTGGTAACAGATAGTTTTGTGACAAGATAAATTGTAACGAGCAACAAGTAACAAAAGTAAGTAAAGTGCAGCAAGGTGGCCCAATCCTTTTGTAGCAAAGGACAAGCCAGAACAAACTCTTATATAAGGAAAAGTGCTCCCGAGGACACATGGGAATATCGTCAAGCTAGTTTTCATCACGTTCATATGATTCGCGTTCGGTACTTTGATAATTTGATATGTGGGTGGAACGGTGCTTGGGTGCTGTTCTTACTTGAACAAGCATCCCACTTATGATTAACCTCTATTGCAAGCATCTTCAAGTACAAAAAAGTATTAAGGTAAACCTAACCATAGCATGAAACATGTGGATCCAAATCAGCCCCTTACGAAGCAACGCATAAACTAGGGTTTAAGCTTCTGTCACTCTAGCAACCCATCATCTACTTATTACTTCCCAATGCCTTCCTCTAGGCCCAGATAATGGTGAAGTGTTATATAGTCGACGTTCACATAACACCACTAGAGGCTAGACAACATACATCTTATCAAAATATCGAACGAATACGGAATTCACATGACTACTAATAGCAAGACTTCTCCCTTGTCCTCAGGAACAAACGTAACTACTCACAAAGCATATTCATGTTCATAATCAGAGGGGTAATAATATGCATATAGGATCTGAACATATGATCTTCCACCAAATAAACCAACTAGCATCAACTACAAGGAGTAATCAACACTACTAGCAACCTACTAGCACCAATCCCGGACTTGGAGACAAGAATTGGATACAAGAGATGAACTAGGATTTGGAGATGAGATGGTGCTGGTGAAGATGTTGATGGAGATTGCCCTCTCCCAATAAGAGGAGCGTTGGTGATGGTGATGATTTCCCCCTCCCGGAGGGAAGTATCCCCGGCAGAACAGCTATGCCGGAGCTCTAGATTGGTTCCGCCAAGGTTCCGTCTCGTGGCGGCGGAGTCTCGTCCCGAAAGGTTGCTTCTGGTTTTTTTGTTGACGAAAGACTTCATATAGGAGAAGAGGGGCGTCGGAGAGCCACCAGGGGGCCCACGAGGTAGGGGGGAGCGCCCCCACCCTCGTGAGCAGGGTGTGGGCCCCCTGGCCTTCATCTTTGGCGAGGATTTTTCTTTTTTCTTTTAAGATTTTCCATGGAGTTTCAGGACTTTTGGAGTTGCGCAGAATAGGTCTCTAATATTTGCTCCTTTTCTAGCCCAGAATTACAGCTGCCGGCATTCTCCCTCTTCATGTAAACGTTGTAAAGTAAGAGAGAATAGCCATAAGTATTGTGACATAACGTGAAATAACAGCCCATAATGCGATAAATATCGATATAAAAGCATGATGCAAAATGGACATATCACCCTACAACTACCCAGAGCATGTCGCCCACGGACGCTCCTCCCGCCTGCTGGGAAGAGGGACCGGGGACGACGTCGATACCCCTCGCCATAATGCATGCGAAAAAGTATACATGAGAGCGGTAGCGGAGCTATGTTGAGGCGGCGGGGGGGGGGGGGGGAACCCACCCCACCCCCTCCCCCAGCTTTGGCGAAAAGTCTGAAGGAATATTTTTTACGGGCGTGGATGAGAGGGAAAATAGTGTTTTGCCCCCTAGATCTTTGCCATTTACCTTTGTGATGCGGAGCATCCCTCGACCATCACCATGGATGGCTCACCACCACCGCAAGGATGGAGAGGACCGACGATGACAGCTCGCAGACGCGCAATCGAAACCAAGGTTCATTCTTTCCTCTTCGAACTTCATTCGGTTTCACATGAGTGTCGGGTTCTACCTCAAATGGATTCGTTGTGCCTTCTTAGGTACCATGGACATGACCAAAGTCTGAAGGAATTTATTTAGGGCCTGAGTGAGAGGGAAAATAGTATATATAATCTACGCTACCTCCTCGCCTCTGCAAGTTGGGCATGCGTTTTTCAATCGCAACCACTTCTGAACACAATGAGGGTGGTAGTAGTGCTCGCAGTCGAGGAGCGTCAGGGTCTTGCCCTCAACGAAGTCCTCCAGAAAGATCTCACAATCGCGCCTGTCGGGCTGCCCCTGCTCCAGGCTCGGCGCTGCGTAGTTCATGGTCCTCAGCGATGCGATCGTCTGTACATCCGCGCCACTCGCCGGTGGTAGGTACTTGATCTGCTGCTGCACACGCATCGCTGCCTTGCGCCGCTGTATGTAGAAAAAGACGACGATTGCTAAAACTATCCCTGCGACTACCCAAAGCATGTCGCCCACCGACGCTCCTCGCTACAACTTGCAGTTGTGGAGCTATGTTGAGGCAAGGGGGGGGAGTGCCCCCCTCCCCCAGGTTTGGAGAAAAGGCTGAAGGAATATTTTTACGGGCCTGAATGAGAGGTAAAATAGTATATATAATCTACGCTACCTCCTCGCCTCTGCAAGTTGGGCATGCGTTTTTCAATCGCAGCCATTTCTGAACACAATGAGGGTGGTAGTAGTGCTCACAGTCGAGGAGCGTTAGGGTCTCACCCTCGACGAAGTCCTCCAAACACATCTCACAATCACGCCTGTCGGGCTGCCCCTGCTCCAGGTTCGGCGCTGCGTAGTTCATGGTCCTTAGCTATGCGATCTTCTGTGCATCTGCACCCGGCGCTAGTGGTCGGTGCTTGATCTGCTGCTGCGCACGCCTCTCTGCCTTGTACCGCCGTATGTAGAAAAAGACGACGAGGCAGACCACGATTGCTAAAACTACCCCTACAACTACCCAGAGCATGTCGCCCACTAACGCTCCTCCCGCCCGCTGGAAAGAGGGACCGGGGACGACGTCGATACCCTAATCAGTCTTCAATATCTTGTCAGGTAAGATGACAAGTATTAGTGCACAAACTCTTTGCAAAATGGCACTGATCAGAGACATTTTCCCAAGAGCAAAGGCCACTGATCAGTGCACAAACTCTTTAAGCAAATGCCACTGATCAATGGAACTTGCTGTTGGGGAAATGCCACTGATCAGTGGAGTTGCTCAACAACAAGTGCCACTGATCAGTGGTAGTTGCCCATGAGCAAATGCCATTGATCATGGGCACTTGTTGTTGGGCAAGTCCAGTGATCACTGGCATCTGCTTTTCTACAGCTGACACTCATCAGTGCACTATCCTAAGCATGGAAACATCTAAAAATAGCAATAGCAAGTGCCAATAGCACCCATGTGCACCCATGCACATTTGGCAGCATCCTAAAATGGTCCTACTACATGCACGTTTAACAATCAACACAAACCCTAGCTTGAACATGTATGTAGCAACATGAACAACAACATGAACATGATCCTAGCTTGAACATGAACAAGCCATTTGCATGAACACACATCCTAGCAAGACCCTACCATGAACACAGATCCTAGCAAAGCACACTACCATTGGGGATTCTAGCATGAACACAACTACTAGCATGAACACAGATCCTAGGACACATTAGCAGTAGCAGAAGAAAATTATCCTAGGACACACACTGTACGGAACAAGAACAGATCGGTCCGATTGGATTCGATTGGGATCGCATCCAATCGGATCTACTTGATTCCTATCTAATCCTATCGAATCCACTAACTACTAGCACATGCCTAAGAAAAAAACACCTAATCTACATCTACGAGCAAGCATTGAGGGGGTTTGGCTCACCGGAGCACGCGCAGTCGCAGCGAACCGAGGCCGGGGTGAAAACCCCGGCAGGAAGGAGAGAGGTGGTGGAGCCGAGGAGGAGCCGACCCTGGCGACGGCCTGCGGCATTGGCCCCGTGCTCATCGCCACGCCGGAGGTCGAGGAGGATGGCCCGCCGACAGCAGAAAACCCTTGGATGGGGGTAGAGAAAACCCCCTGCCCAATGGGGTCCCAAGAAGCGGCAACTCCATGGACGGCGCCGGCGCTGACCCCAGGACCACGGGGTCCGGAACCGGCGGCGGAGCAGGAACGGCCAGCCGCCAGCACCGCATTGGCCGGCGCTCGTGGTGGCCGACAGCAGATGGGGGACGACGCTCGCAGCACCGACGCCAGATCCCGTCCCGAGTTCTTGAGCCTGGCCAGCCAGCGCTCCTGGATGCTGGCGATGCGCCGGTCGACGGGGGTCAGAGGACGACGCGGCGGTGGGCGAGGCGGAGCCATCGAAGGAGAGAAGAGGGAGGGGCGGTGAGGGAGAGAGGGAGCGGTGGGAACAATGCGACTGGGGCGGTAACAAGAGAGTGGGGGCGAGTTATGAGACGTCCCCTCCGTCTCCTACGATGCCCGAGGCATGCAACTGCCTTGCACGCGTGGCCACACCGAGCCAGTCTCGCGAGAAACTGCCGATTCGGCAGTTTCCGCCGGGCCAGGCTGCGGCCTGCTTTAAGGTCCGTGCGGTCCACAAACCGCATGCAACCCAGGCAGCCAAACAGGCCGCACACATCCCGCACGGGCCTGGTTGGGCTGCATGCGGGCAACCAAACACTCCCCAAGTATCTAGGAAGTCTGTGTAACACGCAGAGTGTTGAAAAACAAACTCAGACCATGAAAGTTGGCTAATGTTGGGACAATAAATGACATATCATTTTATTCTCTCCATTTTACAGAAGATATACATCACTGGCGGAGCTATTTGTATTGCTGCAGGGGCCATGGCCCCCCAGCCTATGGATTTTTTGTGAAGGAACTTGTTTGGGGTTGTACAAATTGAGAGAAATATAGTTTTTGTCCCCTCCAGAAAAGTATAATTCACCATTGGACCCCTCAACCATTCCCCGCTAGCTCCGCCACTGATATACATAATCATCAAAAGTGATTGAAAAGACGATCTGGCGAGAACTCTTTTTTTATCACTCTCCTGATCTTTTGCATAACATGTCCAATGTTCTCAACAAGAGACAATGGTCACATGGTACTCCCATCAAATTACTAATACCATGGTATGTTACATTTAACACCATTTCTCCTCTAGAGAAGTGGCAAGAATCCCGAATGTTCCTCGACATGTTGCCTGTCTTAGTTTTCATGTCAATTGACTCATACATTCTTCCACCATTGTGCAACACTCTCGTCCGACTGAGCATCGTGCAAAGTACCATCTTATGTTGTTTGACACACAAGGGCGTGGTTTGTTCACGAGGCCTCTCATTTCAAGACATGTAAATGCATTGGATTGAGCATTGGACAACAAGATGATAACGGAAGAGAGACATCATATCCTTCAAAGCTAGCTAGTCGTGCAGTTGAAGCAGATGAAGGAGAGGCAGATGATATTATATATCCATGATAGTAGAGGCTTATTTCGTGAAGATATGTATGTAGTGTCGAATTGAATGTGGTGGGTGAAATTGTGATCCCACATCTATCAAGTTTGCACAATACGAAGAGTGTTGAAAAGTGAACTCAAAGCCAGAAATATGGCTAATTTTGGGACAATAAATGGCATATCATTTGATTCATTCCATTTTATAGAAAATATATTTAATTATCAAAAGTGATTGAAAAGATGATCCGACGAGAACTCCTTTTTATTACTCTCTCGGTATTTTGCATTCATTAGCTGACCATTTCTGCAGAACATGTGCAGTGTTCACAACAAGAGCCAATGATCACATGGTAATCAACACAAATTACTAATACTGCGGCCCGTCACATTTAAAATTGGTGCCATTCCTCCTCAAGAAAAGTGGCACATATCCCGTATGTTCTTCAGTACGTTGCTCATCTCAACATTCATGCTAATTGACTCGGGCATCGATCCATTGTAGTGCAATGCTCCAGCCTAGTTGAGCTATTTGCAAAGAAACATCTTATGTTTTTTGACACATAAGGGTATGGTTAGTTCCCGAGGCCTCTCATTTCAAGATAGTGTAAATGCATTTGATTGAGCATTGGACAACAAGACGACGACGGAAGAGAGATATGATGTCCTTCGAAGCTAGCTAGTGGTGTAGTTGAAGCGGATGAAGGAGAGGAAGATCATATAATATATCCATGAGAGTAGAGGCTTATTCTATGAAGATATGGATGTAGTGTAGAATTAAATATGGTGCGTGAAATTGTGATCCCGTATCTATAAAGTGTGCACAACACGCGAGGATGTAGAGAAATGAACTCAAATAAGGAAATATAGCTAATGTTGGGACAACAAATGACATATCGTTTGATTCCTTCCATTTTATTGATATGTACACAATCATCGGAATTGATTGAAAAGATGATTTGGAGAGAACCCCCTATCTTTTTATTACCCTCTTAGTCTTTTGTAGTCGTTAGCTGAGCATGTCTGCCGAACATCTCCAATGTTTGTCCGCTCCCATTTCCCTTTCCACATTCTTTTCACCCCATCAAAGGGGTTGCGTATGACGTTTTGCATGCATGAAAGTAATCCAAAATAGCCAAGGTTAGCAAAGATACATCTACTATTTCAAAAATTTAAAATGTTATGTAGCTAATAACATATGCCTGATTCACATTGTATTTTTATCATTCATTTTGTATAGATGAGGGTTTCAAAATTAGACCCCACTTGGTATATCTTTCAACAAAAGAATCAAGATCAAATTTTACCAACATTAATATTTGACTTATCAGACAATATATTCACATATTCACAAAGTATTTATCATATTAAACACTATATATCACTTCATTATGTGGGCAACTACCACTGATCAGTGGCACTTGTTGTTGAGCAAGTCCACTGATCAGTGGCATCTGCTTTTCTGCAGCTGCCACTCATCAGTGCACTATCCTAAGCATGGAAACATCTAAAAATAGCAATAGCAAGTGCCAATAGCACCCATGTGCACCCATGCACATTTGGCAGCATCCTAAAATGGTCCTACTACATGCACGTTTAACAATCAACACAAACCCTAGCTTGAACATGTATGTAGCAACATGAACAACAACATGAACATGATCCTAGCTTGAACATGAACAAGCCATTTGCATGAACACACATCCTAGCAAGACCCTACCATGAACACAGATCCTAGCAAAGCACACTACCATTGGGGATTCTAGCATGAACACAACTACTAGCATGAACACAGATCCTAGGACACATTAGCAGTAGCAGAAGAAAATTATCCTAGGACACACACTGTACGGAACAAGAACAGATCGGTCCGATTGGATTCGATTGGGATCGCATCCAATCGGATCTACTCGAATCCTATCGAATCCACTAACTACTAGCACATGCCTAAGAAATAAACCCCTAATCTACATCTACGAGCAAGCATTGAGGGGGTTTGGCTCACCGGAGCACGCGCAGTCGCAGAGAACCGAGGCCGGGGTGAAAACCCCGACGGGAAGGAGAGAGGTGGTGGAGCAGAGGAGGAGCCGGCCCAAGCGACGGCGTGCGGCATTGGCCCCGTGCTCATCGCCACGCCGGAGGTCGAGGAGGATGGCCCGACGACAGCAGAAAACCCTTGGATGGGGGTCAAGAAAACCCCCTGCCCAATGGGGTCCCAAGAAGCGGCAACTCCATGGACGGCGCCGGTGCCGACCCCAGGACCACGGGGTCCGGAATCGGCAGCGGTGCAGGAACGGCCAGTCGCCAGCACCGCATTGGCCGGCGCTCGTGGTGGCCGACATCATATGGGGACGACGCTCGCAGCATCGACGCTAGGTCCCGGACCGAGTTCTGGAGCCCGGCCAGCCAACGCTCCTGGATGCTGGCGATGCGCTAGTCGACGGGGGTCAGAGGACGACGCGGCGGTGGGCGAGGCGGAGCCATCGAAGGAGAGAAGAGGGAGGGGCGGTGAGGGAGAGAGGGGGCGGTGGGAACAATGCGACTGGGGCGGTGACAAGAGAGTGGGGAGGCGAGTTATGAGATGTCCCCTCCATCTCCTACGATGCCCGAGGCGTGCAACTGCCTTGCACGCGTGGCTGCACCGAGCCAGTCTCATGAGAAACTGCCGATTCGGCAGTTTCTGCCGGGCCAGGCTGCGGCCTGCTTTAAGGTCCGTGCGTTCCACAAACCGCATGCAACCCAGGCAACCAAACAGGCCGCGCACATCCTGCGCGGGCCTGGTTGGGCTGCATGCGGGCAACCAAACACGCCCCAAGTATCTAGGAAGTCTGTGTAACACGCAGAGTGTTGAAAAACAAACTCGGATCATGAAAGATGGCTAATGTTGGGACAATAAATGACATATCATTTTATTCTCTCCATTTTACAGAAGATATACATCACTGGCGGAGCTATTTGTATTGCTGCAGGGGCCATGGCCCCCCAGCCTATGAATTTTTTGTGAAGGAACCTTTTTGGGGTTGTACAAATTGAGAGAAATATAGTTTTTGGCCCCTCCAGAAAAGTATAATTCACCATTGGACCCCTCAACCATTCCCCGCTAGCTCCGCCACTGATATACATAATCATCAAAAGTGATTGAAAAGACGATCTGGCGAGAACTCTTTTTTATCACTCTCCTGATCTTTTGCATTCATTAGCTGATCATTTGTACATAACATGTCCAATGTTCTCAACAAGAGACAATGGTCACATGGTACTCCCATCAAATTACTAATACCATGGTATGTTACATTTAACACCATTTCTCCTCTAGAGAAGTGGCAAGAATCCCGAATGTTCCTCGACATGTTGCCTGTCTTACTTTTCATGTCAATTGACTCATACATTCTTCCACCACTGTGCAACACTCTTGTCCGACTGAGCATCGTGCAAAGTACCATCTTATGTTGTTTGACACACAAGGGCGTGGTTTGTTCCCGAGGCCTCTCATTTCAAGACATGTAAATGCATTGGATTGAGCATTGGACAACAAGATGATAACGGAAGAGAGACATCATATCCTTCAAAGCTAGCTAGTCGTGCATTTGAAGCAGATGAAGGAGAGGCAGATGATATTATATATCCATGATAGTAGATGCTTATTTTGTGAAGATATGTATGTAGTGTCGAATTGAATGTGGTGGGTGAAATTGTGATCCCACATCTATCAAGTTTGCACAATACGAAGAGTGTTGAAAAGTGAACTCAAAGCCAGAAATATGGCTAATTTTGGGACAATAAATGGCATATCATTTGATTCATTCCATTTTATAGAAGATATATTTAATTATCAAAAGTGATTGAAAAGATTATCCGGCGAGAACTCCTTTTTATTACTCTCTTGGTATTTTGCACTCATTAGCCGACCATTTCTGCAGAACATGTGTAGTGTTCACAACAAGAGCCAATGATCACATGGTACTCACATCAAATTACTAATACTGCGGCCCGTCACATTTAAAATTGGTGCCATTCCTCCTCAAGAAAAGTGGCACATATCCCGTATGTTCTTCAGTACGTTGCTCATCTCAACATTCATGCTAATTGACTCGGGCATCGATCCATTGTAGTGCAATGCTCCAGCCTAGTTGAGCTATTTGCAAAGCAACATCTTATGTTTTTTTTGACACATAAGGGCATGGTTAGTTCCCGAGGCCTCTCATTTCAAGCTAGTGTAAATGCATTTGATTGAGCATTGGACAACAAGACGACGACGGAAGAGAGATATGATGTCCTTCGAAGCTATCTTGTGGTGTAGTTGAAGCAGATGAAGGAGAGGAAGATCATATGATATATCCATGAGAGTAGAGGCTTATTCTGCGAAGATATGGATGTAGTGTAGAATTAAATATGGTGGGTGAAATTGTGATCCCATATCTATGAAGTGTGCACAACATGCGAGGATGTAGAGAAATGAACTCAAATAAGGAAATATAGCTAATGTTGGGACAACAAATGACATATCGTTTGATTCCTTCCATTTTATTGATATGTACACAATCATCGGAATTGATTGAAAAGATGATTTGGAGAGAACCCCCTATCTTTTTATTACCCTCTTAGTCTTTTGTAGTCGTTAGCTGAGCATGTCTGCCGAACATCTCCAATGTATGTCCGCTCCCATTTCCCTTTCCACATTCTTTTCACCCCATCAAAGGGGTTGCGTATGACGTTTTGCATGCATGAAAGTAATCCAAAGTAGCCAAGGTTAGCAAAGATACATCTACTATTTCAAAAATTTAAAATGTTATGTAGCTAATAACATATGCCTGATTCACATTGTATTTTTATCATTCATTTTGTATAGATGAGGGTTTCAAAATTAGACCCCACTTGGTATATCTTTCAACAAAAGAATCAAGATCAAATTTTACCAACATTAATATTTGACTTATCAGACAATATATTCACATATTCACAAAGTATTTATCATATTAAACACTATATATCACTTCAATATGTTACGAGCCAACAATTCGCGAGTTACCAGGTTATCGACAAGTAGTCATCAACTTTACAACCAGACCGTACTTGAACAATTAGATACCTATGTCGATTTTATGGTGAAAGCTATAACATGGACAGTCATGTGTTTGTATCAGTGCCATTGTTGTAGCCACTAACTTGTACCTAAATAATTAGGCAACTGAGTGTATGCTATTATGGTATTCATAACTTGGGTTACTTATTAACTAACCCTAACTCAAAAAACAACGCGTAGTTGGACCGTACAAATTCATGCTTTGGTAGTCAATCTCTTGTACATTGGTTACAAAATCACAATCTTGCGAAAGTGCTTTTGATTATGAATTTAATGTAAATAATATATTAAAGATTTGAGATGATGACCTACCCGGGGTGTGGGAGGGGGGAGTGAACATGTCTACAAATTTTAGCATCCTCTTTTCAAATTTAATGGCAAGTGCGGATTATATAGTTGTCCTGCATGGAACTAGATGGAATATGATGATATCAGGTAACTAACAAGGTAAAAAAGCAAGTGATAAAAATCTTAGATATAGAAATAACCATGGAATGTGATACGGATTTATATCTTGACATCCACTTCCTTGGGAGGGAGCTATCACCATTGAAGAGGCGTGGGAAAAGGTTTCCCAATACTGAGCTTCTTCTCCTTGAGCCTCACAAACAAATCAGAAGCTCAATCACTAGTGGTTAGCATTGAGGTGACTACCAAAACTTCACAACAACTTCTCAAAGCTATTACACACCTTGGAAGCTTCTAGAATGGACCTCTACCGCCTAGGATTCCCAAAACTCCAAGAGTATCAAGTTTGGTAGCATAAGTAGGGGAATTGTGATTTGGCTTTGTCAAGTAGCAGATCTCGGGTTCCTATATCTTTTCCAAAGATTGAGCAAATTCGTCTGGAGGGATAGAATCCAACCGCCATTCTCTTAGACTAGTGACCTTGGAGTTTTGGTATAAGCCTGGAGTTCCGGGATGTCCAAGCGAAATACTTTAGCCTAGACTAGCAAAAAGGACCGTGCGTTGCAACGGGAGAAAAAAATATCACACGCTCTTAATTTACAAAAAATGCTCTATAATCTGAGAATTTGTGGCTATTTCTTAAATACGATCGGCTAAAACAAAATGATATCCCAAAGGGATAACTAAAAAACTTAATAAAACTGATATGACTGCTATAGAGGGTCCAATGCTAAATAAAGAAATATCTCCTCGGGATGGCAGAATATCTTCTTTAAAAAGTAGCTTAGTCCCATCTGCTATAGCTTGAAGCAGGATGAAGAGTTAAAAAGGTTGTTAAAAAGATACATGATTTTTTAATCATAAAAAGAGATTTTCTTTGTCTGGAAAACGATTTTTTTATGGTCTCATGTTGACGCAGGTGCTTGTGCCCTATTTCATCACTATTTCTTGCCATACATGTCATAGGTATTGGTCCCTATTTCATCACTACTTATTTCTTATCAAACTTGTCTTTTATTTTATTTTTTGTCATGCATGCCTCCTTTTTTACTTTTTTCATGCATGTCCTCTCTTTTTTCTTCTTATATATAGGAGAATAGCGCAACATCTCATCTTTAAAGGATCTCCTCTGCATTTTCTCCTTTATTTATTTTATAGCGGACATCCCATCTTTATTTGGTTCTTTTATTTCTTGTCATGCATGTCCGTATTTATTGGTGTCTCTACATAATTTATCTTCAATTTCATGTCTAATCCTGATTTTGATGATGTGTTCATCCCCAATCTGAATCAGTACCGGTATGAAAAAAGACGGATAATGCATTGTTGATTAACATTGCAGCCTAGATAGTATTTTTAAATTCTTAACAGGTAAAATAACATCATATTTAGATTCTACATATTTTTCTAATCAAATTTCATATATAATATGTTAAATTTAGAGTTACGGTTTAAAAGATATGAGTATTTTAAAAAACATTTTGATATGTACTGCGGGTTTAATGTCAGAAACATCAGGGGGTTTTCTACGAAATAGAATGACGGACTAAGAATATCTATTTCTTTTATTAGTAGGTATATATATATATATATATATATATATATATATATATATATATATATATATATATATATATATATATATATATATATATATATATATATATATATATATATATAGAATTCCAAGGTCGATCCTCCGATATTTAGTGGACATGTGCAAGTGTGCCATTGAGCCCGGAATTCCTGCCTTAAGCTCTCGGGTGTCCAGAGAATATGCATGAGGAACCTTAAAGGGGACTTTGACGTGGAGGCTAGGTGTTTAGCTTTTTATGGAGGAAATACTATTTGTGTATGTCATGACCCATAAATTTGAACACCACCTCAACCCCCCATATAGTGTGGCTTTTCCTAGCTATAACGCAGTAGACAAAATAAAATTTTGACTTTTAAATATGGCGACACATTTCCCTGTATTGATTAACTAGATAACTATCTCATTTCAACATGAGCCAACTATCACATGCTACTCCCAGCACATTACTAATAACGTGGAATATCACATTTAAATTTGGCACCATTTTCCTCAAGAGAAGTGACATGTAACTTGGCTGTTCTTCTATATGTCCCTCTTCTTAATTTTCATGTTGATCTTCCGGTATTTAGTGGACATGCAAGTGTGCCATTGAGCCCGGAATTCTGGCCTTAAACTCTCTGGTGTCCAGAGAATATGCATGAGGTACTTTAAAGGGGACTTCGACGTGGAGTCTAGGTGTTTAGGTGTTTATGGAGGAAATACTATTTGTGTATGTCATGATCCATAAATTTGAACACCACCTCAACCCTCGATATAGTGTGGCTTTTCCTATAACGCAATAGACAAAATAAAATTTTGACTTTTAAATATGGTGACACATTTCCCTGTTTTGATTAACTGGATAACTATCTAATTTCAACAGGAGCCAACTATCACATGCTACTCCCATCACATTACTAATAACATGGTCCATCACATTTAAATTTGGCACCATTTTCCTCAAGAGAAGTGACATGTAACTTGAATATTCACTACTAGGGAAAACCCTAGCAGTAGCGCGGGTTTTGAGGCTATCAGCAGCGTGGGCTGCCGCGCTACTACTACGACGCTACAGCTAACTATTAGTAGTAGCGCGGTCTGCACCCGTGCTACTACTATTGACTATATCAGCAATGCTTTTCCGGAACACGCTACTATTAGTTAGCTGTAGCGGTTTCCAAGCCCCACGCTACTGCTATATCTTTCATCATCCCCCCCCCCCACTTCCTACCCCGTTTCCCGTTTTAGTTTCAATAAACTGCAAATTCCAGATACTAGGTACTACTAGATATCAATTTCATAAAGCATTATAGGTACTAGGCAGTACTAGATAACAATTTCATATATAGTCAACATGCATCCTCAAGCAGTACTAGGTGATATCGACGATGATCATCATATGTAGTTCTAGATGATATCGACGACGATCATCATATGTAGTTCTACATGATATCGACGACGATCATCATATGTAGTTCTAGATGATATAGCCACACACATATGTAGTTCTAGATGATATCGACGACGATCATCATCCTCAAGCCTGGGCGGTGGGTGTTCCTGATAGTAATAAGGATGTCCTGTCCAACACGAAGATTCTTCTATATGTCCCTCTTCTTATTATTCATGTTGATTGACTTGGACATGCCTCCATGGCAAAGCAACACTCTACTTCAATTGAGCATGATGAAAATCAACATATTATGTTGTTTGACACATAAGGGTATGGTTAGTTCCCGATGCCTCGCATTTCAAGACAATCTAATGCTTTGGACTGAGCATTGGACAATGAGATGATAGAGGAAGAGAGATATCATATCCTTTCATGCTAGCTAGTCATGTAGTTGAAGCAGATGAAGGAGAGGTTGATGCTATTTATATCCATGAGATTATAGGCTTATTCCGTGAAGATATGTATGTAGTCTGGAATTGAATGCGATGGGTGAAATTGTAATCCCATATCTATGAAGTCTACACAACACACAGAGTGTTGAAAAATGAACTCAAATTAGGAAATATAGCTAATATTGGGACAATAAATGACATATCATTTGATTCCTTCCATTTAATAGAAGATATACATAATCATAGGAAGTGATTGAAAAGATGATCTGGTGAGAAGTCTCTTTTTTAAACTCTCTCGGTCTTTTACAGTCGTTAGCCGAGCATGTCTACCAAACATCTCCAATGTATGCCCACTCCCAATTCCTTCCCATAGTATTTTCACCCCACCGAAAGGGTTATATATGACATTTTGCATGCATGAAAGTGATCCAAAATAGCCAAGGTCAACAAAGATTCATCTACTATTTCAAAAACTTAAACATTATGTAGCTAATAATATATGCTTGATTCACATTGTAATTTTACCTTTCATTTTGTATAGATGATGGTTTCCAAATTAGATCCCACTTTGGTAGTTTTAGCAAAAAAAATTGAGATCAAATGTTACCACCATTAATCACTAGTAGAAAAAGGGTCTAATGTGAGACACATTAGTGTGGGTTTGAAGTTGGCCCGGCACTAAAGGCACCATAGGCATTAGTACCGGTTCGTGTTGAGCCTTCAGTACCAGTTCGTGCCAGGAACCAGTACTAAAGGGGTAGTGGCAGGCTGGCGTCAGGCCGGGTCCCCACGAGCCCCTTTAGTACCGGTTTGTGACACAAACCGGTACTAAAGGTCAAACCTATAGTACCGGTTCGTGCCACGAACCCACACTAAAGGGGCAATTTTCAAACTACCCCCCCGGTGTATCGCCATTTCAGTTTTGAAAAAATCAAAAGAAAATGATAAAAACTTCAAAAAATAAAATCCTTCGAGAGGTAGTTATATTACTACATCTACTAGTTAGGAAAATTTATATGGCACCGGAACGATAGACCTCCTCGATAACGTAAGGGCCTTCCCATTTAGAGAGAAGTTTTCCTGCAAAAAATCTTAAACGAGAGTTGTATAGAAATACATAATCACCTACAATAAACTCACGCTTTTGTATCCTTTTGTCATGCCATCTTTTAACTTTTTCATTAAACAACTTGGCATTTTCATATGCTTGGGTTCTCCATTCATCGAGTGAGCCAATATCAAATAACCTCTTCTCACCGGCAAGTTTGAAATCATAGTTGAGCTCTTTAATAGCCCAATATGCCTTATGTTCTAGTTCGAGAGGTAAGTGACATGCTTTTCCATAAACCATTTTATACGAAGACATACCCATAGGATTTTTATATGCAGTTCTATATGCCCATAATGCATCATCAAGTTTCTTGGACCAATTCTTTCTAGATCTATTGGCAGTCTTTTGTAAAATTAATTTGAGCTCTCTATTGCTCAATTCTACTTGACCACTAGACTGTGGGTGATAAGGAGATGCAATTCTATGATTAGCATCATACTTAGGAAGCATTTTACGGAAAACACCATGAATAAAGTGTGAACCACCATCAGTCATTAAATATCTAGGGACTCCAAACCTCGGAAAAATAACTTCCTTAAGCATCTTAATAGAAGTGTTATGATCAACACTACTAGTTGTAATAACTTATACCCACTTAGTAACGTAATCAACAGCAACTAAAATATGTGTGTATCCATTAGAGGCAGGAAAAGGTCCCATATAATCAAAGCCCCAAACATCAAATGGTTCAATAACAAGTGAATGATTCATAGGCATTCCTTGGCGTCTACTAATGTTACCAATTCTTTGGCATTCATCGCAAGACAAGACAAACTTACGGGCATCCTTGAAGAGAGTAGGCAAATAAAAACCGGATTGCAATACCTTATGTGCAATTCTATCTCCAGCGTTGTGTCCTCCATAAGCTTCGGAGTGGCACTTGCGTAGGATCTGTTCCTGTTCATGCTCAGGTACACAACGTCTAATAACACCATCTACTCCTTTATAAAGATGTGGGTCATCCCAAAAGTAATGTCTCAAATCATAGAAAAACTTTTTCTTTTGTTGGTATGTGAAGCTAGGTGGTATGAATTTAGCAGCAATGCAATTAGCATAATCAGCATACCAAGGAGTATTACGAGAAGTACTTATGACATTTAATTGTTCATCAGGAAAGCTATCATCAATAGGTAGTGGGTCATCAAGAACATTCTCTAACCTAGATAAGTTGTCTGCAACGGGGTTCTCAGCTCCTTTTCTATCAACAATATGCAATTAAAATTCTTGTAGCAAGAGAACCCATCTAATAAGTCTAGGTTTAGCATCTTTCTTTTCCATAAGATATTTAATAGCAGCATGATCAGTGTGAATAGTTACTTTAGAATCAACAATATAGGGTCTGAACTTATCACAAGCAAATACAACTGCTAAAAGTTCTTTTTCAGTAGTAGCATAATTTCTTTGAGCATTGTCTAGAGTCTTACTAGCATAATGGATAAGATTTAATTTCTTATCAACTCTTTGCCCTACAACAGCACCCACAACATAATCACTAGCATCACACATAATTTCAAAGATTAAATTCCAATCAGGTGGCTGAACAATAGGTGCAGAGACTAATGCTTTCTTAAGTATTTCAAATGCTTCTACACAATCATCATCAAAGACAAATGGTACATCTTTTTGCAATAAATTAGTCAGAGGCCGAGAAATTTTTGAGAAGTCCTTAATGAAACTCCTATAAAATCCGGCGTGACCAAGGAAACTTATTATACCTTTGATGTCCTTGGGACATGGTATCTTTTCAATAGCATCAACCTTGGCTTTATCAACTTCAATACCTCTTTCAGAAACTTTATGCCCCAAGACAATACCCTCATTAACCTTAAAGTGGCACTTTTCCCAATTCAAGACAAGATTAGTTTCTTCACATCTCTACAAAGTTCGATCAAGATTGCTCAAGCAATCATCAAAAGAGGAACCATAGACGGAAAAGTCGTCCATGAAAACCTCACAAATCTTTTCACAAAAGTCAGAGAATATAGCCATCATATCTCTTTGAAAGGTAGCAGGTGCATTACATAGACCAAAAGGCATACGTCTATAAGCAAAAGTACCAAAAGGGCATGTAAAAGTAGTCTTTGATTGATCACTAGCCGACACAGGTATTTGAGAGAAACCAGAATAACCATCTAGAAAGCAGTAGTGTGTATGTTTGCATAATCTTTCTAGCATTTGATCAATAAAAGGTAAGGGGTAATGATCTTTCTTAGTAGCCTTATTTAATTTGCGGAAATCAGTTACCATCCTATAACCTGTGATAATTCTTTGTGGAATCAATTCATCTTTATCATAAGGGACAACAGTAATACCTCCCTTCTTAGGGACACAATGGACATGACTTACCCACTGACTATCAGCAACGGGATAAATTATACCTGCCTCCAGAAGCTTGAGTATTTCTTTTCTTACCACTTCTTTCATTTTAGGATTCAAACGTCGTTGAGGGTCACGAACTGGTTTGGCATCTGCTTCCAAATTTATTTTATGTTGACATAGAGTGGGACTAATGCCCTTAAGATCATCAAGAGTATATCCAATAGCGGCACGGTGCTTCTTCAGAGTTTCCAATAATCTTTCTTCTTCATGCTCTAAAAGGTTAGCACTAATAATAACAGGATATATCTTATTTTCATCAAGATAAGCATATTTAAGATTATCAGGCAACGGTTTAAGCTCAAACACGGAATCACCCTTAGGTGGAGGAGGATCCCCTAGGATTTCAACAGGCAAATTGTGTTGCAGAATAGGTTCCTGTTTAAAGAATACTTCATCTATTTCTCTTCTTTCATTCGTGAACATATCATTTTCATGGTCTAGCAAATAGTGTTCTAAAGGATCACTAGGAGGTACGACAATAGAAGCAAGACCAATAATTTCATCCTTACTGGGCAATTCTTCCTCACGATGTTGTTTACTGAATTTAGAGAAATTAAACTCATGAACCATATCATAAAAGCCAATAGTAACAACATTCTTTTCGCAATCTATCCTAGCATTAACAGTGTTCAAGAAGGGTCTACCAAATATAATGGGACAAAAGCTATCTTGTGGAGAAGTGAGAACAAGAAAATCAGCAGGATTGTTTTCCCACACAAGACTTCAACATCTCTAACAATCCCAATTGGTGAAATAATATCTCTATTGGCAAGTTTAATCGTGACATCAATACCTTCTAACTCAGCAGGTGCAATTTCATGCTTAATTTCTTCATACAAAGTATGTGGTATAACACTAGCACTAGAACCCATATCACATAAGCCATGATAACAATGATCTCCTATTTTAACAGAAATAACAGGCACGCCTACCACAGGTCTATGTTTATCTTTAGCACAAGGCTTAGCAATTCTAGCAGTTTCACCATCGAACTGAATAACAAGCCCATCAATATTATCAGACAAGAGATCCTTAACAATAGCAATATTAGGTTCTACTTTAACTTGCTCAGGAGGTGTATAAGTTCTAATATTGCTTTTACGAACAACAGTTGAAGCTTTAGCATGATCCTTTATTCTAACAGGGAAAGGTGGTTTCTCAACAAAAGAAGTAGGAACAATAGGATCATTATAAGTGACAGTCTTTTCTTCAACTTTAATAGGTGCAGCTACTTTTACTTCTATGGGAGGATGATATTTAAACCACTTCTCCTTGGGGAGATCAACATAAGTAGCAAAAGATTTACAGAAAGAAGCTACTATCTCAGAGTCAAGTCCATATTTAGTGCTAAACTTACGGAAAATATCGGTATCCATAAAAGATTTAACACAATCAAACTTAGGTGTCATACCTGACTCCTTACCTTCGTCGAGATCCCAATCTTTAGAGTTGCGTTTAATTCTATCCAATAAATCCCATCTAAATTCAATAGTCTTCATCATAAAAGAGCCAGCACAAGAAGTATCGAGCATGGTTTGATTATTATGAGAAAGCCGAGAAAAAAATTTGAATAATTATTTCTCTCGAGAGCTCATGATTGGGGCATGAATATAATATTTATTTAAGCCTCCCCCAAGCTTGAGCGATGCTTTCTCCTTCACAGGGCCAGAAATTATATATATAATTGCGATCATGATGAACAAGATGCATAGGGTAATACTTTTGATGAAATTCCAGTTTCAATCTTTTATAGTTCCATGATCTCGTATCATCACATAGCCTATACCATGTCTGTTGGGGATATTGCTATTTGGGGTAAACCGGCCTGCAGGGCCCGGGTTAGCTCCGTCAATGGACCCGAGATGTTAAAGCCCAAGGAGAAATAGAAGGGCCCAAGGCCTATAATCGGTTTAGAGGTTTACGGCGTAAACCGACCTGAGGTAAACTTGCATTGTAAGTTAGGAATAGAGAGACCGACTCGGGCACGTTTATAAGCCGGAGGTCGGGACTTTGCAGACCGACGGGCGTCACCCGTGTATATAAGGGGACGACCCGACGGCGGTTTGAGGACAGAGAACAAGAACTCGAGGTTTAGGCGAAGCTTATCGCCCCCTAGCCCTCGAAACCCATCAATCCCATCACAACTAGACGTAGGCTTTTACCTTCATCGAAGGGGCCGAACTAGTATAAACATCGTGTCCTTGTGTCCACTTTTAACCCCTTCAAGCTAACCCGTTGCGATGGCTCCACGACTAAGTCCTTTCACTAGGACAACTGCCGTGACAAATCCACGACAGTTGGCGCCCACCGTGGGGCTATCGCGAGATGGTTTCAAGTTTTTGGAGGGCCACTTTGAAGGACTCGAGGGTTACGCTGTGGGTCGGATGACCAAGAGCCGCCGCGGAAAACTCTACATCGACAACACAGGCTGGGGCCCCGACGCCGGCTCGATCGAGTACGGGTACCGAGTCCCCTTTGGCGGCATCCATGTTTTCATCGGCAAGATCGGAGAACCAGACCCCGAGTTAGGCGTCTGCGCCGACCTCGTCGAGACAGCTCAGTGCACGAGATCGACCCTGGCTAAACCGACCAGGAAGCACGCCTTCGTGGGAGTCATCCACGGAGGAAGCTACGAGGAAGGATCCGAGTCCGGTGACGAAACCGCCATCTACTCCGGCGATGAAACGTCGACCGGGGAAACCGAATCTCTTTACCAGTTGCAAGATGATCGGATTGGGGGCGGCTCTGATGGCAACAGTATTCCGGACCCCTCTGATCTGCCCTATCGGGTTGGGATCTTCATGGCTGGAACACAGGCGGTGCCACGATCATCAACTGCAGCAGCAGCGATCTCCGGATCGGCAGTAGCAATGGCTGCGCGGGCAGGAGGCCCTACGGGTTCACCAGCCCAAGTTTTGTCAGACCTGTTTGACGCACTGGCAGCGCTCATGGCGGAAGCCAACCCGGTGGATCAGGAGGTTCACAATGCTGAGATTGCCAAAGTAAGAGAGCAGATCACTCAAGCTAAAGCGGAGATGGCAGCAGAAGAGATCAGGATGACAGCGGAGCGCGCCGCTTTGGATGCACAGGCTTACAGGCTCAGGATGGACCAGAATGCGTCTCAGGAAGTCCTAAAGAGGAAATCCCGATCTCGATTGCCCGCAGCCCTCGACGCCCGAAATCTCTTCAACACCCCGGGGGTAAACCGTGCGGAGGCGACAGTCGGCGCCCCGGTTCAGCACCGGATAATAAACCTGCCTCGTCACAACACTGGTACACCACCAGCCGTGCCAACACCGTCAGGTCATTATTCCAACCCGATGGATAACCTCGTCGCGGCGGCGGCTCGGTTGGAAGCCATTCCGATCGAAGGCGATTCACCGCAGGACGTAGAGACACGCCGGGTCAAGGAGCTCCTTAGGACCGCGTTGGCCCAACAAGAAGCATATTCGCAAAGCCGCGATCGGATTCACTCCACCCCTCGCCCCAGCGGGAGCCATAGTAGGCGCATGGAGGAGCCGGCTGTTTCAAGCAATGCCAGGCGTGAAGCGCTCCGCGGCAACAACCCGGCGGGCGTCGACAATGCTCAGGAGAATGTGGATCGCACCCGTGCGCGGGAGGCCGGATTAGCAGCACAGCATCAGGCTCGTCAGCTTACACCTATCTTCCCAGCGGCTACGGTTGAACCGGGGGTGGTCTCCAGTTCTTTGGGAGTACTGTGCCTTGTTCCCGCTTTGCGCAACGTACGCCTGCCCAAAGACTTCAAAGGCCCCCGCAAGGTACCAAACTACACGGCAGATCAGCCTCCGGAGACATGGGTGGAGAGCTATGAAATGGCTATGGAGATGCTGGATGTGGATGACACGGCGTGTGCCAAGTATTTTACTATGATGTTAGAAGGAACGGCCCGGACTTGGCTAAAGAGCTTGCCGCCTAATTCAATTAGTTCGTGGGCCCAATTGCGCGCCCGGTTTATCAAGAATTTCAAGGACACGTGCAAACAGCCAATGTCGATAGTTGACCTAGCAGCCTGCGTTCAGCAAGAAGGGGAATCAACTACCCATTGGGTACGACGGGTATCAGAAGTTTTGCACTCGTCAGATCGCATCAACGCAGACACCGCCGTGGTGCTGTTGGAAAGCAACTGTCGGTTTGGCCCTTTGAAGCTAAAGCTGGGTCGGATGAAGCGTGATTGTACAGATATAGGAACGCTCATGACCGCTTTAGTGAAGTATGCGGATTCTGACAGTACCAAGGATCCCGACTCTGGTGATGACAAAGCAGGGAAGGGAAAGAAGAATAGCAACACCAAAGGCCAGCAACATCGACCGACAGGTAATGGAGGCGGAGGTAAGCGTAAACCGGACGGGAGCATGGATTTTGTGGCCAACGCAAGTGCACAGAATAAGGGCCAGCGGCGTAAGGGGAAACAGCCAAGTTTCCGCGCAAATCCCGGTCCTAATCCGGAGCGTTTGAACTTTTTCTTAAACCAGCCCTGTCCGAAGCACGGAACAAAAGAGGAACCGGCAACCCATCTTTGGAAGGATTGTTATATCATGAAGGAATTCAAAAGCTCAAACACTTTCCAATATGATCATAGCTCCGGCGGCGGTTCAGGTTCCGGATCAGGATACAGTGGCGGAAATTCCGGTCCAGGGTTCCAGGGTAATCCGGGCGGACAGGACAGCCAAAATAATCAGGGTAATCAAAGTGGTTACGGACAGCAGCAATCAGGTTATCAGAGCAACCCGAAACAGCTGAGTGGTGGACAGTATCATGTCTTTACGACAAGGTTGGATAAACGGGATAGAAAGCTTCAGAGGCGGGCAGTTAGTGCTATCGAACCGGCCACGCCTCACTATCTGCGCTGGTCGGAACAGCCGATCATATGGAGCCGAGAAGATCACCCTCCCAGGGTTTATAATCCGGGTCAGTTAGCCTTGGTGGTGGCGCCTCAGGTGGGAGGTTATAAGCTCACCAAGGTGCTCATGGACGGAGGGAGCAGCATTAACATCTTGTATTATGAGACCTTCCGTCGCATGGGACTGGTAGATAAGGATCTCAAACCGACCAATACAGTGTTCCACGGGGTGGTGCCTGGCAAGTCTGCATACCCGGTTGGTAAGATAGCCCTTGAAGTGGTCTTTGGCGATAGTCACGATTCCAGATCAGAGACGCTGACGTTCGAAGTGGTTAAAATCCAAAGTCCGTACCACGCTTTGTTTGGACGGCCAGCCTACGCAAAATTTATGGCACGGCCCTGCTATGTATATCTGCAACTTAAGATGCCGGGTTACAGGGGCACTATAACGGTTCATGGGAGCCGTCGAATCGCTTTGGAATGCGAGGAAGGAGATGCGACTTATGCAGAATCGGTTTGTGCTACGGAGGAGCTAAGGCAGTACAAAGACAGTGTTGATCCGGAGGACATGACTTCATTAAAAAAGCCAACTACGGATCACGATCCGGCCTTGAAGTTCAAATCAGCGGCCGAAACTAAGCTTGTTGACTTCGTGCCTGGCGATTCATCCAAGCAGTTCAGCATTAGTGCAAACTTGGATCCAAAATAGGAAAGCGCGCTCATCGAGTTCATCCGTGAGAATCGGGACATCTTTGCATGGAAGCCGTCTGACATGCCTGGTGTACCGAGGCAACTCGCTGAGCACACCCTTAATGTGGATCCTAAGTATAAACCGGTAAAACAGTTTTTACGGCGGTTTAACGAAGAAAGACGTAAAGCGATTGGTGAGGAAGTGGCCAGGCTCCTGGCAGCTGGGTTTATTATTGAGGTTTTTCATCCCGAGTGGCTTGCTAATCCGGTGCTGGTTCTTAAGAAAAACGGCACCTGGCGCATGTGTGTGGATTACACAGACTTGAATAAAGCTTGTCCAGCAGATCCTTTTGCTCTCCCCCGGATTGATCAAATCATTGATGCTACAGCAGGTTGCGAGCGTTTGAGTTTTTTGGGTGCCTATTCGGGTTATCATCAGATCAAGATGACAGTTAAGGACCAGGAGAAGACGGCGTTCATTACTCCCTTTGGAGCCTTCTGCTATGTGTCCATGCCCTTCGGGCTTAAGAGTGCGCAGGCTACTTATCAACGGTGTGTGCAAAATTGCCTCCACGAGCAGATTGGTCGTAATGTGCATGCTTATGTGGATGATATTGTGGTCAAGTCACGAAAGAAGGAAACCCTGGTTGATGATTTGAAGGAGACTTTCGATAACTTGAGAGTGTACCAAATGATGCTCAACCCAGCTAAATGTGTTTTTGGTGTGCCTGCAGGCAAGTTGTTGGGATTTTTAGTATCCCATAGAGGGATTGAGGCTAATCCGGAAAAGATCACAGCCATCACCTCCCTGGCCAAACCGAAATGCGTCAATGATGTTCAGCGCATGGCCGGACGGATTGCAGCGTTAAGCCGGTTTATCAGTCGCCTCGGTGAAAAGGCGATCCCCTTGTATCAAATGCTCAAGAAGACGGATCAATTTGTCTGGAGTGCGGAGGCAGATAAAGCGTTTGAGGACTTGAAGCGGCAGCTAGTCAATCCGCCAGTTTTGGCAGCCCCTGTAGATAAAGAGCCGCTCCTGTTATATGTTGCTGTGAATGCCAGAGCAGTTAGTGTGGCGATGGTGGTAGAACGAAAGGAGGCTGGAAAGGAACATCTGGTTCAGCGACCGGTTTACTATATCAGTGAGGTGCTTATCGAGTCCAAACAAAGGTATCCGCATTGGCAGAAGCTGGTATATGGTGTTTTTATGGCAAGCCGGAAGCTGAGGCAATATTTTCAAGGACACCCCATCACGGTGGTCAGTTCTGCTCCTTTGGGTGACATCATACAGAACCGGGAGGCGACCGGTCGGATTGCCAAGTGGGCCATCGAGCTCGGGCCGCACGATTTAAGATACGTGCCCCGGACGGCCATAAAGTCACAAGCACTTGTCGACTTCATAAACGATTGGACAGAGTTACAAGCGCCTGAAGAGAAGCCAGATAACACCTATTGGACTATTCATTTTGACGGATCCAGACAATTGGAAGGCTCGGGGGCTGGAGTCGTGTTAACTTCCCCACGAGGAGATAAGTTTTGTTATGTCCTCCGTTTAATGTTCCCCTGTACAAATAATGCGGCTGAGTATGAAGCTTTGCTTCATGGTCTTCGGATGGCTAAAGAGATGAATCTGAGCAGAGTTAGGTGCTTTGGTGATTCGGATCTGGTGGCTCAGCAGGTATCTGGCACCTGGGATTCTAAGGACCCGCTCATGGCTGCATACCGACGTGAAGTAGATATGGTAGTCGGGCATTTCAAAGGCTATCAAGTGGACCATGTGGACCGCAGAAAGAATGAGGCAGCGGACGCTTTAAGCCGCTTGGGCTCTCAGCGTAAACCGGTCCCACCCAATGTTTTCTTGGATGTATTGTATCACCCATCGGTACAGCTACCCGGTGAGCTGGAGTTGGCTGTTCCTGATCCGGAGGCTCAATTAGTGGCGGCTCTTCACGTCACCCCGGATTGGACGCTCCCTTATCTGGCATATATGAACCGGGGTGAGTTGCCAGAAGACGAAAGCTTGGCTCGACAGATAGTACGGCGGTCCAAGTCTATGACCATTCTCAAAGGAGAGCTACATCATCGCAGCGTGTCAGGAGCGCTGCAACGGTGCGTATCCCCTGAGGAGGGGTGCGAGATATTACGTGAAATACATGAAGGGGATTGCGGCCACCACGCCGGTTCAAAATCATTGGTGGCTAAAGCGTTCCGCCACGGTTTCTACTGGTTAACTGCTCATGCTGATGCAGAAGACCTGGTCAGGTTATGTGATGGTTGCCAGAAATTTTCCAGACGAGCACACATACCGGCTCAAGAATTGAGGATGATTCCAATCACTTGGCCGTTTGCGACTTGGGGGCTCGATATGGTTGGGCCTTTTAAGCGTTCCAAAGATAAGAAGACCCACCTACTGGTGGCGGTTGACAAATTTACAAAGTGGGTGGAGGCAGAACCTGTCAGTAAATGTGATGCTGCCACGGCGGTTCGGTTTATAAAGAAGGTGATCTTCCGGTTTGGCTTTCCACACAGCATCATCACAGATAATGGTACCAATCTATCCAAGGGGGCCATGAAAGAGTTCTGTGCACGGGAGCATATACGGCTTGATGTTTCTTCGGTAGCGCACCCACAATCTAATGGTCAGGCAGAACGAGCGAATCAAGAGATCTTGAGAGGTATCAAACCCCGGCTTCTGGTCCCTTTGCAAAGGACGCCGGGTTGTTGGGTGGAGGAGCTACCGTCTGTATTATGGAGCATCAACACCACGCCTAACAGATCCACGGGGTTTACGCCGTTTTTTATGGTCTATGGAGCAGAGGCGGTTCTCCCAAGTGATATACGACATGACTCACCTCGTGTGGCAGCATATGTGGAAGCGGACAACGAGCAGGCACGGCAGAACGCTCTTGACTTGTTGGATGAGGAGCGTGACTTGGCAGCTGCCCGTTCAGCGATTTACCAGCAAGATCTTCGCCGTTACCACAGCCGTCGGGTTAGGACCAGAACCTTTCAGGAGGGGGATTTGGTGCTCCGGCTCATCCAGGATCAGTCTGAACAGCATAAATTATCCCCGCCTTGGGAGGGACCTTTTGTGGTCAGCAAGAATCTAAATAATGGGTCATACTACCTGATTGATATTCGAGAGCGCAAGGATTCACGCACATCAGAGGAGGAGGTCAGCAGGTCGTGGAACATAGCTCATCTTCGACCTTATTATACATGAGCCTTGGGCTCTGTTTATGTACATATCATGACCATGTATATATTATGATTAATACAATAAACCGGAACCTCGAGCAAAACGGGGTCTCTGCCGTTCTTCACATCATGCATGGTTACTTGGAGTTGATTCGCTTTAATGCAATTCCTGGTTTACCTCTTGAGGTCGCTTCGAAGAGGATCAAAGTGAAGACTCCGGTTTATAGTCCGGTTCAAGGGAAGATGACTCCCGCAAAGCTTTGAGGCCCTTAATATCCGGTTTAAAGATCCCGGTTCAAGCATGGGGCTTCCTGTTCAAACATAGGTCGTATTCGAACCAAAGAGAACATAGCTATTCAAACATGGGGCTTCCTGTTCAAACATAGGTCGTATTCGAACCAAAGAGAACATAGCTATCCCTATAAAGTCAGTTGGGGACCTAGTCGGCCTGAACCGTAGCTACACCTCCGGGGGGCTTGGTCATGTCTTGACGACGGTAATGCCTTCTGGCTGGCACATTTGCCACTGAATCAGTTGGGGACCTAATCGACTTGAACCGTAGATTACGCCTTATGGGAGCTCGGTCATGTCTTGATGATGGTAATGCCTTCTGGTCGGCTTTTTAGCCAATGAATCATTTGGGGGCTTGGTCGTGTCCGAACCAACGCAATGCCACTTGATCGGCCCTTGGCCACTGAGTCACTTGGGGGCTTGGTCGAATCCGAACCAATGCAATGCCATTTGACCGGCATATTTGCCACGATTCAGTTAGGAACCTAGTCGACTTGAACCGTAGCTACACCTCTTGGGGGCTTGGTTTCTTTTGTCTTGACGACGGTCACGCCTTCTGAACGGTTCATAGCAACCACTATTTGCATGCGTTTTACCATCGCGTTGCCCTCTCGTATTTGGTTTTTGTTTTCTGCCTTTATTGTGGTGTTTTTTGTTCTTCGGAACGTCAAGTATTTTTAAACCGATTCAGCTGACACAGCCTGGTCCGTTTTTTAACCCGGAGGCAAGTTGCCCGGTTTGGCAAAGGCGCAGCACGGTTCATAGGGTCGAAAGATCTTGTGTACTCAGTAAAGACAGGAGACATAAGTTGGAAAACGTCATTGGAAAGGGCATCAGTACCCGTGCGCGAAGGCACATTCAAATGCAGAGGTATTAAACTATCTTATTACAAGGCAGCGTAGTGCCTGAATATATTGTTCTTTGACGGATTAAACGTCACCAATTAAGGTGAACCGGAGCGTTGATTACGCCTGTTCGCCGCCTCGGTTCGAAGGCTGTGGATCATCTTGTGCCACATCCTCTTGGCTACCCATTGGCTGGAAATCAGCAGTGGTCCAGTCGATTCCCATTAGCGCTTGAAAGACAGCTTCTTCGTGAATCAGCAAAGACGGTTCAATGTCAGGGGCGTAGGTATGCTTACGGATTGGAGGAATAAGGTTTTCCGCTTCAGGGACCGGGGCAGCTACTCGCCTGTTCTGGTTATCATATTGGGCTTGGTAATGGGTCAGATCTGCTTCTTCAGCCAATTGACAAGCTAGGGGGCGCACCGCCCGGTTTATCGCCCTCAAATCATCTTCACCAAAGTCTGAACCATCTTCTTTCAAGCTGGGGTATCCTTGGGCCGCTTCGACAGGATCGAAATCTGGTACCCACGCTTTGGCCCGGATCAAGGCAGTGATGGCTCCAGTTCGAGCAGCTGATCTTTTCAACTCTTCAATCCGGGCTGGAAGCATGGATAGCCTCTTTAACGTGTCTTGAATCAGAGACGGTGCAGGGTGGTTGTGCGACGCAGTGGTGATAGCTCTCTGTGCTCCGGTGTACAACTGTTCAATCAGAGTATAGGCAGCTTTGAGTTTCATCCGCACATCAGAACCCAAGTGTCCAATACGTGAGCCTGCAGTGTTTCAAGATGGATTACAAACCGGACATAGGATATAGTAGACAAGGTACAAATTGGAAGAAGGGCATCGAAAGAAATTTACCAAAGACGGCAGAGGTCATGGAGTGTATTTGTCGCTTCACGGTGGATAATTCATCGACCACCGGTTTGAGAGCAGCTTCAGCATTTTCAGCCCTCTTCGTCAAAAGAGCTTTTTCAGTAGCCCAAACAGCTTGCTCCTTTTTGCGGTTTTCTTTCAGCTGTTCCATAACGGTTAAGGCATTGGTCAATTCCTCCTTCGCTTTTTCAGTTTCAGCCTGCTGGGTTTTTAAAGTTTCCTGAAGGTCCGAGACTTGTTTCTCTTTGGTCTTCAAATCCCCCTGCAGCAGGTCATCAGCAGTGTTCAGAAAATAGTGCACGGTTTGGAAGTATCAACCACACAAGCAAGTTATGTGCTCGATACTTGGGGGCTAATGCATACTTGATTTTAACACATGTTTTCCACTACAAAAAGTCCCAGGATTAATACAAGTATTAAAACTTGGCACTTGGGGGCTAATGGTTATTTAATGATGTTTCTGGTTAAAGACCTATGTTGAAGCCCTGGGTTTTTAAACCGGACCTTAGTGGTCAAGGCAGCATGATTCGGGTTACCATCTCGGATTCGGATCAAATTGAGAAGCTAGGTTGTAACAGAAGGAAGCACAAGAGAGTTACCTCAAGTTTTTCTTTCATCATCCTGATCATACCAGCTTCATAATCGCGACTGGTGTACAGTCGGTTCAGGTACCCAGAATAAAGATCTTGGGCGCTTAAAGCGGCGTACGTTGAGGAGTCAACGTCCCATTTGCCCTTTATGGCCGAGATTTCGTCCTTGGCAGTATGCTTGGCCAAAGTAGCAGTGTTCCCCGGTTCAGAGCGGCCAATGCCGGTAATCACAACATCATCATCCTTTGAGTCGCTGCTCTGCAGTGGCCCTGTCGGTTTATCAACAGTTCCAGAAGGGGGGATGGATTCCTCAACCCGAACAGGACTGGCAGGCGGATTAGTACGGCTGGCAGGTTTGGTAGGCCTTTCTTCAGCACAGGTGTCATCTTGCGGAGATAGATAATTCTGAATATCTTTACGACCCAGAGCGTCAGCACCAGGAGTTTTCTCCGGTTCAGGAGCGGCAGTTCCTTCAGCCGGGTTATCCAGACGAGCCTTCTTGCTCGGTCTAGGTTTAGCCCTGGAAAAACCCAAAGATTGAAAAAACGGTATAAAATGGATTAAGAGACCCATACAGAGATATGTTGTGATCGGTCCAACTTACCCAATAACTGTCTTCAGCGGTGGCAGTTGAGTGGCTGAAGATTCACCAGAAGATGAATGGGAAGTGACCTGATAATCGGAGTCAGATGGATTAAGAGGCTGACGAGTTAAACCTGCTTTAGGAGGAAAGCTAGCGCATAAATCAGAGACCTCTGAGCGGCGTTTCCGAACCGGGCTGTTCGGTAAACCGGCGGAGGTAACTACCTGGCCGCTATGCCGGGTGGTGCGTCGAGCTTCATGTTGCTGGGTCTTCACAAGAAATTTGGGATCCAAGTAAGCAAGAGGATGAGAAAATTTAATTTTCCGGTTTGCTCGGCGAGGTTTTTTCAAAGGCAAAGGAACTGCATCAGAAGAAAGAATAGTTACCTCTGGGCCTTCAGCATTGCTCGCTTCAGCGTCGTCCTGACAAATATCATCATCAATAAGACGTATAAAAAGTAAGCCAACTGAATCGAGGTCTACCCCAAGGTCCGGATTACCCACATCATCCTCCTCTAAATCCGGGGTAGAGGAAGCGGTGTTCCGTTTCTTCTGAGCGGGCTTCTTCACCCTCGTTTTGGGTCGGGTTACCTTTTCGGTCGGCTCTTGAAACTTCTTGCTCCAAAACGGATCATCTCCCTGTGTCAGAAAGGACTGGAGTTAGCAATATGTGTATAAGGAGATCATAAATTCTATAACAAACAGAGGGGAAGTACTTACAGCAGGTGGTTTGTTTGTGGCACAAAATGGAAGCAGGCCGGTTCGGGCGCAAACATATTCCGGTTCATTCAGCATCTTTTTCACAGCTTCGGTGACTTCGTCTTCCGTTAGCTGAATGTTGGAGTGCCTCAAAGGATCATCAACCCGGCCCGTGTATTGGCACATTAAACCGGAGCGGATGCTAAGGGGCAGGATGCTCCATGAAATCCAGCAACGGGCAAGGTCTACCCCCATCAAACCGTTAGCCATGAAGGCTCTGAGCTTGGACAGCTGAGGGGCGTACTTACTCCTCTCTTTGGCGGTTAGCCTTGGGGGGAAGGGGTGTGTATTGCTAAGTCTCTCTGGACGGAAGCCGGGCAGTGGATTTTCTTCAGCAGGGGAAGTATCCTTGCAATAGAACCAAGTGTGATTCCATTCTTGCGGATGACTATGCAACTTGGCGTGAGGATAAGTCACCTCTTTCCTCTTTTGAATCGCCATACCACCCAATTCCATATTAGGGCCGTCGATGAATTCAGTACGTCGGTTCAAATGAAAACAGTCCCGGAACAGCTCTACAGTAGGTTCCTCCTGGAAGTACACCTCGCAAAGCACTTGAAAATGGCAGATATTCGTGACTGAGTTTGGACCAACATCTTGCGGGCGCAACCTAAAGTTAGCCAGGACGTCCCGATAAAATTTTGAACCGGGTGGATTAAAACCCCGGGCCAGGTGATCCGCAAACACCACCACTTCTCCCTCCTGTGGGGTAGGAGGACATTCGTCTCCTGGAACCCTCCAATGGATGGCATTTTTGCTACTCAAAGCGCCAGTCAGAACTAAGTTGTTTAGTTGGGTCTCAGTGATGCGAGAGGGAACCCAGTTGCATTCGTACACCTGTTTTGCCATGAGGAAATCTACAAGACAAAGGTGTTCCGGTTTGAGAACAAGTGTGAATGTAAACCGAAGATGCTCTTATATAGAGTAAGGTTATCTACAATGATATCATCCAGCGGTTCATCAAGGGGACTAATGGATGTGTGGATTGGTTTGTTCGCTTTGCTAGAAGTTAAACCGACCAGATCTAACAGTTGTGAATATGAAAGCAGAAACAGATCCCGTACGGATTCTTTCAAAGCAATGGATCTACAGCTAGGGTGAAAAAGAAGTAAAAATATGAGGTTTGGCTCACAGCAGAACAACATAAGTTCGACAAGCAGGGAAATGAGTGAGATCTAAGGAGATGAGTACAGATTTATGGCGAATACTGAGAGGGACTACAAATCACGATACATGTATCATCATCTGTTCGCAAAAGCTGCTATGGGGATGAACAAGAAACAGTAGCAGGATGACGAACCCTAGAACAGATCTAAAGCAAGAAGAACAGGGGCCTTACCGGGATCCAAACGGATGTGGAAAGTCGCCGCGGTGCTCTGGTCCGATCAGGTTGATGCAGCGGCCGGAGTTGATGCAGTAGCTGACGGCGGCGGCGGAGCTCCGAGGTCTGGGTCGCGAGGAAGACGAAGAAGGGGGCGAAAGGGAGGAAAGGAAGATGGCCTTCAAGTCCTATTTATAAGGCGCGGCGCGCGTGCCAGGCGCGCGAATCCAGGGGCCGGAGATTTCGGGAGCCCAGCCGTCGCCCTGATTATTGCGGATTAGCAAAAGGAGACGGTAACTTTGCACTGACATCATATCGGTTTACCGCAGCAAAAGGAGACGAAGAAAACGGCGGTTCAACAGTTGCTGGAAGACATTTGAAGACAGAAATTTTTATTAAGGATTGACATGAACCTGTTCAAATCAATCTGGGGCCTAATGTTGGGGATATTGCTATTTGGGGTAAACCGGCCTGCAGGGCCCGGGTTAGCTCCGTCAATGGACCCGAGATGTTAAAGCCCAAGGAGAAATAGAAGGGCCCAAGGCCTATAATCGGTTTAGAGGTTTACGGCGTAAACCGGCCTGAGGTAAACTTGCATTGTAAGTTAGGAATAGAGAGACCGACCCGGGCACGTTTATAAGCCGGAGGTCGGGACTTTGCAGACCGACGGGCGTCACCCGTGTATATAAGGGGACGACCCGACGACGGTTTGAGGACAGAGAACAAGAACTCGAGGTTTAGGCGAAGCTTATCGCTCCCTAGCCCTCGAAACCCATCAATCCCATCACAACTAGACGTAGGCTTTTACCTTCATCGAAGGGGCCGAACTAGTATAAACATCGTGTCCTTGTGTCCACTTTTAACCCCTTCAAGCTAACCCGTTGCGATGGCTCCACGACTAAGTCCTTTCACTAGGACAACTGCCGTGACAAATCCACGACAATGTCAATGCGTCTCCCTTCAAAGATAAAGGGAAGACCTTCTTCTTAGCAACATCATCGGGTATACCCGCAAGCATAAATAATCCACAAACTTCATCCACATATATTAAGTGCTCATCAGGATGCTTTGTTCCATCTCCTATAAAAGGATTAGCTAGCAGTTTTTCCATCATACCCGAAGGAAATTCAAAAGGAGTTTCATTTTCAATAAGTTCAGTAGGTTGAGGAGCAACTCATTGCTCTACTGGACGGGGTGAAGATACCCCGAACAAGCCCCTCAGAGAATTACTTTCCATAGTAACAAGTGACAGTAAATTTCAGCACACTATATAAAATTTTTCTTACCAAATTCCACCTACCAAAGGCGCTACACTCCCCGGCAACGGCGCCAAAAAAGAGTCTTAATGACCCAAAAGTATAGGGGATCTATCGTAGTCCTTTCGATAAGTAAGAGTGTCGAACCCAACGAGGAGCAGAAGGAAATGATAAGCGGTTTTTAGCAAGGTATTCTCTGCAAGTACTGAAATAACTGGTAGAAGATAGTTTTGTGACAAGATAAATTGTAACGAGCAATAAGTAACAAAAGTAAGTAAAGTGCAGCAAGGTGGCCCAATCCTTTTGTAGCAAAGGACAAGCCAGAACAAACTCTTATATAAGGAAAAGTGCTCCCGAGGACACATGGGAATATCGTCAAGCTAGTTTTCATCACGTTCATATGATTCGCGTTCGGTACTTTGATAATTTGATATGTGGGTGGACTAGTGCTTGGGTGCTGTTCTTACTTGAACAAGCATCCCACTTATGATTAACCTCTATTGCAAGCATCCGCAAGTACAAAAAAGTATTAAGGTAAACCTAACCATAGCATGAAACATGTGGATCCAAATCAGCCCCTTACGAAGCAACGCATAAACTAGGGTTTAAGCTTCTGTCACTCTAGCAACCCATCATCTACTTATTACTTCCCAATGCCTTCCTCTAGGCCCAGATAATGGTGAAGTGTTATATAGTCGACGTTCACATAACACCACTAGAGGCTAGACAACATACATCTTATCAAAATATCGAACGAATACGGAATTCACATGACTACTAATAGCAAGACTTCTCCCTTGTCCTCAGGAACAAACGTAACTACTCACAAAGAATATTCATGTTCATAATCAGAGGGGTAATAATATGCATATAGGATCTGAACATATGATCTTCCACCAAATAAACCAACTAGCATCAACTACAAGGAGTAATCAACACTACTAGCAACCTACTAGCACCAATCCCGGACTTGGAGACAAGAATTGGATACAAGAGATGAACTAGGATTTGGAGATGAGATGGTGCTGGTGAAGATGTTGATGGAGATTGCCCTCTCCCAATAAGAGGAGCGTTGGTGATGGTGATGATTTCCCCCTCCCGGAGGGAAGTATCCCCGGCAGAACAGCTCTGCCGGAGCTCTAGATTGGTTCCGCCAAGGTTCCGTCTCGTGGCGGCGGAGTCTCGTCCTGAAAGGTTGCTTCTGGTTTTTTTGTTGACGAAAGACTTCATATAGGAGAAGAGGGGCGTCGGAGAGCCACCAGGGGGCCCACGAGGTAGGGGGGAGCGCCCCCACCCTCGTGAGCAGGGTGTGGGCCCCCTGGCCTTCATCTTTGGCGAGGATTTTTCTTTTTTTATTTTAAGATATTCCGTGGAGTTTCAGGACTTTTGGAGTTGCGCAGAATAGGTCTCTAATATTTGCTCCTTTTCTAGCCCAGAATTACAGCTGCCGGCATTCTCCCTCTTCATGTAATCCTTGTAAAGTAAGAGAGAATAGCCATAAGTATTGTGACATAACGTGAAATAACAGCCCATAATGCGATAAATATCGATATAAAAGCATGATGCAAAATGGACATATCACCCTACAACTACCCAGAGCATGTCGCCCACGGACGCTCCTCCCGCCTGCTGGGAAGAGGGACCGGGGACGACGTCGATACCCCTCGCCATAATGCATGCGAAAAAGTATACATGAGAGCGGTAGCGGAGCTATGTTGAGGCGGCGGGGGGGACCCCACCCCACCCCCTCCCCCAGCTTTGGAGAAAAGTCTGAAGGAATATTTTTTATGGGCGTGGATGAGAGGGAAAATAGTGTTTTGCCCCCTAGATCTTTGCCATTTACCTTTGTGATGCGGAGCATCCCTCGACCATCACCATGGATGGCTCACCACCACCGCAAGGATGGAGAGGACCGACGATGACAGCTCGCAGACGCGCAATCGAAACCAAGGTTAATTCTTTCCTCTTCGAACTTCATTCGGTTTCACATGAGTGTCGGGTTCTACCTCAAATGGATTCGTTGTGCCTTCTTAGGTACCATGGACATGACCAAAGTCTGAAGGAATTTATTTAGGGCCTGAGTGAGAGGGAAAATAGTATATATAATCTACACTACCTCCTCGCCTCTGCAAGTTGGGCATGCGTTTTTCAATCGCAACCACTTCTGAACACAATGAGGGTGGTAGTAGTGCTCGCAGTCGAGGAGCGTCAGGGTCTTGCCCTCGACGAAGTCCTCCAGAAATATCTCACAATCGCGCCTGTCGGGCTGCCCCTGCTCCAAGCTCGGCGCTGCGTAGTTCATGGTCCTCAGCGATGCGATCGTCTGTACATCCGCGCCACGCGCCGGTGGTAGGTACTCGATCTGCTGCTGCACATGCATCGCTGCCTTGCGCCGCTGTATGTAGAAAAATACGACGATTGCTAAAACTATCCCTGCGACTACCCAAAGCATGTCGCCCACCGACGCTCCTCGCTACAACTTGCAGTTGTGGAGCTATGTTGAGGCAGGGGGGGAGTGCCCCCCTCCCCCAGGTTTGGAGAAAAGGCTGAAGGAATATTTTTACGGGCCTGAATGAGAGGTAAACTAGTATATATAATCTACGCTACCTCCTCGCCTCTGCAAGTTGGGCATGCATTTTTCAATCGCAGCCATTTCTGAACACAATGAGGGTGGTGGTAGTGCTCACAGTCGAGGAGCGTTAGGGTCTCACCCTCGACGAAGTCCTCCAAGCACATCTCACAATCGCGCCTGTCGGGCTGCCCCTGCTCCAGGTTCGGCGCTGCGTAGTTCATGGTCCTTAGCTATGCGATCTTCTGTGCATCTGCACCCGGCGCTAGTGGTCGGTGCTTGATCTGCTGCTGCGCACGCCTCTTTGCCTTGTACCGCCGTATGTAGAAAAAGACGACGAGGCAGACCACGATTACTAAAACTACCCCTACAACTACCCAGAGCATGTCGCCCACTAACGTTCCTCCCGCCCGCTGGAAAGAGGGACCGGGGACGACGTCGATACCCCTCGCCATAATGCATGCGAAAAAGTATACAAGAGAGCGATGGCGGAGCTATGTTGAGGCGGCAGGGGGGAAAATAGTGTTTTGCCCCTAGATCTTTGTCATTTACCTTTGGCCCCCCAATGGTTTTCTTCCAGCTCCACCACTGCCGCCGCCGAATCGTCATGTTTCGCGCGGTTTTGAAAATACGAGTATATCCAGTTTTAGGCCTGCTGTAAAAGCAGCCAATATTTTGGCTACCTAAAAGTCTTTCTCTTCACAGCTATAAAGTTGTTTTTAGGTAGCCAAATTTCTGGTCTACTAGTACTGTTGAAGATGCTCTAATCTGGGCTATGTGTGTTTGTGAATGCGAAGCCATTTCTCATGGTTGGACGCGTCGGTGAAGCTAGGTCAGCTCCAATGTGCCCTTCACCACAAATGGGGACGCCCCACTTGGCAGACAGGCAAGTCTCCAAGCTGGTCCAATGGAGAGCGAGACAAGTAGATGAACAACAAGGACGGGCGGACGGTGACTGCCTGCAGGATCCAGAACGTGGCCGGTGCGTCCTACCCTACTGGCCAGCCGGCACGCGGCACGATCGACGCCCGAACCAGCCCAGGCAGCTTGCTGTGCCGACAACGCCGTCCAAGTTTACTATTCCTACATGGAGCTATCTATCCAAGCTGCCGACATGTGACCGACCACCACCTCTCCTCCCGTCCGTGTATCATCACATCCAAGATGGAGAGAGATACTGCCACTTGGACCACGCAAAACGCTAGGCGTCCCCCGGACGCTACTCGCCCGTGCATGCAGTTCTTGGATTTACACTAATAGTAAAATAGGGAAACTTTTCATCACGTGGCACATGTGCTACGCAATTCAAATTCAATAAATAAATGAATACGGAAACTTTTTTTAAAGGAAATGCCATTATGGCTAATTTATCGCATTGGTAAAACTGTTACATCGTTTTTAAGGGACCCTGCTAGGAAATCTTCGGGCCTCGTCAACCCAATTACAAGAAGAATTATTATCAATGGCAAATTTAGCTGAAAGATGGGCTGCTCCATCTGACTCCACGGAAACAACGAATAAAATGAAAGCCCCAAGTCATCCGAGCCATCATGAAGCAATGGATGCCAATTTGCCAAACGGCGGCAACAAGAGCCGATGGTCGCAAGGTATTCCCATCAAACTACTAATACCGTGGTCCACTGCAATTAAAATTAGCACAATTTTCCCTCAAGTGAAGTAACATGAATCCCGACGGTTCCTCGTTACGTTGCTCACCTCAGTTTTCATGTCAATTGACTCGTATGTTCTTCCACCACCGTGCAAGAATCTCCGCTGATTGAGCTTGGAGAATAGTATCATCTTATGTTGTTTGACACATGAGGGCATGGTTAGTTCCCGAGGCCTCCCATTTCAAGATAGTGTAATCCATTGGATAGAGCATTAATTGGACAACGAGATGACAACGGAAGAGATGTCATATCCTTCAAAGCTAGCTAGTCTTGTAGTTCAAGCAAATGAAGAAGAGACGAATGGTATTATATATACATGAGAGTAGAGGCTCAATTATTCCATGCAGATATGTATGCAGTGTCAAATTGAATGGTGGGTGAAATTGTGATCGCGTATCTATAAGGTCCGCACATCACACATGAGTGTTGAAAAACGAACTCAAATCATGAAAGACAACTAATGTTGGGACAATAAATGACATCGTTTGATCCATTCCATTTTATGGAAGATATGCATAATCATCGAAAGCGATTGATAAGATGATCTGGCAATAACGTGGCCTGCGCCAGAACGTGACTGGTGGCACCCTACCTAGGCGGTCGGCATGTGACACGACTCTGGAACTAGCGGACGCAACATGTTGTGCCAACAACGCCATCCAAGTTTACTAACGGCGGGCCGCAACTTGGATGGTCCGCCCGTAGGCTAGCCGCCGACATGACCTCCCTACCTCCCCCTCTCTTCTCGTCCCCGCTGCATCACGTCCAAGATAGAGAGAGATACTGCTACTTGGACCGTGCAAAGCGCTAGGCGTTCCCCAAACGCTACCCGCTCGTCACATGCAATTCTTTGGTTTCTACTAAAATAAAAAGAACTGGAAAATGATTACTTGTCATAACAAGAGCCAATGATCACATGGTATTCCCGTCAAGTTACTAATATCATGGTCCATCACATTTAAATTGGTACATTTTTTCCTCAAGAAAGGTGTCACCTATCCTGACTGTTCCTTGATACGTTGTTCGTCTCAGCACTTATGCTAATTGACTCGAATATCTCTCCATTGAATCGCAACACTCTTGTCTGGCTAAGCATGATGCCAAACACCATCTTATGTTTTTTGACACATAAAGGCATGGTTAGTACCCGAGGCCTCTCATTTCAAGGTACTGTGATGCATTTGATTGAGCATTGCACAACGAGATGACAAAGAAAGAGATGGCATATCCTCTAAAGCTAGCTAGTCGTGTAGTTGAAGCAGATGAAGGAGAGGCACATGATGTCCATGAGAGTAGAGGCTTATTCCACGAAGTTATGTATCTAGTGTCGAATTGAATGTGGTGGGTGAAATTATGATCCCGTGTCTATGAAGTCTGCACAACACTCAGAGTGTCGAAAAGTGAAATCAAATCAAGAAAGATACCAATAGCCTGGTCCCACAACTAAAATTGACACCATTTCTCCTGAAGAGAAGCTGCATGTATTCTGATGTTCTTCGAAATGCTTCTCATCTCAGTATGCATGCTAATTGACATAGACATCCTTCAACTGAAGCGCGGCACTCTTGTCTTACTGAGCTATTAGGTGAGCAAGGTCTTGTGTTGTGTGACAACCAAGGGCATGCTTAGTTCACGAGGCCTCTCATTTCAAGATAGTGTAATCCATTGGATAGATATTGGACAACGAGATGACAATAGAAGAGATGGCATATCCTTAGCTAGTCGTATAGTTGAAGCATATGAAAGAGGCGAATGATATTATATATCCATTAGAGTAGAGGATAATTCCATGAAGACATGTATTTAGTGTAGTGTCGAACTGAATATGGTGGGTGAAATTGTGACCACGTATCTATGAAGTCCGCACATTGCACGTGAGTGTTGAAAAACAAACTCAAATCATGAAATATGACTAATGTTGGGACAATAAATGACACATCATTTGATTCCATCCATTCTATAGAAGATATACGTAATAAATGACAGTGATTGAAAAGATGATCTGGCGAGAACCCCCTCTCCTTTTATTACTCCCTTGATCTTTTGCATTCATTAGCTGATCATTTCTACATAACTTGTTAAGTGTTCACAATAAGAGCCAATGATCACATGGAACTCCCATCAAATTACTAATACCATGGTCCATCACATTTAAAATTAGCATCATTTTTCCACAAGAAAAGTGGCAGGTATCGTTGCTGTTGTTCGATGAGTTGCTCGTCTATATATTCATGCCAATTGACTAAGGCATGCCTCCATTGCAATGCAACGCGCTTGTATAGAAATATCGTCTTATTTTGTTTGACACAGAAGGGATTCATTTGTTCCTGAGGCCTCTCATTTCAAGACAATGTAAATGCATTGGACAACGAGACGACAACGGAAGAGAGATATCATATCTTTCAAAGCTAGCTAGTCATGTAGTTGAAGCATATGGAGGAGAGGCAGGTGATATTATATATATACATCGTCATAGTAGAGGCTTATTCTATGGATTGAGCATTGGACGACGAGATCACAACAGAAGAGAGATATCACATCCTTCAAAGCTAGCTAATTGTGTAGTTGAAGCAGATGAAGGAGAGGCAGATGCTATTATATATCCATGAGAGTAGAGGCTTGCTCCGTGAAGATATGTATGTAGTGTCGAATTAAGTGTGATGCGTGAAATTGTGATCATGTGTCTATGAAGTATGCACAACATCATCAGAGTGTTGAAAAATGAACCCAGATCAAGAAAGATAGCTAATGTTGGACAATAAATACATATAGTTTGATTCCTTCCATTTTATAGAGGATAAATACAATCATTCAAAAGTGATTGAAAAGATGATCCAGCAAAAACCCTCTCTCTTTTTATTGCTATCTCGGTCTTTTGCAGCCATTATCTAAGCATGTCTACCAAACATCTCCAATACATGTCCACTCCCCATTCTTTTCCGCACTCTTTCCAGCTCACCAAAGGGGTTGTGTAGGATGTTTTACATGCATGAAAGTAATCCAAAATATCCAAGGTCAGCAAAGATACATCTACTATTTCAAAAAATTCAAAACAACATGTAGCTAATAATATATGCCTGATTCACATTGTAATTTATCATTCGTTTTGTACAAACGAGGGTTTCAAAATTAGGCTCCACTTGGTATATGGTTCGGCAAAAGAGTCGAGATCAAAAGTGACCAACATTAATATGCGAGTCATCAGACAACGTATTAACATATTCACAAAGTATTTATCACTATATCTCACTTCACTATGTTACAAGCCATCAATTCATGAGTTGCAAGTAGTCATCCACTTTACAAACAGACCACTTGAACAACCACTTACCTATGTCGGTGTCGTGGTAAAAACTATAACATCGATGTGTATAGTGCCATCGTGGTAACTAGTAACTTGAACCTAAAAATTTGGCAATTAACTACCCTTGACTCCAAAACCAAGGCGTAGTTTGAGCATTCAAATTCATGCTTTGACAGTAAATCTCTTGTACAATATTTAGTCAATGGTTATAAAATCATAATCTTGCGTAAGTGCTTTTGACGATGAATTTAACGATTGATGAGGTTATCTCCCACCACGTAGGCCCATGGTGACCTGAAACCCAACAGAGGCCATGGATGCCCATGCCCATGTCCAACATGTATCAGGATAACATCAACACATAAGGGTTTTAGTCACTCGATATGGGTTACCCATGTGGAGATTTCCGTCACTCAGCTCAGATTGAAAGGGGAGTATCCTCACTCGGATAGACCTCACCTAGATCAAAGCAACCTAATGGCTACAAGCATTAATGGAGAGCTACCACTACTTGGACCGTGCAAAACGCTAGGCATCCCCCATACGCTACTCACTCCGGCACGTGATTCTTTGGTTTGTACTAATAGTAAAAAAGAGGATTACTTGTCACAACAAGAGCCAATGATCACATGGTATTCCCATCAAATTACTAATAACATGGCCCATCACAATTAAAAGCGGCACCATTTTCCCTCAAGAAAAGTACCAGGTGTCCTTGCTGTACCTCAGTACGTTATTTGTATCATTATTCATCTTAATTGACTCGTGCATTCTTTTGTCAAAGTGCAACCCTCTCGTCCGAGGGAGCATAGTGCAAAGTATCATCTTATGTTGTTTTACACACAAGGGCATGGTTAGTTCCTCATGCCTCTCATTTCAAGATGGTGTGATGTGTTGAACACTGGACGACTAAGATGGCAGAGGAAGAGATATCATATCCTTGAAAGCTAGCTAGTTGTGTAATTGAAGCGGATGGAGGAGAGGCTAATGATAATATATACTCATGAGAGTAGAGGCTTATTCCATGCAGATATGTATGTAGTGTCGAATTGAATGTGGTGGGTGAAATTGTGATCCCATATCTATAAAGTCTGCACAACACATAGAGTGTTAAAAAATGAACTCAAATCAAGAAATATAGCTAATGTTGGGACGAGAAATACATGTCATTTGATTCCTTCCATTTTCAAGAAGATATATTTAATCATTTGAACTGACTGAAAAGATGATCCGACGAGAACTCTATATCTTTTTGTTGCTCTCTCGGTCTTTTGTACTCATTAGCTAATCATTTCTACCGAACGTCTCTAATGTATGTCCATTCCCCATTCCTTTCTACATTCTTTTCTCCTCACCGAAGGGGTTGTGTAGGACGTTTTGCACGCATGAAAGTAATCCAACTAGCGAAGGTCACCAAAGATACATCTGCTATTTTGAAAACTCAAAATGTTATGTAGCTAATAATATACGTCCACTTATTCACATTGTATTTTTACCATTCGTTTTGTATAGATTAGACCCCACTTTGTATGTTTTGGCATAAGAATCAAGATCAAAAGTTACCAACATTAATATGTGAGTTATCAGACAATATATTCATATATTCACGAAGTATTTACTAGCTTAAACATTATACTCACTTTAGTATGTTCTGAGCCAACAATTTGTGAGTTACCAAGTTGTGCACAAGTAGGGTGCGGAGGACATCCGTCACCTACTATTTGTGTGTGCACATGCACTAGACCTATGGAACCGTCTTGGGGAGATTAGATTGTTGATCAAGCATTCAAGCTCTTCCTGTAGACAGATTGGGTTCGGCAATCTTCGAACACATCCTCTCTCTTCTAGATGAACATCTGGTTATACACCCAAGGTTGAATTTCAAGCAACTGGTAGCAGCCAGAGGCTGGTACTTGTGGTGGATCGAGAGACTGATTACTCACAATGGTTTGATCCCGCCTAGAGACGAAGGAGCCGCGACTTGGCCGGAACGCCCATCTGCCAGTTGGCGACATGTGACCTCCCCCCTATCTCAGCACTATGGTTGATGTCTCCGGCCAGGGTTTGATGTCCCACTCTTGGAGTTTTCTCCTATAAAACGAAGCGGGGGGGGGGGTGCTTCTAATTCCTCTCCCCGTCTGATTTTTTCCCTTCCTGCCCCCGTTGCATCACATCCAAGATAGAGAGAGATACTGCCACTTGGACCGCGCAAAACGCTAGGCGTCCCGCAAATGCTACTCGCTTGCACATGTAATTATTTGGTTTCTACTAAACTAATAGTAAAAAAGGAAAATATTTTTTTGAGGGAATGCCATCATGGCTACTATATTGAGTTATTATCAAAAGAAAATTCAGCTAAAAGATGGGCTACTCCATTCGTTCCATGAAAACGGTGCATAAAATGAACACCACGAATCATGCAGCCTTGATGAAGCAGTACTGATTTGACTCAGCAGGTTGTAGACACTGGCGCAACAAGAGTCAATGGTCACATGCTATTCTCGTCAAATTACTAATACCGTGGTTCACCACAATAAAAATTGGCACCATTTCTCGTCAAGAGAAGTAACATTTATCCTGACTGTTCCTCGATACGTTGCTCGTCTCGATTTTCATGGAAATGGACTTATTACGTTCTTCCATCACTGTGCAAGAATCTCGTCCGAATGAGCTTGGTACATAGTATCATCTTATGTTTTTGACAAACAAGGGCATGGTTAGTTCCCGAGGCCTCTCATTTCAAGATAGTGTAAATGCATTGGATTGGGCATTTGACAACAAGATGATAATGAGAAAGAGATATCATCATGTCCTTCAAAGCTAACTAGTCCTGCAATTGAAGCAGATGAAGGAGAGGTGGATGATATTATATATCCATGAGAGTAGAGGCTTATTCCACGAAGATATGTATGTACTGTCGAACTGAATGTGGTGGGTGAAATTGTGATCACGTATCTATGAAGTCTGTGTAACACGCAGAGTGTTGAAAAATGAACTCAAAGCGGCTAATGTTGGGACAATAATGACATGATTCCTTCCATTACAGAAGATATACATAATAATCGACAATGATTGAAAAGATGATCTTGTGAGAACCCCCTCTCTTTTTATTGCTCTCTTGGTCTTTTGCAGTCATTAGCTGAGCATGTCTACCAAACATCTCAATGTATGTCTGCCCCCAGTTCCTTTCCACCTTCTTTACGCCGAAGGGGTTGTGTAGGACGTTTCGCATGAATGAAAGTGATCCGAAAATAGCCAAGGTCAGCAAAGATTCATCTACTATTTCAAAAATTCAAAATGTTATGTAGCTAATAATATATGCCTTATTTACATTATCTTTTTACCGTTCGTTTTGTATAGAGAGGGTTTCAAATTAGACCCCACTTTGCTATGTTTTGGCAAAATTATCAAGATCAAAAGTTACCAACATTAATATGTGATTCATCAAACATTATATTCACAAAATATTTATCAACTTCAACAATATATCTCACTTCAATATGTTAGGAACCAATAATTCACGAATTACTAGGTTATCCACAAGTAGTCATCAATTTTACAACTAGACAATATTTTTTAAAGCGGGTACCTATCTCGGCTTTGTGGTAAAAACTATAACATGGACGGTGGGGTGTCTGTATCAATGTCATGGTGGTAACCGGTAACTTAAACCTGAATGATTATGTGACTAAATTAATGCTATGATGATTTTCTAACTTGGGTAACCGACTAACTACTCCCTCTTACTCCAAAAAGAAGACATAGTTTGACTATTCAAATTCATGATTTGACCATACTTAGGTAACTGACTAACTACACAATTTTTTGGTTTCTAGTAACAATAACGGCTTTCTTATCTTAAAGGTTGTGTATATACCTAGCCTTGGTAAAACTCCAAATTTTGCACTCACATATTCTGATTGTTTTCTACTGTAACAACGATCAATAGTGGCGATATGTGACGAAAGTGCTCTTTTGATCCCGAGCTCATATGCTCCTGCATGAAAAGTAAAATAAAAAAAATAGTAAAAAAATCAAAAAAATCTGATTTTTTTGTGTTGAGCATTGATGAATGTTCTAACTGCGTGCATAATTTCAGACCGAAATGACATTTGTGGAGGTCTGAGTAGAAATAACAAAATCGATGCTCCAAAATGCTTCGAACAATAGTCTTTCTGGAGCATCGATTTTATTCTTTTTGCCCAGTCCTCCACGACTCATTTTAGCCTGAAATTTTGCATGCAGATAGAAATTTTGTCAATGTTCATCACAAAAAAAAAATCAGATTTTTTTATTTGTTTGGATTTTACTGTTTATGAGGGAGCATATGAGCTCGGGATCAAATACTTCATGTCGGGATATGTTATGACTTGTCAATATTCAAGTTCCGCAATGTGTAACGCTCGGATAATTTGGCTACAGTAAAACTCTCCTAATGATGTCATGTCATCTGCGATTACTGTTACTAATCTCGGGATAATTCGAAACCGCGTCAAATTCAAACTTAAAATTAAAGTCGACAATAGAAGTTTTCAAAATTGAAACAAAAATGTTCGGTGGACGCCAAATATTACAAAGGTAATTATGGTGCAGCAAACACATTTTTAGTAAAAGACTAAATACTTTAAAATGAAATAAAACAGAAAAGAAAAAATAAAGAAAAGAAAGAAAGAAAGAAAGAGAAAGGAAAACCCCCCAAACCCCCCTGGGCCAACTGGCCCAGCTAACCCAACCGACCGGCCTAGCCGGGAAAAATCCCCCAAACCCCCCTGGGCCATCTGGCCCAGCTAACCCACCTGGCCCATCCGGCCGAACCGGCCCGCCTCCCCCTGCCGCCTCCCTTCCCTGTTCCCCCGACCCGGGTCGGAATAGGGGCGCGTCCCCGCCGCACCCTCTCGCCGGCGACGACGAGGGGATAAGGTCGCCACGCCGCGCGCCCTCGGTCTCTCCTCCCACTCGCCCCACTCTTCCCTCGGTCCCCGCGCCTTCCCCCCTCAGATCCACCGCGCTCCTCCCTCGTTCCCCTCCGTAACCGAGCGCCGCCGCCGCCATGGCTCCGGCCTAGCCACGGCCACCGTGCCCACCTCGCCGCCCCACGGTGTCTCCAAGGGCCGCCGTCGTCCGCTGCTTCGACTGGTGCACCCCGTTGGAGACCGGAGCGACCGCAACGCCCCGACGCCGCCTTCTTCTTCCTCTGCTCCGACAAACTCCGCCGCCGTTCTTCACCGACTCCGGCCGCGCCCCTGCAGCTACTAAACCGCCAAGGGCCACCGTGTGCACCGCTCGGTGAGCCCCTGCTCCCTCCTCTCTCTCTCGTGCGGCCTAGCTAGCTGCCGCCGAAGTACCCGAGCGCCCCGCCGCGGATCTCGTCGCCGGCGAGTCTCCGGTGACCAAATGGTCACGGGGACGAGCCCTTTGTGCTCAGCGCGTCGCGCAGCTCCCCCTAGCCTTCCCGTTAGCCCAGAAGCGCGCTGCGTTGCCTTCTTCGTCTTACGGCCGAACTCCGGCGTCCGCCTCTCTGCTCGCTGACGCCACTCCGGCGCGTCCCCGGCATCGCCACCACCCCTTCCTCCCTTGATGCGGCCCGACTCCAGCTTTCGAACGCGACTAAAAACACGGTGAACGATCCACCACAACGGAAATCCGACGCTCGCCCGAACCGCGCCGCCGCGAAAACAAACTCACCGGCATCTAAACGCCGGCCAGCTGGCGTGGCATGCATGGGGCCCCACCCTGGGTCACTGCCCGTGGGCCTGGGGGGCCCAACTGGCCAAGTTGCCCGGGTCAACTACGCTGATGTGGCAGCTATTGCCACTGACATGCGGGCCCACGTCATTTAAAACATTTTGTAAATAGATAAAATGCTAATTATTTCATTAAATAATTTAATTATCTAAACAGTCACTGACTACTCGATCCCACCCGCTAATTAACCCAATTAATTAGTCTAACCCCCCTGTTAGTACCCTGTCAATGACATGTGGGTCCCACTGGACCCACCTGTCTGGTTTGACTGGTCAACTGACTAGTTGACCTGCTGACATCACTCTGATGTCATGCCGATGTCATCATTCACTGTTTTGGATAATGTTGGATTTAGTTAATTAATTAAAATCAGAAAATGATTTAAATCTTTAGAAAATCATATCTTTTAATCCGTAACCCGGATGAAAATACATTCTACATGAAAGTTGCTTAGAACGACGAGACGAATCCGGATACGTAGCCCGTTCGTCCGCCACACCCCCTAAACATATCAAACTCGCAACTTTCCCCCTCCAGCTCCTCTGCCCGTAAACACGAAACACCGGGAAAACTTTCCCGGATGTTTCCCCCCTTCACCGGTATCACCTCATACCGCGTTAGGGCACCCCTAGCACCGTTACTTGTCATGTCATGCATCGCTATGCATCTGATTGCTTAAATATTTATTGTTTCTTCCCCCTCTTCTCTCGCTAGACACCGAGACCGACGCTGCTGCTACCCAGTACGACTACGGAGTTGACGACCCCTCTCTCTTGCCAGAGCAACCAGGCAACCCCCCTTGATCACCAGATATCGCCTACTCTGATCTATACTGCTTGCATTAGAGTAGTGTAGCATGTTACTGCTTTCCGTTATTCCAATCCTGATGCATAGCCTGTCCTTGTTACTACTGTTGTTACCTTAACCTGCAATCTTACCTGCTTAGTATAGGATGCTAGTTTACCATTAGTGGCCCTACATTCTTGTCCGTCTGCTGTGCCATACTATCGGGCCGTGATCACTCGGGAGGTGATCACGGGTATGTACTATATACATGATACATGTGGTGAACAAAGACGGGTCGGCTCATAGGAGTACCCGCGAGTGGATCTTTGAGGCGGAGCGACAGGGCAGGTTGAGGTCACCTAGGAGAGAGGTGGGCCTGGCCCTGTCGGCGTTCGCGGATACTTAACACGCTTAACGAGATCTGGGTATTTGATCTGAGTCTGGCTACTGGCCTATACGCACTAACCAACTATGCGGGAAATATATGGGCACTCGGCGTCATGGTATCAGCCGAAGCCTTCGTGACGTCAGCGACTGAGTGGCGCGCGCCGGATTGGACTAGAACGCCTGTTAGGCTAGGTCTTCTTCCGGTCGCGTTCGCAACATGCAGGTGTGCTCAGGGCGATGGGCCTAGACCCCTGCGCGCTTAGGTTTAGACCGACGTGCTGACCTCTCTGTTGTGCCTAGGTGGGGCTGCGACGTGTTGATATTCCGAGGCCGGGCATGACCCAGGAAAGTGTGTCCAGCCAAATGGGATCAAGCGTGTTGGGTTATGTGGTGCACCCCTGCAGGGAAGTTAATCTATTCGAATAGCCGTGTCCCTCGGTAAAAGGACGACCCGGAGTTGTACCTTGACCTTATGACAACTAGAAGCGGATACTTAATAAAACACACCCTTCCAAGCGCCAGATACAACCCGGTGATCGCTCTCTAACAGGGTATTGAGGAGGGGATCGCTCGGTAGGATTATGCTATGCGATGCTACTTGGAGGACTTCAGTCTACTCTCTTCTATATGCTGCAAGACGGAGGCTGCCAGAAGCGTAGTCTTCGACATTATTAGCTATCCCCCTCTTATTCTGGCATTCTGCAGTTCAGTCCACTGATATGGCCCCTTACACATATATCCATGCATATGTAGTGTAGCTCCTTGCTTGCGAGTACTTTGGATGAGTACTCACGGTTGTCCTGTTTCCCCTTTTTCCCATCTCTCTACCCGATTGCTGCAACCAGACGATGGAGTCCAGGATCCAGACGCCACCGTCGACGACGACTCCAACTACACAGGAGGTGCCTACTACTACGTGCAGCCCGCTGACGACAACCAGGAGTAGTTAGGAGGATCCCATGTAGGAGGTTTGTGCCTCCTTCGATTGTATCCCAGTTTGTGCTACCCATCTTATGGCAGACCTGTTTAACTTATGTCTGTACTCAGATATTGTTGCTTCCGCTGACTCGTCTATGATTGACCACTTGTATTCGAGCCCTCGAGGCCCCTGGCTTGTATTATGATGCTTGTATGACTTATTTTATTTGTAGAGTTGTGTTGTGATATCTTCCCGTGAGTTCCTGATCTTGATCGTACACATTTGCGTGCATGATTAGTGTACGATTGAATCGGGGGCGTCACAAGTTGGTATCAGAGACGACTGCCTATAGGAATCCCCCTTCCATACTCTTTGGCCGAAGTCGAGTCTAGACATTGCAAAAACTTTTACTAACTTGGCAGTGTGCCTTACGGCCCACGTCGCCATCGGGTGATACTAGGATCTTTTACTCCTCGACCTTTACTCTGGGACTCTGAACTCTCTTCTACTCGGGTTAAACGAATTTACTAACTCTAACACTAGGGTCCTGTGACGGCATTCACCCCAAAGTTGGATAAAAGCCATAGTTATTCCTTAGTATAGTGTTTTGAACAATTTCCACACTGTCATTTGACTCCTTTGAAACATCTTTGTTTTCAGATGGAACCCATGAGGCAGGTTGTGCGCCACACGGCGGCCATTGGTGCCTCGGGATCATCGGCCGTGCTAGCTGAGATGATGACCTATCTGGGTTATCGCTGGCACCCCGAGTACACCGTCTCTGAGGAGTACCAGGACTTTAACCAGGAGCAGTACCGTGCCATCGTCCACCTCTACTCTCGGGAGTATGACTCCACTACTGTGCTGCACACCGCTTATGGTGTTGGAGTGACCATCGACATGGCAGTTCACGATGCTGCCTATGCTGCTCTGATACGCCTTCGTTGGGAGTACCGGGAGTTGGACACCTCCCCTTTCAGGCACATTGCTATCGCATCTGATATTGGTGCGGAGGGTTACTACACTGCTGCCTACTCCACTGTCACCCGCGAGCCCTTCTACCATCAGAACTTGGTTCTGCATGCTGATGGGCTGGATCGAGCTAACCGAGTTCTTCGCCACGAGTTGTACACCACTCGTCAGCACCTCTACCGTGCTCTGACGACGTTGCACCCCTTCGTCGGATCTGGGGAGCTGCCGCGTTCTGCTATCTACCCCGCCAGGACCGTGATGCCCCAGGGTGTCGGTTGGCCGGAGGTGGGAGGCTACTCTCCCGCACTTGGTCCTCTTCTGCCACTTGAGCGCCGGGTTCAGCACCAGAGCACCCGCGGACCCCAGGTTGCCGACGTGGTGTACCCGTTGCCACACTACCAGCTTTCAGGCTACAGCTACCTCCGCAGTGTCGCGTGGGACTGATGTAGGCTTGCTTAGCAGTATTACATGCATTCGCCGTGAGCCTGCGTGCCGCCTGTGATGTCTTAGTCTATGTACTGAACTATGTGTACCGAACTCTATGCATGATCTCTTTTGTAAGATATGCCGACTATTATGTGGTATCTATCGTGTTGCTTTCATTATGCATGTTTCATCATGAATGATTCTTGTCTTTACAAATTTCTCAATGCTGAACTACCCCTGTTATAAATTAGCAGGATGGTTAGACCAGGTGGTCATGGTCGTGGTGGCAACTTCCCACCACCGCCTGAGTACATGGCTGGTATGATCCAACAGCTTGAGATGAATCGCCAGTTCATGGAGAACATGATGGCTCAGTTTCCTCGCCCAAATATGAACCAGCAGCCAGCCCCAGTAACTCTGCAGGATTTCATGCGCATGAACCCAACTGTGTACCGCAGCTCAACTCAACCTCTGGATGCTGATGACTGGCTCTGTGACATCACCTATGAGATGGAATCTGCTGGTGTAGCCCCTGCCAGCCATGTCACCTTTGCTTCCTTCTTCCTGAAGGGACCCGCAGCTCAATGGTGGGACAGCCACAGGCGTACTCTGCCAGTTGGAACGATCATCACCTGGCCAGACTTCCAAGCTGCTTTTCGTGCTCGCTTCATTCCTCAGGGAGTCATGGACCGGAAGAAGCGTGAGTTCCGCAACCTCATCCAAGGCAACAAAACTGTTGAAGCTTATCAGTGAGAGTTTCTGGACTTGTCTCGCTATGCTGAAGAAGACATTGCAACTGATGCACGCCGGCAGGAGAAGTTCCGTGATGGCCTTCAAGCTGACATCAAGCTCGCACTTCTAGTGCACGACTTTGATGATTTCGCCACCTTGGTGAATAAGGCCATCAATGTCAAAACAGGTCTACAGGAATACGAGAGCTCTCACAGGCGCAACCGTGACACGGGCTCATCTTCGGGCCCGTCCTCGTAGGAGCACAAGATATGGATTCCCAACAGCATGTACCAGCCGGATGCACCTGCCCCAAGGCAGTCCTATGCCGCACCTCGTCTGCCTACTGCTCCAACTAGGCAGCCAAAACTTCCAGCTCCACCACCCGGAGCTCCTGTCCCCACTCCCAATAATGGTTTGTGCTTCAGGTGTGGACAACCAGGGCACCGTGCTAGGGAATGCAACCAGAACCAGAATCAACTGGCCCTTCCAGCAGCTGGCCGTGGAAACAATCAGGCCCGCAACAACAATGCCAGGTCCTATGGTCGTGTTCATGCCAACCACGTTGTCGTGGATTTGTCACGGCAGATGTCCTAGGAAGAGGACTTAGTCGTGGAGCCATCGCAACGGGTTAGCTTGAAGGGGTTAAAGTGGACGCGAGGACACGGTTTTTATACTAGTTCGGCCCCTTCGAGCTAACCCGTTGCGATGGCTCCACGACTAAGTCCTCTTCCTAGGACATCTGCCGTGACAAATCCACGACAGTTGGCGCCCACCATGGGGCTATCGCAAGATGGTTTCAGGTTCTTGGAGGGCCGCTTTGAAGGACTCGAGGGTTACGCTGTGGGACGGATGACCAAGAGCCGCCGCGGAAAACTCTACATCGACAGCACAGGCTGGGGCCCCGACGCCGGCTCAATCGAGTACGGGTACCGGGTCCCCTTTGGCGGCATCCATGTTTTCATCGGCAAGATCGGAGAACCGGGCCCCGAGTTAGGCGTCTGCGCCGACCTCATCGAGACAGCTCAGTGCACGAGATCGGCCCTGGCTAAACCGATCAGAAAGCACGCCTTCGTGGGGGTCATCCGCGAAGGAAGCTACGAGGAAGGATCCGAATCTGGCGACGAAACCGCCATCTACTCCGGCGATGAAACGTCGACCGGGGAAACCGAATCTCTTTACCAGCTACAAGATGATCGGATTGAGGGCGGTTCCGATGGCAACAGTATTCCGGACCCCTCGGATCTGCCCTGTCGGGTTGGGATCTTCATGACTGGAACACTGGCGGCGCCACGATCATCAACTGTAGCAGCAGCGATCTCCGGATCGGCAGCAGCAACGGCTGCGCGGGCAGGAGGCCCTACAGGTTCACCAGCCCAAGTTTTGTCAGACCTGTTTGACGCACTAGCAGCGCTCATAGCGGAAGCCAACCCGGTGGATCAGGAGGCTCACGATGCTGAGATTGCCAACGTGAGAGAGCAGATCGCTCGGGCTAAAGCGGAGCTGGCAGCAGAAGAGATCAGGATGACAGCGGAGCGCGCCGCGTTAGATGCACAGGCTTACAGGCTCATGATGGACCAGAAGGCATCTCAGGAGGTCCTGAAGAGAAAATCCCGGTCTCGGTTGCCCGCCGCCCTCGACGCTCGAAACCTCTTTAGCACCCCGGGGGTAAACCGTGCGGAGGTGACGGCCGGCGCCCCGGTTCAGCACCGGATTATAAACCTGCCTCGTCATAACGCTGATACGCCACCGGCCATACCAACGCCGTCAGGTCATTATTCTAACCCGATGGATAACCTCGTCGCGGCGGCGGCTCGGTTGGAAGCCATTCCGGTCGAAGGAGATTCACCGCAGGATGAAGAAACACGCCGGGTCAAGGAGCTCCTTAGGACCGCGTTGGCCTAGCAAGAAGCATATTCGCAAAGCCGTGATCGGATTCACTCCACCCCTCGCCCCAGCGGGAGCTATAGCAGGCGCGTGGAGGAGCCGGCCGTTTCAAGTAATGCCAGGCGTGAAGCGCTCCGCGGCAACAATCCGGCGGGCGTTGACAATGCTCATGAAAATATGGATCGCACCCGTGCACGGGAGGCCGAATTGGCAACGCAGCATCAGGCTCATCAGATTACACCAACCTTCCCAGCAGCGGCGGCTGAACCGGGGATGGTTTCCAGTTCTTTGGGAGTACCGTGCCTTGTTCCCGACTTGCGCAATGTACGCCTGCCCAAAGACTTCAAAGGTCCCCGCAAGGTACCAAACTACACGGCAGATCAGCCTCCGGAGACGTGGGTGGAGAGCTACGAAATGGCTATGGAGATGCTGGATGTGGATGACACGGCGTGTGCCAAGTATTTTACTATGATGTTAGAAGGAACGGCCCGGACTTGGCTAAAGAGTCTGCCGCCTAATTCAATTAGCTCGTGGGCCCAATTGCGTGCCCGGTTTATCAAGAACTTCAAGGACACGTGCAAACAGCCAATGTCAATAGTTGACCTAGCAGCCTGCGTTCAGCAAGAAGGGGAATCAACTACCCATTGGGTACGACGAGTATCAGAAGTCTTGCACTCATCAGATCGCATCAACGCAGACACCGCTGTAGTGCTGTTGGAAAGCAACTGTCGGTTTGGCCCTTTGAAGCTAAAGCTGGGCCGGATGAAGCGTGATTGCACAGATATAGGAACGCTCATGACCGCTTTAGTGAAGTATGCGGATTCTGACAGTACCAAGGATCCTGACTCTGGTGATGACAAAGCAGGGAAGGGAAGGAAGAGTAGCAACGTCAAAGGCCAGCAGCATCGACCGACAGGTAACGGAGGCGGAGGTAAGCGTAAACCGGATGGGAGCATGGACTTTGTAGCCAACGCAAGCGCACAGAATAAGGGCCAGCGGCGCAAGGGAAAACAGCCAAGTTTCCGCACAGATCCTGGTCCTAATCCGGAGCGTTTGAATTTTTTCTTAAACCAGCCCTGTCCGAAGCACGGGACAAAGGAGGAACCAGCAGCCCATCTTTGGAAGGATTGTTATATCATGAAGGAGTTCAAAAGCACAAACACGTTCCAGAATGATCGCAGCTCCGGCGGCGGTTCAGGTTCAGGTCCAGGGTTCCAGGGTAACCCGGGCGGACAGGTCAGCCAAAATCAGAATAATCAAGGCAATCAGAGTGGTTATCAGAGCAACCCGAAACAGTTGAGTGGTGGACAGTATCATGTCTTTACTACGAGCTTGGATAAACGAGATAGGAAGCTTCAGAGGCGGGCAGTCAGTGCTGTCGAACCGGCCACGCCTCACTATCTGCGCTGGTCAGAACAGCCCATCATATGGAGCCGAGAGGATCACCCTCCCAGGGTTTATAATCCGGGCCAGTTAGCGTTGGTGGTAGCGCCTCAGGTGGGAGGTTATAAGCTCACAAAGGTGCTCATGGACGGAGGGAGCAGCATTAACATCTTGTATTACGAGACCTTCCGTCGTATGGGACTGGTAGATAAGGATCTCAAACCGACCAATACAGTGTTCCACGGGGTGGTGCCTGGTAAGTCTGCATATCCGGTTGGTAAGATAGCCCTTGAAGTGGTATTTGGCGATAGTCACGATTCCAGATCAGAAACGCTGACGTTTGAGGTGATTAAAATCCAAAGTCCGTACCACGCTTTGTTCGGGCGGCCAGCTTATGCAAAATTTATGGCACGGCCCTGCTACGTATATCTGCAACTTAAGATGCCAGGTTACAAGGGCACCATAACGGTTCATGGGAGCCGCCGAATCGCTTTGGAATGCGAGGAAGGAGATGCGACTTATGCTGAATCGGTTTGTGCGACGGAGGAGCTAAAGCAGTACAAAGACAGTGTTGATCCGGAGGATATGACTTCATTAAAAAAGCCGACTACGGACCACGATCCGGCCTTGAAGTTCAAGTCAGCGGCCGAAACTAAACTTGTTGACTTCGTACCTGGCGATTCATCCAAGCAGTTCAGCATCAGTGCAAACTTGGATCCAAAATAGGAAAGCGCGCTCATCGAGTTCATCCGTGAGAATCGGGACATCTTTGCATGGAAGCCATCTGACATGCCTGGTGTACCGAGGCAACTCACTGAGCACACCCTTAATGTGGATCCTAAGTACAAGCCGGTAAAGCAGTTCTTACGACGGTTTAATGAAGAAAGACGTAAAGCGATTGGTGAGGAGGTGGCCAGGCTCCTGGCAGCTGGGTTTATCATTGAGGTTTTTCATCCCGAATGACTCGCTAATCCGGTGCTAGTTCTTAAGAAAAACGGCACCTGGCGCATGTGCGTGGACTACACAGACTTGAATAAAGCTTGCCCAGCAGATCCTTTTGCTCTCCCCCGGATTGATCAGATCATTGATGCTACGGCAGGTTGCGAGCGTTTAAGTTTTTTGGATGCTTATTCGGGTTATCATCAGATCAAGATGGCAGTTAAGGACCAGGAGAAGACAGCGTTCATTACTCCCTTTGGAGCCTTCTGCTATGTATCTATGCCCTTTGGGCTTAAGAGTGCGCAGGCTACTTATCAACGATGTGTGCAAAATTGCCTCCACGAGCAGATTGGGCGTAACGTGCATGCTTACGTGGATGATATCGTGGTCAAGTCACGAAAGAAGGAGACCCTGGTTGACGATTTGAAAGAGACTTTCGATAACTTGAGAGTGTACCAAATGATGCTCAACCCGGCTAAATGTGTTTTTGGTGTACCTGCAGGCAAGCTGTTGGGATTTTTAGTGTCCCATAGAGGAATTGAGGCCAATCCGGAAAAGATCACAGCCATCACCTCCCTGGCCAAACCGAAATGCATCAATGATGTGCAGCGCATGGCCGGGCGGATTGCGGCGTTAAGCCGTTTTATCAGTCGCCTTGGTGAAAAGGCGATCCCCTTGTATCAAATGCTCAAGAAAACGGATCAGTTTGTCTGGAGTCCGGAGGCTGATAAAGCGTTTGAGGACTTGAAGCGACAACTAGTCAATCCGCCAGTGTTGGCAGCCCCTGTAGATAAAGAGCCGCTCCTGTTATATGTTGCAGCGAATGCCAGAGCAGTCAGTGTGGCGATGGTGGTGGAACGAAAGGAGGCTGGAAAGGAACATCCGGTCCAGCGGCCGGTTTACTATATCAGTGAAGTGCTTATCGAGTCCAAACAAAGGTATCCGCATTGGCAGAAGCTGGTATATGGCGTTTTTATGGCGAGCCGGAAGCTGAGGCAATATTTTCAAGGACACCCAATCACGGTGGTCAGTTCTGCTCCTTTGGGTGACATTATACAGAACCGGGAGGCAACCGGTCGGATTGCCAAGTGGGCTATCGAGCTCGGGCCGCACGATTTAAGGTACGTACCCCGGACGGCCATAAAGTCACAGGCACTTGTCGATTTCATAAACGATTGGACAGAGTTACAAGCGCCTGAGGAGAAGCCAGATAACACCTATTGGACCATTCATTTCGACGGGTCAAGGCAATTGGAAGGCTCGGGGGCTGGAGTCGTTTTAACTTCCCCACGAGGAGATCAGTTTTGTTATGTCCTCCGCTTAATGTTCCCCTGTACAAATAATGCGGCTGAGTATGAGGCTTTGCTTCATGGTCTTCGGGTGGCTAAAGAGATGAATCTGAGCAGAGTTAGGTGCTTTGGTGATTCAGATCTGGTGGCTCAGCAGGTATCGGGCACCTGGGATTCTAAGGATCCGCTTATGGCTGCATACCGACGTGAAGTAGATATGGTGGCTGGGCATTTCAAAGGTTATCAAGTGGATCATGTGGACCGCAGAAAGAATGAAGCAGCGGACGTTTTAAGTCGCTTGGGTTCTCAGCGTAAACCGGTCCCCCCCAACGTTTTCTTGGATGTATTGTACCACCCATCGGTACAGCTGCCAGGTGAGCTGGAGTTGGCTGTTCCTGATCCGGAGGCTCAGTTAGTGGCGGCTCTTCACGCCACCCCGGATTGGACGATCCCTTACCTGGCATATATGAACCGGGGTGAGTTGCCAGAGGATGAAAGCTTGGCTCGACAGATAGTACGACGGTCTAAGTCTATGACTATTTTCCAAGGAGAGTTACATCGTCGCAGCGTGTCAGGAGCGCTGCAACGGTGCATATCCCCTAAGGAGGGGTGCGAGATACTACGAGAAATACATGAAGGGGATTGCGGCCACCACGCCGGTTCAAAATCATTGGTGGCTAAAGCGTTCCGCCACGGTTTTTACTGGTTAACGGCTCATGCTGATGCAGAAGACCTGGTCCGGTTATGTGACGGTTGCCAGAAATTTTCCAGACGAGTACACATACCGGCTCAAGAATTGAGGATGATTCCAATCACTTGGCCGTTTGCGACTTGGGGGCTTGATATGGTTGGGCCTTTTAAGCGTTCCAAGGATAAGAAGACCCACCTACTGGTGGCGGTTGACAAATTTACAAAGTGGGTGGAGGCGGAGCCTGTCAGTAAGTGTGATGCTGCCACGGCGGTTCAGTTTATAAAGAAGGTGATCTTCCGGTTTGGATTCCCACACAGCATCATCACAGATAATGGTACCAATCTATCCAAAGGGGCCATGAAAGAGTTCTGTGCTCGGGAGCATATACGGCTTGATGTTTCTTCGGTGGCGCACCCACAGTCTAATGGTCAGGCAGAACGAGCGAACCAAGAGATCTTGAGAGGTATCAAACCCCGGCTTCTGGTCCCTTTGCAAAGGACGCCGGGTTGTTGGGTAGAGGAACTACCGTCTGTGTTATGGAGCATCAACACCACGCCTAACAGATCCACGGGGTTTACGCCGTTTTTTATGGTCTATGGGGCAGAGGCGGTTCTCCCAAGTGATATACGACATGACTCGCCTCGTGTGGCAGCATATGTTGAAGCGGACAATGAACAGGCGCGGCAGAACGCTCTTGACTTGTTGGACGAGGAGCGTGACTTGGCAGCCGCCCGTTCAGCGATTTACCAGCAAGATCTTCGCCGTTACCACAGCCGTCGGGTTAGGACCAGAACCTTTCAGGTGGGGGATTTGGTGCTTCGGCTCATCCAGGATCAGTCTGATCAGCATAAATTATCCCCGCCTTGGGAAGGACCTTTTGTGGTCAGCAAGAATCTGAATAATGGGTCATATTACCTGATTGATATTCGAGAGCGCAAGGATTCACGCACATCAGAGGAGGAGACCAGCAGGCCGTGGAACATAGCTCATCTACGGCCTTATTATACATGAGCCCTGGGCTCTGCTTATGTACATAGCATGACCATGTATATATTATGATTAATACAATAAACCGGAGCCTCGAGTAAAGCGGGGTCTCTGCTGTTCTTCACATCATGTGTGTTTGCCCCTGGAGGTTGCTTCACAAAGTCCAAAAATTCCGGTTTAAAAGCCGGTTCAAGGGAGGATGTCTCCGGCCAGGCTGTGCAGCTCTTAATATCCGGTTCAATATCCCGGTTCAAACATGAGGCTTCCTGTTCAAACATAGGTCGTATTCGAACCAAAGAGAACATAGCTATTCAAACATGGGGCTTCCTGTTCAAACATAGGTCGTATTCGAACCAAAGAGAACACAGCTGTTCAAACATAGGTCGTATTCGAACCAAAGAGAACGTAGCTATCCCTATAAAGTTAGTTGGGGACCTAGTCGGCCTGAACCGTGGCTACACCTTCGGGGGGCTTGGTCATGTCTTGACGACGGTAATGCCTTCTGGCTGGCACATTTGCCACTGAATCAGTTGGGGACCTAATCGACTTGAACCGTAGATTGCACCTTAGGGGAACTCGGTCATGTCTTGATAATGGTAATGCCTTCTGGTCGGCTTTTTAGCCAATGAATCATTTGGGGGCTTGGTCGTGTCCGAACCAACGCAATGCCACTTGATCGGCCCTTGGCCATTGAGTCACTTGGGGGCTTGGTTGACGAACCAATGCAATGCCATTTGGCCGGCATACTTGCCACGATTCAGTTAGGAGCCTCGTCGGCCTAAACCGTAGCTACACCTCTCGGGGGCTCGGTTTGTCTTGACGATGGTCATGCCTACTGAACGGTTCATAGTAACCATTATTCGCATGCGTTTATTATCGCCTTGCCTTTTCATGTTTAGTTTGGTTTTTTCTGCCTTTACTGTGGTGCCTTTTTTTTTGGTGCTTCGGAACGTCAAGCATTCTTAAACCGATTCAGATGGCATAGCCTGGTCCGTTTTTTAACCCGGAGGCAAATTGCCCGATTTGGCAAAGTCGCAGCACGGTTCAGGTGGTCGAAAAATCACATTGTATATTCAGTAAAGGCAGGAAACATAAGTTGGAAGCGCCATGGGAAAGAGCATCAGTACCCGTGCGCGAAGGCACATTCAAATGAAGAAGTATTAAACTATCTTATTACAAGGCAACGTAGTGCCTGAATATGTTGTTCGCTGACGGATTATAGCTTCGCCAAAGGTGAACCGGAGCACTGATCACGCCTGTTCGCCACCTCGATTTGAAGGCTGGGGATCGTCTTGCGCCGCTTCAGCTCCATCTTGGTTACCCATTGGCTGGAAATCAGCAGTGGTCCAGTCGATTCCCATTAGCGCTTGAAAGACGGCTTCTTCATGAATCAGCGAAGACGGTTCAATGTCTGGGGCGTAAGTGTGCTTACGGATTGGAGGAACAAGGTTTCCCGCTTCAGGGACCGGGGCAGACACTCGTTTGTTCTGGTTGTCATATTGGGCTTGGTAACGTGACAGATCTGCTTCCTCAGCCAATTGACAAGCTAGGGGGCGTACCGCCCGGTTTATCGCCCTCAAATCGTCTTCACCAAAGTCTGAACCGTCCTCCTTCAAGCTGGGGTATCCTTGGGCTGCTTCGACAGGATCGAAATCTGGTACCCACGCTTTGGCCCGGATCAAGGCAGTAATGGCTCCAGTTCGAGCAGCGGATCTTTTCAATTCTTCAATCCGGGCTGGAAGCATGGACAACCGCTTTAATGTGTCTTGAATCAGAGACGGCGCAGGGTTGTTATGCGATGCAGTGGTGATAGCTCTTTGCGCTCCGGTGTATAACTGTTCAATTAGAGTATAAGCAGCTTTGAGTTTCATCCGCACGTCAGAACCCAAGTGTCCAATACGGGAGCCTGCAGTGTTTCAAAGGTGGATTACAAACCGGACATAGGGTGTGGCAAACAAGGTACAAATTGGAAGAAGGGCATCAAAAAAGTTTACCAAAAACGGCAGAGGTCATGGAGTGTATTTGTCGCTTCACAGTGGATAACTCATCAACCACCGGTTTAAGAGCAGCTTCGGCATTTTCAGCCCTCTTCGTCAAAAGAGCTTTTTCAGTAGCCCAATCGGCTTGCTCCTTTTTGCGGCTTGCTTTCAGCTGCTCCATAACAGTTAAGGCTTGGGTCAATTCCTCCTTTGCTTTTTCAGTTTCAATCTGCTGGGCTTTTAAAGCTTCCTGAAGGTCCGAGACTTGGTTCTCTTTGGTCTTCAAATCCCCCTGCAGCAGGTCATCAACAGTGTTCATAAAATATTGCACGGTTTGGAAGTATCAACCACACAAAGCAAGTTATGTGCTCGATACTTGGGGGCTAATGCATATTTGAGTTTAACATAAGTTTTCCATTACAAAAAAGTCCCAAGATTAATACAAGTATTTAAGCTTGGCACTTGGGGGCTAATGGTTATCTGTTGATGTTTTTTCTGGTTATGACCGATGTTGAAACCTTGGGTTTTTTAAAACCAGACCTTAATTGTCAAAAGCAGCCGGGTCCGGACTATCATCTCGGTTTGGAAGTATTTGATAAGCTAAAGTTGCAATAGAATGAAGCACAAGGGAGTTACCTCAAGTTTCTCCCTCATCATCTTGATCATAGCAGCCTCGTAATCCCGACTGGTGTACAGCCGGTTCAGATACCCAGAATAAAGATCCGGGGCGCTTAAAGAGGCGTACGCAGATAAGTCAAGGTCCCATTTGCCCTTTATGGCCGAGACTTCGTCCTTGGCAGTATGCTTGGCCAAAGTAGCAGTGGTCCCCGGTTCAGAGCGGCCAATACCGGTAATCACGACATCATCATCCTTGGAGTCGCTGCTCTGCAGTGGCCCTGTCGGTTTATCAGCAGTTGCAGAAGGGGGGATGGATTCCTCAACCCGAACAGGACTGGCAGACGGATCAGTACGGCTAGCAGGTTCGGTAGTCCTTTCTTCAGCGCAGATGTCATCTTGCGGAGATGGATAGTTCTGAGTATCTTCACGATCCAGAGCGTCAGCACCAGGAGTTTTCTCCGGTTCAGGAGCAGCAGTTCCTTCAGCCGGGTTATCCAGACGAGCCTTCTTGCTCGGTCTGGGTTTAGCCCTGAAAAAACCCAAAGATTGGCAAAACAGTGTAAGATGGATTAAGAGACCCATACAGAGATATGTTGTGATCGATCCAACTTACCCAATAACTGTCTTCAACGGTGGCAGTTGGGTAGCTGAGGATTCACCAGAAGATGAATGGGAAGTGACCTGATAATCGGAGTCAGATGGATTTAGAGGCTGGCGAGTTAAACCGGCTTTAGGAGGAAAGCTAGCGCATAAATCGGAGACCTCTGAACGGCGTTTCCGAACCGGGCTGTTCGGTAAACCGGCGGAGGTGACTACCTGGCCACTATGACGGGTGGTGCGTCGAGCTTCATGTTGCTGGGTCTTCACAAGAAATTTGGGATCCAAGTAAGCAAGAGGGTGAGAAAATTTAATTTTCCGATTTGCCTGGCGAGGTTTTTTCAAAGGCAAAGGAACGGCATCAGAAGAAAGAATAGTTACCTCTGGGCCTTCGGCATGGCTCACTTCAGCATCATCCTGACAAATATCATCATCAATAAGACGTACAAAAAGCAAACCAACTGAATCGAGGTCTACCCCGAGGTCCGGATTACCCACATCATCCTCCTCCAAATCCAGAGTATTGGAAGCGGTGTTCCTTTTCCTCTGAGCAGGCTTCTTCACCCTCGTCTTGGGTCGGGTTACCTTTTCGGTCGGCTCTTGTAACTTCTTGCTCCAAAATGGATCATCTCCCTGTCTCAGGAAGGACTGGAGTTAACAACATATATATAAGGAGATCAAAGATTCTATAAACAGAGGAATTACTTACAGCAGGTGGTTTGTTTGTGGCACAAAATGGAAGCAGGCCGGTTTGAGCGCAAACAGGTTCCGGTTCGTTCAGCATCTTCTTCACAGCTTCAGCGACTTCGTCCTCCGTCAGCTGAATGTTGCAGTGCCTCAGAGGGTCATCAACCCGACCCGTGTATTGGCACATCAAACCGGAGCGGATGCTAAGGGGCAGGATGCTCCAGGAAATCCAGCAACGAGCAAGATCAACCCCCGTTAAACCATTAGCCATGAAGGCTCTAAGCTTGGACAGCTGAGGGGCATACTTACTCCTCTCTTTGGCAGTTAGCCGTGGGGGGAAGGGGTGAGTGTTGCTAAGTCTCTCTGGACGGAAACCGGGCAGTGGATTTTCATCGGCAGGGGAAGTATCCTTGCAGTAGAACCAAGTACAATTCCATTCTTGCGGATGACTATGCAACTTGGCGTGAGGATAAGTCACCTCTTTCCTTTTCTGAATCGCCATACCACCCAGTTCCATGTTAGGACCGTCGGTAAATTCGGTACGTCGGTTCAAATGGAAAAAATCCCGGAACAGCTCTGCAGTAGGTTCTTCTTGGAAGTACGCCTCGCAAAGTACTTGAAAATGGCAGATATTCGTGACTGAATTTGGACCAACATCTTGTGGGCGCAGCCTAAAATTAGCCAAGACATCCCGATAAAATTTTGAACCGGGTGGATTAAACCCCCGGGCCAGGTGATCCGCAAACACCACCACTTCTCCTTCTTGCGGGGTAGGAGGACATTCGTCTCCTGGAACCCTCCAATGGATGATACTCTTACTACTCAAAGCACCAGTCAGAACTAAGTTGTTTAGATGGGTCTCAGTGATGCAAGAGGGAACCCAGTTGCATTCGTACACCTGTTTTGCCATGAGGAAATCTACAAGGCAAAAGTATTCCGGTTTGAGAGCAAGTATGATTGTAAACCGAAGATGTTCTTATATAGAGTCAGGTTATCTACAATAATATCACCGGCGGTTCATCAAGGGGACTAATGGATGTGTAGATCGGTTTATTCGCTTGGCTAAGAGTTAAACCGACCAGATCTAAGCAGTTGTGAGTATGAAAGCAGAAACAGATCCCGTACGAACTCGTTCAAAGCAATGGATCTACAGCGAGGGTGAAAAACAAATAAAAACAGGTAATATGGAGTCGGGCTTACAGCAGAGCAACATAAGTTCGACAAACAGGAACAAGAGTGAGATCTAAGGAAATGAATGCAGATTTATGGCGACTGTTAAAAGAAACTACAAATCCAGGTGCAGGTATCGTCATCTGTTCGTAAAGGCTGCTACAGGGATGAGCGAGAAACAGTAGCAGGACGATGAACCCTAGAACAGATCTAAAGCAACAAGAACAGGGATCTTACCGGGGTCCAAACAGATGCGGAAGGTCGCCGCGGTGCTCTGAACCGATCAGGTTGATGCAGCGGCCGGAGTTGATGTAGCAGTTGACGGCGGCGGCGGAGCTCTGAGGGCTGGGTCGCGAGGAAGACGAAGAAGGGGAGGAAAGGAAGATGGCCTTCAAGCCCTATTTATAAGGCGCGGCGCGTGTATCAGGCGCGCGAATCCAGGAGCCGGAGATTTCGGAAGCCCAGCCGTCGCCTTGATTCTTGCGGGTCAGCGAGAGGAGACGATAGCCTGCGTTGACGTCACATCGGTTTACCGCAGCAGAGGAGACGGAGAAACGACGGTTTAACAAGTCACTGGAGGACATTTGAAGACAGAAATTTTTATTAAGGATTGACATGAACCTGTTCAAATCAATCTGGGGCCTAATGTTGGGGATGTTGCTATCCGGGGTAGACCGGCCTGCAGGGCCCGGGTTACCTCCGTCCACAGACCCGAGATGTTAAAGCCCAAGGAGAGATAGAAGGGCTTAAGGCCCATAATCGGTTTAAAGGTTTACGGTATAAACCGGCCTGATGTAAACTTGTATTGTAAGTTAGGAATAGAGAGACCGACCCGGGCACATTTATAAGCCGGAGGTTGGGACTTTGCAGACCGACGGGCGTCACCCGTGTATATAAGGGGATGACCCGGCGGCGGTTTGGGACAGAGAAGAAGAATTCAAGGTTTAGGCGAAGCATATCGCTCCTTAAGCCCTCGAAACCCATCAATCCCATCACAACTAGACGTAGGCTTTTACCTTCATCGAAGGGGCCGAACTAGTATAAAAACCGTGTCCTCGCGTCCACTTTAACCCCTTCAAGCTAACCCGTTGCGATGGCTCCACGACTAAGTCCTCTTCCTAGGACATCTGCCGTGACAAATCCACGACACACGTTGATCTGAACGAAGCTCAAGACCAGCCTGCTACTGTGATGGGTACACTCCTCGTAAATTCAGTACCGGCATTCGTTTTATTTGATACAGGAGCATCGCATTCATTCATATCAGCAGATTTTGCATTCATGCATGGCATTAAATACGAAGAGATGAACACTCCGCTAGTGGTACACACCCTTGCAGGCCAATGTCAAACCTCTATGGTTAGTCACGACGTTCCTGTTGAAATCGAAGGACTGGAATTCCTTGTCTCACCCATCGTACTGAAGTCCTGTAGCATTGATCTCATTCTGGGAATGAATTGGTTAAAAGCGCAGACGGCTTCTATCGTTTGCGCCACCAAGACCGTCCATCTGCTACACCCTTCCGATGAAATAATAAGCTACAGTACTCGTCTGGTTCAAAATGCTGAGGCAAGGCTCTATGCCTTGAATGCCTTGAACGCTGCACCACTCGAGGTCATTGAAAACATTCCCATCGTGTGTGATTTCCTCGACGTCTTTCCTGAAGAACTTCCAGGGATTCCCCCTGCTAGAGCTGTCGAATTCGTCATCGACTTGAAGCCAGGCACCACTCCTATTGCCAAGCGACCCTACAAGATGCCGCCGCATGAACTCCTTGAGCTTAAGGAGGAAATCGACAAGTCTCTTCAAAATGGTTTCATTCGCCCAAGTTTCTCTCCTTGGGGAGCACCTTCTCTCTTTGTCAAGAAGAAGGATGGGACAAACCGACTGGTACAAGACTACCGTCCTATTAACCAAGCTACCATTCAGAACAAGTATCCTCTTCCTCGGATCAATGATCTGTATGATCAACTGGCTGGTTCATCAGTGTTCTCTAAACTTGACTTGAGGTTGGGTTACCACCAGATCCGTGTTCGGGAAGAGGCTATCCCAAAGACCGCCTTTGTGATTTGTTATGGTTCATACGAGTACACCGTCATGTCATTCGGCTTAACTAATGCTCCAGCCACCTTCTCTCGCCTGATGAACTATATATTCATGGATTACCTCAACAAGTTCGTCGTGGTTTATCTGGATGATATTCTGGTATTTTCCAAGAACGAAGAAGAGCATGCTGAACATCTTCGTCTTGTGCTGGAAAAGCTACGAGAGCACCAGCTATACGCCAAGTTCTCCAAATGTGAATTATGGCTTCCCGAAGTAACCTATCTTGGACATGTCATCTCTAAGGATGGTATTGCCGTTAACCCTGAACGAGTTCAGGCTATTCTCGATTGGACTCCTCCGAAGAATGTCAAGCAAGTCAGAAGTTTTCTCGGTCTCGCCAGCTATTGCCGTCGATTCGTCGAGAACTTCTCCAAGATTGCCAGGCCTCTGACTAACCTGTTGCATAAGGGCGTCAAGTTCCAATGGACAGAGAAATGTCAGGAAAGCTTCCAGACACTCAAGGACAAGTTGACTTCTGCCCCAGTGCTAGCTCCACCTGATACAAAGAAGGACTTCGTCATTTACTGCGATGCTTCCCGTCAAGGATTAGGATGTGTCCTAATGCAAGAGCGCAGAGTGATTGCCTATGCCTCTCGTCAATTGCGCCCTCACGAAGAGAACTACCCAGTTCATGACCTCGAGCTTGCTGCTGTCATCCATGCACTAAAGCAGTGGCGACATTACCTTCTCGGTAATCGTTGCAAGATCTTCACTGACCGCCAAAGTCTGAAGTATCTTATTACTCAGCTAGACCTGAACCTCCGTCAGCAGAGATGGATGGAGACTGTTGCAGACTTTGACTTGGGTATTTCCTATACACCAGGCAAGGCTAATGTAATGGCTGATGCCTTAAGCCGCAAGTCTTACTGCAACCACCTCCATGTTCATAAAGTTCAGCCCTCGCTTGTTGAAGAATTCAGGAAGCTAAACCTCCATATTGTTCCTCCGGGTGCACTCGCTCCCCCTCCTAAGGAGTTTCGCAAGGTGAACCTCCATGTTGTTCCCAAAGGTTCTCTCAATACGCTGGTTGCTAGGCCAGATCTTGTGGACACCATCAAATGGATACAGAAATGTGACGATGAAGTGGAGAGGATTAAACATTATCTCGCACAAGGAAAGCCCTCATTCTTCACTGTTGCTGATGATGGCACCTTATTCTTCAAAGGTCGCTTAGTAGTTCCGCGTAAGAGGGAAAACCTGGATATGTCTCAGAAGGTTATGAAAGAGGCTCATGATACACCCCTATGTATCCATCCTGGTAGTACAAAGATGTATCAGGACATTCGTTAAAGATTCTGGTGGTCTAATATGAAGCAAGACATTGCTCGTTATGTTACCGAGTGTGACGTTTGCCGTCGTATCAAAGCAGAACATCAAAGGCCTGCTGGAACTCTGCAACCTATCTCTATTCCTGAATGGAAATGGGACCATGTTGAAATGGACTTCGTCACTGGTTTTCCCAAATCGCAGAAAGGTAATGATGTTATTCTTGTCGTCATTGACCGGCTTTCTAAAGTTGCACATTTTCTAGCGGTCAAAGAAACTATCACTGCTAGTCAGCTTGCAACTCTCTATATGTCCAGAATTGTTTCACTTCACGGTATTCCACTGGTTATCAGTTCGGACCGTGGCAGCTTATTCACTTCAAGATTCTAGGCAAGTTTCCAAGAAGCTATGGGGACTCACTTATCTTTCAGTACTGCGTTTCATCCGCAGTCACAAGGGCAAGTTGAACGTGTCAACCAAGTTCTCGAAGACAAGCTTCGAGCTTGTGTTATTTCCTTCGGCAAGAAGTGGGAGGAATCTCTCCCGTATGCTGAGTTCTCTTATAATAATAGCTATCAAGCTAGTCTGAAGATGGCCCCCTTCGAAGTGTTATATGGACGAAAGTGTCGAACCCCTCTGAACTGGTCAGAAACTGGGGAACGTCCACTCTTTGGTCCGGATATTATCCAACATGCCGAAGAACAAGTCCGCATTATCCGCGAGAATCTCAAGACTGCTCAGTCGCGCCAAAAGAGTAATTATGACCGTCATCATAAAGACATGGTCTATCAACCTGGCGAAAAGGCCTATCTTCGAGTTACACCAATGAAGGGTGCACACCGCTTCGGGATCAAAGGGAAGCTAGCTCCCCGCTATATTGGTCCTTTCACTATTCTCGAGAGGCGTGGAAAAGTGGCATATCAACTGGAGCTTCCGTCGAACCTTTCTCAGGTTCACGATGTGTTCCATGTGTCACAGCTCCGTCGCTGCTTCAAGGACCCAATCCGAGCAGTGGATCATGAAGTGCTCGAGTTGCAACAGGACCTCTCCTATAAAGAGCATCCGGTCCGCATTCTTGACCAAGCTGAACGCCGCACACGCCAGAAGGCGATCAAGTTCCTCAAGGTCCAGTGGTCGAATCACTCTGAAGACGAAGCCACGTGGGAACATGAGGATCATCTTCGTGATGAATACCCCACACTGTTTTCTTCTACCTCCTAAATCTCGAGACGAGATTTCTTGTAGTGGAGAAGATTTGTAATGCCCGGATAATTTGGCTACAGTAAAACTGTCCTAATGATGCCATGTCATCTGCGATTACTGTTACTAATCTCGGAATAATTCGAAACCGCGTAAATTCAAACTTAAAATTAAAGTCGACAATAAAAGTTTACAAAATTGAAACAAAAGTGTTCGATGGACGCCATATATTACAAAGGTAATTATGGTGCAGCAAACACATTTTTAGTAAAAGACTAAATACTTTAAAATGAAATAAAACAGAAAAGAAAAAAATAAAGAAAAGAAAGAAAGAAAGAGAAAGGAACCCCCCCCCCCAAACCCCCCGGGCCAACTGGCCCAGCTAACCCAACCGACCAGCCTAGCCGGGAAAAACCCCCCAAACCCCCCTGGGCCATCTTGTTGGGGAACGTAGCAGAAATTCAAAATTTTCCTACGTGTCACCAAGATCTATCTATGGAGAAACCAGCAACGAGGGGAAGAAGAGTGCATCTACATACCCTTGTAGATCGCTAAGCAGAAGCGTTCAAGTGAACGGGGTTGATGGAGTCGTACTCGTCGTGATCCAAATCACCGATGATCCTAGTGCCGAACGGACGGCACCTCCGCGTTCAACACACGTACAGCTCGGTGACGTCTCCCATGCCTTGATCCAGCAAGGAGAGAGGGAGAGGTTGAGGAAGACTCCATCCAGCAGCAGCACAACGGCGTGGTGGTGGTGGAGGAGCGTGGCAATCCTGCAGGGCTTCGCCAAGCACCTGCGGGAGAGGAGGAGGTGTCACGGGAGGGAGGGAGGCACCAGGGCTTCAGGTGTGGCTGCCCTCCCTCCCCTCCACTATATATAGGGGCAAGGGAGAGGGGGGAGGCGCAGCCTTGCCCCTTCCTCCAAGGAAGGGGTGCGGCCAAGGGAGGGAGGAGTCCATCCTCCCCAAGGCACCTCGGAGGTGCCTTCCCCTTTGAGGACTCTCCCTTTTTTCTTATATCTTGGCGCATGGGCCTCTTGGGGCTGGTGCCCTTGGCCCATATAGGCCAAGGCGCACCCCCTATAGCCCATGTGGCCCCCCGGGGCAGGTGGACCCCCCCGATGGACCCCCGGACCCCTTTCGGCACTCCCGGTACAATACCGATAAAGTGCGAAACTTTTCTGGCGACCAAAATAAGACTTCCCATATATAAATATTTACCTCCGGACCATTCCGGAACTCCTCGTGACGTCCGGGATCTCATCCGGGACTCCGAACAACATTCGGTAACCACATACAAACTTCCTTTATAACCCTAGCGTCATCGAATCTTAAGTGTGTAGACCCTACGGGTTCGGGAAGCATGCAGACATGACCGAGATGTACTCCGGTCAATAACCAACAGCAGGATCTGGATACCCATGTTGGCTCCCACATGTTCCACGATGATTTCATCGGATGAACCACGATGTCGAGGATTCGATCAATCCCATATACAATTCCCTTTGTCTAGTGGTATAGTACTTGCCCGAGATTCGATCGTCGGTATCTCGATACCTTTGTTCAATCTCGTTACCGGCAAGTCTCTTTACTCGTTCCGCAACACATCATCCCGTGATCAACTCCTTGATCACATTGTGCACATTATGATGATGTCCTACCGAGTGGGCCCAGAGATACCTCTCCGTCACACGGAGTGACAAATCCCAGTCTCGATTCGTTCCAACCCAACAGACACTTTCGGAGATACCTGTAGTGTACCTTTATAGCCACCCAGTTACGTTGTGACATTTGGCACACCCAAAGCACTCCTACGGTATCCGGGAGTTGCACAATCTCATGGTCTAAGGAAACGATACTTGACATTAGAAAAGCTTTAGCATACGAACTACATGATCTTGTGCTAGGCTTAGGATTGGGTCTTGTCCATCACATCATTCTTCTAATGATGTGATCCCGTTATCAATGACATCCAATGTCCATGGTCAGGAAACCGTAACCATCTATTGATCAACGAGCTAGTCAACTAGAGGCTTACTAGGGACATGGTGTTGTCTATGCCTCCACACATGTATCTGAGTTTCCTATCAATACAATTCTAGCATGGATAATAAACTATTATCATGAACAAGGAAATATAATAATAACTAATTTATTATTGCCTCTAGGGCATATTTCGAACAATCTCCCACTTGCACTAGAGTCAATAATCCAGTTCACATCGCTATGTGATTAACACTCAAGGTCACATCCCCATGTGACTAACACCCAAAGAGTTCTGGGTTTGATCATGTTATTCTTGTGAGAGATGTTATAGTCAACGAGTCTGAACCTTTTAGATCCGTGTGTGCTTTACAAATATCTATGTCATCTCCTAGATGCAGTTACCACGCTCTATTTGGAGCTATTCCAAATAACGGTTCTACTATACGATTCCAATTTACTACTCAGAATAATCTGGATTAGTGTCAAAGTTTGCATCGGCGTAACCCTTTACGACGAACTTTCCACCTCCATAATCGAGAAAATTCCTTAGTCCATGAGTTACTAAGGATAACCTTGACCGTTGTCCTGTGATCCATTTCTAGATCACACTTGTACCCCTTGACTGACTCATGGTTTGGCACACTTCAGGTGCGGTACACAACATAGCATACTTTAGAGCCTACGACTAAAGCATAGGGGACGACCTTCGTCCTTTCTCTCTATTCTGCCGTGGTCATGTCTTGAGTCTTGCTCAATACTCACACCTTGTAACACAGCCGAGAACTCCTTCTTTGCTGATCTATTTTGAACTCCTTCAAAATCTTGTCATGGTATGTGTTCGTTTGAAAGTACTATTAAGCGATTTTGATCTATCCTTATAGATCTTGATGCTCAATGTTCAAGTAGCTTAATCCAGGTTTCTATTGAAAAACACTTTTCAAATAACCCTATATGCTTTCCAGAAATTCTACATCATTTCTGATCAACAATATGTCAACAACATATACTCATCAGAAATTCTATAGTGCTCCCACTCACTTCTTTGGAAATACAAGTTTCTCATAAACTCTGTATAAACCTAAAATCTTTGATCAACTCATCAAAGTGTACATTCCAACTCCGAGATGCTTACTCCAGTCCTTAGAAGGATTGCTGGAGCTTTGCATACTTCTTAGCATCTGTCAGGATTGACAAAAATCTTCTGGTTGTATCACATACAACCTTTCCTCAAGAAAATCAAGGAAACAATATTTTGACATCCTATCTGCAAGATTTCATAAATAATGCAGTACCTGCTAATATAATTCCAACAGACTCTTAGCATCGCTACGAGTGAGAAAACCTCATCGCAGTCAACTCCTTGAACTTGTCGGGAAACATCTTAACGACAAGTCGATCTTTCTTAATGGTGACATTTACCATCATTGTCCGTCTTCCTTTCAAAATCCATCTATACTCCACAGCCTCACGACCATCGAGCCGTTCTGCCAAAGTCTACACTTTGTTTTCATACATGGATCCTCTCTCGGATTTTATGGCCTCGAGCCATTCATCGGAATCCGGGCCCACCATTGCTTCTCCATAGCTCGTAGGTTCATTGTTGTCTAGCAACATGACTTTCAAGACAGGATTACGTACCACTCTGAAGTAGTACGCATCCTTGTCATCCTACGGGGTTTGGGAGTGACTTGATCCGAAGTCTCATGATCACTATCATAAGCTTCCACTTCAATTGGTGTAGGTGCCACAGGAACAACTCTTTGTGCCCTGCTATACACTAGTTGAAGTGCTAGTTCAATAACCTCATCAAGTCTCCACCATCCTCCCACTCAAGTCTTTCGAGAGAAACTTTTCCTCGAGAAAGGACCCGATTTCAGAAACAATCTCTATTGCTTTCGGATCTGAGACAAGAGGTATACCCAACTGTTTTGGGTGTCCTATGAAGATGTATTTATCCGCTTTGGGTTCGAGCTTATCAGCCTGAAACTTTTTCACATAAGCGTCGTGACCCCAAACTTTTAAGAAACAACAGCTTAGGTTTCTCTAAACCATAGTTCATACGGTGTCGTCTCAACGGATTTGTGTGGTTCCCTATTTAAAGTGAATGCGGTTGTCTCTAATGCCTAACCCATGAACGATAGTGGTAATTCAATAAGAGACATCATGGTATGCAACATATCCAATAGGGTGCAGTTATGATGTTCGGACACACCATCACACTATGGTGTTCCAGACGGTATTAGTTGTGAAACAATTTCCACAGTGCCAAACTCGTAACTCAGATATTCATTTCTATGATCATATCATAGACATTTTATCCTCTTGTCACGAAGATCTTCAACTTTATTCTGAAATTACTTGAACCATTCAATAATTCAGACTTGTGTTTCATCAAGTAAATATACTCAGTATCTACTCAAATCATTTGTGAAGTAAGAGCATAACGATATCCACTGCGCGCCTCAGCACTCATTGGATTGCACACATCAAAATGTGTTACTTCCAACAAGTTGCTTTCTTGTTCCATTTTACTGAAACCGAAGCTTTCAGTCATCTTGCCCATGTGGTATGATTTGCATGTCTCAAGCGATTCAAAATCAAGTGAGTCCAAACGGTCCATCTGCATGGAGTTTCTTCATGCGTCCATACCAACAGACACGGTTCACATGTCTCAATCCTTTTCAAAAATGAGTGAGTCCAAAGATCCATCAACATGGAGCTTCTTCATACGTTTTATACCAATATCACTTACATGGCAGTGCCACAAGTAGGTGGTACTATCATTACTATCTTATATCTTTTGGCATGAACATGTGTATCACTATGATCGAGATTCAATAAACCATTCATTTTAGGTGCAAGACCATTGAAGGTATTATTCAAATAAATAGAGTAACCATTATTCTCCTTAAATGAATAACCGTATTGCGATAGACATAATCCAATCATGTCTATGCTCAACGCAAACACCAAATAACAATTATTTAGGTTTAACACCAATCTCGATGGTAGAGGGAGCGTGCGATGCTTTGATCATATCAACCTTGGAAACACTTCCAACACGTCTCGTCATCTCACCTTCAGTTAGTCTCCGTTTATTCCGTAGCTTTTATTTCGAGTTACTAACACTTAGCAACCGAACCGGTATCTAATACCCTGATGCTACTAGGAGTACTAGTAAAGTACACATTCACATAATGTATATCCAATATACTTCTATCGACAGCCTTCTCATCTACCAAGTATCTAAGGTAATTCTGCTCCAGTGGTTGTTCCCCTTATTACAGAAGCACTCAGTCTCGGGTTTGGGTTCAACCTTGGGTTTCTCCACTAGAGCAGCAGCTGATTTGCCGTTTCATGAAGTATCCTTTCTTGCCCTTGCCCTTCTTGAAACTAGTGGTTTCACTAACCATCAACAATTGATGCTCCTTCTTGATTTCTACTTTCGCGGTGTCAAACACCGCGAATATTTCAAGGATCATCATATCTATCCCTGATATGTTATAGTTCATTACGAAGCTCTAGCAGCTTGGTGGCAATGACTTTGGAGAAACATCACTATCTTATCTGGAAGATCAACTCCCACTCGATTCAAGTGATTGTTGTACTCAGACAATCTGAGCACAAGCTCAACGATTGAGCTTTTCTCCCTTAGTTTGCAGGCCAAGAAAATCGTCGGAGGTCTTATACCTCTTGACGTGGGCACGAGCCTGAAATCCCAATTTCAGCCCTCGAAACATCTCATATGTTCCGCGACATTTCAAGAATGTCTTCGGTGCCTCAATTCTAAACCATTTATCATTACCGAACTATCATGTAGTCATCAAAACGTGTATGTCAGATGTTCGCAACATCCACAGACCACGTTCGAGGTCCAGCACACCGAGCGGTGCATTAAGGACACAAGCCTTCTACTGTCCGCATAATTGCTACTATCAACTTTCAACTATATTTTCTCTAGGAACGTATCTAACTTAGTAGAACTAAAGTGCGAGCTTATGACATAATTTGCAAAGATCTTTTGACTATGTTCAGGATAATTAAGTTCATCTTATGAACTCCCACTCAGATAGACATCCCTCTAGTCATCCAAGTGATTACATGATCCAAGTCAACTAGGCCGTGTCCGATCATCACGTGAGACGGACTAGTCATCATCGGTGAACATCTTCATGTTGATCGTATCTACCATACGACTCATGCTCGACCTTTCGGTCTCTTGTGTTCCGAGGCCATGTCTGTACATGCTAGGCTCGTAAAGTCAACCTAAGTGTTTCGCGTGTGTAAATCTGGCTTACACCCGTTGTATGTGAACGTAAGAATCTATCACACCCGATCATCACGTGGTGCTTCGAAACGACGAACTTTCGCAACGGTGCACAGTTAGGGGGAACACTTTCTTGAAATTTTAATGAGGGATCATCTTATTTACTACCGTTGTTCTAAGCAAATAAGATGTATAAACATGATAAACATCACATGCAATCAAATAGTGACATGATATGGCCATCATCACTTTGCTCCTTTTGATCTCCATCTTCGGGGCTCCATGATCATCGTCGTCACCGGCATGACACCATGATCTCCATCATCATGATCTCCATCATCGTGTCTTCATGAAGTTGTCACGTCAACTATTACTTCTACTACTATGGCTAACGCTTTAGCAATAAAGTAAAGTAATTACATGACGTTTATGTTGACACGCAGGTCATAAATAAATTAAAGACAACTCCTATGGCTCCTGCCGGTTGTCAAACTCATCGACATGCAAGTCGTGATTCCTATTACAAGAACATGATCAATCTCATACATCACATATATCATTCATCACATCCTTTTGGCCATATCACATCACATGGCATACCCTGCAAAAACAAGTTAGACGTCCTCTAATTGTTGTTTGCATGTTTTACGTGGCTGCTATGGGTTTCTAGCAAGAACGTTTCTTACCTACGCAAAACCACAACGTGATATGTCAATTGCTATTTACCCTTCATAAGGACCCTTTTCATCGAATCCGATCCGACTAAAGTGGGAGAGACTGGCACCCGCTAGCCACCTTATGCAACTAGTGCATGTCAGTCGGTGGAACCTGTCTCACGTAAGTGTACGTGTAAGGTCGGTCCGGGCCGCTTCATCCCACAATGCCGCCGAATCAAGATTGACTAGTAACGGTAAGCATATTGAACAAAATCAACGCCCACAACTACTTTGTGTTCTACTCGTGCATGGAATCTACGCAATAGACCTAGCTCATGATGCCACTGTTGGGGAACGTAGCAGAAATTCAAAATTTTCCTACGTGTCACCAAGATCTATCTATGGAGAAACCAGCAACGAGGGGAAGAAGAGTGCATCTACATACCCTTGTAGATCGCTAAGCGGAAGCGTTCAAGTGAACGGGGTTGATGGAGTCGTACTCGTCGTGATCCAAATCACCGATGATCCTAGTGCCGAACGGACGGCACCTCCGCGTTCAACACACGTACAGCTCGGTGACGTCTCCCATGCCTTGATCCAGCAAGGAGAGAGGGAGAGGTTGAGGAAGACTCCATCCAGAAGCAGCACAACAGCGTGGTGGTGGTGGAGGAGCGTGGCAATCCTGCAGGGCTTCGCCAAGCACCTGCGGGAGAGGAGGAGGTGTCACGGGAGGGAGGGAGGCGCCAGGGCTTCAGGTGTGGCTGCCCTCCCTCCCCTCCACTATATATAGGGGCAAGGGAGAGGGGGGAGGCGCAGCCTTGCCCCTTCCTCCAAGGAAGGGGTGTGGCTAAGGGAGGGAGGAGTCCATCCTCCCCAAGGCACCTCGGAGGCGCCTTCCCCTTTGAGGACTCTCCCTTTTTTCTTATATCTTGGCGCATGGGCCTCTTGGGGCTGGTGCCCTTGGCCCATATAGGCCAAGGCGCACCCCCTATAGCCCATGTGGCCCCCCGGGGCAGGTGGACCCCCCCGATGGACCCCCGGACCCCTTTCAGCACTCCCGGTACAATACCGATAAAGTGCGAAACTTTTCTGGCGACCAAAATAAGACTTCCCATATATAAATCTTTACCTCCGGACCATTTCGGAACTCCTCGTGACGTCCGGGATCTCATCCGGGACTCCAAACAACATTCGGTAACCACATACAAACTTCCTTTATAACCCTAGCGTCATCGAACCTTAAGTGTGTAGACCCTACGGGTTCGGGAAGCATGCAGACATGACCGAGATGTACTCCGGTCAATAACCAACAGTGGGATCTGGATACCCATGTTGGCTCCCACATGTTCCACGATGATTTCATCGGATGAACCACGATGTCGAGGATTCGATCAATCCCATATACAATTCCCTTTGTCTAGTGGTATAGTACTTGCCCGAGATTCGATCGTCGGTATCTCGATACCTTTGTTCAATCTCGTTACCGGCAAGTCTCTTTACTCGTTCCGCAACACATCATCCCGTGATCAACTCCTTGATCACATTGTGCACATTATGATGATGTCCTACCGAGTGGGCCCAGAGATACCTCTCCGTCACACGGAGTGACAAATCCCAGTCTCGATTCGTGCCAACCCAACAGACACTTTCGGAGATACCTGTAGTGTACCTTTATAGCCACCCAGTTACGTTGTGACATTTGGCACACCCAAAGCAATCCTACGGTATCCGGGAGTTGCACAATCTCATGGTCTAAGGAAACGATACTTGACATTAGAAAAGCTTTAGCATACGAACTACATGATCTTGTGCTAGGCTTAGGATTGGGTCTTGTCCATCACATCAATCTTCTAATGATGTGATCCCGTTATCAATGACATCCAATGTCCATGGTCAGGAAACAGTAACCATCTATTGATCAACGAGCTAGTCAACTAGAGGCTTACTAGGGACATGGTGTTGTCTATGCATCCACACATGTATCTGAGTTTCCTATCAATACAATTCTAGCATGGATAATAAACGATTATCATGAACAAGGAAATATAATAATAACTAATTTATTATTGCCTCTAGGGCATATTTCCAACACATCTGGCCCAGCTAACCCACCTGGCCAATCCGGCCGAACCGGCCCGCCTCCCCCTGCCGCCTCCCTTCCCTGTTCCCCCGACCCGGGTCGGAACAGGGGCGCGTCCCCGCCGCACCCTCTCGCCGGCGACGACGAGGGGATAAGGTCGCCACATCGTGCCCCCTCGGTCTCTCCTCCCACTCGCCCCACTCTCCCCTCGGTCCCCGCGCCTTCCCCCCCTCAGATCCACCGCGCTCCCCCTCGTTCCCCTCTGTAACCGAGCGCCACTGCCGCCATGGCTCCGGCCTAGCCACGGCCACCGTGCCCACCTCGCCGCCCCACGGTGTCTCCAAGGGCCGCCGTCGTCCGCTGCTTCGACTGGTGCACCCCGTTGGAGACCGGAGCCACCGCAACGCCTCGACGCCGCCTTCTTCTTCCTCTGCTCCGACAAACTCCGCCGCCGTTCTTCACCGACTCCGGCCGCGCCCCTGCAGCTACTAAACCGCCAAGGGCCACCGTGTGCGCCGCTCGGTGAGCCCCTGCTCCCTCCTCTCTCTCTCGTGCGGCCTAGCTAGCTGCCGCCGAAGTACCCGAGCGCCCCGCCGCGGATCTCGTCGCCGACGAGTCTCCGGTGACCAAATGGTCACGGGGACGAGCCCTTTGTGCTCAGCGCGTCGCGCAGCTCCACCTAGCCTTCCCGTTAGCCCCGAAGCGCGCTGCATCGCCTTCTTCGTCTTACGGTCGAACTCCGGCGTCCGCCTCTCTGCTCGCTGACGCCGCTCCGGCACATCCCCGGCGTCGCCACCACCCGCCCCCTTGATGCGGCCCGGCTCCAGCTTTCGAACGCGACCAAAAACACGGCAAATGATCCACTACAGCGGAAATCCGACACTCGCCCGAACCGCGCCGCCGCGAAAAAAAACTCACCGGTGTCTAAACGCCGGCCAGCTGGCGTGGCATGCGTGGGGCCCCACCCTGGGTCACTGCCTGTGGGCCTGGGGGCCCCAACTGGCCAAGTTGACCGGGTCAACTACGCTGATGTGGCAGCTACTGGCACTGACATGCGGGCCCGCGTCATTTAAAACATTTTGTAAATAGATAAAATGCTAATTATTTCATTAAATAACTTAATTATCTAAACAGTCACTGACTACTGGGTGCCACCCGCTAATTAACCCAATTAATTAGTCTAAAACCCCCCGTTTAGTACCCTGTCAATGACATGTGGGTCCCACTGGACCCACCTGTCTGGTTTGACTGGTCAACTGACCAGTTGACCTGCTGACATCACTCTAATGTCATGCTGACATCATCATTCACTGTTTTGGATAATGTTGGATTTAGTTAATTAATTAAAATCAGAAAATGATTTAAATCTTTAGAAAATTATATCTTTTAATCCGTAACCCGGATGAAAATACTTTCTACATGAAAGTTTCTTAGAACGACGAGAAGAATCCGGATACGCAGCCCGTTCGTCTGCCACACCCCCTAACATATCAAACTCGCAACTTTCCCCCTCCAGCTCCTCTGCCCGAAAACACGAAACACCGGGAAAACTTTCCCGGATGTTTCCCCCCTTCACCGGTATCACCTCATACCGCGTTAGGGCACCCCTAGCACCGTTACTTGTCATGTCATGCATCGCTATGCATCTGTTTGCTTAAATATTTATTGTTTCTTCCCCCTCTTCTCTAGCTAGACACCGAGACCGACGCTGCTGCTACCCAGTACGACTACGAAGTTGACGACCCCTCTCTCTTGTCAGAGCAACCAGGCAAGCCCCCCCCCCCCTTGATCACCAGATATCGCCTACTCTGATCTATATTTCTTGCATTAGAGTAGTGTAGCATGTTACTACTTTCCGTTATTCCTATCCTGATGCATAGCCTGTCCTTGTTACTACTGTTGTTACCTTTACCTGCAATCCTACCTGCTTAGTATAGGATGCTAGTTTACCATCAGTGGCCCTACATTCTTGTCCGTCTGCTGTGCCATACTATCGGGACGTGATCACTCGGGAGGTGATCACGGGTATATACTATATACATGATACATGTGGTGAACAAAGACGGGTCGGCTCGTAGGAGTACCGGCGAGTGGATCTTTGAGGCGGAGCGACAGAGCAGGTTGAGGTCACCTAGGAGAGAGGTGGGCCTGGCCCTGTCGGCGTTCGCGGATACTTAACACGCTTAACGAGATCTGGGTATTTGATCTGAGTCTGGCTACTGGCCTATACGCACTAACCAACTACGCGGGAAAGATATGGGCACTCGGCGTCGTGGTATCAGCCGAAGCCTTCGTGACGTCAGCGACTGAGTGGCGCACGCCGGATTGGACTGGAACGCCTGTTAGGCTAGGTCTGCTTCCGGCCGCGTTCGCAACGTGCTGGTGTGCTCAGGGCGATGGGCCCAGACCCCTGCGCGCTTAGGTTTAGACCGGCGTGCTGACCTCTCTGTTGTGCCTAGGTGGGGCTGCGACGTGTTGATCTTCCGAGGCCGGGCATGACCCAGGAAAGTGTGTCAGGCCAAATGGGATCAAGCGTGTTGGGTTATGTGGTGCACCCCTGCAGGGAAGTTAATCTATTCGAATAGTCGTGTCCCTCGGTAAAAGGACGACCCGGAGTTGTACCTTGACCTTATGACAACTAGAAGCGGATACTTAATAAAACACACCCTTCCAAGCGCCAGATACAACCCGGTGATCGCTCTCTGATAGGGCATCGAGGAGGGGATCGCTGGGTAGGATTATGCTATGCGATGCTACTTGGAGGACTCCAGTCTACTCTCTTCTATATGCTGCAAGACGGAGGCTGCCAGAAGCGTAGTCTTCAACAGGATTAGCTATCCCCCTCTTATTCTGGCATTCTGCAGTTCAGTCCATTGATATGGCCCCTTACACATATATCCATGCATATGTAGTGTAGCTCCTTGCTTGCGAGTACTTTGGATGAGTACTCACGGTTGTCTTGTTTCCCCCTTTTTCCCATCTCTCTACCCAATTGCTGCAACCAGACGATGGAGCCTAGGATCCAGACGCCACCGTCGACGACGACTCCTACTACACAGGAGGTGCCTACTACTACGTGCAGTCCGCTGATGACGGCCAGGAGTAGTTAGGAGGATCCCAGGCAGGAGGCCTGCGCCTCTTTCGATTGTATCCCAGTTTGTGCTAGCCATCTTATGGCAGACCTGTTTAACTTATGTCTGTACTCAGATATTGTTGCTTCCGCTGACTCGTCTATGATCGAGCACTTGTATTCGAGCCCTCGAGGCCCCTGGCTTGTATTATGATGCTTGTATGACTTATTTTATTTGTAGAGTTGTGTTGTGATATCTTCCCGTGGGTTCCTGATCTTGATCGTACACATTTGCGTGCATGATTAGTGTACGGTTGAATCGGGGGCGTCACACAATGCTACATTGTGTGACTAAGAGCATCTCCAGCCGCGCCCCAGGAAGGCCTCCCCAGGCGATTTTTTCGCGCCGGCGCCGAAAAAACGGCCCAGTCGCGTCCCCAGGAGCCTGATTTTCGCCGGCCTAGGCCGAAAACTGCGCCGGCGGACTCAGGCCGAACCCGGCGCGCTGGGGGCGCCGGGGCGAGCTGTTTTGGCGCGAAAAAGCCGCGGGCCAGCCGCGTCAGCGACACGGCGCCTCGTCTTCCCCCAACGGCCTCGGTTCTCGCGGGGAATCAATGGCAAGGCTCCCGCCGGTCAGTCTTGCCATTGATTCCTCACGGGCCGGAGACGAGGCGGCAGCCAACGGCTTCGGCCGCCGTTCGCTCCGCGAACAGGAGTCCTGGCTCCTGTTCCAGGCGAACATCCCGGCGCCGCCGGACATGCGCGCCGGGCCGACGGGGTGGAACTCAGCGAGGGTGGAGTGCCCATTCCCTCGTTGCCCGACGCCGTGGAGAAGCCCAAATACTTCGCCGAGGAGGTCGAGGTCGTGCGCGCCTCCCTCACCGACACCCAGCTCTCCCTCCCCCAGTACGCCGCCGACAACCACGCGGCTTGGGCGGCGTACTTCGAGCGCCGCCAGCAGCAGCGCTTGGCGTCCACCAACAGCGCGCCGGTGGTCGGCGGCCTGAAGAACAGTGAGGGGCGCCACTTGTGGTGGGGCGTCCCCGGCCGCACACTCGAGGGCGTGCTGACGTACCTCGAGGGCGGCAACGACCCGCCGTTGGCGTACCCGGCGAGGGTGGCCGCCCCGGCGGGCCATGGGCTCCAAGGAGGTTCGGTCCTCCTCCTCTTCTTCCTCCTCGCGATCTTCATCGCACTCCTCCGGTACTCCGGCCCTGCTTGGCGTCAAGGCCGAGCCCGCGGCGGAGACGCCGCTCGGCCGGCGCACTCGCAGCGCCGGCATCGTCATCAACGAGGGCGGCCGGCGCGCCTCCTCGTCGGCTCCTCCTCCGTGCTTCGTCAAGCCAAAGACGGAGCCGGGGCTCGCGCCGGTGAAGAAGGAGCCAGCCGCGCCGGTGAAGACGACGGAGCTCGACGACGACGACGCGGCCCTGGGATGGGTGCGCAGGGACTCCATAGCGATGGAGAAGGAGCGCTTGGAGAAGGCGAAGGAGCGCCAGTGCGCCGCCCTGCGCCGCTTCGCGGAGTGCCGACGCAGCCGCGACGAAGGCGGAGTCGTCGTCATCTACGACAATGACGACGACGAAGACGACGCGCCGCCACCAGTCCGCCATGGTGACGCCGGGCAGGGGTCCAGCAGGGGCGCCCGCGTCAAGGAGAAGAAGGCCGACGACGACGATGGCGGCGACGGCGGCGACTTCAACCAGTTTTTTTAGATTAGTTTATATATGTGCTATGTAATGAAAATCCGCAAACTTCGCCGAACTGTGGCGAAATTTATCATGTTTGGCCGAAATTTATCGTGTTTAGCCGAACTTCACCGAACTTTGCTATACTTCTTTTATTTTAAAACGCGCCTGGGGCGGCCCTGGAGCCGGCGGCTGGGGACCAACTCGCTCCAGGCCCAATTTTTGCGTTGGCTCACCCCCAGGCGGCGATTTTAGGCGCCCCCTAGGGGCCAACGGCTGGAGATGCTCTAAAGCATGCATGTGTGTGCGTCTATATTTATTCTAGTCGTAGTCGCCGACGTCCCCAAACTTCCCAATCGCACGATCTCCTCCCCGGCCTCGAACAGTCAAGTTTCACCTGGTTCCGAAAATAGTTTTTTTGATTGATTTTTTTCAATGTTCTAAAATTAGTTATATTCGAAACTGTTTTAGAACATTAGAAAAAAATCAATCAAAAAAACTGTTGTTAGAGCGGCCCGGGCGGCCCGACCGGTCATTGCCCGGTCACGATTTTTTGACCCCGACGAGCCTTTCAAACCACCCTCAAACGCCCGGGTTGTCCGGCACCCCCATATCCTGCCCAAATATGGGGCGGATATGGGGGCTCCTGGGCGCGCCCGCCACGTCGGACCCGACAGCCCGACCCCACCCCAAAGTCCTTCCTCCTCCATCCTTGCTCCCAATCCTCACCTCCGATCACGATCCGCCGCCGGAGATGTCGTCCAGCCCGACAAACACCGCCGCGACGAAGACGCAGTTTGCCTCGTCCGTCGGCGGCGTGATTTCGTCTGCGTCGACTTGCAAGGCGGAGAACGTCGCCCGCAAGTTGCGGCGACGCCGGCAGCGAGAGAGGGAGGCGGTGGTGGTGTCGCAGGGAGGTTCAGACGTGGTGGAGCAGCTGTCTTCTCCGCTGCGCCCGGATCCCCGCACCCCTTCCCTCCGAGCGCCAGGATGCAGGCGGAGCAGGCCGCCCGGATGCAGTTGGAGCAGGCAGCCCGGATGCAGGCGAAGCAGGACGACCAGGACACATTCCGCTCGGAGCACACACCCAGCCAGTGATCCGAGGCCATTCGTTACGCTCGGACATTAATTTCATTTTGTCATGTCCGGTTTGTTAAACTATGATTTATTTTGCTTTGTTTCGAACTTAGGCATTTGAACCGTTTGTACCGTATGATCGATGTGCATGGATTGCATGATTTTGATGATCGGAATTTATGGTATGTGGATGTGCGGCGTAACATTTGAGGGATGTCTGGTCAGTGCCCACGGACATGTCCGGGGCCGGATTTGCCAAGTCCGGGGCTGTAGATGCTGTTAGGTAGCCAAATTTGAGATGCTCTAATCCGAGCTAGTGTGAAGCCGTTTCTGATGGCTGGGTTTGATGAGGCCGGGTCAGCTGCATACGCCCTCACCACAAACAGAGACACCCAATAGGACGGACGGTGACGCCGACCACCAGTAGTAGCTGCTGGAACGAGAACGTGGCCTGCACGAGAACGTGACGGTGGCGCCCCACACTACTGGCCGGCCGGCGCTCGACACGATTTCCAAACTAGCCCAGGCAACTTGGCTGCCGACAACGCCGTCCAACTCTACTGCTATCCTACATGGCGCGGCGTGGATGGCCCACCTGCCAGCTGCCCACACGACCGACCTCCTCCCCTCCTCTCCTCCCATCCCCGTCGCATATACTGCTACTTGGACCGTGCAAAACACTAGGCGTCCCCAAACGCTACTCGCCCACGCAGCGCCATTCTTTGGTTTCTACTAAAAATTGCAGTAAAAAAGAAAGATTGCCTGCAAAAAAAAAAGATTCCTTGTCACAACCAGAGCCAATGATCACATGGTTCCCATCAAATTACTAATACCGTGGTTCATCACAATTAAAATCGGCACCGTTTTTTCCTCCAGAAAAGCGACAGAGGTATCTTGACCGTGCTTGGGCACGTTCCTCCTCTCAATTTTCATGTCAACCGACTCGTACCTACTTCCATCACGGTGCAACGATCTCGTCCGACTGAGTTTGGAGCAAAGTGTCATCTTATGTTGGACAAACAAGGGCATGGTTAGTTCCCGAGGCCTCTCATTTCAAGATGGTATGATGCGTTGAACATTTGGACGACTAAGATGGCAAAGGAAGAGGTATCATATCCTTCAGAGCTAGCTGGTCGTGCAGTTGAAGCAGATGAAGGAGAGGCAGATGTATTATATATCCATGAGTGTAGAGGCTTATTTCGCGAAGACATGTATGTGTGTAGAATTGAATGTGGTGGTTGTGATCCCATATCTATGGAGTATGCACAACACAGGAGACGTGAGTGTTGAAAAATGGACTCAAATCAAGAAATATAGCCAATGCTCTCTCTCTCTCTCTCTCTCTATATATATATATATATATATATATATATATATATGTGTGTGTGTGTGTGTGTGTGTGTGTGTGTGTGTGTGTGTGTGTGTGTGTGTGTGTGTGTGTGTGTGTGTGTGTGTTTCACATCCATTAGCTGATCATTTCCGCATTCTTTTCACCCCATGGAAGGGGTTACGTACGCCGTTCTGCATGCATGAAAGTGGCCAAAAATAGCCAAGGCCAACAAAGATTCATTTACCATTTCAAAAAGTCAAAATGTTATGTAGCTAACAATATATGTATGATTCACATTGTATTTTTACCACTCATTTTTCACAGACGAGGGTTTCTAAATTAGATCCCACTTTGATATGTTTCAGCAAAAGAATCAAGATCAAAAGTTACAAACATTAAGGTGTGAGTTATTAGACAATATTTTTGCATACTCACTAAGTCTTTATCGGCTTCAACAACCAATCTCATTTCAGTTTGTTAGGAGCCAACAATTTGCGAGTTACCAGGGTATCCACAAGTAGTCATCAACTTTACAACCAGACCGTACTTGAAAAAATGGGTACCTATCTCGGTGTCGTGGTAAAAACTGTAACATGGATAGTCAGGTGTCTGTATCAGTGCCATGGTGGTAACTAGTGACATGAACCTAAATAATTAGGTAACTAAGTTAATACTATTATGCTATCTGTAACTTGGGTAACTGATTAACTACTCCCTCTGACTCCAAAAAGAAGACATATACAGTTTGACTGTTCAGTTCATGCTTTCACTGTAACCTGGGTAACAGATTGACTGCACAATTCTTTGGTTTGTAGTAACAATAACTAGTTCTTGTTATCTTAAAGATTGTATATATACCGAGTTCAGGCAAAAACCCAGATTCGGTGCTCACATATTAGGATTGCCTTTCTTTTTTACTATAGTGACGATTGATAACAGGGCATTTGTGATGACTTTGTCAATATTCAAGTTCCGTGACCCTACATTGTGTGACCGCGAGCATGTGTGTGCGTTTGTATCTGCTATGTGCAATACACTAGGAGTCCCCCAAACACTACTCGCTTGCACATGCAATTCTTTGGTTTCTACTAATAGTAGAAAAAAGGAATTTGATTTGATTCTACAGGCTATAGATACGGTCACAACAAGAGCCAATGGTCACATGGTATTCCCATCAAATTACCAGTAGCCTGATCCATCACAACTAAAATTGACACCATTTCTCCTCAAGAGAAGTGTCACGTATCCCGGCTATTCTTCGAGATGTTGCTCGTCTCCATATGCATGTTGGTTGACTCGTACATCCCGCCATTGAAGTGTGCCACTTCAGTCTGAGTGAGCTATTTCTTGAGCAAGGTCCTATGTTGTTTGACACGTAAGGACATGGTTAATTCCTGATGCCTCTCATTTCAAGATAGCGTAAATGCATTGGAATGAGCATTGGACAACGAGAGGACAACGGAAGAGAGATGTCATATCATTCAAAGCTATCTAGTCATGTAATGAAGCAGATGCAGGAGAGGCGGATGGTATTATATATCGATGAGAGTAGAGGCTTGTTCTGCGAGGATATGTATATAGTGTCAAATTGAATGTGGTGGGTGAATTTGTGATCACATATCTATGAAGTCCGCAAAATGAACTCAAATCATGAAAGATAGCTAATGTCGGGACAATAAATGACATCTCGTTTGATTCCTTCCATTTTATAAAAGATATACGTAATCATAGGAAGTGATTGAAAAGATGATCTGGCGAGAACCCTCCCTCTTTTTATTGCTCTCTCGGTCTTTTGCAGCATTAGCTGAGCATGTCTACCGAACATATCCAATACATGTCCACTCCCCATTCCTTTCCGCATCTTTCCACCTCACTGAAGGGGTTGTGGAGGACGTTTGACATGCATGAAAGTAATCCAAATGGCCAACGTCATCAAAGATACATCTACTATTTCGAAAATTCAAAACAACATGTAGCTAATAATATATGTCCGATCCATATTGTATTTTATCATTCGTTTTGTACAAATGAGGGTTTCAAAATTAGATCCGACTTGGTATATGGTTCGCCAAAGATGTCAACTTCCAAGCATAGTCAATTGAAAATCGGTCGGTTGGTTTGCTTCTCTCCAAGTATGGGAGATTTTCCAATCTTCGAAAGACGCTCGTACTTTCATGATCTTATGAAGAAGGGGCTTTCCTTAGCTGTGGACTTTGGGATGCTGAGAGTAGACCATGTTTTATGTTAGGGAATCCTAATCAATCCAAATCCTCTGACACTCCTTTTCGAGATCAAAAGTTATCAACATTAATATGTGAGTTATCAGATGTGTTCACAAAGTATTTATCATCTTAAAATCTATTTCTCACTTCACTATGTTATGTGCCAAAAATTCGCGAGTTGGTTTATCCACAAGTAGTCATCAACTTTACAACCAGACCATACTTGAAAAACAACCTACCTATGTCGGTGTCGTGGTAAAAGCTGTAACATCAACGCCCAGGTGTTTGTATCAGTGCCATCGTGGTAACTAGTAACTTGAACCTAAAAACTATAACATCGACGGTCAGGTGTCTGCATGGAATGTTTGGAAGCAGAAAAGTAAGGTGTTCATTGATGTTGTAGTACCCTCTCATACTGACTGGCCGAGGATGTTCAATGCAGATGTGGAGATCCTAAGATTTAGGGTCACTCCTGATATGTCTTCCTTTTTAGAAGGCGTTTTAGCCTCTCTCTCTGTGTGTGTAATTTATTTCATTTTCCTTGTTACCCCAGCTGTTTCTTTCTACCTAGCCTCCATGGCTTTGTAAAAACTTGTACATATTTTGATCCAATGAAGCAATAATAGGAGCCTCTCCTGATGTTTCAACTGTTCCAAAAATAATAATTAGGCAACTAGATGAATGCTATTATGGTATTTGTAACTTGAGTAACTTATTAACTACCCCCTGAGTCCAAAACCAAGGCCTAGTTTGACCGTTCAACTTCATGTATTGATAGTAAATATCTCGTATAAAATTTAGTCAATGGTTACAAATCTATAATCTTGCAGAAGTGCTTTTGAGGGTGAATTTAACGGTTGACGAGGTTATCTCCCACTAGGTACGCCCATGGTGTCCTGAAACCTAACAGAGACCCATGGATGCCCAAGCACATGTCCAACATGTATCGGGATAATGTCAACGCATAAGGGTTTTAGTCATTCGGAATGGGTTACCCGTGTGGAGATTCTGTCACTCGACTCAGATTGAAAAGGGTGTATCCTCACTCGGATGGACCTCACCTAGATCGAAGCAACCCAATGACCAGAAGCATTAGGCATTCCCCATAAGCTACTCGCTCGGGCATGCGATTCTTTGGTTTCTACTAATAGTAAAAAAGGATTACTTGTCACAACAAGAGCCAATGATCAGATGGTATTCCCATCAAATTACTAATAACATGGTCCATCACAATTAAAATTGGCACGGTTTTCCCTCAAGAAAAGTACCATGCGTCCTTATTGTACTTTAGTATGTTGTTCGTATCATTAGTCAAGTTAATTGACTAGTGCATTCCTGTGTCATAGTGCAACCCTCTCGTCCGACTGAGCATGGTGCAAAGTATCATCTTATGTTGTTTGACACACAAGGGCATGGTTAGTTCTCGAGGTCTCTCATTCCAAGATGGTGTGCTATGTTGAACATTGGACTACTGAGGCAGAGCAAGAGATATCATATCCTTCAAAGCTAGCTAGCTGTGTAGTTGAAACAGATGGAGGAGAGGCTAATGATATTATATATCCATGAGAGTAGATGCTTATTTGGTCAAGATATGTATGTAGTGTCGAATTGAATGTGGTGGGTGAAATTGTGATCCCATATCTATGAAGTCTACACAACACGCAGAGTGTTAAAAACAAACCCAAATGAAGAAATATAGCTAATGTTGGGACAAGAAATACATATCATTCGACTCCTTCCACTTTCAAGAAGATATACTTAATCATCTGAACTATCTGAAAAGATGATTCGGCGAGAACTCTCTCTCTCTCTCTCTCTCTCTCTCTCTCTCTCTCTCTCTCTCTCTCTCTCTCTCTCTCTCTCTCTCTGTCTGTCTGTCTCTCTGATTACTCTCTTGGTCTTTTGCATTCTTTAGCTGGTCATTTCTATTGAACATCTCCAACGTATGTCCATTCCCCATTCCTTTCTGCATTCTTTTCACCCCACCGAAGAGGTTGTGTAGGACGTTTTGCATGCATGAAAGTAATCCAAATAGCCAAGGTCAGCAAAGATACATCTGCTATTTCAAAATTTTGAAACGTTATTTAGCTAATAGTATAAGCCTTATTCACATTGTACTTTTACCATTCATTTTGTATAGATTAGACCCCACTTGGTATGTTTCGGCAAAAAGTATCAAGATCAAAACTTACCAACATTAATATGTGAGTTATCAGACAGTATATCAGATATTCACAAAGTATTGTCATCTTAAACATTATATCTCACTTCAATATGTTATGAGCCAACAATCCGCGAGTTATCGAGTTGTCCACAAGTAGGGTGCGAAGGACATCCGACACGTACTATTCTTGTGCACACATGCCCGAGACCTATGGACCCATCTTGGGGTGATTCAGATTGTTGATCAAGCTTTGCATGTGGACAGATCGGGTTCAACAATCTTCGAACACATCCTCTCTCTTCCGGATGAGCATATGGCTACACATCCAGAGTTGAATTTCAAGCAAGCGATAGTAGTCGGAGGCCGGTACTTGTGGTGGATCCAGAGACAAATTACTCACAATGATTCGGTCCCGCCAGGAGACGAAGGGGTCGCACTTGGTCAACCTCCGCAGATGCTTCCTGCCGTGGTTCGACCACTCTTGTGTTCTTGCTTAATGACCCGATAGGACGCCGTGTAGTGTGTGCTCCCGGTGCATTGTTTTTGCATTGCTCTTTGTTTGTCCGTTTTTATCTGATATAATGTGCTTTGTAAGAAGATTTCGTCAACACCTTGTATCGCTCCATTGTCTGGTTTTATTTATAAATCGGGGCACAAGACTATTTTCAGCATAAATGGTTAGAGAAGGCAATAAGGAAATAAGAAAATTATCCACGCACGATAAAAAGCTTTCGTTGTTTATTTATAAAGTGGTGCGGAAACCTATTTCAAGCATAAATGGTTGGAGAAAATGCTGTTAGGATTCAGGAATAGCATAGACGCATTTGCGAAGCAGAACGGTTGGTACGCTACTCGGGTGCACAAAGCTTGCCTCCCCCAATAATCGCTGTCGATCGCCAACGCTTTCCTTGTTTGATTAAGCAGCAGCACGATCTCATCTCTTCCTCCTCCTTATCCGGTGGTCCTCCCGTTTCTTCAGACACCCTCCACCTCAGGCCACGAGGCCGCGTCCCCTCGCCGATCTATAAATACCGGCCAAGGGGAGCCAAGCAAGATCACCACAACACCACCATTGCATCCCACTAGCTAGCATTCTACTACCATTTGCCATTTTCCTTCGAGAGAAGTAGCAGCGCCATGGCCGGAATCATGCACAAGATCGAGGAGAAGCTCCACATGGGCGGCGGCAGCGACGAGCACAAGAAGGACGAGGAGCACAAGAAGGCGGAGGAGCACAAGAAGAAGGACGGCGAGCACAAGAAGGACGGCGAGCACAAGGAGGGCATGATGGAGAAGATCAAGGACAAGATCAGCGGCGACGGCCACGGCGACGGCAACAAGGACGGCGACCACAAGGAGAAGAAGGACAAGAAGAAGAAGAAGGACAAGAAGCACGGCGAGGGCCACAAGGACGACGACGGCCACGGCAGCAGCAGCAGCGACAGCGACAGCGACTGAGCCAGCTCCGGCCGCGCTCCGGCAGCGTGCAGGTGCAGGTATGTACCAATTAATGGTGGTCGCCGTCTCCATGCGTGTGTCTACTTTTCCTTTTCTCCGTCTCCTCTGTGCTTGGCGTCCTTCTCTTCTTGGTGGATCTAAACTCTTCTTTTAAATTTGTTTTTGCAGTGGAGGCGAGATGAAGGCTTGGGTTAATTTGGAGCGTGTGGCAGCATGTGTATGTGATGCGTGACATGTCTCATGGATCTTGTGATGTAATAACCAGCCGGCTGCACTGCATTGCACGGTGCTTGTAATAATAACGTTAAGGAATCATGTTCGTATTGATGTATCTCCATTGGTAATTTGGTATCCCCATGTTTCCCGAGCTTTTTTGTGTATGTAGTGTCTCTGTTCATCTCTAAAAGCAGCTTTTGTTTCTGTTTCTGACAAACTGGATGCAGTTAGAAACATGTTGAATGATTATTGGTGTTTTGTTTTCCTCCTCTTTTTCAGTTTCAGAAGTTGTGTGGTGCTCTGTTTTATTTCAGAGTTTTGCTTGTTTGCAACTTTCCTCTGTTTTTCATTTTCGGATTAGTGCCTGGTATTAATTTCAGGAATGCAAAAATCAAGGTTGTTCCTCACAAGAGCCAATCACCACATGGTTTATCCCTTTATTTACAGAAAACATATCGCATCACATCTTCAATGGTCAGCCATGTTATCATCAAAAAGACGATTCGGCACCCCGGCTAGATAAGCTATACGTACTAAATTTAGCCCCTTGTCATTGCAGGCTAATAAGGTGCTAGTTGGAGGTACCATGTATACCGAGTGTTCTCCGAAGCTAAATTTTCATGATAGTTGATCTCTCTGCGGGAGCACCTCATCCTCTCCTAACTGAACTTCTTCCAATGCATCGTCTTGAACCGTTTTACACATAAGAAAAGGGTTAATTCCTGAGGCCTCTCATTTCTCGATAGTGTAATTAATGCATTGAGCATTGGATAAGAAGATGTTATAAAATGAGAGAATAACCCATTTGATTCAAAGCTAGCTAGTCACAGATCGAGGAGAGGGAGAGATATTATATAGACATGAGAGGAGAGGTTGCTTTTGTGAAGATAGCTAGTGTATAACTGAACGTGGTGGGTGGAATTCTATCATAGCTGCATAACCCATGTGGGTTCTATAAAGCCTATGGCTCAAGACAAATGAAAGATAACCGCGGTTGGGACCGGAAATGTCACCTCGATTTTCTAAAAGATGCACGTAGTCACGGGAAGAGATCGGAAAGATGAGATGAAGGCTCTTTTTAAAGAACCTCTCAGACTTAGTACCACACTAGATGGAATATGATATACAACTAAATCTGAATTGTCTATTAATGGAGGGTTAGGCTCTCTTTTGCTGAAAAAGAATTTTGGGGTGGTTTAGTGCTTACTATGCATGCCACGTGGTGATCAGGGCTAATTTCCGTCTAATCAAATCATGTAGGTGAAACCGAATTTTTAGCTATAAAGTATAGTTAGCGTCGACATTTCCCGTAGTGGCAAAATACATGACCGATTGTCATAGAAGATCGAATGGCTTCGTTTCAGGTGATCATATCCACTCCACTTCCCCATCTCACTTGCATGCTGCTTCGTTCCCATCCGCATCCTCACCGTCACGTTGCTGCATTGAAACTCATGCATTACAAAACCACTAGTGCTCTCTTTAGGATGGTGTATCTCTAGTATGTTTATCTCGAACAACACTTCACCACTGTAGAGAGGGCCATCAACATCTGAAGTGGTTGTTCATTGTCATTGATACAACCAAAAAGGATGTGTATAGCTCATGGTTAGGCTGGGGCATAATTAGGATTTGGGCATGGCCCGGGGGGGGGGGGGGGAGGGGTGGGAAAATCGTTCAGAATTGGCACCCATGTTTTTACATGACCCCACACTAAAGTATTACCGTCGTTATAGGCCAACTCCAACACACATGAAGGCATTGAGCCGCTCAAAACACCATTTATCCTAACATTATTTTACAAAAGGGAGCAATGGCATGGACAGCCATATTGGTTTCCAGCACTAATCTTACAAATCTTCACATCCTATAATCGAACCAAAATCTCCATCGCCTCCTTCTTCAAGTCAATGATTCAGATTTGTCAAGCTGAGCAGACACGACAAATCTTACAACATATAAGCAGTCTGTCTCAAGCGTCAAATGCATGTGGATATCCAAACCAATAAAAAGACCCATTACGTATAGACGCTTGAATTTCATCCTCCTCAACCAGACCATGGCTAGGCAAGAACTCCCAAGTCAAAGTGATAATGATATATCTAGAACCCCAAGCCACCAAACAAATGGAACCGGAATAAAAACAACCAACATCCACTCTACTTTTAGCCAATCTTAGTGAAGGGGGAGAGCAAACTTGATCACACTTCATACAGGGCAGTACATAACATGTCTATCGAAGGGGCCTCATTTTTTGGAGGGTGGGGGAGGGTATGAGGCCAATAATAGAGAAAAAATGAGAAAAAAAAAAGCACCACAAATAAGATAGAACAATCACAATATATGAAGTTTTAGTATAGCATGTAGTGATAACATTGCGGCAGCAATATATCTTTCGCCATAAAAAATGAGTTTCACTGCACCTAGCTCAATTTTTTCTCATGTAAATTGTTGTGCTAGTCATATGATCTAATCTTGATTCGGCGAAGATGCGATGATGTGAAAGTGCTATCCAAATCTTGGTTCCCTAACCCTCACGAGAATCTCAAGATAGATATATTAGACGATTTTATTTAACATAAGAAAGCTCAGACAACTTAGATTTAGAAAAAAAACGTGTTGGTCATGCCAACCGGTTGCACTGCACTGCACGGTGCTTGTAATAATAATGTTAATCATGTTGGCATTGATGTATATCCATTGGTAAATTGGTATCACCATATTTTGCAAGCTTTTTGTGTATGTATACGTTGTGTCTCTGTTCATCTCAGGATCCCTCGGCCACAGCGTGTTTAACGGCTGGGATCATTTAGGAATGGTTATTGGTGTTCTGTTTTTCGTCTTTCCAGTTTCAGAACCTGTGTGGTGCTTTGTTTTCTTTTGGAGTTTTTGTTTGCAACTTTCCTCTGTTTGTTAATTCTGGATTTGGACCCGGTATTAAATTTAGGAATGCAAAAAATCAAAGTTCCTCACAAGAGCCAACCACCACACGGTCTTCCTCCCTATTTACTGAACACATACCGCATCACATTTAGAATGTGCTAGCTGAAGATCCAGGAGGTGCCATGTATCCCGACTGTTCTCCGAAACTAAATATTCATGATAGTTGATCCCTCTACGGTAGCACGTTATGCTCTTCTAACTGAACATGTTCCAACATATAGTCTTAAACTGTTTTACCCATAAGAAAAGGGTTAATTCCCGAGGCCTCTCATTTCTAGATAGTGCAATGCATCGAGCATAAGATGACAGAAAATGAGAGAGCAACCCATTCAATTCGAAGCTAGCTAGTCCATTTGAGGCAGATCGAGGAGAGGGAGAGGATATTATATATACACGAGAGGAGAGGCTGCTTTTGTGAAGATATCTAGTGTAGAATTGAACGTGGTGGGTGGAATTCTGATCTCACATCTACTACCTCTATTCCAGAATGTAAGACATTTTGGTATGATAATGGAGGTAGTATCATAGCTGTATAACCCATGTGAGCTTTCAAAAAGCAATGGGTCAAGCCAAATGAAAGATAGCCACGGTTGGGATCAGAGAAGTCACGTAATTTGACGACCTTTTTTCTTTCTTAAAGATGTGCGTAGTCACAGGAAGAGATAAGAAATATGAGATGAGGGTCCTTTTTAAAGAACCTCTCGGACTTAGTACCACACTAGATGGAATAGAATACATAACTAAATCCGAATCATCTATTTATGGAGGGTTAGGCTCTGTTTTTGTTGAAAGGAAATTTTCGGGTTGTTGACCCTAATTCAGAAAACCACCATTTTTCGTTTTTTTTCCTTCAGATGGGGCCTGCTGTAAGTGGTGATGTGCCACCGAAATCTTGCGGTGTTTGTCCTGTACGGTAGCATGCACATGGGATCCACACGACGGCCTGTGCACTTCTTCCTTCCCCTCGAGCGCTGGCAGGAGAAAAAAACGACTGAGCGAGCTCTGACCGCACTCCAGCAGTGTGCACGTACGAGTGGTGGTCACCGTCACCATGCGCGTGTCAACCTTTTCTTTTCTCCTTCTCCTATGTGCATGGGTTCTTCGCTTGTTCGATCTAAACTCTTCTTTTTAATTTGTTTGTGCAGTGCAGGTGAGATGAATGCTTGGGTGAATTTGGAGCATGTTGCAGCATATGTATGTAATGCGTGACATGTCTCATGGATCTTGTGATGTAATAACCGGCTGCACTGCACTGTGCTTGTAATAATAATGTTAAGGAATCATGTTCGTATTGATGATGCATCTCCATTGGTAATTTCGTACCATCATACGTATTTTCCAAGCTTTTCGTGGATGTGGTGCCTCTGTTCATCTCTCGAAGCAGTTTTTGTTTTTGTTTTTGCTTTTGACAAACTGGATCCGGTTAGGAATGGTTATTGGTGTTCTGTTTCTCCTCCTTTCAGTTTCAGAACCTGTGTGGTGCTCTGTCATTTTTTCCAGAGTTTTTGTTTGCAACTTTCCTCTGTTTTCCGCTTTCAGATTTGGGCCCGGTATTAATTTTAGGAATGCAAAAATCAAAGTTTTTCCTCACAAGAGCCAACCACCACACGGTCTTCCTCTCTATTTACTGAACACATATTGCATCACATTTAGAATGGTCGCCCATGTTATCATCAAAAACACGATTTAGCACCCATGCTAGATTAGCTATTAATTAAGAACAGTAAAACTGCACCTAATCCCTGCTCTCTCATGAATTGAGCATTCTTGGCCATTCGATTTTGTCTGCTAGACATTCCTGAACGTTAGATCATTCTCTCAGGTGCGTTTAGCGCTAACTGGGCCACACGTCGCAAGGGCAGCTACTCCCATAGCTTTTTCGGAGCCCCGTGGTTAATTGGGCCTGTTTTTTCGTGCTCAGCCCAAGGCAATGAGCGGCCCTCTCGGACACAAGACTCCCGTCTCCATAAAAGAAAAAAACGAGGGCAGTCGATACATAGAGGATGCAGCGGGCGGTCGATGCAGATGACGTGGGCGACCTGCGATGGAATCCAGCCGAGGTGCGGGTGAATCGGGGCTGGTCAATCCAACCGTCAGGAGAATGATACGTCTGCGAGGTAGAAAAGTGGCGAGACATGGGCGATAATGGCGGCTCATCTCCTGGAAACTGCTCCACTCAGACTTCAAACACACAATCATACTTCAGTTTCTAAGCACGCATTCATGGCGGAGGCCGACGTCTCATGTGTTGGACACTTCAGTTTCCAATTGGTACCTGTATATAGCCTTCCTGCCCTGCCACTTTTTACTCACCCTCTCTGATCCAGCAGCACAAATCTTCAGCATCATCCGCTGGAGCCATAGAAGCATGGGGGCGAACGGCCTCGCGAGCAGCACCCCCCCCCCCCCCCCCCCCCGCCTCGTCGTCCTCTTTGCCGGCCACAGCTGGCAGTGGCGGCACAGCCCAGAAGCTGTGGATGTTCGTCGGGCACGAGGAGTGGTGGAAGCTTGAGGTAGCTACTAATGTTTCAATCCTACTAGGCAGTGCCTTGCTACTAATGTGTACTACGGCAGTGGAAAGGAGGAGTTCATTCGGTGTGTAAGATGAATGTGTGATCCGTGAAGTGAAGATCAATCCGGCATCCGTGGATGGCCGATGCAAAGGTTTAGTGCTGAATAGAAAATAGATCTATGGGAAGTGCATCAGTAGGATGCAAACGAAACCTTTGAGACTTACTGAAGTTGAGCAAAAGTGAAGAAAGGAAATTCAGTCATACAACCGAAGTAGAGCCTCTTCAGCAAGAGAACATACCGATTTTAAGTTTTTTTATAGCCTGCTCCGGATGTTGTAGAGTTAAGTTAGTAAACTCTGCGATCATTTTGTTCTAGCTTTTATTAGTGTATAGTCTAATTGTATCAGGTCATTTACTATGTGCAGATTTGCTTCTGCCATTGCTGATCACGTCCTTCTCTCTGTGCTAGGAAGCATATATCTAAGTTAGGATCCTTTTTAGTCATGCTAAACTTACATCATTCCATCAACAATTTACTGATTATTCAGAAGGGATGCTGCATATTCCTAGAGCACTGGATCGTGAACCAGTCTCTTTGTTTATTTACCAACAGTTATTTGTGTGCTTTTAGCTGTTCATGCCTTTGATTATCTGTTTTATTTTGATTATTTTAGCAGCGGATGTTCTTACCCACTTTATACTGAAGTGGGTGGCATTGCAGATGAATCCTTCATGCTAATCAGCAGTGAGCTCCATCTTCATCACGTACAGGTTGTTTGCTTTGGCATGATCTTGGCACTGTTACGACTCTCTAAGCTATGTTTTCTGTTCTTTCCAGTGCCATCCACAGTTCAAATGATTTGAGCCAAAGCAAATCCGTAGTTCAAAAGTTGTGAATGGATTTCATTCAAGCGACATCTGCAATTTTAGCTTTGAATGAGCAAGAGTGGCAAAAAAAAAAAAGATTTTCCAAGCCTCCTTGTTCCTTTCCTTGTAATTTTTCATTTGCACACCTTTATCATAGAAGAACCTTTATTCTTCTAAATTAGTTTACAAATTATCACATTAATCCTATGTTGAATATCACTTAGTTGTTGACATCCTTACATACAGTGTTTCCATCGATGGAAGGGCTACTAAGAAATAACATAACTTTTTCAGTTTTATATATGGTTTCCTCAAATAACGTGATAAAATAACAAGTAAAAACTGTCATTTGCAAGTTGTATCACATTTGTATGATCTATGTTTTGTAAAACCGGCAAATATATGGACAATTTATCCTAAAATCAATTTCTATTTTTCATGCATTGTATATTTATGGAAACTCCAATTATATTACCGTACAAATAGAAGGGCACGGCAACGCATGCCCATCATGATCTAGTACTAATTAAATTTAGCCCCATGTCATTGTGGGCTAATATGGTGCTAATTGATGCTGCCAAGAGGTGCCAGGTATCTTGACTGTTCTCCGAAACTAAATATTCATGATAGTTGATCGGTCTTCGGCGGCACGCTATCCTCTTCTAACTGAACAACTTCCAGCATATAGTCTTAAGCTGTCTTACGCATAAGAAAAGGGTTAATTCCTGAGGCCTCTCATTTCTAGATAGTGTAATTAATGCATTGAGCATTAGATGAGAAGATGATAGAAAATGGGAGAGTAACCCATTCGATTCAAACCTAGCTAGTCCAGTAGTGACAGATCGAGGAGGGGGAGAGGATATTATATAGACATGAGAGGAGAGGCTGCTTTTGTGAAGATATTTGGGGTAGAATTGAACGTGGTGGGTGGAATTCTGATCTCATATATGTCATAGCTACATAACCCATGTGAGTTTTCAAAAGGCTACGAGTCGAGACAAATGAAAGATAGCCACGGTTGGGACCAGAATGGCATGTAATTTGATGACCTCGGTTTTCTAAAACATGTACGTAGTCACCGGAAGAGATAGGAAGGATGAGATGAAGGCTCTTTTCTAAAAGAACCTCTCAGACTTAGTACCACACTAGATGGAATATGATATACAACTAAATCTGAATCATCGGTCGATGAAGGGTTAGTCTCTCTTTTGCTGAAAAAGAATATTGGGTCGTTTAGTGCTTACTATGCGTACCATGTGGTGATATGGGCAGTTTTTTGTCTAATCAAAATAATGTAGGTGAAACAGAGTTTTTATTTGTAGGGTTTAATTTCAATAGTTAGCGTCAACATTTCCCATAGTGGCAAAATACATGATCGGTAGTCATAGAAGATCGAATGGCTTTGTTTTAGGCGATCATCTCCACTCCACTTCCCCATTCACCCACATGCTGCTTCATTCTCATCCGTGTCCTCGCCGTCACGTTACTGCCATTGAAACTCGTGCATTGCAAAACCGCTCATGCTCTCTTTAGGATGGTGTGTTTCTAGTATGTTTATTCATCTCGAAGAACACTTCACCGCTGTAGAGAGGGCCATCAACATCTGAAGTGTTGTTGTTTATTGTCATTGATACAACCAAAAAGGACGTGGTATTACTATTCATGGTTAGGCAGGGGCAGAATTAGGATTTGGGCATTGGGGGGGGGGGGGTTTGGAAAAAATACATTTCCCTTGTCACATCATGTTCAGAATTGGCACCCATGTTTTTTTACACGACCCCACATTGAAGTATTATCATCGTTATAAGCCAACTCCAACACACGGGAAGGCACTGGACCACTCAAAACACCATTTCTCGTAACATTTTTTTACAAAAAGGGAGCAATGGCATCGGCGACCATATTGGTTTCCAGCACTAATCTTACAAATCTTCACATCCTAGGCAACAAAATCATGTGTTCATTGTTACTTGTCTAAGCTCTAGTGCAACAAACGATAGCCGTTGACGAATGCATTACATTTGGAAGCACAAACAAGAGTCTGTGTGAAAGAAAGACCATGCTGATGAGTTTCCATCCAACTTGCCTGCACGCAGCAGCTGTCCCGCACGCCAATAGTGTGACGGTAAGGGCATGCGGTTCGATAACTGACTCTTGATACAGGTCGTGAACGGGTCCAGACGTAATTTGAACACATCACCCACTTTGTCTCGTTGCAATCACATCTTAACGGGTGTCTTTCAAAGCACAAATTAAGATCATGATGATCACGGGCACTCAAATATATGGTTGTAAGAATCAAGTCCTCATACTGATGCATGTTTTAATTCAAAGTGTTTACACCCTAAAGTTGTTAAGGTTTGGTTACAAAAAGTGGAATTTAGTTCTTTCACAAAGATATGCTAGAGCCTCTGTCATAGTGCATATCCTCTTGTGGGTTCGCTAAACTCAGATCACCCCTTCAGGAAAAGGCAGGGAAACATTTGCTATCCAAACCAGATCACAAAGGGCATCAATCCCCACTACTTCCAATTATCTCAAGTGGGAATCTTTTTTCCACTAGATTATGATATTTTTATTCATTTTATTATAATAATCAAATACAATATAAAATATGTCTTTTTAGTTTTCATTCATCTGTTACTAATCCTAATATTTATGTTGCATACAATCAAATCTCGCTAATTTGTATTGCGACTGATTCCGTAGCAACGCGCGGGGTATTATCTAGTATAACTAAATAGGTGATCCTACTAATCTATTTTTCCGGACATGTAAACATGCATGTGAAAGGTTCAACTCAAGATGCAAGCATGCACAGGAAAAGACACACTGCAATAATTAAATTAAATAAAGCATATGTATTTTAGATTTTATTCCCATATTATCAATTGTAAATTCATATTCCAAACAAACAAACATAATCAAATATGTCTCAACCATTTTCCGCAGCAACGCGCTGAATATCCTCTAGTTTATTACAAGTCTGTGGACAAAAGGATAACAACATTATAAAGTTTACAGAGATAAAGTTGCAAGCTTCTCGATAGAAGACTCCTTAATTATTATCCTTACTCTTTCTGATGGCTCTCCAGTGCTTCCACCAACAAGGTCGAGTCTGTTTATAGGTGTTGATTGACCACGTCCCAATTTGCATTAGCTTGCAAGCTTTCTAGACAGTCATTTGTTTGCGGTTGAATGGCATCCACGAAGGTGCTTCAGACGGCCAACTCAAGTTCCTTGACTTTCTACCGCAACATCTCCATTTACAAATCCCCATCCACTGTTCCATGCCTTGATGTAAAGCAGTATCAATGTTTATCTTCAGTGTGTCTCCTTGAAACCGATTTCACGTACATACATCTTGTCTCACTGAGCATGGTGTTGCGGGTACTTATAAATTGTATGATACATAAGGGAAAGGTTAGTTCCTGAAGCCTCTCATTTCTAGATAGTGCATTGTGTTGATCATTAGATAAGGAGATGATAGCGTAATGCATTGAGCATCACACTGAAAGCTAACGACTTGCCGTGTCGTTGAGGCGGATTGAAGAGAGGGAGAGGATGTTGTATATCCATGAGAGAAGAGGCTAGTTTTGCGAAGATATATAATCGTGAAGTTGAAATGAATGTGGTGGGTCAAATTTTGATCTCATATCTATGATAGTTGCACAATGCATGTGAGTTTTCATAAGGGTACTATTAAGACAGTAAAATATAGTTATGGCTGAAACAGGAAATGACATGTAGTTTGGTGACTTCGATTTAATCAATGTACGTAGTATTGAGATACAAAAGATGGCATGATGAGAGCTCTTTTTCAGACACCATCAGACTTAGTACCACACTAGACGAAGACGATATATTACTAAATCTGAATCATTGATTGTGTAAGGTACGCTCTTTTTATTGATCTTTTAGATTGTTTAGTGCTTCTATACTTACCATGTAATTGTGGAGGCTAGTTATGGAGACCCCACTAACATATTTCTCTAAACATGCAAACATGACACCTCGGCATACAATATGCAGAAGATAAAAAACCAGCTGAGCATGCAAACATGCATAAGAATTTTCATTCTATTATGCTATTTATATTTAATAAATATTTTGCAACTATACAATAATCAAACGCAATAAATCATATGTATTTTCAGTTCTAGCTCTCATATTATAACTCCAAGTATTCATATTCCATACAATTAAGTCTCATTGAAATATACGTTGAACATTCCCGCAACAACGTGCGGGGTATCAAAAGGTATCTTAATTAAACTTTTTGTATTTCACATAGTGGAAATATTCCCTTGCGAGTCATTGAAGATCAAACCTTGTCGTTACACGTGAGAAGCTCCACTCTACTTCCCATCTCGCTCGCATGTCGCTTCATCCTAGTCCACACGACCGCCAGCAAACTGCGGCCTCCGAAACTCATGCTCTTCTAGGCTGGCATATTTGCAGCTCATTGACTCATATGTAACAATACTTCACTACTACTCCATACGTTCCAAAATATTTGAAGTTCTAGGATTTTCCAAATCAATTTTCTTCTAAGTTTGACCAAGTCTGAACAAAAATCCGAAAGATCTAAATTTCAAATACATATATAAAAGGAATTTCTATTTTTGTGCCCCTCCTTTCTTGATTGTGCTCACTTTTGATCATAACATCTAACTTTCCTCACTTTTGCTCTCCACCACTCAGCATGGCCTGGTACGGCTAGCTCGTACCAAGCTGACATTAGCAGTCAATTAAGCAGGCAGCTGCATCGACCATGTGGTTAACAGCTGAAAGCCATATCATATAGGACTATATGAGTATATGCGTCTTAGTGGTTGTCAAGTATGGATGTACGGAATGTCCGAACATGAAACTGTCGCCTATCGCGACAACGTAAGACAGGCTAGCTCCATATGTCTGGACGTCAGGGCAACTTACTTGGTGATCTTAATTAGGAGGTATGAAGCATAGCTTAGTTTGCATAACCAGTTAGTTACTGAATTTACTGGACATCAGTTGCCGTGTCTAACTGGTCATTCGTTAAAGATAGTACCCTTATTCTTATTGACTTACAACTTGCTCTTTCTCTTGACAGTCCCATAATATATATAAGAGCGTTTTTGACACAACATAGTGTAAAAAACGCTCTTAATTATGGGACAGAGGGAGTACTTAATTTGCCATGTTGTTGAACATGAGAGTTCTCCTTTTAATGGCTGACTTGGAGATTGAGCATATGCAGCAAGCAGTTGCGCATAGTTTAATGTAAGCCAAGCAGCAAATGCAGTAAGTTTTTCTTATTTTTTAAGGATCCAACAATTGCTTGGCTTTTCATTGATAAGCAGGTAGAATATTTACATGGAGTACAACAACATGCACTTCATAAAAAATGTTGGCAAAATCTTTAGCCTCGCAAGGGAATCGTCTGATCAAGTTTCTTTAGTTTTCACTTTGAGTGAGATTTCAATATGAATTTCATTGAATTTCAATAATTTCAGTAGGCACCAAAATATTTACCTTTTGGTAAAAATATTTCAGTAATTTTAGTTGTACACATGAATTCAAATTTTTTTCAAAACATTTTTGAAATTTTCAAATATTTTTTTGAATTTCAAGTGAGCGTTTCAGTCCTTTGGTCGAAATACAAACCAAAATTACTGAAATTCAGTAATTTCGGTAGGTGCTGAAATATTTGTAAAATTGAAATTTAAAACCATATTCACTACACAATCAGCTTCACATGGATGGCTACTAGCTCTACCATTCTTTCAAACGTACAAACTGAACTCTTTCTGTCTTACTTGAGATGCACATCCCCACTGCAAAGTGCAAACACCCAAATGCTCACTTGCTCCGTCAATTGAAGCCACATCTGGATGGTTTCTGAACCTAGACATCATTATCTGCTTAGCCAGTCGTCCGCAATTGGTTAAACCATCAGATAACTTCGTCGACATAGAAAGATAATAATCTGAAAAGGATGCTTGGACCAGTTCATCGGTAAATCTTGTCTCTAATCCTGCTCAGGAGATTTTGGTTCTTACATGTTTGTGGTTTGGGAAGGAGATATGTTTATCATTTAGGAAGGAGATTATTTAGGAAGAAGGTGTTTAAGAGAGAAGAACATTGAGAAAAGAGATACGTATTTTATATGGGAAGGAGAAATTTATGCGGGGAGGATATTCAAACTGTAGGGACCTCTCGTTTACAATGTTGTCTAATGTTAAATAATAGGACTAATAGACTAAGTTACACATCACATCGGATTCGTTGACCTTTGTTGCACACAGCCGTATCTAGTCATTTCACACTCTGACACATCACATTTGAACACAAGCTAGTTGTATGCAGGCCGCTTCCTGAGAGAAAAAGCGATGTGATACTTGAATAATATCCACCAAACATACTAAACAAAGCACTTTATCATGCATGTTACGCTTAGGCAACAAAATCATGCGTTCGTTGTTAATTACTTGCCTAAGCTCTAGTGCAATGCATTACATTTGGAAGCACAAACAAGAGTCTGTGTGAGAAAGACCATGCTGATGAGGTGGCGCATCAGACTGTGAAGTTTCAATAATAGGTCAGAGGGTATTGTGTGTAATAGTTTTTTGCCCTGCGTGGTGAATGCTATTAGGAATTGTAATGTCATTTTAATCAATTAATAGTATATGGGAGGTGTTTTAATTTTAAAAAACATGCTGATGAGTTTCCCTCCAATTTACCTGCAGATCTGCAACAGACACTCCAAATTAATGTGGTATTCACACTGATGAAATTTGGGCGACCATTAATGGCTAAGGCGTAGACCAAACCGGTGAAAATCGTTTCGACCCCTTTGGAAGAAAGACAAAAGCGTTGCATTGCAGGGAGTGTGAGTGATTTGACTCGAAGTGCGCCTGGTACGCAGCCAATCAAGGACACAAATAAGGTAGCTGGACGCACACATACGAGCTTAGCAAAGCAAGAAGAGCTCAATCTATAGCACACGCACAGCTATAGCTTGATGAACTGACATTACAATGATTGGGATCGAAGATTACACAATAGCGACGTGTACATCCATGCGCTGATTGACTAATCAGCCTTTCCCCCACTTAGCTGTGATGCTCTTTTTGCTAAGATTGTAATTTACACAATAATTACTTGCTCAGCATGGCCTGGTACGGCTGTGATGTTGATTGAGATCACCAACCAAGCTGCCATTAGCAGCCAGTTAAGCATCGACCAGGTGGTTAACAACTGAATGAAAGCCGTATATCATATCATACAGGAGTATATGCGTCTCACTAGTCATCGAGTACGGATATACGGACATGACAATGTCGCCTATCGCGACAGCGAAAGATGAGCAGAAGATGGAAATGGTAGTGCTGGCTCCATATGTCTGAATGTCAATGCAGCTTGGTTGGTGATCTCAATCAACATCACTGACTGATTCAGTCAGTGTTGATGGTGTGCAGCTGCTTAATCAGGAGGTATGAAGCATAGTTTAGTTTTGCATAACCAGTTTGTTACTCAATGTGCTGGGCATCAATTGCCGTGTCTAACTAACTGGTCATTCATTGAAGATGGTACCCTGATTTTTGTTGACTTGCAAACTTGGTCTTTCTCTTGACAGCCCTTTAGTTCTTCTTACTTCTTACTTGACCATGTTGTTGTTGAACCTGAGAGTTCTGTTGACCATGTTGTTTAGCATATGTATGTACAACAGCAAGGAAGCAGTTGTGCGATGATGGTGTGCTTAGGTAAGGTTAAGCAAAGCAGCAAATGCAGCAAGCATTAGCTGCACTTGATCATGAATGTTGGTAACACTGGTTTTTTTTTTCTTTTTGCAAAGTGGGCCACCCCAGCCTCTGCATCATGCGATGCTGGTAACACTGATGACGTGCCGAGTTCTTATCTGCTATGGAGAAATCTTTAACCTCGCAAGAGAATCGCGTGGTAAAGTTTATTATCACCACACACAATCAACTTGTCATGGATGGCTACTAGTTCTATATATCATTCTTCCTAACGTACAAACTGAGCTCTTGGTATCTTACTTGAGATGCCCATTCCCATTGCAAACCACCAAACCTATCTGCTTACCCAGTCCTCTGCAATTGGTTAAGCCTTCAGATAACTTTCTCCAGAAGGGAAGATACTGACCTGAAAATGAGTGTGGACCGATTCATCGGTACAATAACTCCGGCCCCTGATTTGGCTCAGCAGGAAGAGCAAGCAAAAAACCATTACTACTTGACAAGCAGAATGCCAGACAACGTGCTACCCCATTCACAGTAGGATAGGATAACTGATGTGTCTAACAATGACAAGCAGATTGCAAAAGTTAATATGAGAGGAAGGATGGACAGATAAACATGAGTTCTTCCACCCCCATTGTAAATTCCAAACTCTTGGCTGGCACTTGAAGACAAATGCAAGGATTCTGATCAAGACATTGTGCTGTCCTATACGCGCGGAAGATTTGAGGTAGATACAGAGGACCTCGCCAAGTGGTGCAGTCCAAGTGGTGCACGTGTTGCTTCTCACGCGGGACTCGCCATCCCCTCTTGAGGGCCTCGCACGCGTCAAGCCTAGGGACGAATCCCTCTCGCGTGGCGTGGCGTGGCGTGCCTGCCTGCCTGCCTCGTTCCATCGCACGCACGCACGCTCGCTCGCTCGCCATGTTATCATCAAAAAGACATACTTCAATGGTCAGCCATGTTATCATCAAAAGCCATGTTTTATTTACAGAAAACATATCGCATCACATCTTCAATGGTCAGCCATGTTATCATCAAAAAGACGATTCGGCACCCCGGCTAGATAAGCTATACGTACTAAATTTAGCCCCTTGTCATTGCAGGCTAATAAGGTGCTAGTTGGAGGTACCATGTATACCGAGTGTTCTCCGAAGCTAAATTTTCATGATAGTTGATCTCTCTGCGGGAGCACCTCATCCTCTCCTAACTGAACTTCTTCCAATGCATCGTCTTGAACCGTTTTACACATAAGAAAAGGGTTAATTCCTGAGGCCTCTCATTTCTCGATAGTGTAATTAATACATTGAGCATTGGATAAGAAGATGTTATAAAATGAGAGAATAACCCATTTGATTCAAAGCTAGCTAGTCACAGATCGAGGAGAGGGAGAGATATTATATAGACATGAGAGGAGAGGCTGCTTTTGTGAAGATAGCTAGTGTATAACTGAACGTGGTGGGTGGAATTCTATCATAGCTGCATAACCCATGTGGTTCTATAAAGCCTATGGCTCAAGACAAATGAAAGATAACCGCGGCTGGGACCGGAAATGTCACCTCGATTTTCTAAAAGATGCACGTAGTCACGGGAAGAGATCGGAAAGATGAGATGAAGGCTCTTTTTAAAGAACCTCTCACACTTAGTACCACACTAGATGGAATATGATATACAACTAAATCTGAATTGTCTATTAATGGAGGATTAGGCTCTCTTTTGCTGAAAAAGAATTTTGGGGTGGTTTAGTGCTTACTATGCTTGCCACGTGGTGATCGGGGCTAATTTCCGTCTAATCAAATCATGTAGGTGAAACAGAATTTTTAGCTATAAAGTATAGTTAGCGTTGACATTTCCCGTAGTGGCAAAATACATGACCGATTGTCATAGAAGATCGAATGGCTTCGTTTCAGGTGATCATATCCACTCCACTTCCCCATCTCACTTGCATGCTGCTTCGTTCCCATCCGCATCCTCACCGTCACGTTGCTGCATTGAAACTCATGCATTACAAAACCACTAGTGCTCTCTTTAGGATGGTGTATCTCTAGTATGTTTATCTCGAACAACACTTCACCACTGTAGAGAGGGCCATCAACATCTGAAGTGGTTGTTCATTGTCATTGATACAACCAAAAAGGATGTGTATAGCTCATGGTTAGGCTGGGGCATAATTAGGATTTGGGCATGGCCCCGGGGGGGAGGGGTGGGAAAATCGTTCAGAATTGGCACCCATGTTTTTACATGACCCCACACTAAAGTATTACCGTCGTTATAGGCCAACTCCAACACACATGAAGGCATTGAGCCGCTCAAAACACCATTTATCCTAACATTATTTTACAAAAGGGAGCAATGGCATGGGCAGCCATATTGGTTTCCAGCACTAATCTTACAAATCTTCACATCCTATAATCGAACCAAAATCTCCATCGCCTCCTTCTTCAAGTCAATGATTCAGATTTGTCAAGCTGAGCAGACACGACAAATCTTACAACATATAAGCAGTCTGTCTCAAGCGTCAAATGCATGTGGATATCCAAACCAATAAAAAGACCCAATACATACAGACGCTTGAATTTCATCCTCCTCAACCAGACCATGGCTAGGCAAGAACTCCCAAGTCAAAGTGATAATGATATATCTAGAACCCCAAGCCACCAAACAAATGGAACCGGAATAAAAACAACCAACATCCACTTTACTTTTAGCCAATCTTAGTGAAGGGGGAGAGCAAACTTGATCACACTTCGTACAGGGCAGTACATAACATGTCTATCGAAGGGGCCTCATTTTTTGGAGGGTGTGGGAGGGTATGAGGCCAATAATAGAGAAAAAATGAGAAAAAAAAAGCACCACAAATAAGATAGAACAATCACAATATATGAAGTTTTAGTATAGCATGTAGTGATACCATTGCGGCAGCAATATATCTTTCGCCATAAAAAATGAGTTTCACTGCACCTAGCTCAATTTTTTCTCATGTAAATTGTTGTGCTAGTCATATGATCTAATCTTGATTCGGCGAAGATGCGATGATGTGAAAGTGCTATCCAAATCTTGGTTCCCTAACCCTCACGAGAATCTCAAGATAGATATATTAGACGATTTTATTTAACATAAGAAAGCTCAGACAACTTAGATTTAGAAAAAAACGTGTTGGTCATGCCAACCGGTTGCACTGCACTGCACGGTGCTTGTAATAATAATGTGAATCATGTTGGCATTGATGTATATCCATTGGTAAATTGGTATCACCATATTTTGCAAGCTTTTTGTGTATGTATACGTTGTGTCTCTGTTCATCTCAGGATCCCTCGGCCACAGCGTGTTTAACGGCTGGGATCATTTAGGAATGGTTATTGGTGTTCTGTTTTTCGTCTTTCCAGTTTCAGAACCTGTGTGGTGCTTTGTTTTCTTTTGGAGTTTTTGTTTGCAACTTTCCTCTGTTTGTTAATTCTGGATTTGGACCCGGTATTAAATTTAGGAATGCAAAAAATCAAAGTTTCTCACAAGAGCCAACCACCACACGGTCTTCCTCCCTATTTACTGAACACATACCGCATCACATTTAGAATGTGCTAGCTGAAGATTCCAGGAGGTGCCATGTATCCCGACTGTTCTCCAAAACTAAATATTCATGATAGTTGATCCCTCTACGGTAGCACGTTATGCTCTTCTAACTGAACATGTTCCAACATATAGTCTTAAACTGTTTTACCCATGAGAAAAGGGTTAATTCCCGAGGCCTCTCATTTCTAGATAGTGCAATGCATCGAGCATAAGATGAGAAGATGACAGAAAATGAGAGAGCAACCCATTCAATTCGAAGCTAGCTAGTCCATTTGAGGCAGATCGAGGAGAGGGAGAGGATATTATATATACACGAGAGGAGAGGCTGCTTTTGTGAAGATATCTAGTGTAGAATTGAACGTGGTGGGTGGAATTCTGATCTCACATCTACTACCTCTATTCCAGAATATAAGACATTTTGGTATGATCTATCTTTTTTAAGCACATGGGAGGGCAGCGAATATAGATATGTCTGTTTGTGTGTGTGTGTGTGTGTCTGTTTGTGTGTGTGTGTGTGTGTGTGTGTGTGTGTGTGTGTAGTTAGCTTGGCTATTTCTGGTCTGGTCTGGCTTTTTCATCACCGCCAAGAAAATAATCTATCTTGCATTGTTTCTACATTATTATTATCGTCTCCTCGACATTCAAAGTCCACTACCTTGTCCTTAGCAGCAAAGGATGCTCTGCTATTGTCTTCTATATATATGTACGGGGAGAAAAGGGCTCTGCTTTGGCTTCGTAGAATGGGATGACGATTCTTTGCTGCCAAAGCTCCTCCCCGTTAGATTTCATTGCTAGTATGCCGCCGTTGCTAAATCAACAATTAACAACAACAAACAATGAATGGTCTGCTCTTGTCTTGCAGATGTGCCTCCTCTGTTTTGGTGATTACTTGCTGCCCTCAAATTGGTCACCTAGTTCTGCTTCAGTTTGTTTGTTTACGTATATGCAGCAGCAGCATATTTGGGTTCAATTAGGATGCACATCTAGCATGCTTTTGGTCCAGTTTGAATACACATCACCAGTTTTGACTAATTAAGGAGCATTCCATTCTGATGTCCAGTCTCTCCCTCTATTCTGATGATACATATAGTCCCATTTGCGCTGTTGTTGTGCGCCGTATGCCGCTGCTGGTCATGGCCTTGATGGCCTCAATTCAATTGTTTCCCTCCCGGTAAATGATGTGCACAGGTTGCTACCTATGTACTACGTGTTGGTGGTCATGGCCTCGCTGATTAATACGAGCTTTTGCGTTTGTTTGGAATAATAATAGTATGATATGATGTTCTAGCTAATAATAAATCTGTCTTTGTTGCATGGGAGGGCAGGGAATATACATGTGTATGTATGTCTAGTTAGCTTGGGCATCGGTGGTCTGGCCGGTTGTTGCTCTACCGCCAAGAAACTATATATCTTGGCATTGTTACTGCACTAGCGTTTTCTCAAGATTCAAGTTCACTACCTATTTCTGCTTTTAGTTGATGGATTCCACAAGTGCAACCTCTCATTGTTGCTATTATATATCATATAACAGCAAGACCTTGCTGTCAACTTCCATGGGTTGGACCTTGCTTGCTTCAACGCCATGGAATGGATTCGCACGGCTCTGAGCTCCAGCATGATGGACAGGTGCCGCTCCTTTCTTACCCCGTGGATCCCCTCCCCTCCCATGCCTTTTTCTTTTTCCTTGGATTTCAGCTCTAGATTATTAATGTTGTTGCTATTTCTCTTGCCCTGTTTTGTGCAGCAGCAGCAGCAGCAGCAACATGGATTCGGTACAACAGAGGAGAAGAAGGGCTTCATTTCATCGTGCCAGTTCCAGGCAAGGTGCGTGGCTGCCATTGCTACTTAGGTTTCCACTTGATGGCCTCAATTGCTTCTCTCAGTAAATGATGCAATGGTTGCTGTTAAACGACTCAGATTTTGACTAATTGCTCGATAGGTTGGTAGCTAGCTATGCACTACATGGTGTTCATGGCCTTGCTGCCTAGCAGGTTCTGGGCTTTATTGGAATAATGAACATGATATGATGGCCTCAATTGCTCGTGGATTACTTCCTACTGCAGCTGCTGCTATGTAAACTCTGATTTGTCAGACCAATGAACAACCGAGCAGTGTTCGTTCTTGATAGCTCAGAGTATTTTATTTCTTTATTGCACTAAAAATAGATAGTCCAGAGCTTCAGTCCTAAGACCAATGAACCTTGTTAATCAAAATGTTGTGGAAATTGGAGGACAAATACCCGTTGCTTACCTGGTAGTATCTGCTACCTGAAGTCTCTTGATTGTTGGTGTGCTTCAAGCAGACCAACAGTCAGTCCCTCTTGATTAGCATTTCAAGCAGTATCAAAGTTATCGTGTTGGTGCTTTTTGCTTACTATAAGTTACTGAACTAGCCAAAATCTTCAAATAATCTACTCTACAGACTAGTTACATCTTTTCTTCAGTTTTGAGCTATGAGAATACTTATTTTTCTTGGTGATTACTTGGTGCCCTCAATTTGGTCACCTAGTTTTGCTTCAGTTTGTTTGTACGTATATGCATCATCATCATCATCATCTTTTTTTGGGTTCAATTAGAATGCACATCTAGTATTCTTTTGGTCATGGCCTTGACGGCCCCAACTAAATTGCTTCCCTCTCAGTAAATGATGTGCGCAGGTTGTGCCCTCAATTTGGTCACCTATGTACGTGTTGGTGGTCATGGCCTCACTGATTAATACTAGCTTTCGTGTTTGTTTGAAATAATAATAATATGACATGCTGTTCTAGCTAATAATAAAATAAAATGGTATAATATGTCTTTGTTGCATGGGAGGGCAGGGGATATACATGTGTATGTATGTCTAGTTAGCTTGGGCATCGCTGGTCTGGTCGGCTGTTGCTCTACCGCCAAGAAACTATGTATCTTGGCATTGTTACTGCACTAGCGTTTTCTCAAGATTCAAGTTCAGTACCTATTTCCGCTTTTAGTTGATGGATTCCACAAATGCAATCTCTCATCGTTGCTATTATATATCATATAACAGCAGGACCTTGTTGTCGACTTCCAAGGTTGGACCTTGCTTGCTTCAAACCCATGGATTGGATTGGATTGGATTTGCACGGCTCCGAGCTCCAGCATGATGGACAGGTGCTGGTCCTTTCTTACCCCATGGATCCCCTCCCCTCCCATGACTTTCTCTTTTTCCTCGGATTTCAGCTCTAGATTATTAATGTTGTTGCTATTTCTCTTGCCCTGTTTTGCGCAGCAGCAGCATGGATTCGGTACAATAGAGGAGAAGAAGGGCTTCATTTCATCGTGCCAGTGCCAGGCAAGGTGCGTGGCTGCCATTGCTACTTAGGTTTCCACTTGATGGCCTCAATTTCTTCTCTTGGTAAATGATGCGATGGTTGCTGTTAAACGACTCAGATTTCGATTAATTGCTCGTTAGGTTAGTAGCTAGCTATGCACTACGTGGTGTTCATGGCCTTGCTGCTTAGCAGGTTTTGCGCTTGTCTGGAATAATGAACATTATATGATGGCCACAATTGCTCGTGGATTACTTCCTACTGCAGTTGCTGCTATGTACACTCTGATTTGTCAGACCAATGAACAACCGAGCAGTGATCGTTCTTGATAGCTCAGAGTATTTTGTTTCTTTGTTGCACTAAAAATAGATATAGTCCAGAGTTTCAGTCCTAAGACCAACGAACCTTGTTAATCGGAAAGTTGTGGGACTGGGAGGACAAATACCCGTTGCTTACTGGGTAGTATCTGCTGCCGGAAGTCTCTCTTGATTGTTGGTGTGCTTCAAGCAGACCAACAGCCAGTCCCTCTTGATTAGCATTTCAAGCAGTATCAAAGTTATCGTGTTATTGCTTACTATAAGTTTCTGAACTGGCCAAAACCTTCAAATAATCTACTCTATAGACTGGTTACATTTTTTTTTCAGTTTTGAGCTATGAGAATACTTATTTTTCTGTGCCAGTTTTTAGTGTTCACACTTTCCTATATCCTACTCCCTCCGTCTCGATTTATAGGGCGTGCGCGTCGTTTTAGGTCATCGATTTGACTAACTAAATATGAGTTGTATGCCACCAAAAGTATATCATTAGATTCTTATGTGGATGTAGTTTCTAAACATATACTTTTCATCAAATATGATACATATTTAGTTAGTTAAATTGTCAACCTAGAATGACGTGCATGTCTTATAAACCGAGACAGAGGAAGTATTTCGAATAGACACTTTCGGATAGACACATACTATCAAGAGCGCACCTAGATTACAGTGTTTGGCTATTCCTGATTTCTGTTTTTTTTCTTGTCGTTGAGAAGCAGGTGATGTGATAAACTGCTACCTTGGATTGGATGCTTCTTCACTTCTTCGTAGCAGCAGCTTCTCAGCTTCTGGGACGACTTGATTTGCTCCTGCCTTGTCGCGTGCGCGGCTATCCCTAGCCGCCATGAGGGCAGACAGTGGCGTCTCTTGGAGGTCTTCCCCGCCGTCGTTCGAGCGCACGCTGCAGGGCTCACCGTCACCGACGACGGCGTGGTTTGGCCTCTGATACAGACATTTAAGGTATTGTCTTCCTCCTCTTTTCTTCTACGGCGTGGTTTGGCCTCTTGCTTTGGGCATCTGGTTGTCGAGCCACGGCTATTTGTCAGCATTGATCTTAACTAGTTAAGCGAGCCAATTTTTTCTGGTGGCCAAACAAGGGATCTATTTTAGTAGGATTAAGTTTTAGGAAAGGGCTCTCTTCTTATATATTTCAGTTTTAGGAAATATCTATGTTCTAGTATGTTTCAGTTTTAGGAAAGGACTCGGTTGTAGCTAGATACACAGACTCGTGTAATAAAAACTACATGCATGGCATGGAGCAGATTTCTTCTCTCTAGAAAAGAGAACTCTGAGAAAATGATCTGTGAAATATGAATAATTTACTTTCATACTGGACAGTTTTGGAAGTTTTAACATGGTTCAAATATATAGAATGAGGCTACTGATTTATGTATGTCGCTCGTGCTACAAACTTGCAAACAAACCATTCTGGTCGATGTAGCTGCTTGTATTGATGCTAAGAAAGTGGAATGTCTGTTACTGTGCTGGCTGCCTGGTCAATGTCTTCTCTGATTAGTTTGCCTATCCCATTGATCATGTGTTACTGCCATGTTCGTTACAAAGCCTCCAGTGTTCAAAATCCCTGAAAACTAGATCGATCACATCTGTATGCATTGTATTGGCATAAGCACCTTTTCTGTCATGTATTTTTCCCTGTTTACTGTCCTGATTGTTTCTGAAGAAATTCTAAAAACAAAATGGATCACATCTTGCAGAATGAAATTCCATGGTTCGATGGTCCATATGTAGTTTCTGATACAGACCGTACATCCATCAAAAGCCACAATGCAACTGAACTTTTATTTCTATTGTTTGGTTCCATTAAGATGCATGATTTCAACCTCTTCATTAACTTTCAGTTTTGAGCTATGAGAAGATTAATTATTTCCTATATTTGAGCTGTAACAGTTTTCAGTGTTCTATCTTCCTAGTCTCCATTTTTGAATAGAGACATACAGTGTTAAATCGGTTGTGTGGTCTCTTTTTTTATTTTCCCAGGACTACCCAGTCCAAGTAAAGCAATTTGTTCTCATCAGTCAACAGTGAATCAGGGTGTTGATTCGATGCGAGGGATTCACTTGCTGCTCAACTGTTTAGTGATGGCACTGTAAGTTACTTGCTCTGACATAATCTATTATGTATTCCAATCACTGTTGGTAGCTAGTCATTGTTATAACGTTGCTTCGTTTTGTAGATCAACCACTCAAGGATAAAGAGAAAAAAGTAGTTGTGGTTGGCCAAAATGCCTCCAAGCCGTACGTGTATACATGCGGAACTTGCCTGACTAGTGATTGAATTGTAAGTTCCTCGCCCTGATTGATCTTTTTATGTATTTCAGTCAGACATCATGTACTGTTGGTAGATAGTATCAACAATGATGTTGCTTTGTTTTGTCGATCAACCACTTAAGTAGAGAGAAAGAAGTAGCTGAGGTTCGCCCAATGTGCATCTGTGTGGTTACCTTTTCATTGTTTTTCAGTTTCGAACTATGGGAAGATGACTTGCTACCTATTTTTGAGCTATAACAGTTTTCAGTGTTCAGACTTTCTAGTCTCCTATACTGAATATAATAGAGACACACAACTTTGACTGTCGAATTAGTTCTTTGATTTCTATTTTTATTATGTTCCCAACACTACCAATTACTTCCAACTACAGCTGCTGCTAGTTACAATCCGATTTGTCGGACCAATCAACAACTGAGCAGTGTTCATTCTTGATAGCTCAGATTATTTTTGTTACTTTGTTGCACTGAAAATAGACAGTCCAGAGTTTCAGTCGTAAGTTGTAACACCCAGAACCTTGTTAATCCAATAGTTGTGGAACTGGGAGGACAATTACCCGTTGCTTACTTGGTATCTGCTGGCGGTCTGTCTTGATTAGCATCTCAAGCAGCACAAAATTTATCGCGTTATTGCTTTTTGCTTACTAAGTTACTGAACTGCCCAAAACCCTCAAGTAGTCTACTGTACAGACTAGTTGTTTTTCAGTTTTGTGGTGTGACAGTTTTTATTGTTCGATCTTTTGGATATCCTATTTTGAATAGACACATACTATGAAAAGCTCACCTATATTACAAAATTACTTTGGGTAGTCTTATGTGGCCATTGAAAAAGCGTTGGGCGAAGCATGTGGTCACCGAGCCACGGTTATTTGTTAGCATTGATGTTAGCTAGTTAAGCGAGTCAATTTTTCCTGTCGCTTCATAAGGGCTCTGTTTTAGTAGAATTCAGTTTTAGGAAATGGCTTTGTTGTAGTATATTTCAGTCTTAGGAAAGGTGTCTGTTCTAGTATGTTTTAGTTTTATGAAAGGACTCGGTTGTAGCTAGGTACACAGACTCGTGTAGTAAACTACATGCATGGCATGGAGCAGATTTCTTCTCACGAGGAAAAAGAATTCTGAGAAAATAACCTGTGAAATATGAATGATTTACTTTGATTCTGGACAGTTTTGGAAGTTTTAACATGGTCCAAATGTACAAAATGAGGCTGCTGATTTATGTATGTCGTTAGTGCTACAAACTTGCAAATAAACCATTCTGGTCGATGTAGCTGCTTGTATTGATGCTACGGAAATGGAATGGTTGTGTCTTATCTGATTAGTTTGCCTTTCCCACTGCTCATTTGTTAATGTCATCTTTGTTACAAAGCCTCCGGTATTCAAAATTCTGAAAACTAAATGGATCACATTTTGCATGCTTTGTATATATTGGCATAAGCACCTTTTCCATCAAGTATTCTGCCTATGTACTGTTGTGATTGTTCCTGATGAAATCCTGATAACAAAATGGATCACATCTTGAAGGATGTTTTGCCTTTGTAGGATTTTAAACTCAGATGAAATTCCATGATTTGATGCTCTGTGTGTAGTTTCTGATGTAGACTGTACATCCATCAAAAGCCACAATGCAACTCAACTTTTATTTCTGTCGCTTCGTTCCAAAGATGCATGATTCCAACCTAGTTATTTTTTTTTTCATTTTTGAGTTATGAGATGATTACTTATATACTACATTTGAGCTATAACCGTCTTTCAGGGTTCTATTTTTCTAGTCACTGTTAAAACAGAGACATACAGTTTTCAGTGTTCTATCTTTCTAGTCTCCTATGTTGGATAAAGATATTGTTTCCAGTGTTAAATTAGTTGTGTGATTTCACTTTTTTATGTTCCACGTGTGCACACCCACCTTACTTACCTGATGCATCTATCATTGATCTGCACAGTGGCAATTGAGCACCACTACTGTTACTGTTAGTCAATGCCTCGTTTGGCGACCGACCATGATTAATTTGCTCTATGCAAACTACTGCACATGTGTTGGTCATCTATTAGTTTCAACTTCCTGACATTTCTAAAACCACTCCAAAATGGAATAAGAATCCATCTAAACATTATTTCAGAGTACTTGTGTTATTTAAAGGACTAAACAATCTGTTATAGAATATCGATCTACCAATTTGGGTGTACAAGCTCCTGTATCATTAACTGATACTTGTATGATTTACTTGTTGTTTAGGTATCTCCTACTTACTCGTGCGATGTACTTGCCGTTTCCGATAAGCATGGTGCTCCTCTGTTTTGATATGTAACGCTCTAGTAATTTAAATGATTCAAATTCCTCAAGCAGCGACATATTACCTCTGTCCGGAAATAAGTGGTGTGGTTTTAGTTCCAATTTGATCTAAAACCATGTCAGTTATTTCCGAACAGAGTACTTGTTTTGTATACAACAACTATGCATTGAACGATCTGACCTATATTATATGCATGCTGAGGAAGAAAGAGGGTATATATACTTGCTTCTATTCTGCTGCTGGGCAACTAACTAAACTGGGGAACATGAAGGACACACATCAACTAATGATACCAGAAATTTTGATTGGCTGCTACGCAGGCCAGGTGTTCTCTCTGCTGGTTGTTAAACACTTAAACTACCGCAGCTCAGGGCTAGCCACGCAGGCGTGCGTGCTTTTGCCTCTAGGATTTTAACCTCGGATGAAATTCCATGTTTCGATGGTCTGTGTGTAGTTTCTGATGCACACCGTACATCCATCAAAAGCCACAATGCAACTCAACTTTTATTTGTCTTGCTTGTTTCCACTAAGGACATCTTTCTTAAAAAAATAGTTCAGTTTTTATTGATTTGATATAAGATCAACTTTTTTTGATATAAAAAATTGCCATGCTTGTTTAGCTGGTTTGTTCCCATGTAGTAGGATCTCAACATAGACTACAAATGTTCGTCTCAAAACTGAATATGTTTCAATCAATAAATGTTTGTCTCAAAACTGAAAATGCTGATTTTCTTAATGCTGCCAAGGAATTCTTCTTGTATGAGTTTCAGTTTGTGATGTTCTGTGCACTGACGGATCGATGCCCTTCTATGAGAAGAAATCAAATCACTCATTCCTAGTTGTTTGCGTGTGTATCGATAAATAAGTTGGTTATTGTCAAGGTGGCTTGCTACCTCCTATTTCATAGAATGCTTGTTTCTGATATAAAATTGGCATGCTAGTTTAGCCGGTTTGTTTCCATGTAGTAAGATCTCAACACATACTACAAATGTTTGTCCCAGAACTGACAATGTTTCAATCTAATACATTTTTGTCTCAAAACTGAAAATGTTCTTCTCATAACATAACTTGAGGAGCAGTTATTTTAGGAATCCTAGTTTAGCCATCTCTTACTATGTACTCCCTCCGTTCGGAAATAGTTGATGTGGTTTTAGTTCAAATTTGAACTAAAATCGTGATGATTTCCCCAAGATCTAGTGTCAAGGACTCCTTCTCTTCTTGGATTTCAGCTCAAGATTAACTTATTATTTCTCTTGTTGTGCAGCAGGATTCTGTTTGGTACAGCACCATCACCTATGCAAACGACAAGGGCTTGAGACCTTGACGCTGCTACTTCCGTGTGACGGCACTGTTCGGCATTGGCTACAAAAACAGCCACGGTGAGCTCCTCTTCTTGCCTCCAGCATTTCTCTTCTGATGTAGGTGGTATGTTCATCTGTAGCCCATGTGTGTGTGTCGTGCTCATGTGAGCAGGAAATTACCATGTGTGTCTTTTGCAAATGTGTTCTGCTCCTTCTTCCATGGAGTTCTTCTCTGCTCTATCTCACCATGCTCTACATCTCTGTAGGTGCCAGCGACCAGGACGGCACCATGGTTGCTGCTCATGATCTGCTCCTTCCCCACCAGGACGATGCCACAGTACGCTCGAGGTCTGATCCTTCTCCGTGTGGCCTGTTAACACCTCCCCCACCGATGGAAGCTTGGAAGGCCCATCCCCTCTCCTCTCCCTGTTCGATGCAATTTCTTTCTTTTTTTTCCCGCTCTTTCTGATTCAAGCATGCTAGAGCACATTCCAGTATGTGTTCATGTGGCTCACACGTTTGGAACATCTAATCTAATTATGGATTATATTAGAAGTTTCAAAGGTGTTTTGCTGCTGCTAATCAAACCACCATAGCAAGTTACTTAGTTGATGCTGATGCAAGAATGCTCTCTTGTCGTACGTATCGTGCAGCTGCTCGGTTCTTGGTGTATTTGTGTGTGTAACTGATGCAAAGCTATCAAATCTTGTTGTGTGCAATCTATCAAATAAGATCTTGATATTGCGTGTAAAGCAATCAAATCTTACTGCTCTGTGTAATCAATGTAAAGCAATCAAATAAACTTGCTAGGTGTTATTTAGCTTATTTATCAGAACACTTTTAAGGGAACTTCTGTAAGGAACAAAGAAACCTCACCTTGCTTAATTTGTTACTTGGCAATGACAAGCATATATGTCAAATTAACTTGTTATTTCTCCTGTCCTTGTGTGGCACTATTCAGTTTGGTAAAGCACCATCACCGAACCAATGCAGACGACAAAACCTTAAGCGTGCCAGGTACCTTGGCGCTGCTTCTTCCGTGAGACGGTAGTGGTGCTGCTGTTCGGCATCGGCTACAGAAACAGCTACGGTGACCACCTCTCCTTGCCTCCAGCAATTCTCTTCTGATGTAGGTGGTCTCTGTTCATCTCTAGCCCATGTGTGCGTGCTGTGCTCATGTGAGCAGCAAATTACCAAGTGTATGTGTGTTGAAAATGTGTTATGCACATTAGCAGATCATGTTGATGTGATACAGTACATGGGTTTAGTTCTTACATGAATATGAGCTGATTTTCTTATCTCTGCTTAGGAATTCTTGTTGTGTGAGTTTCAGTTTTTTATGTTCTGCCCATTGATGCTTATTTATTGGTGTATGTGCTATGCAAATATGTTCTGTACAAGAACAATTCATGTACGTCATACAAGTGTTTGCACATGCCATACTTACCTGCACCCTCAAACCATCTCCTTTATCCACTAGCTGTTGCAAATGCCAACTACTCTTTCTGTCCCACAATATAAGACGTTTTTGCAAGCTAAAACAACTTGCAAAAACATCTTGTATATTATGGGACGGAGGGAGTATTGTGATGTGATGGATGCCCCCATGTATATATATCTAGAGAAGTATAATAATGGTTAGAGAAAAGTTGAGATATTACTTTCGTACAAAATAACTGGTTGGCTTGCATCAGAGCATCGTAATTCACTGTGTTGGTTTGTTAATTGTAGTTATTATATTTTTCAAGCAATTCCTATGGAATCTGACCTGTGATTTATGGATCAGCTGATGAAGATATATGATATTTTTCTCAGGTATTCACCGTAATTGCTAGACGATTGTTGAGTCATATACTCTAGAGACCACCGTATGGTGTGCGTGGGGGAGAACTTCACCAGCGAGTTGGTCGGTGTGAGGCCTAGTTCAACTACAAAACGTGCCCAACGGTGAGTGCCCTTCTGTGTGTCACTTTTCGTTCTCGGCGGTGTCTGTTTGCACTCTTTTATGGGAGGAAAAAAATGCATTTCAGGGGATACTAAAACTCTGTTGTTTGTTTTGGTTGTGAGTTTCCAGTGCAAGTATGTTATGAAAACCTCTGACTGAATGTGTTTAAATTCAATCTGCCAATAATGAAAGCTATTTTTCATGTTGTTTGTATCCATCGAAGATCTGTTTTTACCAACCGTAGCCGAGTAAAGAAAATTTATTAGGTTGGTGAGAAAGCAAATTCTGGTAACTTCCTGGTTTCCATTGGCTCCCCTCTCTTGCTCTGGCTGCTCTGTGTGCTGGCCATGAATCCATGGCTGACTCTTTGATGGTGGACTCTCTAGCATTAGGTGATGATAGTCTTCCAGCTATATTTTCCCATATTGTTTACTTAGGTAATCTGATTAGGATGATATGTTTTGGTTCAATGTTGACAATTCTTGTTTACTCCACGATTCCTAGTTGTCTGTCATTGGGTTGCTCCTGGAGGGAAATATTATGCTCATGTTCAGGATTGGATGCTTCTAATTGCTACTGTTTACCAGATGATCTTTGCTTGTTGATAAATTTATAAATTGTTGATATTTTTTGGCCCATGAACAGTGGGTATGTTGGGGCTTGATATGTGCTTGACTCTTCAAATAATTGATAGAGATACTGAAACCTTGCGATCAAAATGAGCGAAAGTGAGTGCCAGCTGCAGATTAGTATCTTTGTTTTCCCTATCATCTTGTGATGATCTGGTTTTGGTTTCATAGAATGCCTAGAATCAAGAAAATGATTATTTTCAATGCTTGATAGTTTCTTATGTTTTTTCATGGAGATAGGATGAATTCATGATTGTTAAATGCCTAGAATCAAGAAAACGGTGGCCGATGGTGATATTGTTTGCTCCCATGGCTTTTGCATATATTTCTTGTTGTGTTGCGGATTGCTTCGGATGCACAACAGTGACAACTGCAAATGTCAACAACTGATGATTGACAAGATTAGCAACACTGGTTCCTAGGTTTTTTGCACCTAAGACAGTGAGAAATTTTAAGCTTGTAGTTTGAGCAGTATCCATATTTATGGCTGTAGTCTATTTCAATCATTCATGCCTTAAGTAACAAATATTCTAGTCTTTTCACTACTTGTGAAGCTGAATTCTATTGTGATTTGTGGACCAGCTGATGAAAATATTTTTCTCAGGCATTTACTGTAATTGCTAGACGATTCTCGAGTCATATACTCTAGAGACCACCATGTGGTGTGCGCGGGGGAGAACTTCACCAGCGAGTCCGTTGGTGTGAGGCCTACTTCAACTGCAAAAGAATCGCAATGGTGAGTGCCTTCTGCCTCACTTGCCATGCTCGGTGGTGTGTGTTTGCTTGCAATAAGAGGTAAAATGTATTCTTTCCTGAGAGGAAAACTGCATTTTCTTTTCTGAGAGGAAGTTTGGATATTGTAGATTCTTTTCTATTTGCCCTGCTTAATCGTCTCAGGCACCTAACAATATCTGCTCCCAAAACAGGTTCTGGATTCAAGGTTCCCACATCTATAGCAGCTTCTGGATCCAAGGTTCATTCATCTCTATGTTGTCTGAAAGCTCGAATCTTTTTAACATTTTTCAGATTGATGTTAGTCTGATGATTGTTTATATGGGAGGCTATTATTTTATTGTAACGTGCCAATGTGTATGGACAGCTTAATTTTGTTTTTTTATGAAATTTATTGGAGGCTTCATGACAATGTCACCCTGCCAGTTTGCATAGTACTCCTTCTGTAAAGAAATATAGTGTTTAGATCACTACTTCAGTGATCTAAACACTCTTATATTTCTTTATGGAGGGAGCACTTGAGAAATAATGATATGTTAATTATTATAAAGATGCGTGAACTCCACCCAGTTAGCAAATCAGAACAAGGTAAAGAACCTTACAACACCAAAGGAAGAAATTGGGCTAGTTTTTCTGTACCTAAGACAGGGAGACATTTACGCCTGTAGCCTATTTCATTCATTCATTCATGCCTTAAATTACAAAATATTCTAGTCTGTTCACTAGCTAAGCTTAAGACTAGGCACAATGGAGAGTAACATACACTAATAACATACACATATCCCTAGACTATGTTACTACCTTCATAGTGGGTAGTAACATAAGTGTGGTAACATGCAAAGCTTCATTTATTAGGTTATAGACTCATATTGCATCGGGATATGTGATGTTACAGTAACTAGCTAAGTTACTGAAACTACCTCTCTCCTCATTAACTCATTGCCATATAAGCAAATTTGCTGAGTTGGACTTGATGTTACTGCTGAAGTTACTCCCACTGTGACTAGTCTAATTGTTTTCTGATTTATGGATCAGCTGATGAAGTTATTTAATATTTTCCTCAGGTAGACTGCTGTGTGGTGGGAGAACTTCACCAGCGAGTCCGTCAGTGTGAGGCCTACTTGAACTAGAAAAGGTGCCCAACAGTGAGTGCCCTTCTGTCTCACTTGCCGTCCTCAGTGGTGCCTGTTTGCTTTCAATCTTTTCTGGGAGAAAAAAATGCATTCTTTCCTGAGAGGAAAAATGCATTCTTTTATTAGAGGAAAATGCATTCTTTTCTGAGAGGAAAAATGCATTTCAAAAGATGATAGTATACCACAGGTTGGTCTGTAGTAGGTGCTTTTGGCTCTGTTTGGCTGTGATATGTTGTTTCTCTTGTGTGTACCTTGATCTAGCGACGATTGCTCTGTTTGCCTAATCAGTTATATAACAATAGCATTAATTGTCTAGGTTAATTATGACCATGTGACTAAATGTGATCTTAACCTGTCTGCATGCACATCATTGTAGCTTCTATTGCCACAAGGAAGTAAGCGCAATAGCTCTTTGTAATGGATTTGTAACAGACCCTGTTTTTCGTCCAGATCTTGATGACACGCTCTATCCGCTGGCCTCGTGCATGGACCTTGACATCATAAAGAACATCCAATTCGAAGGTACACACATGAACCACGCTCTGCTTGTCTACTAAATATCTATACTAGTATCAGTCAGCTTGTAGGGATAGATGAATAGCTATGTGGTGTTCATGTGCTCGTCTTGTTATTTGATTGCGTTTGTCTCAGATTATATAGCTGAGAAGCTTGGGTGTTGACAAGAGTGGAGCTCTGCCTCCTCCTCTACAAGCAGTACAGAACCAGCATGGTTTTCATGATGGGCTGCCAAGCAATGTTGTCGGGTGTGCGTTTGGTGACCAAGACAGGGAGCCGATGCTGTCTGGCACAAATTTGGTCAGCGAAGCAGCTCTGTCTGTGTCGGCGCTCACTCCTGCGCGGCAGGTCTGCTCCCTCTCCACCGGCAGAGGAGAGGAGCCTCCTTCCTGTGCCTGCTTAGAACCCTGCCAGCGCCGACACCGTGGAAGGTCTTCTCCACCTCTCTCATCTCTCTGTGCGATCCAGTCTGCATTCTCTCTTTCCGATTTAAACATGAGCATGAGCAGAATCACTATTGGAGCATTTTGTGGTTGCCATTAGGTAGGATTATTGCATAATTGCCCAACTCAGCGCCTTGTAATTAGGTGTATCCTTCCATTGTTATGTTAATCAAATTAGTATGTGTATCCCCTGCCTGCAAGTCTTGGAGATCTAGTCAAGCATGAAGTTTTTTGTTCTTCGTGAATGATTCGGTCGTTATCCATAAACTGAAGGTGTGATTAATGAATGTGTTGTTCTCTTGCTGCATGCTAAATGTTGCTAATGGTTGGTGTACTAGGAGTTGACTAAGAATCACCAAATGAAATCAATCTCTTTAGAGATGTGACTTATGGATTTTCATGGCCCAATGCATATCTTTGGCTCAACTATGACCTATGTTACATCTTTTTGATCCCTTGCTGTTAGTGTTCTGGGATATAGTAGATATGATGGATTCATGATTGTCAACTATGTAGAATAAAGAAAATATTGATTGCTCCTTTGGCTGTTACGTATGATTCTAGCTATGGTGATATATTACATATTTTTGTCGCATGCTTAGTCTGGAATTCTTTTTTTAAAAGAATCGATTTTAAGCATTTCACACTCATGATAGTGTTTTGTGATGGTGCTCTTCAGGCCACCATAATCTTGTCCTTTCTTCCTCCAAGAAAGATGTCACACCTTTATAACTTTTTTTTTCTGTTGATCTTTTCTGAAACTTGGAAACAAGATGAAATTCATGAGTGTGAAATGCTGAAAATCAGAGTGGTTCTGTTGTCGGATGATATTGATTGCTCCCTTGGCTGTTACATGGTGCAGATTGCATATACTTGTTGCATGGGAAGACCTGACTCGGTGCTTCGTTTTTTAATTAAACAGGAGATGATAGTTCAAGGTGGAGAAAGCCTGGGAAGTCGCAGGCTGAGAGGGAGGGAAGTTGTTACACGCCACATGTAAGAAGCTTATCCAGCAGTCTTGCACATGTACAACTGCGGCAGTGGTGTCCGCCTATTCCTTTGTTCAGGTGAGTCCTTGTTTCTCTCTCTCTCTCCCTCTCTCTTGATCAAAGATGGCGCTGACCGTCGAGCCGTGGGTGACTGTGGTGCTGGCCACCGAGCCGATCATTTAGTTATTGGATCTGTGTTGGTGGTCATCTGGCCTTTGCTATATTGTGATCATCTTTTTGTCAGTGAAATTGTTCTCTTGTAATTCTGTTGTGCTGGTTAGGCCGTTTTTCTACCGCACGCTACTGTTGCTATAATGCTTGGCAATGTTCTGTGTTTTGTTTGGTAGGATCCCTGTGCTAGGGTTTTAACTTGTTAATTCTTATCAAATGGACCACAATGTTTGCGTCTTAGGGTAAGGTGATCTTAGACACAGACTTATATGTAACTAGCCTGGGATATTGTGCAGCTTGAATGTACTAGGAATCGATTAAGAATTGACGAAATGAGAGCAATAACCTCAGAGAGGCGACTTATGGATTGTCATGGTCCAGTCCATATCTTTGGCTCAACTACGACCTGTGTTTCACCTATCTGATTCCTTGCTGTCTGTGTTCTGAGATATAATTCATAGAATGAATTTTTCTGATTGTCAACTGCTTAGAATAAAGAAAATGTTGATTGCTCCTGTGGTTGTTACATATGTTTCTTTCTATGGTTACAGATCAAACATATGTCTTTTTTTCTACTCGATCTATGCTACTGTTGGGCTGGTTAGGCCCTTTTTCTTCTCTATGCTACTGTTGCTTCAGGGGTTGGCAATAGTCCATGTTTGTTTGATAGGGTTTTGACTTGTCAATAGTTATCAAATAGAGCAGCATCCTTGCATATTGTGTAGGGCTGATTTCCTGCTGTTTGTGTTATGAGATATAATAGATTGGATGAATTCATGGTTGCCAACTGCTTAGAATCAAGAAAACTTTGTTGGGTTTGTAGTGCTGATTCCCCGCTGGAACTTGAACAAACTTAAGATTTAATTTTCTCATTTCTTGGCTTTTAACTGATATTTTTCTCTGTCTCTCTAACTAGGGAGGGTCTTGGACCCGCAGCCGCTGGGAAGTTTGATCCTGTGGAAGGCGAGAAGAGCGATCGATGGAGCCGCTTGGTCGAAGTTGGGTGACTGCTGGATGTGATTTATTTCTGGTGGTCTGGATCAGTTGCGGCGAGCGCCTGCTGTACAATCTTTAGATGCATGAACCTCTTGTCATGTAGTAGTTCGTTTGCGGTCTTTGCTTTGCTTGCACCTGCAACACTTGTGGAAGTGTCAAAGTTAATGTTGTAGTTCCGCTGCTAAAAGTTTGTGTTGTTGGGTGTTGTAAACGGTGGAGTTAATTTGTCGGTGGGGAGTAGTTGTAACTTTGGATTGAGTTGGTCAATGTCAACAGGTAGTAACAGATTGGTTGGCTGAGTCCTTTGCTTCCCCATGGATTGAATCTATTCTCCATGAATGTTGTTAGCTTGTTCATTCATTTCAGTACATATTAGTATGCATGTACGTGCTGATGAAATATGTTGGGTTGGGTTATGAATTCCTTTGCTTCCCCATGGATTGAATCTATTCTCCATGAATTGTTGTTAGCTTTGTTCATTCAATTCAGTATATCTAATGGAGTTTATCAAAGATAGATGTCGCTGCCAAAACATTCCCTGTGAAAGAAAGAAAGAATGTCTGCTTCTTTGGTTAATGTCTGTTGGGCTGTTCAGTCATTTCAGTATATATATATATATATATATATATATATATATATATATATATATATATATATATATATATATATATATATATATATATATATATATATATAATACAAACTAACTGGTATTGCCTGCTTGTTTGTTGTCTCTTAAAACTAACCACAATTCCCATATGTGGCCTATTTAATATGCATGCATCTATGTTGATGAAATCTGCTGGCTGGCTAATGAAATCCTTGGGGCCACATGTTTTTCTTTTCTTAGGAATTTTGGGAAGGATATATAGTCTGTTTTCAACTTCCCACTAGAGCAAATATGAAAGAGAAAAGAATCAAATCAAACCGAGCTAGCTGACCGGATAGAGGTACTAGTATACAAGTATTAGAATCATAATTGGTGTAAAGGCCCCACATATGGAAACCAAACAAACTGGCGTTAACAAATTTTACTGGTTGCCCACCCACACAAAAAGAAAACACAAATCGTAATGATTTATTATTCGACACTTGAAAGAAATGAGTTGTTGACAACTTGTAGTTATTAGGAAACCACCTAGCTAGCTATTTTTGAGGTAAGGTAGTACTACCTGACGAGGACGAGGATAAATCAAGTCCCCATGATTACCGGCCGGCCGCTTGGAAAGGCATCAATCGTGTGGCTGGCAAGGAAGTAAGTAGTCACGTAGATTTAGAGCACTAGGAATCAGTGCTATGCGCTTCCCTCCAATATGAATCGATCTCCTTCTCTTTAATACGTAGCCTCGTCTTCCTCCTCGAAACCACGCACCCCATCAATCCTCCCCCGAAATCAACACATCGTTTTGATTTCTATCACCCCGCCCCATGCACCCTCCTCCTCCTCTAGTACGATCGATCCAGGCCGCTTGGATCCAACGGCTGCTGCCTGCCTCCACATGCGCGGCTCAGGCGGATCGGATGGCTAACAGTCAGCCACCTCACTGATCCGCGGCTTTCTCAGACCATCTTCATGTCTACCTCTACCATATATAGTAGGAATAGTCTTGCATCCGCGTGCGGGGTGCGCGTGCGACTTAGGACTTTGCGCGACGGCGACAAGAGAGGAGAGTGTCATGTTGACAGACGCCGTTGCCATTTGTCCTCTTCATTCAGGGTCTCCGTACGTCCGCGTCGCCAGCCAGCGACTGATACGCTCACCGAGCGTCGTCGTCCGCGTTGCCGGTGTGGCCCTCCTCGGCCGCAGTCTCGTAGGCTTGGCGCAACGCACCGCATGGAGCGAGGATGAGGCGGATCCAAGTGCTGCTGCACGTTTCCGCAGGCAACAAGGTACGGCGGTACGCATCCATCCATCCATCCATCCGCTTCTCTTGTAGGATCCCTCGCTGGAGTGGCCGGCCTCGCCTTGCGGTCGCGCGCACGTACTGCTCCCTCCCTCTCGCCTGGCCGGCCTCCTTTGTTGTTGTCGCCCCGTGCGTGCTTCTTCTTCGCAACTCAACAAACAATGGGGACCCCGGCGCGCGGATTCCATCGCACGCACGCACGCCACGGGGCCGCGTCCCACGTGCACGCACGGCCAAGGGGAGCCAAAGCACGATCACCCACCACAACACCATCATCGCATCCCATTAGCATTCTACCGTTTTCCTTGGAGAGAGGTAGCCAGAAACAGCAGCGCCATGGCCGGCATCATGCACATGGGCGGCGGCAGCGACGAGCACAACAAGGACGAGGAGCACAAGAAGGCGGAGGAGCACAAGAAGAAGGACGGCGAGCACAAGGAGGGCATGATGGAGAAGATCAAGGACAAGATCAGCGGCGACGGCCACGGCGACGGCAACAAGGACGGCGACCACAAGGAGAAGAAGGACAAGAAGAAGAAGAAGCACAAGAAGCACGGCGAGGGCCACAAGGACGACGACGGCCACGGCAGCAGCAGCAGCGACAGCGACAGCGACTGAGCCAGCTCCGGCCGCGCTCCGGCAGCGTGCAGGTGCAGGTATGTACCAATTAATGGTGGTCGCCGTCTCCATGCGTGTGTCTACTTTTCCTTTTCTCCGTCTCCTCTGTGCTTGGCGTCCTTCTCTTCTTGGTGGATCTAAACTCTTCTTTTAAATTTGTTTTTGCAGTGCAGGCGAGATGAAGGCTTGGGTTAATTTGGAGCGTGTGGTAGCATGTGTATGTGATGCGTGACATGTCTCATGGATCTTGTGATGTAATAACCGAATGGCTGCACTGCACTGCACGGTGCTTGTAATAATAACGATAAGGAATCATGTTCGTATTGATGTATCTCCATTGGTAATTTGGTATCCCCATGTTTCCCGAGCTTTTTTGTGTATGTAGTGTCTCTGTTCATCTCTGAAAGCAGCTTTTGTTTCTGTTTCTGACAAACTGGATGCAGTTAGAAACATGTTGAATGATTATTGGTGTTTTGTTTTCCTCCTCTTTTTCAGTTTCAGAAGTTGTGTGGTGCTCTGTTTTATTTCAGAGTTTTGCTTGGTTGCAACTTTCCTCTGTTTTTCATTTTAGAGTTTTGCTTGTTTGCAACTTTCCTCTGTTTTTCATTTTCGGATTAGTGCCTGGTATTAATTTCAGGAATGCAAAAATCAAGGTTGTTCCTCACAAGAGCCAATCACCACATGGTTTATCCCTTTATTTACAGAAAACATATCGCATCACATCTTCAATGGTCAGCCATGTTATCATCAAAAAGACGATTCGGCACCCCGGCTAGATAAGCTATACGTACTAAATTTAGCCCCTTGTCATTGCGGGCTAATAAGGTGCTAGTTGGAGGTACCATGTATACCGAGTGTTCTCCGAAGCTAATTTTTCATGATAGTTGATCTCTCTGCGGGAGCACCTCATCCTCTCCTAACTGAACTTCTTCCAATGCATCGTCTTGAACCGTTTTAAGCATAAGAAAAGGGTTAATTCCTGAGGCCTCTCATTTCTCGATAGTGTAATTAATGCATCGAGCATTGGATGAGAAGATGTTATAAAATGAGAGAATAACCCATTTGATTCAAAGCTAGCTAGTCACAGATCGAGGAGAGGGAGAGATATTATATAGACATGAGAGGAGAGGCTGCTTTTGTGAAGATATCTAGTGTATAACTGAACGTGGTGGGTGAAATTCTATCATAGCTGCATAACCCATGTGGGTTCTATAAAGTCTATGGCTCAAGAAAATGAAAGATAACCACGGTTGGGACCGAAAATGTCACCTTGATTTTCTAAAAGATGCATGTAGTCACGGGAAGAGATCGGAAAGATGAGATGAAGGCTCTTTTTAAAGAACCTCTCAGACTTAGTACCACACTAGATGGAATATGGTATAAAACTAAATCTGAATTGTCTATTAATGGAGGGTTAGGCTCTCTTTTGCTGAAAAAGAATTTTGGGGTGGTTTAGTGCTTACTATGCTTGCCACGTGGTGATCGGGGCTAATTTCCGTCTAATCAAAATCATGTAGGCGAAACAGAATTTTTAGCTATAGAGTATAGTTTCAAAAGTTAGCTAGCGTCGACATTTCCCGTAGTGGCAAAATACATGACCGATTGTCATAGAAGATCGAATGGCTTCGTTTCAGGTGATCATATCCACTCCACTTCCCCATCTCACTTGCATGCTGCTTCGTTCCCATCCGCATCCTCACAGTCACGTTGCTGCATTGAAACTCGTGCATTACAAAACCGCTAGTGCTCTCTTTAGGATGGTGTATCTCTAGTATGTTTATCTCGAACAACACTTCACCACTGTAGAGAGGGCCATCAACATCTGAAGTGGTTGTTCATTGTCATTGATACAACCAAAAAGGATGTGTATTGTTCATGGTTAGGCTGGGGCATAATTAGGATTTGGGCATGGCCCGGGGGGGGGGGGAGGGGGTGGGAAAATACATTTCACTTGTCACACCACGTTCAGAATTGGCACCCATGTTTTTACATGACCCCACACTAAAGTATTACCATCGTTATAGGCCAACTCCAACACACAGAAAGGCACTGAGCCGCTCAAAACACCATTTATCCTAACAGTATTTTACAAAAGGGAGAAATGGCATGGGCAGCCATATTGGTTTCCAGCACTAATCTTACAAATCTTCACATCCTATAATCGAACCAAAATCTCCATCGCCTCCTTCTTCAAGTCAATGATTCAGATTTGTCAAGCTGAGCAGACACGAAAATCTTACAACATATAAGCAGTCTGTCTCAAGCGTCAAATGCATGTGGATATCCAAACCAATAAAAAGACCCATTACAGACGCTTGAATTTCATCCTCCTCAACCAGACCATGGCTAGGCAAGAACTCCCAAGTCAAAGTGATAATGATATATCTAGAACCCCACGCCACCAAACAAATGGAACCGGAATAAAAGCAACCAACATCCACTTTAATTTTAGCCCATCTCAATGAGGGGGGAGAGCAAACTTGACCACACTTCATACAGGGCAGTACATAACATGTCTATCGAAGGGGCCTCGCATTTTGGAGGTGGGGGAGGGTATGAGGCCAATAATAGAGAGAAAATGAGCAAAAAAACACCACAAATAAGATAGAACAATCACAATATATGTAGTTTTAGCATAGCATATAGTGATACCATTGCGGCAGCAATATATCTTTGGCCATACAAAATGAGTTTCACTGCACCTAACTCAATTATTTCTCATGTAAATTGTTGTGCTAGTCATATGATCTAATCTTGATTCGGCGAAGATGTGATGATGTGAAAGTGCTATCCAAATCTTGGTTCCCTAACCCTCATGAGAATCTCAAGATAGATATATTAGACGATTCTATTTAACATAAGAAAGCTCAAACAATTTAGATTTAGAAAAAAAAACGTGTTGGTCATGCCAACCGGTTGCACTGCACTGCACGGTGCTTGTAATAATAATGTTAATCATGTTGGCATTGATGTATATCCATTGGTAAATTGGTATCACCATATTTTGCAAGCTTTTTGTGTATGTATACGTTGTGTCTCTGTTCATCTCAGGATCCCTCGGCCACAGCATGTTTAACGGCTGGGATCATTTAGGAATGGTTATTGGTGTTCTGTTTTTCGTCTTTCCAGTTTCAGAACCTGTGTGGTGCTTTGTTTTCTTTTGGAGTTTTTGTTTGCAACTTTCCTCTGTTTGTTAATTCTGGATTTGGACCCGGTATTAAATTTAGGAGAGTCAATTACACAGATGGTGGTACAACTTGGCGCAAATGTTTAATTTGATGCTACAAGTTGTGGGGTACATTGAAGTGGTGCAAAAACTTGTCTCGGGCGTTCAAATACAGTGGTTATCCCGTTTGTGTACATAATATGCGCTGACTAGGCGTGTGGACCTCGCTGTCAGCCACTGGACTGACGTGTGCTCTGATTTTCACAAAAAAAAAAACTTCACATTTTTTTTTACAAAAAAGTTCGTGTGGACGTGTCATTCTTCATCTAAGTGACCAGCAGGTCCCATTAAGAAATAAAATGCAAATACAGGACGCAAGGTTTCGAACCGGCAATCATTTGCTACAACATATGCGGGTCATAACACTCCCCTATGCAATTTGAACAGACTATTGAGGATAACAAAACTATATGTATTTAACGAGTACGCAGGTGGAGCTTAAATGGGCTGCAAATATTGAGACACGTATTACTATGCAAAAAAATTATAGAAAATTATAATTTTGAAAAATAATTTTTTTATATAAAATAGAACTAAAATTATTATTTCATTTATACAAGCATTTTAATAATTATATGCACATTTTTATAGTTCAATGTTTGTATAATTAAAAATGTTCATATTCTGATTTGAATACTCTATCGTGTCTGTTATTTAAATTACTTAAATTAGTACGGATACAAACATATATAATTCATCCTGTTAATTATTTAATTATTAAAATGTTTGCATTGTTGAAATTTATAACGCACAAATATGTGTACTAATTAAATGTTTTGAATGTAATACACGGTTGTATATTTACTAATCATCATTTGTTTGTAAAAAAATCATAACACATAAATGTTTCAATCTAAGTTTTATTACTCACGTTTTACAAATATCTTCAGAAAAATAGTTGGTGCAAAATGGGCAGCAAATAGTTGCAGGACATTTAAGCTCCACCTGTGTACTAGCCGACTACATAAGGCTTCGTTATCCACATAATGTGTTATAAGTAAGTGGTGTACTGGTTAGATCAAAAAAATTTGTAGCAGGTGGTCGTGGGATCAAAACTTGGGCGCTCCACCATTTTGCTTTTATTTTTTGACAGGCAGGACCCGCCGGTCACTGAGTCGAGGAGTGCCACGTCCACATGGACATTTTTGTAAAAAAAATATTCCGAGGGTTTTTTTCGAAAAAATCAGGCCACATGCCCCTTCTCCATTGTATTGTCGCTGACATGAGGGTCCACACGCCTTGCCAACGCAGATTCCGTATACAAACAGGATAAGCACTGTATTTGCACGTCTGCGCCAAGTTTTTGCACCACTTCAATGTACACCACAACTTCTAGCACCAAAGTGACCGTTTACGCCAAGTTGTGACACCATTGGTGTAATTGACTCAATTTAGGAATGCAAAAAATCAAAGTTCCTCACAAGAGCCAACCACCACACAGTCTTCCTCCCTATTTACTGAACACATACCGCATCACATTTAGAATGTGCTAGCTGAAGATTCCAGGAGGTGCCATGTATCCCGACTGTTCTCCGAAACTAAATATTCATGATAGTTGATCCTTCTACGGTAGCACGTCATGCTCTTCTAACTGAACATGTTCCAACATATAGTCTTAAACTGTTTTACTCATAAGAAAAGGGTTAATTTCCGAGGCCTCTCATTTCTAGATAGTGCAATGCATCGAGCATAAGATGAGAAGATGACAGAAAATGAGAGAGCAACCCATTCAATTCGAAGCTAGCTAGTCCATTTGAGGCAGATCGAGGAGAGGGAGAGGATATTATATATACACGAGAGGAGAGGCTGCTTTTGTGAAGATATCTAGTGTAGAATTGAACGTGGTGGGTGGAATTCTGATCTCACATCTACTACCTCTATTCCAGAATATAAGACATTTTGGTATGATAATGGAGGTAGTATCATAGCTGTATAACCCATGTGAGCTTTCAAAAGGCAATGGGTCAAGCCAAATGAAAGATAGCCACGGTTGGGGTCAGAGAAGTCACGTAATTTGACGACCTTTTTTCTTTCTTAAAGATGTGCGTAGTCACAGGAAGAGATAAGAAATATGAGATGAGGGACCTTTTTAAAGAACCTCTCTGACTTAGTACCACACTAGCTGGAATAGGATACATAACTAAATCCGAATCATCTATTTATGGAGGGTTAGGCTCTGTTTTTGTTGAAAGGGAATTTTCGGGTTGTTCAATGCTTACTATGCTTGCCACATGGCGATCGAGGATGATATTAGTCTAATCAAAGTCATGTAGGTGAAACAAAGTTTTTATCTATAGTGTTTAATTTTAATAGTTAGCGTCGACATTTCTTGTAGTGGCAAAATACATGATCGATAGTCACAAAAGATCGGATGGCTTCGTTGCAAGCGATCATCAACACTCCACCTCCCCATCTCACTCGCACGCTGCTTCGTTCCCATCCACGTCCTCGTCGTCATGTTGCTGCCTTTGAAACTCGTGCATTATAGAATGGCTAGACGCTAGTGCTCTCTTTAGGATGGTGTATTTCTAGTATGTTTATTCATCTGGAACAACACTTCACCACAGTAGAGAGAGCCATCACATCTGAAGTGACATTGTTCATTGTCATTGATACAACCAAACAAGGACGTGCCATTATTCTTCATGATTAGGCATGGGAAGAATCAGGATTTGGGCATGAAGGAGGGGGGAGATGATCATACATAAGACATAACATTTCACTTGTCACACCACGTTCAGAATTGGCACCCATGTTTTTAAATGACCCCACACTGAAGTATTACCGTTGTTATAGGCCAACTCCAACACGCAGGAAGGCACTGAACCGCTCCAAACACCATTTCTTCTAACATTTCTACAAAAAGGGAGCAATGGCATGGGCAACCATATTGGTCTCCCGCACTAATCTTACAAATCTTCACATCTTGTAACCGAACCAAAATCTCCATCGACCATCACCTCCTTCTTCAAGTCAATGATTCATATTTGTCAAACTGAGCGGACACGAGAAATCTCAGAACATATAAGCAGTTTGTCTCAAGCGTCAAATGCATATGGATATCCAAATCAATAAGAAGACCCATGACACATGCTTGAAGCTCATCCTCCTCAACCGACCCATGGCTAGGCAAGAACTCCCAAGTCGAAGTGATATTGATATATCTAGAACCCCGAGTCACCAGACCAATGGAACCGGAATAAAGAAAACCAATATCCACTTTAATTTTAGCCCATCTCATTGGAGGGGGAGACCAAACTTGATCGCACTTTTATTGGAGGGGATAAACTTGATTGCACTTCATACAAGGCGATACATAACAGGTCTATCCAAGGGCCTCATTTTTTGGAGGGCGAGGAGGGGTATGAGGCCAATAATAGAGAAAAAATTTAGCCAAAAAGAACACCACACGTAATTTAGAACAATCACACTATAGAAAGTTTTAGCATAGCATCCGTGATACCATTTTGGCAGCAATATATCTTTGGCAATACAAAAAGAGTTTCACTGCACCTGGCTCAATTTTTGCTCATGTAAGCTATTGTGCTAGACGTATGGTCTAATCTTGATTCGGCGAAGACGCGTTGATGTGAAAATCAAATCTTGGTTCCCTAACAACCCATGAGAATCCCAAGATAGATAGTAGTACATTAGAAGACTCTACTTAAATAAAAGAAAGCTCAAAGGACTTAGATTTTTAAAAATGGGGAAAATATATTTTGATTAGATCATATTTACCTCGATGACCATCAAGCTCAACTAATTTTATAATCCATTTTTTATATGTGCACACGTACTAATTAGTTGGGCTACTAAAATCAGTCCATTTATAATAATTAATTGTTGGTGGCTACATTTTTATTTATATCAGTGTACCTTGAGATTTGAGTGATGGTGTATAAGTACAGTGACTGGCCATTGATAGCACATCACGCCGGCGGCAACATGACGGTACGATCCACATAATGACGGAAGCCGAGTGAACCTGGCTAGCTCAATGAATCGACCTTACCATGGCATGTTCATGTTCTCCTGGCGATAGGCATAGTGGAGGCAATAGCAGAATTAATTGAGCAGAGACGATGAGGAGACGCTAGCCCCGAGCATACAAATGGTCTAAAGGAGAAAACAATTTTCAGATTTCTAAGCAATGAGCTACCCCTACTTGTGGACTACTTTGGAGGATTAAGCACAACCATGCACATACATATCCAAGAGAACGTATACGGGCCTTAAGTAATAATTTAAAATAAATTAATTACTTTTTTTCATAATAATACATGTCTCATTAATAAAATAAAGATTCACTTACAAGCCACGTAAATATCGACATTACATGACTGAAAGGATAAGATAATCCTATGCAAAAAATCAGTACATGTCTATCTCCACTTAGGAAAAGGCGATATAGCAGTAGCGAGTTCCTGTAGGCGCTACTGCTAAGCATTAGCTGTAGCGCCTTATCAGTAGCGCGCCTACCCGCGCTACTGAGAGGCCCAAAACCCTCGCTGCTGCTAGGCGTGATCAATCCCCACTACTTCCAGTTATCTCAAGTGGGAATCTTTTTTCCACTAGATTATGATATTTTTATTCATTTTATTGTAATAATCAAATACAATATAAAATATGTCTTTTTTAGTTTTCATTCATCTGTTACTAATCCTAATATTTATGTTGCATACAATCAAATCTCGCTAATTTGTATTGCGACTGATTCTGTAGCAACGCGCGGGGTATTATCTAGTATAACTAAATAGGTGATCCTACTAATCTATTTCTCCGGACATGTAAACATGCATGTGAAAGGTTCAGCTCAAGATGCAAGCATGCACATGAACAGACACACTTCAATAATTAAATTAAATAAAGCATATGTATTTTAGATTTTATTCCCATATTATCAATTGTAAATTCATATTCCAAACAAACAAACATAATCAAAATATGTCTCAACCATTTTTCGCAGCAATGCGCTGAATATCCTCTAGTTTATTACAAGTCCGTGGACAAAAGGATAACAACATTATAAAGTTTACAGAGATAAAGTTGCAAGCTTCTCGATAGAAGAATCCTTATTATCCTTACTCCTTCTGATGTCTTCGGAGCCGTAGTCGAGCATGTCAGTTAAGTCCTCGACAGTAGCTATGAAGTGGGTGGTGGGTGGGACGTAAAATTCTCCGCTCTCAACCCCTAGTCCGGGCTGGGTGTGGTTTGGACATTGCTCCTCTGTGATGACGAGGGATCGCATCAAGTCCAGAGCCTCGCTTAAAGGCGAGGTTTGGCCAAGTAGAAGAAAATCCGTGGAGTACGGCAGGAAGGAAACTCCTTGGCCGAGCTCACACGACGCTGGCTCCGAAGGTTCGGAACCAGTGTCCGAAGAAGGGTCCGGCTTCACGATGGTTGCCAGCAACACAACTTCCTCCGGCTCTCCCATACTGGGCTTAGTGGCCGCAGAGAGTCTGGCGGGTTCAAGAATCCCGTCTTCGGACCTGGCGGCGCGCTCTGGATCTAAAGCCAGAGCGAAGGTTGGAGTCGTGAACCCTTGGAAGATCAAGTCTCCTCAGATATCAGCGACATAGTCCAGATTCCCAAAACTAATCTGGTGACCTGGGGCGTAGCTGTCGATCTGCTCTAGATGGCCAAGCGATTTGGCCTGCAGTGTGAAGCCATCGAATACAAAGATCTGGCCGGGGAGAAAAACCTCTCCCAATACGGTATTGTTGCAGATGACTGATGGGGCCATCGAACCTTCTAGTGACGACACAGCGGAACTCTCAATGAAAGCACCAATGTCGATGTCAAAATCGGCGGATCTCGGATAGGGGGTCCCGAACTGTGCGTCTAAGGTCGATGGTAACAGGAGACGGGGGACACGATGTTTACCCAGGTTCAGTCCCTTTTGATGGAGGTAATACCCTACTTCCTGCTTGATTGATTTTGATGAATATGAGGTTTACAAGAGTTGATCTACCACGAGATCGTTATGGCTAAATAGCTGTCTAGCCTGTATGATTGTTCTTCTCCCTACGGACTAAACCCTCCGGCTTATATAGACACCGGAGGGGCATAGGGTTGTACAGAGTCGGTTTACAGAGGAATGGATCTACATATCCGAACGCCAAGCTTGCCATCCACGCAAAGGAGAGTCCCATCCGGACATGGAAGGAAGTCTTCTGTCTTGTATCTTCACGGCCCATCAGTCCGACCCTCGTTACATAGCCCGGACGCTCGAGGACCCCTTAATCCAGGACTCCCTCAGGCTCCCCCCCCCCCAAGCCCAATCCTAACTGGGTGCCACCCCCCTTTTCCCACCCTCTCTCTCACTCTTCCTTCTTCTCCTACTTCAACAAGGGAAGGGGGGAAACCTACTCCTACTGGGAGTAGGACTCACCCCTTGGGCGCGCCCTATGAGGGCCGGCCCTCCCCTCCTCCACTCCTTTATATACAGGGGGGGCACCACATAGACACACAAGTTGACAGTTGTCTTAGCCGTGTGCAGTGCCTCCCTCCACAGATTTCTACCTCGGTCATATCGTTGTAGTGCTTATGCGAAGCCCTGCGTCCGTAACTTCATCAACACCATCACCACGCCGTCGTGCTGATGGAACTCTCCCTCGGCCTCAGCTGGATCAAGAGTACGAAGGACGTCACCGAGCTGAACGTGTGCAGATCGCGGAGGTGCCGTGCGTTCGGTACTTGGATCGGTTAGATCGCAAAGACGTTCGACTACATCAACCGCGTTACTAAACGCTTCTGCTTTCGGTCTACGAGGGTACGTGGACACACTCTCCCCGATCGTTGCTATGCATCACCTAGATGGATCTTGCGTGTGTGTAGGTAACTTTTTTGAAATACTACGTTCCCCAACAGTCGGTTACGGTGGCGCATCTCTCAATGGTGTATACCATGAAGAAATTGGACCAGGGTGTGGCGCATCTCCTTGAACCGGCGTTCCGTCCAGCGACCATGCCCATGCACTGCGCTCTTCAAACACAAATTGGGTGCGGTTAGATGTAAGTCGGCTGAAAAAAATATTTGAGCCAGTCAATGCCTATCAGCCGTCGGATACAAAACAAACGGTGAAGATTGCACCTTCAACATTCCGCCGCTTTCTTCTTCAACCTCGAAGCGCCCCGCCACCGCCGACCTAGCCGCCTGCTTCCGCCGCACGCGACCGCCTCGCCACATCGCCCTCCCCTCAACCTACCCCACCACCGGTCTTGCCGCCACCCACGACCATCCCCTCTAAGCCCGACGACCACCCAAAACGGCGAAGCAGCACCCCACCCGCCACCCTAAGATAGATAGTGAGGGTGGTTCTCGAGTGAACCTGCACCCACCACCCTAAGATAGATAGTGGGGTGTTCTTCCCGGTGCCGGCGCCCTCTTTCTTCATCTCCGGTGCTTCCTTCTTCATTCTTAAAATCGACTAACCCAAATAAAAAAAAACCAGTCGTCTGGCATTTAGCTATTGTGATAACATTAATCATGTTGCTATTGATTTATCTCCATTGGTAATTTGGTATCACCGTATCTTTCCTAGTTTTTGTGTATGTGGTGTCTCTCTTCATCTTTGGATCTCTCTGCCAGAGCGTGATTAACGGCTGGGATTGTTTAAGACTGGTTATTGGTATTTTGTTTCCCTCTTTCAGCTTCAGAAGCAGTGCGGAGCTTGGTTTTATTTCACAGTTTTATTTGTTGCAACCTTCCTTTCTTTTTCATTTTCGGATTTGTGCCCGGTATTAACTTTAGGAAAGCAAAAACCAAAGTTGTTCCTCACAAGAGCCAATCACCACATTGGTCTTCCTATCTATTTACTGAAACACATCGCATCACACTTAGGAATTGTTACCCACGTTATCATCAAAAAGACGATTGGGCACCCATACACTAGATAAGTTGTACATACTAAATTTAGCCGCTTGTCGTTGAGGTGCAGGAGGTGACATGTATGCCAGTGCAGGATGTGTTATGTATCTCGACAGTTCTCTGAAACCTTCTACCTCTAAATACTCATGATAGTTGACTTGGAGATCTCTGTACCGCGGCACGTCATCCTCTCATAGCCGAGCATCTTCCAACATGTAGTCTTAAACTGCTTTATGCATAAGAAAAGGGTTAATTCCCGAGGCCTCTCATTTCTAGATAGTCTAATGCATTGAGCATTAGATGAGAATATGATAGAAAATGAGAGAGTATCCCATTCGATTCAAAGCTAGCTAGTCCAGTAGTTGATGCAGATCGAGGAGAGGGAGATGACACTATATATACACACACAAGAGGACAGGCTGGTTTTGTGAAGATATCTAGTGTAGAGTTGAACGTGGTGGGTGGAATTCTGATCTCATCTCTCTCATAACTGTATAACCCATGTGAGTTTTTAGAAGGCTACGGGTCAAGATAAATGAAAGGTAGAAGCAGTTGGGATCAGAGACGTCACGTAATTTGACAACCTCGGTTTTCTGAAATATGGAAGTAGACACAGGAAGAGATAAGAAAGATGAGATGAAGACTCTTTTTAGAAAACCTCTCAGACTTAGTACCACACTAGATGAAATAGGATGTACAATTAAATCTGAATCATCGATTGATGGAGGGTTAGGCCCTCTTTTGCCTAAAAGAATTTTAAGGTTGTTTAGTGCTTAATATGGTTGCCATATGGTGACCGGGGCTGATTTTTCATCTAATCAAAATCATGTAGGTGAAACGGAGTTTTTAACTATGGCATATAATTTCAAAAGTTAGCGTCGACATTTCCGTAGTGGCAATATAAAAGATCGATAGTCATAGAAGATCGAATGACTTTGCCGCAGGACATCATCTCCACTCAACTTCCCCATCTCACTCGCATGCCGTTTCGTTCCCATCTGCGTCCTCGCCGCCACATTGATGCCTTTGCAACTCATGCATTACAGAACCGCTAGTGCTTTCTTTGGGATCGTGTATTTCTAGTGTGTTGATTCATCTCGAACAACACTTCATCACTTTAGAGAGGGCCATCAACATCTGAAGTGCCATCGTTTAGTGTCACTTATACAACCGAAAAAGGATGTGACACTATTGTCCATGATATGTTATGTTTATATCGGTAGAGCCTAAAAAATGATATATCAGCCTCCATCGGTCGTATCGGCCTAGATTTAAAAGATTGGTCCGTAGAAAAGTACACTAATATCCACAACATCAAATTAGTCTCATTACATTCGTCATAAAATATATTTTCATACTATTTACTGGTTGATATTGTTGATGATATATTTTTCTATAAACCTGGTGAAAATTAAAGATGTTTGACTTGGGACAAACCCAGAACTTAAATATTTTGAAACAGAGGTAGTAGCTAAAATGTAGATCATCAAGCTGGTGAAAATAATTCCTCCCTTCAGATGAACCAGAGAAAAGACAACAATGTTGCCTTGGCAGAAGTGTGAGTGTTTGATAAACAGTTGAGGACACTATCAAGGTAGCTGGCCCTGGCATGGACACACACATATATGTGCTACAATCTTAGCAAGAAGAGCATGAACAGCTATAGCTTAGTCTGACATTACAATGATTAGGATCGAAGATTACACAATAGCGACGTGTACATCCATGCGAAGGTTGATTTAAGCAGCCTTTCCAGTGCTTATTAGCTGTGATGCTCACTTCCTCATCATGGCCTGGTACGGCTAGCTCCTACCAAGCTGCCATTATTAGAAGTGAATTAAGCAGGCAGCTGCATCCACCATGTGGTTAACAGCTGAAAGCCATATCATATAGGATTATATGAGTATGGGCGTCTTAGTGGTCATCAAGTATGGATATCCGGAATGTCCCAACATGAAACTGTCGCCTATCGCGACAGCGGAAGACGGGCTAGCTCCATATGTCTGGATGTCAGGGCAGCTACTTGCTGATCTCAACGTCACTGACTGATTTTGTGAAGCACAGCTTAGTTTGCATAATCAGTTAGTTACTGAATGTGCTGGACATCAATTGTCGTGTCTAACTGGTCATTCGTTAAAGGCAGTGCCCTGATTCTTATTGACTTACAACTTGCTCTTTCTCTTGACAGTCCTTTAGTTCTTACTTCTTAATTTGCCATGTTGTTGAACTTGGGAGTTCTCTTTTTAAAGGTTGACTTGGAGATTGAGAATATGTAGAACAGCAATCAGTTGCGTGATAGGTTCATGTTATGAAAAGCAGCAAATGCAGTAAGCTTTTTTTGTTTTGAAGGATCCAACAATTGCTTGGTTTTTCATTGATAAGCAGGTAGAATATTTACATGGAAATGCAGTAAGCATTGTATGTACAGCAACATGCACTTCATAAAAATTGTTGGCAAAATCTTTAGCCTCGCAAGGGAATCGTGTGATCAAGTTCTTTGGTTTTCACTTTCAGGCAGATTTCGATGAACTTCACTGAATTTCAATAATTTCAATAGGCACCGAAATATTTACCTTTTGGTCAAAATATTTCAGTCATTTTAGTTGTACACATGAATTCTATTTTTTTCAAAACAGTTTCGAAATTTCCAAATATTTTTTTGAATTTCAAGTGAGCATTTCAGTCCTTTGGCCGAAGTGCAAACCGAAATTACTGAAAAAATTACTGAAATTCAGTAATTCCGGTAGGTGCTGAAATATTTCTGAAACTGAAATTTAAAAGCATATTCACTACACAATCAGCTTCACATGGATGGCTATTAGCTCTACCATTTTTCCAAACATACAAACTGAACACTTTCTGTCTTACTTGAGACGCACATCCCCACTGCAAAGGGCAAACACCCAAATGCTCACTTGCTCAGTCAATTGTAGCCACATTACGATGGTTTCTGGACCTAGATATTATTATCTGCTTACCCAGTCGTCTGCAATTGGTTAAACCATCAGATAACTTCCTCGACAAAGAAATATACTAATCTGAAAAGGATGATTGGACCAGTTCATCAGTAAATCTTGTCTCTAATCCTGCTCAGGAGATTTTGGTTCTTACATGTCTGTGGTTTGGGAAGGAGGTATGTTTGTCATTTAGGAAGGAGATTATTTAGGAAGAAGATGTTTGTGAGAGAAGAACATTGAGAATAGAGATACGTATTTTATATGGGAAAGGAGAAATTTATGCGGGGAGGATGTATCAGGACGACGCACATAGTTCCCTTTAATAGTACTCCTATGTAAACATATATATTTTCAAACTGTAGGGACCTAAAATATCCTCGTTTGCAATATTGTCTTATGTTAAATAATAGGACGAGTTCCGCTTCGGTACAACCCCCCTTCACAAAACATATAAGAGCAGTATGGTCTTTTGAGAGGAACGTATACCCACTCCGTATAGTTTCTTTCCGGTACGTACACATACGCGTTTGCAACCGCTGGTCGCCTCCCCCTCCGTCGTGGGCCGGCCGATTTTACACTTATTTATGCCACACTTTTTCTTTGCTAAAGTTCAAAAAATGTGTACACATATGGTATTCTAACAAGCAACCACTAGGTTCATAACAACTTGTGATAACCAACTGGAAGTCGCAAGTTTTGTGTTATAATGGACTTGTTCTCTCTTACTTGTGCGGTGGTCGGTTTTTTATTTTATTTTCTTCCTTTTTTGTTTTAGTTTCTTTTTTTTTCTGTTTTAGTCAAATTCATGAATTCACAAATCCCTGCACTTTTTTCATTTTTTTTCAAATCTCTGCAAACTTTTTTGTTACAAATGTAGTAAAAAAAATCGAAATCTCATGAATTTTTTTAAGTTCATCAGCTTTTTCAAATTCGATGACCGTTTTTTCACAATCGATGAACTTTTTTTCAAATTCAATGAACTTTTTTCAATTTGATGAACTTCTTTTTTTTAAATCGATGAACTTTTTCAACTTTTATGAACTCATTTTCAGTATCGATGAAAGTTTTTCCAAATCTATGACCTTTTCTTTGTTTTCAAGTGAACTTTTTTTATTTCTTGCGACCTTACCTTATTTCCTGAGATTTTCCCAACAGTACTAAAAAACCAGACGATTTTTCCCTACCAAACCAACAGAAAAAAAAGGAAAAACTCGCGTGTGTCGTTTTTGACAAGTTTTGTATTTTTTGGAGTTTTCTTGAGAAAAGGCCGATAAATGACCGAACGTGTCGCAACATGCAAACGGACTCCAAATTCGTTTGAACCAGGCATGGATGCCTACCATGGGCACGCACCCTTGGTGGAAAAAGTTGGGGTCATTCCTCACATGTCCAACAAAAAACCATGTTAGACAGAGGGTGTTCGGGAGGCCAGAAGGGTCCGTTTGTGAACACCTCGTTTTTTACATCCGTCAAATGGCCCCAATTTTTTCCCATCACCTTGTATCATCAATTCATGTTACCATGCAAACTTGTTTTCATTTCGACAAGTTTTGTATTTTTCTGGAGTTTTCTTGGTGAAAAAAGGCCGATAAATGGCCAGATGTGTCGCAACGTGCAAACCGTGTCCAAATTCATTCGAACCAGGCATGGACGCCTACCATGGGCATGCACCCTTGGTGGCAAAATTTATGGTCATTTCTCACATGTACAACAAAAATCCATGTTAGACAGAGGGTGTTCGGGGTAGGCCAGAAGGGTCCGTTTGTGAATACCAGGTATTTTACATCAATCAAATGGCCTTAATTTATTTCCATTACCTTGTATCACCAATTCATGCCATCATGCCAGTTTGTTTCTGTTTTCGACAAGTAGTATTTTTTGAAAATTTCTCGGTGAAAAAAGGTCGAGAAATGGCTGAACGTGTTGCAACATGCAAACGGTGCCTTATTCAAACTAGACATGGGTGCCTACCATGGACACGCACCCTTGGTGGCAAAAGTTGGGATCATTCCTCACATGTACAAAAAAACATGTTAGACGCAGGGTGTTCGGGTCTATTTGTGAACACTTCATTTTTCGACGTCTCCAAATACATTTTTTTTCATCACCTTGTATCGCCATTTCAAGCCACCATGCCAAGTGGTACTCCCATAGGACAAGTTTTTGATAATTTTGAATTATTTCAGTGAATAACAGCCTATATAATGGCCACACGTGTCGCAACATGCTGACGGTGTCCTAAGTCGTTCGTATCAGGCATGGATACTTATTATGTACATGCCAGGCTACTGTAAAAAGGTAGGGTCATCTATCCATCATGCAAAAAAAAAAACACAAGTTAAGAGTAGGGTGCCAGAGTAGCCCAGACGGCTGCATCCGTAAGCACGTAGTTTTCTTAAATTCAATGCTTCCGTTATTTCAAATACGAATTTTCTATAATTACGAATCGACATGAACATATTTTGATGTTCTAACCATTTATTTTAAATTTATCAGCAATTTTGAAATTTCAAATTATTTATGAAAATGTTAAAATATTAACAATTTTATGAAAATTGCTAATAAATTCTCAACAGTTGCTGCAAATTGTGAACGAAAAAATAACTAAACTCAAGAAAGGAAAAAATGAAATAACGAAAAAGGAAAGGAAAAATAGAAAATAGATAAAAATGAGACAGCTATGGCCCAACACGCCGTCAGGTGACTGTTGGGCCGGCCCAAGCATGCCACATCGTCCTGTACAAGAGGAAGAAAAACGGAGTTTCCACAAGAGAGGTTAACTATTCTGCTTGGTTACTGCTTCGTGGGTTAAAGTTGCTGGTTTGAAGCTCGAACCGTGCTGTGTTCATAGTTTTTTGTAACTTAACAGTAAGGAAAGGTACGTATTTCGTAACGCGTGGACAAATAGCTGAAGCTCATTTAAAAAATGACTATCATGCCCTTTATTATGAAAAGGTACATATCAATCTGAGCTCTTCATGTGTATAAGAGGGTTGTACCGAAGCGGAAGTGTAATAGGACTATATTAGACTAAGTTACACATCACATCGGATTCGTTGACCTTTGTTGCGCACAGCCGGATCTAGACATTTCACACTCTGACACATCACATTTGAACACAAGTTAGTTGTATGCAGGCCGCTTCCCGAGAGAAAAAAGCGACGTGATACTTCAATATTATCCACCAAACATACTAAACAAAGCACTTTATCATGCATGTCACGCCTAGGCAACAAAATCATGCGTTCGTTGTTACTTGTCTAAGCTCTAGAGGTCGTTAGCCGTTGACGAATGCATTACATTTGGAAGCACAAACAAGAGTCTCTATGTGAGAAAGACCATGCTAATGAGGTGGCACATCAGACTATGAAGTTTAGTTTTGATAATAGGTCAGAAGGTATTGTGTATAATAGTTTTCTGCCCTGCATGGCGAATGCTATTAGGAATTGTCATGTCATTTTAATTAATTAATAGTACATGCATGGGAGGTTTTTAATAAAAAAAACATGCTGATGAGTTTCCCTCCAACTTACCTGCAGATGTGCAATAGACACTCCAAATTAATGTGGTATTCACGCTCTGATGAAATTTGGGCGACCATTAGTGGCTAGGGCGTAGACCAAACCCGTGAAAATCGTTTCAACCCCTTTGGAAGAAAGACAACAGCGTTGCATTGCAGGGAGTGTGAGTGATTGACTCGAAGTGCGCCTGGTACGCAGCCAATCAAGGACACAAATAAGGTAGCTGGACGCACACTACATACGAGCTTAGCAAAGCAAGAAGAGCTTGATCTATAGCACACGCACAACTATAGCTTGATGAACTGACATTACAATGATTGGGGTCGAAGATTGCACAATAGCGACGTGTACATCCATGCGCTGATTGAGTAATCAGCCTTTCCCCCACTTAGCTGTGATGCTCTTTTTGCTAAGATTGTAGTATTTACACAATAATGACTTGCTCGGCATGGCCTGGTACGGCTAGCTTGTACCAAGCTGCCATTAGCAGCCAGTTAAGCTGCATCGACCAGGTGGTTAACAGCTGAATGAAAGCCATATATCATATCATACAGGAGTATATGCGTCTCACTGGTCCTCGAGTACGGATATACGGACATGACAGTGTCGCCGATCGCGACAACGAAATGTGAGCAGAAGAAGAAGGAACTCTAGTGCTGGCTCCATATGTCTGAATGTCAGGGCAGCTTGGTTGGTGATCTCAATCAACATCACTGACTGATTCAGTCAGTGTTGATGGTGTGCAGCTGCTTAATCAGGAGGTATGAAGCATAGTTTAGTTTTGCATAACCAGTTTGTTACTCAATGTGCTGGGCATCAATTGCCGTGTCTAACTAACTGGTCATTCATTGAAGATGGTACCCTGATTTTTGTTGACTTGCAAACTTGGTCTTTCTCTTGACAGCCCTTTAGTTCTTCTTACTTCTTACTTGACCATGTTATTGTTGAACCTGAGAGTTCTGTTGACCATGTTGTTTAGCATATGTATGTACAACAGCAAGGAAGCAGTTGTGCGATGATGGTGTGCTTAGGTAAGGTTAAGCAAAGCAGCAAATGCAGCAAGCATTAGCTGCACTTGATCATGAATGTTGGTAACACTGGTTTTTTTTTTCTTTTTGCAAAGTGGGCCACCCCAGCCTCTGCATCATGCGATGCTGGTAACACTGATGACGTGCCGAGTTCTTATCTGCTATGGAGAAATCTTTAACCCCGCAAGAGAATCGCGTGGTAAAGTTTATTATCACCACACACAATCAACTTGTCATGGATGGCTACTAGTTCTATATATCATTCTTCCTAACGTACAAACTGAGCTCTTGGTATCTTACTTGAGATGCCCATTCCCGTTGCAAACGCCCAAATGCTCAATCTATTTTTAGGGCCAAATCCGGAACCTATCTGTTTACCCAGTCCTCTGCAATTGGTCAAGCCATCGGATAACTTTCTCCACAAAGAAAGAAAGAAAGAAAGATACTACTGATCTGAAAATGATGTGTGGACCAATTCATTGGTACAGTAACTCCGGCCCCTGATTACGATCAGATCAGCAGGAAGAGCAAGCAAAAACCATTACTGCTTACTAGCAAACAGAATGCCAGACAATGTGCTATCCCAGTAAGATAAGTGATGTGTCTAAACGGCGACAAGCCGAGAACATTGTACTTACCTTGCAAAAATTAAGATCAGAGCAAGGATGGACAGATAAACATGACTTCCTCCTCCTCATTGTAAATTCCAAGCTCTTGGCTGGCACTTGAAGAAGGGGCGAAAAACAATTCTACCTGCCTTGTAAATGCAGCAATGAGGGAGGATACCGCCAAAGCAATTTACAGCACCAGATCATAATTTCCACAAGGGACGAGTGTTATTTTTAACTAAACGCAGGTGAGGCTTGCAATGTGTCGAATAATTAACCGTAATTAGTCCGGAGCGATACGTAGACGACAAGCGGCTTTGATTCGCTTTGTCCGTTTGGTTGGAGGGTGGTTAGTTAGTACTCCCTCCGTTCCTAAATATAGGTCTTTCTAGACATTTTAACAAATGACTACATACGAAGCAAAATGAATGAATCTACACTTTAAAACATGTCTATATACATTCATATGTGATGGTCCATTTGAAATCTCTAAAAAGACTTATATTTAGGAACGGAGGGAGTATATGACAAATGCAAGAATTCTGATCAAGACGTTCCACTGTCCTATACGGAAGTTTTCACGGAGAGCTAGCACATATTTTGTCATTATTGTGCCATTTTCTTACAAGAGGCAGGACCATCCAAGAAATGCGTTAAGAGTTTTTTTACAAAGAGGGGAAACCCATGAAACATTGCCACCGAGTACGTACGGAACTTTAAAAGAATTTAACTTGTCGTGAGGATTTCTAAGAAAACACTATGCACATCTAGAAGTAGACTGATCTTGTCTCGTACCATGACATAAATTAAAGACGGTCTGAAATTCAGAATACTAATTCGGTTGGTGACCATCAAAATAGACACAGTTTTCTCTAAAAAAATAGACAGACAGACAGACGTTGAAGATGCATTACAGTGACATGATTAACCGGTCTTACTTGGATTATTACGACGTATACAATACTCCCGAGGAAGGGTTGATGTTTTTTATTTTTGTTTTTCTGATAATGAGTTAACTGCTCAGGGACAGTGAATTATCATGTTTATGTTCTCTAACACGAAGAGCACATGCCAACACAAAAAACAAAATTCGTGCAGTAATTTGCTCTCCTAATTTATTAGAGGAATATACATAGATCCTTTTGCATCATCTGGAGTTTCACACTCTGAAGGAACTGGATGGCAGTAGTACTAATCTAGTATTCTCTTCAAGCATGTTGTAAGTTAAGACTGAGGTAGTAATAATTACCACTTTAGCTATATGTAAGTTGCTGCTTTTAAAATTTGGGTAAGTTGATTTTTTTTTGGGGGGTCAAGATTTGTGCTGTTTTTTTTCTCTATGTTGTTTTATGGCTTCTTAGGCTGACTTTTCTATGGCAGGTGGAAGTTTGACAGCAAAAACAATTAATTTTTTTTGACTTGCCCCTGTATGGAGTAAGACAATTTTTTCTTAGGCTGAATTTTTTATTAGCCCCTGTTTGGGGTAATTCGATTTTGCAATTGGGCTTGAAGCCCGTCACACATTATTTGTTTTTTATTGTATGTGTTTTTATTTTTTATTTTTATATTTAGTCATTCTTTTACATGGATGTTTTTGGCATGTTGGAGTGAAAATGTATACACACGTGTATTATATAGTACGTGCATAAATTAAGTTAGAGTATGAAAATTGCACTATTAGAGCATCTACACTCGGGCACCCCAAACGCATCTCAAACACCTGTCACTGACCGATCACAAAAATCAACCAACCCAAGCGCCTTAAACCGGCCTCAAACGCCCGGGCTGTCTGGCGCCTCTCATATCCAGCCCGGGCGGATATGGGACGGCCCGGGTGCGTCCGCCTAACAGGCTCACCCACCACCGACCCCACAGCTATCCCACAAAATCCCCAATCCGGCTTTCAGCTCCTAACCCGAGCTCACTGCACTCGCCTCTCTTGCTTCGTCCTGTCCTCTCCACTCCCGCATTTCGATCCAATCCAGAGCAATGCCGAGCTCCGACCTCAACTCCAATGAAGAGTTGGCCCTCCGCATTCCTTGGAGCGGTCCAAGGTGGACACCGGGGCAGCTCCGGATCTGCAGTGTCGCCGCAGCACGTACACCGGAGCTGGACCCTCCCGACTTGCGCTCAGCTACGGCAGGACGGCGCAGTCAACACCGCCCTCATGCCGTCCCCTTCCCCCGACGGTCGCTCCTCTGTGTGGACAACGGTGGGTGCTAGTGCCCGCACAGCCGGCCCGCACGCGCGCTCCGGAATCGGAAGGGCAAAGGCCCGGCACGGAAGTGGTGATCCTGCTCCTCCTTATGTTTATATCCTTTTTAGTTGTTGATGTTTAAGAACTTGTTCGGCGACGAACTCGATGATCTTTTGGATGATATCGCGTAGAGTAGACCACGTTGTATGTATAGTATGATACAAGAATTCTGATCAACACATTGTGCTGTCCTATACGAAAGGTTTCAGGGAGAGGTGGCACATATTTTTGTCATTGTTGTGTCATTTTCTTAGATACAGGACCGTCCAAGAAATGTGTTAAGAGGTTTTTATTTACTTGAAACATTGCTATATACCACTGTACCGAAGTTGAAATAAATTTATTTATTTATTTTAGAAAAGGAGGATGACCCCCGGCCTCTGCATCTGGGCGATGCATACGGCCATTTTATTCATTATTCTCACAAGACCTTACAAAGTTATACAAAAGTAAGACTAAAGCCGCCATCTAAGCAACAAACTTTCGCTATACCTATCCAGTTGATGAAGGGGCGCAGATAGCCTGGGCCTAATACCAAACAGACATCGCAGCCAAGCCTAACATCTAAGAACTGAGACCACAACCTAACCTCTTGTCGGGTCTGGGGCACACACTGGTCCGGCGTGCTTTCAGAGGCCGCCGCCGCCAACTGCCACCGCTCCATCTTCAGAACTGTACTGATGCATCAACCTTGCTCGGTCTAGCTATCGTCGACGCCGCCACGGCGCCAAACGGCACCTCCTCCCTGCGCGCAAACAGCTGAGCACGTCGCGGTCGCCACTGATACACCTCAGCGCCATGCTGCCAGGTATCACCAGCCGACACAGCTTGAAGTCCTTGGAAGATCTGTCGTGCGTAGCACCTGCCGACCAGGCATGACAAAGCGTAGCACCTGTCGGTCAGGCATGACTTGACATCACCACCGAAGCTTCGTGCAAGACGAAGCCGCTCCACCTCCTACCTCTGACTTCCAGCGCTGCTCCGCAAACGATGCTCCCAAGAGAGAAACGACATGACAGTGCCGCCATCGTCCGATCTGGAACACCAGATCTTAGGGTTTCCCCCAGAGCAGCACGAGTGGGTCGACAGTAGTTACACGACGATGCCTCCATCAAGGTAACGGCGAGAACGCCGCTATCGCCTGCCGTCGGCTCGGTTTTCACCGGGAACCATGTCTCCCCTACTCGCAGCCGGGACAAGATGATGGATCTCAAGATCCGATCATCAAGCCTCTGGCCGGCCATCTCGGGAAGAAGATGACCACCACGTCCACCTACGTCACCACGCCGGGCACGCGTCGCCGCCGGCACCCCCATGGTGCCTAGAGGCCGACAAGCCTCGACGAACACCACGCCTCGCCAGCCGCCATGGCCGAGACCCAAGCACCACCAGATCCAGATCGGATCGGAGTCAAGGGCCCCAAGCCGTAACCGCCGCTGAGCACCAGTGGACGATGCCTAGCCCTCCAGCCCGCCGTAGGACCGAGTCATCGCCGGAGCTCCGCCGCGCCATGCCGCCGGGATAACTCGCGCCATCGCCAGAGAAGCCACAGCCGTCGCGCGTTGGAGGGCCCCCAAGCCGCATCTGCATCGCCGCCAGGCAGGGGCGCCGCCACCCAACACGCCCTCCGTCGCGCCGCTGGGCCCCGCCCAGCCCAGCGCCATCTCGCGTCACGCCGTCCCGCGCCGGACGCCAACCGCGAGGAGAGGGGCAAGATCCCTGCCGCCACTAACGCTGGCCGGACTTTGCCCAGCGGCGCTGTGCGGTGGCGGCGGGAGGGAGAGATCGACGAGGGAGGACGAGGGGCGGCGCGCTAGGGTTTCCTCCGAGGACGCTCGCGGGAGCGGCTCGGGGGTCGCAATTTATTTACCTGTGATGAGGATATCTAAGGAAACACCATGCACAGAAGTAGACTGATCGTGTCTCTCTCGAAACAGGCTTGCGCCGTGGCATAGATTAAAGACGGTCTGAAATTCAGCATACCAGTACGGTTGGTGACCATCTTTCAAAATAGACAACAAAGCTAGCCAAGAAGCATTACAGTGACATGATTGAAAGACCTTACTTGGATTATTAGTATGACTGAGATACTACCAAGGAAAGTTTGATGCTTTTCATTCTAGTTTTTTAAGTAAAAAATAATGGGCTAACAGTTCGGGGACAGTGAATTATCTTGTTTATGCTCTCTTACACTAAAAACAGAATGCCGGCACAGGTACAAGTTCTTGTGCAGTAATTCCTTCTCCTAACAAGGAATATCCATCACATATCCTTATGGAGCATATGGAGTTTCACACTCTCAAGGAACTACTGAATGGCAGTAGTAATCTACTATTCTTTTCAGGCATGCTGTAAGTTAAGACAAGACTGAGGTAGTAATAGGTATGCGGCTTTCGTCAAAAACTACTACTGAATAGTTGGCACAAAATGGGCAATACAAATAAACTAGGAGTTTGACCAGTCCCCTTCCCCTCCCGAGGTGCTCACGTGCGCGCCCTCGGGAGGCAACCCTAGCGCTGCCACCCCCGGCCCCTCGCCCCGGCTCCCCCTCCCTCGCCGCTGCCGGCCAAAGGCCGCGTGACGTAGGCGGCGGCGGGACCCCTATGTGCAGGTGGCTGGCGGCGCGGGGTGCTTTCCCCTGCTTCCGCGCTCTTTCCCGCGTCCTCGTGGCCCGCCAGCGCTGCCCCCCCCCCCCCCGCGCTGTGATGCTCGTGGAGTCCGGTGGTCTCGGGACGTGCTGGCGGTGGATCAGGGCATCCCTGCCCAGATCCGGCGGATGTGATGGTCGGTGATGGTGGGGGTGGCCGGCAACCCTGTGGAGGTGGTGGTGATGCGGCTGGTGTCCGCGCTGCTCTGGTGCGGGGTGGCGGGGCTCCGGGTGGATCTGGCCAGGGCGTGGAGGCGCAGGTGTTGTGGTGGTGGCAGGTCAGCTGCGGTGGCGGCCGGATTGTTCTGGCGTCGGCTCGTGTGTAAGCGGCGTGCGTCGGCCTTCGATCCCTCTCCTCGGCGTCCGGTCGCTACTCATCGAAGGGCTAACCTTCTCCCAGCTGCGGTCCATCGCCCGCCTCGCGCCCGGTGCCACTGGACCGAGCTCGTCTCGTGCGTGATGCTGCAGGACTGAGCTTGTCTCGCGCCCGGCAGTAGGACCGCGCTCGTCTCGCGCCTGGTGCTGCAAGACGGCTCGATGGAGGATAGTTGTGGCCGGCCTATTAGGCCTCGACGCTGGGGGCCGACCCGGGGTACAAAAGGCGGGACCTTTCCTCGTCTCTTCGGTTGGGGTAGCGGCAGGTCTCGGGTGACTTGGCGTCAAGGTCTTGGATACCAGGGCGGCAGCCCTGGTGGTAGTGGCACGATGCTCATGGGCAGAGCGTGCCTCGGTGCTGCCCGTTTGCCACGGCCATGTGGGTGGCGTTGTAGCTGGGGTGTGGCATCCAGTGGTGGTGAGTGTTGGCCGAGGTGAAAACCTGCTCTATCTTCAGACGGACCGGTGGTGGAGAAGCTCGTTCACTTCTTGAAGGCGTCGTCGCGGCACTCATTGCCCGTCGTGTTTGGACTCCATTGTGTAGAGGCCACTAGTAGAATGCTTCCAAACAATGGCGTCTTCAATATCCTCCTGTAGGTGAAAATCCCGGATGGTGGCCCAAGGCTCGAGAAATTGCCTGAAGTGCTCTGTAGAGAAATTGGACGTCATCTTGATCTCTTTAACCCAAGCACCATCCTTTAGTGCTTCCCGCACCTTCCAATTTTTCCTCGTTGACGCCGCGTAGATGAGAGGGGCCATGTCCATGGGTTTGCAGTTGTGCACCCTCGGAGAGTACCAAAAGGGGGTGCGCGCGCCATTTCCCACGAAAATAGTTGAGGAGGCATAGAAGAAGTTGTACTCTGCGTCATCGCATGGGTTGCCCATGCCAACCCACATCTTAGTTGGCTCCTTCCACTCAAACCAAATCCAACGAAGCCTAAGCGCCCTAGCAAATTTCTCCGTGTTTAGTACTCCAAGGCCCCCATTGGCGATTGGGCGGCAAACTGTGTCCCAATTAACCTTGCATTTGGCCCCGGTGGTCTTGCCCGTTCCTTCCCAAAGGAATGCTCGCTCAAGCTTGTGGAGATATTTGAGGGTGCTTGGAGGGATGACAAGCGTAGTGATGAAGTAGATGGCTTGGGAGGCAAGCACCAACTTGACCAAGGCGGTGTGTCCCATAGATGTGATGTTTTGCCCGTCCCAAGGGACCAATTTTGCCGCTGCCTTATCATCCAGGAACTGAAAGTCTACCTTCCTGAGCCGCCACACAGAAAGTGGAAGGCCTAGGTATTTCATGGGGAATGATCTGCACGCCGCCGGAAGGTTTTGAAGGATGTCCGGTAGGTCAAGGTGCCCACAACAGATCGGGACCACAGAGCTCTTTTAAAAGTTGGTGGCTAGACCTGTGACATCGCCAAAAAGACGAAGTATGTTGGAGAGGTGGTCAATATCGCGCTTGATGGGTGCCATGAAGACCGCCGCGTCATCCGCATAAAGCGAGGGAGTAATATTTTATTTTCCTCGACTTGTGTGTTTATCCAACTTTAAATTAAAGTTTTGTGCGACAAGAACATATACATGTTATAAGAACAAATAGAGGACAAGAAAGCATTAAGCAACCGCCGCGTCATCCGCATAAAGCGAGGGAGTAATATTTTATTTTCCTCGACTTGTGTGTTTATCCAACTTTAAATTAAAGTTTTGTGCGACAAGAACATATACATGTTATAAGAACAAATAGAGGACAAGAAAGCATTAAGCAAGACCAGTTTACCGTTGGAGACAGAAATTCCTTCCGGGCTTTAGCCTCTTTATCATCTTACTCTCCAAGGAAAGGCCAATCTGAACTTCTAAGAGTAGTAAAGCTAGCAAGAACACCCAAATAGTGGATAGTGAATGTGTCAGTTTGACATCCAAACATATCAACATAAATCTTGTTCATACAATTATCTCTCGTGATAGAAAAATATACTTTTCATAAAATTTATCTCAGGCCCAGACATTATTTCAAAAATCTACAGGAGAAGTTTCAGGTTCAGAGCTTTTTCAGGATCATGACAAAGCAGAGCATCGTGTATTCATGTCACAAACAATATTGTAATATAGCTACCCTTTGTCAATTAAATTAGGAGCCAAACCCGCAATCTGTTGTGTAGATTTGACCATCTTAATCAAGCATTCACATCAATGTCTAAACATCAACAATGACAAAGGTCACCCTACCTGACACCTTTGGCGCTTTGAAAATAAGGACCACCTTTATTGTTAACCATGAGAGTCACAATACCATTATGCAGAACGGAGTTAACTAACCACATCATTTGTCACATAGACATCTAGCTCTATGACAACTCAAGAGGAAATCCAAGTTCACTTTGTCGTAGGCTTTTTCGAAATCCAATTTCAAAATGGTCTCGACTTGTTCTTTCACACGTGTGTGGTGCAAAAAAAAATTTGATTTTTGCGGGAAGTGGTGCAAATTTTCATGCAAGGATAAAAGACCATCCATGATGTTCATGTTTTGATAAAAAAAACACTTTCATGAACATTAAGAAGCTTGTCAGTGTAGGTATCGAGTCTAAGGTTGATGCATCTCTACAAATAAGTGGGTCCATATTGCTGAATCTTATCGGCTCCCGAAAATACAAGTAACAAGGCTATCACACCATAGTTCCACCTATGGACATTCGAAGTTCCAGAATGGAAGCAATTAGATACATATGTAATGTCAAGCTTGACAATGTTTCCAACTAGCTTAAAAGTTCAATGAGAATGTTGAGCCTGATTTGACAGTTACAAATCACACTAGTATCCTAGTTGTTGGTCTTCAATACATAAATCGATCTCGAAGTTTACATGCACTTTCAGATCTCCTAAATTTTCAAGCTTAAAAAACAAACGTTATCCAAGTTCCAAGTACAAATCGTCTCCTTTCACCCCTCAACTTTGTTCTCTCCCTCTTCTCGCTAGCATTTTCCATCAAGCTCCGCCACTACTTTGTAGGGATGAACATGTACGACCATGGGGGATTTCCTTTTCGTCTTTTGCAATGTTGTTTAAAAATAGCACAAATCTTCTTAAATTGAACTGTCCGCGCGAGCCTATTAACCTCAATGTCATAACTGATGCCATCATCTTTTTTTATAAAGCAACCGGTAAGGTAAAACCCTCGTGGTTCCATTAGTACAACCAGTAAAGAAAAGCATCATCTTATTGCAACATAAGAACAATGAAACCTTTGGACAATTCCATTTATACAAAGTGTATACATTACACTACGGTACATCGGTAAAAACACATCGCTTCCTTGAAAATAAATTAAAAATCAGCATCTCACCCGACTAATCACAACTTCCCATGCATTTTCTCTCGACGGGCCATTTCATTTTTCAACCAAAACCCCCAAAGTTACCAACCACTAGTGCGACCACTCGACGGTGACCGTGGAGGCTTCGTGCCCCTCATTCCTACCACTGAACTGTATAGCGTCGTTGCTTCCCTTCCTCCCCCTCTGTCGCTTGTCCATCCTCCCACCCTTGGCCACCACCGGCGTCGCCTTCTCGCCGGCACCCTTCAGCCCGACCCAACCTGCCTTCTCCAGCACACGCACCGTGGTCTACCGCTCATCATTGTAGGTGATCCAAAAACTAATGATATGAATTGTTAGATTTCCATTTAATTTGTAGTGTGGCAGGTGGAAGTTTGACAGCAAAAACAGTTAAATTTCATGGTGCGAGGTAAAACACTTCACGGTTCCATTACTAGAAACCAGAGTTCAAAACTTGATCCAAAGTACAGCTAAAGAAAAGCATCATCTTATTGCAACATGAGAGCAATGAAACTTTGAACAATTCCATTTATACAAAGTGTATACATTACACTACAGTACCACGGTAAAAACACATTGCTTCCTTGAAAACAAATCAAAATTTACCATCTCACCCGACTAATCACAACTTCCCATGCATTTTCTCTCGACGGGCCACTTCATTTTTCAACCAACCCCCCCCCCCCACACACACACACACAAAGTTACCAAGCACTGGTGCGACCACCCGATGGTGACCGTGGCGGCTTCATACCCCTCCTTCCCACCACGGAACCGTATGGCGTCGTTGCTCCCCTTCCTCCCCCTCCGTCGCCTATCCATGCTCCTGCCCTTGGCCACCACTGGCGTCGCCTTCTCGCCGGCACCCTTCCACCCAACCCCACCGGCCTTCTCCATCAGCCGCACCACCTTGGCCTTGCCCGTCACTGCGGCAGAGGCCGACGCGGTCTGCCGCTCGTCATTGTAGGCGATCCATAAACTAATGATATGAACAAAGCAGATGTGATTGGCTGGTAAGAATTATCAGACTTCCATTTAATTTGTAGTGTGGCAGGTGGAAGTTTGACAGCAAAAACAGTTAAATTTCATGGCACGAGGTAAAACACTTCGTAGTTCCATTAGCAGAAACCAGAGTTCAAAACATGATCCAAAATATATACAACTAAAGAAAAGCATCATCTTATTGCAACATGAGAGCAATGAAACCTTTGGACAATTCCATTTATACAAAGTGTATACATTACACTAGGGTACCACGGTAAAAACACACCGCTTCCTCGAAAACAAATTAAAAATCACCATCTCACCCGACTAATCACAACTTCCCATGCATTTTCTCTCGACACGGCATTTCATTTTTCAACCAAAACCACCAAAGTTACCAACCGCTAGTGCGACCACCCGACGGTGACCGCCGCGGCTTCGAACCCCTCCTTCCCACCACTGAATAACGTCGTTGCTCCCCTTCCTCCCCCTTCGTCGCCTATCGATGCTCCCACCCTTGGCCACAGCCGGCGTCGCCTTCTCGCCGGCACCCTTCAGCCCAACCCCATCGGCCTTCTCCAGCACCCGCACCGTGGTCTACCAGTCGTCATTGTAAGCGATCCATAAGCTAATTATATGAACAAAGCAGATGTGATTGGCTGGTAAGATATATTAGATTTCCATTAACATTTAATTTGTAGTGTGGCAGGTGAAAGTTTGACAGCAAAAACAGTTAAATTTCATGGCACGAGGTAAAACACTTCGTGGTTCCATTAGTAGAAACTAGAGTTCAAAACTTGATCCAAAGTACAACCAGTAAAGAAAAGCATCATCTTATTGCAACATAAGAACAATGAAACCTTTGGACAATTCCATTTATACAAAGTGTATACATTACACTACGGTACATCGGTAAAAACACATCGCTTCCTTGAAAATAAATTAAAAATCAGCATCTCACCCGACTAATCACAACTTCCCATGCATTTTCTCTCGACGGGCCATTTCATTTTTCAACCAAAACCCCCAAAGTTACCAACCACTAGTGCGACCACCCGACGTTGACCGTGGCGGCTTCGTACCCCTCCTTCCTACCACAAAACTGTATGGCGTCGTTGCTTCCCTTCCTCCCTCTCTGTCGCATGTCCATCCTCCCACACTTGGCCACCACCGGCGTCGCCTTCTCGCCGGCACCCTTCCGCCCAACCCCACCGGCCCTCTCCAACACCTGCGCCACCTTGGCCTTGCCCGTCACTGCGGCAGAGGCCGTCGCGGTCTGCCGCTCGTCATTGTAGGCGATCAATAAACTAATGATATGAACAAAGCAGATGTGATTGGCTGGTAAGAATTATCAGATTTCCATTTAATTTCGTAGTGTGGCAGGTGGAAGTTTGACAGCAAAAACGGTTAAATTTTATGGCACGAGGTAAAACACTTTGCGGTTCCATTAGCAGAAACCAGAGTTCAAAACATGATCCAAAATATATACAGCTAAAGAAAAGCATCATCTTATTGCAACATGAGAGCAACGAAACCTTTGAACAATTCCATTTATACAAAGTGTATACATTACACTAGGGTACCACGGTAAAAACACATCGCTTCCTTGAAAACAAATTAAAAATCTCCATCTCACCCGACTAATCACAACTTCCCATGCATTTTCTCTCGACGGGCCATTTCATTTTTTTTCAACCAAAACCCCAAAAGTTACCAACCGCTAGTGCGACCACCCGACGGTGACCGCCGCGGCTTCGAACCCCTCCTTCCCGCCACCGAACCGTATGGCGCCGTTGCTCCCCTTCCTCCCCCTCCGCCGCCTGTCCATGCTCCCGCCCTTGGCCACCGTCGGCGCGGCCTTCTCGCCGGCACCCTTCCGCCCGACCCCGCCAGCCTTCTCCAGCAAGCGCACAACCTTGGCCTTGCCCGTGACCGCCGCGGAGGCCGCGGCGGTTCTCCCCTTTGCCGTCGCGGCCCTGGCGTTGGCCCCGGCCTTGAGGAGGATGTCCACCACGTCCGAGCGCCCCGCCTCGGCGGCGCAGTGCAGCGCCGTGTAGCCCTCCGCGTCGCATGCCTCCACGTCGACGCCACGCTCGATGAGGTCGCGCACTGCGTCGGCACGCCCCTTGAACGCGGCGCGCATCAGCGGTGTCCACCCGTGCGCGTCCCGCCCTTCCACGGACGCGCCGCCGTCCGCGGCCCGGCGGACGGCTCGGGCCTCGCCCTTGCGCGCGGCCGCCAGGATCGCCTCACCGAGCCCTAGGAAGTCCATGATCCGCCCGGTGTGGCCCTCTTCGGCGGCTGTCTCGTAGGCCGTCTTCCCTTTCGCGTCGCGCACCGAGGCCGTGCCGGCCACGCCGTGCGCCAGGATCAGGCGAGCCACGGCCTCGTCGCCCCGCCTAGCCGCGGCGTGGAGGGCGGTGCCGCCGTCCGTGCCGCACCTCGCGTCGGCCCTTGCGCCCGCCGCGAGGAGCGCCTTCACCGCTTCCCTCCGGCCACCCTCCGCAGCCAAGCGTAGAGGGGTCTTGCCCTCCCTCCCCGCTGCGTCGATGGACGTGAAGGAACCGGAGAAGGAAGCGGAGGAGGAGGAGCCGGGAGAAGCAGACGCGGGCTTTCCAAGAAGCAGCTTCAAGACATCGTCGTGTCCCGCCGCGGCGGCCACGTGGAGCGCGTCGGAGCCGGCGTGCTTGGCTCCATTGGCGAGGAGGAGCTCCGCGATGAGGCACTCGCCGGACCCCGCGGCGATCTCGAGGGGAGTCCGGCCGCGGCTGGGCTTGTCGGCATCGGCACCGTACTCGAGGAGCACCTGCACGATGTCAGCGCGGCCGAGGCCGACCGCGAGGTCGAGCAGCGTGCTCCCGGACTCGTCCTCGGCGTCCGCGGCGCGCCACGCGGGGTCGCTGCGGTCGAGCACCTCCCTGAGCGCCTCCACGGCCCCAGTCGCGACCAGGCGCGCGGCGACCTCCGCGCCCACGAAGGACGCCCGGATGCCGCTGTCGACGAACACCTGCTTCTTCCTCGCGGAGAACCACTCGGGGTTCACGGAGTCGAGCGCGGAGACGGGCTCCCTGACCGAGGCGCCGGGCGCCACCACGCTGTGCAGCAGGAAGGCGTCCTCCCCGCGGCTGCCTCCCCCGCCGGGCCCGTCAGGCGCCTCGGAGGCCATGTAGAGCACCTCGACGGTGACCGCGGCGAGCGGCGCGAGGATCCCGGTGTGCGGGCGCACTGCGAAGCGGCCCCTCACGGCCGGCTGCAGGCGGAAGGCCACGGGCATGGTGTGCATGGCGTTGCGCAGCGTGAGCTCCCCCCTGGCCGGCCGGCCCGGCTCCACCCGCACCACCACCTCGTTCGTCGGCTCCGGGATCACCAGCCGGTCCATCTCGACCAACCCTTCTCTTGGCCGACCTTCACGCTCTTTCTCTCTAGCCTCCGCAGACAGAGCTACCAGCTAGCAGCAGCAGGCTAGTGCGGCAGCAATGGCGAGTTGTTGGTGGAGGTTGTGGTGGGGGAAGAAGCCATCAAAGGGAGTGAGAGCAGTGGAGGGGCGTTATGTAGGTGCCAAGGACGGCCGGCGCGGCGTGGAGGCGTGCCACATGGTGGGTGTAAACAACAAGGCGGACTTGTTCTATATGCTGGCCGCCTTGGCCTCGGGCATGCGCCATCCGCCATTGTTTAATGATCAAGGTGGAGTTTGGTCCGTAGGGGCAATGGCGATGGAGATGGGGAGGGTCCGAGGCTGGACCGTAGCGGCGGAAACTTCCCGGCTGCCTTGCCGGTCGCCGTCTGCCCTCGTCATTCTACTTGTGTAGACGATCATTATAAACTAATGATATGAACAAAGCAGATGCGATTGGCTTGGCTGGTGAAAATTATCATCATCAGATCTCCATTTTAATTTGTTCTCTAGTTTGTGGCAGTTTGACAGCAAAAACGGTTAAATTTCCTGTGGGTTGAGCTATGTGTACTGTGTCACATTTGGAATATTTGCGTCGTCCATTTTGTGCCAACTATTTAGTAGTTTTAGACGAAAAGCGAGTAGATTTTTCTCAGAATCAACATAATTTGTTAGATGATACTACAACGTTGTACTAAATCAAAGACACTTATTTTGGGAGGGAGGGAGCATGAACGAAGCAGATGTGATTGGCTGGTAAAAAATATCATCAGATTTCCATTTAAATTTGTTGTGTGGTATGTGGCAGTTTGACAGCATGAAACAGTTAAATTTCCTGTGAGATACTCCCTCCGTCCGAAAATACTTGTCATCAAAATGGATAAAAAGTTCTAGATACACCCTTTTTTATCCATTTTGATGACAAGTTTTTTCGAACGGAGGGAGTAGCTATGTAGCATGCCACATTTAGTTTATTTGCATCCTTCAATTTGTGCCAACTATTTAGTACTCCTCAGTCTTAACTTACAGCATGCCTGAAAAGAATAGCAGTAGATTACTACTGCCATTCAGAGTGTGAAACACCAGATGCTCCATAAGGATCTATGGATATTCCTTGTTAGGAGAGAAAAAACTCCTATCACCCACCGCCGGGCAAGGAGTTAGAGCACAAAAACTTGTGTTTGTGCTCTACGTCTGTAAAAGAGCATAAACAGGATAATTCACTGTCCCTGAACTGCTAACCCATTGTTTTTACTGAAAAAAACTAGAATCAAACCTTCCTTGGTAGTAGTACCTCAGTCACAATAATAATCCAAGTAAGGTCTTTCAATCATGTCACTGTAACGCTTCTCGGCCAGCTTTGTTGTCTGTCTACTTTGATGGTCACCAGCCAATTGCTGGTATTCCGAATTTCAGACCGTCTTCTTTAATCTAAGCCTATTTCGAGGGAGACAAGATCAGTAGTCTACTTCTGTGCATTGTGTTTTCTTAGAAATCCTCACGACAAGTAAAGAAAATTCTTTCAAGTTCGGTACGCGGTCGGTACCAATGTTTCATCTTTGTAAAACTCTTAACGCATTTTCTTGGATTGTCCTGCCTCTGCATCTAAGAAAATGGCACAGCAATGACAAAAAATGTGCCACCTCTCCACGAAACCTTCCGTATAGGACAGCACAATGTCTTCATCAGAATTCTTGCATTTGTCATATTAACTAACGACCCTCCAACCAAACGGACAAGCAAATCGAAATTGGTTGTCGTTTACGTATCGCTCCAGACTAATTGCCGGTTAATTACTCGACACATTGCTAGGCTCACCGGCGTTTTAGTTAAAAATAACACTCGGCCCTTGTGGAAATTATGATGATCTGGTGCTGTAAATCGCTTTGGTTGCATCCTCCCTCATCGCTGCATTTACAAGGCAGGTAGAATTGTTTTTTGGGCCCTTCTTCAAGTGCCAGCCAAGAGCTTGGATTTTACAATGGGGAGGAAGAAGTCATGTTTATCTTGCCATCTTTCCTCTGATCTTAATTTTTGCAAGGTAAGTATAATGTTCTGTGTTTGTCACAGTTTAGACACATCACTTATCTTACTGGGATAGCACATTGTCTGGCATTCCGTTTGCTAGTAAGTAGTAATGGTTTTTGCTCTTTCTTCTGAGCCTAATCAGGGGCCGGAGTTACTGTACCAATGAATCGGTCCACACGCCATTTTCAGGTCAGTATCTTCCCTTCTGGAGAAAGTTATCTGATGGCTTAACCAATTGCAGAGGACCGGGTAAGCAGATAGGTTTGGTTTTGTCCATAAAGAGAACCATCCGAGTTTGGCCTCAATAGATTGAGCATTTGGGCGTTTGCAATGGGAATGGGCATCTCAAGTAAGATACCAAGAGCTTAGTTTGTACGTTAGGAAGAAGGATATATAGAACTAGCAGCCATCCATGACAAGTTGATTGTGTTCGGTGATAATAAACTTATCACGCGATTCTCTTGCGAGGTTAAAGATCATGTATGTCAGAGCAAATGAGAGCTCAGTACATCCCTCACCAGTGCTTCCAACATTCATGATCAAGTGCAAGCTGCAGTACAGCCAATGCTTGCTGCATTTGCTGCTTTGTTTAACCTTAATTAAACACATCATCATCGCGAAATTCCTTGCTTGCTGTTGTACATCAATCTCCATGTAAACCTTTAGGAATGACAGCCAACTGAACTCTTAATTTCAACAACATGGCAGATTAACAAGTACTAGTAACAACTCAAGGCCTGTCAAGACAAAGACCGAGTTTGCGAGTCAATAAGAATCAGGGTACCATCTTCAACGAATGATCAATTTGCTAGCCACGGCAAATGGTGCCCATCTCCAGCTGAGTAACAAACTGGTTATGCAAAACTAAACTATGCTTCATACCTCCTGATTAAGCAGCTGCACACCATCAACACTGACTGAATCAGTCAGTGATGTTGATTGAGATCACCAACCAAGCTGCACTGACATTCAGACATATGGAGCCAGCACTACCATTTCCCTCGTTTGCTCATCTTTCGCTGTCGCGATAGGAGACACTATCATGTCCGTATATCCGTACTCGATGACCAGTGAGACGCATATACTCCTGTATGATATGATATGGCTTTCATTCAGCTGTTAACCACCTGGTCGATGCAGCTTAACTGGCTGCTAATGGCAGCTTGGTACGAGCTAGCCGTACCAGGCCATGCCGAGCAAATCAAATGAGCATCACAGCTAAGTGGGAGAGAGAAAGGTTGCTTAAATCAATCTGTGCATGGATGCACACGTCGCTATTGTGTAATCTTCGATCCTAATCATTGTAATGCCAGTTTAAGCCATAGTTGTGCGTGCGTGTGCTATGGCGCTCTTCTTGCTTTGCTAAGCTCTTATGTGTGCGTCCATCTAAGGACTAGAAGATTGGCGCAGGGGATAAACTTTTTTTTCTTGAAAAAGGAGGATTACCTCCGGCCTCTGCATCAAGCGATGAGCACAGCCATGGCGTAGGGGACAGCTGCTACCTGCAGCTAAGGTGGAGGGAAACTCATCAGCATGGTCTTTCTTTCTCACACACAGACTCTTGTTCTTTTTTTTCTTTTCTTTTTTTGCGGGGGAACACAGACTCTTGTTCGTGCTTCCAAATGTAATGCATTCGGCAACGGCTATCGACTGTTGAGCTTAGACAAATAATAACCAACATGATTTTGTTGCCTAGGCATGACATGCATGATAAAGTGCTTTGTTTAGTATGTCTGGTGGATATTATTCAAGTATCACGTCGCTTTTTCTCTCAAGAAGTAGCCTACGTACAACTAACTTGTGTTCAAATGTGATGTGTCAGAGTGTGAAATGTCTAGATCCGACGATTGTGTGTAACAAAGGTCAACGTGTCCGATGTGATGTGTAACTTAGCCTATTGGTCCTTTTTTTATTTAACATAGGGCAACATTGTAAACGGGGATATTTTAGGTCCCTAAAGTTTGAGAATATGAAAAACATCTGCACATCTTCTTTACTATTAAAGGGAAGTTTCTGCGTGTCGTCATGGTTAATACATCATCCCTGCATAAATATCTCCTTTCCTAGACAAAATGCACATCTCTTTTCTCAATGTTCTTCTCTCACAAACATCTTCTTCCTAAATAATCTCCTTCCTAAATCACAAACATATCTCCTTCCCAAACCACAAACATGTAAGAACCAAAATCTTCTGAGCCAGATTAGAGACAAGATTTGCCGATGAACTGGTCAAGCATCCTTTTCAGTTTAGTATCTTTCTTTGTCGAGGAAGTTGTCTGCGGATATCGGCGGCATGGCGCTGTGGAGGCTCGGCGTCCGATGCACTGAGATGGACTCGCGCAGGAGGAGGTTGCTGTCCGGCGTCATGGTGACGTCGATGACAGAGTGGCCAGACAAGGTAGAAGCCTCAATATGATCTGAAGACGGACCTGTGGAAGATGGCGGCGACGACACACGAGTGCGTCTGACCGGATTGTGCCCCAGACCCGGTATGTGGATCGGCTGGGGCTTCCGAATGAGTTTCGGCTTCCGGCTTTTGATGTTAGGCTTAGGTGAGTGGTTTGGGTAATGGCCCAACTAGCACCCCTTCATCATTTTGGATAGGAATAGTGGCATATGTTGTCAAGATGGTGAATTCAGGCACATTGTTGTAATACTTTGTAAGGTCCTCGAGAATAATCAATAAAGTGGCTGTATGCATCTTCCAGATGCAGAGGCCGGGGGTCATCCTCCTTTTCTAAAAAAAATCTGATGGTTTAACCAATTGCAGACGACTAGGTAAGCAGATAATGATGTCCATGTCCAGAAACCTTCCATATGTGGCTTCAATTGACTGAGCAAGTGAGCATTTGGGCATTTGGGTGTTTGCGGTGGGGATGTGTCTCAAGTAAGACAGAAAGAGTTCACTTTGTACGTTTGGAAGAATAGAGCTAGTAGCCATCAATGTGAAGCTGATTGTGTACTGACAATAAACTTGATCACACTTGCTAGGCTAAAGATTTTGCCAACATTTTATATGAAGTGCATGTTGCTGTACAGACAATGCTTACTGCATTTCCATGTAAATATTCTACGTGCTTATCAATGAAAAACCAAGCAATTGTTGGATCCTTTAAAAAATGCTTACTGCATTTGCTGCTTTGCTTAACATTATACACATTATCACATTGTTGAATCAGTCAGTGACGTTGAGATCACCAAGTAAGCTGCCCTGACATCCAAACATATGGAGCTAGCCCGTCTTCCGCTGTCGTGATAGGCGACAGTTTCATGTTGGGACATTCCTTATATCCGTACTTGATGACCACAAAGACGCATATACTCCTATAGTCCTATATGATATGGCTTTCAGCTGTTAACCACATGGTGGATGCAGCTGCCTGCGTAATTAACTGCTAATGGCAGCTTGGTACGAGCTAGCCGTTCCAGGCCATGCTGAGCAAGTGAGCATCACAGCTAATGAGTACAGGAAATGCTGGCTAAATCAATCTGCACATGGATGTACACATCTCTATTGTGTAATCTTCTATCCTAATCATTGTAATGTCAGATTAAGCTATAGCTGTGCATGCTCTTCTTGCTAAGATTGTACATATGTGTGTGTGTGTGTGTGTGTGTGTGTGTGTGTGTGTGTGTGTGTGTGTGTGTGTGTGTGTGTGTGTGTGTGTGTGTGTCCAGGCCAGGGCCAGCTACCTTGATTGTGTCCTCAATTGCGTATCAAGCACTCACACTTCTTGCAATGCATCATTGTTGTCTTTTCTCCCGTTCATCTAAAGAGAGAGAAATGATTTTCAGCAGTTTGATCTACATTTTAGCTACTACCTCTGTTTCAAAAATTAGAAAGTCATGGGTTTGTCCTAAGTCAAACATCTTTAAGTTCGACCGAATATATCATCATGTGCAAGTGCAACATCAGCCCGGTACATAGTATGAAAATATACTTTATGATGAATGTAACGAGACTAAGTTGATGTTGTCAGGGCCGACACTGAGGGGGTGGCAGGGGGGCGGCCGCCCAGGGCCCCCTCCAGGGTTCGCAAGGAGCCCATGGCCCAGACCATAAGGAGGCACGTAGTCCACAAGTAGTCATGTTTTCCTTCTTTCCATCGCGAGTTCGCCGCTTCGCGACGATACTATTCCCCCGAAGGCCCCGATCATGAGACGCGCCGCCGATGTAGATCGCTCTCCGCCATGCGGCCGGCTGGTCTTCCTCCAGGTCCCCGGGCCGTTGTGTTATCCCGCGTTCGTGAGATGCCTCTCATGTGCAAGACGAAGCCACCCCACTTATAAGGTCATCCCTAACCTCCTCTTTCTAGTTGGTCACGTTCATATGGTGCAGCACCAGTCAGATCTTAGAAGGTCTCGCATATGATGCAGTACAAAATTTTGATTTCATGTGCCCGTTGCTCTATTTCTTACTTCAATCTGGACTTTGTCAACACAACACCAATCGCCTTATCTATTGAAAAAATTGCCTGCTATGTGTTCGATTGTCGGTCTTTGCATTCTCTCTTCAAATCATCATGACTGCAAATTTAACTTAAAAATTGGAAGAAGGTCTCAGCTATTCTTACACGCATAACTTCAATCCAAGCATGGTTATATAATAAAGCCACTCAGACTCCCATAGCCATCGGGTAGGTAAATGATCTTTTATTGTTGCAAATGAAGCTTTTAAACTTTATAAACCTTTCATCTTGATGTTTGCCCTCTATCAGGTATTCGATTTGTCTAATTAAGTAAAGGAATACACCATTTACAATTTTTGTTTTATTTTGCAACAATAGACAATAATAAGTTAAGTAAAGGAATGAACTAAAAAATAAGATTATTATTTTGATCATTATAGTAGGGGCCCCTGGTTGTAATTTCGCCCTGGGCCCCCGAAATATCAGGACCGGCCCTGGCTGTTGTAGATATTAGTATACTTTTCTATAGACTTGGTCAAACTTAAAAATATTTGACAATGGATAAATTCAAAACTTCATACATTTCAAGACGGAGGAGTATGAACTGATTAGATAAGAAGAGTAAATTCACTAGTAGAAAAGGGGGCAACGGTCCAGGGTGGGTTAGCCCATTAGTCCCGGTTCAATCTAGAACCGGGACGAATGGGGGCATTGGACCCGGTTCGTGAGCCCAGGGGGCCGGCCGGGCCACGTGGGCCATTGGTCCCGGTTCGTCTGGACCTTTTGGTCCCGGTTGGTGGGACGAACCGGAACCAATGGGCCTGGCTCCTGGCCCACCACCATTGGTCCTGGTTGGTGGCCTGAACCGGGACCAAAGGCTCCCCTTTAGTCCCGGTTCATGCCACGAACCGGGACTAAAGGGTCGGCCCTCGCTGCACCCACAGTTTAGTCCCACCTCGCCAACCGAAGGGCGCCGACATCTGTTTATAAGCCCGTCCCTCTCTGCATTGTTGAGCTCCCCTCAAAGTGAAAATAGATGCACCTATAGAGGAAAATTGGACATAAATTCATAAATAGAAATTGATTATGAATTTATGTTTAATTTTCTCTATAAGTGCATCTATGTTCACTAACAGAGAAGTTTTTATTTTTTTTGACCTAAAAGAAAAAAGAAATCACTAAAAAAACTATTAGTGTTTAGTATAAATAGAAATTACTAAAAAAGAAAAAGAAAAAAAATGCCTATATGCACTAAGTAGTGATTCACACTATGTAGTAGAAATGAAAAAATAAATAGCAAAAAAGAAAAAAATGCCTATAATATTTGTTATGACTTACTAAAATTACCAAATTGAGTATAATGGCACTAACAGAAAGTTTATAGTAAAGTTATTCATAAACTAGTGATTCACACAAATTTTAAAAAATTCAAATTTGAACTATTCAAATTTTCAAGCTAATGGCACTAACAGAAAGTTTATAATTTTTGTGTCCTAAAAGAAAAAGAAATCACTAAAAACTATAAGTATTTAGTTCTAAGTAGAAATGAAAAAATAATGGCACTAGTAGAGTTAATCACAAACTTGAGATTCACACAAATTTCAAAGAATTCAAATTTCAACTATTCTAATTTGAAAACTAATGGTACTAACAGAAAGTTTATAATTTTTGTGACCTAAAATAAAAAATAAATCACTAAAAAACTATAAGTATTTAGTTCTAAGTAGAAACGAAAAAATAAATAGAAAAAAAGAAAAAAATGCCACCTGCTGGGCCAGCACGGCCTGAATACGACTAGAAACCCAACATTGGGCCAGGATTCAGGCCCGCAGTAGGCCCAGTAGGCCCACAGGCATTGCAGTGTCCAATTAGGCCCATAAGCCTGCATTTCAGAGGAGTTCGAGAGAAAAGAGGCAGCGGAGCTTATAAACAGGTGCGGGTCGCTCTCAACTAGCGAGGTGGGACTAAACTCCCACCACTGCGCCAGCATAAGGCCATTGGTCCCGGTTGATGGCACCAACCGGGACCAAAGGGGGAATTGGTCCCGGTTGGTGCGATGAACCAGTACAAATGACCCACTTTAGTCCCGGTTGGTGCGACCAACCGGGACCAAAGGCCTCCGCTTCCCGCCCTTTGGGCTGCCGAAAAGTGGCCTTTGGTCCCGGTTGGTGGCACCAACCGGGACTAATGCCCACCTTTAGTCCCGGTTTCTGTCACGAACCGGGACCAATGCTCTGCCTATATAAGCAGCACTCGTGAAATTTTGGTTCAATTCGTTCTCCCCGCCCTCCCGACGCCGCCAGGCTACCCGCCGTATCCGCCTCGTCGCCGTCGTCGCCCCGTGCCGCCCCGTCGTCGCCGTCGTCGCCCCGCGCCGCCCCGTCGTCGCCGTCGTCGCCCCATGCCGCCCCGATCGACGCCGTCGCCACCCCCCGCCCCGCGACGCCGCCCCGACCCGCCCCGCGCCCCTGCCCGTCGCCGAGCCGCCCCGCCCCGCCCCGCGCCGCACCTCGCCGTCGCCGTCGCCGTCCCCGTCCCCGACACCGTCGCCGTCCCCGACACCGTCGCCGTTGAGTTAGATTTTGTAAGATTTTTTTGTAGTTCATAGAGTTTTTTGTTAGATGTGTAGTAATTTAGATGTGTAGTTCATAGATTTTTCTGTTAGATTTTTTTTCATATTGTGTAATTAATTTGTTCATATTGTGTTAGATTTATTTATGATTTTTTCTGTTGTAATTTAGATTTATTAATGATTTTTTTGTTCATAGTATTTTCTTTGTCAGTTTATTGTGTATGTATAGGAAAATTGTGAATGATATATGTCATTTATGAATATGTTGATATTTAGAATAGAGGAAAAAGGAAAAAAAATAAGAAGAGAAAGTGTTTAATATAATTAGTTAAAAAAATAATAGAACTATAGTTAAACTAGTTTATTTTTAGTAAGTGTTTAATGAAATTAGTTAGAACTAGGTAAACTTGTTTATTTTTAGTAAGTACTACATTATTCTATTTATAGTAAGTGCTTAGTAGTTGAACTAGTTGATTTAATAAAACTGGTTTATTTTACTATAGAAGTAGTTTATTTTTAGCAAGAAAATTAATAGAACTAGTTTATTTTTTTAGTTAAGGCAATTATTCCCACATCGACGTGGACGATGCCTATCCCGCATCCTCGTCGTCGAGTCGGGGGCGGACGACACCTGCTTGACCAGATGGGCCATGTCCGGGACTGGGCTCCGCCGGGGTGGTACTGGGAGGCGCTACCTTCCGGGGGGCGTAGCTTGGTGAGGAGCCAGCCCGTCGCTGACCCAATCCTTGTTTGGTGGCGGTCGCGTGGGCCAGTGACGGTGCCGAGACTTCCGGACACCGCGGAGGTGGTACGTCACCGTGTCAGCGAGGAGGACCAGCACGTCCGTCGGTACATGGTTGCGTTGGAGGGCAGGTTCGAGAACACCTGGCAGGTTCTTCAGAGATCTCACTGGAGCTATGATCCTGTGATGGTTCCTTCCCTTTGGGTGTCCACCGCCCGCGCCGATACCCGTCGGGCGCTACTGTTCTAGCTGTACTGGCGATATGTATGATATATAGTATTCGACGTGTATTAGTGATAATATTCGATGTACGGACAAATGGAGATGATGTAGTTTTTCTTATAATTGAAGGCATCCTAATTTGAATACTACTTAATTTTGCGATTTGATTTTTCTTATTGAATGCTCAAATTGGAAAGCACTATGCAAGGCATATGCATATGATTAGTTGAATAATAATGATCTAATTTAATCTTTGAATTATGAACGTATAGGAAATGTCATCATCGGACGACGAAAGTCTCCCGGGGGAGTGCGACTGGTGCCACGACGATCGAGGTGAGTGCGACAGGCCTCACCTGGACGATGGTCGGCGCTTCAGCATTAAGCTCGAGGAGACCTTCGAAGTTGAAACGGTACGCAATGACGACAAGTGTTTTTCATAATTAAGCATGACTTCAACTATTTCAACATGTAATTTTCATCTTTTACAATTCGAGTATAGTTGATCCCATGCCATGCAAGACGCTATGTCTTGGAGAGGATGGATTTTGAAGACCATGAAAATTTTGAAACGAAGAAAATTCACCTAAGGACCCATCATGATGTGGATTTTGAAGTAAAGTTGTATAATGCTGAGAGCGTAACCCATTTTGGTTGCAAAAATTGGGAAGCATTTTGCAAATTGTATGGTTTTGATGAGGGTATGCTTGTCACCATGGATCTTGGTGATCCTGAAATCGAGCAAGACAATATGGACATTTGGGTCCTTGTTGATACTCCTCCAGTTCTACCGCTATGTGAGTTTCTCAAACATAGTTAATTATTAATAGAACTTATATTGTTCATTTCAAAATAGTTGACAGCTTATTTCCATTGACAGCTTATTTTGGAGTATGAAAGAATGTGCAGAATATGGTAGATAGAACTTACTACACCGATGGCTCTGAGTTAACTTACAAGGAGAAAACTCATCTGGTTGGATTTTGTAATGATATTGAGAATTACAATATCTACAATCGAACTCCTCAACATTATGGTCAATACGTGCCACTAGTGCACGTGTTGAACTACGGTAACTACCATGGAGATACCCTGGTAAGTTTTTTACTATTACGACATCCGTGCATCTTTTTGCATACTCCTAAAACTAGTACATCATTGCTAACTACGAAGTTATTACTATGTTTTTCAACAGCTTATCCCAGAGGATTGTGTGCCTCATTTGATGTATCAGAATGGCGGCAGCCTTCATGTTTTGAACATATATCCAGGTCATCCTACGAATCTCAACTGTCCATACCGGATTTCTAAAAGAAGTGGAGACATGACAGTCAAAGGATGGAAAAAATGTATGAACAGTCGTAAGGAGCTTCTTGGAAGCAAAAGGAAGCGAGGCGCAAGAATTGGAGACAGGATGATCTCCATTCTTCATAATGGAGAGTCAGTGTCTATATTGTTTTATGCTATTTTACCTTAAGTGTGTTTAGGTCCGTTCCTACCTGATACTGATGATCATGTGCTAAGAACAATTATGTAGGGTTGGGTTCGATGACTATGAGGATGATGATCGTATGACTTATTATTAATAACGAGTAGAATTTGTATGATGATGCTTGATTAATTAGTAGGACTTGTTATTATATATGATGATGTATGATGCGAGCATGCATGAGTTATTATATATATATATGTATCTGCAGGTGAAATGAACATATGTAGTCCTTGCAAGGACTACATATATAAGAGAGGATACTTCTCTCTATTAGCTAGCTAATAACAACCTAAAAATATCCCCCTAAACCCCTAAAAGAGTCACTTTTTTTAAAAAAAAGAAAAACCTCAGCTCCAGCCAGCTGCTGACGCGTGGAAGCCTTTTGGTCCCGGTTTGTGTCATTAACCGGGACCAAAGGCCCCCCTGCCTGGGCTGCCGGCATCGGCCACGTGGAGGCCCATCTGTCCCGGTTCTGGTTTGAACCGGGACTAAAGGGTGAGGGTATTAGTAACGACCCTTTAGTCCCGGTTTAGGAACCGGGACTAAAGGCCCTTATGAACCGGGACAAAAGGCCGGTTTTCTACTAGTGATTGTGTCCTTGGTCGTGCAAATCACACCGGAGGTTGGAGTATCGGCTGCGCATCTCTAAGAGCAAGTACAATACAATTATGTAACCATGCTATAAGAGTTAAAAAATTATTTTTCTGCTGACATGAAGGGAGAAAAGATGAGCCGGTTACAAAATAATAGCCAGCTGTGGCACGTGCTCCTAGGCACTATGTGAGAGTGAGATGTGGGTCATGTATTAATAAAGTAGCACATCTTTATATCTAACTACTATATTTGCCGACTATAAGCTTCGTTACAAATGACATGGCAATATCATATAGCCATCAGCTAGCTATACTATTAACCATGCTCTAAGTCATAGTGGGAGTAACTTAGCCGCTGGTATAACACATCCCAAAACAAGTTTACTTATGTGGCAGCTAGTTAATGAGCAGACAAGTGTTTAGAGTTTGAATGGATATGCCATTGTGTCCGTTATTTTTTTTGCGGAAAACTGTCGATCTATTCATTTTCAATCATGGTAGTACAACGGACACCGGAAACAATATAAATTACATCTAGATTCCTAGACCACCTAGCGACGACTACAAGCACTAAAGCGAGCCGAAAGCACTCCGTCGTCATCGCCCCTCCCTCGCCGGAGCCGGGCACAACTTGTTGTAGTAGACAGTCGGGAAGTCGTCGTGCTAAGGTCCCATAGGACCAACGCACCAGAACAGCAACCGCCGCCGATGAAGAGAAGTTTAGATCGAAAGGATCCAACCTGAAGACACAAGAACAAAGACGAACAAAGACCGGATCGAATCCACCAAAGACAACCACCGACCAAATCTCGCAAGATCCACCGGAGAAACACCTCCACACGCCCTCCGACAATGCTAGACACACCATTGGGACGGGGGCTAGGCGGGGAGAATCTTATTCCATCTTTAAGAAGCCGCCGCCGTCTCATCTTCTTAAGCAGGACACAAACCCTAACAAAACTTGATGAAGCACCTAAACACGGAGCCCTCCCGCCGGCAAGTGCCGGGATCCACCGCGCATTTAGCCTTCTATCCTAACCACAAAAACTTACGACTTGATAAAAAATATGAATTTCTCGCTCATGCAATTTGCTGCAAATCCATCTATAATAAAATGCATTTTCTCACATTTTCTAAAGTAGGAAAATCACTCCGCTCAGAGAGCCGTAATTGAGGAGAACAACCCCAACCCCCGGCCAGAACAACATCCACATCTGTCGCATAATTTAAGTATGAGGCCCACATGTTTCCACATAATTTTTGACATGACAAGTGGACATCCCACATAATCTCACATCAATGATAGATTCAGCTAAACTGTTATACCGAAACATAATACTGACACTTCAAGTAACCTACCGTTGTTACTATCTAATTGCCCGTGTGTTGCAATGAGGGCATATATATTTTTGTAGTTCAATATTAATTGTATCTCGCATACATATTCAAAATCTTCTTGCACACCAGGCTGCTTGGTGACTTCGTTTTTACCAGTAAATCACTCTTGTCTTATTCCTTCACATTTTTTTTCTCCCAACGAAAAATGCTTCTCACAGTGATATGTGAATGGATATATTGATAACCATAATAGAATATCAAGAGCTAAATCTCTTTAATTAAAGAATCTAAGAATGTATATATCCATGGTGCATTTGACATTGATTCCTTTCCATAAATGTGTATTGTGTTATAAAAGATTGATTTCTTTCCATATATTTGATCTTTAAAGATTGATTAGGTATCACCGTGATTGATTCTTTTCCATAACAACATTACAAAATTTGGCAGATGAAAACCGGATTAAATAGATCAGTGGCTAAAAACCAGTTTAAGTAAATTGGTAATATAGAAAAAAATCAGTGAGGGAGGTTTAACCGGAATGAAGGCGACGCTACCAACTCACCACGGTGTACACGTCTGTGCCGATTCTGATAGTAAGCCGAGCAAAAACCAACCTATTGTTCATGAGTTAATGCATGAATTTGTTTTGGAAAAGTGCCGATTTGATTGAGTTAATGGACGCGTCATATTGCCCTGCCCAAATTGGTTGCCCTGAGCGAAAAGACATATGTAAGACGCTCGCGGGCGTAATATAGGGTTAGCCGAGGGGTTGATGGGAGTGAGGTGACACTATTAACTTCTTCTTTAGAAATAGAGATTACTATAAATTTCCACAACAAGGTGTCGGCTATTAGCTAGTTAGTCACTTACTTGCAGCCTCTCAACAGCCAAAAAATTCAATTTGGTGCCCGGGCTCATTTTATGCCTGGTGAACACTAAAATAAAATAGAAAGCAAAAAAATTAAAAAAATGGTTATATTTTATGGTGCAAGATGCTCAATTGCGCGGGTTTTTGGACATTCGAGGAGCTCGTGGCAAAAAAGAAGATAAAATCATATGTGAATACGGTAGTTTTTAAAAGTTTCTTAGATACATTTTTTTCTCCTTTTGCCACGAGATCCTCAAATGTCCAAATTTTACCACAGGCATCACGCACATGAGCATCTTGGACCATTAAAAAAATCAGAATTTTTTGCATTTGTTACTATTTAAAACAATTTTACTGTTCATCCCCGGCTCATCTGAGCCTAGGCGCAGAATAGCCGCTTCGCTTAACTGCATGTATTTTACTCCGTAACTATTACACATAGATAAAAAAATTATTTTCATGGTTAGGGAATTTGGTTTTAAAATGGTACTTTTATTAAAACAAAATGTGTGCGTTCTATCTGATGTTTTCTGGACAATGTTTTTTTACATGTAATAACATGAAGTTGCTCTGCTTTATTCTTATGGCCAAGCCTACTCTGCTTTTTCTCAACGTTTATTGGCTATATAGCTGATAAATTTGCATCTGGATGTAGCAAAAATGTTGAAAGCCTTGATGATAGAAAATGGGTACTCCGCACGTTTATACAACTAAAAATAAAAAATACACACCATTTTGGACGTCTTCGACAACGAGCTCTCTGTCGGCTACCGAAAAACCAATACTAAATGCTAAGGAAATGGTCCAAATAATCAAGCGGCGGTGGGCTGCGCGACGGCGAGGTCAGAGGGCGACAGCGTGCCGTTGTGGTCGGCGTCGAGCATGTCAAACTCCTCCATGAACTCCGAGATCTCCTCCTGGCTGATCTTCCCGAGCTCCTTCAGCTTGTACAGCACGAACTCCGCCGCCCCCACATGCCGGTCGCCGTCCAGGTCCGCCGCCTCCAGGTCGGTGTTGGTCGTCCGCCGCGTCAGCACCCACCGCGCCAGCGCCCTCTGCCGCCGCTCGGCATAAAGCTCCGCCACGTACAGGAAGAAGAGCGCCACCACCACCGTGCTCACCGTCACCCACACCGCCGCGAACGCGCGCCCGGCAGACGACCTGAAGCTCCTGTCGCCGTACCCCAGCGTGGTCACCGTCGCGCACACGCAGTACAAGGCGTCCACGGGTCGCATCCCTTCGCCCTTCCACAGCACCACCGTCCCCGACGCCACCGACGCCGCCAGCAGCGCCCCGGCCGCGTACAGCTTGTACCACGTCCTGTTCATCTCCATGGCGCGCAGCTCCCGCGCCGGGTGCTTGCCGTTCGCGTGGACCGCCCGGAAGACCAGCGACTCCTGCTTCTCCACCAGGTAGTCCGCGGACTTGCTGAGGGAGGTACCCACCACGGCGACGCCGCCGAAGGCGAACGCGCTGGCCAGCAGCTTGCCGGTGTCGCTGGACGGGACGAGGTCGCCGTAGCCGACCGTGGTCATGGTGACCACGCAGAAGTAGACCGCGTCGATAACGCGGCTGCCGCTGTGGTGGCCGGACATGTGGTCCATGAAGAGGTAGAAGGCGGTGGTGCCGGCGACGACGTAGGCGAAGAGGAGGATTCCCACCAGCCGGAAGCTCGAGCTCGGGCGTTCGCTCTCGAGCACTTTCTTGGGCGAAGCGGTCTGACTGGCGTTGCCGGGGGGAGTAGGAGGATGAAGCTCTTCCGACGCAGCAGCAGCAGGGTCGGAGGAAGGCGCCGTCCGGCAGCGCCGAAACCTCTTCACCCCGTCCGGCGGCTTCCGTCGGATGGCATCAGCTGGATCGCCGCCGCCGCCGCCGGGTAGCAGCGGTTGTTGAACGCCATCGGCCGCCATTTTGGCCGGTGGAGTTGCAGCAGCTAGCGAGGTAGAGATGTGCAGATCAGAGGAGAGATGCGAGCCACTTCTTGTTCTCCATGACTCTTCCTATTGTCCACGTGTGGAGTGTATCGCCGTACATGTGTAGATTACAGGTGCGGGCTATGCCGCGTGGCTGCCCTTGAGTTACTTATTACTGCCTCTCTCTCCACCTGGAAAAATCAGTGAACAATTGTCCAGTGTTTTTTTTGGCGGGTAACAATTATCCAATCTGGCATAGCAAAAAAAAAAGACATAACAAAATACTACCTACATGTAAGTGAATAAGTCATTCGCGTAGTTTTAGGTCATCGATTTGAGGAATCAAATATGTATTGTATGTCATGAAAAGTATATCACTAGATTTCTACACGGATGCAGTATTTAAATATATATTTTTTGCCACATATAATACATATTTAGATAGTTAAATCGTATTTTTTCTGACTTTTTTAGCATATGTACTCTTCATCATCAGAGTCCATGATTTTGTTTTTTGTGTGCAGCTTGCAATTTAATGTATTTCATCCTAAAATTCGATCCAGACGGGCTCCTTAAAAGAGCCTCAAATGCTCGGGCTGACCGGCACCCCTCATATCCAGCCCAAATATGGGGCGGATTTGGGGGCGTCGGGCCCATTCACCATGTTGGACCCGACGGCCCTACCCCCCCCCCCCCCCGGTAAATTGCACCAAATCCACCCCCTCGCCACGTGTACCACCCACAAACGATCCCTATACTAATATTTTTTAAGAATTAAATTAGAATATATGAGAATAATGGCACTCCACACTCTCTTTGTATATGAACGGTGGTGGACCTAGCGGTATATCGAGGATGGTTGCGGACGGGAACGTTTGGTTTCTAGGTGTGTATACACCCCATGTGCAAAAATAGTAATTATAAAAAAGTAAAGAAAAAATGAATTTTATTGAAATAAAGTTGATATTATTATACTTGTACAAAATCGCGAAGAAAAAAACCCCATTGACTTTAGGGAAAAAGCAAAATTTTAGGGCCAAATAGGTGTAAATAGTAACTTATATATAGCAATAAAAATGTTTTTGCCCGGAAGTCATAGAGGGTTTCCTTCGCGAAAATTTATATAATAGTGCAAAAGAAAGTCAAATTTATTTAAAAAAAGTCTGGCTTTTTTTTCCTTTTTGTATCTTTTTCTCCATATACACCGAGAACCAATGTGCCTTTCCCGGTTGGTTGCATGTTATAATACATCGTGATCTTCCGATTTCAAAGGATGATTTGTTGCTGAAAATAAAATTTTGAAATGGATGTCATGGAGGGTTTACATGTTCTTGGTGAAGTGTAGGGTCTGCCTGCCTAGAAAGAAAATGAATAAAGGGATTGCATGTGTCCAGTGAAGTGGGATATGTGCCTGTTGAAGAAATAGAAGTACGCGGAGCGGCGGCAGAGGGCGCTGGCGCGGTGGGTGCTGACACGGCGGACGACGAACACTGACCTGGACGGTGACCGGCGCGTCGGGACGGTGGAGTTCGTGTTGTACAAGCTCAAGGAGCTCGGGAAGATCAACCATGAGGAGATCTCAGAGTTCATGGAGGAGTTCGACATGCTCGACGCCGACCACAACGGCATGCTGTCGCCCTCTGACCTCGCCATCGCGTAGGCCACCGCTTGATTAGTTGGACCATTTCTTAGCATTTATTATTGATTTTTTCGGAGCCGACAGAGAGCTCATTGTCGACGTCCAAGTAAGTGGTGAAAAATGGTGTGTATTTTCAGGTATACACATTTTCTATCATCAAGGCTTACAACATTTTTGCTACTTCCAGCTGCAAATTTATCACCCAGATAGCCAACAAACGTCGAGAGAAAACAGAGTAGGCTTGTCAAGAAGAATAAAGCAGAGCAATTTCATGTTATTAAAAGTAAAAAAGAATTGTTCAGAAAAATTCAGAAAGCAAGCACAAACTTTGTTTTAATAGAAGTACCATTTTAAAATCAATTTCTTTTCTGTGATATTATGCAAAATGAATATGTATGAAATGAAAAGAGCTGGACGCTATGGTATTGGGTTCATTGACCCAAATACCATTAATCAAAAGACATGGTCACGTGAATATGATCGACCATACACAAAGAGAAGCTTGCTAGAGTTCTTGAAGCGACTAAATACCCAACCAGAAATACTACTTCCTTACAACTTCGGGTGAGTGACATTGGCTTGTTCTATAAATTCTATTTTTTGCTTACTAGACGTTAATAAGTGTAGTTGATGAGTTATGCACATGCCCGCTTAATTATACATGCAAACTTGTGCATGCAATTTTCACTGGATCTTGTTAACCATTGAAGTTGACGAGGGAAAAGTTCAAGTACTGGACTCAATATTTAAAGATACTAATGAATACTCAATCGTGAAGGGGATGGTCAATAGATAATTTCAATCATTATCGCACTATGTCGGCCTCTTTAGTTTTTTTCCTGATATCAACTAATTAATAACTCCTTTATTCATTTTTTTTGCCGGAGGGCAGGGCTTCGAAAAGTTCATCAAACAAGTTGAAGGCCCATGGAAACAAAAGTTGAAATGGGTGCGACCCAAGGTAATTAATTAAGTAGTACTAGCTAGTTACCATCTCTTTAATTCTAATTTCAATATCATTATTATGCTTGATTAATTATTATGATTGAATTCTATTCTCGTAAAGATCACGAGGCAGGCGCCGGGAATAATTTATGTGCATACTATTCACACACGAACACGTCATCGTGTGAAGGAAATATGCCCTAGAGGCAATAATAAAGTTATTATTTATTTCCTTATTTCATGATAAATGTTTACTATTCATGCTAGAATTGTATTAACCGGAAACATAATACATGTGTGAATACATAGACAAACAGAGTGTCACTAGTATGCCTCTACTTGACTAGCTCGTTGATCGAAGATGGTTATGTTTCCTAAGCATAGACATGTGTTGTCATTTGATTAACGGGATCACATCATTAGGAGAATGATGTGATTGACATGACCCATTCCATTAGCTTAGCACCCGATCGTTTAGTATGTTGCTATTGCCGGTAACGAGATTGTACTAGGTATTGAGATACCGACGATCGAATCTCCGGCAAGTAACATACCGATGACAAAGGGAACAACGTATGTTGTTATGTGGTCTGACCGATAAAGATCTTTGTAGAATATGTGGGAGCCAATATGAGCATCCAGGTCCCGCTATTGGTTATTGACCGGAGACGTGTCTCGGTCATGTCTACATTGTTCTCGAACCCGTTGGGTCCGCACGCTTAACGTTACGATGACAGTTTCATTATGAGTTTATATGTTTTGATGTACCAAAGGTTGTTCGGAGTCCTGGATGTGATCACGGACATGACGAGGAGTCTCGAAATGGTCGAGACATAAAGATTGATATATTGGACGACTATACTCGGACACTGAAAGTGTTCTGGGTGATTTAGGAGAAAACCGGAGTGCCGGAGGGTTACCGGAACCCCCCCTGATGAAGTCATGTACCTAGGGTAGGGTCATAGGCCTGCCCAAGGTACCCTCCCCAAGGTCACTTACTAAAAGAGGTTGCTTACCAGTCGACCTGATAAGCATCCACTTGACTAATACAATAACACTCGACGAGCGCAGAGACACTCGACCATGAAGACTCACTCGACCATCGGAAGCACAGGAGCCACTCCGCATCCAAACGGTCTGTAATTAAATGGTCTTTATAGCCTTAATAGCACTTTACACAGGGCGTTTCCAGTAACACCCTGCCTTAATGTACCTTAAGATCCTTCATTGCGTGGGCTGGCAGGGGTCCTGGCGAACTCTATATAAGCCACCCCTCTCCACAGGAAGAAGGGTTCGCATCTTTGTAACACACACGCATATAATCCAGTCGACCGCCTCCGGGCTCCGAGACGTAGGGCTATTACTTCTTCTGAGAAGGGCCTGAACTCGTTAAACTCTTGCGTGCACAACTACTCCAAAGCTAGGATCTTGCCTCTCCATTCCTACCCCCCATTCTACTGTCAGACTTAGAACCATGACAGTTGGCGCCCACCGTGGGGCAGGTGTTCTAGCGATTTGTTGGAGGAGTTGGGATTCTTTCGATATCTCCCATCATGTCTTCGAGCGGAGTCCTGGTCGAGGGCCGCGAGATCCGTCTCGGCGCCCTCACTTTCATCGTCGATGACTCTGCTTGGCTCCAGGAGGCTCCACTCGACGTGGACGCGCTTCCCGCCCGCGGGGCAACGCACTTTCGCGCGTGCATTCATGGCGTCCTCCTGCGGCAGCCGTCGGCCCAGTACGGGTCGGCACCCGTTTCGTCCTCGCTCCCAGTTTCCCGCCGGCGCAAGCGCTCCGGTCGGTCGAGGCTCCAGCGGTGGGTGAGGCATGCATTGGCCCGCCAGTCGGCCACCCCCCAAGTCGTGGCGATCGAGCCTGACGAATCTCTCTACGGCCTGTTCGATCTGTCGACTGGCTCCGCAGACTGCGTCCGAGTGCGACAGCAGCGATCCAGCGGCGGAGGTACTGATGGTCGACGGACCACGCAGTCCTCCCGGATTCCCCCACACCGAAGAGGTTGCCGGAGGAGGAGGTCCGGCGCGGGGCCACGAAGAGTACAGACCCGAGCCCCTCACCTCGCTGCAGAGGGAGGAACTTCGTCGCCGGAACATGGACGCGCTTCACACTCCTATCGTTGGAGAAACCCCCGAGGCGCGCGCCTTGGAGGAGGCGCGCTTGGCCAACCTGGCTGAACGCACTCGACTGGAGAATCTCCAGAGAGTACTAGACGAGCGCGCTCGACCGCCAGTTCCAGAATCCAGTCGACGTCGCCTCTTTCAGCCACCAACTCAGGTATACCGAACTCCGATTCAGAATTTAGCAGCTGCAGCCCGCATAGCAGAGTCGATCCAGCCTTCTCAATCAGAGGCAGGGAGAGGCCTGCTACAGATCAGAGATTTGCTCCGGGCAGCAGGGGATCAGAACTCAGTTGTATCGCAGTCGCGTAACAGGATTCACAGCCGATCCGTCGCTGCGAATTCTGTACAGTCGGCTCACAGTCCAGGATCGCCCCTGAGGCGTGAGGAACGTAGAGGCCGGCATGATGATCAATATCAAGGCCGTGAGCGGTACATGTTGGAAATATGCCCTAGAGGCAATAATAATAACATTATTATTATATTTCCTTGTTCATGATAATTGTCTTTATTCGTGCTATAATTGTGTTATCCGGAAATCGTAATACATGTGTGAATAACAGACAACAATATGTCCCTAGTAAGCCTCTAGTTGACTAGCTCGTTGATCGACAGATAGTCATGGTTTCCTAACTATGGACATTGGATGTCATTGATAACGAGATCACATCATTAGGAGAATGATGTGATGGATGAGACCCAATCCTAAACATAACATAAGATCGCATAGTTCGTTTGCTAGAGTTTTCCAATGTCAAGTATCCTTTCCTTAGACCATGAGATCGTGTAACTCCCGGATACCGTAGGAGTGCTTTGGGTGTGCCAAACATCACAACGTAACTGGGTGACTATAAGGTATACTACGGGTATCTCCGAGAGTATCTGTTGGGTTGACACGGATCGAGACTGGGATTTGTCACTCCGCTTGATGGAGAGGTATCACCGGGCCCTCTCGGTAATGCATCATCATAATGAGCTCAATGTGATCAAAGTGTTTGATCATGGGATCATGCATTATGGTACGAGAAAAGTGACTTGCTGGTAACGATATTGAACGAGGTATTAGGATACCGACGATCGAATCTCGAGCCAGTAAAATACCGATTGACAAAGGGAATCGTATACGGGATTAATTGAATCCTTGACATCGTGGTTCATCCGATGAGATCATCGTGGAGTATGTGGGAGCCAACATGGGTATCCAGATCCCGCTGTTGGTTATTGCCCGAGAGTCGTCTCGGTCATGTCTGCATGTCTCCCGAACCCGTAGGGTCTACACACTTAAGGTTCGGTGACGCTAGGGTTGTGAAGATATGTATAAGCAGTAACCCGAATGTTGTTCGGAGTCCCGGATGAGATCCCGGACGTCACGAGGAGTTTCGGAATGGTCCGGAGGTAAAGAATTATATATAGAAAGTGCTGTTTTGGCCATCGGGACAAGTTTCGGGGTTATCGGTATTGTACCGGGACCACCGGAGGGTCCCGGGGGGTCCACCGGGTGGGGACACCTGCATCGGGGGGCCACATGGGCTCTAGGGGGTGCGCCTTGGCCTGCATGGGCCAAGGGGAACCAGCCCCTAGAGGCCCATGCGCCTAGAGGGGCGGAAACCCTAAAGAGGGGGGCGCCCCCTTGCTTGGGGGGCAAGCCCCGCCCCTTGGCCGCCGCCCCCCTAGGAGATTGCATCTCCTAGGGCCGGCGCCCCCCCTAGGGGGCTATATAAAGGGGGGAGGGGAGGGGGCAGCACACCCTTTCTCCTGGCGCCTCCCTCTCCCTCTCCAACACCTCCTCCTCCTCCGTAGAGCTCGGCGAAGCCCTGTCGGAGTACTGCAGCTCCACCATCACCACGCCGTCGTGCTGCTGCTGGAGCCTTCTTCCCCAACCTCTCCTTTGCCTTGTTGGATCAAGAAGAAGGAGACGTTACGCTGACCGTACGTGTGTTGAACGCGGAGGTGCCGTCCTTTCGGTGCTAGGATCTCCGGTGATTTGGATCACGTCGTGTACGACTACCTCATCCCCGTTCGTTGAACGCTTCCGCTCGCGATCTACAAAGTGGTATGTAGATGCAATCTCTCTCCCATGACTCGTTGCTAGATGAACTCATAGATGGATCTTGGTGAAACCGTAGGAAAAATTTTAATTTTCTGCAACGTTCCCCAACAGTGGCATCATGAGCTAGGTCTATGCGTAGTTCTCTATTGCACGAGTAGAACACAATTTGTTGTGGGCGTAGATGTTGTCAACTTTCTTGCCGCTACTAGTCTTATCTTGCTTCAGCGGTATTGTGGGATGAAGCGGCCCGGACCAACCTTACACGTACGCTTACGTGAGACCGGTTCCACCGACTAACATGCACTAGTTGCATAAGGTGGCTGGCGGGTGTCTGTCTCTCCCACTTTAGTTGGAGCGGATTTGATGAAAAGGGTCCTTATGAAGGGTAAATAGAAGTTGACAAATCACGTTGTGGCTTTCACGTAGGTAAGAAAACATTCTTGCTAGAACCCTAATTCAGCCACGTAAAACTTGCAACAACAATTAGAGGACGTCTAACTTGTTTTTGCAGCAAGTGCTTTGTGATATGATATGGCCAAAGTTGTGATGAATGATGAATGATCTATATGTGATGTATGAGATGTTCATGCTATTGTAATAGGAATCACGACTTGCATGTCGATGAGTATGACAACCGGCAGGAGCCATAGGAGTTGTCTTTATTTTTGTATGACCTGCGTGTCATTGAGAAACGCCATGTAAATTACTTTACTTTATTGCTAAACGCGTTAGCCATAGTAGTAGAAGTAATAGTTGGCGAGCAACTTCATGGAGACACGATGATGGAGATCATGATGATGGAGATCATGGTGTCAAGCCGGTGACAAGATGATCATGGAGCCCCAAGATGGAGATCAAAGGAGCTATGTGATATTGGCCATATCATGTCACGTTTATTATTTGATTGCATGTGATGTTTATCATGTTTTGCATCTTGTTTACTTAGAACGACGGTAGTAAATAAGATGATCCCTCATAATAATTTCAAGAAGTGTTCCCCCTAACTGTGCACCGTTGCGACAGTTCGTTGTTTCGAAGCACCACGTGATGATCGGGTGTGATAGATTCTAACATTCACATACAACGGGTGTAAGACAGATTTACACATGCAAACACTTAGGTTGACTTGACGAGCCTAGCATGTACAGACATGGCCTCGGAGCACAGAAGACCGAAAGGTCGAGCATGAGTCGTATAGAAGATACGATCAACATGAAGATGTTCACCAATGTTGACTAGTCCGTCTCACGTGATGATCGGACACGGCCTAGTTGACTTGGATCATGTAATACTTAGATGACTAGAAGAGGGATGTCTATCTAAGTGGGAGTTCATTAAATAATTTGATTAAATGAACTTTATTATCATGAACTTAGTCTAAAATATTTACAATATGTCTTGTAGATCAAATGGCCAACGTAGTCCTCAACTTCAACGCGTTCCTAGAGAAAACCAAGCTGAAAGACGATGGTAGCAACTATACGGACTGGGTCCGGAACCTGAGGATCATCCTCATAGCTGCCAAGAAAGATTATGTCCTACGAGCACCGCTGGGTGACGCACCTGTTCTCCCTGCAGAACAAGACGTTATGAACGCTTGGCAGTCACGTTCCGATGATTACTCCCTCGTTCAGTGCGGCATGCTTTACAGCCTAGAGCCGGGGCTCCAAAAGCGTTTTGAGAGACATGGAGCATATGAGATGTTCGAAGAGCTGAAAATGGTTTTCCAAGCTCATGCCCGGGTCGAGAGATATGAAGTCTCCGACAAATTCTTTAGCTGTAAGATGGAGGAAAATAGCTCTGTCAGTGAACACATACTCAAGATGTCTGGGTTGCACAACCGCTTGACTCAACTGGAAGTTAATCTCCCGGATGAAGCGGTCATTGACAGAATCCTCCAGTCGCTTCCACCTAGCTACAAGAGCTTTGTGATGAATTACAATATGCAGGGGATGGTAAAGACCATTCCTGAGGTATATGCTATGCTGAAATCAGCAGAGGTAGAAATCAAGAAGGAGCATCAAGTGTTGATGGTGAATAAAACCACTAAGTTCAAGAAGGGCAAGGGTAAAAAGAACTTCAAGAAGGATGGCAAGGAAGTTGCCGCACCCGGTAAGCAAGTTTCCAGGAAGAAGCCAAAGAATGGACCCAAGCCCGAGACTGAGTGTTTTTATTGCAAGGGAAGTGGTCACTGGAAGCGGAACTGCCCCAAATACTTAGCGGACAAGAAGGCCGGCAAAACCAAAGGTATATGTGATATACATGTAATTGATGTGTACCTTACCAGTACTCGTAGTAGCTCTTGGGTATTTGATACCGGTGCAGTTGCTCACATTTGTAACTCAAAGCAGGAGCTGCGGAATAAACGGAGACTGGCGAAGGACGAGGTGACGATGCGCGTCGGGAATGGTTCCAAGGTCGATGTGATCGCCGTCGGCACGCTACCTCTACATTTACCTACGGGATTAGTTTTAAACCTCAATAATTGTTATTTAGTGCCAAGTTTGAGCATGAACATTGTGTCTAGATCTCGTTTAATTCGAGATGGCTACTCATTTAAATCCGAGAATAATGGTTGTTCTATTTATATGAGAGATATGTTTTATGGTCATGCTCCGATGGTTAATGGTTTATTCTTAATGAATCTCATACGTGATGATACACATATTCATAGTGTGAATACCAAAAGAGTTAAAGTTGATAACAATAGTCCCACATATTTGTGGCACTGCCGCCTTGGTCACATAGGTGTCAAACGCATGAAGAAGCTCCATGCAGATGGACTTTTAGAGTCTCTTGATTATGAATCATTTGACACGTGCGAACCATGCCTCATGGGTAAAATGACCAAGACTCCGTTCTCAGGAACAATGGAGCGAGCAACCAACTTATTGGAAATCATACATACCGATGTGTGCGGTCCAATGAGTGTTGAGGCTCGCGGTGGCTATCGTTATGTTCTCACCCTCACTGATGACTTGAGTAGATATGGGTATATCTACTTAATGAAACACAAGTCTGAGACCTTTGAAAAGTTCAAGGAATTTCAGAGTGAGGTTGAAAATCAACGTGATAGAAAAATCAAGTTTCTACGATCAGATCGTGGAGGAGAATACTTGAGTCTTGAATTTGGCACACACTTAAGAAAATGTGGAATAGTTTCACAACTCACGCCGCCTGGAACACCTCAGCGTAATGGTGTGTCCGAACATCGTAATCGCACTCTATTAGATATGGTGCGATCTATGATGTCTCTTACCGATTTACCGCTATCTTTTTGGGGCTATGCTTTAGAGACTGCCGCATTCACTTTAAATAGGGCTCCGTCGAAATCCGTTGAGACGACACCGTATGAATTATGGTTTGGGAAGAAACCTAAGCTGTCGTTTCTAAAAGTTTGGGGATGCGGTGCTTATGTCAAGAAACTTCAACCTAAAAAGCTCGAACCCAAGTCGGAAAAATGCGTCTTCATAGGATACCCTAAAGAAACTATTGGGTATACCTTCTACCTCAGATCCGAAGGCAAGATCTTTGTTGCCAAGAATGGATCCTTTCTAGAGAAAGAGTTTCTCTCGAAAGAAGTAAGTGGGAGGAAAGTAGAACTTGATGAAGTGTTACCTCTTGAACCGGAAAATGGCGAAACTCAAGAAAACGTTTCTGAGGTGCCTGCACCGACTAGAGAGGAAATTAATGATGATGATCAAGATACTTCTAATCAAGCTCCTACTGAAATTCGAAGGTCCACAAGGACACGTTCCGCACCAGAGTGGTACGGCAACCCTGTCTTGGAAATCATGTTGTTAGACAACGGTGAACCTTCGAACTATGAGGAAGCAATGGCGGGCCCGGATTCCGACAAATGGCTGGAAGCCATGAAATCCAAGATAGGATCCATGTATGAAAACGAAGTATGGACTTTGACTGACTTGCCCGTTGAGCGGCGAGCCATAGAAAATAAATGGATCTTTAAGAAGAAGACAGACGCGGATGGCAATGTGACCATCTATAAAGCTCGGCTTGTCGCTAAGGGTTATCGACAAGTTCTAGGAATTGACTACGATGAGACTTTCTCATCGGTAGCGAAGCTGAAGTCCGTCCGAATCATGTTAGCAATTGCCGCATTCTACGATTATGAAATATGGCAAATGGACGTCAAAACGGCATTCCTTAATGGTTTCCTTAAGGAAGAATTGTATATGATGCAGCCGGAAGGTTTTGTCGATCCTAAGAATGCTGACAAGGTGTGCAAGCTCCAACGCTCGATTTATGGGCTGGTGCAAGCATCTCGGAGTTGGAACATTCGCTTTGATGAGATGATCAAAGCGTTTGGGTTTACGCAGACCTATGGAGAAGCCTGCGTTTACAAGAAAGTGAGTGGGAGCTCTGTAGCATTTCTCATATTATATGTAGACGACATACTTTTGATGGGAAATGATATAGAACTCTTGGACAGCATTAAGGCCTACTTGAATACGAGTTTTTCAATGAAGGACCTTGGAGAAGCTGCTTATATATTAGGCATCAAGATCTATAGAGATAGATCGAGACGCCTCATAGGTCTTTCACAAAGTACATACCTTGATAAGATATTGAAGAAGTTCAATATGGATCAATCTAAGAAAGGGTTCTTACCTGTGTTACAAGGTGTGAAATTGAGCTCAGCTCAATGTCCGACCACGGCAGAAGATATAGAAGAGATGAGTGTCATCCCCTATGCCTCAGCCATAGGTTCTATTATGTATGCCATGCTGTGTACCAGACCTGATGTAAACCTTGCCGTAAGTTTGGTAGGAAGGTACCAAAGTAATCCCGGCAAGGAACACTGGACAGCGGTCAAGAATATCCTGAAGTACCTGAAAAGGACTAAGGAAATGTTTCTCGTTTATGGAGGTGACGAAGAGCTCGTCGTAAAGGGTTACATCGACGCTAGCTTCGACACAGATCTGGATGACTCTAAGTCACAAACCGGATACGTGTATATTTTGAATGGTGGGGCAGTAAGCTGGTGCAGTTGCAAGCAGAGCGTCGTGGCGGGATCTACATGTGAAGCGGAGTACATGGAAGCCTTGGAGGCAGCACATGAAGCAATTTGGGTGAAGGAGTTCATCACCGACCTCGGAGTCATACCCAATGCGTCGGGGCCAATCAAACTCTTCTGTGACAACACTGGAGCTATTGCACTTGCCAAGGAGCCCAGGTTTCACAAGAAGACCAGGCACATCAAGCGTCGCTTCAACTCCATTCATGAAAATGTTCAAGATGGAGACATAGAAATTTGTAAAGTACACACGGATCTGAATGTCGCAGATCCGTTGACTAAACCTCTCCCTAAGGCAAAACATGATCAGCACCAGAACTCTATGGGTGTTCGATTCATCACAATGTAACTAGATTATTGACTCTAGTGCAAGTGGGAGACTGTTGGAAATATGCCCTAGAGGCAATAATAAAAACATTATTATTATATTTCCTTGTTCATGATAATTGTCTTTATTCATGCTATAATTGTGTTATCCGGAAATCGTAATACATGTGTGAATAACAGACAACAATATGTCCCTAGTAAGCCTCTAGTTGACTAGCTCGTTGATCGACAGATAGTCATGGTTTCCTGACTATGGACATTGGATGTCATTGATAACGAGATCACATCATTAGGAGAATGATGTGATGGACGAGACTCAATCCTAAACATAGCATAAGATCGCATAGTTCGTTTGCTAGAGTTTTCCAATGTCAAGTATCCTTTCCTTAGACCATGAGATCGTGTAACTCCCGGATACCGTAGGAGTGCTTTGGGTGTGCCAAACGTCACAACGTAACTGGGTGACTATAAAGGTATACTACGGGTATCTCCGAGAGTATCTGTTGGGTTGACACGGATCGAGACTGGGATTTGTCACTCCGCTTGACGGAGAGGTATCACTGGGCCCTCTCGGTAATGCATCATCATAATTAGCTCAATGTGATCAAAGTGTTTGATCACAGGATCATGCATTACGGTACGAGAAAAGTGACTTGCCGGTAACGAGATTGAACGAGGTATTAGGATACCGACGATCGAATCTCGGGCAAGTAAAATACCGATTGACAAAGGGAATCGTATACGGGATTAATTGAATCCTTGACATCGTGGTTCATCCGATGAGTTCATCGTGGAGTATGTGGGAGCCAACATGGGTATCCAGATCCCGCTGTTGGTTATTGCCCGAGAGTTGTCTCGGTCATGTCTGCATGTCTCCCGAACCCGTAGGGTCTACACACTTAAGGTTCGGTGACGCTAGGGTTGTGAAGATATGTATAAGCAGTAACCCGAATGTTGTTCGGAGTCCCGGATGAGATCCCGGACGTCACGAGGAGTTTTGGAATGGTCCGGAGGTAAAGAATTATATATAGAAAGTGCTGTTTTGGCCATCGGGACAAGTTTCGGGGTTATCGGTATTGTACCGGGACCACCGGAGGGTCCCGGGGGGTCCACCGGGTGGGGCCACCTGCCTCGGGGGGCCACATGGGCTCTAGGGGGTGCGCCTTGGCCTGCATGGGCCAAGGGGAACCAGCCCCTAGAGGCCCATGCGCCTAGAGGGGGGGAAACCCTAAAGAGGGGGGCGCCCCCTTGCTTGGGAGGCAAGCCCCACCCCTTGGCCGCCGCCCCCCTAGGAGATTGCATCTCCTAGGGCCGGCGCCCCCCCCCCCTAGGGGGCTATATAAAGGGGGGAGGGGAGGGGGGCAGCGCACCCTTGCTCCTGGCGCCTCCCTCTCCCTCTCCAACACCTCCTCCTCCTCCGTAGAGCTCGGCGAAGCCCTGTCGGAGTACTGCAGCTCCACCATCACCACGCCGTCGTGCTGCTGCTGGAGCCTTCTTCCCCAACCTCTCCTTTGCCTTGCTGGATCAAGAAGAAGGAGACGTTACGCTGACCGTACGTGTGTTGAACGCGGAGGTGCCGTCCTTTCGGTGCTAGGATCTCCGGTGATTTGGATCACGTCGTGTACGACTACCTCATCCCCGTTGCTTGAACGCTTCCGCTCGCGATCTACAAAGTGGTATGTAGATGCAATCTCTCTCCCATGACTCGTTGCTAGATGAACTCATAATGGATCTTGGTGAAACCGTAGGAAAAATTTTAATTTTCTGCAACGTTCCCCAACAGTACGAACACCGATTCGATCGCAATGATCGACGTCGAGTGCCCACTCCTCCCCCAAGGGATGGATCATACGTTCCTCGGCAGCAAGGTGGCAGACGCCAGCACAGTGCTGGGCGAAGGTTTCCAGTCGACCCCAGGGAACCAGGCTTTGATGCGAGATCTATTATCGTTCAAGGTCTGGTCGACAGGAATAGAGCTCACCAAGAAGGCCATGACAGAGACGTTCCCTCCAGCAGCAGGGTTCATGTATCAGGACCAGAATGTTTCAGCAGAGCAATCAGGGCCGCAGTAATTCCTCCCAACTTCAGGTTGGCGACTGGAGTTAGTAAGTTCACCGGCGAGTCCAAGCCTGACACATGGCTCGAAGATTACCGAGTGGCTGTTCAGATTGGCGGCGGCAACGACGAGGTAGCCATGAAGCATTTGCCTCTTATGTTGGAGGGATCAGCCAGAGCATGGTTAAACCAGTTGGCACCCAGCAGTATTTACACTTGGGAGGATCTTGCCCAAGTGTTTGTCAGGACATTTGAAGGGACTTGCAAGCGACCAGCAGGGTTGATAGAATTGCAGTCGTGTGTTCAGAAGTTGAGTGAAACTCTGAGGGATTATATCCAGAGGTGGATCACTTTACATCACATAGTCGAGAATGTATCTGATCACCAAGCAGTTTGTGCCTTCAAGGAAGGCGTCAAGAACAGAGAGCTGAGTTTGAAATTCGGTCGAACCGGAGATATGACATTGAGTCGGATGATGGAAATTGCCACCGAGTATGCAAACGGTGAAGAAGAAGATAGGCTCCGGAGTGGCAAGTACAAAGCAGCCGCTAATGAGGCCGGTGGAGGAAACTCCAGTCGGAAGCAAAAGCGCAAGGCCAAGCCAGCTGCTCCTGGAGAGACCTTGGCAGTGACCCCAGGAAAGTTTAAGGGGAAACCCAAGGGTCCCTGGAACCCCAAGAAAGTGAAAGACCGGGATGGGAACAATGTGATGGACTTACCATGTCACATTCACACGAAGAAAGACGAGGAGGGTAAACTCATTTACCCAAAGCATACCACTCGACAATGTCGACTCCTGATTCATCAGTTTCAAGGGAAACAGGCCAAAGACAAAGAGAAAGAGTCAGACAAAGTTGAGGACAAAGAAAATAGCGGTGAGGAGTACCCCCAAGTCAACTCCACCCTGATGATTTTCGCTGATGTCGAAAGCAAGAGTCGATTGAAGGTTATCAATCGAGAAGTGAACATGGTCGCTCCGACGACACCCAATTATCTGAAATGGTCTCAGACTGCCATCACCTTTGACCAGTCCGATCACCCGACTCATATTGCTACCCCAGGGAGGCAAGCGTTGGTGGTCGACCCAGTCGTTGAAGGCACTCGACTGACCAAAGTTTTGATGGATGGTGGCAGCGGTTTGAATTTGCTGTATGCAGAGACACTGAAAGGGATGGGCATTCCAATGTCCAGACTCAGCACCAGTAACATGAGCTTCCACGGAGTCATTCCTGGAAAGAAGGCTGAGTCACTCGGCCAAATCGCTCTCGATGTAGTTTTTGGTGACTCAAAGAATTTCCGGAAGGAAAAGTTGACCTTTGAGGTCGTGGATTTTCAGAGTGCGTACCACGCCATACTTGGAAGGCCAGCGTACGCTCGTTTCATGGCCCGACCATGCTACGTGTACCTTAAATTGAAGATGCCTGATCCCAGAGGTGTGATAACTATCACGGGCAATCGGAAGAAGGCAGAAGAGTGCTTCCAGAAGGGCTCCAAAATTGCTGATGCTCAGATGGCCGAAATGGAGTTACAAGAGTACCAGAAGACCGCAGACCCGAGTGATTTGTTGCGAGCCAAGAAGCCTGCCACAGAGTCAGCGTTTTAGTCGTCCAGTGAGACAAAACAGGTTCACATCCACCCGACCGACCCCAATGCGGCGCCGACCAACATCTCCACTACACTCGACTCTAAATAGGAAGAAGCGCTCATCCAGTTCCTCAGTGAGAACTGGGACATCTTTGCATGGAAGCCTGCTGACATGCCGGGTGTTCCCAGGGGACTAGCTGAGCACCGACTTCGAGTCGACCCAAAAGTCAAACCAGTTAAGGAACATCTTCGACGGTCCGCCGTCCAGAAGAGAAAGGCCATTGGCGAAGAGGTGGCTCGACTCTTAGCGGCAGAGTTCATTCGCGAGATCTACCACTCCGAGTGGCTCGCCAACGTTGTAATGGTCCCCAAGAAGGACAAGTCATTGCGCATGTGCATCGATTTCAAACATATCAATCGGGCCTGCCCGAAAGATCATTTCCCTCTTCCTCGCATCGACCACATAGTCGACTCGACCGCAGGATGCGAGAGGTTGTCTTTTTTAGATGCTTACTCCGGATACCATCAGATCCGTCTGTATGGACCCGATGAAATAAAAACAGCTTTCATCACCCCGTTCGGGTGCTTCTGCTATGTCACCATGCCTTTCGGTCTCAAGAATGCCAGAGCTACATTCATGAGAATGATTCAGAAGTGCCTGATCACTCAAATCAGTCGAAATGTAGAAGCATACACGGATGATATAGTAGTCAAGTCGCGAAAAGGTTCCGACCTGCTGACTGACCTTGCTGAAACATTTGCCAATCTCAGGAGGTATGATATCAAGCTTAATCCATCAAAATGCACATTTGGAGTTCCTGGAGGAAAGTTACTCGGTTTTCTTGTTTCCGAACGAGGAATCGATGCCAACCCTAAAAAAGTTGGCACCATACTCCGAATGAAACGCCCTGTGCGTGTGCACGATGTCCAGAAGCTTACTGGATGCTTGGCCGCTTTAAGTCGATTCATCTCCAGACTCGGTGAAAAGGCATTGCCTCTTTACCGATTGATGAAGAAGTCAGACAAGTTCGAGTGGACTCCAGAAGCTGACGCGGCATTTGCAGAGCTAAAAGCTCTGCTCTCCACCCAGCTGGTGCTTGCTGCCCCTGTCAGCAAAGAGCCATTGTTGCTTTACATTGCAGCCACTAGACAAGTTGTTAGTACCGTACTTACGGTCGAGCGGGAAGAGGAAGGAAAAACCTTCAAAGTTCAGCGCCCAGTTTATTACCTTTCTGAAGTTCTGACCCCATCAAAGCAAAGATACCCTCACTATCAGAAGCTTGTTTATGGGATTTACATGACCACGAAGAAGGTTGCTCATTATTTCTCTGATCACTCCATTACAGTCGTCAGCGATGCCCCGTTATCAGAGATTCTTCATAACAGAGATGCAACTGGTCGAGTGGCAAAATGGGCGATTGAACTTCTTCCCCTTGATATCAAGTTCGAGGCAAAGAAAGCTATCAAGTCCCAAGCAATAGCTGATTTCCTTGCCGAGTGGACTGAACAACAACTTCCGACTCAAGTTCACTCGGAGCACTGGACTATGTTTTTCGATGGCTCCAAGATGCTGAATGGGTCCGGTGCGGGGGTTGTATTAGTTTCCCCCCGAGGAGATAAGCTCAAATATGTCCTCCAGATTCACTTTGATTCCTCCAACAATGAGGCAGAATATGAAGCACTCTTATATGGACTGCGTATGGCCATTTCACTCGGCGTCCGTCGCCTTATGGTCTACGGCGACTCAGATCTGGTTGTTAATCAAGTGATGAAGGAGTGGGATGTCCGAAGCCCAGCCATGACGGGTTATTGCAATGCAGTGAGAAAGTTGGAGAAGAGATTCGAGGGGTTAGAGCTCCATCATATACCCCGACTGAAAAACCAAGCTGCGGATGATTTGGCGAAAATAGGGTCCAAGAGAGAAGCCATCCCCGGTGATGTGTGTTTGGAGCACATTCGTGTGCCATTGATACAGGAAGATCCTTTCACAGAAGAACCTCCGCAGCCAAGGAGCGCCAGCGATCCGACTGAAGTGGAGATTCCAGCCGTGGTCAACCTGATTATGGAAGTTGTAGTTGTCACTCCCGACTGGACAGCGCCATACATCGCGTATATTATGAGGAAAGAGCTCCCAGAAGATGAAGGAGAGGCTCGACAGATCGTCCGTCGATCCAAGGCCTTTACAGTAATCAAAGGGCAGTTGTACAGAGAAAGCGCGACTGGAGTTGGCCAGAAGTGCATCACGCCGGAAGAAGGTCAGATAATTCTTGAGGATATCCACTCGGGGACCTGCGGCCATCATGCGTCCTCTCGGACCATTGTGGCTAAAGCGTATTGAGCGGGATTTTACTGGCCGAGGGCGAATGAAATGGCAAAAGACATAGTCGACAAGTGCGAAGGGTGTCAGTTTTATTCCAACATGTCACACAAGCCCGCCTCTGCTCTGGAGACCATTCCACTCGTCTGGCCCTTCGCTGTTTGGGGGCTAGACATGATTGGACCGCTGAGAACTGGTAGAAGCGGCTTCACTCACTTACTGGTTGCAGTCGACAAGTTCACCAAGTGGATAGAAGCCAAACCCATCAAGAACCTCGATGCAAGCACTACTATCAGTTTCATCAGAGAGCTGATATTCAGATATGGAGTTCCACATAGCATCATCACGGACAATGGACAAACTTTGATAACGACAGATTCAAAGCCTTCTGCGCTTCCCAAGGCACGCAGGTCGACTATGCCTCAGTTGCCCATCCTCAATCGAATGGGCAGGCAGAGCGTGCAAATGGTCTCATCCTCAAAGGACTGAAACCCCGACTGATGCGTGATCTCAAGCACGCGGCAGGAGCTTGGGTCGACGAACTTCCGTCAGTTCTTTGGGGATTAAGGACCACTCCTAATCGGTCGACTGAAAGAACGCCATTCTTTCTGGTCTACGGGGCTGAAGCGGTTCTGCCGAGTGATCTGCTTCACAATGCACCTCGGGTCGAACTATACTCTGAAGCAGAAGCGGAACAAGCTCGGCAAGATGCAGTCGACCTCTTGGAAGAAGAAAGGGAGATGGCCCTAATCCGCTCGACTATCTACCAGCAGGACTTACGTCGGTTCCATGCCAAAAACGTGAAGAGTCGAGCCTTTCAGGAAGGAGACTTGGTCCTCCGAGTGGATCAGCAAAAACCTCACAAGCTCGCTCCAACCTGGGAAGGCCCCTTCATCGTCACCAAAGTCCTCCACAACGGAGCATATCACCTCTACAACGTTGATCGCCAGATCGACGAGCCTCGAGCTTGGAATGCGGAGTTACTCCATCCTTTTTACACTTAAAAAAAAACACACTCGATTGAGATGTAATAAAAGTACCTCTGTAGTTCTTTTATCTAAAGCAAGAATGTTATAATTTTCATAGAAGATTGCTATTTCTTTTTGTTGAAATTTACCCCAGTGGGTGGCTTAGCTGCGAATCCGTTTCGCCTAAGTTTGTAAAAAATCCTGCGGAGTGGAGAGCCAGCCTCCCACTCGGAGGCTTAGCTGCGAATCCGTTTCGCCTAAGTATTCAAAATCCTACCGAGTGGAGAGCCAGCCTCCCACTCGGGGGCTTAGCTGCAGTCCAAGTACTCGCCTAAGTATTTAAAATCCTACCGAGTGGAGAGCGAGCCTCCCACTCGGGGGCTTAGCTGCAGTCCAAGTACTCGCCTAAGTATTTAAAATCCTACCGAGTGGAGAGCCAGCCTCCCACTCGGGGGCTTAGCTGTAGTCCAAGTACTCGCCTAAGTATTTAAAATCCTACCGAGTGGAGAGCCAGCCTCCCACTCGGGGGCTTAGCTGCAGTCCAAGTACTCGCCTAAGTATTTAAAATCCTACCGAGTGGAGAGCCAGCCTCCCACTCGGGGGCTTAGCTGCAGTCCAAGTACTCGCCTAAGTATTTAAAATCCTACCGAGTGGAGAGTCAGCCTCCCACTCGGGGGCTTAGCTGCAGTCCAGTGCTCGCCTAAGTATTTAACATTCCCATCGAGTGGAAAGCCAGCTTCCCGCTCGAGGGCTTAATAACAGTCCAAGGATTTAGTCAAACTCTCAATATAATGAACGCTTCACAAGGACGACAAGGCGCAGGTCGACTGCCTCCTTCTCCTTCAGAAGCTATATTCAGAAATCCTACCGAGTGGAGAGCAAACCTCCCACTCGGGGGCTTAGCTGCAGCCCAGTGCTTGCCTAAGTGATTAAAATCCTACCGAGTGGAGAGCAAACCTCCCGCTCGGGGGCTTAGCTGCAGCCCAGTGCTTGCCTAAGTGATTAAAATCCTACCGAGTGGAGAGCAAACCTCCCGCTCGGGGGCTTAGCTGCAGCCCAGTGCTTGCCTAAGTGATTAAAATCCTACCGAGTGGAGAGCAAACCTCCCGCTCGGGGGCTTAGCTACAGCCCAGTGCTTGCCTAAGTGATTAAAATCCTACCGAGTGGAGAGCCAACCTCCCACTCGGGAGGCTTAGCTGCAGCCCAGTGCTCGCTTAAGTGATTAAAATCCTACCGAGTGGAGAGCAAACCTCCCACTCGGGGGCTTAGCTGCAGCCCAGTGCTCGCCTAAGTGATTAAAATCCTACCGAGTGGAGAGCAAACCTCCCACTCGGGGGCTTAGCTGCAGCCCAGTGCTCGCCTAAGTGATTAAAATCCTGCCGAGTGGAGAGCAATCCTCCCACTCGGGGGCTTAGCTGCAGCCTAGTGCTCGCCTAAGTGATTAAAATCCTACCGAGTGGAGAGCAAACCTCCCACTCGGGGGCTTAGCTGCAGCCAGTGCTCGCCTAAGTGATTAAAATCCTACCGAGTGCAGAGCAAACCTCCCACTCGGAGGCTTAGCTGCAGCCCTGTGCTCGCCTAAGTCATTTTGAGTGAAAGTCAAGTCTCACTCAACGGATAAATCACGAAGATATTCAACGATAAATCAAGTTCGGATAAGATCAAAAGGTCCTGGACCGCAAATGAAAATACTCGAGCCTCCAGCTCGACAGAGTTTATCGGTTACACAAACCACTCGGCATTCCGAGGCAAATTTAAAGTGAGACACAGCAGTTTTTTACTCCTCCGGTGGAGGACTGGATGGGGCAACAAACTCGTCCAAATCAATCCTGTCTGAGATACGAGTGGCAGCAGCAATGAAGGTCTCCATGAAGTCCTGGAAATTATGCTTCCTGGTATTGGCAACTTGGAGGGCGGCCAGCTTCTCTTCTCGCGCCTCCTTGCAGTGGACACGAACCAGCGACAGAGCAACATCGGCACCACACCTGGCAGAAGACTTTTTCCATTCATGCACTCGACTTGGGATTTCCTTCAGACGAGTGACCAAGGATTCAAGGTCATTCTAAAGTATCTGTTTTGGCCAGAGTGCAGAGTCGATCCGCGACATTGCAGCCTTCAGTCGAGCAAGGTAGTCCACCACGCTGGCGACGCGAGACTCCAGCCGGAGGACATTCATGGCAGCTTCGTCCTTCACAGGATAATTGATGGGGTCTAGACTGGTTTCCACTCGACCAGTTTCTTCCTTGAAGTTTTGACAGAATTCTGAAAGGTACGGTCCAAAATTATAATTGAATGATGAGTCGACAACGACAAGTCAGTCGAGTAAAGGGGATTACCTTCAAGCATGAGGGATAGTTTCCTGGCGAGCCCTCCGAGATAAGCCTCCAGATCATTTCGCTTCCCTGCCATATGGCCGACCTTGTCAGTCAGAGCAATCTTGTCCTTTTTCAATCGACTTGCTTCCTTGTTGGCCGCGTCAAGAGCAGACTTCAGCTTGGCATTCTCATCCTCAAGCTGACCAACTGAAGCAAGCTTCTCCTCAGCGAGTTTCGTCTTCTCCGAAGCCGCCTTCTGTGCTTCCGCAAGGTCAAGATCTTTCTTCCTCAGAGCCTCCTCTAGTTGGTCTGCAAAAAAATAATGAGAACGGAGTTGAGAATAAGCAGAAAAATAAAGACAGCCGTCGAGTCCTCACCAGCCATACCTGTTGCTTCGTCCTTCGCCTTCTGCAAGCTTTCCTGGGCAAACTTCAAGTCGAGGTTAAGCTGGACTTGTTTCTCCTTCAATTCAGCAAGATGAGCAACAAGCTCGCAAGACTTCTGCAAAGAGTCAATTGACAAAAGACATCAAAGACAAGTCACTTCCGAGTGACTAAAGGAAAAGATATAGCACTTCTAAGACTACAGCCGAATCAAAACATTCGACAGTAGCCTCGGGGACTACACCCAGTGGGTGCACTCAGCGTGCCCCCACCGGTAATCTTTCAAAATTTTGCTCGATCAGTCGACCAAATATGATTCTAGAGCCATGACTAATAGTCAGCGGTCAGCCGCATCTAAAAAAAGGAGAGCATAAAGTTCTTTAGACTATAGTCGACTGCCAGCAGTCGACCATAGCCTCGGGGACTACACCCAATGGGTGCACTCAGCGTGCCCCCACAGGTTTTTGTTGGTTCCACTCGACTTGGTCCGTCCAGGCCGAGTGAAGAAGTTTGAAAGTATAAAGACTATAGTCGACTGCCAGCAGTCCACCATAGCCTCGGGGACTACACCCAGTGGGTGCACTCAGCGTGCCCCCACAGAAATTCAATCGACACACACACCCCAGTGGGTGTACAAACAGCAAAAATCTTCAGAAAGAAGCAGTTTTCAGGTGGCGTTTCATAACGAAACAGACAAGTCGACTTACCTGAACATTATTCTGAAGAGCTGAACTAGCATCATAAGCCGCCTGACCGGCCTCTCGGACCACCTTCACTTGTTCCATCATAATCCCTGCTTGGCGTATGGATTCCTTAGCAATGCTCACTGGGTCTTCCGGGACGTGGTGGGTAGCAAAAAGAGATGGTGGAGCAACAGTCGACGAAGTGGGTCGAGCACTCGTCAGCGGTACAGCAAAAGTCACTAAAGTCCGAGTAGCATCACCTCCATCCCGAGCCACGACCTCAGGCGCCGGGGTAGCTTGTGGAGTCTTGCCGGCCAGAGCCTTCCTGTTCCTCCCCGCCCTCAACGGCTCTTCGTCGTCGTCATCAGGGAGGTCAATGACATGAGGAGGAGCTGCAAGAAAAGTTCAACCGACCGGAATGATAAGAAATCAGCAGTCGACCCAAAACAAAGCATCAGAAATCATACCCGGGTTGGAGGTAATAACGTCTTCCATCTCCTGATCATCACCCTTGGCGGAAATCTCCGAGGTAGCAGCACTGCAAATTTTGAGAGTCAGTCGACTCGCTCAATGAATCGACCGAAATCTGTCACATTCAGCAAGAGAAGACAAGTTCAACTCTTTACCCAGAAATGGTGGGGATAGTCATCTTCATCCTGGGCAAGGCCTTGGGGGACTTGGACGGCGTCGTGCGTGGATGCTTGGGAGCTTTTTCAGTCGGCGCGGGCGAAGAAGTCCTGGGACGCTTCGACGACTGCCCAACAGGAGCAGTCGCCTTGCCCCGCTCCCGCGCAGGGTCGTGCGTAAGCTTGGACCGCCTTTCTGTGTGAGGAGGTTCAGCTTCCTCTTCCTTCTCTTCCTCACTGGAGTCGGCGTCGCCGCTTCCGTCCCCTTCGCCATCGGACTCCCACTCCTCTGGCTCGTCTCCGCTCTCGCCTCCGCTCGCCTCTCCTTCCACAGCCTGCTCCTGCGCTCCATTGGGCGTCGAATACATTTCAGTAATTTCCTGGAGAACAACAAACAAGGTAAAGGTCAATCGACTGTCACGGAAGAGGAAACAAGTAGACTGAATATTGCAGATCAGTCGGAGAAAGGTGTTCCACTAGTAGAAAAAGGGTCAAACGTGAAGCACATTAGTGCCGGTTTGTATTAGAGCCGGCACTAATGTGTACATTAGTGCCGGTTCCAACGGCTAGCCGGGCCGCTCTCATTAGTACCGGTTCGTGACGAACCTTTAGCGCCGGTTTGTGGCACGAACCGGTACTAATGAGAGTGGTGGCAGGATGTTGTCAGTCTGGGGCCCCTCCGGCACCTTTAGTACCGGTTCGTGGCACGAACCGGTACTAAAGGTCGTCCTACATAAACCCTTCGTCCACCCGAGCTCGCTCTGTTCTTCCCCTTTCCCCTCTCCTCTCTGTTCTTCCCCTCTTCCTCTCGAGCTCATCACACATTTTGCCCAAAATTTGTCAAGATTTGAAGGCCCCCATCCATTCAAATGATCACAAAGGTTAGCAACTTTGTCCTTTCATCTCTCATTGCTAGATTAGCTCTTGCAATGCTTTATATAGTGATTAATTTGTGAGTTTAGTAATTTGGGAGGAAATATATATATGTGCTAGTATTTGATTTATATGCAATTTGAGGTCAAAAATAACACTTAGTTTGCATATGTAGGTGTGGTTTACTTAGTGCCTTCTAAATCTCCGTCGTAACCATCATCGATCGCCAGCACCGTCCCGTCGCCGGCACCACCTTGTGGTGAGCCTCTTTGTTCATGAAATTTTATATAAAAATTTATGTTTGTGTGATTTGGATATGTAGCTAGTTACTCGTATAATTATCTTACCCGTACGTTCTTTGTTATACATATAGTGCCATGGTTTTGATATCCGTCCCCGTCGGCCCTCGTCCTTGTTATGATTCGGATGTGGTATATATATTCTCTTTTAAAACTAGTTGCATTTCGTGTTTATGACAAATTATGCCCATCAAGTTGACATAGTAATTTTTTCTAGGAGGTATGTGAACCGGAAATTCCAACCGACCCTATTGTCGAGAGGTTAAATTTAGTTGAAAGAGAAAACGAGAATTTGAAAGAAAAATTGAAAAGAATTGAGGGGGAGAAGATGCAATTGGAGTTGCATGTTGCCGATGTCGTCGATGATCACAAGATCAAGATGGAGAAAATGCACTTGAAGATTAGAAAGATTAGAAAATATGCCATCGATAGTGAGGCTTGGTATCATTATGCTGTTGGATCCATTGTTACCTTAGTTGCGATCTTGATCGCATTTGTTGTTGCATTTAAATGCTTTAGCTAGAGAGTTATTTGTTTGTTGCATTTAAGTGTTCTATGAACTTTATGTAATAACTTGTATTAATTTGGTCTATTCGGTGTTGTGTAATGAAGATGAGCCGGCAATGGATGTATGATGACCGATGCTCTCCCGAGTTCATTAATGGCGTGCAAACTTTTCTGCTTGCGGCTGAGGCAAACAAGCGGGCGGATGGTTTTATGCCTTGTCCATGTGCTGTCTGTAAGAATGGTCAAAATTACTCTAAGTCAAGAACCATTCACTTCCACCTGTTTAAGTCTGGTTTCGTGCCCCACTATAATGTTTGGACCAAGCACGGAGAAAGAGGGGTTATGATGGAAGACAATGAAGAAGAAGAGGACGACGACAGCTATCCTGGCCATGGGTTCCCTGAATACGATGATACAACAATGGGGGAAGAAGCTGAGCCGGTAATGCGGGAAGAAGCTGAGCCGTCAATGCAGGAATAAGCTGAAGAAGAGGCATCAGATGAGCCCGTTGATGATCTAGGTCGGGCCATTGCCGATGCAAAGAGAAACTGCGCAAGTGATTTGGAGAAGAAGAAGTTGCAGCGCATGTTAGAGGATCACAAAAAATTGTTGTACCCGAATTGCGTAGGTGACAAGAAAAAGTTGGGCACCACACTGGAATTGCTGCAATGGAAGGCAGAGAATGGTGTATCTGACAAGGGATTGGGAAAGTTGCTGGTAATGATAAAGGATATGCTTCCAAAGGACAACGAATTGCCCGAGAGTACGTACGAAGCAAAGAAGGTTGTCTGCCCTATAGGGTTAGAGGTGCAGAAGATACATGCATGCCCTAATGATTGCATCCTCTACCGCGGTGAGTACGAGGATTTGAACGCTTGCCCGGTATGTGGTGCATTGCGCTATAAGATCAGCCGCGATGACCCTGGTGATGTCGAGGGCGAGCGCCCCAGGAAGAAGATTCCTGCCAAGATGATGTGGTATGCTCCTATAATACCACGGTTGAAACGTTTGTTCCAAAACAAAGAGCATGCCAAGGCGATGCGATGGCACAAAGAAGACCGTAAGAAAGACGGAAAGCTGAGAGTACCCGCTGACGGGTCGCAGTGGAGAAAAATCATAAGAAAGTATGGGAAGGAGTTTGCAGATGACCCAAGGAGCGTATGGTTTGGTCTAAGCGCAGATGGCATTAATCCTTTTGGGGAGCAGAGCAGCAACCATAGCACCTGGCCTGTGACTCTATGGTTGTATAACCTTCCTCCTTGGTTGTGCATGAAGCAGAAGTTTATTATGATGCCAGTGCTCATCCAAGGCCCTAAGCAACCCGGCAACGACATTGATGTGTACCTAAGGCCATTAGTTGAAGAACTCTTACAACTTTGGAATGGAACAGGTGTACGTGCGTGGGATGAGCACATGGGGGAAGAATTTGACCTAAAGGCATTGCTGTTCGTGACCATCAATGATTTGCCTGCTCTCAGTAACCTTTCAGGACAGACAAACAAGGGATACCACGCATGCACGCACTGTTTGGACGATACCGACAGCATATATTTGGCTAATAAGAATGTGTGCCTGGGACATCGTCGATTTCTTCCGAGCAGGCATCCCGTAAGAAAGAAAGGCAAGCATTCCAAAGGTGAGGCGGATCACCGGACGAAGCCTCGCCACCGTACTGGTGCTGATGTACATGATATGGTCAAGGATTTGAAGGTGGTCTTTGGAAAGGGTCCTGGTGGACAACCTGTTCCGAATGACGCTGACAGACGCGCACCCATGTGGAAGAAGAAATCTATATTTTGGGACCTGCCCTATTGGAAAGACCTCGAGGTCCGCTCCGCAATCGACGTGATGCACGTGACGAAGAATCTTTGTGTGACCCTGCTTGGCTTCTTGGGCGTGTATGGGAAGACAAAAGATACACCTGAGGCACGGGAGGACCAGCAACGTATGCACGGAAAAGACGGCATACATCAGGGCCATGCAAGCTACGCTCTTACCAAAGAAGAGAAGGAAATCTTCTTTGAATGCCTGCTCAGTATTAAGGTACCGTCTGGCTTCTCGTCGAATATAAAGGGAATAATAAACATGGCAGAGAAAAAGTTCCAGAACCTAAAGTCTCATGACTGCCATGTGATTATGACGCAACTGCTTCCGGTTGCATTGAGGGGGCTTCTACCGGAAAATGTTCGATTAGCCATTGTGAAGCTATGTGCATTTCTCAATGCAATCTCTTAGAAGGTAATCGATCCAGAAATCATACCAAGGTTACAGAATGATTTGGTGCAATGTCTTGTCAGTTTCGAGTTGGTGTACCCACCATCCTTCTTCAACATCATGACGCACGTCCTAGTTCACCTATGCGAAGAGATTAACGTTTTGGGTCCTGTATTTCTACACAATATGTTCCCCTTTGAGAGGTTCATGGGAGTCTTAAAGAAATATGTTCATAACCATGCTAGGCCAGAAGGAAGCATCTCCAAGGGCTGTCAAAATGAGGAGGTCATTGAGTTTTGTATTGACTTTATTCCTGACCTTAAGCCGATTGGTGTTCCTGAATCGCGGCATAAGGGCAGACTGGATGGAAAAGGCACGCTAGGAGGGGAACAAATAATATGTATGGACGGACATTCTCTCACTGAAGCACACTACACAGTTCTACAGAATTCCGCCTTGGTGGCCCCGTATATGGATGAACACAAGAATTTGCTACGCTCCAAACACCCGGAGCGGTCTGATGACTGGATTACACGTGAACAAACCAGGAGTTTCGCTAGCTGGTTGCAAGCACGTACCATGCATGACACCTCTATTGAAGATGACCTGTACTTGCTGTCCCAATTACCATCTTCGAATATAATGACTTTCAAAGGGTACCGGATAAATGGTAATACATTTTACACGATCGCCCAAGATAAGAAGAGCACCAACCAAAACAGTGGTGTTCGCTTTGATGCAAAAACCAAGACGGGAAAGGAAACATATTATGGTTATATACAGGACATAGGGGAACTTGACTATCGACGTGGTTTGAAGGTCCCTTTGTTTCGGTGCAAATGGGTCAATATGACACGAGGCGGGGTAACGGAAGACCCGCAGTACGGAATGACAACAGTGGATCTCAACAATCTTGCGTATGCAGACGAACCATTCGTCCTAGCCAATGATGTGGCACAGGTTTTCTATGTGAAGGACATGTCTACCAAGCCAAGAAAAAGAAAAGATAAGGAAGCGAATGCATCGTACGATGAGCCAAAGCGGCACATAGTTCTTTCTGGGAAGAGAAACATCGTGGGAGTGGATGACAAGACAAACAAGTCAGAAGATTATGAAAAGTTTGATGAAATTGCTCCATTCACAGTGAATATTGACCCGAGCATCCCGTTAAATGATGAAGATTTTCCATGGCTATGACGCAAAGGGACACACGCGAAGAAAAAGTTTCACACCCAAAGATCTGGGATGTGATCGGCTTAACTATATATCATCACTTTCTTCGGTGTTTCACACCCAGGAGGGATCTCTGTAATAGTTAGGGTAGCTAGTTATGTGTTTTGGCATTTGAAACGCGCAGAAACTTTCAAGCTTTTATGTGCAAGCAAATTCTTTCATGCATTTACTGATTTTTTCAGCTAAATGACCCTGAAATTGAAAAGCATTTCAAATGAACTCAGAAAAGGTTGAAAGTTGGCATGGTATCATAATTTCACCCACATAGCATGTGCAAAAAAGTAGAGAGGGTTACCGCAAAAACTGGATGCACTTCATGTACAAAATGGACAATCTGTTTCGAAGTATCAGGGTTTCGGACGAAAACTCATCCGTTACAAAGGCATTTCATTTTTAAATAACCTAAGCATTACCAAATTGAATATAATGATAAAACACACTAATATTAAACATAAGAAAAAAGAATCACTGAAAAATCTATTTTCAAAGTTAAGTTATTCACAAAAATAAATAAAGCAAAAAAAATAAGAAAAAAAAGCCCACCTACTGGGCCACAGCGGCCTGCATACGACTAGAAACCCAAATTCAAGTTGGGCCAGGATGCAGGCCCGCTAGCCCAGTAGGCCCAACAGGGCATCGCAGAACAGGTAGGCCCAGAAGGCCTGCTTAAGAGAGGAGCTCGAGACAACAGCGACGGCGGGGCTTATAAGCAGGTGCAAGTGCCCCTCGGCTAGCGAGGTGGGACTAAACTTTTGCGCCCCTTGCCTGGCAGCGCACCCCCCTTTAGTACCGGTTCGTGGCACCAACCGGTACTAAAGGGGTGGCCTTTAGTACCGGTTGGAGCCACCAACCGGTACTAAAGGGGGTCGCTTCCCGCCGCTTGGGCTAGCCAAAACAGACCTTTAGTACCGGTTGGTGGCTCCAGCCGGTACTAAAGGTCCATCCTATATATACAACACTTGCAAAAATTTCAGTTTCCCTCTGTTTCTTGCCTCTGTTTCCTCCCTCCGTCGTGCCTCGCCCCGATCGACGTCGACGCCGCCGCCACCGCCCCTCGTCGCCGACCCTGGCCGTGCGCGCCCCCGCCCCTCATTGCCGCCCCCGCCGTCCCCGCCCCGTCATCCCCGCCGTCCCCGTCGCCGCGCCCCGGCCGCCCCGTCGTACGTCGTCGCCCCGCCCCGTCGTCGCCGCCCCGTCCCTTCGCCCCGTCGTCGCCGCCACGTCCCGTCGCCGCCCCGTCGTCGCCTCGCCGGTGAGCTCGCCCCGGCCGCCATGTCCAGTAGTTCCACACACACACACTACACACACGCGCACACACACACACTACACACACACACACACACATTTTAGCAATTTTTCTGTTTTGTAGTTATATAAATATTAGAATTGTTATAGAAATGTTAGTTATATAATCAGGAAATTTTAGAATTAGTTTTAGTTATAGAAATAGTTATAAAAAAGTTAGAATTGTTAGAAATTTTTCTGTCTTTTAGTTATAGAAATATTAGAAATGTTATAGAAATGTTAGTTATATATAGCATTGTTAGAAATGTTATATAAATGTTAGAAATTTTAGCTATCAAAATCCAATCATTAAAAAAATGTTACTTTTTGCGGGCATGCATATAGCTACTATTGGTTGTCGACGATGCCCGGCCCGCATCCTCGCCGTCGACACGTCCGCGACGACGTCCAGCTGACCCATGTCCGGGACTGGGCTCCGCCGGGCTGGCACTGGGAGGTGCTGCCTGGAGGGGCGCGCCGCTTGATGAGGAACCCGGCCCCGGGTCCCGTCGTTGACCCTGAGCTCGTTTGGTGGCGTTCGCGTGGGCCAGTTTCGGTGCGGAGGGAGCCGGCCCCGCCGGAGGTGGTACGTCGTCGTGTCAGGGAGGAGGACGAGCACGTCCATCGCTACATGGTTGCGTTAGAGGGCGGCAGGTTCTCCAATACCTGGCAGTTTCTTCAGGGATCTCACTTCAGCTATGATCCTGTGAGGGTTCCTTCTCTTTGGGTGTCCACCGCCCACGCCGCAGGAACCGCGAGTGTCCTAGATTCTTCTGTAGTATTCGATCTTTATTAGCTACCTAGCCAGTGATGTATTCGAGATTATATATTCGAGACGATGTATTCGAGATTATATATTATTCGAGATGATGTATTCGAGATTATATCTGTTATTCGAGACGATGTATTCGAGATTATATCTATTATTCGAGATTATACTAAATTGTTTTATATTTCTTTTGGCATAGTTAAATAAAAGCTATGGCGGACAATACCGACAGAGAGAGAGAGAACAGACCATGTTCGATATGATACGCGGGCCAGATGATGATCGGAATGAAGAAGATTTTGACGGCTCCGAATTTCTAAACAACACCGGAGAGGGTGATATGATATTCGATCGCGATGACCGAATTGATGAAGTCATGAACTACGATTATGACGATGACGAAGAACATGTTGATTCTGAAACAACAAACACCGGCGAGGTATATATATTTATATAAGCAGGAATCCGGTGATCATCACATGTTTTAATAAATGAGTTGAAGATATATTAACGAATCAATCTTTCTTCTTTCAGCCATCCGGATCGAGCAAATCTTCAGGCAAAAGGACGAAACGAGGCCCGAACAAAACGTTGAAGGAGGGCGTAAAGTACAATATCGAGGCATTCAGACCTAATGGCGAACCATTAGCGCCTAAGAAGATTGCGGACAAGTTCGTTCGTCAGTGCGGAGTTCTTGTGAAGGACCTACTCCCGATCTCCCTTCAAGAATGGAGAAAGCCAGCAAAGCCACGTCCAGATGTTACTTTTGTCGACGAGAATCAAAAAACCCTGCTTTGGGATACTCTCATGGAACATTTCACCCTACCAGATCATTCCACAAAAGCAGATGTGTAGAAAGTCAAGGACGCTGCTTTGAGGAAGATGGCGGTTGCATTCAAGAACTACAAGAGAACGACGTGGGAGAAGTACGTCAAGGATGGAAGGAAGACTCCAGTATTCGAGGGGATACTAGAGAATCAAAGTGCTCATTGGGACGATTTCGTGAAATTCAAGGATTCAGAATTAGCTAAGGAACGGTCGAGAATAAACAAGAAGAATGTCGAAAAAAAGGATAAGTTCCATAAGCTGGGGCCAGGTGGCTACGCGGTGGCAATGCCTAAGTGGGATAAGTCTGAGAAAGAGATGGAGGATGCAGGTGTCACTCCGGTTACTAAGAGCTGGCCCCCCAGGTACAGGACTTGGTTCTATGCACATGGGGGGAGTTGGACCCGAAGACAGGCAATGTTTCGACGAAGGCATGTCTGAACGGAGCCGACGATGCGATACTTGTTGCAATAGAAGAGGCTCGATCGGGGGTGTTCCAGCCCAACAGAGAGAACGACGAGCTTACGAGTGCCCTGGGAAATCCTGAACACCCGGGAAGAACACGAGGCAAGGGTTTCGGCTTCAATGACGTCGAGTCCAGCGCGCAAATTTGTCTTCGGCATTGCAAGGCGGGTTCCCCCACCGAATCTTGTGTACCTGTATGAATAATGTCCGTAGCGCTCCTCGGTCTTGGTGCCCAATAATTGCCGTCTTCCACGTGTTGAACGAATGCGAAAAGCCCGGGGGTATTTTTATATTCACACACTTGGTCATATAAACGAGCCGCCTATTTAACGGGATGGGGATCTAGATCCAAACCACATATCTTCTTCTCCCCGCGAGTTATCATCAGAGTGTCTCCAGCAAAGGTCCATTTCAACATGGCCAGCCGTTGTAGCTCCTCCCCTCGCCCCTCCAGCCCCGAATCCGGAGACTGGGAGAGTTGCACCATCCCGCACAGCAAGCTAGTGTCACTGCAGGCCAAAGGATTCCTTCCCCAAGCATATATGGTCCCGGTCCGAGCCGGACTCGCCATCTACAACGGCGGCAAGCAAGCGGAGAGCACCCCCAGTCCTTCTAAAGGAGAGCGGGTGTGCCTCGTCCCTTATTTATTAAGGGGTCTGGGATTTCCAATTCATCCATTCCTCCGCGGGCTTCTGGAGTTCTAGGGCCTCCAGCTGCACAACCTCACACCTGGCTCCGTGCTACATATTGCAGGCTTTGTTGCCCTTTGCGAGCTATTTTTAGGCGTCGAGGCTCATTTTGCGCTGTGGAAGAGGTTGTTCTGCTTGGTGCCCCGTTCTCAAAAGGGGTCTATATACCAAGTGGGCGGAGCCGAAATATGGCGCATCGCCGGGACCGGATACCTATCCGAAACCCCAAAGAAGGCGTCCGAGGACTGGCCTTCAGAATGGTTCTACATCGACGACGTCCCGCTGCCGGACCCTGTCCGGGCCGGCCTCCCTGAGTTCAGCACGGCTCCCTTAAAGAAACGCTTAAGTTGGCGTCCGCGGAGCTCTCAGAGAGAAAGCAACAGAGACGTTCTTTACCTGATGGGCCGGATAAGACTATTAGCTCATTCCGGACTAACCATGATTGGAATCATGGCCGCATGTATTATGCGGGGGGTACAGCCGCTTCAATATAGGAGTCATCCCATGTGGGATTTCAACGGGGAGGATGACGCCACCCGCTACGGCCGCAAGGGGCCAGACACAGCTGCCGCTCTAGTAAAGATTCTAACATCTTTGTACAAGGGAGAAAAGGAGGACTTCCTCCGCGTCAACCCGCGGGCCGGATTCACTATGTATGAACCTCCAAGTTGGGTAAGTGAACAATTGCACTTGCCCGCTTATTTAATGCTCCCATGACTAGATACGTAATCTGGTGATTTCAATGCAGGAGCTTCGACAGGAGGTAAAGGATATCAACAGCTGCCCTCCACAGCCCGAGGACCAAGAACGGTCCCTCGATCCGGACTCCGAAGAGGATCCAGACATATCGGTGGAGCTCATCGACGGGGTGTTCCACCAGTTAAGCAAAGATAATACCTTGGTGGCCATTATGGCTGATTATCCCGGGTTAATCCCGGCCTCCCAGGTGACAGAAACCGGAGTGTTTATTCCCGCAAGAGAGATTCCGTCCTTACATATTCCGGTGTTTCTGACGACAACCGTATTTTACAGGGGAGATTTCCGAGGAGGGAGGCCGAACCTGCGGCGGCTAGCCAACGAGGAGCCGCCGGGCCCCGTGGGGTAAAAAGGGATGAAGTCCGGACTGAGAGTTCGGCATAAAGGTATAACGCGCCCTCTGTCTTCCTGGCGTTATTCTGTCAGGGCATGTTAACATCCGTACTGTTTCCAGGACGAAGAGGCCTCGCCGGACTATATCCGGAGGGGCCGCCAACCGCGCCTCTACCAGCCAGGCTCCAACGTCTGGCCCGGAGGCAGGGATGAACACCAGGCTTGCGCCGGACGCTCCTCCAACAGAGGATGCGGACCGGCTATCTGCCACAACTTCAGAAGTGGAGAGCGCCATGAACCATAGGCGTCACCGGACAGTTCTACTCGACACTTGTTTCTCCCGAGAGGCCTTAAATGCCTTCAATTCGGGAGATGCGTACCTTCGTGCTGCTCAAGATGGTTTAGCCAGAGCCACGGAGCAGTATGTGAAAGACATACGGGTAAGAAAATTTAAATATATATATACCAGTAGCCCCCGAGACTTGAAACAGTTAAACTAACTGATTTAAGGATCATATAATATGTAGGTTCTTACTGAGAAGAACACCATGTTGTCCCAGGAGCTGGAAAAGTGCAAGGCCCAACTAGAGGCCGCACTAGCCGCAACAGGGGAGCCCAAAGGGACCCCCTCAGGTACGATATACGTTGAGAGATTGGTATTGTGCGGCTTATGTGCGAATCTGACAATTAATGTTGCAGATGGTGCCGGACTAGATCCGGAGAGGCAACAACTCTTACGCCAGTTAAAGGCTGGCGAGAGTACGTTGACAAGGGTGAGGCGAGAGAAGAATGATCTTCAGGATGCCAACACCAAGCTGGATGTTGAACTGAAAGACGTTCGTAGCCAGCTATCTGACTCCACGAAGGAGAATCAGTGTCTTCGACGCGGCATATTTAGTAAGTGCTTGAGCGAACCCTTTGAAAAAAAGGAGTTCGGCGAGGAAGACGAATAACAGAATTATGTCTGTAGGTACGCTCACAGGTCGTCCTGCAGAGGAGATGCCCGGTTCTACGGGTGACCTTCTCCCCGAACTCCTGCAACTGCACGAACGAATTCGGCAGGCAATGCAAGGGGTTGCCCGGGCCTTATGGCCTGCCCACTCCACGCCCGAGGGCCTTGGAGAGCTTGCGGAGAAGATGATGGGAGCTCGGCAGCGCATCCGGTTGTGGAAGATATCAGCCTGCCGGCAAGGCGCGAGGGAGGCCTGGGCCATGGTGAAGACCCGCTTTACAAAGTCTGACCCCAATCACATGGCCGAGGTCAGACCAGTGGGGCCTGACGGGAAGGAGATCCCTGTGAGCTTGGTGTATGGCCAGGTAGAGCTGGCCGCAAAGTATTCCCAGCAGGACTGTAAATTAGACAGCCTGTTAGATGGTATAGAGGAGGAATACGATCAGTCAAGATGACTATGTAATTTATAATTGACATGTGTAATGCCTTCTAGCCGGATTGTAGATCGTTTGTCGTTGCCGACCTTTTCGCTTCGACCTCGGGACCTGACGGTCCGGAGTGTGTCCGAATACCATAACGGCTATATAAAAGTCGGGGTATGCATGGAGACCAGGCGTAGGGGTCATTAGTGCTTTATCAGACAAGTGCCCAACTAGTTATGTTATATTACATGGTTAGTAAGAAACATCTTCCAGAGAGAATAGTTCCGTTAAGGGTTCCTTTCGCTGGGGTGGCGTGCCCTAAAGTGCACGTCCGGACTGCAAATGCAGAAGATCATCTAGGGGCAAAAATAAAAAGGTTCATCTTTAGTTCACCAACCGAATATTCCCTTAAGAACGCTAGCTTTCGGCTTCACCCAGTCTGAGGTACACATCCGGCTTATCCGGCAGTAACAATCGCAGAGGTGCTCCCTTTACCGCCTAGCCGAACAATCGGGAACGTAGGGGTAAGCACAGGAGCCAGGCAACCCAGCCTGGCCAAAACTTAAGTCATATCGATGCATATAATGGCGAAGAAAAGGTGCGTGCGGAAGTCTGACGCATGCGTTGGGTGTGAAACCCATATAGACAAGCTTCTGTTAACGAAGCCCCCAGGTTTAAGAAGCGCGGATAGCGCGTCACATAATGAGCCTTTTAAGGGCTAGAAAAGAAAAGAGTAGTAGACAAAGTAAAAAAAAGGTATAAATGTAAATAATGGACAGAGGAAGGAGACAAACACAGAGTCCAGCGCTAGGCATAGAATCTTCGGAGACGTGTGGCGTTCCATGGGTTCGGCTCGAGTCGGTTGTCCGAAGCATCTCGCAGGCGGTACGCTCCACAAGTTAGGACTTGGTCGATTATGAATGGACCTTCCCATTTGGGCTTGAGTTTGTTCTTTTGCTTATCCGGCAGGCGCAGAACTAGTTCACCAACATTGTAATTTTTGGCCCGTACTTCTCTGCTTTGATATCTTCGAGCTTGCTATTGATAGAATGCGGAACGGGCCTTAGCCACGTCACGCTCTTCCTCTAAGGCGTCCAGGTTGTCCTGCCGATCAAGCTCGGCTTCTCTTTCTTCGTACATGCGCACTCGAGGTGAGTCATGAATTATGTCGCAGGGCAGAATCGCCTCAGCGCCGTACACCATAAAGAATGGCATGAATCCGGTGGTACGATTTGGCGTGGTTCGCAGCCCCCAGAGTACGGAATCGATCTCCTCTACCCAGTGCATATCAGATTCCTTGAGGGACCGCACTAGTTTGGGTTTGATGCCGCTCATGATGAGACCATTTGCACGTTCGACCTGACCGTTAGTTTGTGGGTGATAGACAGAAGCGTAGTCGAGCTTAATGCCCATGTTTTTGCACCACAGCTTTACTTCATCAGAAGTGAAGTTTGTGCCGTTATCGGTGATAATGCTGTGGGGGACACCATAACGGTGTACGACCCCGGATACGAAGTCTATCACAGGTCCGGATTCAGCCGTCTTGACAGGCTTGGCTTCTATCCATTTGGTGAATTTATCCACCATGACCAATAAGTATTTTTTCTTGTGGGTTCCGCCTTTAAGGGGTCCCACCATATCGAGCCCCCAGACCACGAAAGGCCAAGTGATGGGGATAGTTCGGAGGGCGTTGGGTGGCATATGGCTTTGGTTGGCAAAGAGCTGGCACCCGACACACCGTTTGACTAGGTCCTGAGCGTCTGCTCTAGCCGTCGGCCAATAGAAGCCAGTACGGAAAGCCTTGCTTACAAGGGACCGAGCCGCGGCGTGATGGCCACCGAGTCCGGCATGAATTTCAGCCAACAGACTCCGCCCTTCCTCTTCGGAGATACACCTTTGAAGGACTCCTGTAGTGCTTTTCTTATATAGCTCTCCCTCGTGGACTTTATAGGATTTAGATCGCCGCACTATGCAGCGTGCCTCGTTTTGGTCCTCGGGGAGTTCCTGCCTAGTAAGGTAGGCTAGGAATGGTTCCGTCCACGGGGCGATGACCGCCATTATTGCGTGGGATGAGGATGTAATTTCGGTGGCGGGGCCGCCGATTATGTCTGATTGTTCGGCATTGGGTTGTGCGGTTATGCCCGGGCTATTATCCGAGGGTTCCCCCTCCCATGTTACGGATGGTTTGAATAATCTTTCTAAGAAGATGTTGGGGGGGACTGCATCTCGTTTTGCTCCAATGCGTGCCAGGACGTCCGCTGCCTGATTATTTTCTCGGGCTATGTGATGGAACTCCAGTCCCTCGAACCGAGCTGACATTTTTAGTACGGCATTGCGATAAGCTGCCATTTTTGGGTCTTTGGCGTCGAAGTCGCCATTTATTTGGGATATCGCGAGGTTTGAGTCCCCACGTACTTCCAGGCGTTGAATGCCCATGGATACCGCCATCCGGAGGCCATGTAGAAGGGCCTCGTATTCGGCTGCATTGTTGGAGTCCATGTACATAATTTGGAGTATATATTGGACTGTATCTCCTGTAGGGGACGTCAAAACGACGCCAGCCCCTAGTCCGGCCAGCATTTTGGAGCCGTCGAAATGCATGATCCAGTTTGAGTACGTGTCGTACTCTTTAGGGAGTTCGGCCTCTGTCCATTCGGCGACGAAGTCGGCTAGGACTTGCGATTTAATTGCTCGCCGTGGCTTGTAGGTTATATCGAACGGGAGGAGCTCGATGGCCCATTTTGCTATCCGGCTTGTTGCATCGCGGTTGTTGATAATATCGTTGAGTGGTACTTCCGAGGCTACTGTAATAGAACACTCTTGAAAGTAGTGTCGTAGCTTCCGGGATGCCATGAATACCGCGTATGCGATTTTTTGATAATGCGGGTACCGTGATTTGCATGGTGTAAGGACAGTGGACACGTAGTAAACCGGCCTTTGAAGGGGTAATTTATGTCCGTCGGTTATCCGTTCGACGACGAGTACTGCGCTAACAACTTGATGGGTTGCGGCAATGTACAATAGCATGGGTTCGCCGGTATTCGGCGCGGCCAGGACGGGGTTTGTTGCCAAGATGGCCTTTATTTCCTCGAGTCCGGCCGTGGCAGCGTCCGTCCACTCGAAGTGTTCGGTGCGCCTAAGGAGGCGGTAAAGGGGTAGTGCCTTTTCTCCCAAGCGGGAGATGAAGCGGCTTAAGGCCGCCACGCATCCGGTGAGTTTCTGAATTTGCTTGAGATCTTTTGGGACATCCAATTGTGTCAGGGCTCGGATTTTAGCTGGATTTGCTTCAATTCCTCTGCCGGATACAATGAAGCCCAGGAGCTTTCCGGCTGGGACGCCGAAAACACATTTTTCCGGATTGAGCTTGATGTTGTATTTTCGCAGGTTGTCGAATTTAAGTCTCAAGTCGTCTACTAGAGATTCGACGTGTCTTGATTTAACGACCACATCATCTACGTACGCCTCCACTGTTTTGCCGATTTGGTTCGTCAAACATGTTTGAATCATGCGCTGATATGTCGCGCCGGCGTTTTTGAGCCCAAAGGGCATTGTGTTGAAGCAGAATGGGCCGTATGGCGTGATGAATGCTGTTGCGGCGTTTACATTAGGGCTCAATTGTGCCCCGATGGAGGCTGTTTTATTCGGGTCCGTTGGGTGGACCTGGAATTTGACTATTTCGTCCACTGGTTTGAAGGATGTGGATTTGGATCTCTTATCGAGTATCACATCATCCCTGCTAACCGTGGATCGCAGCGCCGTCAGTTCTTCGGCCGCTAAGGCTTCAGATAGTGCCTCGAGGGCCAATGCGGCTGTCTTGTTTTCGGCGCGGAGTGCTATGTCCGGATCACTAGCGAGAGTGATAATTCCGTTTGGCCCAGGCATCTTAAGCTTCATGTACCCGTAATGGGGTATGGCTTGGAAAACTGTGAATGCCTCTCGTCCTAATATAGCGTGATATCCGCTTCTGAACGGGGCCACCTGGAACGTGATTTGTTCGGACCTGTAATTATCCGGCGTGCCGAATACCACATCTAGTGTGATCTTTCCGGTGCAGCGCGCTTCCTGACTGGGGATTATTCCTCTAAAGGTTGTGCTGCTTCGCTCAATGCGGTTCCAGTCTATTTCCATCTTTTGGAGGGTTTCCTCGTAGATGAGGTTCAATCCGCTGCCTCCGTCCATAAGTACCTTTGCGAGGCGACAGCCGTCCACTATGGGACTGAGAACCAATGCGGCTGGCGCTCTGGCTGTTCGGAATTTAGGTTCGTCGCTCGCATTGAAGGTGATGGCAGTATTGCTCCATGGATTTATGGTCGCTACTTGGTAGACTTCGGCGAGGCTGCGAAGTGTTCTTTTTCGCATGTTATTTGATGCGAAGGTCTCGGAGATTGTGAGAACAGTACTGAAATTCTCGGGCTGGTTTCCTTCGACCTCTGGATTTAGGAGGTCCTCGCCAATTTTGGCCACCTGCCGGAGTATCCAACATGCCCTGAGGCTGTGAGTTGGGGTGGCATCCTCTGTACTATGAATCTTGCAGGGTCCATCAAGCCACCTTTCTAGCACGGTTACGTGCCCCCTAGAGGGTTTTGATTTTTTATTTAATCCGGGCGCTTTGCTGTAGTGTGCCCTTTTGATTCGGACGGGACTGCTATTCAAGGCCGGATTATCCCAAAATTTAATTTCGGTTTTCCGAGCACTTTCCATCGCACAGTATTTTTGTACTATGGACGCCAAGTCAGCAAAGCGCGTAATATTACGACGACTTATGGCGTTGAGTATCCCCTTGTCCGTGCAGTTACTGCAGAAGATTGAAATTGCGTCTCCCTCGTGGCAGTCCTTTATCCTGTTCATAAGCGGGAGGAATCTGGCCAGTAATGATGTACTGTTTCTTCGGGCATCTGCTTGATTTGGGAGAGATCTCTTAAGATCGGACAGGCGGAATTCGTTAGATCTGATACTTCGCCCGGTTTGCTGTTCGGAGGCCGAACGACCTCCGGATTCCGAGATCCGGAGTCCTGTATGCTTTCCGGTTTGCCTGGTTCCAAGCCCAGGTCTCGGGTTGTATCTTCCCCTCCGTGGATATCCGGCATGGAGGGTTCCGGAATTCGGACGTATCTGGTCCTTAAGATTGATGAAGGGTCACCGCATTATGTTTCCACCACAGCAACATGATGGGTGGCTTGGGGAGAGTTGATTTCCCTTAGATCGGGTTTAGGCCCAACCTGGTCGTAGTTTGTAGCGACCCCCAAGGCAGCGATGCGATCCAGGAGCTCGTTTATGGAGGAGAGCTCCACGGGATCCAGCTGCTCGGCCAATTCCGAGCTGACGCGGAGATTGTTTTCGATGACCCGAGAGGTCACCGTCGGCGTAATGGCCGAACGGGCGGTCATGAGAAAACCACCCAGTCGGAGGGATTGGCCGATAGCCAAAGCTCCCTCAGTGACGGTGCCGTCTTTAAAGACGGGAAAAGGCATCCTTCCTGATCGCGATGGCACAGAGGAACTCTCAATGAAAGCACCAATGTCGGTGTCAAAACCGACGGATCTCGGGTAGGGGGTCCCGATCTATGCGTCAAGGTCGGATGGTAACAGGAGACAAGGGACACTTTATTTTACCCAGGTTGGGGCCCTCTCGATGGAGGTAAAACCCTACTCCTGCTAGATTAATATTGATGATATGGGTAGTACAAGAGTAGATCTACCACGAGATCAAGGAGGCTAAACCCTAGAAGCTAGCCTATGAGTATGATGATGGTTATGATGTGTTCGTCCTACGGACTACAACCCTCCGGTTTATATAGGCACCGGATAGGGTTAGGGTTACACAGAGTAGGTTACATTGGTAGGAGATCTTGAATATCCGCACGCCTAGCTTGCCTTCCACGCCAAGGAAAGAACCTTCCGGACACGGGATGAAGTCTTCAATCTTGCATCTTCATAGTCCTGGAGTCCGGCTGGAGATATAGTTCGGCTATCCGAACACCCCCTAATCCAGGACTCCCTCAAAAATCAATCGGCTCGACGATACGAAACTTTTCTCTGTTGAAGGTTTTTTGATTCAAGGCCGTATTGAGGGCCGAATTGCTCACGCATTGCATCAGACACTCATCAACATGTGTCTGATGTCAAGCGTAATATTTTGGTCTCTGGCCGGTCCAGACCGTATTGACTGTAACTTTTGCATATGAAAGATGATTTATATATGAAAATCAATTGCCTCGACGAGACGAAGACAATTCCTTTAGAGTGCTCCTTCATCCGAGGTAGTCCTGAATGCGTAATCGGCCGAAAAGTACTTGGAACACTAAATTCTGCCACTCGGAGTACAATTTCGGCCCCTAGGATGAGGTCGGATGTCGATGACTTAAACATCAAAGTTGTTCCATTCGACGACGTGAAACTTCCTAATGTTGATAACATCCTCATTTAGGGCCATCTTATTTGCATTTGTATCATGGCAAAATCCGGTGTCAACACATGCCCCCATGTTTTCTGGCAGAGCTTGCGGGCCAGAAAATACTTCATCCAAGCACGATGTCAACACTACATCGGCTGTGCATGCTAAGGATGATAATTGTTATCGGCCATATGCTTAGGCTTGTTGATGATTGGGTAGAGCCTTTTCAGATAAAAGTCGTTTGAGAATAACCATTAGATGTCTCGAATGCATTCAGGTAAGTTTCTCATGTCAATCCTGACTTGGCCTTTATCCAAATAATCCATGGGGATATGAGAACCATTCGGTGATACCGGTTGTCGAATAATTATGTCCATGCTCCTCAAAGGAACCATCAACCATTCTGTGACTCAACTCATTTTTGATCAAAATGCTCCGCCAAGCCTCCGCCGAACAACGTCTGTCTCCTAACTTGGATCCTGCAGACAAGAGATGCTTTCTCCAGCCAGCCATACGACTCGCACTAGATCCGTCAGTGGCCGAGTCAACCCTAGAGTCGGCTGTAACACCTCATGGACCGACTTTAATAGTAAGTCAGTTGTGAACTTGCCCTACACGAGCCGGTCACAGACAACATCGGTTGTAATAACCAGATGTGTATTGTATTAACCCGTTTGGCGAGTCAACAAGGTCAACATTCGAGTGATTCGTCGATGCATATAAAGATGACATCGGTTGGAGAGATGGCAACGAATCATTGTGAACCTTGATTATTAGCGTGTAAGATCTAGTCGGCCTGAAGATTTTAAATCCAACCGTGAAGAAATATGTCAATAATGAGGACTCCGGGCGCTGCTAAACAGAATCAAGAAAATAATCTCCATGATAGTTTGACTTGTCATCCAGTGAGCGCCGACTGATAAATGTGATGTCACGCCCCCTTTCTTCGGTCTCCTAAGTCAACATTGTCTCTCTCCCCGAGTGAACAGAGCTTCGTTCATCTCGGTGACTCACTTTCTCTGGATCCTGCAATTAACCAACAATAGGAGTCGGCAACTTTTGCTACACTAGACCCTCGATTAGTGACCGAATAATTAGTCGGCCTTGCCGGTGTTGGCAAAACTAAGAATCGGCTTTTGGAATATGAGATACACCGCAATGAGCACTATTAGCTAGATGCCAGCTTTGTCAACACAATATACTCTTTAGGGCGATATGCAAATATCGGCCATATGTCCTTATCTCATAGGACCTGGTGAACCCGTCTGCCAAAGTGTGAATAGCCGAAATAATTCAGATGTTTTGGTTGGGGATAAGTTCTGGGACGCTGGCTTTGATGGAACGGTTGAAGAACATGGACAATGTGCCATTTGGAGTCTCCTACAGTGAGATGAAAACTGTCGACTCCGCCTGCTGGCTTCACACTTGTCCTCTTTTACTCTTGTCGGCTTCACAATAGGAGATGTGGTGCCGCTTTTGACTCGAGGATTTTCCTTGGGAACCCAGGCCATGTTCCTCTTCTCCAGCTCTTTGGCCCTAAGCCGATTCAGCCTTTTCTCTTGTGAATATGGTAAGCCGAGTGGGCATCCCGGCTGTGTCTTTGGTTTACGCACTGGCAAGTTCTTCCTGGCTTTGGTCACCTCCAGCTTGGCCTTTCCAAACTCGGCGATTGGATCCTTGAAAGTTACTTGCTTCACTTTCTTGTCCTTAGTAGTCAACATAGACTCGGTTGGCTTTTTGTCATTTGGAGTCGGATCTGAAATAGCACACTTGCAGCCATCCTTTTTCACTCGGTACACTTGCTTGACCATATCCATCTTCTTTGCTAAGGTCCAGACCGATTCTTTTTTGTTGAGCCGGTCTTTAACATGTGGTTTTCGAACAAACGATGATCCTCTCATAGCTTCATAATTTTGGTGAGGTGGTTTAGAATATGATAGATGGTGTGTCCTTGATTTATACTTGCCCCATGATTGATATGAATAATAGTCGGCAGGGGGAGGAATCCATGACATCGGTATTGGCGGCCCAAAAGGAGAATATGAAGTCTGCTTGCTTAACTTCTTCCTTTGCCAATCCCAGTCTTCACATTTATGCCTTGGTGGTGACTTTGATGCTTTTGTTTCACTCGGCCGATAAGCACTCTTTGCCTCACTTATCTTCTGATATTTTTCTAATAACTGCGCGAAAGTGACTTTCGGCTTTACGCCAGTGTGCTTACCATGGCCTTTGCTTTATTTGGTTGTGTGTGCATCGGTCTTTGAATTCTCTTGTTTCCCCCAGTGCTAGATGTCGCCATTGTAGCTCTGATGGAATTTCCGTCTTCAAGATTGTTCTTGATGCATTTTTTAACCATATCCTTTCTCGAAGATTTGACCCCATCATCATTGGTGTGTACCTGTCCAACTTTAGATGAATCGGCTGGAGATAGCCGAGTCAACATTTGATTGCCGTCAAAACCAATCTGATCCGACTGGCCAAATGACCGTGCCTCAACAAACCCCAGTCGTCCTATCTTGTCCGATTGCTTGACTTGATGGATCATGTTGTAATCTTTGACATTTTTCTCAAACGAACATTGCATTCGTTCTTGTCTTAACGGCTCGACATCGTGATCAATTATAATAATAGGATTAGTCAACGATGTACCGATGATGTGATCAACTATACATGCACTAGACGTACACTCCTGGTCCATTAACCGATACTGTGATATCGGCTTCGATACAAAACAACTGAGCGGTGTCAGTTTAACATCATCCGACTTGGCTATGCATTGATTTTCGTCCTCCTTTCCCGATGCTCTTGAATCGGCTATCTTGGAGAACTTTGAATCTGGATTTATATTCCTGCAACCAAAATAATTACAGAATATATGTCTCATCTGAGACCAAATGTTAGCCAGGCATGAAACAAACAAAGTTGTCCATATGAATATAAAGTTCAGTTGGCATGACGGGAACAACTTTGGTTGCGATAAGTTGTCACTATTAGCCTCTATGAATGATACCATGTGTTGACTAGCATGATTAGTGACAAGATCATTTCTAACAAACAGATTACTCATCTCGATTGGTCTTTCAAAATTAATTAGAATCTTACTCATGGGTGCATCAACAATATGATTTTGGCCGAATCGAAAATTGAATAAACTATCTGCTAGGTGTACCTTTGTGAAGACTTTGGGAGGAGAAGATGGTTGCACCACTGGAACAATATCTTGCTCCACCTCTGAATAATTCTCCAACACCTCTTCCTCTTCTTCTGGATCCTGTGCCTCATCACTCGGATTGCCTGAGTAGATTTTAGTCGGATTGCCCGAGTATATTTCAGTCGGATTGCCCGAGTTGATTTCACTCGGACGCTCTTTGTCAGTTGAACTTTGCTCGGCTGCATGCTCTAGTTCTTGATCTTCATTACTAGTTGAACTTTGTTTGTCCATATAACTTTTCTCTTGATGCTCATCAATTTCTTTGTCACGGAACTCATAGGGCAGCATGTAAGCTTCCTCATATCCAGAAAAATTGAGCACGGCCAATTTGTTGCGTTTATCGTTCCTTTGCTTGGTGAAGCTTGCATCTTCTGTTTTGGTACAGGTGGCAATAATTGGCTTGATGCACTCGGTTATAGCCGGCGATGCATTCATCTGGAATGATGCACTCGGCTGGCATGATGTACTCGGCTGGCACGATGCACTCGGCTGGCTCGATGTAATGCACTCGGCCTTAAATGTCTCGGTGTTCAATCGGGTTTCAATTGAATCCACCATTGTCTTGTGACTAAAGGAACCGTTCAACTCAGCTGTACACGACTTAGTCATATTTGACTAGGTTTCAACTAAATCAACCGTATTAGCCGAGTGAACCCTTTCTTGCTGATTTGCTTGCAAAACTTCTTTTTTGGCTTGCCTCAACATCACAGAGGAACCATCATGATTGTTGAATGGAAGAAGGGACTTGACATATTCTTGCAAATATTCCTCTCCACGCCTCTTCTTGTGTGCTTCATAAGCTTCTTGATATTCTACTGGTAATTCCTCAAGAGTTGGCGTAGTAAAGCCGTTGACGCTATTCCCTATGAGCTCTAGCTTGTTCTTGTCCACTTGGGCCACATATTTTCCTTTAACCTCAGCCCTGCTTGGATCGGCTTGCCCCCCAGTACTTTTAGGATCTTTCGGCAATGAATTTGATATTGCCGAAATTTTGCGATTGTATAGGGGGTGTATAACATGCTGCAGTGATAGGTGAAGACATGTGCACTGCTGTTGAATATTTTTTCTCGCCAATTTGATGAATCGGCAATACTTCATCTTCTTTCAAAACCCTAGCTATTATTGCCTCATAATCAGGAACCAACCCCTTTTCATGCTGCTCAAGGCAAAGAGCACTAATCTTCTTATTTTGCGCTAAATTTTTTAATGCAGTCGGAGCCACCTCATCTCCTGCAATATTAGGCACATATGCTCCTATAGAATCTCCATTCCCTCGGCCATAACCGTGAAGGCGAGCCGAGTCATGAATATTTTTAGTTTCATATGCCATTGGACAATTAATCTCATGAGGTGTAGTATATGATGATTGAGGATAACCAGCCGAATAGCTAATGGAAGCATGGCCGATTCCCCCATCCATTGGCATGTTTGGGGATGAACCCGCATATTGCGAGTCTGCTGCCGATGTATAAAAATGTGAGACGCCCTCCTGTACATGAGGTGCCATATATTGACCACTCGAACAAATCGTGTTGTTTACCGGCATATTGAAAGAAGTTGCCGATGCACGAAAGTTCAGATTCATAAGTTGCATGTCGCGATTCTGTAAATTCCAAGTTTCTCCAACAGAATAACTAGTCGTCCTTTGCTCGTTAGGGCTAGCCGACATGACATGCCCATTGAAAGATCTAGCAACATCAACATAATGGCTATTTGCATCTACGTAAGGAGATTGATGATACATGTTATCGTTGTAGATTGCAGCCGCTTGATGACGCTCTCCTCGTAGCAAAAGCAGGCTGGAAACTGTTCAAAGCTTCGTCCCCAGCGGAGACGCCAAAAAGTGTGTTCGCACACGAACACGTCATCGTGTACCCTCGACGCCGGGGGTGATGCACCGCAGCTCACGTCGAAGGAGGCCCGACCGGCAGCGCGATACGCAAGACAGCTAGCGGACGCTTTTGTAGACCCGAAGCCCCACTTGCCCGGGAGGGACCCCGTCAGGGCTCGCGGGGCTATGGGCTGCTCCAGGTCGATTCGCTGCCCCTAGAGCCTCGTGGATCCTCAGCCCTCCAGCATGAAGAACTAGCGAAGAACGAGAAGAAATATACAAAGGGAGAGATAAAAAGTAGATGAACACGAAAAAGTAGTATATTGATTTGTTCGATTGGTGTTGTTCAATCGGCCGTCATCCCCAACATATATAAGATGCGGCTGGACTTCCCGTACAAGTAAAGGATTCATCTAGACTTTCCTTACAAAAAATTACATCAATTCACGTCCTGTAGTCCTAGTTCTATTCTAACTCGGATTCAGTCTGAATCTGGCCCAACTTCTGTCTTCCTCCTTGTGCGGGCCGTAGAGCCTCCATATGACCTCCGATCGAGACGGCCCAAATATGAAATTTGTGCGCCTCGACGAGACGAACAACTCTTGTGTTGATCACTTTTCCAAACAAGGCCATCTTGAATACTTTACGAGGTCATCTTTACCTTCCAGTCGGACTCGGTCTTGTAGCAGACTGGATTGTCCGAGTCTCGTAGTGAATTTGCATGCCATATACTATCTCTGATGATGATGACTCCAAAACCAAAGTTTATTGTTTTGACGATACGCACAACTTCCGTATTGAACACTTCTCCATCTCAGGTAATCTTGATAAACTTTCGGGCACATGTTCAGTTTCACTCGGATTCAGCTCATCCACTGGGATTAGAGTCATTCACTCGGATCGTCCGACTAGACTTTTTCACTCGGATGTTAGAATCTTTCACTCGGAAGACAATTTTTCACTCGAATGACTATATTTTCACTCGGAAGGCAATCTCTTTACTCGATCGGCAAGTTTTCATTCCGACGGTAATATTTTCACTCGGATGACAATAAGTTCACTCGGACGAAACTTTCACTCGACCGGTAAGTTTTCACTCAGATGGTAAGCTTTCACTCGATCAGTAAGTTTTCACTCGGATGGTAAGCTTTTCACTCGGATTTTCCGACTAAAAACATAGTCTGATCTTGATTTGTCTCTCCAAGCCTCATACGACCTCGGATTGAGATGAACTATTTATGAAAATCGATCGGCTCGACGAGACAAAACTTTTCTGTTTTGAAGGTTTTTCGATTCAAGGCCGTCTTGAGGGCCGAATTGCTCACGCATTGCATCAGACACTCATCAACATGTGTCTGATGTCAAGCGTAATATTTTGGTCTCTGGCCGGTCCAGACCGTATTGACTGTAACTTTTGCGTATGAAAGATGATTTATATATGAAAATCAATTGCCTTGACGAGACGAAGACAATTCCTTTAGAGTGCTCCTTCATCCGAGGTAGTCCTGAATGCGTAATCGGCCGAAAAGTACTTGGAACACTAAATTCTGCCACTCGGAGTACAATTTCGGCCCCTAAGATGAGGTCGGATGTCGATGACTTAAACATCAAAGTTGTTCCATTCGACAACGTGAAACTTTCTCATGTTGAAAACATCCTCATTTAGGTCCATCTTATTTGCATTTGTACCATGCCAAAATCCGGTGTCAACACATACTACGTTTGCGAGAACATTCGCATTATAACGTCTTTGGGTACATTTGCCAAAACACTATTCACAATTATTTTTATCAGTATCTAATATATACACACAGACAACTAATATATTCATATTGAACTTTTTTTAATAAAGATGCAAGAGATGCGGGATCAGCTCCTACCAACGGATCGCGTACGAGCAATTCAAGAGGAAATAGCGGGATTTTTGCTCGACCAGGTCATAGATCCCAAAGAAAAATACCATTACAAGTTGTAATGCCTCCGTGTAATGATCTGCAAATTGTAGGAGAAATTGTATATATATGTATGTATGTATGTCAATGGTCGTACGTGAAATTCGGTGATATATATATATATATGATCGGTTCTATGAGAAATTCTATTTATATATATATATATATATATATATATATATATATATATATATATATATATATATATATATATATATGCATAACGTGTACAATATGTAGCAGCGTAAAATATGTTTGAAATGAAAATGAATTAAATGAAAAACACAAAATTAAAAGGAAAAATAAACCATAAACCCCTAAACCTTTAACTCCCGGTTGCCCCCAGCGCGGGCTCGTGCCACGTGGTGGGCCTTTGGTCCCGGTCCGTGACGAACCGGCACTGAGGGGGGTGCTGATAATCCACAAGTATAGCGGATAAATTGTAGCCTCTTTTGATAAGTAAGAGTGTCGAACACAACGAGGAGCTAAAGGTAGAACAAATATTCCCTCAAGTTCTATCGACCACTGATACAACTCTACGCACACTTGACGTTCGCTTTACCGGAAACAAGTATGAAACTAGAAGTGTTGTTGGATAGGTTTGCAAGAAAATAAAGAGCACGTAAATAAAATCTAGGGGCTGTTTAGATAAAGACACAACTAAATTAGTTTTAATATAGAGATTTTTGTCACGAGAAAATTATTTGTCCTTAGGCAATCGATAACTAGACCGGTAATCATTATTGCAATTCTATCTGAGGGAGAGGCATAAGCTAACATACTTTCTCTACTTGCATCATATGCACTTATGATTGGAACTCTAGCAAGCATCCGCAACTATTAAAGATCATTAAGGTAAAACCCAACCATAGCATTAAAGTATCAAGTCCCCTTTTATCCCATACGCAAACAACCTACTTACTCGGGTCTGTGCTTCTGTCACTCACGCCACCCACCATAAGCAAATCATGAACATATTGCAAACCCTACAGCGGGGATCCCTCACGCTTGCGCGACACGGAGAGCACCATAGGACAGCACCAATAATAAAACATACAACTCAAACCAATCTTGATCATCGAATAGCCCATAGGACAAAACAGGTCTACTCAAACATCATAGGATAGCCATACATCATTGGGAAATAATATATAGCGTTGAGCACCATGTTTAAGTAGAGATTACAGCGGGTAAGAGAGAGGTTACACCGCTGCATAGAGGGGGGAAGAGTTGGTGATGATGGCGGTGAAGTTGTTGGTGAAGATGACGGTGATGATGATGGCCACGTCAGCGTTCCGGCGCCACCGAAAGAGAAGGGGAGAGGGGGCCCTTCATCCTCATCTTCCTTGACCTCCTCCCTAGATGTGAGAAGGGTTTCCCCTCTGGTCCTTGGCCTCCATGGCGTGGGAGGGGCGAGAGCCCCTCCGAGATTGGATCTATCTCTCTGTCTCTCTTTGTTTATGTGTTCCCTCTGCTGCCCTTTCACCGTTTCCTATATATATGGAGATCCGTAACTTCGATTGGGCTGAAACCTTGGCCGTGATTTTTTACCAAAAATTAGCTTTCTTGCGGCCGAAGAAGGGCATTAAACGCCTTATGGGTGGACCACGAGGGTCAGGGGCGCGCCCAGGGGGGTGGGGCGCGCCCCCTGCATCGTGCCCACCTCGGACACCGTTTCGCGTTCATCTTTCTCCTAGATTTTCCAAATATTCCAAAAATAAGCTCCATCCATTTTTATCCCATTTGGACTCCGTTTGATATGGATATTCTGCGAAACATAAAACATGCGACAAACAGGAACTGGCACTGGGTACTGGATCAATATGTTAGTCCCAAAAATAATATAAAAAGTTGCCAAAAGTATATCAAAGTTGTAGAATATTGGCATGGAACAATCAAAAATTGTAGATACGACGGATACGTATCAGCATCCCCAAGCTTAATTCCTGCTCGTCCTCGAGTAGGTAAATGATAAAAAAGATAATTTTTGATGTGGAATGCTACCTAGCATAATCTTGATCATATGTCTAATCATGGCATGAATATTAAGACACGAGTGATCCAAAGCAATAGTCTATCATTTGACATAAAAACAATAATACTTCAAGCCTACTAATAAAGCAATCATGTCTTTTCAAAATAACATGACCAAAGAATGTTATCCCTACAAAATCATATAGTGTGGCTATGCTCCATCTTCACCACACAAAATATTCAAATCATGCACAACCCCGATGACAAGCCAAGCAATTGTTTCATACTTTTGACGTTCTCAAACCTTTTCAACTTTCACGCAATACATGAGCGTGAGCCATGGACATAGCACTATAGGTGAAATAGAATGGTGGTTGTGGAGAAGACAAAAAGGAGAAGATAGTCTCACATCAACTAGGCGTATCAACGGGATATGGAGATGCCCATCAATAGATATCAATGTGAGTGAGTACGGATTGCCATGCAACGGATGCACTAAGAGCTATAAGTGTATGAAAGCTCAGACTGAAAACTAAGTGGGTGTGCATCCAACTTGCTTGCTCATGAAGACCTCGAGCATTTGAGGAAGCCCATCATCGGAATATACAAGCCAAGTTCTATAAAAAAATTCCCACTAGTATATGAAAGTGAAAGCATAGGATACTCTCTCTGTGAAGAACATGGTGCTACTCTGAAGCACAAGTGTGGTAAAAGGATAGTAACATTGCCCCTTCTCTCTTTTTCTCTCAATTTATATTTTCCCTTTTTTATTTTTTTTATTTTTTGGTGGGCTTCTTTGGCCTCCTTTTTTTTTGGCTTCTTTGGCCTCTTTTATTTTTTTGTAAAGTCCGGAGTCTCATCCCGACTTGCTGGGGAATCATAGTCTCCATCATCCTTTCCTCACTGGGGCAATGCTCTAATAATAATGATCATCACACTTTTTATTTACTTACAACTCGATACTAGAACAAGATATGACTCTATATGAATGCCTCCGGCGGTGTACCAGGATGTGCAATGATCTAGCGTAGCAAAGATATCAAAAAACAGACAAGCGATGAAAACATCATGCTAGCTATCTTACGATCATGCAAAGCAATATGAAAATAAATGCTCAAGTCATGTATATGATAATGATGGAAGTTGCATGGCAATATATCTCGGAATGGCTATGGAAATGCCATAATAGGTAGGTATGGTGGCTGTTTTGAGGAAGATATAATGAGGCTTATGTGTGATAGAGCGTATCGTATCACGGGGTTTGGATGCACCGGCAAAGTTTGCACCAACTCTCGAGGTGAGAAAGGGCAATGCACGGTACCGAAGAGGCTAGCAATGATGGAAGGGTGAGAGTGCGTATAATCCATGGACTCAACATTAGTCATAAAGAACTCACATACTTATTGCAAAAATCTATTAGTTATCGAAACAAAGTACTACATGCATGCTCCTAGGGGGATAGATTGGTAGGAAAAGACCATCGCTCGTCCCCGACCGCCACTCATGAACAAAATTTCCGTGAGCATGAACAAAGTTCAAGGCTAGCTCAACAATGCTTGTCTTTCTCACTTTCACCTTTCTTTTTGAAAAAGTTTTTAGGTTCCCCTCTTTATTTATGTTGTTTTTAAACTATATGAAAGCAGTCAATAGAAATAAATGACTCTCTAAAACTTCCGGGTTGTCTCCCTGGCAGCGCTTTCTTTAAAGCCATTAAGGTAGGCATAAAGTGCTCAAGTAATGGATCCACCCGGATCCCAAGGTATATCAAAGTCAATTTGAATTAGCAATGATTTGTGATTTAGTAGTGAGCACAAAGTAACATATATCATGCAACAACGAAGTCTAACTCTCTTCCTATGCATCGGCATGTCATAAAAGAACAATTCATGCACACAAAGTAAAGGCCAATGCATAGTATAAACAATTTCTTGCAATTTTATCATGTGAGAAACATAGAGAGGTGGAGATATAGTTCCTCTCTCATAATAATTGCAAGTAGGAGCAGCAAGCACATGCATATTATATTCATCAAAATCATCATGTGCAACGGTATAAGGCAACCCATCAATATAATCCTTAATAAGTGCAAACTTCTCCGATATAGTGTAGTCGGGAGAATTCAAAAAGATAATAGGACTATCATGCGTGGGTGCAATAGCAACAATTTCATGTTTAACATAGGGAAATATAGCAAGTTCATCTTCATAAGAATAATTCATATTGGCATCTTGGCCACAACCATAGCAGGCATCATCAAAAAGGGATATTTCAAAAGAATCAAAGGGATCATAACAGTCATCATAGCAATCATCCTTCGGTAAGCACGAAGGGGAATTAAACAATGTATGAGTTGAAGAGTTACTCTCATTACAAGGTGGGCACGGGTGATCAATCCGCTCTTCCTCCTTTTGTTCTTCGCTCTCCTCCTCATCTTTTTCATCCAATGAGCTCACAGTTTCATCAACTTCTTCTTCCATAGATTCCTGCAAAATATTAGTCTCTTCTTGGACAGCGGAGACTTTCTCAATAAGTGCATTAATATCGAAATTGTATTCATAATTCTCATAACAATATTTGAGGATAGCTAAATTTTCAGGTCTATAACCAGCATCATCAAAATCTTCAAACTCTTTAAACATTGAATCAATTTCCTAAGCACCCATAAAAGCAACAAATTCTTCTATTTGTTCCACATCATAGTAATCATATATACCATTAGCATAAGAAGCTAAGGTTTTATTATCATTAAATTTGCATGAAAAGGGAAGGTGTGGAGCCTTCATCCTAGAGCAACAAGTATAATCATAACCCAAGCATAGTTGCCTAGGGAGGGACTAGGATAGAATCTGGGCTTAGGGTAGAAGAATAGAAAAAGGATCCTAGGCTGTTCGATTGGAGATGGACGGTACAGATCGGAGTGGAGGTCCCTCAGGCCACTTATTGTACATTTGATGAAAACCCCCCTACTCACGGTCAGAGATCAAACATGACATTTTGCAGTAACAGCCCTAGCTTTCTCATATCCAATGTAGACAACTTCAGATCTTCACAGCATTGAGGTCGTTCCGTTCCCTCTAAATCCCAAGCTAGATCAGACCATTCTGTTCCTAGTAAAACCCAAGCTGGACCACCCCATATGCGAGTACGTGTCAAGCACAAAATTTTGAACACATGTCCAAGTGGATCACCCTAGGCAGAAATATTCGAGTGCATGACATCCATCCTAATTTGAGTACACAAGAGACATACATATATAACTTGTACATAACATGACGATCATTTTATACTACATGAACAGCAAGCCCCGAGTATGGACTGAAGTGATCCCCACTGAATACGCATCACTACCAAAGCTTGCATCGGGTTTGTTATCTGATTGCACATCGAAGAAAAGTTATTCCCTTTTGCCTCCCGTTATAGTGTGCATCTTGCTCATCAATCTTCATGTGCTGGAAAAGATGGCACCAAACAAATCGTTCAGTGTTGAGCACAAGACGTGTAAGTGTACCTAAATATGTATCAATAATACATTGTAATAAGCAGGAACAAATCTGGACGCTGCGTAGCAGGGAAAAAAAATACTACTTGCCTTCTAAGAAAGGAAAAACAAAACTCTAACAGCAAACAAACAAATAAATCGATGGCACAAAGGCACATCTGCACCAGATCCAAAGCAGAAACATGAGTCAAATACATGGAAGAGAAGCATTTCCTGCTTTTATATGCAGAGACTAGAGATTCTAAAAAAAGTCTTGCTTCAGTAACTGTAGGTTTTCTTCTCTTTTGTTATATGGAACAAATTGTTTACTACTACCAGTGAACAAAATGGCATCGTACAAACACTTGGCCGTCCATTCCAATGGACCAAATATAATGTGTTCATGAAATCACCAAGTTAGGTCACCGTGTAATCATCTGTTGACCCTCAGGTCAAATTCCTTGATAAAAAGATTTTTCAGCAAACAAGTGTGAATACTTCTATTTTTCTGGAAGAAGACATTCAATTTTGTTTTGACTATATAAAGCTTGAACAGAATGCACCGATCATATTAACAAAAGAATATGCATTCTCCAAATCACCTATCTATGGCCTCTTCCTTTAATCTACAACCCAAACCAATAAATGGATTTTATAAGTTATTGATGCTTACAGAAAAACTAATTTTCAGCGAGAAAAATATAGAGCCGTGTGTTCTGCACTTCTATTGGGCCCCTTCACCCCTTTTTTTTGTGGGATGGCCCCTTCGTCCCCTTGATGACTCAAGATATTTTGCACGTACACTAGAGAGTATGTATATGAAATACACCCACTAGAAAATTCTCTTGCGTCATGCCTACTAGTTAGTACTATATAACAGCTGAATGGTCAGCATGGTTTTGCATCATAAGTTCATAAAATTATATCCTGGTCGGTTATATAGTAATATTTCTTAATACTTAGGAGGCTGGAATGTTTTACAATTTGTGTTTTGCATTTGTTATTTATTCCTTTATGTTGCAAAGCAGGGTGGTCAAATTCTCTCTGTGATGTCTTCCTATTATGGCTTTACACATGTGGGCTGTAGATCATTTTCAGAAGCGTCTAACCTGGTGACTTTTTTCTATTTCTATGAAGGGAGAAATATCAATGTTTAGTTAGGCGATACAAGAGTATGCACCCAAGCATTGGTATGGGGGAGCTTGTGTATGCTGTTGGCTCAAAGCTGATGGATTTCAGGACTATGCCAAACGAAAATGATACTGTAGAGAAGAAGTCAGCACAAGCCAAACGAAAATGATACTGTAGAGAAGAAGTCAGCACAAGTCAACAAGCCACAGAAAATGCACCTGGCAGTACAGTAGAAAACTATAGGAGGGAGAAGGGGGGAGTGGGAGAAACGGAGCTGACCTTGTAGCTGAACCTGCGAGGCGAACGAGGAGAGGAGATCGAGCACCAGCGCCTTGCCTCCGGTCAGCTATTGCTGGATCTAGGATCACCGGGGAGGAGGAAACCGTGGCAACATCACCACACACTTGACCTCTACTAGCTTGCCCTTCGGATCTAAGAATGTGCAGCTGCCCGGGCGGGGCGCCCGTGTCCACCACCAGGGAGGAGGAGACCGTGGTCGCGGCGGCCAGGTCCCTCACGATGATGCGCAACGCGATGTTGGGTGCCCTGGGACGGACCCAAGCGACCTGGATACCGGAGTAGGAAGGGAGAAGGCAGGGAATAGGTGGCGTGGGAGTAGCCATCGACCAGGGAAGCAACGGATCTGCCGATCTGGGCAGCCGCCACCGTCGACGAGAGAGGGGAACGCGAGCGACACGGAGAGTCGTTTTGAAGGAGAAGGACCTGAAGGAAATTAGTGAGGAGCAAAGGGACATATTAGCACAGAATTGTGTAGTTTTCCGTACAGATCCATCCACTCAAATCCTTGGCGTACATCCCTGATCCAGCGGTCCAGAATCCATTTTTCTATTTTTTCTACCCTAAGCCCAAATTCTATGCTAGTCCCTCCCAGTTGCCTAGCATACCACTTCAATATATGAATTTGATCCCATAACATAATCCCTAAAGTATTCACGTTACTCCCTTTTTGAGTCAAGCGATAATCCCTAAAGTATTCACGTTGATCCAACGTTACTCCCATAACATAATTGAATGGGGTTTTCTCAGGATTATCAAAGTAGTACATAATATCTTTCACATAACCAGCATCGAGGGTTTTAGGAGGTTCCCCATCTCCATGAGTAGCAAGTACACCTATTTTTTTTGGTATTTTGTGTTCCATATCCATAACTAAAGATAAAGAACAACTAAGAATAGCAAATAAAAGTTACTTAGTGATAAAGCACACACGAGAATATTCACCCCACGCTATGACTCCCCGGCAACGGCGCCAGAAAAAGGTATTGATAACCCACAAGTATAGGGGATCAATTGTAGCCTCCTCGATAAGTAAGAGTGTCGAACCCAACGAGGAGCTAAAGGTAGAACAAATATTCCCTCAAATTCTATCGACCACTCATACAACTCTACGCACACTTGATGTTCGCTTTACCGGAAACAAGTACGAAACTAGAAGTGTTGTTGGATAGGTTTGCAAGTAAATAAAGAGCACGTAAATAAAATCTAGGGGCTGTTTAGATAAAGACACAGATAAATTAGTTTTAGTAGAGAGCTTTTTGTCACGAGAAAGTTATTTGTCCTTAGGCAATCGATAACTAGACCGGTAATCATTATTGCAATTCTATTTGAGGGAGAGGCATAAGCTAACATACTTTCTCTACTTGGATCATATGCACTTATGATTGGAACTCTAGCAAGCATCCGCAACTACTAAAGATCATTAAGGTAAAACCCAACCATAACATTAAAGTATCAAGTCCCCTTTTATCCCATACACAAACAACCTACTTACTCGGGTCTGTGCTTATGTCACTCACGCCACCCACCATAAGCAAATCATGAACATATTGCAAACCCTACAGCGGGGATCCCTCACGCTTGCACGACACGGAGAGCACCATAGGACAGCACCAATAATAAAACATACAACTCAAACCAATCTTGATCATCGAATAGCCCATAGGACAAAACAAATCTACTCAAACATCATAGGATAGCCATACATCATTGGGAAATAATATATAGCGTTGAGCACCATGTTTAAGTAGAGATTACAGCGGGTAAGTGAGAGGTTACACCGCTGCATAGAGGGGGGAAGAGTTGGTGATGCTAGCGGTGAAATTGTTGGTGAAGATGACGGTGATGATGATGGCCACGACAGCGTTCCGGCGCCACCGGAAGAGAAGGGGAGAGGGGGCCCCTTCGTCTTCTTATTCCTTGACCTCCTCCCTAGATGGGAGAAGGTTTTCCCCTCTGGTCCTTGGCCTCCATGGCGTGAGAGGGGTGAGAGCCCCTCCGAGATTGGATCTATCTATGTGTCTCTCTCTGTTTCTGCGTTCCCCTCTGCTGCTCTTTCACCGTTTCATATATATATGGAGATCCGTAACTCCGATTGGGCTGAAACCTTCGCCGTGATTTTTTACCAGAAAATAGCTTTCTTGCGGCCGAAGGAGGGCATCAACCGCCTTACGGGTGGACCACGAGGGTCAGGGGCGCGCCCCTGTGACGCCCCCGATTCAATCGTACACTAATCATGCACGCAAATGTGTACGATCAAGATCAGGGACTCACGGGAAGATATCACAACACAACTCTACAAATAAAATAAGTCATACAAGCATCATAATACAAGCCAGGGGCCTCGAGGGCTCGAATACACGTGCTCGATCATAGACGAGTCAGCGGGAGCAACAATATCTGAGTACAGACATAAGTTAAACAAGTTTGCCTTAAGAAGGCTAGCACAAACTGGGATACAGATCGAACGAGACGCAGGCCTCCTGCCTGGGATCCTCCTAACTACTCCTGGTCGTCGTCAACGGGCTGCATGTAGTAGTAGGCACCTCTAGAGTAGTAGGAGCCGTCGTCGAAGGTGGCGTCTGGATCCTGGGCTCCAGCATCTGGTTGCGGCAACCGGGTAGAAGGGAAAGGGGGGAAAAGGGGGAGAAAAGCAACCGTGAGTACTCATCCAAAGTACTCGCATGCAAGGAGCTACACTACATATGCATGGATATATGTGTAAAGGGGTCATATCAGTGGACTGAACTGCAGAAAGCCAGAATAAGAGGGGGATAGCTAGTCTTAGCGAAGACTACGCTTCTGGTCGCCTCCGTCTTGCAGCAGGTAGAAGAGAGTAGACTGAAGTCCTCCAAGTAGCATCGCATAGCATAATCCTACCCGGCGATCCCCTCCTCGATGCCCTGTTAGAGAGCGATCACCGGGTTGTATCTGGCACTTGAAAGGGTGTGTTTTATTAAGTATCCGGTTCTAGTTGTCATAAGGTCAAGGTACAACTCCGGGTCGTCCTTTTACCGAGGGACACGACTATTCGAATAGATAAACTTCCCTGCAGGGGTGCACCACATAGCCCAACACGCTTGATCCCATTTGGCCGGACACACTTTTCTGGGTCATGCCCGGCCTCGGAAGATCAACACGTCGCAGCCCTACCTAGGCACAACAGAGAGGCCAGCACGCCGATCTAAACCTAAGCGCGCAGGGGTCTGGGCCCATCGCCCTGAGCACACCTGCACGTTGCGTACGCGGCCGGAGAGCAGACCTAGCAACCTCCATTTCAAAGGAAGTCACGTTACGCAGTCCAACCCGGCGCGCGCCGCTCAGTTGCTGACGTCACGAAGTGGTTCGGCTGATACCACGACGTCGGGATACCCATAACTACTCCCGCGTAGGTGGTTAGTGCGTATAGACCAAATGGCCAGACTCAGATCAAATACCCAGATCTCGTTAAGCGTGTTAAGTATCGCGAACGCCGACTAGGGCCAGGCCCACCTCTCTCCTAGGTGGTCTGAACCTGCCCTGTCGCTCCGCCACAAAGTAACAGTCGGGGGCCGTCGGGAACCCAGGCCCACCTCTACCGGGATGGAGCCACCTGCCCCTTCAGCCCCCATCTTCGAACAGTATCACATGTAATGTAACAGTGTAAAGTATATAGTATATGCCCGTGATCACCCCCGAGTGATCACGGCCCGATAGTATAGCATGGCAGACGGACAAGAGTGTAGGGCCACTGATGGAACACTAGCATCCTATACTAAGCAAGTAGGATTGCAGGTAAGGTATCAACAGCAGTAACAAAGACAGGCTATGCATCAGGATAGGAATAACGAAAGCAGTAACATGCTACACTACTCTAATGCAAGTAGTATAGAGAAGAGTAGGCGATATCTGGTGATCAAGGGGGGGGCTTGCCTGGTTGCTCTGGCAAGAGAGAGGGATCGTCAACTCCGTAGTCGAACGGGGCAGCAGCAGCGTCGGTCTCGGTGTCTAGCGAGAGAAGAGGGGGGAGAAACAATAAATATTTAAGCAAGCATATTCATAGTGATGCATGACATGACAAGTAACGGCGTTAAAGGTACCCTAACGTGGTATGCGGTGATACCGGTGAAGGGGGGAAACAACCGGGAAAATATCCCCGGTGTTTCGCGTCTTCGGGCCGAGGAGCCGGAGGGGAAAAGTTGCGAGTTTGATATGTTAGGAATGTGTGGCGGACGAACGGGCTGCGTATCCGGATTCGTCTCGTCGTTCTGAGCAACTTTCATGTTGAAAATATTTTAATCCGAGTTACGGATTAAAAGATATGATTTTTTAAAGGTTTTATTAATTTCTGGAATTTAATTAATTAATTAATTCAAAATTAGATTTATGACATCAGCATGATGTCATGCTGATGCCAGCAGTCAACAGAGTTGACTGGGTCAACCTGACAGGTGGGGTCCGTTGACTGGGTCAACTGCACAGTCAGCAGTCAACAGTCCTGTTGACTTAGTCAACTAAAGTGTGGGTCCCACTAGTCATTGACAGTTAGCCTAATCAGGGTTAATTAAGTTAACTAGTAATTAGGTTAATCTAATCAAGATTAAATAACCTTAATTAGCTAAGTTAATCAGAATTAATTAAGTTAATTAATTTGTTAATTAATTAATCAATTAACTAATTATTTTTATTATTTATTATTTATTTATTATATATATATATTCTAATTCCCCTTTTTTTAATAAACGTTCTGGGCACTGGGGCGTGGGGCCCCCATGTCATAGGCCCCTGGGGCCTTAGTGGGTTAGCGGGTTTTGCCATTACGGGCGTGCAGCGCCAGGCGCCCGATGGGGCGGACCCGGGCACGCGGGCGACGGCCGCCGTGGCGCGACGGGCTGCCGGAGTTGGTCGCAGGTGCTGCGGTGGCCTGCGGGACTGGAGGCAGAGGCGTGCGGGCGGAGCGGGGCGAAGGCGAGGCGATGCACGGGCGGGTGCCGCGCGGAGCAGCAACAGGCGGAGGTGGCTTGCGGCAACGGCGGCGACAAGCAGGGCGGGGGCCTGATCTCGGATGCGTGCGGGTGTGCGCTGAGTGTGGCGGGCCGGGGAGGACGAGGCCAGGGCGAGACGGGCGGTCGCCGATGGGGAACGAGCGCGGGTCGTCCGGCGCGGGCGCAGGAGTAGAGTGCCGGCGCGGGGGAAGAAGGAGGGCGAGGCCGCGCGGGGCAGTGAGCAGGGGCGGGCGAGGCGCTGGGCGCGGCCAGCGCACGGGGGACGGAGGCCGCGACGGAGCGGGGGTGGCGCGATGCAGCCGCGGCGGCAGCGCAGCAGCGGGCAGCAGCGCAGGCGGGTGGCGGCGCTAGGCGCGGCGCAGGCGAGGCAGCGAGCGGGCACGGAGCGAGGCCGGCTGTGCGCGACGAGGACAGGGGAGAAGAGGAGTCGGAGCCTCACCACGGTGCGTGAGGTCTGGGAAATGGGCGCGGTGGAGGGCGAGGAGGCCGACGGGGACGCGAGGGCGACGGGGAGGCAGTCCGGCGAGGAAGGAGCTCCAGGTGGCGGCGTCCGGCGCGGGGCGGCGAGGTCGTCGCGGCGACGGGCGATGGGATCGGGGGGGTGTTGCCCCGATCCAGATCCAGCGCGGGAGAGGGGGGGGAAAGTGGGGGAAGTGGGAGGAGGCGGCTAGGGTTTCCCCTGGTGGGGTTATGAAGGGGAGGGGGTTGGGCCGGTCGGTGTGGGTTGGCCTGGTAGGCCGCTGGCTGGGCCGGGTGGTCCAGCGGGGGTGTTTCCCTTTCTCTCTCTTTTTTTTGTTTGTTTTCTGTTTTAATCCATTTAAAAGCCTTTAGGCATTTTATAAAAATGTGTATGCTGCACCAAAATTACCTTTGTAATAATTGGCGACCACCGAACATTTTAGTTTTCAATTTTTGAAAACTTCGGGTGTTTGTCACAATTTCATATTTTGAATTGGCAATGATTTTGAACTACCACTTGATTAGCAACAGTAACACAGATGGCATGGCGTCATCAGAGAGTTTTACTGTAGCCTAATTATCCGGGTGTTACAGCCCCCTTCGCGTTGATCTTTCTCCCAGATTTTCCAAATATTCCAAAAATAAGCTCCGTCCGTTTTTATCCCGTTTGGACTCTGTTTGATATGGATATTCTGCGAAACATAAAACATGCAACAAACAGAAACTGACACTGGGCACTGGATCAATATGTTAGTCCCAAAAATAATATAAAAAGTTGCCAAAAGTATATGAAAGTTGTAGAATATTGGCATGGAACAATCAAAAATTATAGATACGACGGAGACGTATCAGGTGCCTTTAGTCCCCACCCTTTAGTGTCAGCTGCAGAACCGGCACTAAAGGTCCTTACGAACCGGGCCAATTCTGCACTAGTGTCATGGTCTTAGTTACTTGTAAGATTCATAAAATACACGAATATAAAAAATGCGGGATTAGAGTGGTATATATTCTTGATTGCTATATGAATAAAAACCACCGGAATTAGCACCAAAGGGTGTTTGATACACAACCAAATGGAGGAAATGAAAACAGAGGTTAGAGTGGATGTATTTTTTTCTCTCCAAAACAACATAAATTATTCCTTATGAAAAACCTATAAGGATTAAATCAAGTCCTTAAAAAAATATGTAATTCCATTAAACTAGGAGCCATCAATGTCGTGTCGTCGCAGTGCACAACCTAGTTCTGACATTGTTTAAGGGAAAATGATCCAATCAATTGAGAATCTAATAAGGAGGTACATAGTCTACTACATTTTTTATCATAGTATAGAGGTTTTCCCTGTTTTAGCTCTTAGCAAATTTTAAACTTAGTTAGTGATTGTCTAAAACACCGTACACATGCAAGTCTACAAAAAGAGTAGAATGTGAAAGCAAAACTTGCAAGTAAGGTGAATCGATATGAGGTTAGAGATTGCAAATATGGGAAATCTCGTCGGTGTTTTCCCCTAGTTCAGATATTTGACGCCATCACACTCCATGTTGATGGAGATTTCAAACCAAGAAGGTCTCAGTCGCCATATCCATGAAGGTCCCACAGAGATTAACCAACTTATTTCCACCATGGCCTAGGAACACCACGACTTAGCATCGCTCGGGGTAGATTTTCATGTAGTATGCAATCCTCGAGCTCTCGCATTTTTTTCCATCCATGCACGCCTTAAAGGCTACCAAACACACCTAGTTAATCTAGGAGGTGCACGCTCTCCAACAGTAACAAAATATGATTGATTAATGATGAATATATTGCTTCTACTTCAATACTCCTGCACACTCGAACACAAATATGATGGATCCTCGGAATTGGAGAGGTTGGGTGTGAGAACAGGTTTGAGGCCTCCTTTGGTTTGTAGGAATTTTATAGGAATCCCATTAGATAGGGTTTGTATAGGAAAAATTCTTTTAGAGCTCATTGGTTGGTAGGAATAGAATCCTATTCCTATGAAGGAATTCTTCCTATCCTTCACATTTCATAGGAAATTAAACATTAGCCTAGGAAAAAATCCTATGATGTGAACCAAAGGGCATCTTCTTTTCTATTCCTATTCATAGAATTTGAGATACATGTCATCTCATTTACTATCACTTTTATATTCCTATGACTATCCTATCCTATGAACCAAATAAGACCTGAAAGAAGAGAGGAGAAGAGAAATTCAAATGTCCCATGGATGTCGAGTATTAGGGCATCTTTGATGCAGATCCTTAAACGGACCTCATCAAATGTTCATGGATACGTTTGGACATGTCCGCGAACATTCGGCCGGGTGCCGACCATCCACCCCTATCCCTCAAATGTCCGGCCCTCCGTCTTTTCCTATACTCAGAATATTAAAAATTATGTACTATTAAAGGGGAGTCTGTGTGTCATTCGTCTCGTCCCCTATAGTCACTAATGCGAAACAATTTTGAAACCAAGCTATTAAAGAGGAGTTCGTACGTCGTTCATCTCGTCCCATGTAGTCACTAATGCGAAAACAATTTCAAAACCAAGCGCTAATTCAATTTGAAAACCAGGCTATTAATGCAATTAATTAGCAAGTTAGTTAATTATGCGTGCAGTTAATTAGGAGTATGTTGAATAGGGATTTTTTTCCATGGTGTATCATTTTGGAAACCGAGATATTAATGCAATTAATTAGCTAAGCAGTTAATTGGGTCCATCTACATATGAATTTTTTAGTGGAACAATAATAAAAGGGGACACTACTTCATGGCCCATCGGGCCTATAATCCCGGACGGAGGGAGTAACTTTAGTGGTTGGAGTTTTTTGTCCACATACCCAGTCAACCGATTTGTCTACGTGTAGTGAAAGTAAGCTTTCCAATTAAGTAATCAACAAATCAAGCAAGGGTTTCTACGTTAGGGCTTCTATGCCGCTACCCCATCTCCCTCTACTCTATGTCGGAGCCGACGGCGCTGCGCTTATTTCTCATCGACCACAAACACAAAGGTGACTCCCCCAATACGACTACGTGTGACGTCCCAGTTGTCTGCACCTGTGACCATGCTAGTGTTGGAAATATGCCCTAGAGGCAATAATAAAATGATTATTGTATTTTCTTGTTCATGATAATTGTCTATTGTTCATGCTATAATTGTATCAACTGAAAACCGTAATACATGTGTGAATACATAGACCATAACATGTCCCTAGTGAGCCTCTAGTTGACTAGCTCGTTGATCAATAGATGGTTATGGTTTCCTGACCATGGACATTAGATGTCGTTGATAACGGGATCACATCATTAGAAGAATGATGTGATGGACAAGACCCAATCCTAAGCATAGCACAAGATCGTGTAGTTCGTTTGCTAAAAGCTTTTTTAATGTCAAGTATCATTTTCTTAGACCATGAGATTGTGCAACTCCCGGATACCGTAGGAATGCTTTGGGTGTACCAAACGTCACAACGTAACTGGGTGGCTATAAAGGTTCACTACAGGTATCTCCGAAAGTGTCTGTTGGGTTGGTACAAATCGAGACTGGGATTTGTCACTCCGTATGACGGAGAGGTATCTCTGGGCCCACTCGGTATTGCATCGTCATGAGCTCAATGTGACTAAGCAGTTAGTCACAGGATCATGCATTACGAAACGAGTAAAGTGACTTGCCGGTAACGAGATTGAACGAGGTATTGGGATACCGACGATCGAATCTCGGGCAAGTAACGTGCCGATTGACAAAGGGAATTGAATACGGGATTGATCGAATCCCCGACATCGTGGTTCATCCGAAGAGATCATCGTGGAACATGTGGGAGCCAATATGGGTATCCAGATCCCGCTATTGGTTATTGGCCGCAGGTTGTCTCGGTCATGTCAGCATGGTTCACGAACCCGTAGGGTCTACACACTTAAGGTTTTGTGACGCTAGAGTTGTTATGGGAAATAGTATGTGGTTACCGAAGGTTGTTCGGAGTTCCGTATGAGATCCCGGACGTGACGAGGAACTCCGGAATGGTCCGGGGGTGAAGATCGATATATTGGACAAAGGGTATTGGAGTTCGGAATTGTTCTGGAAGTACCGGGTGACGACTAGCGTGACCGAAAGGTGTTTCGGAGGCCCCGACAAGCGTTGAGGGGCCTTATGGGCCAAGGGGAGGGGGCACACCAGCCCACTAAGGGGTTGTGCGCCCCTCCCAACCCCTCTCACGTAACCTGGAGATGTGGGGGCGCCTCCCCTAGGGCAGCCACCCCTCCCGGCTTGGGGGGCAAGTTTCCTAGGGGTGGGGGTGCCCAAACCCATCTAGGGTTTCCCCTGTGGCCGCCGCCCCTCCCCTAGGAAACCCTAGGGTGCCTCCTCCGCCCCCCTTCCCCCTATATATAGTGAGGGAGAAAGAGGGCAACCGCACCCCTTCCCTGGCGCAGCCCCTCCCTCCTCCAACTCTTCCTTCTCCTCCGTAGAGCTTGGCGAAGCCCTGCAGGAATACCACAAGCTCCACCACCACGCCGTCGTGCTGCCGGAGTCCTCCCTCAACTTCTCCTCTCCCCTTGCTGGATCAAGAAGGAGGAGACGTCCCCGGGTTGTACGTGTGTTGAACGCGGAGGCGCCGTCCGTTCGGCGCTAGATTGGATCTTCCGCGATTTGAATCGCCGCGAGTACGACTCCATCAACCGCGTTCTTGTAACGCTTCCGCTTAGCGATCTTCAAGGATATGAAGATGCACTTCCTCTCTCTCATTGCTAGTATCTCCTAGATTGATCTTGGTGACACGTAGAAAAATTTTGAATTATTGCTACGTTCCCCAATAGCTAGGCCACCCAATCGCGCTTATTATATATCAACGAGCAGGGGACATGAAAAACTAGCATCCCCATCGGCCATCAGCATGGTACATGGCCGAAGGAGACCTGGGTGGTTGGCTCGGACGACAACCGTTGAGGATCGGATCTAAAACCCACCTCAGCTCTCATCTCGCCACCCTTCTCCAGACACTATCTGGTAGCCACCAATGTCATCGTAGCACAGTCGATGCCACCATGTCCGAGGACAATTGGTCACATGCCACCACTCTTTAGATATTGTTTCATTCCATAGGAACGCATGGGTATTTAGCTAGTCAAAGATAAATATCACAGTCAACTAAAGAAGATAAATGTCAGGGTGCATCAATAAGTCAAAAATAAATATTCCATTGCAAATAATTCAAATAAAAATATGAAAATTCAAACAAAAAGTTTTGAAATAAATAATTAAAATTTTAATTCAACTTATTCAGACACATATTCTAATTGTCCATATGAAATGTTTATAAATGCTCAATCGGATCGTCCCAAAGTTGTGTGTGAGTTCCTCAATTACGAATTTAATGATGCATTTAAGTTATTGATTCGGGAGTATGGCGATGGCTAGACCTAGGGTGGAATGGTGGAGATCTTGTAAGGCATGGGCGACCTTCAGGGGGAGGGCGACAGTGGCGTCGAAATCCGGGGGCGTGGACAGAGAGGAGAAGGAGGTTTGGATTGTGCAAAAACACATTCTCTAGATGCATTTTGGGTGGGACCGAGGCATCGGAATCGGATGCGATGGACATCCGTACTCCTCTAGACCCCCTCCCAATTTGGCGCTGGTTCAGGGGATTTCAGACATCCGGACCGGTCCTACCCGTTTTGCTGAGCCACATTAGAGGGCTAAAAGTGTTTGAACCATTCGGTGTAGGCATTTGGGCCGATTTGAGATGCCTTAATGCCCTTTGAAGTCAGCACAAAACCATGGAACTTTCTCTTAGAAGTGAACATTTGAAATGCGAGTCTCAAGCTACTTTCGTAACTCTCAAAAATTCTTCGCAGTTGTAACAAAACGAGTGACTCTAGTTCTCCTTCGTAGCTCCCCATCAGAGTCGTATCCTCATCAATGAGTTCGAGCACGGATCTTCATGTGTCTCTGTGTGGCCTCTACGATGCGGGTTGGGTTGACGACCACCTGAGACAGTGAGAGTCGCTTGATGAGATTAGAGATGATGATGATGCCTACTTGGGGAGAAGTGATGACGATGACACATGTGTCTCGATGGGGCTCTCTTGAGAAATATGTGTGTATGTGGTCTCCTATATGTGTTGCTCAGTGGATTGTGACGGATTTCGCTCGTTAGTTAAACCAGGCAAATCTATTATGCTTAATTAATGAATGAGGCCAAACAATTAGTTTTTAAATAAAATATTTCAAAATTTATTCAATTATCCGGACACAAATTCTAATTGTCCATATGAAACATCCACGAATGCTCAACTGGATAATTCTGAAAGTTGTGTATGAGTTCCTCGATTGCGAATTTGATGATGCATTTGAGTTATTTATCCAGGGAATACGGTGGCGGCACAGGCCTAGGGTAGAGCTTCGGAGGTCCAACAAGGCCTGGGTGGCCTCAAGGGGGTACAATGGCGACAACGGTCTCTGTAGTAGAATGAGGGTCGGGATGTGAAACAACGCGGGCTCCTGGCGGGTTTTGGGTGGGATTGAGGTGTCGGAGTCTCACGCGACGGACGTCTAGACTACCTTAGAAAATTTACCTCGATTTGGTGCTGGTCTAGGGGTATTCAGACATCCGAACCGGCTCGGCCGGTTTGGTGAGCCACGTTAGATGGCTAAAAGTGTCCAGGCCATCCAGTCCAAACATTTGTGACCGATCTGATGAGCCCGCTTGAGATGCCCTAATGCCTTTTGAAGTTAGCACACGGTTGTGGAACTCTCTCTTAGAAGTGAACATTTGAAATGAGAGTCTGAAGCTTCTTTCACAACTCTCAGAATTTATTTGTAGTGGTAAAAAAATCAGAGTAGCTCTAGTTCTCTGTTGTAGCTCTCTGTCGAAGTCGGAGGTGTGCTGTCCTCGTCGTGGGTGGATGAGTTCAGGCACGGATCTTCATGTTTCTCCACGTGGGCTCTATGATGTGGGTTGGGTTGACGACCATCTCCGGCAAAGTTAGAGTCACTTGCTTGGATACTAGAGGTGGTGATGATGCCGACTTTGGGAGAAGTGATGACGCCTGTGCGCTGACTAGACAAGGCTCTCTTGGGAAAGATGTGTGTGTGTGTGTGTGTGTGTGTGTGTGTGTGTGTGGTGCCCTATGTGTGCCGCTCAGTGGGTTGTGATGGAGCTTTTCGTTAACTGAACCGACAATTCTCCTCTGCTTATCAACAGACTAGGAAAATCTTCAGCAAGTATGTCTCGCCAGCGGTTGTCTGCAACTGCTTTATCCAGCCTTACCCTCACATTCTTGCGACATCTCTGCTTATTATCATAAGTAAAAAAGGTAAGCCAGAAAAACCTTCCAGTAGTTCACATACCTTAAGAGTACCCCGAAAGGCAAGCATCTGACTCTCATTTCATGGCGTGATTGAGAAATACCCGAACAGCCACATGGCTTCGTTAAAATCACCCATGACACGCCATAGAAGAGCAGACAATTGTTTTAGACTTTGCATTGGTGCCCACCTATCATGTCGGTTTTCTGTACGTGGTTTGTCGTAGACACATGTCAATCGAATTCTTTTGCCTTCTTCAGAATAAAATTGTTTCAAAAGCAACAAAGCTTCAGTGTGTTGCAAAAGGGAAAGAACAAAATAAAGTAGAAGAGCATATCACTATTTTTGTTTGTTTTGCCTTGTTTTACAAAAATGAAAAAAAGGAGAGACGCCGCACTATGTTGGGGCTTTTTGACCATCCGATGATCCATCCATCCCCACTCATGTGTCTCGAACGAGTCTCTCTTGAGAAATGTGTATGTGGTCTCTTACGTGTGTTGCTCAGCGGATTGTGACGGGTTTCACTCGGTTTGTGATGTTTGTCGTTAATTAAATTGAGCAATTCTCTTATGCTTAATTAATGAATGAGGCAATTTTTGCAAGTTTTGAAATAAATTATTTCAAATTTTAATTAAATTTATCCGAACACATATTCTAATTATCCATATTAACCGTCCGCAAATGATTAATCAGATAATTTTGAAGTTGTGTATGAGTTCGTCGATTGTGAATCTGATGATGCATTTGAGTTATTGACACGGGGAGTACGACGACAACATAGGCCTAGGGTGGAGCTCCGAAGGTCCAACAAGGCATGGGTGTCCTAGGGGGGTACAATGACGACAACTGCCTCTGGAGAAGGAGGGCCGGGATGTGAAACAACGTAGGCTCCTGACGGGTTTTGGGTGGGACCGAGGTGTCGGAGTCTGACACGACAAACGTCTGGGCTCCCTTAGAATCCCCCCTCGATTTGGTGCTGATCTGGGGGTTTTCAAACGTTCGGACCGGCACGAACCGATTTGGTGAGCCATGTTAGATGACTAAAAGTGTTTGGGCTATCCAATCCTGGAGACCTATTTGATGAGGCCGCTTGAGATGCCTTTTGAAGTCAGCACAAGACTATGGAACTATCTCTTAGAAGTGAACATTTGAAATGAGAGTCTAAAACTTCTTTCGCTGTAGTGGTAAAAAAAATCTAGAGTGGCTCTAGTTCTCCGTCATAGCTCTCCGTCAAAGTCGGAGCTACGCTATCCCCGTCGTGGGTGGATGAGTGCGGGCACAGATCTTCATGTGTCACCGCGTGGCCTCTACGACGTGGGTTGGGTCGACGCCCGTCTGCGGCGAAGTCAGAGTTGCTTGCTCGGAGATTAGAGATGGCGATGAATCCTGCTTAGTGCATGTGCGCTGACTCGATGAGGCTCTCTTGGGAAAGATGCGTGTGTGGTGCCCTATGTGCACCACTCAGTGGGTTGCGACGTATTTTGCCCAGTTTATCGTTAATTAAACTGACAATTCTCCTCTACTTAATCAACAGACGAGGCAAAAAATTTCAGCAAATATGTCCCGCCAATAGTTGTCCGCAACTGATCTATCCAGCCCTACCCTCACATTCTTGCAACCATTCCCCTATTATCACAAGCTAAAGGTAAGCCAGAAGAACCAAAATCCATCAGTTCACAATACCTCGAAAGTACCCCGAAAGGCAAGCATCTGATTCGCATTTCATGGCGTAGCCGAGAAACACCCGAACGACCACACGACCTCGTTAGAACCACCCATGACACGCCACAAAAGACCAGACAACAGTTTCAGGCTCTGCATCGGTGCCCACCTATCGCGTCGGTTTCCTATACGCGCTTCGCCGTAGACAGACAAATGCCAACCGAATCCTTTTGCCCCCTTCACACAAAAAAAAAGTTCCAAAAGCAGCAAAGCTTCGGTGCGTTGCAAAAAGGAAAGAGCAAAATAAAGGCATAGAAGAGCACATCACTATTTCTGTCTGTTTTGCTCGTTTTACAAAAAGGGGGGAAAGAAAAAAGGAGCGGCGCCGCGCCATTTCGGGGCTGGCTTTTTGACCATCCGATGATCCACCCATCCATCCATCCCCACGCACAGCAGCTCAGTTGCACGTCAAAGTACACAGGGAATCGCGGCGGGCCACGCACCGGACGCACCCCCACACACTGTGAGGACGGGTCAGGAACAAACCCTAGCCAGCCGGACCCCCTCCCCCGCCCCGGTCAAACCCCAGACCGCCCCAGCCGGTCACTCCCGTCCCCTCTTCTCCCCCCACACCCCCTCCCCCCCACTCGCACCTCGCCGGACCCCCGCCGCCGCCGCCCCCCTCCGCCTCGCCGTGTCCGCGCGCGCATGCGGCTCGATCGCCCCCGCCCGCCCCTCCCCGCGCGCGAAAAGGGGGCGGCTTGATCCCGCCGCCGCGGCCTCCGGCACCCCCGGGCCGGCCGGCCATGGAGAGGGTGGCGGCGGGGAGCAGCGAGCAGGGGACCCCCGACAGCGAAATGGGCGACGGGGACAACGACAGCGTCGGCTACGGCACGGAGATGGAGCTCGACGCCGCCTCGGCCCCCGCGTCGGCCTACCCGGCGCGCCCCAGCGTGCACGACGGGGTGGACCCGTTCGAGGGCATGGAGTTCGACGACGAGGAGGACGCGTGGACCTTCTACAACCTCTACGCGCACCGCGTCGGGTTCAGCACCCGGATCAGCGTGATGCACCGCTCCCGCCGCGACGGCTCCATCATGTCGCGCCAGTTCGTGTGCGCCAAGGAGGGCTTCCGCACCTACCGCGGCAAGCACGAGCAGGCCGCCGCCCTCGCCTCCAGCCCCGGCGCCCCCGACGACGGCGGCCGGGGCGGCCGCCGCACCCGCGCCGTCACCAGGGTCGGCTGCAAGGCCATGATCCGGGTCAAGAAGCAGGACGGCGGCAGGTGGGCCATCACCAAGCTCGAGACCGCGCACAACCACCCCCTCGTCCCGCAGAACCAGGCGCACTGCCTCCGCCCGCACAAGCCGCTCTCCGAGTGCGGCAAGCAGCGCTCCTCCTCCTCCTCCTACGGGGTCCGCCGGAATGGAGGTATGTTCCTCGCGATTGAGCCGCCACCAACACCCCCCACGCCGCCTGTTCCTCAGACCGGCATCATCCCTCAACCAGCAGTTGTTCCCCATTACATCGGGGACGGCATCGGAAATGCCACTCGGGTGATCCTGGACTATGTCAAGCGCATGCAAGCTGAGGACCCGGCCTTCTTCTACGCAATGCAGTTCGTCGAGGGCCATCCGGTGGGGAATGTCTTCTGGTCCGATGCCAGAGCAAGGACGGCGTACAAGGACTTCGGGGACGCCGTTTTCCTGGACGACCACTGCAAAAGAAGCAAGTATGAGCTCCCTCTCGTCACATTCACCGGGGTCAACCACCATTGCCAGCCGGTCCTATTTGGGTGTGCGGTCATCAGGGATAACTCCGAGGCGTCGTTTGCTTGGCTCTTTGAAACACTTCTCTTGGCAATGTCTGGTCAGCACCCTGTCTCTCTCACCACAGAGTATGATGGCGCCATACAGTCAGCTGTCCATAAGGTTCTTCCTCAAACCAGGCACCGATTCTGCAGGTGGCACATCTTGAATGAAGCCCAGAGCAAGCTATCAGATTTCTTAAATGCATTCCCGTCCTTTTATGATGATCTTGTCAGCTGCATCAACATGTCTGACACAATTGATGAGTTCGAAGCAAATTGGGAGGCATTGATTTCTAAGGTTGGGTCTGGACACAACGAGTGGCTTGATTCAATGTACAATTGCCGGCAGCAGTGGGTCCCGGTATACTTGAGGGATACATTCTTTGGAGACGAGCCATCAAGGCAGGGGTGTATGAGCAGGAGCTCGTTTTTTGAGTCTCACATCACTGCTAAAACCAATTCACAGTCGTTCATTCAGCACTATGAAAAAGCTCTCGACAGTTGTTATGAGAGGGAGGTGAAGGAAGAATTCGAAACAAAGTATTCGCTTCCAGATATCAAAACACCATCTCCTATTGAGAAGCAAGGGGCAGACCTGTACACAAGGACGCTGTTTTTGAGGTTCCAACAGGAGGTGATTGGTGCCTCTGTTTCTACTTTGGAAGTGGCAGAGGAGGATGGTAGGGCTTGCACATACAAAGTGACCACATCTCAAGGAAGTGAGAAGCCTCGTATGGTTCAATTCAATTCTTCTGATAGTTCTGCAAAATGTACCTGCCAGATGTTTGAATGTCTTGGTATTGTCTGTAGGCATATTCTCACTGTCTTTGGTGCACAAGGTGTATCTACGCTTCCTTCTCAGTACATCATGAAAAGATGGACCAAAAATGCCACAGATAGAAGCTCGGACAAGAAACCTGATGAAGTTATTAGAGTTAAAGAGCTCAAGGAGGAGCAAAGAAGTACTGTCGAGGATGGCGAGCAATCTCAGACATGGCGCTACAACAGTTTGTGTCATGAAGCACTTAGGTATGCTGAAGAAGGAGCATCATCTGCAGAGGTTTATGTCGTGGCAATGCAGGCTCTTCAAGAGGCTGCTAACAAAGTCAGTATGGCCAAGAGAGGGATTGGACAAGTAGCAGCACCATTGGCAGTGATGCCAATTACAGCGCAACTACCAGAATGTTCTGGAAAAAACCAGGATAGTTTTGGTCAGCAAAAGAAGAGAAAAAGGAATTCAAACAACTCAAGAGAGAACTCCACACCGAATCAATTTATGCATATGCAGCAACCTAGCAATTACCTCTTTGTTGGTCCCAGTACATCAGGTGGTTCACAAGGGCCTAGTCAGCTGGTTGCTGCAATTCCTGTTTCTTCCTGTGCACAACATGGGCAAACATCGGGTGCATCAACAACATGGGCAAATAACTCAACCGATGGCAACATGACAACTGCTTCTGTAGCTGTTGACAAGTTCCATGGATTCTCAGACCGAGATGCATCAACAACAGCACCTTCTTCAGGAAATGTTGTGCAAGCAGGAGAAACTAAATCTTCAGGGGCCGCTTCACAAATTAACGAGGTCATTAACTATACTGACTACCAAAAGTTTCATATTCATATCTTCCTGCACTATCCTTTAATTGTTCATTATGTGCTCCATTGAGTGAAGTGGTGCCCACTTTGTTTGTTGGTTATTTGGTCTAAAAAGGGCAGGTCATTGGTAGATGAACAAATTTAATTGGTTATGGTAGTGATGATGTGCATTTTCTTAATATGTGTACATGTGTCTAAATCATCCGTTATAAAATATGGAAGGAATAGTATAATGTATGCAGCGAAACTTGCAAAACTTCTCCACTTGATTGTGAACATCGTATAGGAAGTTTAAAGAATAGGTGCTTGATGAACTATAAGAGAATGAGGCTTTCCTTTATCTGTTAGCAAACAACAATTGTAGTCTATCTATTTGCTTGGAGGCCTTTTTTCTATCATTAAGAATGTTCTTTTCAGATTGCCCTTCTTGTTTTCTGATAGTTGTGATCAATCAGCTTGAATTTTTTGAAAGACCAGCAAGAAGCAGATCATAGTGAGCAATGCTATTTTCCTGTTTCTCAACCTCCACCTCCACCTCCTGTTTCTGCTATTTTTTTTTCTGAGTTCTGAATGAACACTACGTTACTGTTCTTTTGTCTATCTCATCTGAGCATGCTGCATGATTTATGATAATTCTTGTTGCTGTTCTCTTTATCTTTTTTCTTTCATGTCCTACATAACACCATATATGCTACTATTTTCTACCCTCTTCTAAATTTGCTGCTTGACTGGATATTAGCAATTTTGGCAATAATCATACAGTGTATTTAAAAAATTCTACATGTATGCACATAAACATATGTTCTTGTGGGGTGAAGTTCAATTATTATCCATTCTTCACCTGGCTCATAAACATATAATCTTTACTATAAACTTTCCTGCATTGTTTCCTCAGCTGGCTAGTGTAGGTGCTTTGAAATATTCAATACAAAATTTGTACTTCACATGTATAATTAAAGAAGATAACCACATCATTAATTTCATGCTATCACTGCATTAGGAAATACAAATAAGTAAAATAAATATTGCTAGTTTGACTTGAGTAAGACATGATCCAAAATCTGCTTAACTGCTTTGGTTGTACTTGAGTGCTGTCCACAGGAAGAAACACCTACCTAATGTCCTTCCATTGTTCAGCACTTCAGCAGGCAGCTAAAGAAAAATGAAGTGATTATGTTCAGTTGCAAAGCATTGTTGAAATGTTCATTACAGTTTACTTTTGTATACAAATACAATTGCTGGTTTTGTTGCTAGGATTAAGGCTGTCTGATCAGGACTGCTTATAGGATGCGCTGGTTTCAGTATTATTAGCTTCCTGCTTAATTATTTGAATAGAGGCCTGTCCATGTTCAGATTTATCTAGAATGATGATCTCATGTTCTTGCTTGATGGCCAACATTTCATTATTTCGTTCTTTGTCTGAATACCAAACTTGTGTGAAGCTATATGGGATGGCGTGAAATAAGGATATGCACTGAGGTGGTATGGATAAATAGCAGGATTGATTGTGGGAGAGAACCAGTGATTTAAATCACTTACTATACATTTAGTGTGCTAATGTGCAATTAAGCGTCTAAATAGTGGATGCCCGGTTCATATCAGACTGAGTTTGACAAGGGTCTGGGATACTGAGTGGTATGCAGTCGTACTGGGCAGTCACTGTTCACTTTTAATTATTCATGTACATTTCATTCTTCTCTACAATAAATACAATGCAGAATACTCATCGTTGAGTAACAACCATGTAATTATAAGTTTATGCTAGTTTTGCATCAGAAACAAAACATTATAGTAATGCTGCTTACTGCCTATCCCTGTGTATGTCTTAACGTGTGTTAGCTACTTAGCTGTAGTCTTGTTTTCTTGATATCTAATCTCCTATTGTGTTGTCCGTTATGTCAACAGTTGTATGTGTCTATTTCGGTTGTGCCATGCAACAACTGTTACATTTTTGGTCATCTCTTGTTATACTGGGGAAATACTGTTCACTTTTAATAGGTCTACTTGGCTGTGCCATGCAACAACTGTTATATTTTGGTTTTGGAGAGAGTAGGGGAGGGGCTCTCACCCAAGGGGCAAGATATAAGATATTCTGTTTCTTGCTTTCTTTGTTCATCATAGAGGGTCCTCTTTATATAGAAGCTTAACAATCCAAAAGTGAGAAATCATAGATCTTATCTCTAATTGGCTTAAGGCCCAAGCTAAAATATGCCTTCTTAATTTTAAGGATAAACTACCGAACCTAGAGACTGGGGATCTTATCCCATAATTTGGAGCTGTCATGGTGGTGGCATGTACTTCCGTACATGATATTCAAGTGTGTTGGCTTTATTTAAGAACAGAGGAAGTGCTAGTTATGACTAGTTAGAGAGACAACACTAGACTCTGTCTCATAAACATTGGCGTATTGATTATTGTAGCATTGTAGCTCATGTGGTAGATCTTTTTAAACAGTGCCTATGGTTAGCTTTGATTTTCTTGCTAAATTATAGAGTGCTCTTTATTTCATTTATCTCGACTCTTCAACTCTACCTTCAAGGCTCTGACCATAATAAATCTTCATGACACATGCAGATTCATGAACTGTCCCAAGCTAATGGAAACAAGGGAAGCAGCGTAAATTCTAGTGCTTCACCACAGCTTGTGACCGTTCCAATTGGATTCTGCTTGCCCTCCATGGACAAGAACAAGATGTCTACTGGTATTTTCCTAAATGACCCTAGTCTCCTTTGCCGGTCGTTTTACTTAACAGTCATTTTGACTTTACTGCTGATGCAGGTGGGATGAATTCTACAAACTCCGGCGGCATGATGAATAATGGCAATGCATCATTCGATCTTCGCCAATGTCAATCTTCTGCCCAAGTGCCCGCCACACATTCAGAGGCCAAAACACTGGCAGAAAACACCGATTCACGGGCAACTACCGCCGACAGCTCTTCCATAAGGGCTGCAGCCATCGCGGCGGGGGCGCGCATCGCATCCCCATCTGATGCAGCTTCAATCATAAAAGCAGCGCAGTCGAAAGATGCCATCCACATCAGGCCTGGGGAAAGCCTTCCAAACCAGCTGAAGCCATTAGCCCCCAGGCCACTCTCCTCGCTAGCACCAGCCAGCGCGCCCAGCTCGGCGCAGCATCTGCAGCAGCAGCCTGGACAAGCCAGCTTCGGCGACTCTACCGCGGCCAAGGAAGCAATTTTCGGCTCCACGGACGGCAGCGACGGCGACGAGTACGAAGACGAGGACACTGACGACGACGACGACGACGACGAGGAGGGGCTAACCGGCGACGAAGGGGAGCAAGAGTGATCTTCGGGCTGTTGATCGAGCCGCCTCTCCAGTCAGTAACCCCTCCCAAGGCTTCCCCTGCTGATATCTTGACAACATTTTTCACCAACGGAAATGGAGTCTCATCATAGAGCGATAGCTGTATACATACATGTTTATAGCCTGTATCTAATGCCCCAGCAGCCAGCCAGCCATCACCATGTCCCCCATGAGCCTAGGAGCCTTCTTTTTTCTTTCTTGTTGATCTAGAGATCCCTTTTTTGCTTAACCTAATCGGACGTGGAGCTTCCTCAAGCTTGTTTTTCGTTGGCTCTTGCTGGGGTTTGGTCGAGTTGTCAGCTCCAACGTGTGGTAGCTATGAACTTATGATGATGTGTGTAGTACAGCGTGGCTGCATGAGTAGTGGTACAGGTTGCTGGTGGACTGCTCCAGGAGTTTGGTTTTTTTTTCTTCATCTTGGAAAGGGCCCTGTTTTTTTTTAGTTGGAAAGGGACGTGGTAGGGGAGTGTGGATTTTCAGAGGGCGGGCTCCTTGGAGCCTGTTTTTTCAAAAAAATCGAAAATCATATTTAGAAACGGGTACACCACGATCATGCATGAGATGAGGAGCTGGTAGGGGCGACGACGGTGCTTGTGCATTGTTTCCTTCTTAAAGGCGTCGGCTTTGGAGGCCTTCTATGTTTTCACCCTGAAGAAAGACCCGAGCTTTCAAAACAACACCTTCAACAAGGCAATTGCCATGCACACCCAATGAAGGCCAGATCTTAGGTTTTCACCTTGAAAGTCACGACTGGACATCCGAGGAGCACCATAAAAAATGAGATCCTCCTGTGCTGCCGCCACCGCTTGACACCGCTGCTACTGAAAGTTATCAAACACCTGGCTGACGTAGTTTGGTGGTGAAGTGCTCCAGGAGCCGGGGAGTTATGTACCCTCTTTTTCTCCATATCGTCTTTGAGAGGGACCTGTTGAGACTCTGAGCTCGCCACGCCATTGACTTGCATTGCAAGAGTGATTGGTGAGTGAGCAGGAAAGATTCCCAAGATTCTTCCACCAAACACAGCTCCAGCTGCTGGTGAAGTACTATTTCTTTCTTTCTTTCTTTCTTTGTGGAAAGAAGGGTGACATGTACACTCGTTTCCTTAACAGAAAGCCGGCCGCTGTCTCGCTGATGCTTGTGCTGATCGTGCTGTTGCCATGTCATTCAGATCCATGGACGAACCAACGAGCAAGAAGGGAGTTTCCTTCACATGGCGGCGAACCCGGAGATCGAAGAACCGAAAAAACTCAGTGGAAATCGCTGTGAAAAATCCATGAAGCAATTCAGTCCTAGGAATGGGAAGGACGGAAGGTCCACATCATCACCGGCCAACCATCTTCACTTGTTCAGTTGAATCACAAGTGTATACTACTATTCCAGTGATCTTTCAAAGCACGGGACTGCTGGGCTGAATGTGATTTGCAACCGCAGACGGCAGTCACAAGTGTGGGTGTGGGCACGCGTATCTCGTCCACCAACCCCCGGAGGTTGGAGCACCTACCATGCCTACCTCTCCTCCTGGGTGGGTCCCACGGCCTGCAAGTGGGGGCACCAACCAACCACCCTCTTCCTTCCAATGCATTTCGCATAGAGAAGATTCATTCATGTCGAACGAGGAGACTCTTCTGCTGATGCATCTGCATGCAGTGTGTGTGTGGTGTGTTTCGAGCGAGTGCGACGGAAACCAAACCAGACGAAAAGTATGGATGGCTCAACGGCGCTGTCATCGTCATGGTTGGTGACTGGTGAGTGAGCCACACAAGGAGCTTTTGTTTTTATTTATTTTTTTGAGGGAGAAGAGAAGAGGCACACAAGGAGCTGCTCCACCAATCAGGACTCCACACACAAGGATTCCATCTCCATGGAAATATACTTTAATCCCCACCACACCACCCTTCCGCACTCCTGCCCGGATGCAATTTAGAATTGTTGCACGGACGCACTTGACTTCAACTTCGTTCGAGTCACTTTGTTCACAGCCGAGCACAAATGCTCCTGCGAGGGAACAGTAAAACTCCGCGAAAAAAAGCAGTTCGTACTCGTTGTAGCTCTGAATAGTTTTCTTTAGGCGTGCCACACTACAAAGGGCAGTGGTTTTTATTGTCAAAACACGTTACATATAGTTAATAAAGTACTGAATGCATTAGGGAACAAAAAAGTTCTGCAAATTGTTTCGTGGGTCCATGGGCCCCCACCACCCCGCCCCTAAGATCCGCCACCGCTCATCGTCCCTCATTGCAGCACGAGCCTTGTTTCAGCTGCAACATGACCTTTGTTTCTGAGATTGGGAGGCGCGCTCGCGCCTCGCCTAGTTTGCAGCGCCGGTGGCTGCTGCAAGGGTGTTTTTTCGGTGGAGCTCGCAACATGGCGTTTGGTGGTGGCACGCAACAGTGAACTTGCGTCATTGATGTAATCCAAGAAAATGGGAACCGAGTGAAGAACGAACGAACGAACGAGGAAACGACTTGACGAGAGCTCTTGCAGGGAGATAACGTACAGTGGTGGGCCCCATGGGGGACACACGTCACTCTCGGGACGTAGTCAACGGGCGATGGAAGATCCGTCGGTTAAGTCCTAGCTATTTCCCTTTTTTTAGGGAAAACTTCGACTTGTTGAGTTGTATCGTTTGAAGTTTTTATTTATGAAAGTGCAAGCCAGTGTCAAGCAAGGCAAAAGATACCAAAAATTGTGAGGAGGATAGTGGTATCCCCAGCGCATCAGAGTTCAAGTCCTAGACTTGATGCTCGCACTTTCCTAGATTTATTCCAGGCTTTTTCCGGCGTTGTGTGTTCATGGGAGGAGATGTTTCGTCGACTACGAAGATGTCTATAGCGACTTCATTAATCTCAAGATGATGTGTCGGCTCAGTCTATCAGAGGTGCTTATAAGGATAGGGTGTGCATATGTGCGTGCGTTTATAGAAGTGAATGTGCGCTTTGTGTAAGTGAGCGACTTTGATTGTACTGTGTTAAAAAAAAACCAAAAATTGTTGTGTACATGCTATCCACTTGACGGAAGTATGTTTGTGAAGATTGCTGTGTCTGCGTATGTCGCACATGTGACCAAGGCTTGCTTCATTTCGTCGCAGAAATGAGGACGTGACAAACTAGTGGCACCATGACGCAAGCTTAGGAATCTCCTACACGCATGGCCATCAAATGTGGCGAATATTCCAGCTAGCAGCACGCACGCATCTCCGTTTGTTTCACGTCGTGCAACGGGCCTTCACGTGTTGCAGCGGTGCTTCACGTGTGCTCTTGATGTAGTATTTTTTCTCTCTCTCGAATGGAGCAGAGCAACCTGCTGCAGTTAGGCGGTTTTGACGGCGATGCGACCAATAGGAATCTCGGTGTGACAGAGATCGGTTCCGAGCTCCAAAGCCATGTAGACATAGATAGCTGCCTTCGAAGGGAGGTGTAGGAAGGGGAAAAAATGGCTTCATAGGGTGTCTCAAATTTCGATTCCGCCAGTCGATTCATCAGGGGATGACGCGGCAACGACATCATCGATGGAGCGAAGTTAGAGGCTGACGGGTTCGGGTGCCGCGCGAGAGAGGGGGGGGGGGGTCGCCGGCGGCAGAGATCGTGTCGGGGTCTACAGGGGTGGTCGGGGCGGAGCAACACGACGGAGGGGGGCGGCGAAGGCACGCATGTCAAAGATGAAAACGAGAAACAAGCTAGAGGTCGAGGACGACCAGGAGCCGTCGGATCTGAACATCGCGCGGCCCAGAAAATCGACCGACAACAAACATGCGTCCCTAGAGTAAATAAAATAAAACAAATTAGAAGTTTTGATGATGGATGGACAGTGTCTTTGCTAGTAGTAACAACTTTGAATCACTCAACAACAGCATGTTAGTGCTAACAGAGATTAGTTGAGAGGGATCTCACCTCACCTCTCTCACCAGATCCCAACGAACGCACCTACCTACCCCCCCCCCCCCCCCCCCGCCCTTCCCGTTTGCTTACACATTATAAATAAACCCCCCCAAACCCCCCAATTCCCCGTGCCCACCCACCGCCATCCCCCTCTCCCCCTATCGTCTCCCTCCTCGTCTCCGGCGCCGCTCCGCGACTCCTCCAAGGGTAAGCCGCCTCCCCTCCCCTCCCCTCCCGTTGTGTCCGACCCAATGCGCGTGCGCGCGGCTGCGAAATCCCCCGCGCGGTCAGCCTGACGCCGCCGCGCCGCGCCGTAGCCTAGGCGCCGACGCCGATCGCGCGAGTCGCCGCCGCCGCCCGTGTCCGTAGTCTAAGCGCCGAAGCCGATGCCTCCCCGTCCCGTCGGCGATATCGGGCATTTGGTCTTCTGAGGGTTCGGGCTTAAACCCGAACTGAATTTTGGATCCGCGCGCTGCATGCTGGTGGCTGCTCGGAGTCAGATCCGAGCCTTTCGGTCGCGCCCTCGGTGGATCTGGGATCCATGCGGTGGTTAGGTTCCTGGCATCAGATCTGCTCTGCCGCCTAGCATTTTTTAGTTACGATCCGAGATTGCATTGGCTGTGCACTGTATCTGTAGAACGACTGTCAGGGAGTGAGTGCTGGTTTTATGTGCTAATCATTATCATCATTTCCGATGATCACTTTGTTTCCTCGGTACTCCCTCCTTTCCGGTTTATAGGGCTTATCTCAAAGTTTTAGTTTTTCCATTTTATAAGGCTCAATTTGGTTGTTTTCCATCACATGTTCAGATTCCAAGGTGCATTAAATCATTGCATGCAAGTACTAAGAGAAAATTGACCAATGCATGTAATTTATGAATGCATGCATTGCAATTAATGCATTGGTAAACATACTTTTTTGAGGAAAACAAGAGCATTAATTGGGTGCTTTTGCAAACTACAAAAAGTATTCCACCACTCATCATCTACCTTGGTTGGTGAGAATTTTGAATTGAGCCTTATAAACCGGAAAGGAGGGAGTAGTAGTTCTAACCCGTCGGTCAATTTAATTTGCCTCTAGTTCTGATCAATTATGCATATCCGTAGCAGGGCATTTTCTGATCAGTGTTGTTACTACTATTTTATTATTTCACATTTAAATCCTGTGGTCAACTTAAACTCTGCATGTCCTACTCGTCCTCACACATTTTGATCCCAGCCGCCATCCGTTCCCCTGAATGTTATGTTGTTTGTAGTAGTCTGATGATGCCTTCGTGCTTGAGAGGGACCCTGCTTTCTTTCCGGCCGATTTTAGCCGTCATGTACCCACACCATGGGAGTTGGTTGGATCCTAAATGGAGGTCTTTAGTGCGTGTAGCCTGCCTTCATGACACGGCTAGACATTCCCAGTATTATACAGAAACATCCTGGCTTAGCCAAAGGTATTTCTTAAGCCTCTTAATTCTTACTGGAGGAGCCCATGCCACAGTAATTAAAAAAATTGTGTACAAGAAAAGAACGAAGAAGATCGAGTACTGATTTGGTTTGGAAAAATATGCTGTGATAATTTTGGATCCCTTGGCTGTTAGCTTACAGATATATATATTTTCCTGTATGTGCATTAATTGATTTTTATTTTGGATTCCTTGTCTGTTAGGTGGCAGATATATGTATTTTGCTATATGTGCGAAGTATTTTGGAAAGTTCCTTACCAACCAATGTTCCTGCAAATTAATTGATTTTAATTTTTGTATGGTGTAGAAAGATGGCGTCCCACATTGTTGGATACCCTCGCATGGGCCCCAAGAGGGAGCTCAAGTTTGCCTTGGAGTCTTTCTGGGATGGGAAGAGCAGCGCTGAGGATTTGGAGAAGGTTGCCGCCGACCTCAGGGCCAGCATCTGGAAGCAGATGTCAGAGGCTGGGATTAAGTACATTCCCAGCAACACCTTCTCATACTATGACCAGGTGCTTGACACAACGGCCATGCTTGGTGCCGTCCCGGACCGCTACTCTTGGACTGGCGGAGAGATTGGCCACAGCACCTACTTCTCAATGGCCAGGGGCAATGCCACTGTTCCTGCTATGGAGATGACCAAGTGGTTTGACACCAACTAGTAAGTCAATCTGCACCCCTTGAATGCTGATCAGAGGTGAAATTTTTTCAGGGAATTGGTCATGACTTACTGGCTTTTGTTACTCTTTTGCAGCCACTTCATTGTGCCTGAATTGAGCCCAGCAACCAAGTTCTCATATGCTTCACACAAGGCTGTCTCTGAATACAAGGAGGCAAAGGCGGTATGTTCCTTCACCCACAGCATTGTCTCAGCCTCCTTTTCACAGTAGTTTCCTTGCACATGATTTGGTAGTAAAAAATATCTTCTGACCTGTACTACTATTTTGTGCTAGCTACCTGAATCTGATCCCACAGTGCTAGTTTTGTATGTCTTGCTTTGCTAGTTACACGTTCTTTGGTTAAAGTAGAGCCTTTAGCCACATCTGGACGAGACCCCATATCATAGCAATCCCATACGGCAAAACGCCAACTAGTTGATTTTGTAACCTATACCTGAAGTTGAAATTTATAGTTCTGGAACAAGCATTTTTTTTTCTGTTGTCCACAGAATAATGCATTACCATTTCATACCTTACTGAATATAGAAATTCATTTCAAGGACCTGAATATAGAAATTCATTTGTTGAAATTCATTTGCCATGCTATTTGTCTTCACAAAATGATGCCTGCATGCTTACATGTTCTTCCATGCAGCTCGGGGTTGACACTGTTCCAGTGCTTGTTGGACCGGTCTCATACTTGCTGCTCTCCAAGGCAGCGAAGGGTGTGGAGAAATCATTCTCTCTTCTTTCACTTCTTGATAGCATTCTTCCCATCTACAAGTAAGCATCGGCTGACGCAACCAACTCCTTTTGTTTTAACTTGAATCTTCAGTTGATAATGTCATATGTTATATAAATTGCAGGGAGGTTGTGACTGAGCTGAAGGCAGCTGGTGCTTCATGGATTCAGTTTGATGAGCCCACCCTTGTTAAGGACCTTGCTGCTCACGAATTGGCCGCGTTCTCTTCAGCATATGCTGCACTCGAATCGGCACTCTCTGGATTGAATGTGCTTATTGAGACATACTTTGCTGATGTTCCTGCTGAATCTTACAAGTACGTTTCTCTAGTGCTAATCCATTCTACTCGCCGTTTTATGTATTTCAAGGTGTTCTATTAAAACAGCAAAACACTAATTCTCTTGTAACCACAGGACCCTCACATCATTGAGTGGCGTGACTGCCTATGGTTTTGATCTTGTTCGTGGAACCAAGACGCTTGAGCTTATCAAGAGCGCTGGTATCCCATCTGGGAAGTACTTATTTGCTGGTGTTGTAGATGGAAGGAACATCTGGGCTGATGATCTTGCTGCATCTCTCAGCACTCTTCAGTCTCTTGAGGCTGTTGTTGGCAAGGGTAAGCAGTAAACAATATATTTATTATTTACTATCTCCAGGTCACAAGTTAGGACGTTTTCAGCATTGACAGCTCTTTAGGTGAAACTTTGACCATCAGTTCCTATGAAAAATATGTTGCTTCAAATAAAACCAAGTATTGATTATAAACGACCTGCAGTGTGACTCAGGTGTATTCAAACCATGATATTCTAGTATTGTATTAATGTGTCGCAGATGTTGGTATTTGTTCTATACTGATAGTTGTGATCAAACCTTAAAATCTTCCATTAGCACATATTCTAAAACGACTTACAGTGTGACTCAGAGGTGGTATCTGGTATCCATTGTCATTGCGTCCTGTATTAAACAATTGTGAATACTTTATTGCAGACAAGCTTGTGGTGTCCACCTCCTGCTCACTGATGCACACTGCTGTTGATCTTGTGAACGAGACTAAGCTTGACAGTGAGATCAAGTCATGGCTCGCATTTGCTGCCCAAAAGGTGGTTGAGGTGAATGCACTTGGCAAGGCTTTGGCTGGTGAAAAGGATGAGGTATGCTATTTTTTCTCTCTCTCACTATAGCCTGGTGCTTGTTTGCACCACTTTAATTGCAACTCCTAACTAACTTTACTGACATGTAATGTTGAATATTTTCAAATACAGGCCTACTTTGCTGCCAATGCCGCTGCTCAGGCCTCAAGGAGGTCCTCACCCAGAGTGAACAACGAGGAGGTTCAGAAGGCTGTAAGTTCACTGAAGTTCAGTCATATACACACACATTAAGAGTTCACACATGCCAATTATTAACAGGAAGTGCATTTCTTACAGGCGGCTGCTTTGAAGGGCTCTGACCACCGCCGTGCTACCCCTGTTTCTGCTAGACTGGATGCTCAGCAGAAGAAGCTCAACCTTCCTATCCTCCCGACTACAACAATCGGTTCATTCCCTCAGACAATGGACCTCAGGAGAGTCCGCCGTGAGTACAAGGCGAAGAAGTGAGTGCCTCTACATGGACTTTTCTTGTGATATTTCCTGCATTTTTTTAATTGAAAAACTGTGTTACTGCAGGATCTCTGAGTAGACCTTTCTTGTAATATTTCCTGCATTTTTATTGAATATTTGTGTCACTGCAGGATCTCTGAGGAGGAGTATGTCAGTGCTATCAAGGAAGAAATTAGCAAGGTTGTCAAGATCCAAGAGGAGCTTGACATCGATGTGCTCGTCCATGGAGAGCCTGAGGTGAGCAAGGCTAATTAATATTGTTTGTTGCATACTCATTTGCAAGATGCTTGGACGTTTTGAAATGAAGCTATATCTGTCTATGGATCATTGAAATAGGAATTTGCTTAAGCATATCGTATTTGTTCGCTGGTAACTTAGTGTATGTACATTTTTTGACAAATTTCTATGTACATTTCAGAGAAATGACATGGTTGAGTACTTTGGCGAGCAATTATCTGGTTTTGCATTCACTGCCAATGGATGGGTGCAATCCTATGGATCACGTTGCGTGAAGCCACCGATCATCTATGGTGATGTCAGCCGCCCCAACCCCATGACAGTCTTCTGGTCCAAGATGGCTCAGGACATGACCCCTCGCCCAATGAAGGGAATGCTGACTGGTCCTGTCACAATCCTCAACTGGTCTTTTGTCAGGAACGACCAGCCAAGGTTGATACCGCTTCCTAGCTTACATCTGTTTTGATTTGACAGCCTTCACGTGGTGGTGTTTTAACTGCTACTAATCGGTACGCCACTTCTTGGTATACAGGTTTGAGACATGCTACCAGATTGCTCTTGCCATTAAAAAGGAGGTTGAGGATCTTGAAGCTGGTGGTATTCAGGTTTGTACTAAGCTTTCTTTGTCATTTCACCATATCATTACTGTGTCCATGTGGCATGTGTAACAAATACGCTTCGGTCATCTACAGGTGATCCAGATCGATGAGGCTGCTCTAAGAGAGGGTCTGCCGCTGCGCAAGTCGGAGCATGCTTTCTACTTGGACTGGGCTGTCCACTCATTCAGAATCACCAACTGCGGTGTGCAAGACACCACTCAGGTAATCTACTTGGAATGCCATGAAGGTATTCAGAAAATCTTTGTTACCATCATCATCCATCCCTTACGAGACTTTTTGTTTCCTGGGTAGATCCACACTCACATGTGCTACTCCAACTTCAACGATATCATCCACTCCATCATCAACATGGACGCCGACGTCATCACCATCGAGAACTCCCGCTCCGACGAGAAGCTCCTGTCGGTCTTCCGTGAGGGCGTGACCTACGGAGCCGGCATTGGCCCCGGTGTCTACGACATCCACTCCCCCAGGATCCCCTCCACGGAGGAGATTGCCGACCGCGTCAACAAGATGCTCGCGGTGCTCGACACCAACATCCTGTGGGTGAACCCCGACTGCGGCCTCAAGACCCGCAAGTACACGGAGGTGAAGCCCGCCCTGACCAACATGGTCGCCGCGGCCAAGCTCATCCGCACCCAGCTCGCCAGCACAAAGTGAAGAGCCTGATACTACTACCTATTGTTTTGTGGGGACAGAGCGTCAAATGAGCCACATTTGTTTCGAATAATCTGATTCTTTATCGTACCGCCGGCCCGAGTTTGGCTAGGGTTAGTCCTGCTATGGTGAACTGCTATGTGTTGACATGTTGTATCTATGTTTGGTGGGTGGTTTCTTATTGTTTACAGGCTGTTGTCCTGCTTGTGTCTCGTCACGGTTATAAATAGAGGTGAAAATTGTTTTGCATCTCTCAGTTTCTCCTTGATTTTCACAAGGTGTCAGCTTATTTGTGAATCTGTTCTCAGATGACAGTTAGTCAGGCAGGATACAGAAGTTGTAGTCTTTGACACATGATTCAAAGCAGCAGCGTCGAATACAGTGCACCAATTCCTACCACCGCGAGGACGATAACGATGAAGCCAACAACATGCAGAGGCGTAAGCTTCTCCCACCACCTCTTGTCATCGTCACCACCATCAGTTCTTGATGCATCCGGTGTTGCAATCTCCTCCTCCTCTTGTATCTGAATCCTGGTCTCCTTCGGCGCCATGTTCTTCTCTTCAGCCCTGTTCTTCTCCGCGTCCTCTTGCGCGCTCCAGAAGCCGCCATTGCTGCTGCCGCTGCCTGACGAGCCATCGCCTTTCCGCTCTCCGTGGGGCAGAGGCGGGGGCAGAGCGCCTCCAGGCTGCTGCTCCTTCTGCGCGGCCATGGGCGACGACGGTGGCGGTGGCGGCGGCGGTGGAGGACCTGCTGGTGGTGGTGACCCCTTGGGCAGGATGACGTAGAGCACGGCCTGCTCCTTGTCCATCACGGCCCTGATGCCGCCGGCACGGACGCTCTTAGGCACTGGGAACGACTTGAGGAACCGCGCCCATCGCGCGCCGCCGCCGTCGCCGACGGGGCGCTCGCCGGCTACCTTCAGCTTCCGGTTGGTGTTGTAGAGCACCTTAAGCTCCTCCTTCATGAACCCTGAAACCAGGGCAGGACAAGACACCTTCACAAGACTGAAAAGTCGCAATGCAGCGGCCGGCAAAGAGACTGTGGCAATGGCGCCGCACCTGAGACGTCGACGACGAGGGTGTCGGCGTCGGCCGCGCGCGCCCACTCGCACCGGGGCTCGACGGCCGTGTACACGCGGTGGCGCGGCGCCGGCGCCGACGCGGCGGCTGTCTGCATTGCCGAACTGTTGATGATAGACGTACAGAGAGGACGCTGCTGGTCTGCCCCCTTGGGATCTTTCAGCGACAAGGATTGGTTAGGGGACAGCATAGGGGTGCATTATAGGGAAGATGACACGATATAACTATGCGGCGGCGGTGATGGTTGTCGCTAGGCAACTCCTTCCTTTGCTTGTGCTGCTCTCGGATGTTTTGCTTTGGCCGCAAGGTGCAATGCATATGCACTCATTCGATGCAGGGGGAACAAGGATCCAGGTAAATTTGTTAATGGAAGCACCGGTCAGCCAGGTTGTTACCACGCAGCAGAGTTAATTTTTTTTGCGGGAATAAATACTTTTTTTTTGAAGGAAAGCCGTCATGGCGGTTTATATTTCATGCGCAAAAAGTGATACATCGTTTGTTAATACATCTACTAGAAACCCCGGAGGCTCCAATTTCCAAACAATTGTATGAGAGAACTCCGAGTTTCTAGCCAATAAATCTGCCGCCGCATTGGCCTCCCTAGGGCAGTGGGAAAACATAATAGAAATAAAATTTCTAGCAAGAAAAGAACATTCTTCATAAATTGCGGCTGCCGGGCCTAGCGAATTACCACCCCCTTGCATGACTTCGACGACCTCCATGCAATCGGACTCAACGCAAATTTTATTGCACCCCACTTCATTTGCGAGTAAGAGCCCATCTCGCATACCTCTAGCTTCTGCCGTAGCCGCGTCTTCCGCAAAAGGGATATTACTACATGAAGCCGCGACAAAGAAACCAGCTTCGTCTCGTAAGATTGCACCCGTACCCCCTGTTCCCCTATCAGGATCAAAAGTGGCATCGACATTAAGTTTGAGAACTCCCTGCGGTGGCTTACTCCATCCATATCTTCTCAGTTTCGCTTGCTTCGACTTTGCCTTGGAAAAATTCTTAGCAAGAGCTAAAATTGCTTGCGCTGACCTGCTTGGCTCATACACAAATACACCATGAGTGTAGCAGCGTCTCTCCCACCAAACGTACCACACTATACTCGCCACAAGGTCATTGCGTTGAACATCAGTCATATGATCCATGGTATTATTCGTTGATAGAAGAAGATCAGCCAGCACCGATCCACCATCCCTTTCCAGCGCACACACCTCCTGAACCACATCTTGCAGTCGCAATATCCTCCAGATTTCTTGAACTCTAGGGCACAAGAACATGGCATGTCTAATACTCTCACAATCCGAAGTGCAGAGAGGACATTGAGAGCTTGTGATCATATGCCTGTTAGCAAGGACTCCATTACAAGGGATGGCGCCAAGCAAAGTTTTCCAAACATGAATTTTTATTTTTGCCGGCACACGCAATTTCCAAATGGTACGCCAAACTGGACTAGTACTTGAGGCTTGTATAGAGTTAGTCATCCTCAACTTTCGTCCGTGTTGATGCTCCCACTCTTCATGGTATGCCGATCTAACCGAAAATATTCCACTTCTATTATGGTGCCATGACACAAAATCATCCATCATCCCCAAAGCCAGTGGGATGTTTAATATGCGTTGCACATCAATAGGCCAAAACAACTCCGATATCAACTGTTCATCCCACACTCTATTTTCTGTATCAGTGAGTTCATAAACTTTTGTGATCACAATGTTACCTCTTGGCGTCATTACCTTTCGAGTAGGACTACTTGGTATCCAAGGGTCTTCCCAGATGTTAATTTGTGCCCCATCCCCAACTCTCCAAATATGCCCTCGTTTAAAAGACTGAATTCCACTCCATAGACTCTGCCATGTATAAGAACTACCCTTCTTAAGGCCGCAGTTAAGAAGGTCTCCATCAGGAAAATATTTGGCTCTCAAAACTCTAGCACATAAAGAACTTGGTTCACATAACAACCTCCAACACTGCTTTGCGAGAAGAGCCAAATTAAAACAATGCAAGTCTCTAAAACCCATTCCACCCTTTTCCTTTGGGATACACATTTTCCACCAAGCAAACCAGTGCATGTGTTTTTGCAGATCATCATCTCCCCACCAATATTTAGACATAGCTGTGGTGATACTATTGCAAACTTGTTTGGGTAGTTAAAAAACTGACATAGCGTAAGAAGGAATAGCTTGTATGACAGCCTTAAGTAGCACTTCCCTACCTTCATAGGATAATAATTTCTCCTTCCAACCTCTTATTCTACTCAAAACTCTGTCAATGAGGTGTTGAAAACAATCTGTTCTGTCCACACCTACAATTGGAGGCAATCCCAAATATTTATCTGTGATGGCTTCCACCATGATATTTAGTGCAGTGCAAACCTCCACTCTAATATCAACAGGGGTGCAAGGACTAAAGAAAATACTGGACTTAGCCTCGCTCACCATTTGTCCAGAAGCTGCACAATAATCATCAAGTGCCCGCCGCAGGCTGATAGCATTAGTGGAGTCTGCTCGCATAAGGATAAGAGAGTCATCCGCAAATAAAAGATGAGAAACCGAAGGAGCATCACGACACACACTCACTCCCATAATATTACCAGCCTCCTCCTCGTATGTGATCAAGCTTGTCAGGCCCTCAGCACAGAGCAAAAACAAGTATGGTGATAGAGGGTCTCCCTGTCTTAGTCCCCTTGAAGGGACAAAAAAATCAGTTAACACATTGTTTACTCGTACCTGATATTTCACTGTACGTACACTTTCCATGATCATTGCCACCCAGTCTGGTGTGAACCCTAGACGCAGCAGTATGGTCTCCAAAAAAATCCACTCAACCCTGTCATATGCCTTGTGCATGTCAAGCTTAACCGCACATGTCCCGTATTTGCCCGTAGTCTTCTTTTTGATTGCATGATATGACTCAAAAACTACTTTATTTACTCGCATAAATGGAAGAAGGTGCTGTAAGAGGTTCCAGAGTCATGCACACGTTGAAGATCAAAGAGATTGTAAGGTATAGTCGAGAGCAAGAATTTACTTTATCGCAACATTCACAAATTTCGGTAGCAAGTTCACTCACTTTTCTGAGCATATATATTTTTGTCCTTTTGAGACGAATGATGTTTTTGATAAAGAAAACACAACCCAGCCCAAAAGTATGTATGTTTCATTTTTACCTTCATCCACGGACTTCTTTATTTATGAAGAAATGTAATTATATACTCCCTCCGTTCCATAATGTAGTGCATATAGATTTTTTGAGAAGTCAAACTTTGCAAACTTTGACCAAGTTTGTAGAAAAAAGTATTTACATCTACAATATCAAAAATATATAATGTGAAACTACATCTTATGATGAATCTATTGATATATGTTTCGCACATTAGATGTAAATATTTTTCTCCACAAACTTGGTCAAAGTTTATGAGGTTTGATTTTTAAAAATATCTATAGGCACTACATTATGGAATGGAGGGAGTACATTCTAGATTAAACCAACTTCTCACAATCATTCTCGGCCAGTGCCGCCGATAAGCACACCCACACATTGATTAAACACTATTACAAACTACTCTAATCTTGTCAATATCAAAGAATGAGGGTCTGTTTGGGGCTGCTTTGTTCTAGAAAACCAAGTCAAACAGGGTGCCTTTATGACATACCGCTCCGAAAAAAATAGAATATGGGGTACACATGCTTGTTTTTTGTGAAGCTCTTCAGCGGGTGCTCCGAAAACTCTAGAAGGTGGAGTTTGGGGAAATTACCCACCACTGACGCCAGTAGTTGGATACCCCTTCGAACCCACCCACGTCATCCAATCAAATATATCTTTTCCACCAAACTTCCATTATTGAAGTTGAAGCTACCTGGAAGCTAAACATGATCAAGTGCTCTTTGATGGAGCTGTAACTCCTGTATGAAACTTCTTCAAAGTGGATTTGATGATGTGAAGCTGATTTTGATGGAGCGGAGCAGTCCCAAACATGCCCTGCGTGTCCTTCCATAAGTTCAAAGCCCCCTTCGAGTCCACATACGTAGATTATCCAGAGTGGTGGCAGCACTACGGTGTGTGTGGGGGGGTGTACTAATGGGCTATTTTGGAGTGGCTGCTCTTGTGCTGCCCAGCCGACAGCGGCTCGATGGATGGTGGTGCTCCGTTAGGTGGGGATCAAGGATGCCAGTGAAGCGGCCCCCAGATTATGATGCCGAAGTTTTTTATCCACCGGCTTTGGGTGACGATTCGTGGCGGCGGAAGGATGTCATGAATCAGGGCGACGGCGTGGCAACGGTCACGCTTGGGGGTGGTTCGGGATAGCCATGGCATAATGTGGTGTTGTGGTGGTCTGTCGGCCATGTTGGTGCATGTTGGCAGTGGCGAGTTGCATGTGGCACATTCCTACTATGGTTAGGGTGGATGGTTAGACATGACGATGCAACAACACGGGCTTGGTGAACTCCAGGCGAAGGCCTAGCACCAATCTTGGTCGATGACGATGACAACATCGTCCTAGGATGTCGCTACCCTCTTTGGAGGCCTCATCAGGAAGCCCCTTCACCTCCCTTGTCATTTGGATCTTGAGCTCTCCGGGTGAAAACCCAAGTTTTCGTCTTTGGTCAGAGGTGGCAAAATTTCCATCATCCCCCCATGGGGGTGTCACCTTGGAGGTCCGGTTCTATCTGACATTGGTGGTTTGTGTCATCATGTAGTTTCACCATCAGCTAGGCATGCGCGTGCCCTCGGGGCAGGTGTGGAAGTCGGATCGGCGGTCCAGAGAGCGCCTCGATGTTGTTGGTGTCGGGTTTGGTCGCGTGCGTGGTAGATTCGTCGGCTCATGTGGTGCATAGCCTTGAGGCTGGATTCCGTTTCTTAGGTTTGTATACCGAAGTGGCGCCTCCAGATAATGTGGTAGGATGTCGAATCTACCCACTTCGATGGCAGTAGTCTTCTCTTCTGGAACTTCCGAACCAGGCGAGGTTTCGTCCTAGGTGTTCTTATCTTCGTATGGAAGGTTCCCCTGACATCCCAACATATTTTCAACCAAAATTAAGTTTTCCCCTAAATAATGCTCCAAATCTCCTAATTCAGGAGGTCTAGTGAAATCAGACAAAAACAGGCAAGCGACCGCAGTAAATGCAGAAAATCCTAGCTCTACGATGCAAAAGCAATAAGTAAAACTTGATACACAATGCACTAATCAATCTCCCACAACCACAAGGTACTTGTCATGGTGCATCTATCCTTATCTCCTCTGAGTCCCTAGGCACTCATATAGGTGATATGGTGGGGGTGTGCCTGCAAAGCACCATTCTACTAGGTACCCTTACTCACCGACATGTTCATGTCCAAACCTTTCATCTTAGCATACTCGACCCAAACCCCAAACGAGCTCGCCATTGTTAGTTGTGGAGAAGAAAGAAGCAACACAGAGAAAATGATGGAGTAAAGCGCATGCACATAAGAAAGAATGGAGGGAACCTCTCTCCCAAACAACCAAAATACCTGCCTTACTCCTCTAACTTTTCTCCCAAATCAAGCACGGAACTATCGACGGTAACGACGAGCCCCTGATCCCTTTCATGGGTATGCACATGTAGGTTTCTTGGTCGATGTGAATTCCACTTTTTTTACAGTATAGTTTGAATTCCCATCTAATTGATGGGAATTACGATCATCGTCAAAGGTTTGTGAAAATAAAGGGACCGTCCTTTGTAAGTTGTCTGGATTTCTTTTCATTTAAGTCACTTTTTCTCACTATGATGTTACCCTCTCTGCTTCAAAATAAGTTTCTAAAACCACAACATTCATTTTGGAATGGAAGGAGTACTAGTTTTTCTCTATCTACACATGCAAACTTGCACAAGTTTTTTCACTGTTAAGTCTAACATGTACCTTATTCGCAAAAAAGAGAGTCTAACACGTGCCTACCTTATCCATAAAAGTAAATGGTGTGGCTAGGTCTTAGTCCAAGTCTAAGTCAGGTGACATAACATGTAAGAAAGAAATAAGAAAAAATAAAAATAATAATTTTGCATGGATCCCAAAGTAAGATCCTACGAATATAGCAACGACCGAGACTTGGTTAAGTATCTCAAAAGTTAAATTAACTACGTAAATGTTCTCCCATATCCACTAGTGCTAGTTCACGTATATGGGCGTGCACTTGATAAAATTTGCAGTCTGCATGCCTAAAGAGTTGTTAAGTCATACACATACATGCTTGTATAGAACAAGTCAACCTCGACGCGTTTAAGAACATATATATAGAAAGTTAAAGGCGCGTACGTGCATAACATTTTATTTCATCAAGTTTGATCGACCAACCGTGTCTCTGTAATCTGTAACAAACCACGATACATACATATATATATATACATATATACTTGCATTTTTTTTGCGGGAATATATACTTGCATTTTACTCGAGAGCCTCCATATATTCACCCCCACCTGTATGAACTTCCACTCTAATTGACGGGAATTACGATCATCATCAAAGGTTTGCGAAAATAAAGGATTGTCTATTTGTTAGTTGCCTGGATTTCTTTTTCATGTAAGTCACTTTTTTCTTCACTACTCGTTGCTAGCTTTTGCTCTACGGATGCAAACTTACACAAGCTTTTTGAACGTTAAGTCTAACGTGTACCTACTCCCTCCATTTTCTTTTACTTAGCATATTAGCTTTGTCTCAAGCCAAATTTTGTAAACTTTGGTCAAGTTTATGCAAAAAATTATTAACATTCACAACACCGAATCAATACCATTAGAATCATCCTTCCATATACTTTTATACCATGTACTACCTCCGTTTTAGTTTACAACTCCTATGCGTATACCTAGATTGCCAATTTTATCACCCTAATATAAACTATATAACACAAAAATTATACCTTTTGAAAGTAGAAACTCCGAAGTTTATGTTGGTATATTTTTTGTAATATATGACTTGTATTAGGTTGGTCAAATTGACGATCTAGGGATACGCGCACGCCCTGTAAACTGAAAGAGAGGTAGTATATTTGTCATTGTCAAAGTTTAAATTTGCAGTCTGCATGCGCAAAGAGTAATTAAGTCATGCACATACATGTTTGTAGAACAAATTAACTTCCACGCGTTCAAGAACATATTAGTAGAAAATTAAAGGCTTGTGCATAACATTTTATTTCATCAAGTTTGATCAACCAACCGTGTCTGTAATCTGTAACAAACCACAATACACACACACACACACACACACACACACACACACACACACACACACACACACATATATATATATATATATATATATACTTGCATTTTTTTTTGCGGGAATATACACTTGCATTTTACTCGAGAGCCTCCATATATTCACCCCCACCTGTATGAACTTTCACTCACTCTCACGCCTCAGATACTTCGCACCACCACCTGCTGCTGCATGCTCGATCGATCACAGTTCACATCTCGTCGCCGTAGCTCCCGGCTCCGGCATCCCCGCCGCCGCCGGAGGCAGCGGCGCTCAGGTTGCGCCACACGTACACCGTGATCCCGACGAGCACCAGCGCCGCCACGGCCACGTTCAGCAGCAGCCCGCGGTTGGCGGGCGCGGGCCTCCTCCGCCGCGCCATGTCCATCATCCTCTCCGTCTCCCTCTCCTCCGCCATCTTCCTGTCCTCCTCCATCTTCCCTCTCGCCTCCCTCTCCACCCTCCGCTTCTCCTCCTCCTCGGCCGCCTCCTGCGGCTTCCTCGCCATGGCCTCCTCTTTCACCCACTCCCCCGTCGGCTTCGGGAAGGCGGGCAGCTCGGGCTTCGCGGTGGCAGCGGCTCCGTTGTGCTTGTTCAGGGTCTCCAACTCCGGCGCCGGTGCCGGCACGGGAGGCGCGGGCCTAGCCGGCGCGGGAATGTCCGCCGACTTCCGGGGCAGCGAGGGCCTGCGGTCGGCGAAGGGCTTCGGAGAAGGGACGACGGGGGGCGGCGCCGTGGCGGCCGGCCTCGCGGGCTCGGGGAGCGCCGGCGGCGGCTTCTGGGACGGCGCCGCGTAGGGCCTCCTGGGCTCGGGCTTGGGCGTCGCCGGCGCCGGCGCCGGCATCACCGGCGGCACGGGCACGGCCTGCTGCGGCGGGGGCGAAGGGTGCTTCTTGGGGAGCGTGATGGTGAGCGCCTCGTTCTCGAACTTTGCGCGGATGCCGTCGACGTTGCAGTCGGAGGGGAGCTGCAGGTCCTTCTGGAAGCGGCTCCACCGGCCGCCCTCCACCGGCCGCTCGCCGCGCGTCCGCAGGTGCCCGTGGTTGTCCACCAGCACCCTGATCTCCTCCCTCTTGAACCCTGCGGCAAGAACCCGTCACACATGATCGACACATGCATACACCCATCACACACACCCGCCATTGTTTGCGCATCGGTAACCATATGGAGTGAGCTCCATGGATAATGGTTGCTTGCCTGGGACGATGATCTTGACGAAGCTGGCGTCGGCGGAGTGGCTCCACTCGACGACGGGGGTGTACTCCTCGTAGGTGCGGTTGATGGCCCGGTCCATGGCTGCTGCCGGCACCTCCTTCTCGATCTCCCAAACAACAAACCCGATGAACGAACGAATGCTCGCGGTGATGGTGATGGTGGCGGTGAGTGATGCCGGTCGCCTTTTGCCGTGGAGATGTATATATAGCTCCCTCACAGCTCCAGCCTAGCTCAGGAGTTTGCAGAGGAGGAGAAGAATAGATTCTTGGAAGGATCGGACATGGCTTGGCTTGCCGGACAAGTGATGTTTTTCTCCATCGATCGGTGTTTCTCCCGGCGTCGGCGTCGGCGACGCAAACCCCCAGCAAAGTGAAGTATTATTCCTTGCTTGGTTTTCGGCCGGGGTGTGGGGGAAATCCATGTCCATGTGGGTTTGCAGCAGAGGTTGGTCCAAGCCTCAAGAGAAGCATATTGGGTGGTTTTTTTCTCTCTTTTTCTTGCTTTCTTGATTGATGAGTCATGAGTGCATGATAGGGTAGGTATTATTTAGGACCATGCGCGATTTGATCTTCGGGTTCGAACTTCTCAAATTTTGACATGCCTGTCTTTGAACTGGCGAATTCGCAGATCTTTCAAATGTCTTCTTGCATATGAGTTGTTCCTCTGTTCTTCAGGTGATCTTCGGGTTCTTGAGATTTTAGTTTGTCGATTTGGTCGGGTTCTTGAGGTTGATTCTAATTTGTGATTTCCGTCGGGTTGCGGTCATTCATCCTAGGCAATGGCGGTGTACCGATATTTACATAAAGTTTATGCTTGATGCTCCAGCTTAGCAAGTAGGTGATGTGTGTCTGCTCCTCTTGTCTCACTGTACCATAAAGCGCTTTATCAGATTCAGCAAAAGAAAGATGCATATGCATCAACGAGCACGCATGTCAAACAGTTGGGATCAGTGAAGTGTCACAACTGAAACAATTTTTGATACAAAAGCAAAACAATGTCACACGCTCTACCACAGGCAGACTCAAGGAACAACGCCCGACTCAGCACCGAATCCTTTAGTACAGTGAAATTGTTCGCAGTATGCTCTGAATATCCTTGCTTGTCCGAAACCCCGACAAACGTTCAACTATGAATCTTCAGTAAAATGCATACAGATTACATTACTGCAGAAATGATGGGTCCCGGCCAACGATGGACGCACACAAAGAGGGTGCTAATTGAATTGCATTGCCTTGTTTGTGAGAGACATCAACAAACAATTCAGGTGTGCCCGCGACCTCCGCACGTGGAGCACATGATGCTTCCAGTTCCTCCGCAGCCTACAGCAATCGCGCACCAAACCATGTATCATCCATATGGCGGTGTATAAAATGCACACAGATCACTGCAGAAATCAGAAATGGCTGCCAAGCTTGCTTACCTAGGCATCTGACTTTTACGATGATTCCTTGGCTCTCCATTATCGAGTCGACGTACAAGCCTGAACCAGCGCAGGTTGCGCACAGCACGGCGCCTTTAGTTTCGCAGCGCACGCATGGAGGATTCTTCCCAACATTCTTCTTTTCCAAATCTAGGCCAGCTGGTTTCCCGATATTCTCCTCTGGAACAGCTTTGTCGTAGCAGAACAGTGCTTCCAGGCTACTCTTGCTTCTTTGCAGGTCATTAATCGCACTTGCTCTGATCTGCATTGGCAAGAAAATTTGTAAATCTCTTAACATGAACTGCTACTATCAGATTGGATGTCACTTAGCTAGTCAGGCCACATCATGCAATGGAACAGAGACGAATGAAGTAAGTGGGAAATCAACACACTTAGCTAGTCAGGCTACATCACGCAACAGAACCGAGACGAATGAAGTAAGAGGAAAATCAAGACACTTCGCTAGTCAGGCCACATCACGCAACAGAACCGAGACGAATGAAGTGAGAGGAAAATCAACAGATTTATCTAGTCAGGCCACATCACGCAACAGAACCGCGACGAATGACGTATGAGGAAAATCAACACACATATGGAAGTAAGAGGCTGAGAGCTATTAATCCAACTTCCTGGCTCCAGTAAGTAGATCGCTAGTAGACTGATGCTGGAATGGAGGACATTCACTATGAATATTTAACCAACAGAGCCGGGTGGAATTATCTAGAGAAGGATGCTGTTGTTATTGCTCTCCCAGTGTTCTCAATGTGCAGTATTATAGGTAACAAAGGTCTAGCTAGGGTGAAGACAAGAAGTTAAGCATAATTTGCTACCGTAGAAGACAACAGAAATGGGTGCAGACTAGCTTGACATAACAAAAACAGCTTGACTTCCAAAACCACACATAATAGATTAGATCCTTTCAGGACAAGGTTGCATCCTATATATACTTACGCACCAACAACTAATGTTGGTTGCCACTGAATGATACTTACATCCCGGATACACTTGTTTGTCTATAAGAGAAACTTCCAAAAACAGAAAATCAACTGGGTGGAAATGGACCATGCTCACAAGGCATTCTAATTTTTGTCTCACACCCAAAAGCAGACAATCCAAGGTGATTCCATTTCCACCTGGATAATTCCAGATCTATATTCTCTGCTGCTAACTCACCCACATTTTCATGTTTGCAATGCTACAACCTACCTATCACTTTTACCAGAATAGCTCTGACATTTCATAGTGCTGTATTTGTGCATAAGATTATATATATCATTAAAGGGAGCAGATGAATGCTTCACGGTTTTTGTCATACGATTCGACAACACTTGACCAATCGACAGGCAAATGTAGTTACTTGAACAAGCACAGGACAAATAGCTCATGCTCATAACCTGGTATCAAAACAGCTATGACCGATTCTCGTTCCATCCTGTCCACACATACAAATATCATCCCATAGGGGGTGGTGCATAGGCACCAATTTTACTTGGCAGCAATTTCTTCTTGGCATTTTAACCATTTCGGAAAGTGCAGTGCATATGATGGAATGCACTAGCTCCTAGCCTATTCGAATTCCACCATGGTCACTGTAAAAGCTTACTCGTGCAGTCGTGCTCACTTCTGTAACTTGGCCTCATTATCACAGGCCACAAATTCAGAATCCCCCCTCTTCCGTAGAGTACACTAGCTAAGTGCTAAACCTACGGAGCGAACAAGCCCTACCTCCTTCACCCTCCATTCCACTGAGAAATCAGTGAAAAATTATAGAGCAGAAGCTCAGCAGAATGCAGCAAATCGCCAAAATTCCATCCCAGCTACCTCCAGAAGCAGCAACCGGGAGGGAAGCTTGGGGCCTACACGCGCAACGTCCCCCGCAACCAACAAGATAGGGGAGGAGGGAAGCACCGAGGGTATGGAGAGGGCACCGCACCTTGGCGGAGACCGCGCGGGCGGCGGGCCGGGCCGAAGGGAGCAGCCGTCGCAGGGGCCCTCCGCCGCGGCGGGGAGGCGCCGTCGTCGAGGGCGGCGGGCGGAGCCTGGCTGAGACCTCCATCGGCAGGCACGCGCTCCGGTTGGTGGGGAATTTTCACCCTCGCCTGGCCTCCGTCGCCGTCGCCAGTGGGGGGTGGGGGAGAAGAAGAGGAGGCGGAGCTCCTCGGATTGTTCGTCGCCTTCCCCAGATTTCCAAAGCCGAGCTTCGGTTTCGCCGCCCGGACACAAACCTGGCCAGATGGGCCGGACCGACACCGCCCGGCCCGGCCTGGGTTATATACGGGCCCGGCCCGGCCCGCTAACTACCCCGGCACGCGTGCTGGCCTCCCTGGCCCAGGCACGACACTGCAATTAAACGGGCCGGCCCGTGGACACATTTTGCCGTCAACCCACATATTATTCGGTCTATTGGCCTATAAAAAAAATGTGCCGTGCCATGGCGGCACGCGTGCCCAGCCTCCATACGCAGGCACGGCCCTAGGCGCCATGTGCCGGGCATGACCCGATTAACCACGTGTTGTGCCAGCCCGTCATGGGCCGGGCACACGTGCTAACAAGCCGGCCTGCTAGGCAGAGCCCAGTTGGCCAGGTTTGACCGGACACGCGGCGATCCCGCTTGTGGTGAAGGGTTGAGAAAGCTGTTGGGCTCTAGCCTAGTTCGGTCTTAAAGCTCTGTAGTAATTGGGCTTGCAATGGCTACACTACTAGTTTCTTAGCTCGGCCTGTCTTGATAATGTGAAGTTGAAACAAAGCAGAACCAGGCGCGACTATGTCACTTTATGTGAGACAGTATTGTTTTAGGGTAAAGCTAAATTTAATGTATCATATTCCATATCAAGTGGGATACAGATTGGATCATGGAGATCGATCAACCGCAGATGCCGCCCCCGATCAAAGAACTTGAAAACTTAGCTAACCTATCTACATCAATATTTGATGAACGTCCTTCATAAATGAAGTTACAGTTGGACAACCTTGCCCTCTGGTTGATCTCACGAATGATGCAACCATAACTAATGGTTATCCCTCACAACCTGTTTTTAGTCCGATGCAATTATGAAGTTTTGGAGCAGCACATCCTTAGCTAGAGACAATGCTTCCTGGCATGCCATTGCTTCTAAGAGTGACAACATCAGTGCCCCCTTGAACAACTAGGGAAGAGCTACCGAGATATAAACATGCAGCATCACGAAAACGGTTGCGGCCGATCCTTGCTATGCTAGCATTAACATGTATTTTTGCAAAACCCTGCGGCGGTGCCCTTGGTCTTGCTATTGTCTCCCTTGCTTTAGTTGGTGCTTTCATAGCCTTCCGCGCAGTTATATCAAGCTCCGATATGAACCTATTTACGAATTCTTGAGTTGTTGCAGGACTCAGATAGACCTCCTCATGTATCACTGTTCTCCTTGCCCACCATATTGCCCACAACTTAACCGATAACTTGAAAAATTCCTCATGTGATAGTGTGTCCCATCGTTGAGAAGCGCTCGGTTCCATAGTTTTGCAAAGGTGCTTTGCCAGTTCACTGTCCACAAGAGCCCATATGCACCTTGCCATTGTGCATTCAAGCAACACATGTCTCCAGGAATCCACAGCTCCGCACAATGCCAAGACACCGGTCGTTGATATTTTTTTTGTGCACCCCAATGTCCTCGGTTGGTATCGAATGCTTTGCTAATCTCCACAGGAACAGACGTGTTTTATCTGAAACTAGTGTTTTCCATAACAGTTTCTATGATGCTTAATATCCATCGATGCTTGAAGATCCAGAGGAACCATCTAACCAAGCTTTGCATCTCAATTTCTTTGCAATCATCATCTCGTACGCCGACCTGACCGTGAAGCAGCTGCTTTTTTCAAAGTTCCACGCCCACCTATCTTCAACCCCCTCGTACCTACAAACCAAACAGGGTAGTGCAACACTTTCGCAGAAGTATCCCAATGAGTAATCGTCCCAACAAAGAGCGAAGGAGAGTATTTATGGAGGCGTTTCGGTCACACACAAGGTGTCACAGCTCTTGTGTGAAGTACTGCTTGAGCTTCTGCAAATACTATTACTGTCCCGGGTAAACGATAAACTAAAAATGCTAGTAAAAAGAGGATTTAATGATGTCTACTAAATAAAGTAAATAACAAGAGCTTGAAATGTAAATGGTGTTTCCTGAAATGAAGAGATTAGGTGCGGAGAGATTTCAGTTCATGGTAAGAATATATGAATTGTGCCAGTGCAACGGTAATACCAGTTACCTGTATTGTACTCATAGCATTTGATATAAACTTTCTATAGGCGGTCATGAAACTCCTCCACTAGGGATTACATTTCATTCTATGGTCCCGCTTCTCTGTTCCCACAGAGTGGTCGTTTCCACAATTAAGGTCGTAAGACCGGAACGAAGCATTAAGTTCAATGGATAACCGTTATCTCATATTGTGTTCAGTTCTCATAGATATCTCCACCTATCACATTATAGATCATAGAGTTCCTAAACAATATGTATTACAGTGTAAGTCTTAAGATCATGTTGGGTCGGCCCTTAAATTGGACAACACATATAGAGTTCACCATAGTATAACAACATACTAAATAGATCATACTACTACGAATTCAAACGGCGACATATAGGATAGAGACATATCAATCATACCACTCACCTACATCTCCCACACCTAGGGGAATTACCCACACATCACAAGAGGGGAATCAATCACAACAAAGAGAAAAACCATGAAAACCATATCGATAAATATTGAGGGGGTCCACAATGAGAGCAAATGGTACTCAAATAGTCTTGATCTCAGATGAGATGGAGTAGAAATTACAAGTTCCAATCCCTCTTACAATGGTGAAGGAGGTGATGATGGTGATGGAGATGAAAGGACCAAAAACTACGATGATCTTCCCCTCTCCTCTTCTGGATGGTGTGGTGGCGGCTAGGGTTCTCTTCCCCCTGTGGTCCCTTCACGAAAGTTGCTTTGTATAGATGAGGAGGGGCCATGTGCACTCCAAACGACCGCTCAAACGAGTGCGTACGGTCGTATGAAACACTGTCTTTCACTCTGGTGCGCGCGTTGATTGTGCTCTCTTCAGGAAAATTGCTCCAGTTGACTTGATTTGCACCAATCATCTTTGGTTTCCTTCCAACCGTGATATTTCCTGCCATCCAAATGACCAAGTAGATTTTCCTTTTTTTTGGATTAGCATTAGAAATATCTGAAGAATAACGAAAATCCAATGAAACCAAATGGAAATCACTATGAAAAACATCGTAAATTCTCGAGCCATCACCCCCCTTGTGCAAAGAGGAATGGTAAGAATGGCTGGGACGTCAATATGTAGGAAGACTTCAGCAAGCCGCTCAGGATCCCATCTGGTTGATGGGTGGTCAACGAGTTAAAAAACTAAAACTGATGGGTTAGCTGATCGGCACCTGAAGGGCAGCGTCATAACATCCATGAGGATCCAGTTAGTTATCAGACCAGATTTGAGTTGAGGATCCATTGCCAATACGACATACCAAACCCTTATTAGGTACATCGCGCCCTCCACAATCGCTCTCCAAATCTGACTGAAATGATTGCCCTATTCTACACTCAAAAGAACAAGACGAGAAGTAGTCAACCTTCGAGATTTATGTGAGGCATTAGCTTGGCTCGCTTGTAGGGAACCGGTAGTGGGCCGACTCAGTAGTCATGTGGTTTCGTCATGTTGCACACACATGTTTTTTTTTAACTTTTGATTATATTTTAAAAACTACAAAATACATATATTACAAAAAAATTAGTTAACTTTTTAAATGTGTTCATCGTACATTTAAGAAATATTCATGCGGTGTCAAAATATGATTGCTATACTTATTGGATATGATTGTACCATTCAAAAATATGTATGTGACATTTCAAGAAGTTTCACGTGTTTCCAAAAATAGGTGGCACTTTTATAAAATTATACAATTTGAAAAATATTCATGTAAATAAAAATGTTTCATACAATTAAAAAAATGTAGATTACATTTTAGAAAAGCCACGTGTTCTAAAAATAAAATTTTGAAATTTCCAACATGTATATACAATGTAAAAAAAATGTTCCCATAGTTTTAAAATATATATTTCATGTCATTCAAAAATATATTTCAGCATGAATTTGAAAAATGTTTAACATGCATTCAAAAAACTATTCAATACATGCATGTGACAATTAAGAACAAGCAAGAACTTAAGATGTGCAATTGGAATTGCACAAATAAGATGAAGTGCTTTGCTTCACACAGTGGGGTTTTAATGACACGCACTAGTAGAAAACAGGGCTATGGTCACGGGGCAATATTCACATTAGTCCAGGTTCAGTCTAGAACCGGAACTAATGTGAGCATTGGTCCCGGTTCGTGCGGCTAAGGCATTAGTCCCGGTTCACCTGGGCCCTTTAGTCCCGGTTCGTGCCACGAACCGGGACTAAAGGGTGCGATGACCTTTAGTCCCGGTTCGTGCCTCAAACCGGGACTAAAGATTAGACCTTTAGTCCCGGTTTGAGGCACGAACCGGGACTAGTGGGGTTGAGACCTTTAGTCCCGGTTCGTGCCACGAACCGGTACTAAAGGTCCCATTTTCAAACTCTACCCCCCTGTGGATCGCCTTTTCAGTTTTTAAAAAAATAAAAGAAAATGATGGAAATGTCAAAAAAATAAAAGAAAATAAGTTTCCCATGTGATATGTGGTCTAGTTGTTGGGAAAATTTGCAAATGTGAATTTTGACTTTATTTGCAAAATCTCTATGAAATTTGTAAAAATGGGCATAACTTTTGCATACTAACTCGGATGAAAAAGTTTTTTATATGAAAAATCATCTACTCGAAAAGTTACATCCGAATTTAACGGGGGGAACCCCGTTAAACATTTTCAAAATCCTCAAAAACCTAACAGAAAAAAAGATACATGGCTTTTAAGATCTGGAGAGGCAAAAAAATTCAAAAAAACTCAAACTGTGGTCAAACTGTGGTCAAACAATGGTCAAACTAATAATTCTAGAATATTAGTGTTACTAAATAATTATTTTAGTTATTTTGAATTTGGTCAAATCTGGTCAAACTATGGTCAAACTGTGGTCAAACAATGATCAAACTAATTATTCAAGAAATATTAGTATTACTAACTAATTATTGTTTTTTAAAACAATAGTTTCAAACTCAAACAGTGAAATGTGTCACTTCATGCTCAAGCAAAATTCCTGAGCGTTAATAGGATTGACATCTTAATATTGTCAGGAAAACAACAAGTGCAGACTTGGAAATGAGGGAGAATAGAACCCGGAAGTTAAGCGTGCTCAGGCTGGGGGAGTGGGAGGATGGGTGACCGTTCGGGAAGTTAGATGATTTGGAATGATGAGGGGTGATTAGAGATTAGAGGATAAATTGAGTAGTGATGAGGGGTGGTGATTAGGGATTAGAGAATAAAATAATTCAGAAATTTGAAAATAAAAAATTTCAAAAAAATAAAAAAATTTCAAAAAAAAATTTCAAAAAAAAAATCATAAAATTTCCTTTAGTCCCGGTTGGTAACCGGGACTAAAGGTGGAGCTCCACGTGGCCGCGCCCTTTAGTCCCGGTTCTGGATTGAACCGGGACTAAAGGGGAGAGGCATTAGTACCGACCCTTTAGTCCCGGTTCAAAAACCGGGACTAAATCCCCTTTTTCTACTAGTGACGTACTGCAAGAGGTTTTACCGACTCCTGTGTCTATGGTAAAGAGTAGTGAACAAAACTCAATCAAACAAAACCCAAATATTATCTAAGAGAGGGTGGGGGTGGTCGAATCCAATTTTAAGGTTGTATCCTCTCTAACATAATCTAAAAACTGCATGTGATCTTTTACTCAAAAAATACACGGTCCTAACCCGAAGTGACGTGATTAATTCATATGCATGGAAGGTTCGCTTGTTAGGGGGAGGGCGGCAGCTCCAGCTCGCCTCCTTGTCTCCACCACTTCTTCCCGGAAGAAAATCCTATGCGACCTGGGTCGTACGCCCAGGTCGTGAGACCCTCTCGAGACGAGGACACCTGGCAAAGGCGAATCTCAAAGCACGTAGGCCATTTATCCTCTGTTTCGCTAACAGAATCCCGAATCCTAACCTCCGCTACTAAAACCCAATTCCCCTCATCTTCTTCCTCTCGCTCGCCGCGGCAGGCCCCGCCGCCTTCGCCGGCGGCTCTCCCCGGCGTTCCTCGCCCTTGAGGCGCTTCTCGTGTTCGCCCGCCGCGGCCGCGGCCGTGGCCGCCGCCCCTGGTCCTATTCCCCGCCGTCCATGACCGTGTTTCCTCAGCGCCGGCAAGTCGTCTTCTGGCGCAGCTCGTCTGCTCGTTACGTCGCTGTACACCGGCGCTCCGTCCACGACCACCGTCCAGCTCCCCCGCCGTCCACACCTGCAGGCTGCATCTTGGCACATGCGGCTGGACTGACCTGAGTTTGCAAAGAAGACAACCCCAACAATGACGACGAAGGGTACATCTTGCCAATGATTTGAGCTGTTGATGTTATCAGTGATGACCAAGGATAAATGTGCCAAAGGAAGAAACTTTGTAGTTTGTACAAAATTCTGTAGTTTGCTCATCTTGTCAGTGATTTGAGTTGCTGATACATGTACACACCATCAGTGGAGGAGGTGTGGGTAGAGGAGGATCCAATGGACTGCCATATTTTCAGCTTGCAAAAATGGATGGGCTGCCATATTTTCTGTTCTTTGTCCTTCAGGTGTTGTTAGCAAGTGTAAAATAGGCATGTTTGACTGAGATTTGAATCAATTTGAAGGCTGATTTTGAAGATGTTGCAGTTCAAGACAAAATAGATCAACTTAAGATCTATCCATTTTTATGTTTTTCGCTCACATCCACCGTGGTTTTCTACTGTATGATTAGTCTCTAACTTTGTATTCTCTGCTGTATTTGGCATTTGACAATAATTTTGGGAGTGTTTTGGAGCATTTGGAAAGTACAAAACGACCGTGCATGTAAGCGAAAAACATAAAAACAGATAGATCTTAACTTGATCTATCTTTTCTTCAACTGCAACATCTTTAAAATCGGCTTGAAATTGATTCAAATCTCAGTCAAACATGCCTATTTCACACTTACTAACAACACCGGAAGAAGAAAGAGCAGAACGAGGCAGGCACGCCTTTGCCAGGTGTCCTCATCTCGAGAGGGTCTCACGACCTGGGCGTACGACCCAAGCTCAACTCCATGAGTCAACTTATATGTACTCCCTCCTTCCCAAAATATTGGGCATATAAGATTCTCATGCAATCCCATAATCTAAGACACATGTGGCTTTATCTCTCATTCAGTTACAGCCATCACTAACAATCCCTATTTTTCTGAAAACGTAAACAAATTGTTGGCTAGGTCTATCGTGCAGTTAGCTCATAGCGTCCTCTTCATTTGAGATTGGATCGCTCAAGTAAACCTGCGCTAATTTTCGTGCAAAAACTAATACGCCTAACATTATGGGAAGGAGGGAGTACTAAACTGAGCACCTTGATCAAGTTTATGGAGCCGCTTATTGCGTCTGTGGGATGCTCGACCAAAGTGAGCATAGGAGACAAATTCGTGTACCAATTCTACAATTAAGTCGAATAAGAAAAACAAGAAGAAATCATTGTTGGCAAGCTATGGCGGAATTGACTGGCATGAAAGATTGGAGGAACTTAAAATCGAACAATATTGTGTTTAAAAATAGGAGAGGAATGAGCACACACTTTTATTTTTTGAGAACCACGTACAATCTTCCCCCAAAATAACATTCTTTTTGTTTGATTGATGAAGAGAAGAAACGTACTACTTTTCTCTGAGTAATACTACATATTCTTTTATTGAGAGAGAGAAACAAATGTAGTAAGTAAGAGCATCTACAACCGGACTTGGCAAATCCGACCCTATATACGTCCGCGGACGCGCCCGGGCACGCTCGCACACGCATCCGGAAGGACCCTCACATTTCCGTCCCAACATCCACATATCTCACATCTGGACTCTCAAATCCATGCAAATACACGCACATCGATTATACAAGCCAATGTCACACGTAAATAGCAAATGTTGGTACAAATCATAGATAGTATTTACATCAAATTTATTTTAAGTGCCAAACTCAAGCATTAGCTTCTTGGTTGCCATTGTGGGTCCAGAAAGTTCATCAGCTGAGCCGCATCTTGACCTTTTGGATTTCAACTTGTTCTCCAGGTGCTTCGAAATCATGGGTTTGGGCTACACTATCACCCTCATCCTCGACAATCAGCTACCAAAAAGTTTCTGATTCCCACATCATTGCAGCGCTCCACACAATTCCCCAACGAGGTTGAAGCACAACAAATGCCCTCCCCACATCCTTCCTGGCATTTTCCTGCATTGTTGCAAAGTGGATCTGTTTCCTGCCGCGCGACTCGGATATGGTCTTCACAAACGCCACCCACTAAGGATAGATACCGTCAACAAGATAGTATCCCATGTTGTAGTTACACGATGGTGATTCCCCATTGCAAAGCCTTCCGGACACCGGAGATCGTTGAAGCACGTTGATGTCATTGTGATAACCCGACATTCCAAAGAAAGCATGCCAAATCCATAAGTCATGTGATGCCACCACTTCTAGTATGATGGTGGCCTCTCTGGTGTGACCTTGATACATTCCCTACAAACCTTTGGGGCAGTTCTTCCATTGCCAATGCATGCAATCAATTGATCCAAGCATTCCTGGAAACCCCATTGCCTCTCCAATAGCCAACAACTTCTTCGTGTCCTGCACATTTGGTTCTCTGAGATACTCAGGTCCAAACACCTCCACCACGACTTGGGCAAACTTGACAATAGTCTTCAAATACGTGCTCTCCCCCATCCTGACCATCTCACCAACGACATCTGCAGTAGTACCAAGTGCAAGTATCCTCAAAGCAGCCGTGCACTTCTGCTTGAGAGAGAAAAAGGATTTATCCGCAGCAATCCTTTGTGGGCTTGAAGTAGACATCGTGTGCCTCCACTCCCTCCAAAATGCGCAAAAAATGGTTTTCGCATGCGAAAACGGCGACGAAACCATGGATCATCCGGGAAAGCAGGCTTGGGAGCAAAGTAGTTCCTGTACAGTAGCTTTGCTCCAGACACCCTATCCCTGTTGATCACTCTTCTTCCTTTGATTGAGCCCTTGAAGTTGAGAATATGCTCCACTTGGCGGTCCATTTCCTGTTGCATGCTCATGGGCATAATCATGTTCATTTCTTCGTCTGAATCCGAAGAATCAAAGAACTCATTTTGAATCATTTGGTCAAGCTCCATCGGTCCATACTCCTCGTACGACGAAGCATCGGAATCCATCGTTTTCCTAACAAAATTACAAAAAACCCGGTCAAACGATATGTCGAACACATCAAGCGCAAGGCGGAGACAGAGAGTTGCCAGACGTATTGGGTGGCGTCTGGATCAGAGACGACGTTCCCCGCGGCGAGGATGGGAGAGAGGACTGCTCTGTCGGAGCTGCCGGTGCGGAGGCTAGTGATGTCTACTACACAACCTTCTTCTTGTAGACGTTGTTGGGCCTCCAAGTGCAGAGATTTGTAGGATAGTAGCAAGTTTCCCTCAAGTGGATGACCTAAGTTTTATCAATCCATGGGAGGCGTAGGATGAAGATGGTCTCTCTCAAACAACCCTGCAACCAAATAACAAAGAGTCTCTTGTGTCCCCAACACACCCAATACAATGGTAAATTGTATAGGTGCACTAGTTCGGTGAAGAGATAGTGATACAAGTGTAATATGGATGGTAGATATAGGTTTTTGTAATCTGAATTTATAAAAACAGCAAGGTAACAAGCGATAAAAGTGAGCGTAAACGGTATGGCAATGCGTTGAAATAAGGCCTGGGGTTCATACTTTCACTAGTGCAAGTTCTCTCAACAATTATAACATACTTGGATCATATAACTATCCCTCAACATGCAACAAAGATTCACTCCAAAGTCACTAATAGCGGAGAAAAAACGAAGAGATTATGGTAGGGTACAAAACCACCTCAAAGTTATTCTTTCGGATCGATCTATTCAAGAGTCCGTAGTAAAATAACATGAAGCTATTCTTTCCGTTCGATCTATCATAGAGTTCATACTAGAATAACACCTTAAGACACAAATCAACCAAAACCCTAATGTCACCTAGATACTCCAATGTCACCTCAAGTATCCGTGGATATGATTATACGATATGCGTCACACAGTTTCAGATTCATCTATTCAAACCAACACAAAGTACTTCAAAGAGTGCCCCAAAGTTTCTAACGGAGAGTCAAGACGAAAACGTGTGCCAACCCCTATGCATAGGTTCATGGGCGGAACCCGCAAGTTGATCACCAAAACATACATCAAGTGAATCACGTGATATCCCATTGTCACCACAGACACGCACATGCAAGACATACATCAAGTGTTCTCAAATCCTTAAAGACTCAATCCGATAAGATCACTTAAAAGGGAAAATTCAATCCATTACAAGAGAGTAGAGGGGGAGAAACATCATAAGATCCAACTATAAGCAAAGCTCGTGATACATCAAGATCGTATCACCTCAAGAACATGAGAGAGAGAGATCAAACACATAGCTACTATTGGAAATATGCCCTAGAGGCAATAATAAATTGATTATTATTATATTTCCTTGTTCATGATAATCGTTTATTATCCATTCTAGAATTGTATTGATAGGAAACTCAGATACATGTGTGGATACATAGACAACACCATGTCCCTAGTAAGTCTCTAGTTGACTAGCACGTTGATCAATAGATGGTTACGGTTTCCTGACCATGGACATTGGATGTCGTTGATAACGGGATCACATCATTAGGAGAATGATGTGATGGACAAGACCCAATCCTAAGCCTAGCACAAGATCATGTAGTTCGTATGCTAAAGCTTTTCTAATGTCAAGTATCGTTTCCTTAGACCATGAGATTGTGCAACTCCCGGATACGTAGGAGTGCTTTGGGTGTGCCAAACGTCACAACGTAACTGGGTGGCTATAAAGGTACACTACAGGTATCTCCGAAAGTGTCTGTTGGGTTGGCACGAATCGAGACTGGGATTTGTCACTCCGTGTGACGGAGAGGTATCTCTGAGCCCACTCGGTAGGACATCATCATAATGTGCACAATGTGATCAAGGAGTTGATCACGGGATGATGTGTTGCGGAACGAGTAAAAGAGACTTGCCGGTAACGAGATTGAACAAGGTATCGGGATACCGACGATCGAATCTCGGGCAAGTATCGTACCGATAGACAAAGGGAATTGTATACGGGATTGATTAAGTCCTTGACATCATGGTTCATCCGATGAGATCATCGTGGAACATGTGGGAGCCAACATGGGTATCCAGATCCCGCTGTTGGTTATTGACCGGAGAACGTCTCGGTCATGTCTGCATGTCTCCCGAACCCGTAGGGTCTACACACTTAAGGTTCGATGACGCTAGGGTTATAAAGGAAGTTTGTATGTGGTTACCGAATGTTGTTCGGAGTCCCGGATGAGATCCTGGATGTCACGAGGAGTTCCGGAATGGTCCGGAGGTAAAGATTTATATATAGGAAGTATGGTTTTTGGCCACCGGAAGTGTTCTGGGCATCACCGGTAGTGTACCGGGACCACCGGAGGTGTCCGGGGGTCCACCAAGTGGGGCCACAAGCCCCGGAGGCATGCATGGGCTAAGTGTGGGAGGGGACCAGCCCCAGGTGGGCTGGTGCGCCCCCCCACAAGGGCCCAAGGCGCAAGGGAGAGGAGAAGGGGGCAAACCCTAGGGCAGATGGGCCCTAAGGCCCATACTCCCTGCGCCTCCCTCTCCTCCCCTCTTGGCCCCCCTCCTTTTTCCCATCTAGGGCTGCCCCCCCTAGGGGTGGGAACCCTAGAGGGGGCACACCCTCCTCCCTCTCCCCTATATATAGTGAGGCCTGGGGCTCCCCATAACACACGATTTGATCTCTCCCTGTTGGTGCAGCCCTGCCTCTCTCCTCCTCATATCTCGTGATGCTTGGCGAAGCCCTGTAGGATTGCCACGCTCCTCCACCACCACCATGCCGTTGTGCTGCTGCTGGACGGAGTCTTCCTCAACCTCTCCCTCTCTCCTTGCTGGATCAAGGCATGGGAGACGTCACCGGGCTGTACGTGTGTTGAACACGGAGGTGCCGTCCATTCGGCACTTGGTCATCGGTGATTTGGATCACGACGAGTACGACTCCATCAACCCCGTTCACTTGAACGCTTCCGCTTAGCGATCTACAAGGGTATGTAGATGCACTCTCTTTCCCCTCGTTGCTGGTTTCTCCATAGATAGATCTTGGTGACACGCAGGAAAATTTTAAATTTCTGCTATGTTCCCCATCAGTGGCATCATGAGCTAGGTCTATTGCGTAGATTCTTTGCACGAGTAGAACACAAAGTAGTTGTGGGCGTTGATTTTGTTCAATATGCTTACCGTTACTAGTCAATCTTGATTCGGCGTCATTGTGGGATGAAGCGGCCCGGACCGACCTTACACGTACACTTACGTGAGACAGGTTCCACCGACTGACATGCACTAGTTGCATAAGGTGGCTAGCGGGTGCCAGTCTCTCCCACTTTAGTCGGATCGGATTCGATGAAAAGGGTCCTTATGAAGGGTAAATAGCAATTGACATATCACGTTGTGGTTTTGCATAGGTAAGAAACGTTCTTGCTAGAAACCCATAGCAGCCACGTAAAACATGCAAACAATAATTAGATGACGTCTAACTTGTTTTTGCAGGGTATGCCATGTGATGTGATATGGCCAAAGGATGTGATGTATGATATATGTGATGTATGAGATGATCATGTTCTTGTAATAGGAATCACGACTTGCATGTCGATGAGTATGACAACCGGCAGGAGGCATAGGAGTTGTCTTTAATTTATTTATGACCTGCGTGTCAGCATAAACGTCATGTAATTACTTTACTTTATTGCTAAAGCGTTAGCCATAGTAGTAGAAGTAATAGTTGACGTGACAACTTCATGAAGACACGATGATGGAGATCATGATGATGGAGATCATGGTGTCATGCCGGTGACGACGATAATCATGGAGCCCCGAAGATGGAGATCAAAAGGAGCAAAGTGATGATGGCCATATCATGTTACTATTTGATTGCATGTGATGTTTATCATGTTTATACATCTTATTTGCTTAGAACGACGGTAGTAAATAAGATGATCCCTCATTAAAATTTCAAGAAAGTGTTCCCCCTAACTGTGCACCGTTGCGAAAGTTCGTCGTTTCGAAGCACCACGTGATGATCGGGTGTGATAGATTCTTACGTTCGAATACAACGGGTGTTGACGAGCCTAGCATGTACATACATGGCCTCGGAACACATGCAAACACTTAGGTTGACTTGACGAGCCTAGCATGTACAGACATGGCCTCGGAACACAGAAGACCGAAAGGTCGAGCATGAGTCTTATGGTAGATACGATCAACATGAAGATGTTCACCGACGTTGACTAGTCCGTCTCACGTGATGATCGGACACGGCCTAGTTGACTTGGATCATGTAATCACTTGGATGACTAGAGGGATGTCTATCTGAGTGGGAGTTCATAAGATGAACTTGATTATCCTGAACATAGTCAAAAGATCTTTGCAAATTATGTCGTAAGCTCGCGCTTTAGTTCTACTATTTTAGATATGTTCCTAGAGAAAATATAGTTGAAAGTTGATAGTAGCAATTATGCGGACAGTAGAAGGCTTGTGTCCTTAATGCACCGCTCGGTGTGCTGGACCTCGAACGTGGTCTGTGGATGTTGCGAACATCTGACATACACGTTTTGATGACTACATGATAGTTCGGTAATGATAAATGGTTTAGAATTGAGGCACCGAAGACATTTTGAAATGTCGCGGAACATATGAGATGTTTCGAGGGCTGAAATTGGGATTTCAGGCTCGTGCCCACGTCAAGAGGTATAAGACCTCCGACGATTTTCTTGGCCTGCAAACTAAGGGAGAAAAGCTCAATCGTTGAGCTTGTGCTCAGATTGTCTGAGTACAACAATCACTTGAATCGAGTGGGAGTTGATCTTCCAGATAAGATAGTGATGTTTTTCCAAAGTCATTGCCACCAAGCTGCTACAGCTTTGTGATGAACTATATCAGGGATGGATATGATGATCCTTGAAATATTCGCGATGTTTGACACCGCGAAAGTAGAAATCAAGAAGGCGCATCAATTATTGATGGTTAGTGAAACCACTAGTTTCAAGAAGGGCAAGGGCAAGAAGGGATCCTTCATGAAACGGCAAATCAGCTGCTGCTCTAGTGGAGAAACCCAAGGTTGAACCCAAACCCGAGACTAAGTGCTTCTGTAATGAGGGGAACAGCTACTGGAGCAGAATTACCCTAGATACTTGGTAGATGAGAAGGCTGTCGATAGAAGTATATTGGATATACATTATGTGAATGTGTACTTTACTAGTACTCCTAGTAGCATCAGGGTATTAGATACCGGTTCGGTTGCTAAGTGTTAGTAACTCGAAATAAAAGCTACGGAATAAACGGAGACTAGCTAAAGGTGAGCTGACGATATGTGTTGGAAGTGTTTCCAAGGTTGATATGATCAAGCATCGCTCGCTCCCTCTACCATCGAGATTGGTGTTAAACCTAAATAATTGTTATTTGGTGTTTGCGTTGAGCATAGACATAATTGGATTATGTCTATCGCAATACGGTTATTCATTTAAGGAGAATAATGGTTACTCTATTTATTTGGATAATACCTTCAATGGTCTTGCACCTAAAATGAACGGTTTATTGAATCTCGATCATAGTGATACACATGTTCATGCCAAAAGATATAAGATAGTAATGATAGTACCACCTACTTGTGGCACTGCCATGTAAGTCATATTGGTATAAAACGCATGAAGAAGCTCCATGTTGATGGATCTTTGGACTAACTCTTTTTAAAGGATTGAGACATGTGAACCATGTCTATTGGTATATACGCATGAAGAAACTCCATGCAGATGGACTGTTTGGACTCACTTGATTTTGAATCACTTGAGACATGCAAATCATACCACATGGGCAAGATGACTGAAAGCTTCGGTTTCAGTAAAATGGAACAAGAAAGCAACTTGTTGGAAGTAACACATTTTGATGTGTGCAGTCCAATGAGTGCTGAGGCACGCAGTGGATATCGTTATGCTCTTACTTCACAGATGATTTGAGTAGATACTAAGCATATTTACTTGATGAAACACAAGTCTGAATTATTGAATGGTTCAAGTAATTTCAGAATGAAGTTGAATATCGTCGTGACAAGAGGATAAAATATCTATGATATGATCATAGAGATGAATATTTGAGTTGCGAGTTTGGTACACAATTGAGACATTGTGGAAATTGTTTCACGACTAGTACCGCCTGGAACACCATAGTGTGATGGTGTGTCCGAACATCATAACTGCACCCTATTGGATATGATGCATACCATGACGTATCTTATCGAATTACCACTTTCGTTCATGGGTTAGGCATTAGAGACAACCGCACTCACTTTAATAGGGCACCACGTAATTCCGTTGAGACGAAACCGTTTGAACTATGGTTTGGAGAAACCTGAGTTGTCGTTTCTTAAAAGTTTGGGGCTGCGACGCTTATGTGAAATTTTTTCAGGTTGATAAGCTCGAACCCAAAGCGGATAAAATGCATATTCATAGGACACCCAAAACAGTTGGGTATACCTCCTAATTCAGATTCGAAAGCAATAGGGATTGTTTCTAGAATCGGGTCCTTTCTCGAGGAAAAGTTTCTCTCGAAAGAATTGAGTGGGAGGATGGTGGAGACTTGATGAGGTTGTTGAACCATCACTTCAACTAGCGTGTAGCAAGGCACGGGAAGTTGTTCCTGTGGCACCTACATCAATTGAAGTAGAAGCTTATGATAGTGATCATGAAACTTCGAATCAAGTCACTCCCAAACCTCGTAGGATGACAAGGATGCGTACTACTTTAGAGTGGTACGTAATCCTGTCTTGGACATCATGTTGCTAGACAACAATGAACCTACGAGCTATGGAGAAGCAATGGTGGGCCCGGATTCCGATGAATGGCTCGAGGCCATAAAATTCGAGAGAGGATCCATGTATGAAAACAAAGTGTAGACTTTGGCAGAACGGCTCGATGGTCGTGAGGCTGTTGAGTACAGATGGATTTTAAAAGGAAGACGGACAATGATGGTAAATGTCACCATTAAGAAAGCTCGACTTGTCGTTAAGATGTTTCCCGACAAGTTCAAGGAGTTGACTACGATGAGACTTTCTCACTCGTAGCGATGCTAAGAGTCTGTTGGAATTAGCAGGTACTGCATTATTTATGAAATCTTGCAGATAGGATGTCAAAATATTATTCCTTGTTCTTGAGGAAAGGTTGTATGTGATACAACCAGAAGATTTTGTCGATCCTGAAAGATGCTAACAAGTATGCAAAGCCCCAGCAATCCTTCTAAGGACTGGAGTAAGCATCTCGGAGTTGGAATGTACACTTTGGTGAGATAATCAAAGATTTTGCTTTTATACAAAGTTTATGAGAAACTTGTATTTCCAAAGAAGTGAGTGGGAGCACTATAGAATTTCTGATGAGTATATGTTGTTGACATATTGTTGATCAGAAATGATGTAGAATTTCTGGAAAGCATATAGGGTTATTTGAAAAGTGTTTTTCAATGGAAAACCTGGATTAAGCTACTTAAACATTGAGCATCAAGATCTATAAGGATAGATCAAAATCGCTTAATAGTACTTTCAAACGAACACATACCATGACAAGATTTTGAAGGAGTTCAAAATAGATCAGCAAAGAAGGAGTTCTCGGCTGTGTTACAAGGTGTGAGTATTGAGCAAGACTCAAGACATGACCACGGCAGAATAGAAAGGACGAAGGTCATCCCCTATGCTTTAGTCGTAGGCTCTAAAGTATGCTATGTTATGTACCGCACCTAAAGTGTGCCAAACCATGAGTCAGTCAAGGGGTACAAGTGTGATCTAGAAATGGATCACAGGACAACGGTCAAAGTTATCCTTAGTAACTAGTGGACTAAGGAATTTTCTCGATTATGGAGGTGGTAAAAGAGTTTGTCGTAAAGGGTTATGCTGATGCAAACTTTTGACACTAATCCAGATTATTCTGAGTAGTAAATTGGATTCGTATAATAGAACAGTTATTTGGAATAGCTCCAAATAGAGCGTGGTAACTGCATCTAGGAGATGACATAGATATTTGTAAAGCACACACGGATCTCAAAAGTTCAGACCCGTTGACTATAACCTCTCTCACAAGCATAACATGATCAAACCTAGAACTCTTGGGTGTTAGTCACATAGGGATGTGACCTTGAGTGTTAATCACATATCAATGTGAACTAGATTATTGACTCTAGTGCAAGTGGGAGACCGTTGGAAATATGCCCTAGAGGCAATAATAAATTGATTATTATTATATTTCCTTGTTCATGATAATCGTTTATTATCCATGCTAGAATTGTATTGATAGAAAACTCAGATACATGTGTGGATACATAGACAACACCATGTCCCTAGTAAGCCTCTAGTTGACTAGCTCGTTGATCAATAGATGGTTACGGTTTCCTGACCATGGACATTGGATGTCGTTGATAACGGGATCACATCATTAGGAGAATGATGTGATGGACAAGACCCAATCCTAAGCCTAGCACAAGATCATGTAGTTCGTATGCTAAAGCTTTTCTAATGTCAAGTATCGTTTCCTTAGACCATGAGATTGTGCAACTCCCGGATACCGTAGGAGTGCTTTGGGTGTGCCAAACGTCACAACGTAACTGGGTGGCTATAAAGGTACACTACAGGTATCTCCGAAAGTGTCTGTTGGGTTGGCACGAATCGAGACTGGGATTTGTCACTCCGTGTGACGGAGAGGTATCTCTGGGCCCACTCGGTAGGACATCATCATAATGTGCACAATGTGATCAAGGAGTTTATCACGGGATGATGTGTTGCGGAACGAGTAAAAGAGACTTGCCGGTAACGAGATTGAACAAGGTATCGGGATACCGACGATCGAATCTCGGGCAAGTATCGTACCGATAGACAAAGGGAATTTTATACGGGATTGATTAAGTCCTTGACATCGTGGTTCATCTGATGAGATCATCGTGGAACATGTGGGAGCCAACATGGGTATCCAGATCCCGCTGTTGGTTATTGACCGGAGAACGTCTCGGTCATGTCTGCATGTCTCCCGAACCCGTAGGGTCTACACACTTAAGGTTCGATGACGCTAGGGTTATAAAGGAAGTTTGTATGTGGTTACCGAATGTTGTTCGGAGTCCCGGATGAGATCCTGGACGTCACGAAGAGTTCCGGAATGGTCCGGAGGTAAAGATTTATATATAGGAAGTATGGTTTTGGCCACCGGAAGTGTTCTGGGCATCACCGGTAGTGTACCGGGACCACCGGAGGTGTCCGGGGGTCCACCAAGTGGGGCCACAAGCCCCGGAGGCATGCATGGGCTAAGTGTGGGAGGGGACCAGCCCCAGGTGGGCTGGTGCGCCCCCCACAAGGGCCCAAGGCGCAAGGGAGAGGAGAAGGGGGCAAACCCTAGGGCAGATGGGCCCTAAGGCCCATACTCCCTGCGCCTCCCTCTCCTCCCCTCTTGGCCGCCCCCCCTTTTTCCCTTCTAGGGCTGCCGCCCCCCTAGGGGTGGGAACCCTAGAGGGGGCGCACCCTCCTCCCTCTCCCCTATATATAGTGAGGCTTGGGGCTCCCCATAACACACGATTTGATCTCTCCCTGTTGGTGCAGCCCTGCCTCTCTCCTCCTCATATCTCGTGGTGCTTGGCGAAGCCCTGCAGGATTGCCACGCTCCTCCACCACCACCACGCCGTTGTACTGCTGCTGGACGGAGTCTTCCTCAACCTCTCCCTCTCTCCTTGCTGGATCAAGGCATGGGAGACGTCACCGGGCTGTACGTGTGTTGAACGCGGAGGTGCCGTCCGTTCGGCACTTGGTCATCGGTGATTTGGATCACGACGAGTACGACTCCATCAACCCCGTTCACTTGAACGCTTCCGCTTAGCGATCTACAAGGGTATGTAGATGCACTCTCTTTCCCCTCGTTGCTGGTTTCTCCATAGATAGATCTTGGTGACACGTAGGAAAATTTTAAATTTCTGCTACGTTCCCCATCAGCTACTGGTACACACCCTCAGCCCCGAGGGTGAACTACTCCCTCCTCGTCATGGAGAGCGTCGGGATGATGAAGATGGCCACCGGTGAGGGTTCTCCCCCTCCGGCAGGGTGCCAGAACAGGGTCCCGATTGGATTTTGGTGGCTACAGAGGCTTGCGGCGGTGGAACTCCCGAACTATTCCGCTCCCCGATATTTTTAGGGTATATGGATATATATAGGCGAAAGAAGTCGGTTAGGGGAGCCATGAGGGCCCACGAGGGTGGGGGTGCGCCCAGGGGGCAGGCGCGCCTCCCTGCCTCGTGGCCACCTCGAAGCTTCCTTGACTTCAACTCCAAGTCTCCTGGATCACGTTCGTTCCAAAAATCACGCTTCCGAAGGTTTCATTCCGTTTGGACTCCGTTTGATATTCCTTTTTTGCGAAACACTGAAATAAGGGAAAAAACAGAAATTGTCACTGGGCTCTGGGTTAATAGGTTAGTCCCAAAAATAATATAAAAGTGTTTAATAAAGCCCATAAACATCCAAAACAGATAATATAATAGCATGGAACAATAAAAAATTATAGATATGTTGGAGACGTATCAGCTAGGAACGGCTGCGGAGCTGCGAGCTGGACGACGCGGAGGAGAAAGAAGAGAGGAAAGAGTAAATGGATCCGACAACTCTCGGGGGTAGATTTGATGCAATTTAGGGTGGGGTCAGGCTGTCGGGTCCGACGTGACAGGCGTGTCTGAGTGCCCTCATATCTGCCCCATATTAGGGCTGGATATGAGGGGTGCTGGTCAGTCCGGACGTTTGAGGGCCATTTGAGAGGGCCGTCTGGGTCAAAAAAGTGTCTGAACACTGACCGAGCGACCCGTCCAAACATATGAGAAGGATTTGAGGCGCCCGGATGTAGATGCTCTAACAGGCCTAGTTGCCATTCGGGCTACCAGCACATGAGCCTGGCTCGCTCATGCAAAAAGAATGTTAGACATGGAATGAAGGAGAGATCGGGCGACGCGGCACGTAGTTTTTGCGGGAATGCAATGCTGAAATCACTCACTTTGGGTAATCCCCACGCCGTCCTAGTACCTTCTGGCCCCTTCCAAAACGTTCTACGGGCTTCCATGGGGCATACGGAGCCGTTGGATCAAATCAACACGAAAAATGAAGCACGGCGATATTTTCCCAGCCTCCGCCTCGCTCGATGACATAGCACCATAGCAGCACGATTTCATTTCAAATAATTTCAAAAACAAAAAAAGCTTTCTCTTCGCCTTTCTCTAATCCCGAGGAGAGGCGGTTACGAGCGCCAGAGGAGCACGAGAGATGCCACTCACCCGCCCGCCCTCACGTGCCGCACTCGCACTCCCGCAGCCGCATCTGGGCCGTCCGCGTGCGCAACTGGCCGCTCCCCACCCGAAAGGGAGCACCACTTTCTCTAAACCCATTTCAGTTTCATATTTGGGTAAGAAAAGTTTTCTGTGAAAAAGGTTGGTTCACATATTTCTATTGAAATATGAGTTTTTCTTAATTTTCTAGTGAAATGGGCTTGTTTCATATATGAAATGTGAAACATTGAAATTTGAACGTGTTTGAAATGTATGCAAGATAGGTCTAGTTCTAAAGGTCTTAGCGTTAGGAATTCAAATATATGAATTATTTCAAAAATGAACTTATAGTTTAAATGATATGGACGGTTTAATTTAGCTAAGGTGAAATAAAAGGGTGGATTTATGTGTGAGAGAAGGGAGAGAGTGGGTTGTCACTAACAAAGGTGGGGCTACTAGCCGTATTTGACGAAGTATATCTCCAGTATAGCAAAAAAGTGAGAATATAATATTCACAGCGGCAAGAATCTAGATGCATGCATGAACGATGGATTGGTTACCGGTACATGACGGAACCGCTCAAAATGAACTTAAAATCGAACAATATTGTGTTTAAAAATAGGGGAAAAAAGAGGATAGATATATAGAAATGGTAGGGGTGGAGCATGTTCATGCTAGAGATGAAGACGAGGTTGTGGGTTGGTCTAGTTGATTTCTGAAGGATGATGGATATAGTCCGGGTGGGGATGAGGCCTGGTGTCGACAGCAAGATTCTCCATAAACTCCATTCTAATTAGATTGTTGCAAATCCCACCGTCAATGATGATTCAAACATCACATTCTTTGACAACTCTTGTTTGGAACATGTCGTGGTGCTATTTTTCTCAATGTGGCTGCTCAAAACATGTTGTGAAATTAAAATTGTGTATTGACCAGGGGCTTCTGCTCCCATGCATGAGTTCCATGTCATGATCTAAAATGGAGCCAACGAGGTCTTGTTCTTGTTCATGAACCAAAGCCAAAGTTGCGTCATCAAGGTTGTTGTCGTACTCATAGCTCCATCTTGACGAATGATCATAGCATGTCTGGAAGCATTGGTGACCTCGTGGAAGCAACCGAAGACGATATGTTGGGGGAGACTTGAATAGAATCTGCCCTTAAGTGAGATCATGGGATAATAATAATCATCATATTTTAACATTTTAAAAAATTTGAAATTATTTGTTGCGTCTGTGAGATGGTCGACTAAAGTGAGCATAGGAGAGAAGTTCGTGTATCAATTCTACAATTAAATCGAATAAGAAAAAGAAGAAGAAATCATTGTTGGCAAGCTAGGGCCGAATTGACTGGCATGAAGATTGTAGGAACTTAAAATCGAACAATATTGTGTTTAAAAATAGGAAAGAAATGAGCAAGCGATTTTATTTTTTGAGAACAATGTACAATCTTCCCCCCAAAAAACAAGAACAACATACACTTTTCTTTTTGTTGATTGATTGATGAAGAGAACAAACATATTGTACTACGTTTTTTTAGTAATACACTACATTTTTTTTTTGATTGAGAGAGACCGGGCGACACGGCACGTAGTTTTCGCGGGAATCCAATGCCGAAAAATTAGGTCCACGCAATTGAACATCATAAACTGCATCTTCAATGTCATCCTCTCCCTATATATTTTTTTTCTTATTATTGGCTTCCTTTGTTCTCAATATCAGGTTTTGTGATTGGACTTTTGTTGATGCCACTAATAATTTGTAGTTGTTGCGGAATATAAACTAGAGGGGAGCTCATGGTTCTATGAAGTTGATTTGATGGGAAATTGCTCCACGCCTGCACTTGGTGCTCAACCTAAATACATGGCTTGGTCAAATTGATGTTCTACTACATAAATTTCTAAATCCGCAGACATTTTTTAGCACATGAACATTTTTCCAATATACGGTGAACATTTTTCATATACTGGCTTTTCTCATATACGGTGAAAATTGGAAAACAAAAGAGAAAAAGCAAAAAATGAAATAGATAAACCCAAAAAACAAAAAGCAAAGCAAAACAAAACAAAATAGAGAAACCTAGAGAAAAAACGAAACAGAAAAAGCAAAGAAAGAACCCGAACTGGGCCAGTGGGGCGTCGTGGCGAATGTTCACAACGGCTACATGGGCCGCTCTTCGTGAAAAAGAAGGTCAGTCCATGGGCTGCTTACGGTACACGGGCCTGGCTTTGGCAACACGCCATGTAGTAGTTTTCGCGGGAATCCAATGCCGAAAGTCGCTCCCCGCGGGAGTCCAGCGTCCGTCTGGTGACTTCTGGTGCCTTCCAGAACCCTCCACAAGCTCCCACGGCCGTCTGATCAGATCAGCACGAAGCACGAACATTGGCGCACGGAGATATTCCTCCGCCTCGCCCGACCACGACGCTGCACTGCATTTCATTTGAATTTCAAAAATCGAACGAAAACGGAAAAAACTTTCTCGCATCCCGAGGTGAGGCGGTTACGTCGCGGCAGAGAGGCCGCCCCACCCACCCAGCCAGCTCACGTGCCGCCCTCCCACCCCGCGCGGCCGCATCCGGGCCGTCCGCGCGGACAGCTGGCCACTCCCCACCCGAACCGACGCCCAGGATCGGGCGAGCGGCGAGCTCGTCGCGCATGGATGAGTGCACACGGCTCCACCGGCTATAAAAGCCGCCCGTCACTCGCTGCCCCTCCGCCTCCATTCCACCACCACCCCACCACACTCCACCACCACCGCGCCACAAACCAAACCCTAGCCAGCGAGAGAGGCCACCCCTCCCCTCCCCGCCGCCGATGGGGAGATTCCGCGGCCTGCTGCTGGTGGCGGGCCTGCTCGCGGCGCTGCTCCCGGCGGGCCGCAGCCGGGGGCGCCGTGCGAGCCCACGCTGCTCGCGGCGCAGGTGGCGCTCTTCTGCGCGCCCGGCATGGCCACCGCGCTCTGCTGCGACGCCGTCGTCCTCGCAGTCGACCTCGGCGTCCCCTGTCTCTGCCGCGTCGCCGCGGAGCCGCAGCTCGTCACGGCGGGCCTCGACGTCACCCACCTCCTCAAGACCTACGGCTCCTGCGGCGGCCTCCTTCCCGGCGTCGCCCACCTCTCCTCCGCCGCCTGCGAAGGTACGCACCGCACGCCGCCTCCTTCCCTGCCTCCCTCTCTCTCTAGGTGCCGATTAAGTGCTCGCTCGCTTGCGTGTTTACTAGTTTTCCATGGCTTCTCGGGTCGCTAGTGCTCCGGTTTGGGGCGGATTCCTTGCTGTTCTGCTAGATCTGCCTGTACGGCCCGCGGCGCCGGGTTCTCGCCGTTCCCGTGGCGAGCAACCAGGCGGCGCGCGCCCGTACGTATTTGCTTGTTCTTCGGCGTCGGCGGGTTGCCGCCGTTCCTCGTGTCGAGGAACCGCCGCACACAGCGTAGTTTCTTCGTCCGCCGCGCGCGGGTTCCCGTCGCCCCGCGTGGCATAGCTTCGTTACGGCGGTGACTGGTCTCTGGTCCTCGTCGTTTATTATACGGATAGATTTCTCACGCTCTGCATCTGCCGGTACGGCGCGCGGTCGCCGTCTCCCATGGCGAGCGACCTGCGCGCGCGCACCGCCTAGCTAGCTAATTACGACTGTCCCTTGAGATATACGGAGCGATTTAGGGTCGTCGTACATGGCATGCAGAACGCGGGATTGTTTCATCGATTTTAGATCTGTGCTTGTTTCCGCTAGTTACTGCACAGTTTTGTCTCTCCTTCTGCTTGATCCGGCGTAGAACCATCCTGCGTTATGTAGTGTTGGGTTCATGCATGATTACTGTATCAGAATAAGGGGATGGATCTAGCGCCGTACGTACGTAGATGCAGAGGCCTTTGCGGTCACTGTTGCTAGAGTTATCTTATCTACTGTCGTTCGACTATGGTACTTGCCTAGCTTTCTTTTGACCGGGTTTATCGTGCAGTAGCAGTAGCCATGTCCACGCCTTCTTGTTTTGTTTTGAGGCGATCATCGTCGAGAGATACGTTTCCTGCTACCAAGCCGCAACGCAGCTTTGCTTTCTGCTGTATCTGCTGCCTTGTTTGTGTTCTGTGCAGTACGTCTTGCTTGGTCAAAACTTGTTTGATCGGGAAGAGCTGGCCGTGCTTTTGGCTCTGCAGTGCATCGCCTCTGCTTCTTTTTGCCTCAAATTGATTCTCTGGAGGCACTACTTTTTTGCATGCGGTTTGCGTAGCAATCCTCTTTGGTGAAAAAAGGTTGGGTCGCCTCGCCTATTGGCAGAGCAGCAGCAGCAGCAGATAAGCTGGCTGTCTCGCAGCTTTGGCAGAACCGGCCTGCCACTGTTTCTTTTCTTGTTGCGCACGTTGTCACCTCCTACTTTTTTCCAGTTCTGTTTAATTTTGATGAAATACGGACGAACGGCTGGTGATTAACTTTGGTTGCTGTTGTTACTGTGGATTTTGGACGCAGGACCCGCTCTCCCGGCCGCCGTCGTCAGCAGCGCCCCACCCGCGCCACCGTCCCCCGCGCCTCGCCGCAACCAGGCAGCGCGTACGAACCTCTCTCTCTCTCGCCTGCATCGCGCAGATGATTGTGTTTGCTTACTAACGTGTGCTTCGGGATCTCTTTGCAGGCGAGGCCGCTCCGCAGCCCCTGGCGAGCGAGAAGCCGTCGTCCCCGGCGCAGCATGATGGCGCAGCCCCCAACGCCAAGCCCGTCCCCACCCAGGCCGCTACCTCCTCACCGGCCGCATCAGGTACCAACACCCTCCACCCCCCCTTTCTGTTGGTTTAGTGACAGCCTCTTTCAGTTTACCCACAGTTTTCAGTTTTGTTTACTTTTGATGAAATACGGATGAATCCGCTGGTGATTAACTTTGGTTGCTGTTGTTACTGTGGATTTTGGACGCAGGACCCGCTCCCCCGGCCGCCGTCGTCAGCACGCTCCGTCCACCCGCGCCAGCCTCTCCTGCGCCACGTCGCACGCCCCGTACGAATCCCTCTGCCCCCTCTGTCTGTTGCTGCTTCTCTCTCTGTACATGAGTACTGGCTGGGTTTATCTATGTCCATGTGTTAATCAGCCTTTTATACATACTGACCTGTGATCTGGATGGTTTTTGGCAGACGAGGCATCTTCCCAGTCGCTGTCGAGCGTCAAGCCAAGGACGCCACTGCCCCAGGAGCATGACGACGCCAAGCCCATCCCCACCCAGCCGGCTACCTCCCCGCCCGCCGCTCCAGGTACCAAGACCCCCCACCCCCCCTTGTGTCTCTTCTTTGTATTACACTGAACTCGCACTGTTCTTATCGCTGAACAGTACATGAATAGTACACGCCACGTTACGAATGGGTTTCTGTTGGATTAGTGACAGCCTATTGAGCACCTGTGTTGCTTTCCAGTTTACCCACAGCTTCCTGCCTACTGTTTTTCTATGCATCAGTGCCTGACTGGCTGCTTTAATCTGTATGCCTCTATAACGTGTGCGTTTTGATTGACTCTTCGTAGACAACGCGCCTGCGCCGTCCCCGCCGCCACAGGAGAGCGCTGCTGTGAACATCTTTAGGATTATTGGCTACGTATGCACGTCTGTTTTGTACCTGTCGCCTATGTGTGTAACATCACGACTAGCTATTAAATTTCCTGCATCATTCACTTCCGATTTCTTAACCATTTAGTGCTTTCTTGTGGCAGTCCGATGATAATCGCTATATGCAAAACCGGCGATGTGGGCCAGCACAAGATTGACGTGCTCATCGTCACCTTCACCAGTTGTGTCGTCTGGCTTCTGTATGGCGTTTCCAAGCCATCCAATCACGCAATGGTGATAGTTAATGCTGCTGGCGCTTTTGTCGAGGTAAATTCCTTGTGCTCTAGTATGACCACATGTAGAGCAGAGTGACATAGTACTGATCGAGATTCTGATTAACTGATTCTCTACTCCAACGTTTCAGAGCATCTACATAGGTATCTTTGTCTGGTACTCGTCAGCGGTCGGTCGAGTGTGGGCAGGTATAACTCTTGTGATGATAGTCGGCATCTTAGGTTTTACATCAGTGGGTATTTTCTTCTCTTCCGGGAGTCCGAATCTGGCATTTGCAATACTTGCGGATGCTAGCAGTTTGGCCATGTACCTAGCACCTATCCGTGAGATAGTACGTTATGCTGACCTTTCCTTTGCTTCATCTGTTTGTTTATATATACGTTTTGTGCGTACGGTAACTTTTGTTTCTACTTTTCTTATCCCGCAGATGGCGATGTGGAACGTTAAAGTGGTCCAGAACTCTTCTTTCGCGGTAGCAGCTGCATCCATTCTGAACGGCGCGTGTTGGACAGCATACGCAGCCTTGAAGGACAACACTTTTCTTCTCGTAATTTCTGATTCCCTTAACATTCCATTTCCACATCTCTGATAGCTTGCTTGATTGTACTAACTTACTCTCCAATGTTGAACTGCAGATCCCCAATGTCGCTGGGATCGTGTCAGGGATAGGACAGCTGCTCTTTTTCCTAGTCCTCAGATTCAAGTACCAGCAGCAACAGCCGCAGCAGCAACAGCCGCAGCAGCAACTTGCTGATCTTGCCTAGGTGGTGTCGCCAGTTGCTTAGTTTCTCTAAGAATTTGTGTTCTGCAGTAGTGTGAGCTGCTGGAACTTATGCATCAATCTGAGCTGAGCTTATGTTTCTCCGTTATATCGAATCGGGTTTCTAGTATTTCCTTGATGAAAAGTGGAGGAACAGCCATGACTACAGTTGTTAGGTGGTAAGGGCATATCCCTTTGGTTGACTGAAACTCATTTGGTTTCTCATCGTAGTGAGGCATCATTTTTGTACTGTTGTTTCCTGGCATGCCCTGTTTTTGGCGGTGAGCAACAGTGTTTGCTTGCCGATAACACATTGCAGCAGTGCCAAAAGGTTCAGCAGCCACCAAATCGTTGTGCAACTTGCTTCCTTGTTAACAGAATAGGTTGCTGTAGGGTGCTGTAGGGTGTACACGTCTGACAGAAGAAGCCACACCAGGACAGCACCCATATCCATGAAACTCTAAAGCATGAAAATCTCTCTGCTAGTAAGTCATATCAAAGAGATATAGAACTAACAGAATGTGCACACACAAGAAACACATGAATACCAATTACAGAGATTTGTACAAACCTAAGTAAAATATTAGACAACCTTTACGAAATCTTGACCATACACTGCTGAGATTATAGCATCATCTGTTCCGTTTCTGGCACGAAGACAATCTGAATTCAGTCTGCAGCTGAACACCACCGAGAAATAAGATTTCGGAATATAAGGGCAACTATCTGTATGTTTTATACAAAGAAATCTGTAGATGCAACAGGAGATTTATGAGCAAATTAACATGCAGTTTAATGAGCTACATCATAAACAAACCGATAACTTGTGGTGAGTATACCTACCTAAATACATCCATTTCTGCGACGAGTAATTTGGAACGGATGGAGTAGTAGATAGAGATCACTCAATGTCAGACCTAATCCCCATCAACAACGTATCAAATAGACTTACATCACTAAACCAGCAACAAATCCAAAAAAATAACACTCTCTAAAGAACATGTGTAAGTCAAACCCAATAGTGAAAGGAGGAGGTAAAAGCACTGGGAGTCCTAGAACTTTTCTTTAAACGAGGCAAAAGACTCACATGACATGGTAAGAGGAAGAGAATTGCCTGGTTAATTGACGGAAAACCGGGCTAAAACCGATACAACACAACCCACATGACATGGGCACCACCGACCAACCTGGCCACGGACATGGAACAGAAGCCACGACGGCACATACCAACAGATGGCCACACGCGCAAGCAACCGACAACTCCGACTTTGATGACGAGCAACATAGGGGAAATATGCAGGACTTGCGCCGACCGTGCCCAAAAGAGTACCTCGGAAACGCCGGGAAGAACCGATTACCGAAGACCACACCACGACCCAAGCTCCTCTCGATGCCATCATCGTTGCCGAACAGAAACCAGTGCCCCACCTCAGCAAACCATGCGGCGAAGATGCCACCATCGACGACAAAGATGCCATCATCCTCTAGTCTCTCAGTCGTAGCCGGCTCCGAGACGACGCCCCAAGGAGGAGAAAGACGCGAAGACGCCTCCATCACCCGATCCAACGGATCCGAGGTTTCCCTCCGGAGCCCAAGCCGTGGGGAGAAGGAGCAACTCCACGACGACGCTTCCAAGAAAGATCACGACACCCGTGGGCGCCGTCGTCACCGACTCCGGTGAAGACCGGAGCAAGGATTTCCCCCGGAGATGTGTCAACCACCTGCCACCACCGACCGGCGCCCACTAACCACCACCCCTGCCGAGGCCGACCCCCCTCTGGCCACGGGTTCCACGATCCACCGCGACCAGACTCGCACCACCTCCTGGCCGAAGCCGCCACCACCATACCCGGGGCCGCCGCCTCCCAAGAGCCGCCACTTCATCGTCATCACCGTCGGTAGGAGCCCGGCCAAGCCCGACGGCATGGAGCCCACATCGCAAAGCTGGAGGCAAGGGAGGGCCTGACCAGACTGCGACCACGCCCCAAGCCTTGCCTCGGTGGGCCGGAGGACAGCCAAAGCCGCCGCTGGAAGGCTACAGTCGAGCCGCACCAGATCTGAATCGCCGAAAGCCGGAGCTGCACGAGCGAGATAGAGCGGTTGCAGCTTGCAAAATGAACCTACAGCCGCACAAGGAAGTCCTAGAACTTGTCCGAGATGTGATGGTTTAGTCCTACAACTTGCAAAATGAACCTACCCAGTCCTACAACTTGCACCCAACGTGCAACTTTGGTCTTGGACCAATCATAGAGCGACAACTGGACTGTTCGGGCCCGAGCCGGTCAGCGCGCATATTTGCAAAATCCCCCTGCCTTTCCTTGTAATGAACCCGGAGTACAGGCTCGATAGGTTTGATTTCTGTTTGTTCTACTCAAAGAGATGTGAGCTTTGATTTCTCACGATACTTGTATATGTACTGCTTGCAGTACCGCATATCTAATACTATCAACTAGTACAAGGTAACATCGGGGAATTAACCGATACCCCGTGCCCGACAAATCTGCCCCCGTGTACATCACGGTCGGCGATGGAGGCAACCAGGAAGGACTCGCCTGGAGGTAAGAGGAACGAACAAATCACTCCAAAGCTAGCGCATCATGTAGTATTAGGCTCTCCTTACCGCAGTCTTAGGATGCTTTCTCATTGACCTTGTTAGCGTCGTGGAGCGTGGTCGCTGCAGGTCAGCTTCCCTTGACGACCTTTTCCTGCTGAGCACGGTGTAGGAGAATCAAACACTAATTTTAGTCTATCAAAAATCAATCTTGTTCGAAACAGGGGAATAACATCTGTAGCTAACAAGATCAACCATGAATGATTTATTCCAAGTAAACCCGACAAAATAATTATAATCCCATCTCAGTTAGCAATATAAACAAAATACCCAACAATCCGAATCTCACCTCATATCCAGTCACGACACAAGAAGATGACGAATTTAGAAGAAATATACCTGCTCAGTGTCGCCTGTGCCGTCGGGTTGCGATGGCCAAGAGGTTCACCTTGTTCTTGACTCTTCCTCAAGATCCTTCCTCTCTTCTTCATCTATCTGCAAACATCTTGTTAAAAAAAACATAAATAAAAAAAAATCAAAATTCAGATTGTCAACGAACCTATGAAATCAAGAGGAAAAAACTGAGAGGAAGAAGATGGCAACGCCAAAGACGTCCAACCTAGATGGTGGATGAGGGCCGGGACGACGACCGGCGAGCAGCGGTCGGCAGTGATGGCCGGCTCCACTCTACTGCGACGCGAGGGCCGGCTTGCTGCACCTTCCCCGCGTCCGTCCTCCTCACGCACAGCACCACAGCGACGCCAACGCTGCCTCGTTGCGCCTTCCTCATGTCCGTCCTCCTCACGCACAGCAACACCGGATCCGGTGGATGCCGTCATGGAGGAGCTTTCCACCGGCAGAATGGCAAGGACGACCGCGTGTGAGGACGGGGTAGAGGCGCAGCTCGGGGCCAGGGACTCCGCCGGCGTGGGTGATGGGTCCGCGCGCTCGCGCTGGAGCTCGCCCTCGCCCACCGTCGTGCGCTGAGGCTGCGACCCCGGCTCCTCCTGTTGAGCGCGGAGGCAGAGGGAGGGTACGAGGAGACGCCGGAGGAGGAGAGGCAGGGGAGGCGGATGAGACGAGGCGGCCGAGAGGGAGGGGGAGCGGAGGCGGCGGCACGGAGGAGAGAGGAGATGTGTCACCGAGACAGTGTGGTACTATGTAGTACTCCCTCTGTAAACTAATATAAGAGCGTTTAGATCACTATTTTAGTATTGTAAATGCTCTTATATTAGTTTACGGAGGGAGTACTAGTGTAGCAACAACAATGTGTTGCTGTGCAATGCGAGTGCCAACACCACAAGTGTGCAGCTGTGGAGGATTTATCAATGGGACTATTAAAACTCCGTAAGAAGTGTGTTTCTCAATGCCTTTCAGTTAATTGTTGTTTCTGCAATCAAGATTGTTGTATCTTACCTTTTCAAGATGGACGGCCAACATAACTCACGTCAGTTAAATTTTAGCCCCGGGAATGTCAAACAACAGTCTGCGACTCTCATTTCTGAGGACTTGGTGTTCAGTTAATCGGTGCTCTGGTTATGAACGATATAGCCACGCATGTGTGTATGAGGAGCAGCTCTTTATAGCATTTGCTTTCACTACTAGAATCCACAAATAGCCCTATGGCCAAATACCCTAAGGAAGAAGGCAAGAACTCTAGGGAACAAGGTTTCCCTAGTGTATACTCTAGGGAAAACGCCCTAGGGCTACATTGGTGGGGAAAATATTAGTTTCCCTTGGGTTCGCTGATTATACCCTAGGGGGCACTTTGTTTCCTCTGGGTTTCATGCCCAAGGGAACCATTGTACATGTGGAAAGGTTGATGACGTGTGAAGTAACTTTCCTTTGGGTCATCCGGCCCTAGGGATAGTCATTGCATATGATTTTTTTAAATATGGAATTCCATAGCTTTCATGTTGTTATTTTTCTCACTTTTTAATATCACAAGCATATGTAAATAGTACAAGTAAAAATGTGACAGAATAAAACCAAATGAATGATAAAAAATTTAAATTTATATTGGGCCCAACATAATCATTCTGTACATATACACAATGGTGTGAAAACATATTACATTCTCAAAGAGCGATGGACATAATTTTCTAACTTGACACTACTCCTGCCATTGAAGTCAAATCTAATCTAAACTACAGCCTTAAGCTTCATCAAACATTTACGAAAAGACGTTATCCTCTCTGTTCACCATCAATCTGAACCTGCATGGTTTTAGGTGAACAACAAAATTAATCAGATGCCAAAACTAGTGTCTGAATGTATATGCTAAAAAAACCTAACCATAAAGGTGGTTGCTTGGAAAATTGACCGGCTGGTAGCAATTTACAGAAATTGAATGCAAAATGTTCACTGATATAGCACACATACACAAAACTAATTACTAGAGCATAAGTATGAAAAGTCTTAGCTTGTAAGTACCATCGAGACCAATACAATAATTTGCACATGTAAGATGTTAATATACTTGTCTCTCGACTTTTAGTTGGCATTTCCCCAAACAAGATAAGGATAGTACGGGGCACCATAGCACAATATAAAGAGCACATACCAAAAATCCAGAATCAATTACTTGCACATGCTGGTTGTTCTCACCTATGTGGCATTTCCACGAACATCATTAAGGTGGGAGGTGTTGCAGCACATCAGCAGGCTATTCCCCCTCAGATCTAGCAGCACCAAAATCCATAGATCAAAGGCGATGTGAAAAAAGTATCAAATAACAAGGAGAGGAGACGTATATACACGTAACTGTAAGAGATCATCAAGTTGCAATGTGAATCAGCCATGTAGATGAGGACAAGTAGATGTCTTACCATACCAATGAACTGCAGTGGAGCAGATGCAGATGATGGTTGTTCCGGATGTGGTAGTCGTGGAAGGAGGAGATGGCTTGCGGCCCGTGGGTAGCACACAGAGGATGACGCGGCGCGAGGTCGACATGGCCCTGCAGCTAGCTGCCCTGTTCAGATCTGACCGCACAACCATGAACCAGCAAGGGAGAGAACATGATGGTGGAGAAGATCTAGGGTCCTATGTGGCTTGGATGAGCGTACAAGAGTGTGTTGGTGGGGCGGGAGAAGGAGGGGGTTGAGCAGCAGCGCCGGGCCAGTCAAGAGCTCCAGCTAGAAGAACAATAGTGAAGAGACAAGATGTGTTCCGCGGAGGAACTCGCGAGGAAGAAGATAACGATGGATGGAGGATAGCTGGGCTAGATTGTCAGTGGGCTACGAGAGGGGAAAGAGCGCCAAAACAAAATTGTGAAAGAAAAAAATACAGTCGTATGGCGGGAACGAGAGGAAAGCAGAATCTTTCTCACCCCGCGCAAGCCAAGGCTCCCCTAGAGTATCAGCTAAGACCGTAGGGAACGATGCCACGTAGGCCAGGTGGTACAAGAAATCCCTAGGGTTGAAGCACCACACTAGGGAACTTTCAGTTTACCTAGAGTTTTGTAAATGCACCCTAGGGGAATCTCAGGTTGGCTAGGGTTTTGTAACGGACCCTAGGGAAACTAACAATCCTTAGCGTTTTGTTTTTGGCTCTAGGGAACGTTATAAACCCTAGGGCTCTTTGCAGATTCTAGTAGTGTTTGTTAATTATAGTTCATCATGTTAGGTAAATATTTTCTAGTATTTGCTTACTTTGTTATAGTTCATCTTTCCAGTTCTCTTGTTATTGAGCTACATTATGCATCGTATTTCCCCAGGAAACATATCACAAAGTCAAAATATGTCTTGTCTTCTGCTATGGCTTGATAGGATCCTTGAGTGAGGCTTATTAACAATTTTGACTTTCCCATCCAATTAGATAATCTTTTAGGAGGTTTAAGTGACTTCTATTTTGGGGTTGTTTGTTTTCGAAACATATATAATACTTCTCACCTCCAGGAATTAGATTCTCTCTCTTTATCAAGACTAAGCACGAGGTGCTCTAAACATGTTCAAAGCAAAAGGTTTCAGCCTTTTTTGCGCCGACATGGTGAGCCAAGGTCTTCACATTCAAGGATTCGATGTAGTTATCAATTATGATATTCCTGTGAACTAGCTTTTGTAGATTATCTATTTTTGGTTATCTAACTTCTATTGGGAGTTGCTGCTTCTCAGACTGGGAGATATGGAAGAAACTACAATAACTTCTGCTCATCTCTTAGGTAATCTCTCTTTCCCCATCATTTACGGCTGTTGATCATTTTAGATCGCCTTTTTAGCCGATTTGTTGTAGTTGGTTTGCCGATAACTGTAATTTGGTGATGTGTTCCTTTATTCATCTGATGTACATATAATATTTGAAGTAGTAAAATGTCTTTGCAAACGAACCATTTGCTTGACTTGATGCTCACTAATATCAATAGCTACAAATATACTTTTCAAAAAAAAAGCTACAAATATACCCGTTCCTATACTCTTCTGCTAATTTATTTGTTATTCTACTTTTCTGCAGATTACAGATGATGCTTAGCTATTGGATTTTCTCTACAAATACCAAAATTTTCCAGTTTGCTTTGGCCTGAGAACATGGTTTATACCATCTCATCTGTTGTATCTCTACGAAAACTTGGTTCTTTTTTCACTCTATGATATTGTAATAAACTATTTTTTATCATAGTTGTTCAGTTCAAGTGACGACGATGCTTCTTTTCTGTCTTGCCATTCTTGTGATGATGCTTCATTTACGTGCACACTTACGTTTGTCACTTACATGTCATTTCATGTTGATATTTTTAGCTATTGGTCTAACCGGACGCATCTCCTTTCTTTGGTATTTGCATGCTCAGGGCAAGAGGGCAAATGGTCGATCCACGATGCATTGTGTGTGCTCTTCGTCATATCTAAAACTGTTCAGCTACAGAGAATTTATGCAAGTTGTGTTTTGTACCATACTGCATTGAAAATTTCACCATGCATTTAATGAATTCTTGGTTATTTAAGTTTGCCTTTTACAAAGTAGAGTAAATGAGATATTTGTTCTGTTGATACAAATCACTGACTTGTGGCTAGGAGTCCAAAGCAAGATACTATATGCCATACTTGTCGTTTTGTATATGGAGTGCAATTGCCAAAATATTTCTATTTTGCTTGGTTCGGACATGGAGCGCATGCGGGGAGAAATGGAGGGTACGTGGTAGTAGGATGGGAAAGATGCGTTGAGGGTTGAACTGGTGGAGATGTAATAGTCTTTACCCCTTTGGGAGGATGTGCAAGGTAGATACTCCTACGGCTCTTGACCTTTGTAACTAAGGGTGTGTTTGGTTTGAGGGACAAGCTAGGGTGGTTCTGGGTATGCATAACTAGCTGGCTAGGGATAGCCCTTTTTTTGCTTGGTTGGGTGGGTGAGCTTAACCCATCTTTTGTTTGGTTTGAAGGATGAAACATGGTTGAGGGTAGCCATGGAGTGTTTGGTTTGAGGGATAAATGATAGATAAGGGCTGTGGTAACCTTTTTCACTGAGGTGGTTGGATTCCGCCCATAATTTACAAATATGATACGTGAAGTAAAAATTTCGAAAAAAATAACTATTCCACAACATACCAAAATAATAGTACAGACTAGCTTGAACTTCGTCACATATAATAGTTCAACATTTGACATTTAAACAAGTGCATACAATTCATAGTTCACCATTGCATAGAGTACCAGAAGCTAATAGTTGTACAACCCATAGTAATTGTCTTGGTTGTCATCAAAAGTACAAGTCAATCACCACATATGCAATCGAGTAAATAGCATAAAACTACTAGTTTACAGGCTAGGGTTCCAAAAAACTACCACATTTTAATTTTTCTCAAAATTCTACCAAACGTGCGGCCGGCTGTTTAAAAAAAACCCAAAACCTCATTGACTAGCGTTTTAACCGTTTTCCTGACCGATTGGGCCCACCGGAAAAGCCACGTGGCCACACGCGCTCACGACGCGGCAATTGACGGTCGTTAGGCCGACAGGTCCGGTCAGAACCAAAGGAGTCAGTCGGGCCGCGCTCCCTCTCACTCTCCCCCTTCTCTCCCTTGCTCTGTGACCTAGGTGGGCGAGGGCGGCTGATACGTCTCCAACGTATCTATAATTTTTTATTGTTCCATGCTATTATATTATCTGTTTTGGATGTTTTATATGCATTAATATACTATTTTATATGATTTTTGGGACTAACCTATTAACCTAGAGCCCAGTGCCAGTTCCTGTTTTTCCCCTTGTTTTAGAGTTTCGCAGAAAGGGAATACCAAACGGAATAAAACTTTCGCGATGATTTTTCTTGGACCATAAGACACCCAGGAGACTTGGAGTGCAAGTCAGAAGAGCCACGAGGCGGCCACAAGGGTGGAGGATGTGCCCCCAACCTTGTGGGCCCCACGATGACCTCCTGACCTAGATCTTCCTCCTATATATTCTCATATACCCCAAAAACTTCCAGGAGAGCCACGAAACCACTTTTCCACCGCCGCAACCTTCTGTACCCATGAGATCCCATCTTGGGGCCTTTTCCGGCATCCTGCTGGAGGAGGATTCGATCACGGAGGGCTTATACATCAACACAGTTGCCTCTCTGATGAAGCGTGAGTAGTTTACCACAGACCTACGGGTCCATAGCTAGTAGCTAGATGGCTTCTTCTCTCTCTTTGATTTTCAATACAAAGTTCTTCTTGATGTTCTTGGAGATCTATTCGATGTAATACTCTATTGCAGTGTGTTTGCCGAGATCCGATGAATTGTGGATTTATGATCAGCTTATCTATGAATATTATTTGAATCTTCTCTGAATTCTTTTATGCATGGTTTGATATCTTTGCAAGTCTCTTCGAACTATCGATTTGGTTTGGCCAACTAGATTGGTTTTTCTTGCAATGGGAGAAGTGCTTAGCTTTGGGTTCAACCTTGCGGTGCTCGATCCTAGTGACACAAGGGGAACCTACGCGTATTGTATTGTAGCCATTGAGGATAAAAAGATGGGGTTTTCATCATATTGCTTGAGTTAATTCCTCTACATCATGTCATCTTGCTTAAGGCGTTACTCCATTCTTTATGAACTTAATACTCTAGATGCATGCTGGATAGCGGTCGATGTGTGGAGTAATAGTAGTAGATGCAGAATCGTTTCGGTCTACTTGACATGGACATGATGCCTATGTTCATGGTCATTGCCTTAGATATCGTCATAACTTTGCGCTTTTCTATCAATTGCTCGGCAGTAATTTGTTCACCCATCATAATAATTTCTATCTCGAGAGAAGCCTCTAGTGAAACCTATGGCCCCCGGGTCTATTTTCCATCATATAAGTTTCCGATCTACACTTTTAGTTTCCTATTTACTTTCTTTGCAATATTTACTTTCCGTTCCATAAACCAAAAATACCAAAAATATTACTTTTCTGTTTATCTATCTCTATCAGATCTCACGTTGCAAATAACCATGAAGGGATTGACAACCCCTTTATTGCGTTGGGTGCAAGTTGGTGTTTGTTTGTGCAGGTATTCGGTGGCTTGCGCGTTGTCTCCTACTGGATTGATACCTTGGTTCTCAAAACTGAGGGAAATACTTACTCTACTTTGCTGCATCACCCTTTCCTCTTCAAGGAAAAAACCAACGCAAGCTCAAGAGGTAGCAGCGGCGTCGCAGCCAAATGTCGCCGGCGGCAAGCTTTTGAGCCAAGGCGTCACCGGCGAGGAGGGCGGTGGACATTCAGAGGTTGAGAAATGGCTAGGCTGCTCGAGCTTCCCGGCGCAACGGTCGCCGCAGCCATCACCGCCTGAGGCTCAGGTGGATCTGGCGAGCTCAGATCCGGCAGTCCGCACAGCTAGGGCAGTGGCGAAGTGCAATCAGCGGATCCAGATGGCGACAACAGGTGGGCGTCGTCGTTTGGTGGAGTGAGGTAAGAAATTTCAGTACCATTCATACGTTTAGTTCAAATTTTAAAATTAGGGTTAGAAAATGATAGTTTCTTATTAGGAAACACATACTTTAATTAGGGTTAGAAGATAGTGCAGTATTGCGAATGAGCAGTGTAATTGTTTGTGGCATGCTACTGCCTTTTTTGGTTATGTCACTGTAATTAGTACCTTTTTTTAGTAATGTTTAGTGCATTTGGTCATTGTTTTAAGTTTCAGTTCCTTGAAAAATAATTGTTTGTGAATTTAATCTCCTACAGCTTAGATGATGATATTTGGGACATGAGGCTACATTTTCAAGGAAGAGATAATGTGGAGAGAAAGTATTCAGTTTCTCCATATATCAGTTATCTGACCATATTAGCATTGGTTGAGTTGGAGGGAGTATGGAATTGATGCTTTTCTGACTTATGTAAAGGAGGAGGGAAAGGGCTTGGAGGGAGTGGAGGTCCTGGATAGTGAGGAGGCATTAGAGGAAGTGCTTGACTTATGTGTTGATAAGAAGCTCATGAACATCACTGTCCGAAAAGCTACTGATCCAAGCCCAACAGATGTTAATATGGATCACATCTTGCTTGAGGAACAAATTCCCATTAGTAATGTTGGTGAGAAAGTTGTTTACAATGTTTCCCAACAAGGTGTCCTGTATCCACTCCATAATGCAACTTTGCCACTAGTAATCCCTGAGGAGCCCTATCTTAACACACATCAGAGTTGTAATTTCGACAAGGGGAAAATGTTGTGGAAGAAGAATAAGAAGTAGAAGTAGAAGATGATGAAGATGAAGATGAAGATGAGATGGGAAAATCTTCTTCATATTTTGAGTTTTTTAGGGGTGATTACAGAGGGCAGAAAATATCATACAAGGCTTGGTCTAGGGGTGAAGATGAGGCTGACACAGGGACAAGCCATAAGCAGAGGGAAGAGGAAGATACTGCTGAGCACTATTGTGGAGCTAACTTAGAACCTTCTGAGTTTTGGGAGGAAGACCAAATCCTTTCTGGACACGAAGAACCTTCAGTTGTACCAGAGAAAGGAGCAAAGAAGCTTAAGCCTGTCAGAAAACTAGGCCCAACCAGCAAGTCACACAGTGAGCCTGAACAGTCAGAAGTTCCACCGTCGCAAGCCTCTGTAACCACGAAAAACCAATCTAGACCCCATTTCGTCACTCTGCCGGAGGGGGAAATCATCGCTAGTGGCCATCTTCATCATCCCGACGGCTACCACGACGAGGAGGGAGTAGTCGACCCTCGGGGCTGAGGGTTTGTACCAGTAGCTATGTGTTTAATCTCTCTCTCTCTCTCTCTCTCTCTCTCTCTCTCTCTCTCTTTTGTTCTTGAGATGTCACGATCTTGATGTATCACGGACTTTGTTAATATAGTCGGGTCATATGGTGTTTTCCCCTCTCTATCTTGTTGTGATGAATTGAGTTTTTCCTTTGAGAGTTCGTTTTATCAGATTGAATACTTTTATGGATTTGAGAGCACTTGATGTACGTCTTGCATATGCATACCCGTGGTGACAATGGGGTATTATATTGATTCACTTGAGATATGTTTTGGCACTCAACTCGCGGATTCTCGAGGTGACATTGGGGTAATCTATGCATAGGGGTTGTCGGTGTACTAGAGTAGGGGTACCCTAGTATCCCGAACTTGTGCACGGGCAGTCGCAGCACCCCGCGGCAAAGCTTGCCAGGTGACCGCCTAGGTCCTCCGTGGTTCCTTTGGAGCCATTCAAGAACAAAGTATCCAAGCCAAGACACAAGGCCCCGGCAAGAGGAGCTTGCCGGGAAGGCCACTCGAAGCACAAGGCCCCGGCAAGAGGAGCTTGCCGGGAAGGCCACTCGAAGCACAAGACCCCGGCAAGAGGAGCTTGCCGGGAAGGCCAACCAAGGCATTTCAAGGAACTTGCCGCGACGCACCACGCGTCCCGGCAAGGCCCGGTGAGCGACAAACTCCCAGACGCGACAAGACAACGACCGCGACAAGGCGTTTGCCGCGACAAGCCACTACTCCGCAGCCCACGCTCCAGCTCATCCACCAACGTGTCGCTCTGGGACCCTTCCAGGCGTACGTGGCGGGAGGCTGTGCAGCCAGGGGTATGCGGTGGCAAGCGGTGCTGACAAGATAGCCATCGTGGCGAACGGTGGCGCCCCTGACGGTCCCTTTTTGCACTGTTTGGGCGACGCAGACGAGCATTTAATGCCTTTGTCCCCTGCCGTCAGGGTTAGGTATGATACACTATACAAGTAGCTGTACCAGCCACAGCGCTTTTCCATTTTTACCCTCGCCCACGTTGCCACCTGTCGGTGACCCCTTGATCATATAAAAGGAGGCCCATGCGCAACATAGAAGCAGAGGAGAACACTCACGCTCGGTCTCGTTAGCTGCCTGTGTGTACTGTAGCACTCAGCGCTCCCGAGCAAGAACACAATACAATCCACAAAGCAGCAGTAGGGTTTTACGCATCCGTGCGGCCCGGAGCTGGGTAAAACCGCTCGTGTGCCTCGCCTCGATCCGCTCTTTGCGCGACCTCCGCCCCCCGCCGAACCGTAAAGGGGCTCCGTCCCCATAGGTGCTCGTGGAGGCAGTTTCCCCCGACATCTTTGGCGCGCCAGGTAGGGGGGCGTCGAGGGTGTGTGAACCTGATCCGGCGTTCACACGAGCTAGATCTCCGTCATCTTCATCGACATGCCGCCGAAGAAGAAGGCTTCGGAGGCGGCTAATCCGTCCGCGACAGACCCACCACAGCCGGAGCCAAAGGGCTGGTGGGGCAGACGCCGGCGGAAGGACAGGCGTCGACGAGGGAGCTCACGGTGCCACGACGTCCAAGCATGCACCGCGCCCATCTTAGGAGGCGCGGGACCAGCAGCGTCGTGGTACTCACAGCACCATACGCTTGCTGGACCCAGAGCGAGCTGGCGGATCTCGGGATGCTCAAGGCCAGCATGCTCGCCAACATGTTGGCACGAGCGGCGCGCGGTCGCCTGGACGGGGTATTGCTCCTTCTAACATAGTTAGAAGTCCGAGCACATCCCGCTCCACGCGCCGTTCGCCATCGTTGCCCGCCACTCCAGCGGAAGCTTTGGCGCGAGCTCAACTGCTCCTAGACTACCCTCCAACGACAGACAAGATCGACGACTGGAGGGCCACCATTCAGAGTCTCATCGGCTTCGCCAACGGCGACACTCCACGGCAGCCAAGTGCATCGTAGCCGCGACGAGTCAGCCAGGCACGAGCCGATGGCGACAAGACCGCGGGGGGTGCGACCACCGTGCAGTCTCCGCCCCGAAGGCCAAGATCACCGACTCGCCGGGTCCATCTCGACAACGACTCCACCGCGTCGTCAAACCCGCGAGCTCGCTGCGATCACCACCAAGTTCTTCACGAACGACAGCAAGAAGACGCTCGTACTCGCATCGAGCGCCGAAGAGAAGCGCGGTGTCAATCAGACCAGCGCGCTGGGCCCACTGTCGACATGCATGCGCCAGGGGAACCAGGCGATCTGCCCTACGTGGTAGGTTGCCCTGCGTTTACCCGTGAGCTGCGGCAAGTCCAGTGGCCCAGCACGAAGAATTTCAAGCCAGACGTACCCGAGAAGTACGACGGCAAGACGCATCCGTCAGAGTTCCTCAGCATCTACACCATTGCGGTGCAAGCTGCCGGGGGACGGGACGACAAGATCCTTGCCAACTACTTCCTGCTGGTGCTCAAACCCAACGTCAGGTCCTGGCTCATGCACTTGCCGGATAACTCCATTTCTTCCTGGGCAGACCTATGCCATCGGTTTGTCGGCGCCTTTACAGGCGGCCACAAACCTCATGGCCAGGAGAGTGACCTTCATCTGCTCGCCCAGAAGGAAGGAGAGCCCCTGCGCAAGTACATCCAGAGATTCAGCCGTGTGCAATATAACATCCCATATATCCACCCTGCAGCGGTCATCAGCGCGTTCCATCAGAACGTGCGTAACCGCAGGATGCGGGAGGAGATGGCGATGTGCAAGATCAGAGACGTCAGTGAGCTGTATGCCCTGGCCGACAAGTGTGCACATGCAAAGGAAGGGAGGAGACTCCCCGGAGAGAATACAAGAGAAGAAGGATCTGACAGCGAGGATACCGCCCCGGCAAAGAAAAACCGGCGGCGGAACAACAGGAAGAGGAAAGGCAAAGATGTGCTAGTTGTTGAGCAGTCCGGCAACGAAGGTGGCGCCAAGAAAGCCGAAGTTGGTGGCTCCGGCAAGGAGGTTGCCGCATGCGCCAACTGCCAGGCTGTGGCGGCTGCCGACAAGCAGGACGGCACCAACAAGCAGTACTGCAAGATCCACCGCACCAAGGGCCATGACCTCCAGAGCTGCAAGAAGGTCGAGCAGCTTGTCGAGCTGCAAAAGGCCGAATACGAGTGCCGTGACAAGGAGAAAGCCCAAGGAGGTGCTGGAGGATCTGGCATGAAGAGCCCCGGCCGGGGAGGACGCCGCGGCAAGGCCAAGCAGCGGCAAGGAGACAGACCTCCCCGCGGCCGCGACAAGGATGAAGATGACGACGACGACGACGAAGACGTGGATGATGCCGAGAACAGTGAGCAGGAGTTCCAGAAGGCCACAGAAGTCTTGTGTGTTGGCGGGGGTGCTTCTCTGCATACTTCACACCGCCAACTCAAGCAGTGGGTGCGTGAAGTCAATGCAGCAGAACCACCCGTCGAGTCGCGCATGCTTTTGAAATGGTCCAGCACGCCTATCATCTTTGATATTGAGGACCACCGTGATCGCACAACTGCGGTCGGGTGCTTGCCGATGTTGGTTTCACCAACTATCCGCAACCTCAAGGTCACCAAGATGTTAGTTGACGGCGGGGCCGGCTTGAACCTGATCTCCTCCGCTATGCTCCGGAAACTCCAAGTCCCCGACAGCGAGCTCGAAGAGACCGGCACATTCCAAGGAATTAACCCGGGAAGGAGCAAGCCGAAGGGGAAGATCACGTTGCCCGTGACATTTGGCAGCGAGTTAAACTTCAGGACAGAGAGGATCACTTTTGACGTTGCCGACTTCCCATTGCCTTACAATGGAATTCTCGGCCGTCCAGTGCTCGCCAAGTTCATGGCGACCTCTCACTATGCGTACAACATGCTCAAGATGCCAGGCCCGATAAGTGTCATTTTTGTCCATGGCGACAAGAAGGATGCTCTTATATGTGCCGACAAGATTTACCGGGAAGCAGCAGCCGCAACAGACCGCGAGACACTTGCCGCTGAAGCTCCCGGGGGAAAGAAGAAGACCAAGTCCGGCAAGAGCTCTGATGCCCATTCCGGCAAGCGCACCTCTTTGGAGTGCTGCGCTACCGTCGAGAACGCACCATCGAGCTCCACCGGCAAGTGTAAGAAGACGATGGCAGCTCCGCCAGAGACCAAGAAGGTGTCCACCAAGGAGGACGGCACTGGTGGTACCTTCACCATCAGTGCCACTCTCGACCGTAAATAGGAAAGCACGCTCGTTGCTTTCCTGCGGGCGAACGTCGACGTGTTTGCGTGGCAACCGTCTGACATCCCCGGTGTTCCCAGGAAGGTAATTGAGCACCACCTTGCCGTCTGTCCTCATGCGCGGCCCGTCAAGCAGAAAGCCAGGAAGCAAGCAGTGGAGCGCCAAGAGTACATTGCAGAAGAGATCAAGAAGTTGGAAGCAGCAGGCCTTGTCAGGGGAGTGCTCCATCCTACGTGGCTGGCCAATCCTGTAGTCGTGCGCAAGGACAACGGGAAATGGAGGCTTTGTATCGACTTTACCGATGTTAACAAAGCTTGTCCCAAAGACCCATTTCCCTTGCCACGCATTGACCAGATTGTTGACTCCACGGCCGGATGTGATTTGCTTCATTTCTTGATGCATATTCAGGATACCATCAGATCTTCATGGCAGAAGAGGATGAGGAGAAGACCGCATTCATCACTCCGTGTGGCACGTACTGTTTCATACGGATGCCTTTCGGTTTGAAGAATGCTGGTTCAACATTTGCAAGGGTAGTCCATACCGCTTTTGAGCCACAAATACACAGAAATGTGGAAGCCTACATGGATGATATAATGGTCAAGAGCAAGGACAAAGCAACTCTGATTCAAGATCTAGAAGAGACTTTTGCAAATCTGCGCAAGATCAGCCTCAAGCTCAACCCCGAGAAGTGCGTGTTTGGAGTCCCTTCTGGCAAGCTTCTCGGGTTCTTCGTGTCTCAACGGGGAACTGAAGCCAATCCCGACAAGATCAAGGCCATTGAGTAGATCGAAGCACCAAAGCGCGTCAAGGATGTACGAAGACTTGCCGGTTGCGTGGCAGCTCTCAACAGGTTTATCTCTAAGTCTGCTAAGCGCGCCCTGCCGTTTTTCAAGGTTTTGAAAAAGGCAGGTCCAATGAAATGGACTCCGGAAGCGGAGGCTGCGCTGCACGACTTGAAGAGATACCTGTCCTCCACTCCAATACTTGTCGCACCTAAGCCACAAGAGAAGTTGCTGCTGTATCTGGCGGCAACCAATCAAGTGGTTAGTGCTACGTTAGTAGCAGAGAGGGAGGCAGATGACGAGCCAGCGACCACGGCAAGCACATCCAGCGACAAGCAGGGGGCTTCCCCGACAAGCTCTGGTCCTGACAAGGATGAATCTGCGCAGGCATGCGAGGAGATACAGAAGAGAGTGGTGCAGCGCCCAGTTTACTTTGTCAGTTCCCTTCTGCAGGGGGCTAGGTCAAGGTACTCTGGTGTGCAGAAATTGCTTTTCGGCCTTCTCATGGCCTCGAGAAAGCTGCGCCATTACTTCCAAGCACATGAGATCACAGTTGTCACTCGCTTTCCGCTGAAGAGGATACTGCATAATCCAGAAGCAACAGGCAGGATTGTCGAGTGGGCACTGGAACTGTCAAGCTTTGGCCTCAAGTTTGAGAGCACTTCAACTATCCAAAGCAGAGCATTGGCAGAATTCATAGCAGAATGGACGCCAACACCAGATGAAGAAATTCCAGAAACGAGCATCCCCGTCAAGGAAGCAAGCAAAGAGTGGCTGATGTACTTTGATGGTGCCTTCTCGCTGCAAGGCGCCGGTGCTGGCGTGCTGCTTGTCGCACCCACCGGAGAGCACCTCAAGTACATAGTCCAGATGCACTTTCCCAAGGAGCAAGCAACAAACAATACTGCAGAGTATGAAGGTTTGCTTGCCGGTCTCAGGATCGCGGCAGACCTTGGGATCAAGAAGCTTATTGTCAGGGGTGACTCACAGCTTGTTGTCCGCCAAGTGAATAAGGATTATCAGAGTCCGTTGATGGAAGCCTACATTGATGAAGTGAGAAAGCTAGAAGAGCACTTTGACGGCCTACAGATGGAACATGTTCCAAGAGCTCAGAACGACATTGCAGATGGCCTGTCAAAGTGCGCAGCACTTAAGTTACCTGTGGATCCAGGGATCTTTGTGCTCAAGCTGACACAACCGTCTGTGACGCAATCAACTGGACAGAGCAAGAAGAGGAAGTTGATTTCTGGTGACTATTTTCCGGCAGAGCTTCCCGAAGCCGCCGCCAAGAAGGTCCCCAAGATCAACGCCAAGAGTGCTGAGGAGCAGTCTGCTCCAGCAAACCCCAGGGTTTGTTCCGTTGAAGCAAACGCTCCCGACAAGTTCTGCTCCGGCAAGCTTGCCGGGGAACATCAAGCTCCGGCTGAGCCGTAGGTTCTTGCCGTAGAAGCGGGTGTTCCCGCAGCAGCAGATGTGCCTTTAGTCCTTGTTGTCGAGCCGCAAGCTCCAGCATGGGCGCAACAGATTGTCCGTTTCCTTTAGACAGGAGAACTTCCCGAAGAGCAAGAAGAAGCGGAAAGAATAGCCCGGCAGTCAAGTATGTACCAGTTTGTCGACAACACACTGTACAGAAGAAGACTCAACGGTGTGAAATTGAAGTGTATTCACCGTGAAGACGGACAGAAGCTGTTGGCAGAGATACATGGAGGCATATGTGGTCACCACATTGGCGCAAGCTCACTTGCCGGCAAAGTGTTCTGGCAAGGTTTCTTTTGGCCGACAGCCCTCCAGGATGCAACTGCACAAGTAACCAAGTGTGAAGCGTGCCAGTTCCATTCCAAGCAGATACACCAGCCAGCTCAAGCTCTCCAGACGATCCATTTATCCTAGCCATTTTCGGTCTGGGGGCTCGACATCCTCGGCCCCTTCCCCTGAGCAGTCGGGGGCTTTGAGTACTTGTACGTTGCAATCGACAAGTTCACAAAGTGGCCGGAAGTGGAAGCAGTGAGGAAGGTGACAGCACAGTCAGCAGTCAAGTTCTTCAGGTCGATTGTTTGCTGCTTCGGGATCCCTAACAGGATCATCACCGAGAACGGTACGCAATTCACGAGCCGCACCTTCATGCAGTACGTCCAAGACCTTGGCGCCAAGGTCTGCTTCGCTTCTGTTGCTCACCCCAGAAGCAACGGTCAAGCGGAAAGGGCAAATGCTGAAGTGCTGCGTGGACTCAAGACCAGGACTTTTGACAGGTTGCACAAGTGCGGAAGAAACTGGATTGAGGAGCTGCCAGTGGTACTTTGGTCGATCAGAACGACGCCAAATCGAGCCACTGGCCAGACACCTTTCGCTCTAGTCTATGGAGCAGAGGCAGTTATCCCCACGGAACTCGTATACGGGTCACCTCGAGTGCTCGCTTATGATGAGTTTGAACAAGAGCAGCTGCGAGAAGATGACGCGCTGCTCCTTGAGGAGGACCGTCTTCAAGCTGCTGTGCGAGCTGCTCACTACCAGCAAGCTTTGCGCCGCTACCATAGCCGCAAAGTTAAAGCCAGAAGTTTCGAGGAAGGCGACCTTGTTCTTCGGCGCGTTCAGTCCGCCAAGAATTCCAACAAGTTGACGCCGAAGTGGGAAGGCCCTTACCGGGTGAAACGAGTCACTAGGCCTGGCGCTGTCCGCCTTGAGACCGAAGATGGCATTCCGGTGAGCAATTCCTGGAATATTGAGCATCTTCGTAAGTTTTACCCGTAAGGCGCGGTTGTCGGACCCTGCTCCGGCAACCACCTTTTGTACAAGTCTTGCCGCTGTTGCATGTAATCCTTTATACAAAGCCAGGCGCAGACCCTGAGCATAAGTGAAGCGCTAGCGCCCTAAGTTATAGCATGCATGCTAGATCGAGTCTCGTCCTTGGTTATGGTTGATAGTGCTTAACAGCGGCTAACCCCTAGCTTAGAGGTCGAGTGTGCGTCCCTTTGCCATTCTTTTGTTTCCTTTGGTTCGCAGGGCTCGCATATCCTGGCCGGACCACTTGAGGATGAAGAAGAGAAAAAGGACGGATCAGCATCTGGACCCCGGCAAGCCAGTGTTGCCGGGGGCTGCAAGTACAAAGATTCACCCACGGCAAACCAGAGTTGCCGGGGGCTGCAATCTCAGATAAGTTTTTCATCCCTTATCATGCATTCTCTTATGGACTGAGGTATGCGAAACCTCATTTCTTCCTAAAAGCTACCGTGCTCCCATAACTCTAGGCCCTAGGGCTCGTTCCTGGGGCCAGGTTTGGTCGCAGTCGCGGCAGCAAAGGGACAAAACGAGGAGCCCGAACCCGCCTCGTCCCTGCCTCCGCCAAGAGCGTGAGAAAGGTCGAACGACGTGGGAAGACGGCAGGGCCTGCTACCGGGCGAAGAAGTGTCTATCTTAAAGATATCAAGGATTTGCTCCTTGACGTGGGTTCCACCCGCGAGACAAGTGACCCGGCAAGCATCCCCTTTTCACTAAAAAAGCATTCCACTCAGGTACAATTCATAGAGAATGAAAAACATGAATGATGGGATTACAAGTTTTAAATGCAGCTAAGGCCCGAGGGCTTACAAATTAAAAAGAGATAAGGTGCCCGTAATCCCTTTCTTCTCCCTATCTTCAGGAGGTAGGTCAAGGAGGCGAAAAGGGCAAAAGGGGCGCCTAGGCGAGTTACGGGTGGCAGAAGACACCAAGAGAACATCTCGGTGGTCGTCCAAAGGCTGGATGGTGATGGCGGCGCCGGAGGCAGAGCTCGAAGACGAGGCGGCAGGACGTCAGCACGCTGTCAAGGGCGTCACGCCCACGTACTCCGAGTTGACGGCCTTGCCGCCCGCCCTCTTCCTCTTCCGTAGCCTCCCTACGCCAGCCGCTCAAGGAGACGACCCCGAGAAGCTCAAGGAGCCGGCGACACGGATGATGGGGTCGCCGGTGCCGCACGGAGCGGCGCCCGACACCTAGTCGGACCCGTCATCCTGCCGCCCGCTCCCCTCGTCATCGCTGCCGCTGTCCTCCTCGTCACTCTCGCTCGAGGAGGAGTCTTCGCTATCAGAGGAGCTCTCTACGCAGCACCTTGCCCGAGTACCGAAGCACCCGAAGACCTTGACGGAGAGGAGACCGCCCTCCATCAGCTTAAAATGGAGGGTGAGCCCCTCCGTCAGGCTGTGGATACGGGCGAACGTCTTCCACCCTCGACCAAGATACATCACGTTGGGGGCTGGGAAGTCAACACGGACTCGCGTACCGTTGATTCCACAGCCCCTCATGTGCAACCTCAGTGTCTCGGGCGGGTCCAACTCCATCTCGCTCGCAAATGGAGTCGGGAGACGAAGGCGACAACGAGGCGGCCAACGCAGCCTGACGAAGAACTCGCAAGGGTCGTCCCCAATATGGACCGCCGTGGGAAGAGGAACCGCTGGCGGAGGCGAGGCTGGCGCCCCGCCCCGTTGACCTCTTCCCCGAGCGCCTCGACCTCGCCCACGACCACGCCCCCTTCCTCTTCCCCTTACGGCTGGCTCTGCCACCACGGGTGCGGGAGGAGGAGGGACGCGTTGTCTAGCGGCAACCCTCGCCGCCACCGTTGAAGGACCGGGGTTCCCTTTCTCCATGGCGAATGAGAGAAAGGGGAGCAGAAGACTAAAGGAAAGAGGAGATGAGAGAATGCTGGCCTCCATTCCCCCCCGCTCCTTATAAAGGAACGGGGTGGGGGCTCAGCCGCCCCGCTCAGCTAATCAAGACACAGGAGGAGCAGAAAACTGGGACCGACCCGCTGCCTCGACCCACGACGGCCCGGTTTCCCGCCTCCACCGTTCGCCACCCCAAGCGCATGGAAGCCGCGTGGCAGGCGTGCAGAACCGAGGCGACAGATGAGGCGACCTCTCCCCGCCCCGTGATCGTGGGGAGTGGGCGCCTCGAAAACCACGCCTCGGCCCCGTCCAGTAAATGAACCACGCCTCCACGCCTCCCTCCGTTTATGGGGAAGGCGCGAACCGCTCCCTTTACTACGACGTGACGCATGCATGCGGGGCTCAGCCCCACGCACGCCGCTCACGTCGCACGCGATCCCCCCACGACGCCGCAATCGACGCGTGCCGTTCGGGGAGGGCGCGGTGGATACGGAGTGTGATACGGCGTGTCCCAGGCCGCGCGTGCCCGTGCCCTGTTTTGGGCCTGGCCCAACAGCGCTCGGCACCGTGCCCTGTTTTGGGCCTGGCCCAACAGCGCTCGGCACCGTGTATGGCCCAGGCCCGGGGGCTCCTGTCGGTGTACTAGAGTAGGGGTACCCTAGTATCCCGAACTTGTGCACGGGCAGTCGCAGCACCCCACGGCAAAGCTTGCCAGGTGACCGCCTAGGTCCTCCGTGGTTCCTTTGGAGCCATTCAAGAACAAAGTATCCAAGCCAAGACACAAGGCCCCGGCAAGAGGAGCTTGCCGGGAAGGCCACTCAAAGCACAAGGCCCCGACAAGAGGAGCTTGCCGGGAAGGCCACTCGAAGCACAAGACCCCGGCAAGAGGAGCTTGCCGGGAAGGCCAACCAAGGCATTTCAAGGAACTTGCCGCGACGCACCACGCGTCCCGGCAAGGCCCGGTGAGCGACAAACTCCCGGACGCGACAAGACAACAACCGCGGCAAGGCGTTTGCCGCGACAAGCCACTACTCCGCAGCCCACGCTCCAGCTCATCCACCAACGTGTCGCTCTGGGACCCTTCCAGGCGTACGTTGCAGGAGGCTGTGCAGCCAGGGGTATGCGGTGGCAAGCGGCGCTGACAAGATAGCCATTGTGGCGAACGGTTGCACCCCTGACGGTCCCTTTTTGCACTGTTTGGGCGATGCAGACGGGCATTTAATGCCTTTGTCCCCTGCCGTCAGGGTTAGGTATGATACACTGTACAAGTAGCTGTACCAGCCACAACGCTTTTCCATTTTTACCCTCGCCCACGTTGCCACCTGTCGGTGACCCCTTGATCATATAAAAGGAGGCCCATGCGCAACGTAGAAGCAAAGGAGAACACTCACGCTCAGTCTCGTTAGCTGCCTGTGTGTAATGTAGCACTCAACGCTCCCGAGCAAGAACACAATACAATCCACAAAGCAGCAGTAGGGTTTTACGCATCCGTGCGGCCCGAAGCTGGGTAAAACCGCTCGTGTGCCTCGCCTCGATCCGCTCTTCGCGAGACCTCCGCCCCCCGCCAAACCGTAAAGGGGCTCCGTCCCCATAGGTGCTCGTGGAGGCAGTTTCCCTCGACAGGGGTTGATGCACGTTCACGTCTTTTGTTTCCCCGGTAGAAATCTTGGGGCACTCTTTGATGTTCCTTGTGTTGGATTAAGTATTATGAATCTGAATTTGCTTTGGTGTTATTTTAGTATGAACTCTTGATAGATCGATCGGAAAGAATAAATTGGTGTTATTTTAGTACGAACTCTTGATAGATCGATCGGAAAGAATAACTTAGTGTTATTTTAGTACGAAATATTGAATAGATCGATCGGAAAGAATAGCTACAAACAATTTCTTCTCATGTTCTCTGCTAGATAGAAACTTTGGAGTGATTCTTCATCGCACTTTGAGGGATGGCTATATGATCCAATTAGATTAGCATTGTTGAGAGATTGCACTAGCAAAAGTACGGTTCCTAGTCTTCATTTTCAAGCATTGCAATATTGTTTGTGCTCTGTTTTATCAATTGCTACCTTGCTTTTTTTATTGCCACTATCACAAAAATCAATATTTACTATCCATATTACACTTGTATCACCATCTCTTCGCCGAACTAGTGCACCTATACAATTTGCCATTGTATTGGGTGTCTTGGGGACACAAGAGACTTTTTTATTATTTGGTTACAGGGTTGTTTGAGAGAGACCATCTTCATCCTACACCTCCCATGGATTGATAAATCTTAGGTCATCCACTTGAGGGGAATTTGTTACTGTCCTACAAAACTCTGCGCTTGGAGGCCCAACACGAGTCTACAAGAACAAGTTGTGTAGTAGACATCAACCTCTTTTCTGGCGCCGTCGCCGGGGAGGTGAGTGCTTGAAGGTATATCTTTAGATCTTGCAATTGAATCTTTTAGTTTCTTGTTTTATCACTAGTTTGGTTTATAAAACAAAACTACAAAAAAAATGAAATTGAGGTTGCATCATATTGTTCATCTTTATAATGTCTTTCATGAAAATGATGGAAAGGAAAATTGTGCTCAATTGATAGAGGAAGAATTCTATAAAATGTTTGACATAAAATCTTTGAATGATGAGCATGCTTGCAATGTTGCTAGTATGAATTCTTTGGATATCCATGATGCTAATGATATGCAATTCCATAAGCTTGGGGATGTTATATTTGATGAATATGATATTTTTAGTCCCCCAAGTTTTGATGAGAATATTTACTATGATGAAAGCATGCCTCCTATTTATGATGATTATGGTGAGAATAACTATAACCATGAAACATATCATCATGATTTTAGTTTTCAATCTCATGATAGTTATGTTGTTGAATTCAATCATGATGCTACTGAAAATTATTATGAGAGAGGAATATATGCTTCTACATATCTCAATAATATCAAGTTTCCTCTCTATGTGTTGAAAATCTTGAAGTTTTGTTTGTTTTGCCTTCCTATGCTAGTTGATTATTGCTCCCAAAAATTGTTTGCTCACAAAATCCCTATGCATAGGAAGTGGGTTAGGCTTAAATGTGCTTTACATGTGTTTCATGATGCTCTTGTTATGTTTCAATTCTTATCTTTTATGCGAGCATCATTGAAATCATCATGCCTAGCTAAAAGGCATTAAAGAAAAACGCTTGTTGGGAGACAACCCAACATTTACCCCTACTGTTTTTGTGTGTTTATATGTTTTATAGATTTTGTTTCAATAAAGTTCCAAGTAAAGCCTTTGGGTTAGTGTGGACGATAGTTGACTTGATTCTGTCCAAAAACAGAAACTTTTATGCTCAGTGCAGGAATTTTCAAAATTCACTGGGACATGCTTTTGATCTGAATTTTTTATAGGAGATAGATATACAAATTACCTACGTTTTCCTAATTTTTTAGAATGTTTGGAGTAGCAGAAGTATGGTTGGAGTACAGATTACTACAAACTGTTCTTGTTTTGACAGATTCTGTTTTCAGTGCATAATTTGCTTGTTTTCTAGTTTCTATGGCTTATATTGCTCAATATAAATTGTGGAAATGATATGCTACAGTAGGCATTGTGTGAGAACAATTATGAATCTTGTTTTTGACAGTACCAAAGTGAATGATTTGTGTTTATCATACTAACCTATCTCATGAAGTTCCATTAAGTTTTGTGTGATTGAAGTTTTCAAGTTTTGGGTGAGATATCGATATGAGGAGAATAAGGAGTGAAAATACCCTAAGTTTGGGGATTCCCAAGGGACCCCAAGGTGATATTCAAGGAATATCCAAGCAACTAAGCTTGGGGATGCCCCGGAAGGCATCCCCCTCTTTTGTCTCCAACTATATCGGTAACCTCACTTGGAGCTATGTTTTCATTCGTCACATGATATGTGTTTTACTTGGAGCGTCGATTTATTTGTTAGGATATGATTTACGATATTTAGAATAATTTTTTGCATCTTTTATTTCAATAAAAGTGGCAATGATAGCCTTTGCCATGCTTATTTTGCAAGTCTACATGTTGCTGTTTCAAAACAAAAAGTTTATTGCTGTTGAAAAAATTCTCTAGAAAAGTCAGAATGTGATAAATTGTTGAAACTTTTTGCAAAATAAGCTCTGATAAATTTTCTACGTGTGCTAAATTTTCAGAATTTTTGGAGTTAGATAAGTATGAATACTCTTGCATTCTTTACAAACTGTCCTGTTTTGACAGATTGCTATTATGTTTGCTTGGTTAATGATTCTATTTGAGGATAGGACCATTAAATATGCAGAGGAATTTAGTATGCAATGTTAAATAATAATTTTAGTGATTTGCTACATTAAAAAAGAATGATAAGGTTTTTTCATTGATTTATACTAACTTATCTCACGAGTTCTTGTTGAGTTTTGTGTGGATGAAGTTTCTGAGATTTACGGAAACCATGATATGAGAGGAATAAAGAAGGCACAAGAGCTCAATTTTGGGGACGCCAAAGGGATCCCAAGTTAATATTTCAATAAGTCTCGAACATCTAAGCTTGGGGATGCCCCGGTAGGCATCCCACTTTGCTTCATCAACAATTATCGGTTAGCCTCGATTGAGCCAAAGTTTTTGCTTCTTCACATGATGTGTGCCATTCTTAGAATTTCATTTCATTTTGTTTTGCTTGCTGTTTTAATAAAATACTTAGATCTGAAAGTTTTAAATAAGAAGAGAGTCCTCAAATAGCTACCCGTTTACATAACTACTCGCTTGATCTTCACTTATATCTTTTTGGAGTAGCTTGTCATTTACTCTTGTGCTTCACTTATATCCTATGAGTAAATTGTTGAATGAATTGAATATCATGACACTACTAGGAAAAAGGCTACTAGTAGCATGGGTAAAATGGCTACTAGTAGCGCGGGTACCCGCGCTACTAGTATCGCGCTATATCTAAAAGTTAGTAGTAGCGCGGGTGAAACCCGCGCTACTACTAACTTTGTTAGTAGTAGCGTGTGTGCCACCCGCGCTACTGCTATTACAGACCCGCGCTACTACTAATGAAATTGTAGTAGCGTGTCTATAGTGCCAACGCTACTAGTATCCCAAATACTAGTAGCGTGCCATTTTTTGCCACGCTACTACTATATTATTATGAATTAAAAAAAATAAAATCAGCCAATTCCATTCTATCACACATTTGCCGTATCTACTCACAGTTTCTCATTGTAGCGGCAACTCATGTATAATTCCTATTACACAGTGTTGTGCGTAGCAACTTGGTAAGCAACTACCTACTTAAGTTGTTATGGTCCGATCCGAAAATTGGATCACTCGTCAATATGCGGCACCTGCCCGGCTTGATCTCGCGGCCTGCAGCTGCGCCGAAACACACGGGGTAGCCTCGACGAGCCACATCTGACCGACGGCAACCGCCGCCACATCTCCAGCAGGCCCCGGTCGAGGTTGTCCTCGTGCCTCGCCACCAACGGACGGAGGAAGCCATCGTACAAGTGCCCCGCACCCTGAAACCCGAACATCATTAAGATTCAAATTCAGATTCAGATTTGGCCACACACCGAATCAAGTGTATCTGAATGTTGATCATCTCTCAGGCTTGGGGTGTCTGATCGACTGCTTACCCGTGTGCTGGGGTGCCAGAGGTAGAGGACGTGCAACAGCTTTGCTTCTCCGTGCACCGGCTGCTGATACGTCTCCAACGTATCTATAATTTCTGATTGTTCCATGCTATTATATTATCTATTTTAGATGTTTAATGGGCTTTATTACGCACTTTTATATTATTTTTGGGACTAACCTATTAACCAAAGGCCCAGTGCAAATTGCTGTTTTTTTGCCTATTTCAGTGTTTCGTAGAACAGGAATATCAAACGGAATCCAAACGGAATGAAACCTTCGCGAGGATCGTTTTTGGAACAAACGCAATCCAGGAGACTTGGAGTGGACGTCAAGGAAGCAATGAGGCGGCCACGAGGTAGGAGGGCGCGCCCAGGGGGTAGGCGCGCCCCCACCCTCGTGGGCCCCTCGTGGCTCCACCGACCTACTTCTATCGCCTATATATACTCATATACCAAACACCAGGAGCACCACGAAACCCTATTTCCACCGCCGCAACCTTCTGTACCCGTGAGATCCCATCTTGGGGCCTTTTCCGGCACTCCGCCGGAGGGGGAATCGATCGTGGAGGGCTTCTACATGAACACCATAGCCTCTCCGATGATGTGTGAGTAGTTTACCATAGACCTTCGGGTCCATAGTTATTAGCTAGATGACTTATTCTCTCTCTTTGGATCTCAATATATAGTTCTCCTCGATTCTCTTGGAGATCTATTCGATGTAATTCTTTTTGCAGTGTGGTTGTCGAGATCCGATGAATTGTGGGTTTATGATCAAGATTATCTATGAACAATATTTGATTCTTCTCTGAATTCTTATATGCATGATTTAATATCTTTGCAAGTCTCTTCGAATTATCAGTTTGGTTTGGCCTACTAGATTGATCTTTCTTGCAATGGGAGAAGTGCTTAGCTTTGGGTTCAATCTTGCGGTGTCCTTTCCCAGTGACAGCAGGGGAAGCAAGGCACGTATTGTATTGTTGCCATCGAGGATAAAAAGATGGGGTTTATATCATATTGCTTGAGTTTATCCCTCTACAACATGTCATTTTTCCTAATGCGTTACTCTGTTCTTATGAACTTAATACTCTAGATGCATGCTGAATAGCGGTCGATGTTATGCAGAATCATTTCGGTCTACTTGTCACAGACGTCATGCCTATATACATGTTCATGCCTAGATATTCTCAAAATTATGCGCTTTTCTATCAATTGCTCGACAATAATTTGTTCACCCACCGTAGATTATGCTATCTTGAGAGAAGCCACTAGTGAAACCTACGGCTCCCGGGTCTATCTTCCATCATATTAATCTCCCGCCAACTAGCTATTTCTGTCGCCGTTTATTTTGCAATCTTTACTTTTCAATCAATACAACAAAAATACCAAAAATATTTATCTTATTATATCAGATCTCACTTTTGCAAGTGGCCGTGAAGGGACTGACAACCCCTTTATTGCGTTGGTTGCAAGGTTCTTAATTGTTTGTGCAGGTACGAGGGATTTGCGTGTAGTCTCCTACTGGATTGATACCTTGGTTCTCAAAAACTGAGGGAAATACTTACGCTACCTTGTTGCATCACCCTTTCCTCTTCAAGGTAAAACCAACGCATACTCAAGAGGTAGCAAGAAGGATTTCTGGCGCCGTTGCCGGGGAGGTTTACGCCAAGCCAAGTCAAGATTTGATCTCCGGTCAACTTGCCAATTTCTGGCACCGTTGCCGGGGAGCTCTACGCACAAGTCAAAACATACCAAGTACCCATCACAAACTCTTCTCCCTCGCATTACATTATTTGCCATTTGCCTCTCGTTTTCCTCTCCCCCACTTCACCTTTGCCGTTTTATTCGGCCTCTTTTTCATTCGTCTCTTTTTGCTTACCTTTTGTGTGCTCATTCTTTGTGCGATTTGCTGCCATCATGTCTGAAATTGGGGAGGTTATCATTGATAAGAATAGTGGTAATAACATGGAAAACTTTGATGCTTTTGATGATCCTCATGAAGATCCTACTATTTTACACACTAAAAAGTTTCGGGTTGGTAGTGGTAATATTATTAGAAAAGGAGTTATTCAAGATTTCTTTACTTGTGCCGGTGCTTTGCCCACTATGGGAGGGTCAATTCTTCATAGAACTAGTAGTCTTGCGGATGCTATATCTTTGCTCATAGTTGAACTTGAAAGAAAATTTATGCATATGCATCCTTCCATACAAAGGATTCTCTTAGAATTTTCTAATATTGAGCATTCTTTTGTCAAACGCGCAACTACTATCTTTTTGGCACATGAGTTCAGATTTATTATCAAAGAAGCCAAGGAAATTTTTGTGCGCTATAGGGTGGATGCCGGCCGTCCACCCATAGAGGCTATCCTTTATAATCAGGAAGATATAATGCGTTTACAATCTTTAGATCATGTTGCTTATAATGAAAACCATAGAAAGAAGGTTCGTACCGATGTTCTAGTCAACAAAATTTCCGAGCTTAATGATAATTTTGCCATTCAGAACAACGGTCTAGGATTTTCTCTTGAACAAAGTCTCATGACTTTTTGCCAAAAGAATTCTTATAATGATGAATTAGTTGTGCAATATAAGGGGCCAAAGGAGGAACCCATACCTCCCGAGCTTGATCTTGGGGACTTTTGTCCCATTAAATTTAGCCCTTTTGATTACTTTTGCTTTGCTCAAAGAAAACTTGATGCTGAACATAGGGAATATGAGACGAGTGTTCGCGATTTTCCTTACCATTATTATGATAATACCTAGATCTTTTCTTGTTTTTATGCCTAGCTAGGGACGTTAAACGATAGCGCTTGTCGGGAGACAACCCAATTTTATTTTTGTTTCTTGCTTTTTGTTTATGTTTAGTAATAAATAATTCATCGAGCTTATGTTTAGATGTGTTTTTATGTTTTAATTAGTGTTTGTGCCAAGTAGAACCATTAGGATCTTCTTGGGTGATAGTTGTTTGATCTTGCCGAAAAAGACAGAAAATTTGCGCTCACGAAAATAATTGTTACAATTCACCAGGCCGTGATATATTGCCAATTCCCTTTGAAGTAGATTAATATACAAATTATCCAGGTTTTCCTAGTATTTCAGAATTTTTCGAGTTCCATAAGTATTCGAACAAATTTGATTTCTACAGACTGTTCTGTTTTTGACAGATTCTGTTTTTGTGTGTTGTTTGCTTATTTTGATGAATCTATGGCTAGTATCGGGGGGTATGAACCATAGAGAAGTTGGAACACATTAGGTTTAACACAAATATAAATAAATAATGAGTTCATTACAGTACCTTAAGGTGGTGGTTTGTTTTCTTATACGATCGGAGCTCATGAGATTTTCTATTGAATTTTGTGTTGTGAAGTTTTCAAGTTTTGGGTAAAGATTTGATGGATTTTGGAACAATGAGTGACAAGAGCCTAAGCTTGGGGATGCCCAAGGAACCCCAAGGTAAAATTCAAGGACAACCAAAAGCCTAAGCTTGGGGATGCCCCGGAAGGCATCCCCTCTTTCGTCTTCGTCTATCGGTAACTTTACTTGAGGCTATATTTTTATTCACCACATGATATGTGTTTTGCTTGGAGCGTATTGTATGATTTGAGTCTTTGCCTTTTTGTTTGCCACAATCATCCTTTCTGTACACACCTTTTGGAGAGACACACATGAATAAGAATTTATTAGAATACTCTATGTGCTTCACTTATACCTTTTGAGCTAGATAATTTCGCTCTAGTGCTTCACTTATATCTTTTTAGAGCACGGTGGTGGTTTATTTTATATAAATTATTGATCTCTCATGCTTCACTTATATTCTTTTGAGAGTCTTATAGAACAACATGGTAATTTGCTGTAGCGACCCGACCTTAGATGGTCAAGTCTCTGTGCTTCAGTGTCATCCCTGGATCGGTAATGATGAGACACACAGTACTCGAAGGATTTATAACAGAGTAGCAATCACACACTTATTACATTGAATATCTCAAGAGACAACTTATTACAATAATATGGCTTAAGGCCATCTAATACGATAACAACGGAAGGCTTGGAAGATAAAGTGAGTCCATCAACTCCAACGGCATAGCTGAGCTGCACGGCAACGACCTAATGAACCTTACTCCTCGTCTGAAAGGTCTGCAACATAATACGTTGCAGCCCGAAAACGGGTCAGCACATGGAATATGCTGGCAATATAACACAGTAGAGCAAGAACAGAATAATGCTATCACTACATGCATATGTGGCTGGTGGAAAGCTCTATGGTTATAGTTTTTGCGAAAAGCCAATTTTTCCCTACAACAAAGGAGTAGATTTTAATTTAACTATCATGGTGGTTGAACAACATTGAGAAGGTTCCTCCAACTCAATCCCAATTAAAGTGATTAACAACCCAACAATATTAATTAAACATGATGAGATACATGCGATAACCCAAGTACTAGATACTCAAAAATTGTCCATAACCGGGGACACGGCTAACCATGATTAGATGGTACACTTTGCAGAGGTTTGCACACTTTTCCCCACAAGACTCGATCGCCTTCGTTAGATTTCTCGCACTACATGGTGTTTGAGAAATGGATGACCGAGACACAGTCTTTCAGAAACATTAACTCTCTACTCCGGACAGACCATACCAAACCTACATCCCACTACCTGCTGATCTGCCTCTTCAAGAGCTTCACATAACTTACTCAACTATGCTAGAGCCCATAATAGCTTGTGGTTGCACACGGAAGTTTCTAGCATGAATCATCTCAGTTCCCTTTGAGCCTGGGTGGCGGTCCATAGGAAGATCACACGGGTACTCCGGGATTTCCAAAAATACAGGCAAGACTGGGTTCCCCAGGTGCCTCAATCCACCCAGTTGTTTGATTAAGTTGCCACCTTAAGTTGAACCATCAATTATCAATCTCACATCTGTCATGGATTTCACTCAAACCCAAACCACGTCTACGAGCATAGCATAGCATAGCAATATAAGCAACGCGTAGAAGTAACTCCCAAGGATTGAATATAACAGGGCAATAGGTTCTACCTCATCAACTACTTCCCAACCCACAAGTTAATGACATCCTAATCATGCAATGTTTGAGGATTGGAACTAATGCATAAAATGATCAATGTGTTACTTGCCTTGCTGACGATCCGCGAATCCTAAAGACTCGTAGTAACACGCTTCGCACTCCGGGAATTCTATCGCAAGCAAACAACAAAATACATAAGTAACAAGCAATGATGCACAAGCAAAACTCAAATAAGAGAGGTTGACCAGAAAGTTCAACTTAAGAACTCCGGTTCACAAAAAGAATCAAATTAAACGGAGCAACGAAACTCAAACGGCGAAAGTAATAAGCTTCATTTACTAATCTGGAACTAGGTCAAATTTTACAGTAGCAAAAACTTGTTTGAGTTGATTAATCAGAAAGAGGGTTTTGAGACGAAACTCCAGGCGCTTGAATCACCTGATTCCGATAAACGAGCGAAAAGATAAACAGAAAATAAGATCGGATCAGAAAAATCGCGGAATAAATCCGAGAAAAAGAAAAACGAAGAACAGATTAACGAATGAACGTTCGTCAACTGGATCTAAATGAAGAACGCGTTCGTTAAAACGAACGAACGAGCGAACACTCGCTAAATAAAAAAACCAGAAAAAAAACCGATCTATTAAAAAAAACTAGGGGTTTCTAAAAAAATCCGAAACGGTTTTTCTCAGAAAACTGGCGACGGCAGCTACCTCGGCTCGGGCTCCGGCGAAACTCCGGCGGGGCTCCGGGCGGCGGCGGGTGGTGCGGGGCGGCGGCTCCGGGCGGCAGCGGCGGCGGCTACAGGCGGCGGGGCGGGCGACTGCGGGCGGCGACATGGCGGCTGCAGGCGGCGGGGCGGGCGAGGGCTGTGGGCGGCGGTGGCTGGGGCTCCAAGGGGGCTCCTGCGGGGTTTATAAAGAGGGGGGGGGGCAACTTGGGGAAGGGGGTGGCCTCGGGAGGCGTGTCCTCCCCGGACACGGCGGCGGCGGCTCCTATCGGGACTCTGGTCCCGATCCGGCTGCGGGAGGCGGTGGCGCGGGCGGGCCTGCCTGGCTCCGGCTGGGCTTCGGCACAGTCGGGTGCGCGGTTTTTTTTAAAATAATTCACGCGGAAAAACAAATAAAAGAAAAACTAAACGAACTCCAAAAATCCCGAAATAAATTTTCGCCGACTTCTAAAATCAAGCCGGACAAGATGAACATTTATTTGGGGCCTAAATGCAATTTTTAGGAGGCGGTGGCGCGGGCGGGCCGGCCTGGCTCCGACCGGGCTTCGGCCCAGTCAGGCGCGCGGGTTTTTTTTAAAATAATTCGCGCGGAAAAACAAATAAAAGAAAAACTAAACGAACTCCAAAAATCCTGAAATAAATTTTCGCCGACTTCTAAAATCAAGCCGGACAAGATGAACATTTATTTGGGGCCTAAATGCAATTTTTAAAACGTGCAATTTTTCTAATGCAAATAAAATCCGAATAAAACCAAATAAAATCCAATAAATGATTTTAATATTTTTCCTCCAATATTTCAATTACTTTGGAGAAGTCATATTATCTCCACTCATTTAATTTAATATGAAATATATTTTTTTCGAAGAGAAAAATAATTAAAATCGAAATCCTCGTTTCATTATTTGATAAAAATCAAATATGAAAACCTGAAAAATCCCCAACTCTCTCCGTGGGTCCTTGAGTTGCTTAGGATTTTGAGGATTACGGAACGGAAATGCAATAAATCATGATATGCATGGATGATCTATGTATAACATTCCAAATTGAAAATTTGGGATGTTACAAACCTACCCCCCTTAAGATGAATCTCGCCCTCGAGATTCGGGTTGGCTAGAAAATAGGTGTGGGTGGTCCTTGCGGAGATCATCCTCTCGTTCCCAGGTGGCTTCATACTCGGTATGGTGGCTCCACTTAACTTTGCAAAACTTGATAACCTTACTGCGGGTGACTCTGCTGGCAAACCCAAGAATCTTAACTGGCTTCTCCTCGTAAGTCAAGTCATTGTCTAACTGAATTGCCTCCAAGGGTACTGTATCTCTTAACGGTATATCAGCCATCTCAGCATGACACTTCTTCAGTTGTGAAACGTGGAACACATCGTGAACTCCTGACAATCCCTCAGGTAACTCCAACTTGTAAGCAACTTCTCCCATCCGTTCCAAAATGCGATACGGTCCTACAAATCTCGGGGCTAATTTTCCCTTAACTCCAAAATGTTTCACTCCCCGCAAGGGTGATACTCGCAGATATGCTCGGTCTCCAATTTCATAGGTTACCTCCTTGCGTTTTGAGTCTGCATAACTCTTCTGCCTGGACTGAGCAATCTTCAGTCTGTCACGAATCAATTTAATCTTCTCCTCAGACTCCTTAATCAAGTCTGGTCCAAACAACTGTCGATCTCCTACCTCATCCCACATCAACGGTGTTCTGCACCTGCGTCCATACAGGGCTTCAAACGGCGCCATCTTCAAACTGGCTTGGTAACTATTGTTGTATGAGAACTCTGCATACAGCAAATTGTCATCCCAACTAGATCCATAATCTAGCGCACAGGCTCTCAACATGTCCTCCAAAATTTGATTGACTCTCTCAGTTTGTCCATCTGTCTGTGGGTGAAATGATGTACTGAACTCCAATCTCGTTCCCAAAGTCTGGTGCAACTGATGCCAAAACTTTGAGGTAAACTGTGTTCCTCGATCTGATACGATGGTCCTCGGAACTCCATGTAGACATACGATCCTGGACATATATATCTTGGCCAACTTTGCACTTGTATAAGTGGTTTTCACTGGGATGAAGTGAGCTACTTTGGTCAAGCGATCAACTACTACCCATATGGAATCATATCCTAATTTAGTCCTGGGTAATCCGGTGATAAAGTCCATGCCAAGTTTATCCCACTTCCATTTGGGTATCGGCATAGGCTGTAACAGTCCTGCTGGCTTCTGATGCTCTGCCTTTACTCTCTGACATACATCACATACGGCTACAGACTCGGCAATATCCTTCTTCATACCAGTCCACCAGAAACGTTCCTTCAAATCCAAATACATCTTGGTGTTTCCGAGGTGTATCGAGTATGGTGAGTCATGAGCCTCTTGAAGTATTAACTTCCTGATCTCCTGGTTATTGGGCACATAAACTCGGTCCTCAAACCATAAGGTATCGTGCTCATCCTCACGAAAACCTTTGGCCTTTCCTTTGCCCATCTTCTCCTTTATCTCGGCAATCTCTTTGTCATCCTTCTGAGCTTCCCGAATCTTGTCCAGCAATGTCGACTGGACCTCCATTGTTGCAACGAATCCTCTAGGAACAATCTCTAATCGAAGTTCCATGATGTCCTCTGCTAACTCCTTTGGCAGTCCCTTACTTTCAAGGATATTAGCATAACTCTTCCGGCTTAAAGCGTCTGCTACGACATTGGCCTTTCCTGGATGATAGTGTAGCTTCATGTCATAATCCTTTATAAGCTCCAACCATCTCCTCTGTCGAAGGTTCAGTTCCTTCTGGGTAAAAATGTACTTCAAACTCTTATGGTCTGTGTACACATCACAACGGTTTCCAATAAGGTAATGTCTCCAGGTCTTCAATGCATGCACTACGGCTGCTAACTCCAAATCATGCGTGGCATAGTTCAACTCATGAGGTTTTAGTTGTCGTGAGGCATACGAAACAACTCTTCCGTCCTGCATAAGCACACATCCAAGTCCTAAGCGAGAGGCATCGCAATACACTTGGAACTCCTTATGTATATCTGGCAGTGTTAGCACTGGCGCTGTAGTCAAACGTTTCTTCAACTCCTGGAAACTTGCATCGCAATCTTCTGTCCATTTAAACTTAGCATCCTTCTTCAACAGTTCAGTCATTGGCTTTGCAATCTTGGAAAAGTTCTCAATGAATCTCTGGTAGTATCCTGCGAGTCCAAGAAAACTGCGGATCTCGCTAACTGAGGTGGGTGCCAACCATTCAGTGACTGACTGAACTTTGCTGGGGTCTACTGCTATTCCTTCTCCTGATATAACATGTCCAAGGAACCCGACTTCCTTCAACCAAAACTCTCATTTGCTAAACTTAGCATACAACTGGTGTTCCCTGAGTTTCTCAAGAACTAAACGCAAATGCTCCTTGTGCTCCTCTTCATTCTTCAAGTATATCATAATATCATCAATAAACACCACAACAAACTTGTCCAAATACTCCATGAACACCTTGTTCATCATGCTCATGAAATATGCAGGGGCGTTAGTCAGTCCAAATGACATGACCGTATACTCGTATAATCCATATCGCATTGTGAACGCCGTCTTCGGTATATCCTTCTCTCGTATCTTCAACTGATGATACCCTGATCGCAAATCGATCTTCGAAAACACTTTAGCTCCTTGCAACAGATCAAACAGATCGTTGATCATTGGCAGTGGGTACTTGTTCTTAATCGTCACTTCATTTAATGCTTGATAATCAACAACCATCCTCAGGGATTTATCCTTCTTCTCAACCAAAAGTACTGGGGCTCCCCAAGGTGATGAGCTTCTTCGGATGTATCCTTTCTGCAATAACTCCTTGATCTGTTTCTTGATTTCTTCCAGATCATTTGCGGGCATCCGATAGGGTCTCTTGGATATTGGTCCTGTACCTGGCAACAGCTCTATCAAAAACTCAATGTCTCTATCCGGTGGCATGCCTGGTAGCTCCTCTGGAAAAACATCCGGGTAATCCTTCACTACAGGCACCTCCTCCTGAACAACTCCCGTAAGGGCATTCACTTGGCTCCTCCTAGGCACATGCCTAGACACATACTTAATCCTTTTTCCCTTCGGGGTGGTAAGATAAATCGACTTACTAGCACAGTCAATGCTTCCTCCAAATTTCGACATCCAGTCCATACCCAATATCACATCCAATCCTTGTGACTCCAAGATAATTAGGTCGGACGAAAAAACATGTGTACCAATGGTAAAGGGTATCTGGTCACACCATCGGCTAGCCATATATTCTGCTCCGGGTGAACTCACTAAAAGAGGGGTCCTAAGGGTTTGGGTTGGTAGTTTAAACTTATCCATGAATCCCCTTGATATGTATGAATGCGATGCACCAGTATCGAAAAGAACAAGAGCGGTAAATGACTTAACCAAAAACTTACCTATTACCGCGTCCGGCTGCTCTTCAACCTCCTCCACGTTAACGTGGTTCACTTGTCCTTTGTTGAATGGATTGGGCTTTTTACCGGCGCTCCCATTTCCGTTTCCATTCTTTCCTTCAGGGCACTCCGTGGCGTAGTGTCCAGTCTTCCCGCACTTGAAACAAGTAACATGACTTAAGTCCCTTTTGGCGGGTGTGGCTGGATTGGGGCGGTTCTGATTAGTGTTGGCTCCGTTCCCATTCCCATTCTTAGAACCATTGTGGTTATGCGATCCTCCTCTAGTGTGGTTGTGGCCTCCATGGTTATGAACAAGTCCTCCCGAGTTCGGGGTTAAGCGAGGCTTCTGCTGAGCTCCTGAGTTATACTTCCCTTGTCCATACTTTCTCTTGCGGCTCTCAATCTGCCGCTGCTTCCCTTCAATCATAAGAGCCTTATCTACCAACTCCTGGTAGTTGTTGAAGGTTGCCACCATCAACTGCATACTCATCTCATCATTTAGCCCTTCCATAAACTTCTCCTGCTTCGCGGCATCTGTGGCCACATCATCAGGGGCATAGCGAGATAACTTGCTAAACTCATCCACGTACTGAGCCATAGTACGGTTCCCCTGGCGTAAGTTGCGGAACTCCCGCTTCTTCATCTGCATAGCTCCAGTTGAGACATGGGCGGTGCGGAAAGCTTGCTGAAACTGGTCCCAAGTGACATTGGCTATAGGAAAAGTGGCTGTGTAATTCTCCCACCATGAGGCTGCTGGTCCATCCAATTGATGTGCGGCAAAGCGCACCCTCTCAGCATCTGTGCAACCTGCGATGGTCAACTCCCTTCCAATACGGCGTAGCCAATCATCAGCAACTATGGGCTCGGTGCTACTGGAAAACACCGCGGCTGTAACCTTAGAAAACGGGCTAGGTTGTCCACCGGCGGCGGCGGGTTGTTGTTGTTGTTGCCCTGATTCTGAACTAGCAATTGCATCAACGCATTCTGCTGTTGGATCAACTGGGTGAGCTCCGGTGGGAAAGCAAAACCGATGTCACGTCTCGGAGGCATCTGATGGGTTTAGATGGAAGAGATTAGAATAGAAAAGAGGTCTAATGAGAAAACACTACCCATATGCACATGAGACAAACACAATCATTACACTCAATCAATCAAGCAAGGGCATACAAACGATCTAGAACTATCGCACAAGTGCTCAACTACTATTAAATACATGGGGGAATACTACTAATAGTTGGTGGTCATCTAGAAATTTTGATCGGTGGAAGACTCCATGATGTCCGCTCCAGCTTCGTCTTCAAAGTCATCATCGCTAGGGTCGGAGTCGGTGTCGTCGATGATGATGTAGTTGTCCGGGCAAGTGGGATCATCGTCTTCTTCTCCCGGTGCTGGTCCTCCCATGAATACTCCGATCTTCTTGACTAGGTCGTCATTCTTCTCCAGTAATGTCTTGATTTCCTCCTCATATCCATCGCGAGTAAACTTGAGTTCTTCCTCCAGTTCGATGATCCTAGTCTTCGCCTTCTTCAAGTCCATCATGTCCGCGCACATCTGGTTTTCCTGACGTAGGATGTGCTGGTTTAACTCCTGGATGAAAGCTGCAATGGGTATATCCTTCCTGGTGCTGATTACTTCCCATTGCTCGTCTCGGCGCCCACATATTTGGTAGATAGTATCTTTAAGCTCCCTGTTGTAAACTTCTCCAATGCGTCCCATGGTATTGTGGGCTGCCATGCTCTTGCCCAGACTCCAGGTGGGTGCTTTGAAAGAAAATTCTATGGGTTTGGAAGTTGGCGAGAACGTCCTTCCTGGAACTTGTACTTGAACCATCCAGCGCTCCTCTTCAGGTAAAGTGTCTTTGTACATCCCAGTGAAGCTTGGTATTCCAATGTTCAAGTACCTAGTGACTTCCTTCAAGTGGCGTCCAAAAGGTGTGTCTTCATCCGGTTGTGCAAACTTGTTCTTCATCTCCGTCATCCTAAAGAGTGGAAAAATGGAGAGGAGTCAGAAATGAGTAGAGAAGAGTGACCTATGGTTTATCTTAGTGGCCGTGTCCTACACTCAGCGTGTGCTCTGATATCATCTTGTAGTGACCCGACCTTAGATGGTCAAGTCTCTGTGCTTCAGTGTCATCCCTGGATCGGTAATGCTGACACACACAATACTCGAAGGATTTATAATAGAGTAACAATCACACACTTATTACATCGAATGTCTCAATATAGAACTTATTACAACAATATGGCTTAAGGCCATCTAATACGATAATAGCGGAAGGTTTGGAAGATAAAGTGAGTCCATCAACTCCAACGGCATAACTGAGCTGCACGACAACGACCTAACGAACCTTACTCCTCGTCTGAAAAGTCTGCAACATAATACGTTGCAGCCCAAAAACGGGTTAGCACATGGAATATGCTGGCAATATAACACAGTAGAGCAAGAACAGAATAATGCTATTACTACATGCATATGTGGCTGGTGGAAAGCTCTATGGTTATAGTTTTTGCGAAAAGCCAATTTTTCCCTACAACAAAGGAGTAGATTTTAATTTAACTATCATGGTGGTTGAACAACATTGAGAAGGTTCCTCCAACTTAATCCCAATTAAAGTGATTTACAACCCAACAATATTAATTAAACATGATGAGATACATGCGATAACCCAAGTACTAGATACTCAAGAATTGTCCATAACCGGGGACACGGCTAACCATGATTAGATGGTACACTCTGCAGAGGTTTGCGCTCTTTTCCCCACAAGACTCGATCGCTTCCGTTAGATTTCTCGCACTACATGGTGTTTGAGAAACAGATGACCGAGACACAGTCTTTCAGAAACATTAACTCTCTACTCCGGACAGACCATACCAAACCTACATCCCACTACCTGCTGATCTGCCTCTTCAAGAGCTTCACGTAACTTACTCAACTATGCTAGAGCCCATAATAGCTTGTGGCTGCACACAGAAGTTTCTAGCATGAATCATCTCAGTTCCCTTTGAGCCTGGGTGGCGGTCCATAGGAAGATCACACGGCTACTCCGGGATTTCCAAAAATACAGGCAAGACTGGGTTCCCCAGGTGCCTCAGTCCACCCAGTTGTTTCATTAAGTTGCCACCTTAAGTTGAACCATTAATTATCAATCTCACATCTGTCATGGATTTCACTCAAACCCAAACCACGTCTACGAGCATAGCATAGCATAGCAATATAAGCAACGCGTAGAAGTAACTCCAAAGGTTTGAATATAACGGGGCAATAGGCTCTACCTCATCAACTACTTCCCAACCCACAAGTTAATGACATCCTAATCATGCAATGTTTGAGGATTGGAACTAATGCATAAAAACTGGGTATGAAAAGAGTATGATCAATGTGTTACTTGCCTTGCTGACGATCCGCGAATCCTAGAGACTCGTAGTAACACGTTTCGCACTCCGGGAATTCTATCACAAGCAAACAGTAGCATACATAAGTAACAAGAAATGATGCACAAGCAAAACTCAAATAAGAGAGGTTGACCAGAAAGTTCAACTTAAGAACTCAGGTTCGCAAAAAGAATCAAGTCAAACGGAGCAACGAAACTCAAACACGAAAGAAATAAGCTTCGTTTACTAATCTGGAACTAGGTCAAATTTTACAGTAGAAAAACTTGTTTGAGTTGATTAATCAGAAAGAGGGTTTTGAGACGAAACTCCAGGCGCTTGAATCACCTGATTCCGATAAACGAGCGAAAAGATAAACAGAAAATAAGATCGGATCAGAAAAATCGCGGAATAAATCTGAGAAAAAGAAAAACGAAGAACAGATTAACGAACGAATGTTCGTTAACTGGATCTAAACGAAGAACGCATTCGTTAAAACGAACGAATGAACGAATGCTCGCTAAATAAATAAACCGGAAAAAACTGATGTATTTAAAAAAAACGAAAACTAGGGTTTAAAAAAAACCGAAACGTTTTTTATCAAAAAACCGGCGACGGCGGCTACCTCGGCTCGGGCTCCGGCGAAACTCCGGCGGGGCTCCGGGCGGCGGCTCCGGGCGGCTGTGCGGGCGGCTGCGGGCGGCGGGGCGGGCGAGGGCTGCGGGCGACGGTGGCTGGGGCTCCAAGGGGGCTCCGACGGGGTTTATAAAGAGGGGGGGGGGGCAACTTGGGGAAGGGGGCGGCCTCGGGAGGCGTGTCCTCCCCGGACACGGCGGCAGTTGCGGCTCCGATCGAGACTTCGGTCCCGATCCGGCTACGGGAGGCGGTGGCGCGAGCGGGCCGGCCTGGCTCCGGCTGGGCTTCGGCCTAGTCGGGCAAACGGGTTTTTTTATAAATAATTCGCACGAAAAAACAAATAAAAGAAAAACTAACCGAACTCCAAAAATCCCGAAATAAATTTTCCCCAACTTCTAAAATCAAGCCGGACAAGATGAACATTATTTGGGGCCTAAATGCAATTTTGAAAACGTGCAATTTTTCTAATGCAAACAAAATCCGAAAAAAACCAAATAAAATCCAATAAATGATTTTAATATTTTTCCTCCAATATTTATATTACTTTGGAGAAGTCATATTATCTCCACTCATTTAATTTAATATGAATTTTTTTTGGAGAGAAAAATAATTAAAATTGAAATCCTCGTTTCATTATTTGATAAAAATCAAATATGAAAACCTGAAAAATCCCCAATTCTCTCCGTGGGTCCTTGAGTTGCTTAGGATTTTGAGGATTACGGAATGGAAATGCAATAAATCATGATATGCATGGATGATCTATGTATAACATTCCAAATTGAAAATTTGGGATGTTACATTTGCTTTGGCTGTAAAATTAGTCCTAATATGATGAGCATCCAAGATGGGTATAATAAAAACTATCATATAAAGTCCATTGAATACTATGAGAAGTTTGATTCTTTATGATTGTTTTGAGATATGAAGATGGTGATATTAGAGTCATGCTAGTTGAGTAGTTGTGAATTTGAGAAATACTTGTTCTAAAGTTTGTGATTCCCGTAGCATTCACGTATGGTGAACCGTTATGTGATAAGTCGGAGCATGATTTATTTATTAATTGTCTTCCTTATGAGTGGCGGTCGGGGACGAGCGATGGTCTTTTCCTACCAATCTATACCCCTAGGAGCATGCGCGCAGTACTTCGTTTCGGTAACTAATAATTTTTGCAATAAGTATATGAGTTCTTTATGACTAACGTTGAGTCCATGGATTATACGCACTCTCATCCTTCCACCATTGCTAGCCTCTCTAATACCCCGCACCTTTCGCCGGTATCGTATACCCACCATATACCTTCCTCAAAACAGCCACCATACCAACCTATTATGGCATTTCCATAGCCATTCCAATGACGGGCCCAAACAAAAAAATAAAAAATGAGAGAAAAAGAGAGAAGGGACAATGTTACTATCCTTTTACCACACTTGTGCTTCAAAGTAGCACCGTGATCTTCATGATAGAGAGTCTCCTATGTTGTCACTTTCATTTACTAGTGCGAATTTTACATTATAGAACTTGGCTTGTATATTCCAATGACGGGCTTCCTCAAAATGCCCTAGGTCTTCGTGAGCAAGCAACTTGGATGCATACCCACTTAGTTTCTTTTGTTGAGCTTTCATACACTTATAGATCTATTACATCTGTTGCATGGCAATCCCTACTCACTCACATTGATATCTATTGATGGACATCTCCATAGCCCGTTGATACGTCTAGTTGATGTGAGACTATCTTCTCCTTTTTGTCTTCTCCACAACCACCATTCTATTCCACATATATGCTATGTCCATGGCTGACACTCATGTATTGCATGAAAATTGAAAAAGTTTGAGAACATCAAAAGTATGAAACAATTGCTTGGCTTGTCATCGGGGTTGTGCATGATTTAAATATTTTGTGTGATGAAGATAGAGCATAGCCAGACTATATGATTTTGTAGGGATAACTTTCTTTGGCCATGTTATTTTGAGAAGATATGATTATTTTGTGTGTATGCTTGAAGTATTATTATTTTTATGTCAATATTAAACTTTTGTCTTGAATCTTTCGGATCTGAACATTCATGCCACAATAAAGAAAATTACATTGAGAATTATGCTAGGTAGCATTCCACATCAAAAATTCTATTCTTATCATTTACCTACTCGAGGACGAGTAGGAATTAAGCTTGGGGATGCTTGATACGTCTCCAACGTATCTATAATTTTTTTATTTTTCCATGCTATTATATTATCCGTTTTGGATGTTTAATGGGCTTTATTATGCACTTTTATATTATTTTTGGGACTAACCTATTAACCGAAGGCCCATTGCAAATTGCTGTTTTTTTTGCCTATTTTAGTGTTTCATAGAAAAGGAATATCAAACGGAATCCAAAAGGAATGAAACCTTCGCGAGGATCGTTTTTGGAACAAACGCAATCCAGTAGACTTGGAGTGGATGTCAAGGAAGCAACGAGGCGGCCACGAGGTAGGAGGGCGCGCCCAAGGGAGGTAGGTGTGCCCCCACCCTCGCGGGCCCCTCGTGGCTCCACCGACCTACTTCTTTCGCCTATATATATACTCATATACCCTGGAAACATCCAGGAGCACCACGAAACCCTAATTCCACCGCTGCAACCTTCTGTACCTGTGAGATCCCATCTTGGGGCCTTTTCCGGCGCTCCACCGGAGGGGGAATCGATCATGGAGGGCTTCTACATCAACACCATAGCCTCTCCGATGATGTGTGAGTAGTTTACCACAGACCTTCGGGTCCATAGTTATTAGCTAGATGGCTTCTTCTCTCTCTTTGGATCTCAATACAAAGTTCTCCTAGATTCTTTTGGAGATCTATTCAATGTAATTCTTTTTGCGGTGTGTTTGTCGAGATCCGATGAATTGTGGGTTTATGATCAAGATTATCTATGAACAATATTTAATTCTTCTCTGAATTCTTATATGCATGATTTAATATCTTTGCAAGTCTCTTCGAATTATCAGTTTGGTTTGGCCTACTAGATTGATCTTCCTTGCAATGGGAGAAGTGCTTAGCTTTGGGTTCAATCTTGCGATGTCCTTTCCCAGTGACAGCAGGGGCATCAAGGCACGTATTGTATTGTTGCCATCGAGGATAAAAAGATGGGGTTTATATCATATTGCTTGAGTTTATCCCTCTACATCATGTCATCTTGCCTAATGCGTTACTATGTTCTTATGAACTTAATAGTCTAGATGCATGCTGGATAGCGGTCGATGTGATGCAGAATCGTTTCGGCCTACTTGTCACAGACGTCATGCCTATAAACATGATCATGCCTAGATATTCTCATAATTATGCGCTTTTCTATCAATTTCTCGACAGTAATTTGTTCACCCACCGTAGATTATGCTATCTTGAGAGAAGCCACTAGTGAAACCTATGGCCGCCGGGTCTATCTTCCATCATATTAATCTCCCGCCAACTAGCTATTTCTGTTGCCGTTTATTTTGCAATCTTTACTTTTCAATCTATACAACAAAAATACCAAAAATATTTATCTTATTATTTTTATCAGATCTCACTTTTGCAAGTGGCCGTGAAGGGACTGACAACCCGTTTATCGCGTTGGTTGCAAGGTTCTTGATTGTTTGTGCAGGTACGAGGGATTTGCGTGTAGTCTCCTACTAGATTGATACCTTGGTTCTCAAAAACTGAGGGGAAATACTTATGCTACTTTGCTGCATCACCCTTTCCTCTTCAAGGTAAAACCAACGCATGCTCAAGTGGTAGCAAGAAGGATTTCTGGCACCGTTGCCGGGGAGGTTTACGCCAAGTCAAGTCAAGATTTGATCTCCCGTCAACTTGCCAATTTCTGGCGCCGTTGCTGGGGAGATCTATGCACAAGTCAAGACATACCAAGTACCCATCGCAAACTCTTCTCCCTCGCATTACATTATTTGCCATTTGCCTCTCGTTTTCCTCTCCCCCACTTCTCCGTTGCCGTTTTATTCGCCCTCTTTTTCGTTCGTCTCTTTTTGCTTACCTCTTGTGAGCTCGTTCTTTGTGCGATTTGCTACCATCATGTCTGAAATTGGGGAGGTTATCATTGATAAGGATAGTGGTAATAACATGGAAAACTTTGATGCTTTTGATGATCCTCATGAAGATCCTACTATTTTACACACTAAAAAGTTTCGGATTGGTAGTGGTAATATTATTGGAAAAGGAGTTATTCAAGATTTCTTTACTTGTGTCGGTGCTTTTCCCACTATGGGAGGGTCAATTCTTCATAGAACTAGTAGTCTTGCGGATGCTATATCTTTGCTCATAGTTGAACTTGAAAGACAATTTATGCATATGCATCCTTCCATACAAAGGATTTTCTTAGAATTTTCCAACATTGAGCATTCTTCTGTCAAACGCGCAACTACTATCTTTTTGGCACATGAGTTCATATTTATTATGAAAGAAGCCAAGGAAATTTTTGCGCACTATATGGTGGATGCCGGCCGTCCACCCATAGAGGCTATCCTTTTTAATCAGGAAGATATAATGCGTTTACAATCTTTAGATCATGTTGCTTATAATGAAAACCTTAGAAAAAGGTTCGTACCAATGTTCAAGTCAATAAAATTTCTGAGCTTAATGATAATTTTGCCATTCAGAACAACGGGCTAGGCTTTTCTCTTGAACATAGTCTCATGACTTTTTGCCAAAAGAATTCTTATAATGATGAATTAGTTGTGCAATATAAGGGGCCAAAGGAGGAACCCATACCTCCCGAGCTTGATCTTGGGGACTTTTGTCCCATTAAATTTAGCCCTTTTGATTACTTTTGCTTGCTTCAAAGAAAACATGATGCTGAACGTAGGGAATATGAGACGAGTGTTCGCGATTTTCCTTACCATTATTATGATAATACCTAGATCTTTTCTTGTTTTTATGCCTAGCTAGGGGTGTTAAACGATAGCGCTTGTTGGGAGGCAACCCAATTTTATTTTTGTTTCTTGCTTTTTGTTTATGTTTAGTAATAAATAATTCATCGAGCTTATGTTTAGATGTGTTTTTATGTTTTAATTAGTGTTTGTGCCAAGTAGAACCATTAGGATCTTCTTGGGTGATAGTTGTTTGATCTTGCCGAAAAAGACAGAAAATTTGCGCTCACGAAAATAATTGTTACAATTCACCAGGCCGTGATATATTTCCAATTCTTTTTGAAGTAGATTCATATAGAAATTCTACAGGTTTTCCTTGTTTTTCAGAATTGTTGGAGTTACATAAGTATTCGAACAAATCTGATTTCTACAGACTGTTCTGTTTTTGACAGATTCTGTTTTTCGTGTGTTGTTTGCTTATTTTGATGAATCTATGGCTAGTATCGAGGGGTATAAACCATAGAGTAGTTGGAACACATTAGGTTTAACACCAATATAAATAAAGAATGAGTTCATTACAGTACCTTAAGGTGGTGGTTTGTTTTCTTATACGATCGGAGCTCATGTGATTTTCTATTGAGTTTTGTGTTGTGAAGTTTTCAAGTTTTGGGTAAAGATTTTATGGATTTTGGAACAAGGAGTGGCAAGAGCCTAAGCTTGGGGATACCCAAGGCACCCCAAGGTAAAATTCAAGGACAACCAAAAGTCTAAGCTTGGGGATGCCTCGGAAGGCATCCCCTCTTTCGTCTTCGTCTATCGGTAACTTTACTTGAGGCTATATTTTTATTCACCACATGATATGTGTTTTGCTTGGAGCGTCTTGTATGATTTGAGTCTTTGCCTTTTAGTTTGCCAAAATCATCCTTGCTGTAAACACCTTTTGGAGAGACACACATGAATCAGAATTTATTAGAATACTCTATGTGTTTCACTTATATCTTTTGAGCTAGATAATTTCGCTCTAGTGCTTCACTTATATCTTTTTAGAGGACGGTGGTGGGTTTATTTTATAGAAATTATCGATCTCTCATGATTCACTTATATTATTTTGAGAGTCTTATAGAACAACATGGTAATTTAATTTGTCTATAAAATTAGTCCTAATATGATGAGCATCCAAGATGGGTATAATAAAAACTATCATATAAAGTGCATTGAATACTATGAGAAGTTTGATTCTTTTTATGATTGTTTTGAGATATTAAGATGGTGATATTAGTGAAGGAAATATGCCCTAGAGGCAATAATAAAGTTGTTATTTATATTTCCTTATATCATGATAAATGTTTATCATTCATACTAGAATTGTACTAACCGGAAACTTAGTACATGTGTGAATACATAGACAAACAGAGTGTCACTAGTAAGCCTCTACTTGACTAGCTCGTTGAATCAAAGATGGTTAAGTTTCCTAGCCATAGACATGAGTTGTCATTTGATTAACGGGATCACATCATTACAGAATGATGTGATTGACTTGACCCATTCCGTTAGCTTAGCACTTGATCGTTTAATATATTGCTATTGCTTTCTTCATGACTTATACATGTTCCTATGACTATGGGATTATGCAACTCCCGAATACCGGAGGAACACTTTGTGTCGTGGATTTGTCATGGCAGATGTCCTAGTGAAAGGACTTAAGCGTGGAGCCATTGCAACTAGGAAGCTTAAAGGGGTTAAAACGGGACAAAGGACACGAGGGTTTATACTGTTCGGCCCCTTGCGGTGAAGGTAAAGGCCTAATCCAGTTTGAGGTGGTTTTGCTTATGTTTCGATTGCTAGGGAGCGAATCCGCTTGACCTAGCTTTCGATCTGATGTTACTTGTCCCTGAATCACCGCCGGGTCATCCCTTTATATACAGAGGTCGACGCCCAGCGGCTCACAGAATCCCGGCCGGCTCATAAACAGTGTCCGGCTCGGTTTCTAACTATCACTGCCTTACAAAACAAGTTATGTACATATGGCGGTTTATCTCTACGGGCCTTTAATCGCCTTTGGGCTTTGGGCCCTTATCTGAACCGCCATCTTCCAGAGCTGTCTTGGGCTTCATGAATCGCCATGGGTATAACCCGGCCCCTCGTAGGCGGGTCATACCCAATAGTTATATCCCCAACATTAGGCCCCAGATTGATTTTAACTGGTTCATGTCAATCTTCAACACTTATAGAAAACCTTCTGCTCTTCATTGTGCGAGAATTTGTAACCCGCCATGACATCATCTTCTAGATTTGTGATAACTCGCCATGACGTCACCTGCCATTACTTCACACTTTATCCAATGTATCTCAACGGATCCTTATCTTAATGACCATCTCAAGAATCGAGGCGTCCTGGTAGCTGGATAACCATATTTTCAGCCTCCTCGTATTTCACACCCATTTAAGAGTCTTTCCTTATAAATAGGCACGACTGGTCTCTCCTCATTCTCCCCCTTTCCAACGTTTTCTTCCTCTCACAACTCTTCTGCCGCTCAAGCTCCACCGCCGCCGCAGAGCACCTCGTCTTCCTCAACCTCGGCCGCTGCATCAACCTGAGTCGACCTAGAGAACGACGGTGACCCTCCGGAGTAGATCTACAACTGTAAGTTTCCGCCTTTCCAAACCTCAGATCCGCATTAGGTTTTGCGAGTTTCACTGTGTTCTTCGTAGTTCATTATAGTTCATCTTCTCGGCTGCTTCGCGAGCTCCTTGATCTGAAAACGGTGCGAAACCAATGCGGTAGTTGTTTTATTTCTACTTTTGATATCAATAGATCTCCTTTCCTGGAAGCAAAATCTTGTGAAAGCTCACGAACTTATTTGTACTGGTTTTTAGGTCTAGTTTTATTTTTCTGTTCCTGACCAATCTTTGATCCAAAATAATAGCTGCAGCCTGTGAAAGCTGTTTATGTAACACTTAGGCAAAAAACTGCATTTGTTAGATCCATCTAGCCATGGTGGCTCAAATTGCCGACTTAATTTGAAATGCTCAACAGACATCATCCAACTTATCATGGCGGCTTAAATAATTTGCACTGCTCCTGGCGGTTTACGTAACCTGACATAATTTAGCCATATACCATTAGGCCCCTTTGTAAGCCGCCCTCTTGATTATGCACTGTAATGTTTTTCTTCTCCGGCTTAAATTTGAACCGGCAATTTTACTCTTTGTTAGGCTTCTGTCTTCATAATGCCGCCCAAAACACCCACTACGTGCAATTGGGTTAAGTCCATCGTCACAAACAACACACTTGATGATTTTGTAAAGACTGGCTATCTGCCAAAGAAGGAAATCATGTCCTATCATGCCCCTGATCCAACCGAGGAAAAGCCTCAACCCAAAGAGGGGGAAGTCATCGTCTTCACTGACCACATGAACTGGGACTTTTCCCCACCCGACTCAAAGTTTTTTAGAGACGTCTTACACTTCTTTGACCTCCGTCCTCAAGACATCGGACCCAACTCCGTGTCTAATATTTGCAACTTTCAAGTGTTCAGTGAGGTGTATCTTGGAGAAGAACCCAACTTGCTACTCTTCAGAGAGTTATTTTATTTGAACCACCAGAATGAACATGCCAACAGACCTAGCTTGGAGCTTGGTGGGGTCTCAATCCAATGAAGGAGAGACGCCATTATTCCTTATGCAAATCCACCAAGTCACCCAAAAGACTGGAACCAGACTTGGTTCTACTGCCAAGACACTTCTCTAGCTGATGAGAACCCTCTGCCCGGCTTTCGTGCCCTACGCCTGGAGTCTACCCATCCTCTACCAGACAAGTTATCTGCTGCTGAACACCAGAAGCTCGCCCTTACCATGGTTAAAGTGAGGGCTCTTTTGGGGAATGGTTTAAGTGGTATTTACTTGGTCCGGGTTTGCCTTGCCTGGCGGATCATCCCGTTGAGCCGCCGTCTTGGTTTGATGTGCACCTACACAGGCGAGAAGAATGATCCTTTGCGGCATAGCTCTGACGATTTACCTGATGACATCATTGATAAGATGACAAAGTCGCTTTTAAACGAAAGCTTAGCAGACTGTGGCAAGGTGGACTTAAGCCCTTTCTGCAAAGCGAACCCAGCTCCAGCGGTAAGCCACCAAATTGAGCATTTTTACCTTCATCCGTGATGTTTTGTCTTTACTCAGACTTTTGCCAATTTTCACAGGCTAATGACAAATTTTGGAAAGCAAAATATGATCACGAAGCTGCAAAGAGAGCCGCTATCAAAAAGAAAGGAAACAAGAGCAGCGCTTCAGACTTGCTTCGACTAGAAGATACCTCTGAGTCGGAGGTAGCTCTTGACTCTCTAGGCTCCTTTTTTAACCACCTTATTGACACTGATTATCATCAGGAGGACAAGGGAACAAGTCACGGAGTGGATGAAGAGGTAACTATTATTTCCTCCAACTCCGAGCCTTTGCCAAGACAGAAAATCCAAAGAGTAACCCGGAAAGTAAGATTTTCACATCCTTTAGCTTGTGAAGATCCTCAATTTCTTTTGAAGTGATAGATTCATGAGAGCCGGAGGCAGACCCGGACCAGCAAGGACGCAGAACTCTCCTCGGGGTTACCAAATACACCAATGAAGCGTGGGAACAAGGTCACCTCCAACTTAACTCCTTTTTATCCTTTGGCGGGTCTCACTCGCCAACCACTCAACTCTTCTGACTCAAATTATCAGGAAACTTCGCCTTCCTCCAGCGAATCGCTCCAGTGCAACAAGCCGGCTTTTAAGACCGCTCCAGGGTAATGATAGTTTACTTATCCTGTATTCATTTCAATTCTTTATACTTGTACTGATATTGTGATCTTACGTAGTGGACAGGCAAAGCCCAGCAAGAAAGTGAAAAAGAGCAAACCGGCCGAAGAGCCATCCTTCAAAGAATCGGAACTCCAGACGACCGCGCCTGAGGCCTCTGTTCTTGAGCCACCACTTGAACCGGCGCATGACATGCCAACATCAATTACTGACCCGCCTGCCGATCAAGCCGTGGCTCTGAAAATATTGAAGTCTCTAACACGGCTAAGACAGATGACCCAAAAGATGCCGATGTTGAACTCACCAAGACTGGCTACACTAAGCCGGGGAGACCTACTGTGCTAGCCAAGTGTTCTGCCAAAGAAGAGCACCTGTAACGCCGTAAGGTCAGATTTGACATTACTGAAAATCACGTTCCCGAAGGTTTCATTCCGTTTGGACTCCGTTTAATATTCTTTTTCTGCGAAACTCTGAAATAGGCAAAAAACAACAATTCTAGGCTGGGCCTCCGGTTAATAGGTTGGACCCAAAAATAATATATAAGTGTATAATAAAGCCCATTAATGTCCAAAACAGAATATAATATAGCATGGAACAATAAAAAGTTATAGATACGTTGGAGACGTATCAAGCATCCCCAAGCTTAATTCCTGCTCGTCCTCGAGTAGGTAAATGATAAAAACAGAATTTTTGATGTGGAATGCTACTTGGCATAATTTCAATGTAATTCTCCTAATTATGGTATGAATATTCAGATCCAAAAGAATCAAGAAAAAGGTTTAATATTGACATAAAAGTAATAATACTTCAAGCATACTAACTAAGCAATTATGTCCTCTCAAAATAACATGGCCAATGAAAGTTCATCCCTACAAAATCATATAGTTTAGTCATGCTCCATTTTCGTCACACAAGAATGCTCTCATCATGCACAACCCCGATGACAAGCCAAGCAATTGTTTCATACTTTATGTGACAGCCTGGTTTTTGCCCTCTCTCATTTGTTTGATTTTTATTTGGATTCAATTTGAAACTTGGAGTTTTTGAATCTTTTCATATGGACTTAAACACTTAGGTACCCTTGGCTTTCACCCAAGTGCTCCATTTCCCTCTCTAATCATCATCCCCCTTCTGATCCACTCCAAAATAATCTTTGGAATATTTTTCTTAAATGGAAAATATTCATTTTCTCTCAAAAACCCTAGCCAAATCAGTATGCTCCAAAGCAACCCTAATTTTTATGGCCCAGAAAAATCTGAGATAATTCACAAATTTTCTTTGAACCCTAGGGCACCTTCCCGAGCAAAAATATTTCATCACTTTTTGGAATATTTTTGCTACAGAAAATATTTTCTATTCTGGACAGAAATGGTGGTTTCTACAACAACTACCATTTTACTTGCTCCATTGTGCCTGGGTTTTCTTATGCATTTTCACCTTAGTAACTCTTGGCTAACCTCCAAAGCACATCCTCTAACTCCCAGCCATTTGACATTAGTAACCTCTCAAAGTTACTGACCAGAAACTTACCTGGCATGTAAAAACTTCTCTACTGCACCTGGATCCAAACCAAAGCGTGGTAACATCTCAATCTACCACGAACAACACGCCAGACATGAAGTTTAGGCTTAGCTCGGCCTGATGTCATAGTCCACGCGGTGACCGCGTTCGTCCAGGGGTGCTGGCACGCGTGTCGACGCGCTCTGAGTGCCGCCGAGCGCTCTGTTTCGCGCGTGCTCGCTTCCTCGACTGCCGTAGCGCGCCAAACTTTGCCACCATCTTCGTCTCAACTCCCATAACTCCCCTCTGGCGCTCGCCGATGCCGGAGCTCACCACAGCGAGCACAGGCACGGTCCGGCCAACCCAACAGTGTGGTGCGCACTGTGCTTGTCGCCTTCTCCTCGTTCCTGTGCTCGTCTCCGTCCGCCAACAGTTGCCGCGTGAGCTGCATCGCCTTCTCCCCCTCTCACTGACGCTGCTCGTCGCTGGGCGCCGTGGACAGGTGTCCACCGGCGGAGCCCGAAACCCCCTCGCCGCTCGCCTATAAATGGAGCCGCCCCCAGTCTCCTCGAGCACCATCCAGCACTTCCACACACCCCACAAGCGAGTAGGAAGCCGTAGCCCGGCCGGGCAGGCCTCGGGCCGCCGTCCCCGAGCTCGAGCTCACCGACGATCCCCTCTGGTCGCCGCGGTAGCTCCAGCCCCTCCCAGGTCAGGGCGACCCTTCCAGGGCCTCCGCCCCTCTCCGTTGAAGCCATTCCGCCCCTCTCGAGCCCCTGGAGTTGCCTTTGCTCGCCATCTTCTTCATCTTCGGCGACCACCGTGTTCTGACTCCGCTTGTGAGGTTGAATCCGATGCCGTTCGACCGCCCCTAGCTATGCTACGGGTACGGGCAGGTGCGCCGCAACCCCCTCTTGCCATCCCCCCCTCTTGTTTTGGCCAAGGAGTCCTCGTCGCCGGCGAGAGCTCCGCCGGAGCTGCGACTCCCTCTGTTTCCTTCTCCCCCTCCTCCTAACCTGACTAGCAAGGCCCGCTAGTCAGCCACTTTGTACGCGCGCGAAGCGGTACGAGTGGTGGCGCCCCTGTGTCATGACCGGTTTTCCAATAAAAATATTTATTGAGAAACTGATCTTTTGAATCCAGTTTGAGAAAAAATCCCCTTACTGGTAGACAATTTCTTGATACAATAAGCCAGTAGCATAGAATATAATACAAGGTCGAGCTAAGGCTGCTCAACAAATTATTACAAGCGCGCCAATAATTATACATAATGGCGGATATATCACAATGGTGTGGTGGCATACTACTGACTCGAGAATAACGTCATGGTGGAATAACACTGTGGGGAGTGGATAACATGACTCTTAAACTGGCATCTCATCGAACGTCGAGGTGAGGCTCGATGAACTCATTCGGGTAGCGGAAGCGGATATAATACAGTGACCAAATCCAGGGTCGCACGAGACTGACTGGAACTCCTCTAGGCGTCGGACTCGCTATCGAACTCTTCATCCATGAGATCGCCTTCGTCAGCATTTGGCCAAATCAACAAGCCAGGTGAGTACTTTGAAAGTACTCGCAAGACAGTTCGGACGTAAGATATAACAAATGCATGCATGAATGCGTCATGATTAATTTACCAATGCACAATCAAAATTTAGCAAGCAAGGTAAGTAAAAAGGGAATCGGCGGTAGTCCGCCTGAAAACCCAAAAATAAATGGAAACCGATCGGGTATCTGAAGCGACGCCTCGAAAGGTGAACAAATAAATAAAGATCATGCCACAGTCGGGCGTCTAAGCGACACCACGTAAAGGGCTTAAACTGAAAATAAAAGACATGCGTGCCTCAGTCGGACGTCGGGGCGACATCACAGAAAGGGCTTTTATCGATAGTAAATAACAATGCCACAGTCGGACGTCGGAGTGACATCACAGAAAGGGCATTTATCAAAAGTAAATAACAATGCCACAGTCGGACGTCGGAGCGACATCACAGAAAGGGCTTTTATAGAAAGTAAATAACAATGCCACAGTCAGACGTCGGAGCGACATCACAGAAAGGGCTTTTATTGAAAATAAATAATAACAATGCCAAAGTCGGGCGTCTGAGCGACATCGCAGAAAGGGCTTTCTTCACAAGGAAAATAATACTCATAAATAAATAATCAACTCATGATAATAAACGGGTTAGTCCATCCACAGGAATAAACATTTAACCGGACTTAGCACTCATGTGATTCACCGGAGTCTCTGTCATCAAAACTGACGCTTGTCAGGATAAGATAATACCGAACTTGGCCATGGAATTGATGATCCAAAGGAATATATATGACTCTGCAGAGTTTGAAAGAAAATTCCCCATAGCCAACGGATTTCCGTAGTCACGAAGGACCAGTTCCGTTTACGGTATTTCGGAAGAAAACACAGCTAACCAGTACACACCCATCCTACCTCTCGATGCCAGGAATCACCCTAGACATCATCCAAGAAAAACTTTTGAGACGGGGAGATCACAATCTCGAATAGCATGGGATCAAATTTATATACGCGCGCTCTAAGGGGTGCCCCCCTCTCCGTCCCAACCGGAAACACCCATGCCCCCTGACCGGATGACTGGCTTTAATCCAGGGCCATGGAACCATCATCACGGCCTCTCCTTTTTGGTGTGTACCAAGAAAGCGGTTTGCAACTTACTAAGCCATATTCCTTGTGGAAAACATGTGGTAGTACAGGGAAGGAAAATGGATGGAACTGGACTGATACGGGTTGACACTAAAGTCAGATAGTCTGGCATAAGACTGACATGCTACAACACTGCCATCTTACCCATCCTCATGCCAACACATGGCCATGCATACTCACATCCATCCACTTATGGATTTTCAAAACTCACTTGCCTCAACGTTGCATGTAACATGACATTCGTCGGTATGCCCATCAACATGCCATGAAACTACTTAATGCAAACATGCCAAAACAATCATCATATCAAAAGTTCAAACATGCTTTCCTGGTTCAGAGTAGTCAGAGCCTAGCTCGGTGAAGTTCGCGGTTCCGTCACCTCCTTCGGTATCTACGGTATAAAGAAAACATACGCGCTAACGTAAATACCGTGAGGTGCAAAAAAATTACTCCAAATATTTTTCAAATAAATCTGATAAAAAACTAGACAAAATTTCAAAGATGACGGAAAAGAATCAATCAAAAATACTCTTCTGTTTAAAAGTTATAAAGGTTTTTGTCCAGGGACCTTTCTGTAATGAAACAGAAAGTTCTCAGGGGCTAACTTATAAAAGCAGAAAACGCTTCGACTGAGAATACGCCGGCCCAGAGGGAAAACGCATTTTGGCAGAAGACACCTTCAGAAAACGGTTCGTTTAAAAAGAACAGAGAGGCTGACAGGCGGGTCCCACCCGTCAGGTTTAAAAATTCAAAAGAGGCGGCAGAGCTCGACGGTGCCCGAGAGCCGTGGTGGTCGCCGGCGGCGATCCATGGCGAGGCAGGGGGATCGGAGGTTACCAACGTGTTCACCGTGTCCTTCCGCGTCGGTGGGTGGTGATGGTGGTCGCCGGCGAGCACCACGTCGACTGCGGCCCTTGCTCCGGTGGACGGTGGTTCGGGCGTTGATGGAGCTCGCCGAGGGGGGCTGCAAGGATTGAATTGAAGTGGGGGTTAGCCCTCTGGTTGCTCGAGGAGGTCACTAACGAAGTTTGGGCGCCGGGGATGGCCTCACCGGAGTGGATCAAGACGGAGGCCGAGGCGGAACAGGGTGGCCAGAGTCGAGGAAGAAAGTCCCCTCGAGGCCCTTCCAGTTGCTGGGCGGGGTCTAGTGAGGTGGTGGAGGTGTGCGGGAGCGAGAGTGAGCTTGGGAGCGCTCTATATAGCCGGCCCGAGGCGGTTGGCGTGAACGGGATAAGTCCGGCGAGTGATTACGGCGGCGCTGTGGTTGGGCAGTTGGATTAGGGGCTTGAGCATCGACTAGATGGAGTAACGAGTCCATCCCGGTTCCTAACTCAGCAAGGAGGAGGAGGTTACGGCCTGTCCCAACAGAACGGCCGTGCGGCACGTCGGCGGCAGGGAGCGCGCCCTGTGCGTGCCAGGCCACGGCGACGGTGCTGCATGCGTGCGCTGGCAAGGGAGACGGCCACGCGGAGCTCCCAGGTGGCTTGGGCGGTGCAGAATGGCGTTGTGCCATAGGGTGCCTTCTGTCGGCCGCCACGGGAGGTCCCGACGCTGCAGAAGACGCCGGCGAGGGCGGGCCAGTGTGCCACCGACGCCAGGAAACGACCAAGCGTGCGTGCGGTGCTCCGGACAGGGAGGAGGGGCTGTGCGCAACGTGCCAGGCGCACTGTCGACGCGTGACTGAACTCTGACGAAGCAAAAACGACACTGAACTCTGAAACTCTGAACTTTTCTGAAAATGCAGGGAAACAGTGCCGGCCAGGTGTTCGACAGAATGATTTTGGTATGAAGGGGTTTCTCCTTGAGCTGAAACTTGGTGGGGTGGCCTCTCATTGCACCAGGAGGCTGCCTGAATTTTGGTAGAATTTTTGGAGAAGAGGAGATATGAATTTCACCAAATTTGGCAAATCTGGTCCAATTTTGCAAAGGCTAAAATTTGAAAAATTTGAAAAGAGGAGGAGTGGTTCAAGATGGTTCTAGGTTATGGATGCTAAGGACAATCCAGAGGAGTTGGTTTGAGATCAAAACTCAAGGGCAATAAGGTACTTGCTTTGAAAATTACTTAGGCTCATAATAAAAGACAGAATTGTTTTTGGAGATAAAATAAATGAAATAAAATTCAAAAATGGTTTGGACTTGATGGGACAGAGAGTTTAGATTGTTCCAAAGTGGAGGGAGAGGTTTTGGGAGGTCTTTCCACATGAGGCAAAATAAAATTATGGGTGGTTCCAAAATGAGAGAAGCCCCAAAAACTCCTAGGGTTTTCTTTTTAAATGAAAAATAATCAAATTCAAAAATAAATTTGAGAGGAAAAGAATCAGAAGAAAAGTTTCCATAATTCAAACACCAAATTTGCAAGGGATGTAAATAAAAATCCTTGCCAAGGGTGAATGTTTTTAAGAGAGAGGTTTTCTGGAAAATTTTTAAATGGCCTCTTTCAAAAACCAACAAAGTTTTTGCTGAAAAACCAAAGGAAGATTTTTGGAGTGTCACAACACCTACCCCCTTAGGAAAAATCTCTTCCCCGAGATTTTAGTTGATCCTCAAATAAGTGTGGATGCTCTGCCCAAAGGAAATCCTCTCTTTCCCAAGTTGCTTCTCTTTCGGTGTGATGGCTCCACTGAACTTTGAAAAACTTGATGGTTTTCTGTCGGGTCCTCCTTTCAGACTCCTCTAATATTTTTACTGGACGTTCTCGATAGGTGAGGTCTGGCTGCACGTCAATGTTATCATGGGATACTTGCTTCTCTGGGTTGCTTACGCACTTCCTTAATTGCGAGACGTGGAACACATCGTGGATATCAGATAATTCCTCGGGTAAGTCTAGCTGGTAGGCTACCGTGCCTCTTCGTGCCACTATACAGAATGGTCCGATGAATCTTGGCTCTAGCTTTCCTTTAATCTTGAATCGTTGCAATCCCCTCATAGGGGATACTCGTAGGTACACGAACTCACCGGGTTCGAAGCTGACCCCACGATGTTTTTGATCGTAATAACTCTTCTGTCGACTTTGAGCGGTCTTGAGTCGGTCTCTGATTAGTTTGACCTTTTCCTCGGCTTCTTTGAGCATGTCTGGGCCGAAAATGCGACTGACTCCGGTCTCTGACCAATTTAGCGGGGTACGACATCTCCGTCCCTATAAAGCTTCAAATGGTGCCATTTGCAGGCTGGCCTGGTAACTGTTGTTGTACGCGAACTCGGCATATGGCAGGCTGTCTTCCCAACTGGTTCCATAGGTGAGGACACATGCTCTCAGCATGTCTTCTAAAATTTGGTTTACGCGTTCAGTTTGTCCATCCGTTTGGGGATGGTATGCTGTACTGAAGGCCAGTTGAGTTCCCAGAGCCTGTTGTAGATGATCCCAGAACCTCGAGACGAACTGGGTTCCTCTGTCGGATATTATAGTCTTCGGGACACCGTGCAGACAAACTATGCGGGAGAGATAAATCCTGGCAAGCCTCTTAGTGGTGTGGGTCGTCTTTACTGGAATAAAGTGTGCCACCTTGGTTAACCTGTCGGTGATGACCCATATGGCATCATTCCCGTGTCGTGATCGAGGTAGTCCGACAATGAAATCCATCCCTATTTCATCCCATTTCCACTCAGGTATTTTGTTCGGTTGCAGTAATCCGGCTGGTCTCTGATGCTCAGCTTTTATGCGTTGACAAGAGTCGCAACATGCAACGAAAGTGGCTATGTCCCTCTTCATACCGTGCCACCAAAATCTTTCCTGAATATCCTTATACATTTTGGTTCCTCCAGGGTGGATCGAATATGGGGCGGTGTGAGCTTCAACTAGAATTTGCTGTTTGAGGTCTTCTATGTTTGGCACGCAGAGTCTGTCTCCGTACCATAATATTCCTCCATCGTCTATGACAAACTCCGAGGCCTTGCCCATACTCACCTTTCTTTTAATGCCTTCGATGCTGGGGTGACCAGGTTGAGCTTCTTTGATTCTCTCCACAAGGTTGGGTTGTATTTCCAAGTTTGTTATGGTGCCTTCTGCGACCATTAACAAGTTGAGTTTGGCAAATTCTTGTTGGAATTCGGGTCTCAAGCTTTGCAGACTGTTTTCGTCAGAGCTGGGGTTCCTACTAAGAGCATCTGCCACTACAATGGCTTTTCCTGGATCGTAGTGAATACCAACATCATAATCCTTTACCAATTCCAACCAGCGTCGTTGTCGTAAGTTTAGTTCTGGCTGCGTGAAAATATATTTGAGACTTTTATGGTCCGCATATATTTCACATCGATTTCCAAGTAAGAAATGCCTCCATTCCTTGAGTGCATGAATGATAGCTGCCATTTCTAAGTCATGAGTGGGATAATTTTCCTCATGCTTGCGAAGTTGCCTTGAAGCATATGCGACAACCTTGCCTTCTTGCATCAACACGCATCCGAGACCCTTTCTGGACGCGTCACAATACACTTCGAAATTCTTGTGTATGTCTGGCACAATTAATACTGGTGCTGTCGTTAATTTCCGTTTTAGCTCTTGGAAACTTTTCTCGCAGGCTTCTGTCCATTCAAACTTCTTGTCTTTCTTGAGTAACTGCGTCATTGGCTTGGCTATGGTGGAGAATCCTTCAATAAATCTGCGGTAATATCCTGCCATTCCCAAGAAACTCCGTATGTCCGTTACGCTGGCTGGTGACTTCCAGCCAAGTACGGCCCTGACTTTCTCTGGGTCCACTGCGATACCGCCTTGGGTCAGTACGTGGCCTAGAAAGCCTACTTGTCTTAGCCAAAATTCGCACTTGCTGAACTTGGCATACAATTGATGTTTCGTGAGTTCTCCTAGCACAATTCTGAGATGTTCCGCGTGCTCTTCTGGTGTCTTGGAGTATACCAGAATATCGTCGATGAATACCACAACGAATTTGTCCATAAACTTCATAAATACTTTGTTCATGAGGTGGACAAAATATGCGGGGGCGTTTGTTAATCCAAATGGCATTACTATGAACTCATACAGTCCATATCTAGAGGTGAAGGCTGTCTTGGGGATATCTTCTGTTCGCACCTTTAATTGATGGTATCCTGACCTTAAGTCAATTTTCGAGAATACCTTGGCTTGAGCGAGTTGATCAAACAAATCGTTTATCCGTGTCATCGGGTATTTGTTCCTGACTGTGACCATGTTAAGTGCTCGGTAGTCTATGCACAATCTCAGTGTTCCATCCTTCTTTTTGGCAAATAAAATTGGTGATCCCCAAGGTGAGGAGCTGGCTCGAATGTATCCTTTGTCCAGCAATTCCTTTATTTGTTTCTTCAACTCAACCAACTTGGATGGTGCCATTCTGTATGGTTTCTTGTATATGGGGGTGGTTCCTGGTGCTAGCTCAATGCTGAATTCTATCTCTCGGTCTGGTGGCATGCCTGGTAGTTCTTCGGGGATATGTCTGGAAATTCACACACTACTGGAACCTTGTTTAGCTCAGAAACATCCACCTTATTCAATCTCGGCTGCCGGGGTATTTTTCTTTCTTTGGCTGACACCCTTATTGTCTTCCCGTGGTGGTGTGTGAGAATTACGGTCCGGTTGAAACAGTTAATAAAACCTTTGTTGGTGGTTAACCAGTCCATCCCTAGGATGACATCCAGTCCTTTATTTTCCAACACAATAAGATTGGCGTGAAACTTCAATCCTTCGAACTTAATAACCACATCCTGACAGTAACTCTGAGTGACTTGCTGAATCCCAGGGGACTTGATGATCATGGATTTCTCCAAAGGAAGCATCGAAAAATTATTTTGCAAAGCAAAACTTTTCGAAATGAAAGAGTGAGAAGCTCCAGAATCAAACAAAACCATTGCAGGTATTGTGTTGACAGGAAACGTACCGAGTACGATATCCGGAGCATTTTGCGCCTCCTCTTTGGTTACGTGGTTCAGATGACCCTTCCTGTGGTTGTTGTTGGGATTGAAATTGTTTCGCTTGGTCGCTGAATTATTGCCGCCGTTATTTGGCTTTGGGGTTGAGTTCCTAGGCTTGGGACACTGCTTGGCATAGTGCCCTTCCTCTCCACAGGCGTAACAAGTAACGCCTGGGCGATATGTGAACTCCTTGTCCCTTGCATGAAAATTCTTGATTGGGCGTGAGACGTTGGACGAGGATTTGTGTGTCCCACCCTTTTGAAAATCTGTCTTGCTTCGGTGATTGCGAGCATGGTTAGTCTGGTCCCTTTTTCGCTTGCGGAAATCTTCCAGGCTGCGTCTCTCATTTTCCAGAGTAATGGCTTTGTCCACTAGTGTTTTAAAATCTAGAAAAGTGTGTACGACCAGTTGGCATTTAAGCGCGGGCGCCAGACCGTCAAGGAATTTCTCCATCTTCTTGCTTTCAGTCATACGCTCTTCATTGGCGTAGCGAGACAATAGAGTAAATTGACCGTTATAATCTGACACTGTCATGTTCCTTTGTTTGAGGTCATCGAACTCTCTCTTCTTGATTTTCATAATACTCTTAGGAATGTGTACACCAGGGAAACCTTCCTTGAAATCATCCCAGGTTATATCATTTTCGTTGGGATGCATGTGTAGGAAATTCTCCCACCACGATGCAGCTGCTCCTGTGAGATAGTGCGGAGCATATAGTACCTTTTCGGGGTCCGAACATTTTGCAATAATTAATTTCCTCTCCATATCTCGAAGCCAGTCCTCGGCCTCAAGAGGCTTGTCAGTATGAGAAAATGTTTGGGGACGTGTCTTCTGTAGCTCAGATAACTTGGAATGCTGCTGATACTGCCCATGGTGATTTCCCATGTTGATGACTTGGTTCATCATTTCCCGATGTTGTTGCTGACTCTGTTCATAAAGGCGGCACATTTGGGAAAGTGCCGTTTCACTGTCCTGTTGACTCGACTGCCCTTGTGTGAAATTGTTGCCTGGTTGAGTGTCATAACTTTGACTTGACTGCCCTCGTGTGAAATTGTTGCCCGGCTGAGTGCCATAATTTTCCTCTGGCGGAGTAGGCATGGAGCGAGTCCAAGGACGAGACATTTTTCACTCTGGGGATATATTTTGTAAAACCCATAAGAAAAGCGAAAAGGGTCGCAACAATAAATCCATAAATGCACAAGGCTAGCAAATAAATTAAATAGCCAAGATTACTTAAGGAAAACAAATCGATTTGCGCACGGAGAAGGACTGCTCATCACGTATCTTACACGCGGGCGATAATTATACAATACATCAGTCAGGATATGCGTACATAATCCTGACATGTTATTTAGGCTAGTGCACTTCTCCAGTTCCTACATGATGCGCAAACAAGCTACTTCTCACAACCTATGTACATATCTTACAAAGCGGTACATCGCATGACGGCTAAGCGTACTCAGTCAGAGATGTTGATGCTCTCCTTGGCCCTGCCAAGGGTGAGGCGCAGCGAGGCTGGGGACTCGACTTCCTCCTCGCTAATAGGCTCCATACATGTAGTGCTGCGCCGAGTAGATGGAGCGGGTGCCAGGGGCGGAACAACACGAACATGAGTGGGCGCGAAGGGTGGTGCAGTGCGAGCTGGAGTGGGCGTGACGACTTGGTTGAACTCTTCGATAGTAGGCAGGCGACGAGTAGGTGCATAAGATGCTGAGGACGAGACAAAAGTCAGTGGCGGTGCGGTGGGCAGGAGCTCCCTCCTGTTGGCGGCACAGCCATGGACTGAGTCCATGCGGGCAGCCACGAAGTCGTCCACCAGGTTGTCGAAGGCTGCCTCCAGGGCCCGGAGATACTCAATAAGCATCTCAAAAGCCTCGTCTCGTTCTCCTCTGGGGCAGGAGAATGCATAGTGACAGGTGTAAGGCACATGGCATGGAAGATAGCGGTAACGACGAGCCTTCATCACAGGAAGGACATCCCTGAGACGAGCTATCGCCTCGCGGGCTGCCATCTGCATAGCACGCCTCTCCGTAGGCATGGCTCTTCCCACGAACCGGAAGCGGCGTAACTCACCACGCCCTCCCTTGAACTGCACCGCGGCCTGGTGCATGGTCAGACTGTCGTTGACTCTGTGCTGACAGAGTGTGAAGACTGGGCGCACAAATGGCCCCATAGCGACCTGAACGATGAAGGAGAGAAGCTTGACGAACCCATCGGGCACGTTGGCGAAGGTCTGAGACTCGCAGCTGTTGTCGGCCATCTACAAAAGTAGGCAAAAATTCTGAATGGTCAGATCATAAATATATGCTGACTGTCAGAAAAATGACTACAATTGCAATTTTTTTTATAAATTAGCTCTATCATGCTAATAACCGATTAGCGATCGCACCTAGTGGCTTCCTACAGTCAGCCTGGCTCTGGTACCAAGCATGTCACGACCGGTTTTCCAATAAAAATATTTATTGAGAAACTGATCTTTTGAGTCCAGTTTGAGAAAAATCCCCTTACTGGTAGACAATTTCTTGATACAATAAGCCAGTAGCATAGAATATAATACAAGGTCGAGCTAAGGCTGCTCAACAAATTATTACAAGCGCGCCAATAATTATACATAATGGCGGATATATCACAATGGTGTGGTGGCATACTACTGACTCGAGAATAACGTGATGGTGGAATAACACTGTGGGGAGTGGATAACATGACTCTTAAACTGGCATCTCATCTAGCGTCGAGGTGAGGCTCGATGAACTCATTTGGGTAGCGGAAGCGGATATAATACAGTGACCAAATCCAGGGTTGCACGAGACTGACTGGGACTCCTCTAGGCGTCGGACTCGCTATCGAACTCTTCATCCATGAGATCACCTTCGTCAGCATCTGGCCAAATCAACAAGCCAGGTGAGTACTTTGAAAGTACTCGCAAGACAGTTCGGACGTAAGATATAACAAATGCATGCATGAATGCGTCATGATTAATTTACCAATGCACAATCAAAATTTAGCAAGCAAGGTAAGTAAAACAGGAATTGGCGGTAGTCCGCCTGAAAACACAAAAATAAATGGAAACCGATCGGGTATCTGAAGCGACGCCTCGAAAGGTGAACAAATAAATAAAGATCATGCCACAGTCGGGCCTCTAAGCGACACCACGTAAAGGGCTTAAACTGAAAATAAAAGACATGCGTGCCACAGTCGGACGTCGGGGCGAGATCACAGAAAGGGCTTTTATCGATAGTAAATAACAATGCCACAGTCGGACGTCGGAGCGACATCACAGAAAGGGCTTTTATCGAAAGTAAATAACAATGCCACAGTCGGACGTCGGAGCGACATCACAGAAAGGGCTTTTATCGAAAGTAAATAACAATGCCACAGTCGGACGTCGGAGCGACATCACAGAAAGGGCTTTTATTGAAAATAAATAATAACAATGCCACAGTCGGACGTCTGAGCGACATCCCAGAAAGGGCTTTCTTCACAAGGAAAATAATACTCATAAATAAATAATCAACTCATGATAATAAAAAGGTTAGTCCATCCACAGGAATAAACATTTAACCGGACTTAGCACTCATGTGATTCACCGGAGTCTCTGTCATCAAAACTGACGCTTGTCAGGATAAGATAATACCGAACTTGGACATGGAATTGATGATCCAAAGGAATATATATGACTCTGCAGAGTTTGTACGAAAATTTCCCACAGCCAACGGATTTCCGTAGTCACGAAGGACTAGTTCCGTTTACGGTATTTCGGAAGAAAACACAGCTAACCAGTACACACCCATCCTACCTCTCGATGCCAGGAATCACCCTAGACATCATCCAAGAAAAACTTTTGAGACGGGGAGATCACAATCTCGAATAGCATGGGATCAAATTTATATACGCGCGCTCTAAGGGGTGCCCCCCTCTCCGTCCCAACCGGAAACACCCATGCCCCCTGACCGGATGACTGGCTTTAATCCAGGGCCATGGAACCATCATCACGGCCTCTCCTTTTTGGTGTGTACCAAGAAAGCGGTTTGCAACTTACTAAGCCATATTCCTTGCGGAAAACATGTGGTAGTACAGGGAAGGAAAATGGAAGGAACTGGACCGATACGGGTTGACACTGATGTCAGATAGTCTGGCATAAGATTGGCATGCTACAACACTGCCATCTTACCCATCCTCATGCCAACACATGGCCATGCATACTCACATCCATCCACTTATGGATTTTCAAAACTCACTTGCCTCAACGTTGCATGTAACATGACATTCGTCGGTATGCCCATCAACATGCCATGAAACTACTTAATGCAAACATGCCAAAACAATCATCATATCAAAAGTTCAAACATGCTTGCCTGGTTCAGAGTAGTCGGAGCCTAGGTCAGTGAAGGTCACCTCCTTCGGTATCTACGGTATAAAGAAAACATACCGCTAACGTAAATACCGTGAGGTGCACAAAAATTACTCCAAATATTTTTCAAATAAATCTAATAAAAAACTAGACAAAATTTCAAAGAGGACAGAAAAGAATCAATCAAAAATACTCTTCTGTTTAAAAGTTATAAAGGTTTTTGTCCAGGGACCTTTCTGTAATGAAACAGAAAGTTCTCAGGGGCTAACTTATAAAAACAGAAAACGCTTCGACTGAGAATACGCAGGCCCAGAGGGGAAACGCATTTTGGCAGAAGACGCCTTCAGAAAACGGTTCGTTTAAAAAGAACAGAGAGGCTGACAGGCGGGTCCCACCCGCTAGGTTTAAAAATTCAAAAGAGTCGGCAGAGCTCGACGGTGCCCGAGAGCCGCGGTGGTGGCCGACGGAGATCCACGGTGAGGCAGGGGGATAGGAGGTTACCAACGTGTTCACCATGTCCTTCCGCGTTGGTGGGTGGTGGTGGTGGTCGCCGGCGAGCACCATGTCGACGGCGGCCCTTGCTCCGGCGGATGGTGGTTCGGGCGTTGATGGAGCTCGCCGAGGAGGGCTGCAAGGATCGAATTGAAGTGGAGGTTAGCCCTCTGGTTGCTCGAGGAGGTCACTAACAAAGTTTGGGCGCCGGGGATGGCCTTACCGGAGTGGATCAAGACGGAGGCCGAGGCGGAACGGGGCGGCCGGAGTCGAGGAAGAACGGCCCCTCGAGGCCCTTCCAGTTGCTGGGTGGGGTCTAGTGAGGTGGTGGACGTGTGCGGGAGCGAGAGTGAGCTTGGGAGCGCTATATATAGCCGGCCCGAGGCGGTTGCTGTGAACGGGATAAGTCCGGCGAGTGATTACGGCGACGCTGTGGTTGGGCAGTTGGATTAGGGGCTTAAGCATCGACTAGATGGAGTAACGAGTCCATCCCGGTGCCTAACTCAGCAAGGAGGAGGAGGTTACGCCCTGTCCCAACAGAACGGCCGTGCGACACGTCGGCGGCAGGGAGCGCATCCTGTGCATGCCAGGCCACGGCGACGATGCTGCATGCATGCGCTGGCAAGGGAGACGGCCACGCGGAGCTCCCAGGTGGCTTGGGCGGTGCAGAATGGCGTTGTGCCGTAGGGTGCCTTCTGTCGGCCGCCACGAGAGGTCCCGACGCCGCAGAAGACGCCGGCGAGGGCGGGCCAGTGTGCCACCGACGCCAGGAAACGGCCAAGTGTGCGTGCGGTGCTCCGGACAGGGAGGAGGGGCTGTGCGCAACGCGCCAGGCGCACTGTTGACGCGTGACTGAACTCTGACGAAGGAAAAACGACATTGAACTCTGAAACTCTGAACTTTTCTGAAAATGCAGGGAAACAGTGTCGGCCAGGTGTTCGACAGAATGATTTTGGTATGCATGGGTTTATCCTTGAGTTGAAACTTGGTGGGGTGGCCTCTCATTGCACCAGGAGGCTGCCTGAATTTTGGTAGAATTTTTGGAGAAAAGGAGATATGAATTTCACCAAATTTGGCAAATCTGGTCCAATTTTGCAGAGGCTGAAATTTGAAAAATTTGAAAAGAGGAGGAGTGGTTCAAGATGGTTCTGGGTTATGGATGCTAAGGACAATCCAGAGGAGTTGGTTTGAGATCAAAACTCAAGGGCAATAAGGTACTTGCTTTGAAAATTACTTAGGCTCATAATAAAAGAGAGAATTGTTTTTGGAGATAAAATAAATGAAATAAAATTCAAAAATGGTTTGGACTTGATGGGACAGAGAGTTTAGATTGTTCCAAAGTGGAGGGAGAGGTTTTGGGAGGTCTTTCCACATGAGGCAAAATAAAATTATGGGTGGTTCCAAAATGAGAGAAGCCCCAAAAACTCCTAGGGTTTTCTTTTTAAATGAAAAATAATCAAATTCAAAAATACATTTGAGAGGAAAAGAATCAGAAGAAAAGTTTCCATAATTCAAACACCAAATTTGCAAGGGATGTAAATAAAAATCCTTGCCAAGGGTGAAAGTTTTTAAGAGATAGGTTTTCTGGAAAAATTTTAAATGTCCTCTTTCAAAAACCAACAAAGTTTTTGCTGAAAAACCAAAGGAAGATTTTTGGAGTGTCACACCCTGGGCTTTACGCCTTCGACGTCACCCCCAGCCTGTTTAATTTATTCAAATTCATTTGAATTTATAGAACACTTCAAACAGCCATAACTCGTCAACCATAAGTCCAAATGAATTGATTCTTTTTGCATCTTGTTCTTTGCAAAGAAATCTAACAGCTCACCAAAGATGAGATTTTTCTGAGCTATTTAGAATTTCTGTTGATTTTCCGAAGTGTTCTTGATATTTTCTTTTTGTGTTTAAAATTATTTTCAGAGGGCGAGGCTTGTCTTGAGGATCACTAGAAGGCTTGTGAACCTCATCTGCACTAAGGCAAGCCACATCAACATTTTCATGGTGTCATTTCAATATTTATGATTTTTCTTACTTGAATGAAATGATTCCATGCATTTAAATAACTATTGTGTTATTTATATTCTGTTAAGTGTTTGTTAGTTAATATGCTTGATTTACAGAATGTGGAAACTAGCTTAGTTGGTGAAGCAAAGCTAAGATCTATTTGTGGTGATGATAGAAATAATTTATGTTATGTCTGTTAATAATTATTTAAAGTTATGTTCTTGCATAAATAAAATGATAAAAATTTGCTAGAAAATATTCTGTTAAGTACTTGTTTAGTCATTTTACTTGACTTACGGAATGTTTGAACCTCACTTGGTTGGTAAAGAAATTAGGATTTGTTTGTGGTAAAATCTTTGTTATTCATGTGAGAAATTAATCGGAGTTACGTTCTTGCATGAGAAAATAATAGAACTTGCTGTAAAATATTTTGGTTAATATGTGAGTTATCTTGATCAGCAAAGTAATATGAGTTGTTGATGTTTATGCTTAGTGTGAATATGATGACATCGGTCATTTTCATTATTAAGTGATGCATGTGTAGTTTTGCATTTCATGGCATGCTATGACACCGGTCATTTTCATTTTAAGTTGAACGTGAATATAACTCAACTTGAATATACCGTTGACTAGGTCATGGTGCCGCTGAATCGAGTTTTTCCCAGTGCAACCACATTTGCCTTTGTGGGAAGGCCTTGATTCAGTCCATTGACATTGCCTCTGGTCGGTGCCTCCAACTAGGGAAGGTTATGTCGTGCTTACCCTGGCCCGGTAAGCAGGCATAACCTTGTGTGCCCATTGTTTAGATTATGGTACCGGGTCCCCGAGTGGGATCATTTTGGCCACGACGGTGGTCGGTGTGTCTTTGGTAGACACGGGGCCACCCAGGACTAGCCCGTTGGGGATTGGGTCTGAGTGGTCGGGAGAGTGTCATGGCAATGGAAGGGTTTCGTCGGAATGCCGTTGGTCCACCCGAATGGGAGTGCGAGGTCATGGGTTCCGTGGTGTGGGTACAGTGTGCTACCTCTACAGAGTGTATAATCTATCGATAGGCGAGTCCACGGTCACGGACACCTCGTAGTAGGTCCCACCATGAGTCAACGTTTAATAAAATTTGCACATTAAGCTATGAACTTTGCATTTTTGAGGATGGCAAAAAGGCCATCGAGATATTTGGGACCAGATATTGGTCGTGGTTGTGATCTCCGTAAGGTTCACGAGTTACTCTTGTTAAGCCCACGTTGGTGGATTGTTTGTGATCCGAGAATGATCACGGTTGGTAAGTTGTCCCGAGGGACGTTCGAGCATGATCACAACATGTTTGACATATAGTGTTGCATTATTATTAATTGGTTAAGTATCATGATATTGTTTGCCATTATGATTATGCCTGTTGTGAGCTTGCAAGTACATTCAATGTACTGACCTGGCGTGTCATGCCAGATTTCAGGAAAGTCTCGTTGGAGAGGAGTGCTGCTCGAGTCTAGATCGTGTCCACATTGGTGTCCCTGTGATATGGAGATTCTGCTACGACGTTATTCCGCTGCCACGTAGTTGTTCTGATCGAGGCCCGTTTATGCTCACTAAATAATGTACATATTGTTCAGCCGCACTGGGTGTGCCGCTTGGCCTCGATAGCTGTTGTAATATAAACTCTGTTCCACTAGCATCAATAAAGCGGCTGTTTTCTATACCAAGATGTTGTGTGTTGCCAGAAGACATGATCTTTGGGCTGGCAACGCATGGTAAACCGGTCGCTCTGAGCCGGGGTGCCACACTTTAGTAATCTCAAACTTTTTCAACCTTCACGCAATACATGAGCGTGAGCCATGGATATAGCACTATGGGTGGAATAGAATATAATGATGGGGGTTATGTGGAGAAGACAAAAAAGGAGAAAGTCTCACATCAACGCGGCTAATCAATGACCTAGGGAGATGCTCATCGATTGATGTTAATGCAAGGAGTAGGGATTGCCATGCAACAGATGCACTAGAGCTATAAATGCATGAAAGCTCAACAAAAGAAACTAAGTGGGTGTGCATCCAACTTGCTTGCTCACGAAGACCTACGGCATTTGAGGAAGCCCATTGTTGGAATATACAAGCCAAGTTCTATAATGAAAAATTCCCACTAGTATATGAAAGTGACAAAAAAGAGACTCTCTATCATGAAGAACATGGTGCTACTTTGAAGCACAAGTGTGGAAAAAAAGGAGAGTAGCTGAGGGAGTCCTGGATTAGGGGGTCTCCGGACAGCCGGACTATATCCTTTGGCCGGACTGTTGGACTACGAAGATACAAGATTGAAGACTTCGTCCCGTATTCGGATGGGACTCTCCTTGGCGTGGAAGGCAAGCTTGGAAATACGGATATGTAGATCTCCTCCCTTGTAACCGACTCTGTGTAACCCTAGCCCCCTCCGGTGTCTATATAAACCGGAGGGTTTAGTCCATAGGACAACAACAATCATACCATATGCTAGCTTCTATGGTTTAACCTCTACGATATCGTGGTAGATCAACTCTTGTAATACTCATATCATCAAGATCAATCAAGCAGGAAGTAGGGTATTACCTCCAACGAGAGGGCCCGAACCTGGGTAAACATCGTGTCCTCCGCCTCCTGTTACCATCCGCCTTAGACGCACAGTTCGGGACCCCCTACCCGAGATCCGCCGGTTTTGACACCGACATTGGTGCTTTCATTGAGAGTTCCACTGTGTCGTCACCATAAGGCCTGATGTTTCCTTCAATCATCGGTAACGATGAGGTCCAGAGTGAGGTTTTCCTCCCCGGACAGATCTTCGTATTCGACGGCTTCGCTCTGCGGGCTAACTCGCTTGGCCATCTAGAGCAGATCGAGAGCTACGCCCCTGGCCACCATGTTAGGTTCGGGAACTTGAATTACACTGCCGACATTCGCGGAGACTTGATCTTCGACGGATTCGAGCCCTTGCCAGGTGCGCCGCACAATCACGACGAGCATGATATAGCTCAGCCGTCGGGCAGTGTTCGGGAGGTCACACCGGCGGCTACTCCGACCTTCAATCCGGAGCAAATTGCGCCATCCAAGGACGGGTGGATAGAGCCCACCATGGAGGCCGTACTCTCAGCGGCGACAGAGCCGGATACTGACCTTACCCCTCACGAGAGCCGTGATGCCGAACCACTGGATTCATCTCCGGCCACGGACTCCGATCCGCCTGCGCCCGTGCCTATCGAATCAGATTGGGCACCGATCATGGAGTTTACCTCCGCGGATATCTTTTAGCACTCGCCCTTCAACGATGTGCTAAATTCGTTAAGGTCTCTCTCCTTGTTAGGAGAACCTTGGCCGAACTATGTCCGGCTAGAATGGGATGCAGACGACGAAGAAATTCGCTGCCCACCCACCACCCACTTAGTAGCCACTGTCGATGATCTAACCGACATGCTTGACTTCGACTCCGAAGACATCGACGGTATGGACGACGATGCTGGAGACGAACAGGAACCACCGCCTACAGGGCGCTGGACCGCCACCTCATCATACGATATATATATGGTGGATACCCCCAAAGAAGGCAATGGTGACAAGACAGCGGAGCATGACCCCTCCAAGAAGCAACCCAGGCACCGACGTCAGCGGCGCCACTCTAAGTCCCGCCATAGCAGAAGCAATGATACCGGCACAAGAGACAATAACACTCCGGATAGTGCCGAAGAAGATGAAAATCCCCTCTAGCCAGATTTAGAGCAGGAGGATGAACAAGCTAGTCCTCCAGAACAGGCAGCAGATGAAGAAATGGAGGATGACAATTACATGCCCCTCTCCGAAGACGAGGTGAGCCTCGGCGACGAAGAATTTATCATGCCTGAGGATCCCATTGAGCAGGAGCGCTTCAAGCGCCGGCTTATTCCCATGGCAAATAGCCTAAAGAAAAAGCAACAATAGCTTCGAGCTGATCAAGATTTTCTAGCAGACAGATGGACCGAAGTCCTTGCGGCTGAGGAATACGAACTCGAACGCCCCTCCAAGAGTTACCCAAGACGCAGGTCGCTACTCGAGGAGGAAGCAGTGAAACCTACTTCACCAGCGTACGATGTGGCTAACCAGCCACCGCGGGGCCGAGATAGAGAGGCGTTTCAACCTGAAGTTCAGCCTGCACCCCGCCGCCACTCAAACAAAAATACCAAGGCCCGGGGCAATACGCGGGACCCGCGAGACGAATTGGAAAGCAGGGCAAAACATGCAAGATCGATATACGGATCACGGGGGCGTGCACCAACGCGGGATGATGACCGTCACGCCGGATACACAAAAAATAAATCTGGCCGGGCCGAATACAGCAGACAAGACTCATACGAACTGCGTCATGATATAGCCCGGTACAGAGGCGCCGCACACCCCCTACGCTTCTCTAATGAAGTTATGGATCACGAATTCTCGGAGGGTTTTAAACCCATAAATATCGAATCGTACGATGGTACAACAGATCCCGCAGTATGGATTGAGGATTTCCTCCTCCATATCCACATGGCTCGCGGTGATGATCTACATGCCATCAAGTACATCCCACTAAAACTCATAGGACCAGCTCGGCATTGGCTGAATAGCTTGCCAGCAGACTCCGTCGGAAGTTGGGAGGATTTGGAAGATGCATTCCTTGACAACTTCGAGGGCACTTATGTGCGACCACTGGATGCAGACGACCTGAGTCATATAACTCAGCAACCGGGGAATCGGCCAGGAAATTCTGGACCCGGTTCCTAACCTAGAAGAACCAAATAGTTGACTGTCCGGATGCAGAGGCCTTAGTGGCATTTAAGCATAATATCCGTGACGAATGGCTCGCCCGGCACCTTGGCCAAGAGAAGCCAAAATCCATGGCAGCCCTCACGACACTTATGACCCGCTTTTGTTTGGGCGAAGATAGCTGGTTGGCTCGTAGTACCAATACAGCAAGCAAACCTGGCACATCCGAAGCTGGGGATGGCAGCGACAAACCACGACGGAACAAACACAAGCGCCGCAAATACGGAGAAAACGCCGAAAATACGGCAGTTAACACCGGGTTCAGGGGCTCAAAGCCAGGTCAGCGGCAAGGGCCACTCAAAAATAAAATCCGTGTCCATCCAGTTTGGACCGCATACTCGACCGCCAATGCCAAATTCATGGCACCCCAGAAACGCCAGCTACCCATATCAACAGAGAATGCTGGGTCTTCAAACAAGCCGGCAGGACATGCGCCAAAAACGGAGAAGGGGGGTCGCAAGGCGATGATGGCGATGAAGAACCCAAATCACCGAACACGAGAGGGCAAAAGAAATTTCCCCTGCATATTCAATCGGTGAATGTGGTAAATACCACCCAAATTACCAACTCGGACCAGATATGTATCCTTAGGGATGGCGTCTCAACGGAACTAGCCGTCCCACAATATAAACTGGGACCGGTCACCTTCAACCGCACAGACCGCCCGGTTAGCGCCAATCAGGGCAATCCAGCCGCACTAGTCCTTGGCCCAATAATAGATGGGTTCCACCTCACTCGAGTCCTTATGGACGGAGGCAGCAGTCTAAATCTGCTTTACCAGGACACAACACACAAGATGGGCATCGATCATTCGGTGATCAAACCCAGTAAAGCCATTTTCAGAGGCATTATACCAGGTGCGGAAGCCAGCTGTACAGGCTCCGTTGCCTTGGAGGTAGTCTTCGGATCTCCGGAAAATTACTGCAACGAAGAGTTAATCTTTGAAATCTTCCCTTTCAGTAGTGATTATCAGGCACTGCTCGGACGAACCGCGTTCGCTCGATTCGATGCGGTGCCACGTTACGCCTACCGAAAGCTCAAAATGCCCGGTCCATGCGGCGTCATCACGGTTAATGGCAAGGCCGAACCTTCCCTCGGCACCAACAAATATACAACTGCCCTAGCAGCAGAAGAAACGAGCGGCACCTTGCAGCCGAACCTTGAGTCGCCGTCCAGGCTTCCGGACACCGTCAAGGGACTCCGAACTGCTGCATGGAAGGATAGCCCGGCTCATCCGGGACTCAAGTAAACACTCCGGCGCAGGCCAGGACAGGCCGAGCTCAGCGGCTCAACCGCCCCATGGCACATAAATATTCCTTACATTTCTTTCGCAGGTTCGCCTTTGCGCCGACCGGGACAGGCTACTCGGAGGTAGTTTGAATGCGTAAGGGAATCCTTAGACATTCCCCGCAATGACCGTCCGGCCATATTGCGGCTCCGCACTCAGCCCCTTCCTCCTGGTCTCAGCAGGTTCCGTAATCATATTCCTTTTTTATCACATTACTTGTACCCATAAGCATAGACGTACTATTCAAATACAACATGTGGATTTATATGACGTTTAACTTCTATTATTTCTTATTGAAATCATTTTGTCAAGTGGCATCCGTACACAACGATATGCCTTAAAATATGCCAGAGGCTTCGTCTTACCCGTAACACGGCATTAAAGTCCGAACACCTTCATGGAAGCTCGGCACCCCGAACCTATAGCATTACATGCATCAGCTCCGAATCATGTCTTGGGTCAATAGTGTTGGGGAACGTAGCAGAAATTTAAAATTTTCCTACGTGTCACCAAGATCTATCTATGGAGAAACCAGCAACGAAGGGAAACAGAGTGCATCGACATACCCTTATAGATTGCTAAGCGGAAGTGTTCAAGTGAACGGGGTTGATGGAGTCGTACTCGCCGTGATCCAAATCACCGATGACCAAGTGCCGAACGGACGGCACCTCCGCGTTCAACACACGTACAGCCCGGTGACGTCTCCCATGCCTTGATCCAGCAAGGAGAGAGGGAGAGGTTGAGGAAGACTCCGTCCAGCAGCAGCACAACGGCGTGGTGGTGGTGGAGGAGCGTGGCAATCCTGCAGGGCTTCGCCAAGCACCGCGGGAGAGGAGGAGGGAGAGATGCAGGGCTGCGCCATCGAGAGGTGAAAACTCATATCCTGGTTACCCCCAAACCCTCAAGTATATATAGGGGAGAGGGAGGGGGCTGCGCCCCCTCTAGGGTTCCCACCCAAGGGGTGCGGCAGCCCCCAGATCCCATCTGGGTGGCGGCCAGGTGGAGGGGAGGGGGAGGCGCACCAGGGGTGGGCCTTAGGGCCCATCTGCCCTAGGGTTTGCCCCCTTCCCCACTAGGATGCGCCTTGGGCCTTGGTGGAGGGGCGCACCAGCCCACCTGGGGCTGGTCCCCTTCCACACTTGGCCCAAGTAGCCCTCCGGGGATGGTGGCCCCACTTGGTGGACCCCCGGGACCCTCCTGGTGGTCCCGGTACGTTACCGATAAAACCCGAAACCCTTTCGGTGACCAAAACAGGACTTCCCATATATAAATCTTTACCTCCGGACCATTCCGGAACTCCTCGTGAAGTCCGGGATCTCATCCGGGACTCCGAACAACATTCGGTATCCACATACAAACTTCCTTTATAACCCTAGCGTCATCGAACCTTAAGTGTGTAGACCCTACGGGTTCGGGAACCATGCAGACATGACCGAGACGTTCTCCAGTCAATAACCAGCAGCGGGATCTGGATACCCATGTTGGCTCCCACATGTTCCACGATGATCTCATCGGATGAACCACGATGTCAAGGACTTAATCAATCCCGTATACAATTCCCTTTGTCTATCGGTATGATACTTGCCCGAGATTCCATCGTCGGTATCCCGATACCTTGTTCAATCTCGTTACCGGCAAGTCTCTTTTACTCGTTCCGCAACACATCATCCTGTGATCAACTCCTTGATCACATTGTGCACATTATGATGATGTCCTACCGAGTGGGCCCAGAGATACCTCTCCGTCACACGGAGTGACAAATCCCAGTCTCGATTCGTGCCAACCCAACAGACACTTTCGGAGATACCTGTAGTGTACCTTTATAGCCACCCAGTTACGTTGTGACGTTTGGCACACCCAAAGCACTCCCACGGTATCCGGGAGTTGCACAATCTCATGGTCTAAGGAAACGATACTTGACATTAGAAAAGCTTTAGCATACGAACTACATGATCTTGTGCTAGGCTTAGGATTGGGTCTTGTCCATCACATCATTCTCCTAATGATGTGATCCCGTTATCAATGACATCCAATGTCCATGGTCAGGAAACCGTAACCATCTATTGATCAACGAGCTAGTCAACTAGAGGCTTACTAGGGATATGGTGTTGTCTATGCATCCACACATGTATCTGAGTTTCCTATCAATACAATTCTAGCATGGATAATAAACGATTATCATGAACAAGGAAATATAATAATAACCTATTTATTATTGCCTCTAGGGCATATTTCCAACAGTCTCCCACTTGCACTAGAGTCAATAATCTAGTTCACATCGCTATGTGATTGCAATGATTCCAACACCCATGGGGTTTGATCATATCTCGCTTGTGAGAGAGGTTACTAGTCAACGGGTCCGAATCTTTCAGATCCGTGTGTGCTTTACAAATATCTGTGTCATCTCCTAGATGCAGCTACCACGCTCTATTTGGAGCTATTCCAAATAACTGTTCTACTATACGAATCCAGTTTACTACTCAGAATAATCTGGATTAGTGTCAAAGCTTGCATCGGCGTAACCCTTTACGACGAACTCTTTTTACCACCTCCATAATCGAGAAAATTCCTTAGTCCACTAGTTACTAAGGATAACTCTGACCGCTGTCCTGTGATCCATTCTTGGATCACTCTTGTACTTGACTGACTCATGGCAAGGCACATTTCAGGTGCGGTACACAGCATAGCATAATGTAGAGCCTATGTCTTAAGCATAGGGGACGACCTTCGTCCTTTCTCTCTATTCTGCCGTGGTCAAGCTTTAAGTCTTAACTTCGTACCTTACAACTCAGACAAGAACTTCCTTCTTTGACTGATCTATCTTGAACACCTTCAAGATCATGTCAAGGTATGTGCTCATTTGAAAATACCATTAAGCGTTTTGATCTATCCTTATAGATCTTGATGCTCAATGTTCAAGTAGCTTAATCCAGGTTTTCCATTGAAAAACTATTTTCAAATAACCCTATATGCTTTCCAGAAATTCTACATCATTTCTGATCATCAATATGTCAACAACATATACTCATCAGAAATTCTATAGTGCTCCCACTCACTTCTTTGGAAATACAAGTTTCTCATAAACTTTGTATAAACCCAAATCTTTGATCATCTCATCAAAGCGTACATTCCAACTCCGAGATGCTTACTCCAGTCCTTAGAAGGATTGCTGGAAATTTGCATACTTGTTAGCATCTTTCAGGATTGACAAAAATCTTCTGGTTGTATCACATACAACCTTTCCTCAAGAAAATCGTCGAGGAAACAATGTTTTGACATCCTATCTGCACAATTTCATAAATAATGCAGTAATCGCTAACATAATTCCAACAGACTCTTAGCATCGCTACGAGTGAGAAAGCCTCATCGCAGTCAACTCCTTGAACTTGTCGGAAAACATCTTAATGACAAGTCAAGCTTTCTTAATGGTGACATTTACCATCATTGTCCGTCTTCCTTTTAAAATCCATCCGTACTCAACAGCCTCACGACCATCGAGCCGTTCTGCCAAAGTCTACACTTTGTTTTCATACATGGATCCTCTCTCAGATTTTATGGCCTCGAGTCATTCATCGGAATCCGGGCCCACCATCGCTTCTCCATAGCTCGTAGGTTCATTGTTGTCTAGCAACATGACTTCCAAGACAGGATTACGTACCACTCTGAAGTAGTACGCATCCTTGTCATCCTACGGGGTTTGGGAGTGACTTGATTCGAAGTCTCATGATCACTATCATAAGCTTCCACTTCAATTGGTGTAGGTGCCATAGGAACAACTCCTGTTCCCTGCTACACACTAGTTGAAGTGACGGTTCAATAACCTCATCAAGTGTCCACCATCCTCCCACTCAATTCTTTCGAGAGAAATTTTTCCTCGAGAAAGGACCCGATTTGAGAAACAATCCCTATTGCTTTCGGATCTGAGACAGGAGGTATACCCAACTATTTTGGGTATCCTATGAAGATGCATTTATCCACTTTGGGTTCGAGCTTATCAGCCTGAAACTTTTTCACATAAGCGTCGCAGCCCCAAACTTATAAGAAATGACAGCTTAGGTTTCTCTAAACCATAGTTCATACGGTGTCATCTTATCGGAATTACGTGGTGCCCTATTTAAAGTGAGTGCGGTGGTCTCTTATGCCTAACCCATGAACGATAGTGGTAATTTGATAAGAGACATCATGGTATGCATCATATCCAATAGGGTGCAGTTATGATGTTCGGACACACCATCACTCTATGGTGTTCCAGGCGGTACTAGTCGTGAAACAATTTCCACAATGTCTCAATTGTGTTCCAAACTCGCAAATCAGATATAAATCTCTATGATCATATCATAGACATTTTATCCTCTTGTCACGACGATCTTCAACTTCACTATGAAATTACTTGAACCTTTCAACAATTCAGACTTGTGTTTCATCAAGTAAATATACTTAGCATCTACTCAAATCATCTGTGAAGCAAGAACATAACGATATCCACTGCATGCCTCAGCACTCATTGGACTGCACACATCAAAATGTATTACTTCCAACAAGTTGCTTTCTTGTTCCGAAGCTTTCAGTCATCTTGCCCATGTGGTGTGATTTGCATGTCTCAAGTGATTCAAAATCAAGTGAGTCCAAACGGTCCATCTGCATGGAGTTTCTTCATGCGTATATACCAATAGACATGGTTCACATGTCTCAATCCTTTTCAAAAATGAGTGAGTCCAAAGATCCATCAACATGGAGCTTCTTCATGCGTTTTATACCAATATGACTTACATGGCAGTGCCACAAGTAGGTGGTACTATCATTACTATCTTATATCTTTTGGCATGAACATGTGTATCACTATGATCGAGATTCAATAAACCATTCATTTTAGGTGCAAGACCATTGAAGGTATTACTCAAATAAATAGAGTAACCATTATTCTCCTTAAATGAATAACCATATTGCGATAGACATAATCCAATCATGTCTATGCTCAACGCAAACACCAAATAACAATTATTTAGGTTTAACACCAATCTCGATGGTAGAGGGAGCGTGCGATGCTTGATCATATCAACCTTGGAAGCACTTCCAACACATCTTGTCAGCTCACCTTTAGCTAGTCTCCGTTTACTCCGTAGCTTTTATTTTGAGTTACTAACACTTAGCAATCGAACTGGTATCTAATACCCTGATGCTACTAGGAGTACTAGTAAAGTACACATTCACATAATGTATATCCAATATACTTCTATTTGACAGCCTTCTCATCTACCAAGTATCTAGGGTAATTCTGCTCTAGTGGTTGTTCCCCTTATTACAGAAGCACTCAGTCTCGGGTTTGGGTTCAACCTTGGGTTTCTCCACTAGAGCAGCAGCTGATTTGTCGTTTCATGAAGTATCCCTTCTTGCCCTTGCCCTTCTTGAAACTAGTGGTTTCACTAACCATCAACAATTGATGTTCCTTCTTGATTTCTACTTTCGCGGTGTCAAACATCGCGAATATTTCAAGGATCATCATATCCATCCTTGATATAGTTCATCACAAAGCTGTAGCAGCTTGGTGGCAATGACTTTGGAAAAAACATTACTATCTTATCTGGAAGATCAACTCCCACTCGATTCAAGTGGTTGTGGTACTCAGACAATCTGAGCACAAGCTCAACGATTGAGCTTTTTTCCCTTAGTTTGCAGGCCAAGAAAATCGTCGGAGGTCTCATACCTCTTGACGTGGGCACGAACCTGAAATCCCAATTTCATCCCTCGAAACATCTCATATGTTCCGCGACATGTCAAAATGTCTTCGGTGCCTCAATTCTAAACCATTTATCATTACCGAACTATCATGTAGTCATCAAAACGTGTATGTCACATGTTCGCAACATCCACAGACCACGTTCGAGGTCCAGCACACCGAGCAGTGCATTAAGGACATAAGCCTTGTACTGTCCGCATAATTGCCACTATCAACTTTCAACTATATTTTCTCTAGGAACATATCTAAAACAGTAGAACAAAAGCGCGAGCTTATGACATAATTTGCAAAGATCTTTTGACTATGTTCAGGATAATTAAGTTCATCTTATGAACTCCCACTCAGATAGACATCCCTCTAGTCATCCAAGTGATTACATGATCCGAGTCAACTAGGCCGTGTCCGATCATCACGTGAGACGGACTAGTCAACGTCGGTGAACATCTTCATGTTGATCGTATCTACCATACGACTCATGCTCGACCTTTCGGTCTTCTGTGTTCCGAGGCCATGTCTGTACATGCTAGGCTCGTCAAGTCAACCTAAGTGTTTGCATGTGTTCCGAGGCCATGTCTGTACATGCTAGGCTCGTCAACACCCGTTGTATTCGAACGTAAGAATCTATCACACCCGATCATCACGTGGTGCTTCGAAACGACGAACTTTCGCAAAGGTGCACAGTTAGGGGGAACACTTTCTTGAAATTTTAATGAGGGATCATCTTATTTACTACCGTCGTTCTAAGCAAATAATATGTATAAACATGATAAACATCACATGCAATCAAATAGTGACATGATATGGCCATCATCACTTGCTCCTTTCGATCTCCATCTTCAGGGCTCCATGATCATCGTCGTCACCGGCATGACACCATGATCTCCATCATCATGATCTCCATCATCGTGTCTTCATGAAGTTGTCACGTCAACTATTACTTCTACTTCTATGGCTAACGCTTTAGCAATAAAGTAAAGTAATTACATGACGTTTATGTTGACACGCAGGTCATAAATAAATTAAAGACAACTCCTATGGCTCCTGCCGGTTGTCATACTCATCGACATGCAAGTCGTGATTCCTATTACAAGAACATGATCATATCATACATCACATATATCATACATCACATCCTTTGGCCATATCACATCACATGGCATACCCTGCAAAAACAAGTTAGACGTCCTCTAATTGTTGTTTGCATGTTTTACGTGGCTGCTATGGGTTTCTAGCAAGAACGTTTCTTACCTACGCAAAACCACAACGTGATATGTCAATTGCTATTTACCCTTCATAAGGACCCTTTTCATCGAATCCGATCCGACTAAAGTGGGAGAGACTGGCACCCGCTAGCCACCTTATGCAACTAGTGCATGTCAGTCGGTGGAACCTGTCTCACGTAAGTGTACGTGTAAGGTCGGTCCGGGCCGCTTCATCCCACAATGCCGCCGAATCAAGATTGACTAGTAATGGTAAGCATATTGAACAAAATCAACGCCCACAACTACTTTGTGTTCTACTCGTGCAAAGAATCTACGCAATAGACCTAGCTCATGATGCCACTGTTGGGGAACGTAGCAGAAATTTAAAATTTTCCTACGTGTCACCAAGATCTATCTATGGAGAAACCAGCAACGAAGGGAAAGAGAGTGCATCTACATACCCTTGTAGATTGCTAAGCGGAAGCGTTCAAGTGAACGGGGTTGATGGAGTCGTACTCGTCGTGATCCAAATCACCGATGACCAAGTGCCGAACGGACGGCACCTCCGCGTTCAACACACGTACAGCCCAGTGACGTCTCCCATGCCTTGATCCAGCAAGGAGAGAGGGAGAGGTTGAGGAAGACTTCGTCCAGCAGCAGCACAACGACGTGGTGGTGGTGGAGGAGCGTGGCAATCCTACAGGGCTTCGCCAAGCACCGCGGGAGAGGAGGGAGAGATGCAGTGCTGCGCCATCGAGAGGTGAAAACTCATATCCTGGGTGCCCCCAAACCCTCAAGTATATATAGGGGAGAGGGAGGGGGCTGCGCCCCCTCTAGGGTTCCCACCCAAGGGGTGCGGCAGCCCCCAGATCCCATCTGGGTGGCGGCCAGGTGGAGGGGAGGGGGAGGCGCACCAGGGGTGGGCCTTAGGGCCCATCTGCCCTAGGGTTTGCCCCCTTCCCCACTAGGATGCGCCTTGGGCCTTGGTGGAGGGGTGCACCAGCCCACCTGGGGCTGGTCCCCTTCCACACTTGGCCCAAGTAGCCCTCCGGGGATGGTGGCCCCACTTGGTGGACCCCCGGGACCCTCCTGGTGGTCCCGGTACGTTACCGATAAAACCTGAAACCCTTTCGGTGACCAAAACAGGACTTCCCATATATAAATCTTTACCTCTGGACCATTCCGGAACTCCTCGTGAAGTCCGGGATCTCATCCGGGACTCCGAACAACATTCGGTATCCACATACAAACTTCCTTTATAACCCTAGCGTCATCGAACCTTAAGTGTGTAGACCCTACGGGTTCGGGAACCATGCAGACATGACCGAGACGTTCTCCAGTCAATAACCAGCAGCGGGATCTGGATACCCATGTTGGCTCCCACATGTTCCACGATGATCTCATCGGATGAACCACGATGTCAAGGACTTAATCAATCCCGTATACAATTCCCTTTGTCTATCGGTACGATACTTGCCCGAGATTCGATCGTCGGTATCCCGATACCTTGTTCAATCTCGTTACCGGCAAGTCTCTTTTACTCGTTCCGCAACACATCATCCCGTGATCAACTCCTTGATCACGTTGTGCACATTATGATGATGTCCTACCGAGTGGGCCCAGAGATACCTCTCCGTCACACGGAGTGACAAATCCCAGTCTCGATTCGTGCCAACCCAACAGACACTTTTGGAGATACCTGTAGTGTACCTTTATAGCCACCCAGTTACGTTGTGACGTTTGGCACACCCAAAGCACTCCTACGGTATCCGGGAGTTGCACAATCTCATGGTCTAAGGAAACGATACTTGACATTAGAAAAGCTTTAGCATACGAACTACATGATCTTGTGCTAGGCTTAGGATTGGGTCTTGTCCATCACATCATTCTCCTAATGATGTGATCCCGTTATCAACGACATCCAATGTCCATGGTCAGGAAACCGTAACCATCTATTGATCAACGAGCTAGTCAACTAGAGGCTTATTAGGGACATGGTGTTGTCTATGCATCCACACATGTATCTGAGTTTCCTATCAATACAATTCTAGCATGGATAATAAACGATTATCATGAACAAGGAAATATAATAATAACCTATTTATTATTGCCTCTAGGGCATATTTCCAACAAATAGTTGGGTTTGCCCGGCTCCCATGTTTTTTTACCTTACATTCCGCTATATCGGCTAAGGTAGCACTGGGAGAACTACTGCGATTGTGTCCCGGTTCTTCCGGACGAGCACCTCAGTAGAGAAAGTCGAAAACTGACTGTCATGATACGGCCAGAGCTGGTCAGCTGTTCGAGAGGTCACAAAATCTTTAAGGATTTCTCCCGCATAATGCCATAACCAATGCAGCGTGCGATGGATCGGTTATTTCTCCGATCAGGTGCTTATAGATCCCCTAGTACGGTCTTCCGAACACCAGGGGCTGCGCCGACCATACTAAAGCTCCTATGGCTAAGTGAGAGTGATAAAGCCCTACAGTCCAATTGCCTGGTGCGTTGTGCTGAGCACCTCCTTTTGAAGGACCCAAAACTGGGATAAAGAGTGCTCAGGTTTATCCCGAACACCCCCGTACTTCTTACGTGGGGGCAGAAGCCGACGACTGCCCAACTCTCAGGTTTAACATATAAAACGGCCGCACAGGAGGGTAAAGGTTTACATAACAGGCGGCAAATAAACGACCTTGTTGAAACATTACAAAGGACAACATGATTGGCACTCATGGAAATATAATGTCCTTGCTGCATAGCCCCGCTAGAAGGTAAGATCCTTTCCGGACACTCTCATAATATAATTCGGGCTTGCGGTGCTCCTTCCCCTCTGGCGGTCCTTCGGTCATCAGCTTTTCGGCATCCATCTTCCCCCAGTGCACCATTGCACGGGCGAAGGCCATTCGCGCACCTTCTATGCAGACCGACCGCTTGATGACGTCAAGTCGAGGGCAAGCGCTCACGAGCCGCCTCACGAGCCCGAAGTAGCTGCTTGGAATTGGCTCGGCAGGCCATAGCCGGATAACCAAATCTTTCATGGCTAGTCCCACCGCCCTATGCAGTTCGACCATCTGTTTCAGCTGATCGGTAAAAGGCATCGAGTTCGGTGCCAAATATTGCGCCCAGAAGAGCTTATCTGCAGTTTCCCTTTCTTCAGCTCGGTAGAATTGAGCGGCATTTGATATGCTACGAGGCAGCTTGGCAAATACCCCTAAGAAATCCGGATTCAAAATTAGAACAATAAGTCCCCCCAAATACTTACTCCACAGGGAAAAAACCTTACCGGCTGCGATCTTTCTCGCCTCCTGGATCTCCTGCAGGGTGCTTCAGGTTTCGTCCTGGGCATCGCGCATGGCCTGATGCGCCTTGGAGAGTTCGGCTTCCTTCTCCGTTAAACTCTGCTCCAAGGACTCGCATTTCCCCATGGCCTCTTGTAGTTCCTGCTCAGCTTTGATAACCCTGGCCTCGTGCTTCTCACGAAGAGCCTACTCAGTAGCTGCCCTTTTCTTGGCCTCGGCCATAGCCTTCTTAAGAGCTTCGACTTCGGTCACAATCCCTAGCGCAAGTCATAGAACCTAGTTCATACTAAAAATTGATTCGCAATAAACGCGAACAAAGACTTGTGCATACCTTGTTTATCCCTCAACTGCATTTTCAATTGGCCAAGTTCTTCCGTGGCCCGCTCCAGACTATGATTCAGCCCGGAGATCTCCGCAGTATGAGAAGAAGCAGCCGTTACAGACATCTGCTTATAACAAAAGAGAAATAGATGCCATTCAATGAGTCTTCCTGCGAACATACAATTCGATCCTCCGTCCGGTTCTTTCTTTCACCGAACAGAGTATCAGGGGATACTATCTATACTATGACACTCTTCGATAACTCATAAAACGTACCTCAAAACTTTTATAAGGCTGATACAGGCTTCGTTCAGTCCATTCTTAGTTGTCTGAATCTTCTCAATCACCGCACCCATAAGGGCACGGTGTTCATCAATGATGGAGGCGTCTTTCAATGCCACCAACAAAGCATTCGACACTTATGGATAGACAAAGGTCGTCGATGGAATAGGCACGCCCCCTCTCAAAGGAGACTGCCCGCTTGATCCTAGAGCTATATAGGTCTCTGGGACCGCATCCGGCTAGGAGCCGATCTTAGGATCACTCCCGCCGTCAGCCCCCACAGGAATCTTTCCCTCCATGTGTCCGGCCCCTGAGGTTTGACCTCCAGGTGCCGCCTTCATGGTTTTTTCCCTTCTTCCTGGGCCGGGGTCCTTCTGGGACGAAGCCTTGGTATTATGCACCTGTTTGGAGGAAGGGGCCTTTGGGGGCGTCCCGCTCTCCATAGCATCTGAGCTCAGCAAGTCCTCTGATGAGGATTGTTTGGTACGGGACCTCGCCGGACTGCAAAAAATATGGCTTAGGTTAAAATACTAAGTCGCGAGGAGTCCGGACGCTTAAAACATGCTCGGATTTCATACACTTACGAGTTCACCAGGGGCTGGGCCCTAGGATCCCACGCCGGGCCGCTATCGGCGACGGCAGTGGACTCCTCCGGAAGAGGAGCCTTCCCCTTTTGGGTAGCTCGGCCTCCAAGTGTACGGAGGCCGTCCTCTTCCTTCTTCCCCCCGCAAGGGATTTATCTTCCTCCTCCTCATCGTCCTCTTCGGAGTCAGAATGGGCATAGTAACCTTCGGATATTTTGTCCGAAGCGCCGCAGCAACGAAGGCCGCCCCGGGTCTTTTTGGCCTCCTTCTCGGCCGTCTTCTTCGGCACCTTGTAGGGTGCCGGGACCAACATCTTCGTCAGAAGTGGGATGGCCGGCTCTTCGGGCAGCGGGGCCGGACAATGGATCCGCTCTGCCTTGTTCGTCCAGCCCTGGGAGAATGGTATTAAACACGTTAAGAGCTTCCTTTGGGTCACGCGGATAGAAAAATATGATAACTTACCGAACTTGCCGGGCGGGACAGCTGGAACCCACGGTCTTTGGTGGAGTTCGGCCATGATTTGCTGGACTTGAAAAGAACCTTCCAGATGTCCTTGTGCGAGGAGCCGAAAAACTCTCGCAAGGTTTGGTGCCGGGCCGGATCAAATTCCCATAAATTGGAAGTCCGGTGCTGACAAGGCAAGATCCGGCGGACTAACATCACCTGGACCACATTGACAAGTTCAATATTCTTGTCTCCCATATCTTCAACACGCGTCTGGAGCACCGACAGTTCGTCGGACGAGGACCAGTCCAGGCCCTTCTTGACCCAGGATGTGAGCCGCATGGGGGCGCCAGATCGGAACTCGGGAGAGGCGGTCCACTCTGTGCCGCGCGGCTCGGTGATATAAAACCACTGCTGTTGCCACTCCTTTACAGAATCGTTGAGGGTTCCCGTTGGCCATATGATGTTGGGCATCTTGCTCGGCATGCTCGCCGCCCAGCACCTTGGGCTTCACATTAAAAATCTTCAGCCATAAACCGAAGTGCGGTGAAACACGGAGGAAAGCCTCACACACGATAATGAATGTCGAGATGTTGAGGAATGAATTAGGGGACAGATCGTGAAGATCGATCCCGTAATAATACATGATGCCATGAACGAATGGGTGGAGGGGAAACCCCAGCCCGTGGACAAAGTGAGGAAGGAACACAACCCTTTTGTGGGGCTCCGGAGTAGGGACGATCTGTCCTGCCGTCGGGATATGGTGGCTGATTTTCTTGGCCAGGTACCCGGCCTTCCGAAGCTTTTTGATATCCTTATATTGGATGGTAGAGGCCATCCATTTGCCTCCTGCTCCAGATCCGGACATTTTTGGAGGACCTTTTGTGGTCGGGGAAGAGGAGAGCTTGGGGGCTGGAGCTTGAGCAGAAGGGAAATGAACCAGGAAGAAAGCGTGGGTGGAAAGAGTAAATTCTTGTCCCTTTATAAGCGTGGAAGAGGCGATGTGCCTCCCCACTCCCCTGGTAAATCCTCTTATTTCCCAAGCGCCATAATTGATGGCGCGGCTGGGTTACCCACATCCGCATTGATGAGAATCCCGTAATAAGGGGATACGATCTCTGCTTCGACAAGATGTGCCAAGGAAACCGCCTCGCCATATGCGCCGAGGCTGGTTGAGAAAAGCGGTTCGAATAATGACCGGGCCATGGTGTGATGTCATGCTACCGAATGTGTCAGCAGATTAGATTTGTGGAAGTATTATTCTCTCTATGGTGGCATGTGGAAACTGTTTTGCAGAGCCAGACACTATCCTTGTGTTCAAAATTTTCTATGGAGTATTCGGAGGAGGAACCCATATTGCAATGCCGAAGACAATCTGCACGCCGGGCTCGTCGTCATTGAAGCCTGGTTCAGGGGCTATTGAGGGAGTCCTGGATTAGGGGGTCTCCGGACAGCCGGACTATATCCTTTGGCCGGACTGCTGGACTACGAAGATACAAGATTGAAGACTTCGTCCAGTGTCCGGATTGAACTCTCCTTGGCGTGGAAGGCAAGCTTGGCAATACGGATATGTAGATATCCTCCCTTGTAACCGACTCTGTGTAACCCTAGCCCCCTCCGGTGTCTATATAAACCGGAGGGTTTAGTCCGTAGGACAACAACAATCATACCATAGGCTAGCTTCTAGGGTTTAGCCTCTACGATCTCGTGGTAGATCAACTCTTGTAATACTCATATCATCAAGATCAATCAAGCAGGAAGTAGGGTATTACCTCCATCGAGAGGGCCCGAACCTGGGTAAACATCGTGTCCCGCGCCTCCTGTTACCATCCGCCTTAGACGCACAGTTCGGGACCCCCTACCCGAGATCCGCCGGTTTGACACCGACAGTAGCATTGTCCCTTTTTTTGGGCCTTCTCTTTTTTTATTTGCCCTTTCTCTGTTTTTTGGGACAATGCTCTATGAATGATGATCATCACACTTCTATTTATTTACAACTCAATGATTACAACTCGATACTAGAACAAAGTATGACTCTATATGAATGCCTCTGGCGGTATACCGGGATAGCAATGAATCAAGAGTGACATGTATGAAAAATTATGAACGGTGGCTTTGCCACAATGGCATGTCAACTACATGATCATGCAAAGCAATATGACAATGATGAGCGTGTCATAATAAACGGAACGGTGGAAAGTTGCATGGTATTGTATCTCGGAATGGCTATGGAAATGCCATAATAGGTAGGTATGGTGGCTATTTTGAGGAAGATATAAGGAGGTTTATGTGTGAAAGAGCGTATCATATCACGGGGTTTGGATGCACCAGCGAAGTTTGCACCAACTCTCAATGTGAGAAAGGGCAATGCACGATACCGAAGAGGCTAGCAATGATGGAAGGGTAAGAGTGTGTATAATCCATGGACTCAACATTAGTCATAAAGAACTCACATACTTATTGCAAAAATCTACAAGTCATCAAAAACCAATCACTACGCGCATGCTCCTAGGGGGATAGATTGGTAGGAAAAGACCATCGCTCGTCCCCGACCGCCACTCATAAGGAGGACAATCAAAGAACACCTCATGTTTCAAATTTGTTACATAACGTTTACCATACGTGCATGCTACGGGACTTGCAACCTTCAACACAAGTATTTCTCAAATTCACAACTACTCAACTAGCACAACTTTAATATCACTACCTCCATATCTCAAAACAATCATCAAGCATCAAACTTCTCTTAGCATTCAACACACTCATAAGAGAGTTTTTTACTAGTCTTGAATACCTAACATATTAGGATTAATTTCCCAATTTAAGCAAATTACCATGTTGTTTAAGACTCTCAAAATAATATAAGTGAAGCATGAGAGAATAATAGTTTCTATAAAACAAAACCACCGCCGTGCTCTAGAAGATATAAGTGAAGCACTAGAGCAAAAACTATATATCTCAAAAGATATACGTGAAGCGCATAGAGTATTCTAATAAATTCTGAATCATGTGTGTTTCTCTCAAAAGGTGTGTACAGCAAAGATGATTGTGGTAAACTAAAAAGCAAAGACACAAATCATACAAGACGCTCCAAGAAAAACACATATCATGTGGTGAATAAAATATAGCTCCAAGTAACACTACTAGGGAAAACCTTATACACAGAACTTTAGCAGTAGCGAGGGTCAAAAAAAGCACGCTGGTGCTAAGTAGCAGTAGCGCCCCCCTGCAAACCGCGCTGCAGATACAGTTCTAGCAGTAGCGCGTCTCGTCCTAAACACGTTACTACTACAATTCCCACGGCTTAGCCGATAGGCTACACATAGTAGTAGCGACCTAAAACGAACCGCGCTACCGCTACTTTCTTTGTAGCAGCGTGTTTTATTATAAACTCGCTACTGCTAAAGGATATAAAATTAAATGGAAAACAAATAGAAATGTAATTGAAAATGAAAGAAATAGAATAAGCTGAAAGGAAAAAAATAAAATGTGAATAAAACTAAATGAAAAAGGGAAAAAAGAGAAAGGAGTAGCAGTAGCGTGTATCCCAGAACGCGCTGTAGCTAACTTAGCCGCAGCGCGCTTTCTGGAACGCGCTACTGCTACTTCTAACTTAACCACGGGGTTCGTCCTTCCCCACGTCCACTTCCCCCAAATCCAACTCTCCACTCTCGCCACCAACGTCGCCCGTCCGCCGCCGCGCGCTCTCCGCACACCCTCTACGCCGCCCCCACCCCCGACCTTCAACGCCGTCCCGGACGCCGCCCCCGACCCGACCTCGACGCCGCCGTCCGCCGCGCGCCCGAGCCTCGACCCCGACCTGGACGCCGCCTGCCCCTCACTCGTCGCAGGCACCTGAGGTGAGCAAGCCTGCTCCTCCCTCTCCCCTACCTCTTCCTAGGGTTTCTTTATTTTTTAGTTGCATCAAATTAGTTAGGGTTCATGTAAGGGTTGAAACGAATCGGATGCGGATGCAGCTCAAATGAGTCAGGGTTCATGTAAGGGTGGAAACGAATCAAATTTCTAAGATGAATCATAAAATGAGTAAAATTTGACCACTTATTTCACTTTATAGTTGGATAATTGGAATATCCGCTACCACTTTCCACCCCTAGGTTTATCAAATTAGATGGTAATTAGGGTAGTAGTTCCTAGGTACTAATTAGTTAGTAAGAACTTGTTGCTATTTTTATTTATAGTAAGTTTATTTTTAGTAAGAACTAGTTGAATTAATAGAACTAGTTAGTAAGAACTTGTTGCTATTTTTTTAGTTAAAGCAATTTTTCTCGCATCGACGTGGACGATGCCTATCCCGCATCCTTGTCGTCGAGTCGGCGGAGGATGACACTTGCTTGACCAGATGGGCCATGTCCGGGACTGGGCTCCGCCGGGGTGGTACTGGGAGGCGCTACCTACCGGGGGGGGGGCGCAGGTTGGTGAGGAGCCAGCCTATCATTGACCCGAACCTTCTTTGGTGGCGGTCGCGTGGGCCAGTGACAGTCCAGAGGCTCGAGGACTCCGCGGAGGTGGTGCGTCACCGTGTCAGTGAGGAGGACGCGCACGTCCGTCGCTACTTGTTTGCGTTGGAGCATAGGTTCTCCAATACCTGGCAGGTTCTCCAGGGATCTCACTGGAGCTATGATCCTGTGATGGTTCCTTCTGTGTGGGTGTCCACCGCCCGCGCCGATACCCGCCGTGTTCTAGGGTTTTAGTTGTACTAGTGATGTTATATGTATGACACTATTCGGGATGTATTAGTGATAATATTCCACGATGTACGGACGCATGAGATGATTTACTTTTGCTTATTAAATGCATGCTAATTTGAGTCCTATAAGATATTTTGAAATGTATATCTTGTGTTGCTCAATATCCAAGTGGCCTGTCATGTTTGCAGGTTACACCTCCGAGTGGCCTATGTTTTGCCGGAGTGTTGATTCATTTCCGTTCCGACAAATTTCAGGCGCTCGATATGTCCTATTTTAGCAAAGGTCATGCCGAATTTTTTCGTGAATTTTGGCATGACTTTTGCCAGAATATGTAGGAAATATCGAGTGCCCCGGATTTGTGTGTTGAGTATCCTGGTAGTTGTCTTCTATCAATTTTCAATTAATGTTTTAACTATGAACATCGGAAATATCTGGCGACAAAAAGGATTTCGGTATTTGCAAATACTGCGAAGACGAGCGCGACCTGTGCGACGGAATCTTCCTAGATGATGATAGGCGCTTCAGCATCAAGCTGGACGAGAAGTTCGAAGTGGATACAGTAAGTCACAACGACAAGTCTTTTTTCGTAATTAAGCATGACATCTTCTTCATTTGCTTCAACTTATATTTTTTTACTATTCTACTAGCGTATCCCCTGCCATGCAAGAGTTTTTGTATTGGATAAGATAGGTTTCAGTCATACTATGGAGGTAAAGAAAGTTTACTTGAAGACCGAGCATGGTTATATTTTCCACGCAAAATTATACAACTTAGACGACTACACCTATTTTGGATGCAAAACATGGCGAGCACTATGCAAGACTTATGCATTTGAGCCTGATATGGTTATCACCTTTGATATTCGTCCGGAAGATGATATTGAAGGTAATACCGACATCTGGGTTGATATGCAGACGCCTCCAGTTACACCATTATGTAAGTTTCTCAACCATATTTATGTCTTTGATATTGTTTATTCAAAAATAGTTGACAACTAATTTGTATTGTCAGCTTATATCGGTGCAAGCAAACATGTCCAGCGCTTGGTAGACAGGACCTACTACTGTCCCGGGGCTGAACTAAACTGCGAGGAGCTAAGTCATTATGTTTCATGGCTTGAGGATCTTGATACTGTCAAGACAAATTTTCTTCCTGGACTTAAAAATGTTAGTACTGAAAACGTGCGACCAATAGTGTTTGTAATGAACTACGGTCACATCTATTTAGGAAGGATGGTAAGATTTTTACTATTTGTCCTCACTGCATCTTTTCCATACATTATTTGTGAAGCTAAACTTCATTGCTAAGTATGTTACCATATGATGTTCTTCAACAGGGACTCCCGATGAATGTTGTGCCTTATGGAATCGAGACTAAAGGTACCATGAGTATTATTAGCTTACGGCCAAGATATCCTACATGTTACTTTAGTTCATTCAAGATCAGCGATGAATGCTTAATAGTGCAAGACTGGACCAAATATGTGATTGGGGAGCGCAGAGAAGTACTAGGGGCAGCAAACAGATGTGCTACCCAAAATTAGGAGACAGGTTCATCTGCATGCTCCAACTTGATCAAGGAGGAGAGCTACACATGTTTTATGTTATTTTACCTAAGAGAGAGCAGCGGGAGTGATTAGCTAGCTAGAAATGAGTTTGAGGATGATGATGTGCTACACTATTACTATGATGATAAAATAGCTAGTGTTGGTGGTAATGACTATGATGATTATTATAGTGTTGGTGGTGATTAGCTAGCTAGAATGAGAGTTTGAAGATGATGATGTGTGCTACACTATGTCTATGATGATTAAATAGCTAATGTTGGTGGTAATAACTATGATGATGATTAAATAGCTTGTGTTGGCGGATTAGATTCAAGTGGAGGCAACATGTGGTGCACATCGAAAGTACTACTAGTCCAAACTAGATCAAGTTTGGATTTGTAGTATACTTTTGACATGCACCACATATTGCCTCCACTTGAAACTAATCCACCTTCATTTGTCCCACTGTTATGGACATAATGATGTAAACCTCATAACTGGTATTGTACCAATATTTGTACGACGGCGCATAAATACACTAAAAATAAAAAATAAAAAAAAGAATACTAGTAGCGATGGACAGAAAACGCGCTGCCAGTAGTTACATTAGCAGTAGCGTGGGATTGAGCAAACGCTACAGCTACTTGTCCTAGCAGTAGCGCGCGCGGGCACGCGTTACTGCTAAGCAATAGCTGTAGCGCCTTATTAGTAGCGCCGGTACCTGCGCTACTGAGAGGCCCAAAACCCTCGCTGCTGTTGGGGAACGTTGCAGAAAACAAAAAAATTTCCTACGGTTTCACCAAGATCCATCTATGAGTTCATCTAGCAACGAGTATTCAGATTCATCTACATACCTTTGTAGATCGCGTGCGGAAGCGTTCAAAAGAACGGGGATGAAGTAGTCGTACACGACGTGATCCAAATCACCGGAGATCCTAGCACCGAACGGACGGCACCTACGCGTTCAACACACGTACGGTCAGCGTAACATCTCCTCCTTTCTTGATCCAGCAAGGGGAGAGGAGAGGTTGAGGAAGATGGCTCCAGCAGCAGCACGACGGCGTGGTGGTGATGGAGCTGCAGTACTCCGGCAGGGCTTCGCCGAGCTCTATGGAGGAGGAGGAGGTGTTGGAGAGGGAGAGGGAGGCGCCAAGGCAAGGGGGTGCGGCTGCCCCCTCCCCCCTTTATATAGTCCCCTGGGGGGGCGCCGGCCCTGGGAGATTGGATCTCCCAAGGGGGCGGCGGCCAAAGGGGGTGGAGTGCCCCCCAAGGCAAGTGGGCGCCCCCCCCACCCTAGGGTTCCAACCGTAGGCGCAGGGGGTGGGCCTTGGGGGGTGCACCAGCCCACTAAGGGCTGGCCCCCCTCCCACTTCAGCCCATGGGGCCCTCCGGGATGGGTGGCCCCACCCGGTGGACCCCCGGGACCCATCTGGTGGTCCCGGTACAATACCGGTGACCCCCAGATCACTCCCGATGGCCGAAACTGCACTTCCTATATATAATTCTTCACCTCCGGACCAATCCGGAACTCCTCGTGACGTCCGGTATCTCATCCGAGACTCTGAACAACATTCGGGTTACTGCATATACATATCTTCACAACCCTAGCGTCACCAAACCTTAAGTGTGTAGACCCTACGGGTTCGGGAGACATGCAGACATGACCGAGACGGCTCTCGGGAAATAACCAACAGCGGGATCTGGATACCCATGTTGGCTCCCACATTCTCCATGATGATCTCATCGGATGAACCACGATGTCGAGGATTCAATTAATCCCGTATACGATTCCCTTTGTCAATCGGTATTTTACTTGCCCGAGATTCGATCGTCGGTATCCCAATACGTCGTTCAATCTCGTTACCGGCAAGTCACTTTACTCGTACCGTAATGCATGATCCCGTGATCAAACACTTTGATCATATTGAGCTCATTATGATGATGCATTACCGAGTGGGCCCGGTGATACCTCTCCGTCAAGCGGAGTGACAAATCCCAGTCTCGATCCGTGTCAACCCAACAGACACTTTCGGACATACCCGTAGTATACCTTTATAGTCACCCAGTTACGTTGTGACGTTTGGCACACCCAAAGCACTCCTACGGTATCCGGGAGTTACACGATCTCATGGTCTAAGGAAAGGACACTTGACATTGGAAAGCTCTAGCAAACGAACTATGCGACCTTATGCTATGTTTAGGATTGGGTCTCGTCCATCACATCATTCTCCTAATGATGTGATCTCGTTATCATTGACATCCAATGCCCATAGTCAGGAAACCATGACTATCTATTGATCAACGAGCTAGTTAACTAGAGGCTTACTAGGGACATGTTGTTGTCTGTTATTCACACATGTATTACGATTTCCGGATAACACAATTATAGAACGAATAAAGACAATTATCATGAACAAGGAAATATAATAATAATGCTTTTATTATTGCTTCTAGGGCATATTTCCAACAGCTGCTGCTAGGCTTTTCCCTAGTAGTGTAAAGTTACCATTGAAAGTAGACGAAAGAGGGGATGCCTTCCGGGGCATCCCCAAGCTTTGGCTTTTTGGTGTCCTTATATTATCTTGGGGTTCCATGGGCATCCCCAAGCTTAGGCTCTTGCCACTCCTTGTTCCATAATCCATCAAATCTTTCACCCAAAACTTAAAAACTTCACAGCACAAAACTCAGCAGAAAATCTCGTGAGCTCCGTTAGCGAAAGAAAACAAAACACCACTTCAAGGTACTGTAATGAACTCATTATTTATTTATATTGGTGTTAAAACTACTGTATTCCAACTTTTCTATGGTTTATAAACTATTTTACTAGACATAGATTCATCAAAATAAGCAAACAACACACGAAAAACAGAATCTGTCAAAAACAGAACAGTCTGTAGTAATCTGTAACTAACGCAAACTTCTGGAACTCCAAAAATTCAGCCAAAATAGGAAGACCTAGACAATTTGTTTATTGGTCATCAGCAATTAAAATCAATATTTTATCACGTTCTGGTGATTTTTAACACTTATTTTCGTGAACAGAAAGTTTCTGGAATTTTCAGCAAGATCAAATAACTATCATCCAAGAAGATCCTATAGGTTAAACTTGGCACAAACACTAATTAAAACATAGAAACACATATAACCAGAGGCTAGATCAAATATTTATTCCTAAACAGAAGCAAGAAGCAAAAAAAACTAAAAATAAAATTAGGTTGCCTCCCAACAAGCGCTATCGTTTAACGCCCCTAGCTAGGCATAATAGCGAGGATAGATCTAGGTATTGCCTTCTTTGGTAGGCAATTCTTCAATGAGACATCTCTCATCCTTAGGGGTTTCTTTCTTTTTATTAATTATCAAGCTTCTAGGCACATAACCAAAAAATTCATTTGTAGCAAATGGTTCCTTAATGATAGCAAAAAGATTGGGATGAATACTTATAGATTTGAGATCCGCAGTTTCCTTACTAGAGGATTCACCCTTATTTTTAGGAACATACGTAAGCTTGGCAATTTTAGTTGGAGGACTTGGAGTATTCTTTACGGAAGAAAAAGCGGTTCCCAAGTTGGTAACGATACACACAAGTTTATCGATTCTAGTGGAATCCTAATTTATTCTTTCATTAACTATGGGTTCCTTCTCCTTAATATTTTTCAAAGTGACTCCTACTTTAGATCCATATTGGGTAATTTGGTTGTGGATCTTTTTATCCAAATTTTCAATTAACTCTACGGTAGCAACTTTATTTTCAATAATTTCAAGTCTTTGCATTACATGCTCCAAAGTTAACATAGTTCCATTAACCAAAAGAGCTGGTGAGACAAACAAATCTACCATAGGATTCTAAGAATCAAATGTATGGCTACCCAAGAAATTCCCTCTGGTAATGGTATCACGAATATATCTGTACCAAGTAGTAGTGCCTACATAAAAATTGTGGAGAAGTACGGAAGTAGATTGGTTCCTGGTAGATTTATTTTGAGCATTGCAAATTCTATACAAAGTGTCTTTTAGATTTTCTCCCTCCCTTTGCTTAAAATTAAGAACTTCATTTTCGGAGACAACGGAGAAGATAGGGGACTAGCCATAACGACAAGCAAACGAAAAAGAGGCAAACGAAAAAGAGAGAGAGAATAAAACGGCAAGGGTGAAGTGGGGGAGAGGAAAACGAGAGGCAAATGGCAAATAATGTAATGCGGGAGATAAGGGTTTGTGATGGGCACTTGGTGTGTTGACTTTTGCGTAGACTCCCTGGCAACGGCGCCAGAAATCCTTCTTGCTACCTCTTGAGCACTGCGTTGGTTTTTCCTTGAAGAGGAAAGGGTGATGAAGAAAAGTAGCGTAAGTATTTCCCTCAGTTTTTGAAAAACAAGGTATCAATCCAGTAGGAGACCACGCACGAGTCCCTCGCACCTACACAAACAAATAAATCCTCGCAACCAACGCAATAAAGGGGTTGTCAATCCCTTCACGGTCACTTATGAGAGTGAGATCTGATAGATATGATAAGATAATATTTTTGGTATTTTTATGATAAAGATGCAAAGTAAAATAAAAGGCAAAGAAAATAGCTAAGTCTTGGAAGATTAATATGATGGAAAATAGACCCGGGGGCCATAGGTTTCACTAGTGGCTTCTCTCAAGAGCATAAGTATTACGGTGGGTGAACAAATTACTGTTGAGTAATTGAAAAAATTGAGCATAGTTATGAGAATATCTAGGTATGATCATGTATATAGGCATCACGTCCTAGACAAGTAGACCAACTCCTGCCTGCATCTACTACTATTACTCCACACATCGACCGCTATCCAGCATGCATCTAGAGTATCAAGTTCATAAGAACAGAGTAACGCTTTAAGTAAGATGACATGATGTAGAGGGATAAACTCATGCAATATGATATAAACCCCATCTTGTTATCCTCAATGGCAACAATACAATACGTGCCTTGCTGCCCTTACTGTCACTGGGAAAGGACACCGCAAGATTGAACCCAAAGCTACACACTTCTCCCACCACAAGAAAGATCAATCTAGTAGGCCAAACCAAACTGATAATTCGAAGAGACTTGCAAAGATAACCAATCATACATAAAAGAATTCAGAGAAGATTCAAATATTGTTCATAGATAAACTTGATCATCAACCCACAATTCATCGGTCTGAACAAACACACCGCAAAAGAAGATTACATCAAATAGATCTCCACGAGAGAGGGGGAGAACATTGTATTGAGATCCAAAAAGAGAGAAGAAGCCATCAGGCTAATAACTATGGACCCGAAGCTCTGAGGTAAACTACTCACACGTCATCGGAGAGGCTATGGTGTTGATGTAGAAGCCCTCCGTGATCGATGCCCCCTCCGGCGGAGCTCCGGAAAAGGCCCCAAGATGGGATCTCACGGGTACAGAAGATTGAGGGCCTTGAGGCGGTGGAATTAGGTTTTTGTCTCCGTGTCTGGTAGTTTGGGGGTACGTAGGTATATATAGGTGGAAGAAGTACGTCGGTAGAGCAACGTGGGGCCCACGGGGGTGGAGGGCGTGCCCAGGGGGGTAGGCACGCCCCCTACCTCGTGCCCTCCTGGTTGATGTGTTGACGTAGGGTCCAAGTCCTCTGGATCACGTTCGTTCCGAAAATCACGTTCCCAAAGGTTTCATTCCGTTTGGACTCCGTTTGATATTCTTTTTCTGTGAAACTCTGAAATAGGCAAAAAACAACAATTCTGGGCTGGGCCTCTGGTTAATGGGTTAGTCCCAAAAATAATATAAAAGTGTATAATAAAGCCCACTAATGTCCAAAACAGAATATAATATAGCATGGAATAATAAAAAATTATAGATATGTTGGAGACGTATCACTATGCAACCCCAGGAGCTCCAACCTTAAGCAAGACATGTTGGTGAAGCTGAAGGTGGTTTACACACTCGTGGAACAACTTTACACTGGATCTCAGCGCGCCTTGGCTACAGTTGCCCTGTCAAATGAAGTCCCCACACTCCTGGCGGATGTGCTAAAGAGGCTTTCTGTGCTACCTCAACGGTTTAATGAATTAAGGCGATCAGCTGCAAGAGCCGGAGCCGTAGCTGCTCTAAGCCGGGCAAAAGCATGGCTACCGGAGTTAGACCCGGCCGATATCTCCATTGGATATCCAAGCCTTAAAGAAGATGGCACATCATTTGAACAGGGGACTTCACTGCTTGTGTGAAGGAAATACGCCCTGTGGCCACCCTGATTGCTGATGACGCGGACCTCACCAAGTACCAACCGGGTTATGACGCGGAAAATCAGAGAATTCCAACGCCGCATTATAAAGTGACCAGCCTGATCCCTCCAATCCGTAAGCATACCTTCGCCCCTGAAGTTGACCCGGCCGGACTAATTAGTGATGAAGCTGAATTTGAAGCTTTGAATGGCTTTGACTGGTCATCATCAACCTTCCAGGATAGGGAACATGACGGAGGAGCAGAAAGGGTTGATCCGGAAGCTTTAGGCCAACAAGAAAATTAACCCGTCGCGTGGCTCATACCTGTACCTTGCTGGAAAACAATTTAATCATTTGGACTCGGCGAGTTATGTAATAGGGTAGAAATAACTTTGCTTTGTCGTGCCCTCGTGCATGTTTTGATGCTCAACACTATTAAGCCGCCGCCTTGTATTCTCCCTGGTTAAACTTATCATTTGCTTTCATTATGTACAAGAAAGTCTTTAAACTATCCTGCACACAGAAAATAGATCACAAACACCATTGGCGGCTTACCGCAGGGCGGGTCATAATATCTTATGTACAATCATTAATAATGAAAGAAGAGACACAAATAAGCCTGTTATGAATTATAGCTTTTGAAATACAACTACAATATCATACCTGTGACTTTAAATTTGTACTGCCGATTCATGTGACCTGAACAGTAAGGGTAATAACTCAATCCTATAGAAGCCAGCACCTCCACACATATGGTGATTGTCATACGCTGGCGACTTATAAAACCAAGCCGGGTTAAATTTAAACCATACTTATACTTAGATCTGGACAAAAAGTCTCAAGCGAAAAACAAAGATTGTTTCCAAAAATCTTAAGCAAAATAGAAAGACATATTTGAGGCTTCTGATTCGAATACGATCAGTAAACCGGACCAAAGGGGTTAAGCTAGGATTCGAATACGATCATGTAGCCCCCAGTGGCTTTGGCGTTGCGCTGATCAAGAGGGTACCGACAACTGTGTTCTCTTTGGTTCGAATACGACCTATGTTTGAACAGGAAGCCCCTAAATGACCTTGAGAGGTTTTTAACGACCCTGATTCGAATACGATCAAAGTCGGACCCAAAAGGGGTTAAGCTATGATTCGAATACGATCAAGAAGCCCCCTAGTGAGTTTGGCATTGTGCCGATCAAGAGGGTACCGACATCTTTGTTCTTTGGTTCGAATACGACCTATGTTTGAATAGGAAGCCCCTAGTGACCATGAGGTTTAATGGCTAGATTCGAATACGATCGTGAGGCGAACCAAAGGGAAAGCCGGATTTAAACACGATCAGCCCCCTTTTGGTCGTTTTAAATTTTTATAATGAAGACATATGAACTTTGAGGATGAAAAGGACGGATGTCCTGCTTTATTACTTACGATAATATATACATCGTTAAAAAATGTACATCATGAGAGCCGGTGGCTCAAGTATAGTAAGGCCGAAGATGAGCGATATTCCACGGCCGGCGGGTCTCCTCCTCCGATTTACGTGACTCTTTGTGCTCTCGAACATCAATGAGGTGGCATGACCCGCTTTTCAAGTTCTTGCTGACCACAAAAGGCCCTTCCCAAGGTGGGGATAATTTGTGTGCATCAGTTTGATCCTGGATGAGCCGGAGCACCAAGTCACCTTCTTGAAAGGTTTCGGACTTAACCCAGTGGCTATGATAACGGCGCAAGTCCTGTTGGTAAATCGCCGAGCGGGCTGCTGCCAAGTCACGCTTTTCATCTAACAGGTCAAGTGCATCCTGACGGGCTTGTTCGTTATTAGCTTCAACGTAAGCCGCCATGCGGGGCGAGTCATGACGGATGTCACTTGGTAGAACCGCCTCTGCTCCATAAACCATGAAGAAAGGCGTATAACCCGTAGACCTGTTAGGAGTAGTATTGATGCTCCACATCACAGAGGGTAACTCCTCCACGCAACAACCCGGCGTATGTTGTAAAGGAACCAGAAGCCAGGGCTTGATGCCTTTCAAGATTTCCTGATTAGCTCTTTCTACTTGACCATTGGATTGGGGATGGGCTACTGATGAAACATCAAGCCGGATATGCTCATGCCTTTGGACATATTAGTACCATTGTTAGTTATGATGTTGTGTGGAAAGCCAAAACGAAAGATCACCTTTTTCATGAATTGAACCGCCGTGGCTGCGTCACACTTACTAACCGGCTCTGCCTCAACCCACTTTGTGAATTTATCAACCATCACCAGAAGATGTGTCTTTTTATCTTTGGACCTTTTGAAAGGTCCAACCATGTCAAGCCCCTAGACTGCAAACGCCCAAGTAATTGGAATCATCCTCAATTCTTGAGCTGGCACGTGAGCCCGTCGTGAGAACTTCTGGCAACCATCACATTTACTGACTAGATCCTCCACATCAGTGTGAGCCGTCAGCCAATAAAAACCATGACGGAAAGCTTTGGCCACAAGAGATTTTGAACCGACGTGATGGCCGCAATCTCCTTCATGGATCTCACGAAGAATTTCTTGACCTTCCTCAGGAGAGACACAACGTTGAAACGCCCCAGTGACACTGCGATGATGCAACTCACCATTGGCAATTGTCATTGACTTAGACCGCCGGGTTATCTGTCTAGCCAAGGTTCCATCCTCAAGCAACTCACCCCGGGTCATATAAGCCAAATATGGCACTGTCCAATCTGGGATGACGTGAAGAGCCGCCACTAATTGAGCCTCCGGGTCTGGAACAACCAAGTCTTCCTCTGTGGGTAACTTGACATAAGGGTTTTGCAGAATATCTAAGAAAGTGTTAGGTGGCACCGGCTTACGCTGAGACCCCAACCGGCTTAAAGCATCAGCCGCCTCATTCTTTCTGCGATCAATGTGCTCCACTTGGTAGCCCTTGAAATGTCCAGCAATGGCATCAACTTCACGGCGATAAGCCGCCATGAGAGGATCCTTGGAATCCCACTTGCCTGATACTTGTTGAGCCACCAAATCTGAGTCGCCAAAGCACCTTACCCGGCTTAAGTTCATATCCTTAGCCATCCGGAGACCATGGAACAAGGCCTCATACTCAGCTGCATTGTTAGTATAGGGAAACATCAACGGTAGCACATAACAAAATTTGTCACCTGGAGGGGAAGCTAAAACAACTCCATCCCCTGAGCCCTCCAATTGCCTAGACCCATCAAAAATGAATAGTCCAATATGTGTTGTCCAACTTCTCTTCAGGCATCTGCAGCTCTGTCCAATCATTGATGACATCCACCAATGCTTGAGACTTGATAGCGGTGCGTGGCATATACTTCAAACCATGAGACCCAAGTTCAATGGCCCACTTGGTGACCCGTCCTGTGGCTTATCTATTTTGAATGATATCTCCTAAAGGAGCAGAACTAACCACAATGATGGGATGACCCTGGAAGTATTGCTTAAGCTTCCGGCTTGCCATGAATACCCCATAGACGAGCTTCTGCCAATGTGGATATCTTTGCTTGGACTCAATAAGCACCTCACTGACGTAGTAAACCGACCGTTGAACCGGATATTCCTTGCCCGCCTCCTTGCGCTCTACGACAATGGCCACACTGACGGCACGTGTGTTAGCAGTCACATATAACAATAATTGCTCCTTATCAATAGGAGAAACAAGGACCGGCAGCTCAGCGAGCTGTCTCTTCAAATCTTCAAAGGCAGCATTAGCAGCATCACTCCAGACAAAGTCGTCTGTCTTTTTCATCATCTGATACAGCGGTTTGGCCTTCTCACCTAACCGGCTTATGAACCGGCTTAAAGCAGCAATACGACCCGCCAACACTACAAAAAAATACACTTCCGTAATGATACGTGTTTGTCATAGTAGGTCGCTTATTTGTCATGCATGTACATCCATGACAAATTTATGACAGAATCAAGATAGTCATACATGTGTTGTCGTAGAAGTGTTCCATGACATTACCAAAATTATCATCATGGAAGTGTCCACTTCCATGACGATAAATCGCACGTCACAGAAGTGCTTTCGTCAAGGGTGACCGACATGTGGCATCAACCGTAACAGAACGCCGTTAAGCTATCGGGTCGGGTTTTGGATCCGATAACCCGTTAACAGCCCTGACCAATGGGGAATTTCCACGTGTAAAATTCTTATTGGCTGGACGAAACATGTGTCAGCTCGTCAGTGGGTCAGATAGGCGCCTATGATACATCGACACGTGGCACGGCCCAACAGAGGCCCATTCCTGTGAAAAGGCCGGCCTGTTTGACTTGGTCAAAAGCTGGCGGGTCGGCCCATGGAAAGCCTGTTAATGGCCTGTTCGCATATAGCCCATTTACAACCCGCTAACCCAAGGCCAGTTACGCCCTATCCGAATTAGGCCCAATAGCGTCATCTGGGCCATTCAATATGATTCCAGCCCGTTTTCACTTCTGGCCCATGTATGGCCCATGATGTCTTTCGGCCCATATGAGGCCCTATGTAACTCTTGGCCTATTAACGGCCCGTGGTGAAACTGGCCCGTAATGAACAGTGTATCACTTTACACCCATTAACGGCCCGTGGTGAAACTGGCTCGTAATGAACAGTGTATCACTTTATACCCATTAATGGCCTATTATTCCGTTGGGCCGTTTCCAGCCCATGTTATCTTTCGTCCTTCTCAGAGCCCATTTATTCTTGGGCTCATTTCCAGCATTCGTTTACTTACGGCCCATTACTATCATTTTCTGCTTGTGGGCCAAATTCAGCCCGTGGTTACAGTCGGCCCGTTTGTGGTCCGCTAATACGTTGGGCCGTTTTCATAGCGTCATCAAATACAGCCTATTAACGATGGCCCGTTATGGTCGGCCCATGAACGGACGATTCCAACTCTAGCCCGTTTACGGCCATAATGCGGCCTGTTATTGGCCCATGTTTGGCCAATCGATCATACGGCCCGTATAAGGCCCATTGATGATACGGCCCGTAGAAGGCCCATTGTTTCTACGGCCCGTAGAAGGCCTACTGTTTCTATGGCCGGTAGAAGGCCCACTGTTTCTACGGCCCATAGGAGGCCCAGTGTCACTACAGTAAATATTAGCCCATGGTTATTGTGGCCTAGTTTTAAAAAATAGGTTATTGCAGCCACTAGTTAACCGCGAAAAAATAACTGCAATGACTACAAGCAAACAAATAAACAAGACAACAAGGAAATAAATAAGCAAGCAACTAACGCTAGGCTATCACGGCTATTACACATATTACATCCACTAGGCATCAAAGTTCGCCACCAGTGCAAATATAGGGAACAAAGCAGCATATCATATACACTGGCCGTCAAAGTTGGCCACCAGTGCAAATAAACGCGGCAGCAAAACAAGAGCATAACTGAAACAACTTCAGAAGAGCTCAAGAAACGTTATCCTGCGTATCCACCATGTTGGCAATAAGCTTAGCAAGCTGATTAGCTTTGTCCTGTTTGGCGCTAAAATCCTCCAACGCTTGTTGTTGCACCAGAAAGTATGCATCTGAATGCTCCAGGGACTTCCGCCGTCCTTCCGCTTCTTGTCGCATCACAGCTGATCGATGTCTTTCAGCTTGTAGTTGAGACTCAACAAACCGAACTGATTCAGACAGTGAGTTTGAATAGCTTGTGCAAGTGGTAGTGGCCAGTAACTCCAACACTAAACCAAGACAGGATGTGTCACTATCCTGAACCTTATCTGCATTACTTCCTTTACCGTTGCTTAATAAGGCACTCTTCCCCAATATTCTGTCAGCATTCTAAAAGAAGAAACAAGCAGACACATAACAAGTTTGGGATGTACTAGTATATGAAACTCATTTCGGTGAACCAGTTCATTAGTAAGGTGGACAGGATTAAACTACCAAGTCTTCTATTGCCAAGTACTAGTACATAATAAAAGCATCAAACAAACATATATCTATGTCCTATGGTAGCAATGGAATCTTAAATTAGAACAGTTGTTCTTCAGGTTTAGGCACTTGTTCTACATGAACAGAGTACAGTAAGACACAAGAATATAATACTTAAAAATAGAAAATGAGCTCATAGACCTTAGCACATTCTTGGTTCGGGACCAGTACAGAACAAGGCATTCCCAGTCATCGTCCAGTAAATGTGTCTCAGGAGAACATAAGGGAATTTGATGAGTTTCTTTGCCGGTGAAGTACGTTTTCTTCAGGTAATTCCGATACTGCCACCAAGCATTCTTGAAGATAGCAGAGGTATTAGCACAGGTTACCTCATTCAGAGTTTCCAAATCGGTCCTTCTCTATAGAGAAAAATGGGAAAATTTTATGTATTATAACCATCATGGAGGTAGGATGTATGGGACAAAGCAAAGTAATTGCCATGAATAACATTACTTACACATAACTCCTGGACAAACACCTGCACCTGGCATTTTCCTTCATCTTCAGTATAATATTTCCAAGATGGGAAGATACGCACATACGATTTAACAACATCAAATGCGATAGATGCTAAACTACGACTAGCTGGTTGTGCTTCCTCCACAGGAATAGGCGTACGAACTGGTGGAGTTGGGGTTCGCCGTGATAGTACTGGCCCTTTGGGCACTGGAGCTACCTTACTAACTGCTCTTGTTTGTGAGCTCTGTGGTGGAGATGGTGCAGTGTCAACAGGAACTGGGTTACTATCGGCTGGGGTTGGGGTTAGATTGGGTGAAGCTGGTTCTCTGTCCATCATAGTAGGGGTACAATCTGCGAGAGTTTGGGTTATGTGTGGTAGGGCTGGTTCTTGTGCATGTACAACCGGGGTGCTATCTCCACCAAGAGGTAGCACTGTTTTATTTGAAGACCATGTTTTTAGTCCGCTAGATACTGGCATCACCCGCTCCAATTCAAATGGCTGATAAACAGGAAACATAGTTGAATGTACAGACATTGTATGAGAGACAGATGCAATAGATAGTGTGGAAAAAAGAGGGCATGAAATAGTTGATATGTATATTGTTTAACTAAAACGGATAGCATGACATAATTTCACATATATGATGTCTATCTAAAATGGATAGCATAGCATAACATAACTCAAAGCTATGATGAATAACTAAACAGGATCGCCTAACATAATTCACCTACATGTTACCTAAGTAATCAGGATCGCATCATTTAATTCACATATATGATTTATATGCTAAACAGAGGGCATTCGATATGATGTCTGAACTAAGAATATGGTGTTGTATATTGGGTATATGATGTCTAAACTATGCAATGCAAGACACCGTATGCATGATATGAGCAGTATAACCGTGCCAAGCTAGAGCATACACCTCAGTGGGGGAATAGGACTGGTCATCTGTCTCTGAATCCATCTCTGAGGAGCTATCGGGATCCAACAAGAGATCTGCTTCGACAGGTAGCACTGTCTGCTCTGAAGGCCTTGTTTTCACTCCAGATTTTTCCATCTCCCACCCAAATGGCTGATTCACAGGAAGAGTAGTTTAATGTACAAACATTGTTGACAAATGGAAATGTAATGAAGAAAAGGATGGGCAAGATATCATTCAAATATATGATGCCTGGTTAAACAGGATGGCATTGCACATTTCACATATATTATGGCTGGCTAAAACACATGAGACTGCATAATTCCCATATATGATATAGAAACTAAACAAGTGGCATTACAGAACATGTCTAAACTAAGCAGATGACATACATGATGTCAAAAGTAGGCACTACAAGGCAACATATGCATGATATGACTAACATCATCATGCCAAGGTAGAGCAAACACCTTGGGGGGTAAATAGGAGTGGTCAGCGGCGTCCGAATCCGCCTCAGAACAGATATCTTCCTCTGGATTACAATCTAGGGAGGGGTGGGGAGGGTTTGCCATTGAACCCACCATGGAGCGATGTCTGCATGACATTGTATTGCCGCGCAAAACTCTTCTCTTTTTCTCTACATGTTCAGCATGACTGTGTACAATATCTGACATGGATACGAAAAAAATATGGTGAGATTATGTAAGGAGAGCATGCAGAAATTTAGAGTGATGGTAACAACCAGTGGATCGATGTTTTTCCGTTGAACCAAAATAGCCCTAATGGATCGACGTGAATGTATAGTAATAAGTGATGCAGCAAGTGTACAACCTCTTTGCCGTAGCCGTGTCAACCTCTGCATCATTGGGCTGGTCGCTGAAGCAGTTGAGGCAGAGGTGGCTGTCGGAGGTGTGGAGGAAGATCTGAGGAATCTGTAGACGGCGTCCAGGGCACTGATCTGTTGTGATGGATCGTTCTGTCATTGGAGCAGCTCCGGTGAGCCGTAAGACGTCAAGGCTGAAGCAGCACAAGACAGACATTGTCAATCTCAAGTGGGATTCTAATAGCATCTCCAATAGATGATGTAAAATGGATGTAAAATTAACATCACAAAAAACTACCTGACTACAATAGATGAGGTAAAAACTGTTGACTCTGAACTTAACTGTCGAAAATGAAATTTACTTTGAAATCTGAATGCTACTGTCGAAACTGAATGAAATGGTAGCAGAGAGGCACTTGACATGTAGTTTAGGGAGGGCCTGCAGTTCATCTTCAACCTGCACCCCCCCTGAGCCGCCAGCCACCACCGGCCGAACCGCCGGCCCTAGCGCGGCCTCGCCGCCCCGAAACGACTCGCCACCATCGCCCCGGCCAGCCCTCTAGCCCCCACCCTGAACCCTAAGATAGATAGTGGGGTACCTCTCCGGCGAGCCCCCGTCCCCGCTGCGGCTGGTTCTTCCTTAACTCCGGCGAGCCCCCCAACCCTTGAAAATCGGCTGACCCAAAAGTCGATTCAGTCCACTGAAGTGTGGCTTAATCGGAGAAGAGCAGCAGCACGAGCGAGGGGGTGAGTAGCAGCAGGAGCTGGGCGAGCGAGCGATCGAGCGAGAGCCGGAGCAGCAGCAGCAGATCCGGCTGGTATGGACGCCGCCACCGAAGGGGCCTCACACTGGGGGAGAGCCTCCGTGGAGATGTCGCCCGCGGCGCCGGCTTCAAGTTAGCCGCTCCATGGGGGTGCGGGATGGAGCATCGTCGGCCCGGGAGGTCGAGTTAAGGAGAAGGTGCGATGCGATGAGTGTACAACCTCTTTGGTGGCGCCGAGTAGGCCTCGGCTTCGTCTGAGGAGTCGATGAGGATGCTGCGGTTCCGGTGGAGCAGGTTAAGGCGGCGCTGTGGGGATGGAGCAGCCGCGATAGACGAGGCGATCGTTGGAGCAGCTCCTTGGAGGTGGAGGACGGGGCGGCTGAACCGACGGGACGGCGAGATGGACGACGGATCCTCATTCGAGAAGGTGGACGAGGGACGTCAAGCTGTTGCGGTGGACGACGTCGTCGGGGAAGAGGCTCCGGCTGGGCAGCGGAGACGTGGCGGATGGAGGAGGGCGGGGTTTCGCGGCTGGAGCGGAGAGGTTATGGCGGCCTGGGATTTCGAATGGCGAAAAGGGGGTGATGGGAGGGGGCGAAGCATGACTTAGGAACGCGCTTGTCCAAAATGTAGGGTGTGTTACAAAAGTACCCCCCACCGATTTGAACTAGCGGCGCTTTCGGGTCAGGGTGAGAAGGAGGATTTCGCGTGTCGGGATTTGACAGTTGGAGGGAGTTTTCGCGCGCGTTGTAATTTCGAGATAGCAAGGCGCGGGTTGTGAAGGCGCCAGTTTTGGGAGCACGATATCTGAATTTTTGGGATATACCAAGATGCGGGTTGAATTTTAGGGACAAGCCTAACGTGTCGTAATATTGTACTTGTACGTACCAAATCAATTCGCACTTCCCTCAACCAAAAACAAAACGAAAAAATAAAACTATTCACACCACACAAAGAGAGAGTCTTGCCTCGTTTTACTATACAAATGCTATTCAAAGCTACTCCCTCCTTCCATCTATATAGGGCCTAATGCGTTTTTCGATGCTAACTTTGACCAAATATTAGAGCAATGATATATGACACGCAACTTACACAAAGCACACCGTTAAATTCGTCTGTGAAAGGTTCTTTCAATGATATAATTTTCACATTGTGCATGTCATGTACTATTAATCTTGTCAATAGTCAAAGGCGGTCTTAAAAATCTCATTACGCCGTATGTAGATGGAAGGAGGGAGTATGAATCCATGTTATGTCCGATTAAATTTTTTTGCTTGCTGTATAATGCATGTAACCTACTCATACCAACATTTTAGTGCATTCCAAATGTCTATACTACCGCTGCAATTCGACCTAAATTTGAATTCGTTTCTCTATTTCAATAAGAATCTACAATCATGATTGTTGCCAACTTCAACCATCATAGTTTCCTTGCTATCCGCCAGATATGAATCAGACGACCTATAATGCAGGATGGCAGGCACACCATCATCAATAACTCCATTTTTTTTAGAAGAGTAGAGATAAAATATATTAAATGTAGTATACCATGTTCATAACCACACCATGTGTATCACCGTTATATATATTCACACATCCGTCGGTTTGAAACACTATGATAAATTCTTCAAATATCTGAATTCACTTTTTATAATGAAGTATATATGATCTCTATTCGTCTTTTACACCCACACAACCCTCTTATCTTTGTAGCTAGCGCTAACTTTCTCTTGTGCATGCACACGCCCGCATCCCTCTCACCCTCCCTCAGCATTCTCTAGTTCCATCGCGCAAATTCGTCTTTTCACTTTAGGTCATTCACCCACGGTGTGTGTAGGCCCCCCAGCTCCTTCTTTACGGCACACATCGATCGATATGCCTCTCTAGCCAGGTGTGCCTAGCACAAACACAAGCTTCCCCTCTTCTCTTGTCACCGTCCATGCCTCACTCCCACCACTCTTTTCATCGTTCTCGTACTCGCACACTCCTCCCCCTCGATATAGTATGCCTCTCGTACCATCTCCTACATGCATCCCTCTCTCTCTATCCTTCTCCTCATGCCTCATTTGCTTCTAACACACACATGCATGTATACTGATCGATCTCCGAACATATACCTAGATCAACTTTAACTACCCCCCATCGATCGACGTACCTCACAAGTTATGTCTCTCCTTTCTCTTACAAAGGGCGATTGATCTTCCTATGTAGTTATGTCTGCTTACCACAGCCACATCGTCCCCCTCATCATTCGTGCATGCCTCCTGACCCGTCTCTCACACGCACGTGCACAGACAACAAGCAGCCATCTCCTCTATTATTGATGTTGCGGGCGTGCCCTTCGTTTGTCTAGCAAGCCTATCCCACCATTTGTTAGAAGCAACTCCACTACCACCCCCTCCAACACTCTAGCTCTGTCTCTCTCTCTCTCAACCTTATTCATCTCCTGCACATATGCATGGATGCCGATCGATCTCCCTTAATACATGAGGCAGATCGATCGCCTTAATACATGAGGTAGGCCTCTCTCCTCCTCCACACATATACCAGCCATTGTACCTCTATAGTTAATTGGGCCTCCCTCTTCCCCCACCACACACTGATAGTCGAGCGCTGCAGGTAGGTATCCATGCCACAGAGACAAACTGCACATGTCCCATCTCACGTTCCAGTAGGCCAGCCACTCTATATCTTTGACGTGGGCACACACAAATTCGATGGCACTCTTTATCGATGGCACACGCGCGCGCACACACACACACATCCACTCTCTTCTCGTGGATTGCCCCCTCTATATATATGTTATATCCATGACTCTATTTCACACACATTGCATATGTTAAATTTTTTTATTGACCCCCCCCCCCGAAAAAAACTCTCAAGAACCCACACACTATATCTCTCTAGGTTTGTATCTCTCTCACACAACCCCATGTAGGTGGTGTACGTATACAAGAAGAGAATAGGTGCACCGTGCACGTACTCACGCTTCGTGCCTAGCCACACCCGCGCGGGTACACGGTGGAGCTCATTTCTTTATGAAATGGCAGCCCACGTGCTAATTTGAATGCCTGTAGCGGTTGTTTACCTAGGGAGGTCGTGTACCACGCGTGCACGAAACAAAGTTTGACTTGACGCGTTGCCGCGTTATTTTTAAATAAAGTTCTAGCACTCAATGGCATGTACATAGAATATAAAACGATTTTTATGGAGGAAAAGGTAGTCCGCTCTTCAGAGTATCTCACACAAGGCTCCGATGGCCTCTCTCTCTCACCGTTGGTCACTTGTCCGGCCGCATCCCGTCCGCTGGGGGAAAGGGAGTGCGGTGGCCTCTCTGTCTCTCACTGTTGGTCACTGATCCGGGCGCATCCCGTCCGCCGGGGGAAAGGGAGTGCGGTGGCCTCTCTCTCTCTCTCTCACTGTTGGTCACTGATCCGGCTGCATCCCGTCGACCGGGGGAAAGGGAGGAAGTGCATCGTTTCTCCGTTCGACGGTGCCGAGGCAGCACATCCCGATCTGCTGTACATGCCGTTCTTTCTGACCAAGCTCCGGCGCGGCAGGGCCTACGCCACCTGCTCGCAGATTCCGCCCGCCGCCGCTCACCTAGTTACATCCCGACGACCTCCAGGTATCCCCTCCGGCCTTGCTCCACTGCCCGTTTTCCCACATCGCTGCATGTGGATCTTCCATAGTTCTTTGCCCAAAACATAGCTCGTACGGCGTACTTTCCATATTGCATTCTCGTCCTCACACCGTTTTAGACAAACACAACCGTGTTGTTATCTTCCCTTAGGACAAGGAATATGCTTCTTTTTTGTCGTCGCATGTGTCATCAACTGTTATTGGCCAGTAATTGTTTCCTTTCTACCTCTTTTTTGCAAACAGGGCTATCCATTTCACCTCGTTGCTATTGCGACCTTTTGGTGAACTGCACAAATCACTTTTTTCTTAAGAGTGTTTTGTGCAGTTGTACTAAAATGTCACACGGGCAACGTCTCTACATTTCAGCGCGACTGCACAAAGGGAGATTGATTTTGCTCTATCCTCCTCATCCAACTCCGAGCCTAATCTTCTCCAACTAGTTAGTCTTAAGAGAGACTGCAAAGGTGACCGACTTCTATTTGTGTGTTTATTGTTTCATTAGCAGTCCTCTATTATCGTAATCACACTTGATATCTTTGGAACAGGGATGCTCAGCTCTATTTTAGTGGAACTGCACAAAATGATCAGAATGTTGCATGCTCCAGATAGCTACTTTTTTTCCCAACATGCCTTTTTGATTTAGACAGAGCTGGGGGGGGGGGGGACGTTGCTGCCAATGAAAGCATGGATCAATTTTAATTTAACACCTTCTCACAACTTTGTCTTCAGTTGTGATGTAATTATTAGCTCCGATCTGCTAATAATTGACATGCATTAGCAAGGAGGTTAGTTTTTTATTGTTTCCGAAAGAGCATTGATGGCAAGACACGCGAAACAAAAGCTGAAAGCTCACACCATTGTACAATTTCATGTCACTGGAAAATTATTTGTATAGTACGTCAATTATGTAAACAAATGATGGAAGCTTGATAGCATTGCCAGAAGCCTCTTCATCATCCGGATCCATGTGCCATGCACAAAATTATACTCCTTCGTTCCTAAATATTTGTATTTTTACAAATTTCAAACGGGCATATTTTAGAGTGTAGATTCACTCATTTTGCTTCGTATGTGTACTCCCTCCGTTCCTAAATATTCTATTGGTCTTAACAGAGATTTCAACAAGTGACTACATATGGAGCAAAATGAGTGAATCTACACTCTAAAATATGTCTATATACATCCGTCTGTGCCAGTCCATTTGAAATCTCTAAAAAGACAAATATTTGAGTAGTCACTCATTGAAATCTCTAGAAAGACAAATACTCCGGAGTATATTTAAGAACCGAGGGGGTAGTGCACAACCGCATGGGAGACTCAGCCCAGTCATTGCGCCGCATTAATAGTGAGTAATGAGGAGTCAAATCATAAGCCCCACCTTTCCCACTGTAAGTTGCTCTAAAGAAGCAACCATCAATATGCTCTTCTTTGAATCCGCTCATACTACTCCATCCGTCACTGTTTATACAACGCGCTTCAGAAAAAAGAAAAAAAATCTATGGGACCAAGGCGACTAGTGATCGGCCTGAAAAATAGCATTGGTAGTTATAGCACGGCGTCTATTACTAGAGGGAATAATGCGTACACATGCATGCAATGCTTCCACCCCGGGTACACACATGCATGCACTCCGTAGTAGTACAGTACATGGAGAGAAAATTGTGGACTTGATTGCGGTTACCACGCCCTAATTAATTGAGCATTAAACCAAACGCGTCTAAAGTCTCTCTGGTGGTGGAAATGCATTGAGGGAAATGCATCATAATGAAGCGCGCCCTGTAAACTATGACGGAGGGTGGAGTAGTATGAAGGTGCAAAACCAAGTAGAGTACGCGTACTACTGCGCTTGGCTCTTCGCCCCTTCGTGAAGTCGAACAACGATGGTACTCCGCATGTTGGGTACTACAGTGTATGCCTCTGACAATCTGACACCGAATGGACTAATGCATGTCAACCGAGGGTAGGTTGCATTAGTCAAAAGGCGTAAGTGAGCTTCACCTTGTCCTGCAAGCTTCTCCTCGGTCTGCGAGTTGACGGGACACGCCAAAAAGTAGTGCTAGTCCATACTCCCTCCTTTCCGGTTAATATGGCTTAATATTTTTTGCGGGTAAATGAGAGAGCTTTATTCATATATAAGCATTCTTAGGAAGATCAGCCAAGACACTGGTCACTAGGAAGCCAAAAAAGAAGTAGGAAGCGAGGTGTTTCATCAAGCCAGCTCTCGGCCACATTCAAAGTGCAGCAAGCACGGTTCGCACGAAGATGCGCCGCAAGGTTTGCTGACTTGTTTACATGCTGAATAACAAAAAAAGAGGAAATATTACTGAGCGCTACTATTTGTAACAGGATTTGAGCCAGAATTAAGCGAGAATTGTGGCGAGTGTTCCATGCAATCAACTTCCATTATCACATGCGAGAACCCTCGAAGAGAACCAAATGTGTTGAAGATTGCTTTATCACATTTTAAAATTATAATAAGAGTGCGGACACTCCTCCATCCGGTTCCTAGTAGTACTAGTATAGTACGTACCTTTATGGACTATAGTAGTAGTACTAGTAAACTTTGCGCTTGGCTGTTCGGGAAGTCGAGCAATAATAGCACTAGTAGTATAGCGTAGTACGCTTCTGGCAATCTGACACCGAATTAACTGTTGCACGTCCACCGCCTGAGCGAGGGAGAGCTTGCATTAGTCAAAAGTTCCTCCTTGTCCTGCGAGCCGACACGTGCAAGCTTCTCCCGTCCTGCAACCTTCTCCTCGTTCGGCAAGTTGACGGGACACAACAAAGTAATGCTAGTCCATGCTGCCTCCTCTTCGATTAATATGACTTAATTTCAAATGAGATAAATACACTGTCTGTTACTGTATATTTGTAAAAATACGGTCAGTGCACTTCATAATACGCTCATTGCGCTCAATTTATATATATATATATATATATATATTCCGGTGTTCATACGGTCACTAGCTCACCCTGACTGTGTATGTGTGTGCATGCACGTGTAGGTTGAGCACTTGAGCATGACCGTGTGTGTTCCGTCGTGTGCTTGGACATGCATGCATTAGGGCGTCGCGCGCGTTTTTGCGTCCATGTGTACGTGTGACTGTTGCATACACGTAGGGGGAGTACGTGTAGGGGCCACTAAGGAGCAGTCAAATCACACAGTAAGTTAGTCCGAAGAAGCAACCATCATTTCACTCTTGAATGACACGTACGCAATATAAAATGGTTGATATGGAGAGAAAAAGGAAACCACTATATATACACTAGCAGGAGCCTAAGCTACAAGCCTGCTTGCTTAGGTTGCTCTCTTCACAAGCCTAGAACGACGGGCCTGATCCCGCAGCTGGGGGAAGGGAACAATGGCCCTATTTGGATCATGGGGTTAGAGCTAGTTTGGGTTAGTTGGGGGGTTAAATAGCCCAAAAGTATCCAAACAGGTAGGGTTAGAGTGGGTTAGTTCCATCTAACCCAACTATCTCGGTGGAGAGGTTCTTATTTGAGTTAGAGTGGGTTGGAAAATAACTCTAACTCTAACTGTGTTAGAGTATCCAAACAGGGCCAATGTTCTGCGTAGACGCGGTCGACATCGGCGAGGGAGAAAACCCACAGTTGGTGCGTCTCAATCGGGGGTCACCGTGGTATGGGCCGATACCGCGTCCCAACCGCCCTTCTAGCTACAACCCGACGTCCCAGGTAGTCCATCTTCCTTTTGGAGCCGGCTTGCTCCACTGCCGTAGCTCCATCTCCATGTCGATCTTTCTCTACTTCTACCGGCTTCTACTTGTGATGAGTTTATGTCTCATGGACTAGTGCCAGTACTATTATTCTAATCACACTTCTTCAATATCTTTGCCATCAGGGATGCTCAGGTCGATTTTAGTGGAACTGCACAAAAGCATCGTATGATCCGAGGGTGCCAGCCATCTTTCCTTCGACAGGTTCTACCTGGCCAGGAAATTAAATCATGTTTAGGGTTTAGGGTTTAAGTCGTAGTGACCCCATCAGTAGTTTTTCTATCGTACACGCTCTCACAACTTTTTTCTTTAGTTGTGAAGTAAATATTGGCTATGATCTGTGAATCGATGCATCAGCATGCGTGTTAGTTTCCTTTTGTATTTGATGGAATGTTGTAATGGGGCAACCTTGGAATATGAATGATAATGGAGTGGAAAAGTTTATGTTTTTCCGGAGAAAAAATGGAAACGGAGAGAAACTAACGTTTCATTTCGTTGGATCGCGCCATCGAGCCAAACCAACGTTTAAATCACGTCTGTCGTGTTGATGTCTCACCCTCCTCCACGGCTCGACCCCACATGGTCGCTCAGCATGCAACTCACCACTAACTGAGTAGTATACCATAACTTTCCCGCCTGCTTGTCGATGGATCGCGCCATGGAGTACTAGCACTACTGGAAGAGATTGACGAGTTGGGGGAGGACAGCTAGATGTAGCACGGACTCCCAAGAACTTTTTACATGCATGTTGTAGCCGGCTATTGCGACCTTTGAACGCGGAGCAGCCGCGTGCACCCGGAAGCGGCGCGGGTGACGCTCTCTCGGCCGGCGCGCCACTTCAATGCCGGCGCCAGTGAGAGGTCGCGTCCGCTCTGGCCGGGCATGAATGGGCACTGACCGTTTCGGGCGGGAAGCACGCACGGGTGATGAAGAGGGTTCGGGTTGGTCAGGACCGGCCGTGGCAGTGGTCCGGACGTGCGCAAACAAGAGATGTTGTACGTTAATATTGATGCGTATATAATTAACAACGTAAATAATGTGCCAGTTGGACAAATATGATTGGAGATGGAGATGGAAATGGAATTTTACGTAAACACGGATATGCATGTCTATGTCTATGTGTGTGTGCGCGATGACTCTCGCGACCTGGAAGCGGGGGCGTGTTTTTATCGAGTTTTCTTTCTTGGTACTCGTTAGAAAATCAGTTTGTCTAATTCACATCTAGATGTTTTTTTAAGGATATCAAATCTAAGCTCCCACAAGTATATAATGTAGCAACAAGAAACAAAAAAAATATAGGAAAAGACCACAAACAGAGTGGACATCAACTTATATGTGACATAACTATGTCACATCTAGATGTGTCCTACACAGACACTTAAAAAATTGTCCGCCAGTTTTCATTTCTTTTTTCCAGGAACGCGCATATTCTATTTAAAACCACTGCTATGGAGAGATTTTTTACTCCATTATAGCCTCTTGTTTGATAGAGTTGCTAGCGTCTCGCACTCTCACCCTCTCCATATCAAAACAAGATGACAGTGTCCACTCTATCTCTCTCCTCACCGGTGGTCACAGATCCGGCTGTATCCGGTCCGCTGCGGAAGGTGAGGAGGTGCAGCGTTGATGTTGTCGCCGTCGGCGACGGAGGAAGCCGATGCGCACCGTCCTCTCGGAGCTGGCGCTGGCGCGGACGAAGATCCTCCGCGCCCTTGTTCGCTGCCGTCGTGTGGGCAGATCCCGCCCGCCCGCCTAAACGACATCTCGCCCACCTGAGGTATAACTTCTTGTACTGCTCCAGCTCCCCAGGTCGCTGAGTGCGGGTTTTCTTCTATGCGACTACTCCCCAGCTCCCCATGCATAGTAGCCAGGGTTCGTTGGCTGGTCCAACATCACCTACTAGTACTACTATTATAGAGGAAATGCCACTCAAAAACTTGTCCTGATTTATGCCTCGGTGGAGGTATACATGTTGTTTCGACAAAAAGTACATGTTGGTTGTGCGGTCATTGTCCATATGGTGGTAGTACTATCACTGGTTAAATGAAGAAATGCTTTTTTTTCTCGGGTATCCTGGTTTAGTTCTCATCAAGATAATTACTCTTGTACTTTTCATTAATTCTTATTAACAATTGAGATGTCGTTGCTAACCCTTTTTTATATTTTTGGAAACAGCGATGCGTGTCTCCATCCCGGGCATGTCTTCCTCTATTTTAGTGGAACTGCACAAAATTGGATGGCCATTGTTGTTCCGCCTCACTGTCCTCTGCCACATGGTTCTTCCTTCCTCGAGCTTGATTACTGAGAAGAAACAGACCACGGTGAGGATTGTCGAACTTCTTAGGTGCCTCACCCAAACTTGATGCCAAATGGATGATGCATCACCACGATGACCTATCGATGCTCATGGTTGCGCCTCATGGTTGCGTCGGCTGGTGAAGCTGATCGATTTTCGACGAAAAACAAGCTGTCTTCCATCAGTGCTCTTTGCTTGTTACGCACAAAGATGATATCCTTCATCAGTTCACCTTGGTTGCGTTGGAGACACAGTCGTCTTTCACGTTGGTGCAATTTTATCACACAATTGGCTATGAACCAAATGTTTCCTCGAAGAAGGATCGACGTTGGTACTAAGAGCATAAGTTTTGTATTGATTTCTAAGCCTTCTCACAACTTTGTCTCCAGCTCCCCAGTAATTTTATTTGTCCAGCTATTAACTTTGATTTAAAAAATGGTGTGGACTAAAAACCTGGAAGGACGTAGTAGCCCTCCATTTTTATTTAATCCGCATATTAGATTTGACTGAAGTCAAACTTTGTAATACTCTCAAACCTTTCCGATAATTGAAATTAAATTTATTTATTTGTACACACTCTCACACGTTTCCGGTAATTTGGCACATGTGTGGTTCTTCACTTAAGGGAGGGTAGTGTACCACACGTGAAGGACAGGAAGTGCGACCAGGACGCGTGGGCGTGGGTCGTTAGTTCATCGGAAGTAGTACTAGTTTTCTTCATTGTACATTAAATAAAGAGTTTTGTTTCGTACTTACACAATTTAAAACGATTGTTATGGAGAGAATAAGAAAACCACACCACTATATTTTAGTCGTAGACACGAGAGTACTATATGGACGCAGCTTCATTGACTTAGTGCACCTGCCTTTGGATTTACGACAGGTGGGCCCAAAATGTGGCTGGCTCACCTGTCATACAGCCAAAAGCAGGTGCAGTGAAGGCACCGGAGCTTAGTCCTTACTACAGTAGTATATATATAAGCGGGAGCCTCAGCGCTTGTTCGCTAGGGTTTGCACTCTCCACACGCTCGCCGCACTACATATATGTTACACGTTGGAGGCTCAACGTTCATTTGCTAGGGTTTGCTATATTCACAGTCTCTCACCCTCTCTTCACCAGATCTAAAGAAGACTACGTTGGCCTCTTGTCTCTCTCTCCCCCTTCACAGCTGGTGAAGGAGGCGTCCATATCCCGTCGCACCGGGAAGGGGAGGAGGTGCAGCGTTCACTCTATCGCCTTCGGCGAGGGAGGCAATCCACTGCCGGCTGCGCTGTTCTCTTTCACCCAGCGCCTGTGCAGGAGGGCCACCGACCCCTTCTTCCTTGCTGCCGTACGTAGTGTGGGCAGATCCAGCCTCCCGCCGCACGCCTTGCCACATCCCGACGACCCTAAGGTATAAGTTTCTTTGAAACCGTCGTTGCTCTAGCTGCATGTGGATCTTTTTCGATCTGTAGTCGAATCTAGGTCTTGGTTCAAAGAGGAAAGAAGGGTGCGGTGGGCTGGAGCAAGAATCTAGGACGTGGTTCAATGAGGAAAGGAGGGGCGGAAAGTAGTATAGACTAGCTATCCAGCCGCTTTGTAGGTCGAAAAGGGAAAAAGGGGGTAACCCAGTACACACATCTGTAAGGAACCGATCTCTTTGTTGAAAAGGGAAAGAAACTAGGGGGTCAGGTAGTTTGTGCAGGACTAGATTTGCTGCCCTCACATAGGAAGAAGGTTCAAAGAGAACAAATATGGGACCAGCGCATATATGCTGCTTGGCTACATACTCTGCATCACCCATTTATATGTGTGGACGCACATGGTGCTGGCATGTCCCATGCAGCTATTTTGCTGTTGTTAATCTCAGAATTAACTACTGATCTGTTTTAAAAGAATTTCTCTGTTAATATGAATCAATGCAACCGTTTTAGAAATGCTACTGTCCTATACTTTATTTTCCATTAAGATAAGGTAGATGCTTCTTTTTGTGGCCGCATATTTCATCCTCCTTTATTGGCCAGTAATTGTTTTCTTTTTTGCCTCTTAAAACAGGGATATCTATTCAACTTGTTGCTATAGAAAACTTAAATGTCACACTGGCAACTTTGCTTGATTTCAGCGCAACTGCACAAAACTTGATTGGATTTCCTATTCATGTTGGTAGATTCGTATTTTATCTTGGTCGTCTCATGAAAGGTCAGTACAGGCCTTCATCCACATGATTGTGCAGTGTGCTTTGAGATGTTGTGCTACTTGTATTGGTACTGTTTTAAATAAATGATGAATTGAAGCTATTGTATTGCTGTCTTTCCCATTAAGTAGTGAACAAAAATGGGACCAACCCAGACATGATGCTTGTTGCTTTGTTACAACAAATTCACCCCCTTTATAAGCCAGTAATTGATGCCACTCTTAGAATTAACTACTGAATCTTATTTCAAAACTGCAACACTTGTTAGGGATTGGCAGGATTACCATTTTTGTGGCCGCATGTTTCATCCTCCTTTATTAGCCAGTAATTGATTCCTTTTTTGCCTCTGTTTATACATGGATATCTATTCAACTTGTTGCTATTGCGACAGTTTGCTTCGCTACGTGTAACACTTTGCTTGATTTCAGTGCAACTGCACAAAATGAGATTGGATTTCCTATTCGTGTTGGCAGATTCGTATTTTATCCTGTGTGCGTCATGACAGGTTGGTACTTGCCTTCATCCACATGATCGTGCAGTGTGTTTTGAGATGCTGTGCTACTTGTATTGGTACTGTTTTAAATAAATGATGAATTGAAGCTATTGTATTGCTGTCTTTTCCCATTAAGTAGTGAACAAAAATGGGACCAATCCAGACATGATGCTTGTTGCTTTGTTACAACAAATTCAGCATCACCCCCTTTATAAGCCAGTAATTGATGCCACTCTCAGAATTAACTACTGAATCTTATTTCAAAACTGCAACACTTGTTAGGGATTGGCGGGATTACCATTTTTGTGGCCGCATGTTTCATCCTCCTTTATTAGCCCGTAATTGATTCCTTTTTTGCCTCTGTTTATACAGGGATATCTATTCAACTTGTTCATATTGCGACATTTTTCTTCGCTACGCGTAACACTTTGCTTGATTTCAGTGCAACTGCACAAAACGAGATTGGATTTCCTATTCGTGTTGGCAGATTTGTATTTTATCTTGTTCGTCTCATGAAAGGTCAGTACAGGCCTTCATCCACATGATTGTGTAGTGTGCTTTTAGATGTTGTGCTACTAGTATTGGTACTGTTTTAAATAAATGTTGAATTGAAGTTGTTGTATTTGTCTCTGTTAAAATGAATCAGTCGCATTGTTTTAGGAATGATACTTATCTGCTTTTTTGTTCTTTATACATCTTGAAACAAGGCATTGTTAAGATAATGTCTCAGTTAATATGAATGAATCACACTGATTGAGAATTGCTACTCTCCTGCTTTGTTTCCCATTAAGATAAGGTAGATCAGTAGATGTTTTTCTTCTAGGAGTACAAGTCATCAACCGTTATTTCTCAGTAATTGTTTCCCTTATACCTTTTGTTGCTTACATGGATATCAAAATTAAAGCTCGGTTTTATTCCGACTTCGATTTTAGTTCAACTGCACAAAAGGAGCCAATGTGTCCAAGGCAAACTGCTGCATTACTGGGTCCAGTTGGTCGTTCCACTTTGCAGAAAGAAGCAGTCATTGTTTGCGCTACATTACAGAAGGAATGACCGAGAAGCTTTACAGAGTATTAGGCCTTCCACTATGTAGGCCAAAAGAGGTGCCAATTTCACCTTTTCTTAGTTTGGCACTGAATCCCTCCATTGCTACAGCCGGTGCTATAAATATTAGACACCGGTGACATGACTAGTCTGCAGAGACCATTGGCAATTTAACAGCACGTGGAGTGCCCTGGGCAAGAAGTGCCCAAACAAGTACAAGAAGCGACAGGACTCCACGATCATAGGCATTACATATTTTGAAGGGATAATTAGATTTATGCCCCTAGCTGTATCCCACTCGTCTGTTTTACCCCTCATTTCCAAAAGTCACCGGTTCTGTCCAAGTCACTTTGCTCCTCTTATGCTTTTTTCCTTTGACCGTTTGACTACCAGTTTGAAAACTTCATAACTAATTCATACTAAATCAGAAAAATGCAAATAAGATACCAAAATGTTCAAAAAAACATCACCTATATGTCAGTATCATTTGTATTCATGAAAAAAGTGTTGGAAAGTGCACATCCGAGTTTTAGCTCTTTTGATAACACCATGAATAGTAAAATCTAAAAAATTCAAAAAAAAAATATGGTGGCAAAGAACGACAAATGTTCTGAGTGCTTGCCAAGATTCATCAGGGAACGACATTCATGGAAGTCATGGCAAACAAATAATATATTTTGGAGTGCTGATTGTTTTTTCTGCCGGGGCACCCAATGTCATTCCCTGATGAAACTTGGCGGGCACTTAAAATATTTCTCATTCTTTGCCACCAATTTTTTTTGAATTTTTTGAATTTTTTTTTAGATTTTACTATTCATGGTGGTAGCATAAGAGCTAAAACTCGGATGGGAATTTTCAAGCACTTTGTTCATGAATGCAAATGACACTGACATACAGGTGATGTTTTTCTGAACATTTTGGTATCTTATTTGCATTTTTTTGATTTAGTATGAATTAGTTATGAAGTTTTCAAACTAACGGTCAAACGGTCAAAGGGCAAAAGCATAAGAGGAGCGAAGTGACTTGGACAGAAGCGGAGACTTTTGGAAAGTAGGGGTAAGACAGCCGAGTGGGACACAACTAGGGGCATAAATCTAATTATCCCTATTTTGAATGGGAAAAGCTTGTCAAAGTTTAATCATTGATGTTAGAAAGAAGCGACAAGACTCCACGATCATAGGCATTACATATTTTGAATGGGAACAGCTTGTCAAAGTTTAATCATTGATGTTAGCAAGAAGACATTAGTTTAATATATTGGAATTGGAAAACCTTGTCAAAATTTGCTCATTGATGTTAGCCAGAAGACATGCTTTTGATATTTTTGAGTGGGACGCCCTTGCTGTGAGCAGCGTCGAGTGTTTTTCCTATTCATGTGTTCAGTTTAGAAGTAAATAGTTACTCTGCTGAGATATTCCTGTGTTAAGAGTTTGTTGTGAATATTGTCTATGTAATGCCAGGCCTTGTGTTTTGAGCTTGGAATGTTGTGGCATGCGGCATCACGAGCTGTTCACCGTGCCTCCTGAGAATAATGCTTAGTATTGTTTTGCATGTCGATCTAATGCCAGTGATTTGCTTGTTAAGAAGATCATCCTCTTCTGTTGTTTCCCTGCTTAAGAAGTTCATCGTCTGATGTTTCATTCATAGCCTATACGACAAGTCGGGTAGGTTAGACGTGAAACCATATGATCTTCCGACCAACTCATGATATTAGGCCGTGATTGGATCGTCGTTTTCCAACCAAAACCTCTTGTAAAACTGATACTTGTAAATTAAAGCAGATGGTCTCGGGCGAAGGCGCTTGGTTGGTCGATTTCGACTAGCAAAATATCGGAAGTACTTGACACACGATAAAAACACTGAACGATACTCGGACGATTGATAATCCAGCCGTTAGCTGCTGTTTCAGCCTTGCCCATGGATGGCATGATACGCACGTCGTGCATGTATCGTCTCGTAATGTCGTCCATATAGCAGTGCTCGTAAAATATACACTGGTCTATCAAATTACACGCGTAACCCGCCGGTTTTACTTACAGACCTCGGGCCCTCGGTTTCATTATGCCTGTATTTTACGCGTTGTTTTCGATGATGAGTAAATTACACTTGTATGTTAATACATGTTTGAAATAAACCAGAGCTCCCAAGCGCGGCCTTACCGTTTCATGCCATCTCAGTTTCTCGAAGGTGCTCATAGGTGTCCGATGATCCTGGCTTCCTGAATGAGTTGCGGGCGCTGTATCAGACCATCCGTAGGGCCCACGAGGCCCTCTCCGTTGTCCTTCGAGTTGTTGCGCTCGCCGTGGCGCCGAGCATTGTTAACATCGTCAACGAACATGAGGATTCAGGAGATGACTTTATTTTGACTGGATGACACTAGGGACCCACTAGGGCCATAGCCGTACGTACGTAAGTGCCTCCTTATTATGTACAACTATATAATTTTTGCTATCTCCTGGTTTCCTGACATCATGGTCCCACACCATTGTCAACCTATGTAGTCAATATAAACGAGAGAATTGCCCAAGGTGCGGCCGACAGCTGAGAGCAAGCAGCTCGAGCAGTATTTGTGTTTTTGAGGCGTGAGCACTGCAGAGTTTTTCTTGGCGATGATTTCGTTGTTGTTTGGAGGAGAGCAGGGTATTAACTGGGCGGGCTGTGGCCCGTCTAGCCCAGGCTAGATATCCAGCCCAGATACTAATTTTTTCAAGATGAAAATGGCTATCCCAGCTATACGTCTTTTTGAGGAATACCCAGGCAAGGCCAACTTGTTATTCTCCGCCCCGCTGGGCTACAAAAATCTTTCCTTGGAGGGATGCATTAGGCTTAACAGGAAATTGGGCTTTAAAAAATAATAAATGGGATGTAATTATAAAAGTTGGGCAGTAACTATAAAAAATGCACCAAACACGAAATTAGTTTATAAAATATTATTTATGGATTTTGAAAATCTTAAATTTTCATTGTTGCACGCACAATGTTTCGTTAGATTTTTACGTAATACAAATTTATATTTAATCTGACTAGAAATTTTGGGATAAAAATATTTCGGAGCCCATCAAAATGTGGGAAATTTTATTGAATTCTGTCTTCAACGGTTGGTTGAAATTATTAATCATTGTCCTAGCTGGAAATTGGGTTGTACTTTTAACAAACTGTAAATGGGCTGTTGTAAATTCCATTAGAATTCCAAAATGGGTTGTACATTCTTACAAAACGTAAATGGGCTATAAGTCCTCTGCCACACACTTGTGGGCCTACTAAGTGACGCGTCCCCTAAAAAAATAAGTTGACGCGTATGCAAGGCTTTGCCAACTTATTATAGTCAACACACGGTTCTAGCAGCAGTGGCCGTTGGATGTCTATCCAACAAATGTCGTGCTTCTTTTTCAATCTCGGATATCTTAGCTTCGGCCGCCCAAAAAATGATTCCTCCCCCTGACATCTGGGGCGCACCGTTTCGGAGGCTGACCTGTGGGCCTACTAAGTTGGAGCGTACCAAGGGCTTTGTCAACTTAGTCAATAATAAACGTTTCTAGCTTCAGTGACCGTACGATGTCCATCCAACAGCCGTAGTGCTTCTTCAACCTCTGGTCTTCTTGGTCCAGCCGCCCAAAGCAGCGCCGGTCGTGCCGCCTGCTCCTGCCTCCCGTGGCCGGCTGTGCTGCCGCGGAGGCCTCACCGCCCCCATACTACTCCCATCGCTGGCCAGGCCATCCCTCCACTCACCCACACCCCCTGTTATTCTGCGATGACGGCAACCTCACACCGCAGCTGAACCAGTGAACCCTCGTACTCCTCTCCGCTCGGGCTTCCACTGCTGCATCTTCCCCGGCTCCGCGCCGTCCCCTTCCTAGGCCTCGCCGTCGTCCAGACCACCGCCCTGGTGCTCTAGGCGCGGCGTGGTCAACGTGGTCAACGACCGACTTCCATCGGAAGAGTACTGTACGTGGAGAGGCTGACAGCTGGGTCCAGGCGGCCACAAGGAAGTGCCTCCTTATTACGCGCAAAATAATTATTCCTCCACCTTACAGCAGGGACCCACCGGACGGGCCACCTTATTTCGCGAAAAAAACGTTTCCCCCCTGACTGCTGAGACCCACCGGACGGGCCAGCGTATTTCGTGAAAAAAACGTTCCCCCCGCTGTCAGCTCGGACCCACCGGAAGTGCCTCCTTATTACGCACAAAAAATGAATACTCTCCCTGCTAGCTGGGACTCACCATGGTGGGAGGCTGACTTGTCGGCCTACTAAGTTGACTGGGATAGGGGCCTTTGTCAACTTTGTCAGGCCTGTTGGGCTGCAAATCTTTCAAGGCGAGGAGAGTTTTCATTTGGCTGGCCGAGAAAATGGCCCATCAGTAATGAGAAATGGGTTGTACATTTTTAAAACACATCAAACCGGCAATTAGTTTCAAATATCTTTTTTTTCATTTCAAGATTTTAAATTACATTAATTTTTATGCGTGGAGAATTTGTTGGATTTTATATTGATATACATTTATTTTTAAAATCAGTTTGAATGTGAGTCAAAATTTCGGGATTAAAAACAGTTCGGACCGCACCGAAATATGCAAAAATTCGTATAATTTTTAAACCGTGGCCATAATTTGGGCTGTAATGCTAACAAAAAGAATCTGGGCTCCAAAATAACCTTAAGAATTAGGAAATGGGCTGAAAATTATTAGAAATAATGGCAGATGGGTTGTATGCTGTTTTCCACAGATTTGAGGCTTTCCTAAAAAAAAGGTTGACGCACAAGCAGTGACTGTTGGATGTCCATCCAACGGCCGTCGTGCTTCTTCAATCTCTGCTCTTCCTGCTCCAGCCGCTCAAACAAGCGCCGGCGGGACTGCCTGCTCCCTCCTCCCGTAGCCGGCTGTGCTGCCGCGTAGGCCTCACCGCCCCACCGTACTCCCATCGCTGGCCTAGCCATCCTTCTACTCACCCACACCTGCTGTTATTCTCCGGCGACGGCAGACGAACGAGTTAACCCTCGTACAGTCGTACTCCCCTCTGCGTGGGAAGCAACTGCCGAGTCTTCCCTTCCTCCGTGTCGTTCCCTTCCTAGGCCTCGCTGTCGTCCACCGCCCTGGTGCTCTCGACACAGCGTGGTCAACGTGGTCAAGGAACGACTTCCATCGGACGTGGACTGTACGTGGAGAGGCTGACAGCTGGGTCCACGGCCGCAGCAAGGAAGTGCCTCCTTATTACGTGCAAAATAATTATTCCTCCACCTAACAGCGGGGACCCACCGGACGGGTCACCATATTTCGCGAAAAAAACATTTCCCCCCTAACTGTTGGGACCCACCAGCTACACCTTCGCACGCAAGGAAGTCCGTCTGGGCAAAAAAAACAAAACGATTCGCCCCCCTGACTGCTGGGACCCACCAGCTACATCTTCGCACGCAAGGAAGTGCCTAACAGTCGGGACCCACCTGGTCGAAGCGTACGTAGCGTTGTCATTCTGGTCGCGAACGTGCACGTACATATATACTGGTCGATGTAGAGGCGCACACGTGTCGTAGTAGAGGCGCGCACATAGCATGTACACGTACGTACAACAGCCAGGGTGCAAGTAAGAAAATACGGCCACGTATGTGTACATACGGGAGGGGTCTTGAACACCTACTCGCGCATACGAACGGCCAGGGCTCGTGTACATGGCTGGGTCGGAACGGAGAAACAACGTCATCGTCGTGTTCATGGGGAGGCAACGGAATGCGTGGTCGTGTTCATCGGGAGGGCTTGGACGAAACAGGCGCTGGAAACGAGGCCTGGCGTACCGAAGAACGGAGGAAACGGCCTTGTGTTCGACCGGCCACGTTCGAAATGGGATCCTGTTCATCGGGAGGGGTGTGGCGTACCGCAAAATGGAGGAAACGGACCTCCTATGGTCGAGACGTCGGTCTTGTTGATCGGGAGGGGTGTGGCGTACCGCAAAACGGAGGAAACGGACCTCCTACGGTCAAAACGGGGGTCCTGTTGATCGGGAGGGGTGTGGCGTACCGCAAAACGGACGAAACAGACTTGTGTTGGAGCGCTACGGTCGAAACGGGGGTCCTGTTCATCGGGAGGGGTGTGGCGTACCGCAAAACGAGACTCCACGGGATACTGTTCATCTCCACCATCAACCCCCTCCAGCCTCCACGAGCTACTGTTCATCCACCATCGACCTCCTCCAGCCTCCACCTGTGACTGTTCATCCACGGGCTCCTGTTCATCCAGCCTCCACCGCCCGCTACTCCACCGGCTACTGTTCAACCACCCCTCCACCGTCTACTGTTCATCCAGCCCTCCACACCACGGGGTCCTGTTCAACCACCCCTCCACGGGCACCCCTCCACCATCTACTGTTCATCCTGCCCTCCACGGGGTGGTCCTGTTCATCCAGCCCTCCACGTTTCCTGTTCATCCAGCCCCAACTGGCTCGATCGATCGGGGTCCTGTTCATCCAGAGGCAACACCACGGGGTCCTGTTCATCCACCCCCACCGGGAACTGTTCATCCAAACCCCCCAGCAACGCTCACTGTTCATCCAGAGGAAGCATCGATCGGCTTCAGTTAGCAGCAGTAGCGAAGGAATCGCTCGATCGGGTTTAGTTAACAGCCATCGATCGATCGCTCGGGTTCAGTATCGCATTGCCTGCAGTGCAATCGCTCGGGTTCAGTTAGAGCCCAACGCCTCGCTCGGGTTCAGTTAGAGCCAACGCCTCGCACACACGCGCGTACGTGTACGAGAGAAACGTGCATCGCTCGGCCCCCGACCTCCCACCCTAACCGGGAACTCCCCGAAATTTTCCTCCCCCTCGCTTCTGCCATGGTTTTTTTCGTCATGGACGGCCCAAAGAATGTCATGCAGCTGCGTCTCCAGCCCGCCCAGGACGAAAAGTCCATTTTCTGTCTTGATATTTTGTCATAGAAGTAGGAGCCCACCACATCTATGATGATACCGGGTTTTGTCACAATTATCGTCATAGAAGTGTCATATGTATGACAGAATTTTTTTTCGTTTGGCCCAAAATGTCACGGATGTGTCTTTTTTTGTAGTGCAAACGTTGGACATCATTGATACATGCCGGCTTAGCCAAAGAAGTGATTGCCTTGATCTTCTCCGGGTTAGCCTCGATGCCTCTGTTAGAAACCAGAAAACCGAAAAGCTTGCCCGCTGGCACTCCAAAAACACACTTGGCCGGGTTAAGCATCATCTTGTAGACCCGGAGGTTATCAAAGGTTTCCTTCAGATCATCTATCAAGGTCTCCTTATCTCTAGACTTCACCACAATGTCGTCCACATAAGCATAAACATCGCGCCCAATCTGACTGTGTAGACAGTTCTGCACACATCTCTGATAAGTCGCCTGGGCACTCTTAAGCCCAAAAGGCATAGACACATAGCAGAAGGCTCCAAACGGAGTAATAAAAGCCGTCTTGTCCTGGTCCATCACTGCCATTTTGATCTGATGATAACCAGAATAGGCATCCAAAAAGCTCAAACGCTCACAACCCGCTGTAACATCAATGATTTGATCAATACGAGGGAGAGCGAAAGGGTCGGCCAGACACGACTTGTTTAAGTCCGTGTAATCCACACACATACGCCAGGTGCCATTCTTTTTAAGCACGGCACCGAGTTAGCCAACCACTCTGGATAGAAAACTTCAATAATGAACCCGGCCGCCAAGAGCCGGTTCACTTCCTTACCAATGGCCTTACGCCTCTCCTCATTAAACCGCCAAAGAAATTGCTTGACCGGCTTAAACTTTGGATCAATATTGAGAGTGTGCTCAGCGAGATCTCTCGGTACACCCGACATGTCAGAAGGTTTCCATGCAAAGATGTCCCGGTTCTCACGGATGAACTCGATGAGCGCGCTTTCCTATTTGGGATCCAGATTAGCGCTGATACTGAAGTGCTTAGATGAGTCGCCTGGGACAAAATCAACAAGCTTGGTTTCATCAGCCGATTTAAACTTTAGCATCGGCTCATGTTCTGTGGTTGGCTTCTTCAAAGATGTCATGTCCGCCGGGTCAACATTGTTCTTATAGAACTTCAACTCCTCTGTTGCACACACGGATTCAGCGTAAGCAGCATCACCTTCCTCACATTCCAAGGCTAACTTTCGACTCCCATGCACTGTGATGGTGCCCTTATGACCCGGCATCTTGAGCTGCAGATAAACATAACACGGCCGAGCCATGAACTTGGCGTAAGCCGGCCGTCCAAACAGGGCGTGATATGGGCTCTTGATTTTGACCACCTCAAAGGTTAACTTTTCAGCCCTAGAGTCATGCTCATCTCCAAAGGCTACTTCTAGTTCAATCTTACCCACTGGGTGCGCTGACTTATCAGGCACCACTCCAAGGAAAACAGTATTGGACGTCTTAAGATTTTTATCAATCAATACCATGCGACGGAAGGTCTCATAATAGAGGATGTTGATGCTACTGCTTCCGTCCATGAGCACCTTAGTGAATTTATATCCACCAATCTGAATCGCCACTACCAAAGCCAAGTGACTCGGATTGTCAACCCGGGGAGGGTGATCTTCCCTACTCCATAGAATAGGTTGCTCAGACCATCTTAAGTAATGAGGAACGGCCGGCTCAACAGCGTTCACAACCCTCTTATGAAGCTTCTGGTCTCGTTTGCACATACTGGTGGTAAACACATGATATTGTCCACTATTCAACTACTTTGGATTGCTCTGATATCCAGACAGCTGCTGCTGCTAACCTCCCTGGCCGGATTGCTGATGATAGCCACCTTGGTTTCCATGAGAGCCTTGAAAGTTGGAATTTGAACCGCCGCCCGGGCCATGAAAACCGCCGCCACCTTGATACGTCTCCAACGTATCTATAATTTTTGATTGCTCCATGCTATATTATCTTCTGTTTTGGACATTATTGGGCTTTATTATTCACTTTTATATTATTTTTGGGACTAACCTATTAACCGGAGGCCCAGCCCAGAATTGCTGTTTTTTTGCATACTTCAGAGTTTCGCAGAAAAAGAATATCAAACGGAGTCCAAACGGAATGAAACCTTCGGCAACGTGATTTTTAGAACGAACATGATCCAGGAGACATGAACCCTGCGTCAAGAAATAAAGGAGGAAGCCACGAGGTAGGGGGCGCGGCTACCCCCCCCAGGCGCGCCCTCCACCCTCGTGGGCCCCCTGTTGCTCCACCGACGTAATCCTTCCTCCTATATATACCTACGTACCCCCAAACGATCAGATTCGGAGCCAAAAACCTAATTCCACCGCCGCAACCTTCTGTACCCACGAGATCCCATCTTGGGGCCTGTTTCGAAGCTCCGCCGGAGGGGGCATCAGTCACGGAGGGCTTCTACATCAACACCATATCCTCTCCGATGATGTGTGAGTAGTTTACCTCAGACCTTCGGGTCCATAGTTATTAGCTAGATGGCTTCTTATCTCTTTTTGGATCTCAATACAATGTTCTCCCCCTCTCTCGTGGAGATCTATTCGATGTAATCTTCTTTTGCGGTGTGTTTGTTGAGACCGATGAATTGTGGGTTTATGATCAAGTTCATCTATGAACAATATTTGAATCTTCTGAATTCTTTTATGTATGATTGGTTATCTTTGCAAGTATCTTCGAATTATCAGTTTGGTTTGGCCTACTAGATTGATCTTTCTTGCAATGGGAGAAGTGCTTAGCTTTGGGTTCAATCTTGCGGTGTCCTTTCCCACTGACAGTAGGGGCAGCAAGGCACGTATTGTATTGTTGCCATCGAGGATAACAAGATGGTTTTTTTTATCATATTGCATGAATTTATCCCTCTACATCATGTCATCTTTCTTAAGGCGTTACTCTGTTCTTATGAACTTAATACTCTAGATGCATGCTGGATAGCGGTCGATGTGTGGAGTAATAGTAGTAGATGCAGGCAGGAATCGGTCTACTTGTCTCGGACGTGATGCCTGTATACATGATCATACCTAGATATTCTCATAACTATGCTCAGTTCTGTCAATTGCTCAACAGTAATTTGTTCACCCACCGTAAAATACTTATGCTCTTGAGAGAAGCCACTAGTCAAACCTATGGCCCCCGGGTCTATCTTCATCATATTAATCTTCCATTACTTAGTTATTTCCGTTGCTTTTTACTTTGCTTTTATTTTACTTTGCATCTTTATCATAAAAACCCCTTATCGCATTGGTTGCGAGGATTTATTTGTTTTGTGTAGGTGTGAGGGACTCGCGCGTAGCCTCCTACTGCATTGATACCTTGGTTCTCACAAACTAAGGGAAATACTTATGCTACTTTGCTACATCACCCTTTCCTCTTCAAGGGAAAACCAACGCAGTGCTCAAGAGGTAGCAAGAAGGATTTCTGGCGCCGTTGCCGGGGAGGTCTACGCAAAAGTCAACATACCAAGTACCCATCACAAACCCTTATCTCCCGCATTACACTATTTGCCATTTGCCTCTCGTTTTCCTCTCCCCCACTTCACGCTTGTCGTTTTATTCGCCCTCTCTTTTTCGTTCGCCTCTTTTTCGCTAGCTTTTTGTTTGCTCGTGTGTTGGATTGCTTGTTTGTCACGATGGCTCAAGATACTACCAAATTATGTGACTTTACCAATACCAACAATAATGATTTCCTTAGCACTCCGATTGCTCCTCTTACCGATACTGAATCTTGTGAAATCAATGCTGCTTTGTTGAATCTTGTCAGGAAAGATCAATTCGTCAGCCTTCCTAGTGAAGATGTCGCTACCCATCTAAATAGCTCCGTTGATTTGTGTGATATGCAAAAGAAGAAAGATGTTGATAATGATATTGTTAAATTGAAGCTATTTCCTTTTTCTCTTCGAGATCGTGCTAAAGCTTGGTTTTCGTCTTTTCCTAAAAATAGTATTGATTCGAAATAAGTGCAAAGATGCTTTTATCTCTAAGTATTTTCCTCCCGCTAAGATCATCTCTCTTAGAAACGATATCATGAATTTTAAGCAACTTGATCATGAACATGTTGCACAAGCTTGGGAGAGGATGAATTTAATGATACGTAATTTCCCTACTCATGGTTTGAATTTGTGGATGATTATACAAAAAAATTATGCCGGATTGAATTTTGCTTCTCGAAATATTTTAGATTCGGCCGCAGGAGGCACTTTTATGGAAATCACTTTAGGAGAAGCTACTAAACTCCTAGATAATATTATGGTTAATTATTCTAAATGGCACACTAAAAGATCTACTAATAAAAAAGTGCATGCGATAGAAGAAATTAATGTTTTGAGTGGAAAGATGGATGAACTTATGAAATTATTTTCGAGTAAGAGTGTTTCTTCTGATCCTAATGATATGCCTTTGTCTACTTTGATTGAGAATACTAATGAATCTATGGATGTGAATTTTGTTGGTAGGAATAATTTTGGTAACAACGCGTATAGAGGAAACTTTAATCCTAGGCCTTATCCTGGCAATTCCTCTAAAAATTATGGTAATTCCTACAACAATTCTTATGGAAATTTTAATAAGTTGCCCTCTGAGTTTGAGACTAGTGTTACAGAGTTTATGAATTCGCAAAAGAATTTCAATGCTTTGCTTGAAGAGAAATTGCTTAAAGTTGATGAATTGGCTAGGAACGTTGATAGAATTTCTCTTGATGTTGATTCTTTAAAGCTTAGATCTATTCCTCCTAATCATGATATCAATGAGTCTCTCAAAGCCATGAGAATTTCCATTGATGAGTGCAAAGGAAGAACCGCTAGGATGCGTGGTAAGAAAGATTGCATTATGAAAGCGTGTTCTTCAAATCTCTATGAAAATAAAGATGAAGATCTAAAAGTTATTGATGTGTCCCCTATTAAATCTTTGTTTTGCAATATGAATCTTGATAATTATGAGACTGAATATGATCCACGTTTACCTAAAAGGCGTTCCAAAAATTCGGAGTTTTTAGATCTTGATGCTAAAATTTATAAAAGTGGGATTGAAGAAATCAAAACATTAGATGTTAATAAACCACTATTTTGGATTTCAATGAATTTAATTATGATAATTTCTCTTTGATAGATTTTATTTCCTTGTTGCAATCCGTGCTAAATTCTCCTCATGCTTATAGTCAAAATAAAGCTTTTACCAAACATATCGTTGATGCCTTGATGAAATCTTATGAAGAAAAGCTTGAGTTGGAAGTTTCTATCCCTAGAAAACTTTATGATGAGTGGGAACCTACTATTAAAATTAAAATTAAAGATCATGAGTTCTATGCTTTATGTGATTTGGGTGCTAGTGTTTCCACTATTCCCAACACTTTGTGCGATTTGCTAGGTTTCCGTGATTTTGATGATTGCTCTCTAAACTTGCACCTTGCGGATTCCACTATTAAGAAACCTATGGGAAGAATTGATGATGTTCTTATTGTTGCAAATAGGAATTATGTGCCCGTAGATTTTATTGTTCTTGATATAGATTGCAATCCATCATGTCTTATTATTCTTGGTAGACCTTTCCTTAGAATGATTGGTGCAATTATTGATATGAAGGAAGGGAATATTAGGTTTCAATTTCCTTTAAAGAAAGGCATGGAACACTTCCCTAGGAAGAAAATAAAATTACCATATGAATCTATTATGAGAGTCACTTATGGATTGCCTACCAAAGATGGCAATACCTAGATCTACCCTTACTTTTATGCCTAGTTAGGGGCGTTAAACGACAGCGCTTGTTAGGAGGCAACCCAATTTTATTTTTAGTTTTTTTGATTTTTGCTTCTGTTTAGGAATAAATATTTGTTCTATCCTCTGGTTAGATGTGTTTTTATGTTTTAATTAGTGTTTGTGCCAAGTTAAACCTATAGGATCTTCTTGGATGATAGTTATTTGATCTTGCAGAAATGTCGACAAACTTTCTGTTCACGAAAATAATTGTTAAAAATCATCAGAACATGAAAAAATATTTATTCCAATTGATTCTGATCAATAAACAAATTGTCTAGGTCTTAATATTTTGTCTGAGTTTTTGGAGTTCCATAAGTTTGCGTTAGTTACAGATTACTACAGACTGTTCTGTTTTTGACAGATTCTGTTTTTCGTGTGTTGTTTGCTTATTTTGATGAATCTATGGCTAGTAAAAGAGTTTATAAACCATAGATAAGTTGGAATACAGTAGGTTTAACACCAATATAAATAAAGAATGAGTTCATTACAGTAGCTTGAAGTGGTCTTTTGTTTTCTTTCGCTAACGGACCTCACAAGATTTTCTGTTAAGTTTTGTGTTGTGAAGTTTTCAAGTTTTGGGTGAAAGATTTGATGGATTATGGAACAAGGACTGGCAAGAGCCTAAGCTTGGGTATGCCCATGGCAACCCCAAGATAATCTAAGGACACCAAAAATCCAAAGCTTGGGGATGCCCCGGAAGGTATCCCCTTTTTCGTCTACTTCCATCGGTAACTTTACTTGGAGCTATATTTTTATTCACCACATGACATGTGTTTTGCTTGGAGCGTCTTGTATGATATGAGTCTTTGCTTTTTAGTTTACCACAATCATCCTTTCTGTACACACCTTTTGAGAGAGACACACATGATTCGGAAATTATTAGAATAATCCATGTGCTTCACTTATATCTTTTGAGTTATATAGTTTTTGCTCCAGTACTTCACTTAAATCTTTTAGAGCACGATGGTGGATTTGTTTTATAGAAACTATTGATCTCTCATGCTTCACTTAGATTATTTTGAGATTTTTAAATAGCGTGGTAATTTTCTTAAATAATCCTAATATGCTAGGTATTCAAGATTAGTAAAAACTTTCTTATGAGTGTGTTGAATACTAAGAAAAGTTTGATGCTTGATAATTGTTTTGAGATATAAAGATGGTGATATTAGAGTCATGCTAGTTGAGTAGTTGTGAATTTGAGAGATACTTGTGTTAAAGTTTGTGATTCCCGTAGCATGCACGTATGGTGAACCGTTATGTGATGAAGTCGGAGCATAATTTATTTATTGATTGTCTTCCTTATGAGTGGCGGTCGGGGACGAGCGATGGTCTTTTCCTACCAATCTATCCCCCTAGGATCATGCGCGTAATACTTTGCATTGATAACTTGTAGATTTTTGCAATAAGTATATGAGTTCTTTATGACTAATGTTGAGTCCATGGATTATACGCACTTTCTTCCTTCCACCATTGCTAGCCTCTCTAATACCGCGCACTTTTCGCCGGTATCATACACCCACCATATACTTTCCTCAAAACAGCCACCATACCTACCTATCATGGCATTTGCATAGCCATTCCGAGATATATTGCCATGCAACTTACCATCGTTCCATTTACTGTGACACACTCCATTATTGTCATATTGCTTTGCATGATCATGTAGTTGACATCGTATTTGTGGAAAGCCACCGTTTATAATTCTTTCATAAATGTCACTCTTGATTCGTTGCATATCCCGGTACACCACTGGAGGCATTCACATAGAGTCATATTTTGTTCTAAGTATTGAGTTGTAATTTTTGAGTTGTAAGTAAATAAAAGTGTGATGGTCATCATTTTTAGAGCATTGTCCCAAGTGAGGAAAGGATGATGGAGACTGATTCCCCCACAAGTCGGGATGAGACTTCGGACGAAATTAAAAAAAAAAGAGGCCATAAAAAAAAGGAAAAGGCCGAAAATAAAAAGGTGAGAGAAAAAGAGAGAAGGGACAATGCTACTATCCTTTTACCACACTTGTGCTTCAAAGTAGCACCATGATCTTCATGATAGATAATCTCCTATGATATCACATTCATATACTAGTGGGAATTTTTCATTATAGAACTTGGCTTGTATATTCCAATGATGGGCTTCCTCAAAATGCCCTAGGTCTTCGTGAGCAAGCGAGTTGGATGCACGTCCACTTAGTTTCTTTTGTTGAGCTTTCATATACTTATAGCTCCAGTGCATCCGTTGCATGGCAATCCCTACTCACTCACATTGATATCTATTGATGGGCATCTCCATAGCCCGTTGATACGCCTAGTAGATGTGAGACTATCTTCTCCTTTTTGTCTTCTCCACAACCACCATTCTATTCCACATATAGTGTTATGTCCATGGCTCACGCTCATGTATTGTGTGAAGATTGAAAAAGTTTGAGAACGTCAAAAGTATGAAACAATTGCTTGGCTTGTCATCGGGGTTGTGCATGATTTAAATATTTTGTGTGGTGAAGATAGAGCATAGCCAGACTATATGATTTTGTAGGGATAACTATCTTGGGCCATGTTATTTTGAGAAGACATGATTGCTTGGTTAGTATGCTTGAAGTATTATTATTTTTTATGTCAATATTAAATTTTTGTTTGCTCCATGCTATATTATCTTCTGTTTTGGACATTATTGGGCTTTATTATTCACTTTTATATTATTTTTGGGACTAACCTATTAACCGGAGGCCTAGCCCAGAATTGCTGGTTTTTGTCTATTTCAGAGTTTCGCAGAAAAAGAATATCAAACGGAGTCCAAACGGAATGAAACATTCGGGAACGTGATTTTCAGAACGAACATGATCCAGGAGACTTGGACCCTACGTCAAGAAATAAAGGAGGAAGCCACGAGGTAGGGGGGCGCGCCTACCCCCCAGGCGCGCCCTCCACCCTCGTGGGCCCCCTGTTGCTCCACCGACGTACTCCTTCGTCCTATATATACCTATGTACCCCCAAACGATCAGATACAGAGCCAAAAACCTAATTCCACCGCCGCAACCTTCTGTACCCACAAGATCCCATCTTGGGGCCTGTTCCGGAGCTCCGCCGGAGGGGACATCAATCACGGAGGGCTTCTACATCAACACCATAGCCTCTTCTATGATGTGTGAGTTATTAGCTAGATGGCTTCTTCTCTCCTTTTGGATCTCAATACAATGTTCTCCCCCTCTCTCGTGGACATCTATTCGGTGTAATCTTCTTTTGCGGTGTGTTTGTTGAGATCGATGAATTGTGGGTTTACGATCAAGTTTATCTATGAACAATAATCTATGAACAATAACTATGCTCAGTTCTGTCAATTGCTCAACAGTAATTTGTTCACCCACCGTAAAATACTTATGCTCTTGAGAGAAGCCACTAGTGAAACCTAAGGCCCCCGGGTCTATCTTCATCATATTAATCTTCCAACACTTAGTTATTTCCATTGCTTTTTTACTTTGCTTTTATTTTACTTTGCATCTTTATCATAAAAATACCAAAAATATTATCCTATCATATCTATCAGATCTCACTCTCGTAAGTGACCGTGTAGGGATTGACAACCCCTTATTGTGTTGGTTGCGAGGATTTATTTGTTTTGTGTAGGTGCGAGGGACTCGCGCGTAGCCTCCTACTGGATTCATACCTTGGTTCTCAAAAACTGAGGGAAATACTTACGCTACATTGCTGCATCACCCTTTCCTCTTTAAGGGAAAACCAACGCAGTGCTCAAGAGGTAGCACACCTGAGCCGCTGCCCGACCCATGGTTGCCGTCGAACATGTTAAAGTTCTTGAAATCCATCATGATCATACAGTCCTTCCATAGGTGAGTGGCTGGCTTTTCGCGAGTACCGTGCCTTGGACAGGGTTCATTTAGCAACTGCTCAAGAGTGGGACCTGACCCGCCGGACCGAGGTGGTGGTCTCCCCTTACGTCGTTGATTGCTACCATTTGCACTGGTGTTAGCCACAAACTCCGGGCTACCGTCAGCATTACGTTTATTGCCTCACTAATTCGCCGGGTTATGCCGATGACCCTTGGTATTGTCGTTCTTCTTTCCCTTCCCTGTCTTATCATCATCAGACTCGGGATCCTTGGTACTATCAGAGTCAGCGTACTTGACCAAAGCCACCATTAGCTGACCCATGTCGTTACAATCACGCTTGAGTCGCCCCAGCTTCTGTTTCAGAGGCGTAAAACGGCAATTCTTATCCAACATTAAGACTGCAGAGCCGGCATCCATCTTATCAGATGAATGTATTATGGCCTTGACCTGGTGCACCCAATGGGTCGTGGACTCACCTTTTTCTTGCTTGCAATTAGTCAAATCCATAATTAACATGGGCTGCTTGCATGTGTCCTTGAAGTTCTGAATAAACCGGGCCTTTAACTCTGCCCATGAACCAATGGAATTAGGCCGCAGCCCCTTCAACCAAGTGCGGGCCGTTCCATCCAATATCATGGTGAAGTACTTGGCCATTGCAGCATCACCGACCTCTAGTAGTTCCATGGCCATCTCATAGCTTTCAATCCATGCCCCGGGCTGTAAATCGGCCGTGTAATTAGGCAAACGCTCATTACGCAGAGCCGGCACCAAGCAAGGGACACCTCCAGTCCTTGTGGCCACGCCTGCCCCAATAGAGGTCGTCGGATAAACCAGAAAAGACTAGTAAGCTGCCCACTGAGCCGCCTGTTCAGCCGCCTGCTGAGCCGCCCGGTCTGCCTCTTGGCGTATCCTATCCTGATCAACCAGGTTAAGAGCTCCATCACGCGCCGGATCATGCCCGCGTGGTTGGTCACGGCGCCGAGCGTTGCTTGAAACGGCTGCTGAATCCATATGCCCGCTATAACTTCGGCTCCGGCTTGGGCAAGGGGTTGAGTGGATCCTGTCTCGGTTGTAAGAGTATGCCTCCTGCTGCGCTAGAGCCGTCCGAAGAAGTTCTCTGACCCTTCGTGTTTCAATCACTGCCGGAGAGTCGCCCTCCACCGGGAGAGCCGCCAATCGTGCCTCCGCAGCGATCATGTTCTCTAAAGGGTTAGAGTAATGACCCGGTGGTGTTGGTACATAATGAGGTGGAGCAGTATTCATGCGAGGAGGTTCCATCACCCGTGGTTGAACCGGCGTCCCAGCCCCGGGCGTTGCAACCTGGTTTATCTCCGGCGGGTTACTGGGGCCTGCACCGGGTGTGCGGAAGAGGTTTCTAGGATAATAAGTCAGAGGCAGACGGGATTGAGCCTTCTGGTGCCTTCTCGTCATGACCTCATTTGAGGCGTTAAAATCCATCGTAAGCTGGAAAGCCTCTGATTGAATCTGCTGCGCTCGAGCATCCAAAGCCGCCCTCTCTGTGGCTAGCCTGACGTCCTCCGCTGCTAGGTTTTCTTTGGCTTGTGCTACCTCCTCACATAACCGTGCCACTTCTGCATCATGTTGAGCCTGATCCGCCAGATTAACCGCGATACTTAATAGGGCTGTCAACTTATCTATGAGATCCATCAGCACCTGAGCCGGTGGGCGCGCAAGGCCTCCTGCCCCGGCTGCCGCTGACCCGGAGGTTACCGTTGCCGCAGCCGTAGAGTTTTGAACGAGTTGCGTGCCAGCCATGAAGATCCCCATTCTGCTCGGCGGTTCAAAGGGGTCCGGAATACTACCGCCATCGGAACAGACCCCAAGCCCATTGTCTTGCAGTTGATACAATGAATCCGTCTCACCCGTGGATGACTCACCATTAGAGTAGATGGCCGTCTCACCGCCATCCACAGATCCTTCAGAAAATTCCCCTCCATGGATGCATCCCACGAAGGCACGTTTCATGGCGGGCTGAGCCCGGGCGAGTCTCGCACGCTGAGCCGTCACGATGATGTCGGTGCAGATGTCCGGCTCAGGGCCCGGCTCGCCGATCCGGCCGATGAAGACCCGGTACCCGTACTCAATTGAGCCAGCATCAGGGCCCCAACCTGCGTCGTCAATGTAGAGCTTGCCGCGACGACTCTTGGTTATCCGGCCCACAGCGTATCCCTTGAGCCCTTCAAAGCTGCCCTTCAAGAACTCAAATCCACCGTGCGCTGGCGCAACGGTGGGCGCCAACTGTCGTGGATTTGTCACAACATATGTCCTAGTGAAAGGACTTAAGCGTGGAGCCATCGCAACTAGGAAGCTTAAAGGGGTTAAAATGGGACAAAGGACACGAGGGTTTATACTGGTTCGTCCCCTTGCAGTGAAGGTACAGGCCTAATCCAGTTTGAGGTGGTATTGCTTATGTTTCGATTACTAGGGAGCGAATCCGCTTGACCTAGCTTTCGATCTGATGTTACTTGTCCCTGAATCACCGCCGGGTCGTCCCTTTATATACAGAGGTCGACGCCCAGCGGCTCACAGAATCCCGGCCGGCTCATATACAGTGTCCGGCTCGGTTTCTAACTATCCCTGCCTTACAAAACAAGTTATGTACATATGGCGGTTTATCTCTACGGGTCTTAAATCGCCTTTGGGCTTTGGGCCCTTATCTGAACCGCCATCTTCCAGAGCTGTCTTGGGCTTCATGAATCGCCATGGGTATAACTCGGCCCCTCCTGGGTGGGTCATACCCAATAGATATATCCCCAACACTTTATGTACTACCAAACGTCACAACGTAACTGGGTGATTATAAAAGTGCTCTACAGGTGTCTCCGATGGTACTTGTTGAGCTGGCATAGATCAAGATTAAGATTTGTCATTCCGATTATCGGAGAGGTATGTCTGGGCCCTCTCGGTAATGCACATAACTATAAGCCTTCCAAGCAATGTGACTAATGAGTTAGTTGCGGTATGATGCATTACAGAATGAGTAAAGAGAGTTTCCGGTAACTGCTACCTCTTGAGCACTGCGTTGGATTTCCTTGAAGAGGAAAGGATGATGCAGCAAAGTAGCGTAAGTATTTCCCTTAGTTTTTGAGAACCAAGGTATCAATCCAGTAGGAGGCTACGCGCGAGTCCCTCGTACCTGCACAAAGCAAATAACTCCTTGCAACCAACGCGATAAGGGGTTGTCAATCCCTTCACGGTCACTTACGAGAGTGAGATCTGATAGATATGATAGATAATATTTTTGGTATTTTTTGTGATAAAGATGCAAAGTAAAATAAAAGCAAAGTAAAAAAGCAAAGGCAATAATAAAGTATAGGAAGATTGATATGATGAAGATAGACCCGGGGGCCACAGATTTCACTAGTGGCTTCTCTCAAGAGCATAAGTATTTTACGCTGGGTGAACGAATTACTGTTGAGCAATTGACAGAATTGAGCATAGTTATGAGAGTATCTAGGTATGATCATGTATATAGGCATCACGTCCGAGACAAGTAGACCGACTCCTGCCTGCATCTACTACTATTACTCCACTCATCGACTGCTATCCAGCATGCATCTAGAGTATTAAGTTCAAGAAAACAGAGTAACGCCTTAAGCAAGATGACATGATGTAGAGGGATAAATTCATGCAATATGATAAAAAACCCATCTTGTTATCCTCGATGGCAACAATACAATATGTGCCTTGCTGCCCGTACTATCACTGGAAAAGGACACCGCAAGATTGAACCCAAAGCTAAGCACTTCTCCCATTGCAAGAAAAACCAATCTAGTAGGCCAAACCAAACTGATAATTCGAAGAGACTTGCAAAGATAACCAATCATACATAAAAGAATTCAGAGAAGATTCAAATATTGTTCATAGATAATCTTGATCATAAACCCACAATTCATCGATCTCAACAAACACACCGCAAAAAGAAGATTACATCGAATAGATCTCGACGAGAGAGGGGAGAACATTGTATTGAGATCCAAAAAAGAGAGAAGAAGCCATCTAGCTACTAACTATGGACCAGAAGGTCTGGGGTAAACTACTCACACTTCATAGGAGAGGCTATGGTGGTGATGTAGAAGCCCTCCGTGATGGATGCCCCCTCCGGCGGAGCTCCGGAAGAGGCCCCAAGATGGGATCTCGTGGATACAGAAGGTTGTGGTGCTGGAATTAGGTTTTTGGCTCCGTATCTGATCGTTTGGGGGTATGTAGGTATATATAGGAGGAAGGAGTACGTCGGTGGAGCAACAGGGGGCCCACGAGGGTGGAGGGCGCGCCATGGGGGGTGGGCGCGCCCCCCTACATCCTGCCCTCCTCCTTTCTTTCTTGACGTAGGGTCCAAGTCTCCTGGATCATATTCGGTGAGAAAATCACGTTCCCGAAGGTTTCATTCCGTTTGGACTCCGTTTGATATTCCGTTTCTTCGAAACTCTGAAATAGGCAAAAAACAACAATTTTGGGTTGGGCCTCCGGTTAATAGGTTAGCCCCAAAAATAATATAAAAGTGGATAATAAAGCCCAATATTGCCCCAATCAGTAGATAATATAGCATGGAGCAGTCAAAAATTATAGATACATTGGAGATGTATCAGTAACGATATTGAACTAGGTATTGACATATCGACGATCGAATCTCGGGCAAGTAACATACCGATGACAAAGGGAACAACGTATGTTGTTATGCGGTTTGACCGATGAAGATCTTCGTAGAATATGTAGGAACCAATATGAGCATCCAGGTTCCGCTATTGGTTACTGACCGGAGATGAGTCTCGGTCATGTCTACATAGTTCTCGAACCCGTAGGGTCCGCACGCTTAACGTTCTGTGGCGATTTGTATTATGATTTATGTGATTTGATGACCGTAGTTTGTTCGGAGTCCCGGATGAGATCGGGGACATGACGAGGAGTCTCAAAATGGTCGAGACATAAATATCGATATATTGGAAGGCTATATTCGGACATCGGAAAGGTTCAAGTGATTCGGGTATTTTTCGGAGTACCGGAGAGTTACATGAATTCGTATTGGGCCTTAATGGGCCATACGGGAAAGGGAGAAAGGTCTCAAGGGTGGCCGCGCCCCTTCCCCATGGACTGGTCCGAATTGGACTAGGGAAAGTGGGCGCCCCCTTCCTTCCTTCTCCTTCTCCCTTTCCTTTTTCCTATTCCATGTGGGAGGTGGAATCCTACTAGGACCAGGGACCTAGTAGGACTCCACACTTTGGGCGCGCCCTATGAGGGCCGGCATCCTCCTCCCTCCATCCTTTATATACATGGCCAGGGGGCACCCCATAGACAACACAAGTTGACCATTGATCTTTTAGCCGTGTGCGGTGCCCCCCTCCACCATAATCCACCTCAGTCATATCGTTGCAGTGCTTAGGTGAAGCCCTGCGCTGGTAGCTTCATCATCACCGTCATCACGCCGTCGTGTTGACGAAGCTCTCCCTCAACACTCTGCTGGATCGTGAGTACGTGGGACGTCACTAAGCCGAACGTGTGCAGATCATGGAGGTGCCGTACTTTCGGTACTAGGATCGGTCGATCGTGAAGACGTACGACCACATCAACCGCATTGTCATAACGCTTCCACTTTCGGTCTACGAGGGTACATGGACAACACTCTCCCCTCTCGTTGCTATGCATCACCATGATCTTGCGTGTGCGTAGGATTTTTTTTGAAATTACTATGTTCCCCAACAATGGCATCCGAGCCAGGTCTGTGCGTAGATGTTATATGCATGAGTAGAACACAATGAGTTGTGTGCGATAATAGTCATACTGATTACCAGCATGTCATACTTTGATTCGGCGGTATTGTTGGATGAAGCGGCTCAGACCGACATTACGCGTACGCTTACGCGAGACTGGTTCTACCGGCGTGCTTCACACACAGGTGGCTAGTGGGTGTCTGTTTCTCCAACTTTAGTTGAATCGAGTGTGACTACGCCCGGTCCTTGTTGAAGGTTAAAACAACAAACTTGACAAAAAATCGTTGTGGTTTCAATGCGTAGGTAAGAACGGTTCTTGCTAAGCCCGTAGCAGCCACGTCAAACTTGCAACAACAAAGTAGAGGACGTCTAACTTGTTTTTGCAGGGCATGTTGTGATCTGATATGGTCAAGACATGATGCTAAATTTTATTGTATGAGATGATCATGTTTTGAAACGGAGTTATCGGCAACTGGCAGGAGCCATATGGTTGTCGCTTTATTGTATGAAATGCAATCGCCATGTAATTGCTTTACTTTATCACTAAGTGGTAGCGATAGTCGTAGAAGCAATAGTTGGCGAGACGACAATGATGCTATGGTGGAGATCAAGGTGTCGCGCCGGTGACGATGGTGATCATGACGGTGCTTTGGAGATGGAGATCAAAGGCACAAGATGATGATGATGGCCATATCATATCACTTATATTGATTGCATGTGATGTTGATCCTTTATGCATCTTATTTTGCTTAGTTCGGCGGTAGCATTATAAGATGATCTCTGTAACATCCCAAATTTTCAATTTGGAATGTTATACATTAGATCATCATGCATATCATATTTTCTTGCATTTTGGTCGATCCTAGAAATTTCACGCAACTCAAGGACCCTCGGAGAGAGTTGGAGATTTCGTTATTTTCATATTTGAGTTTTCTCAAACTTTGAAAAGAGGATCATTTGATTTTTTTTATTTCATCTTCGATTATTTTCCCAATATAAAAAATATGAGAGGGAATAATATGATTTTCCCAAATTTAGGAAAAAATGAAGATTTAAGAAATAAATCAAATTTTGGATTTTTCCGGAGTTTATTTGCATTTTATTGGATTAGGGAAAAATGCGTATTTTCAAAATTTGCATCTAGGCCCCGAATAAAGTTCATTTTGTTCGACTCATTTTTAGGAGTAGGGGAAAATTTACTTCGGGATTTTTGGAGCTCGTTTAGATTTTCTTTTCTTCTTTTTTTTCTGCGCGCGAACTATTTAAAAAAAACACGCAGCGCCCCGCCTGGGCCAAGGGCCCAGCCCGCCCAGCCGCCCCTCCCCTCGCGCGCGCGCCCGCGCGCAGCACCGCCGCCGCCTCCCCTCATTCTTGCCCATCCCCCAAGCAACCCTCCCCTCCCCACTTTAAATACCCCCTCCCCCTCTCCTCCCCACACCGCCGCCCTCGCCGCCCGCAGCAACAGCAGCCGCCGCCGCCGCCAGCGCCGCCCGCCCGCGCTGCCGCTTGCCGCGCCGCCGTCGCTTGTCGCGCCGCCGTCGCCCCGCGCCACCCCGCCGCCCTCGCCGGAGCCCCGCGCCGCCGAGGTAGCGGCCGCGCCGCGCCACCCCTCCCCCTCGGTTCGGTTTTTATAAAAACTGTTCCGGTTTATTTTCGTTTCGTTGTTTCGGTTTTTTTTCAAAACCCTAGATCGGTTTTTGTTTTTTTTCGGATTAGTTGTTTAGCGAGCGCTCGCCGGAGCGTTCGTCTTAACGAACGTGATCACCGATTAGTCTCGGTTAACGAACGTCCGTTCATTTAACCGTTCGTCGTTTTTCTTTTTCGTCGGATTTATTCCGCGATTTTCTGATCGCGATTTCCGATCCGATCTTCGTTCTAGTTTATCTTCTCGCTCGTTTATCGAAATCAGGTGATTCAAGCGCCTGGAGTTTCGTTTCGAAACCACCGTTCCGACTAATCAACTTAAACAAGTTTTTGCTACTGTAAAACTAGACCTAGTTTCAACTTGCTAGAACCGAGTTGTTTTCTTCCGCCGTTTATTTTTCCGTTTCTTTGTTCGGTTCGTTCTCTCTTTGCAACCGGAGTTCTTAAGTTGAACTTTCTGGTTCGCTCTCTCGTTCGAGTTTTACCTGTGCATTAGATGAGTACTTATTGTATGCTTGTTGTTTGTCTGCGATAGATTACCCGGAGTGCGCCGCCTGTTACTTCGATTCTCTAGGTTTCGCGGATAATCAGCAAGGCAAGTAACACTTTGATCATACCTTCTCATTGCCCAGTTTTATTGCATTAGATCAATCCTCAAACATTGCATGATTAGGATCTAATTAAATTGTGGGATGGGAAGTAGATGAGGTAGTAGCTATTACCTGTTTTATTATGAAACCTTTGGGAGTTACTTCTACGTTTGCTTATTATACCATGCTATGCTAGTAGACGTGGATTGGGTGAGTGATATCCATGACAGATGTGAGTATTGTTAATTAATGGTTTATCTAAGGTGGCAACTTAAACACACATCTGGGTGGATTGAGGCACCTGGTTTCTATCAGGACTTGCCTGTTTTTCTTTTGGACCGCCACCCAGGCTCAAAGGGATCATAAGATCGTTCATGCTAGTAACTTCCGTGTGCAGCCACAAGCCACTATGGGCTCTGGCATAGTTGACTAAGTCGTGCGAACTCTTACAGTGGTAGACTAGCTGATGTAGGGGTTGTAGGTTGGTACGGTCTACCCGATCGTAAGGTGCTAGTGCTTCTGAAAGACTATGTCTCGGTCATCCGTTTCTCAAACACCATGTAGTGCGAGAAAACCAATGGAGGAGATCGAGTCTTGTGGGGAAAAGTGCGCAAACCTCTGCAGAGTGTACAAACTAATCATGATTAGCCGTGTCCCCGGTTATGGACAACTTGAGTATCTAGTACTTGAATATCATGTGAATCTCATCATGTTACTTCTAATTAATATTGTTGGGTTATTGATGATTACTTTTTAATTGGGATTGAGGATGCTGTCAACCATTCTCAATGTTTAACAACCACCATGATAGTTAAATAAATTTATTCCTTTGCAGTAGGGAAAAATTGGCTTTACGCAAAACTGTAACCATAGAGCTTTTCCACCAGCCATATATGCATGTAGTATAGGCTTACCATTCATTATTCTCTATGTGTTACATTGCCAGCATATTCCATGTGCTGACCCATTTTTGAGCTGCAACTTTCATGTTGCAGACTTTTCAGACGACGAGTAAGGTGCTTTTAGGTCGTGGTTCTATACTCAGTGATGCCGTTGGAGTTGATGGACTCACTTATCTTCCAAGCCTTCCGCTGTTATCGATATTAGATGGCCTTAAGCCATATTTATTGTAATAAGTTCTCTTTGAGACATCGATGTAATAAGTGTGTGATTGCTACTCTGTTATAAATCCTTTGAAGTACTGTGTGGTGTCAGCATTACTGATCCAGGGATGACACCGGAGCACAGAGACTTGACCATCTAAGGTCGGGTCGCTACAATCTCTCACTAAATTTCAAGGTATAAGTGTTCTCCCTGAGTATGCACGGTTGCGACAGTTCTTCGTGCTGAGACACCACCTGATGATCGGGTGTGATAAGATCTACGTTCACATACAACAGGTGCAAGCCAGCTTTGCACACGCATAATACTCGGGCTAAATTTGACGAGCCTAGCATATGCAGATATGGCCTCGGAACACTAAGACCGAAAGGTCGAGCATGAATCATATAGTAGATATGATCAACATAGTGATGTTCACCATTGAAAACTACTCCATCTCACGTGATGATCGGACATGGTTTAGTTGATATGGATCACGTGATCATTTAGATGACTAGAGGGATGTCTATCTAAGTGGGAGTTCTTAAGTAATATGATTGATTGAACTTTAATTTATCATGAACTTAGTCCTGATAGTATTTGCATAACTATGTTGTAGATCAATAGCTCGCGATGTAGCTCCTCGTTTATTTTGATATGTTCCTAGAGAAAAATAAGTTGAAAGATGATAGTAGCAATGATGCGGACTTGGTCCGTGATCTGAGGATTATCCTCATTGCTGCACAGAAGAATTACGTCCTGGAAGCACCGCTAGGTGCCAAACCCGCCGCAGGAGCAACGCCAGATGTTATGAACGTCTGGCAAAGCAAAGCTGATGACTACTCAATAGTTCAGTGTGCCATGCTTTACGGCTTAGAACCGGGACTTCAATGATGTTTTGAACGTCATGGAGCATATGAGATGTTCCAGGAGTTGAAGTTAATATTTAAAGCAAATGCCTGGATTGAGAGATATGAAGTCTACAATAAGTTCTACAACTGCAAGGTGGAGGAGAATAGTTATGTCAGTGAGCATATACTCAAAATGTCTGGGTATAACAATCACTTGATTCAACTGGGAGTTAATCTTCCTGATGATAGTGTCATTGACATAATTCTTCAATCACTGCCACCAAGCTACAAGAGCTTCGTGATGAACTATAATATGCAAGGGATGGATAAGACAATTTCCGAGCTCTTCACAATGCTACAGCCTGCGGAGGTAGAAATCAAGAAGGAGCATCAAGTGTTGATGGTCAACAAGACCACCAGTTTCAAGAAAAAGGGTAAAGGGAAGAAGGGGAACTTCAAGAAGAATGACAAGCAAGTTGTTGCTCAAGTGAAGAAGCCCAAGTCTGGACCTAAGCCTGAGACTGAGTGCTTCTACTTCAAAGGGACTGGTCACTGGAAGCGAAACTGCCCCAAGTATTTGGCAGATAAGAAGGATGGCATGGTGAACAAAGGTATATGTGATATACATGTTATTGATGTGTACCTTACTAATGCTTGCAGTAGCACCTGGGTATTTGATACTGGTTCTGTTGCTAATATTTGCAACTCGAAATAGGGACTACGGATTAAGCAAAGATTGGCTAAGGACGAGGTGATGATGCGCGTAGGAAATGGTTCCAAAGTCGATGTGATCGCGGTCGGCACGCTACCTCTACATCTACCTTTAGGATTAGTTTTAGACCTAAATAATTGTTATTTGGTGCCAGCGTTAAGCATGAACATTATATCTGGATCTTGTTTGATGCGAGACGATTATTCATTTAAATCAGAGAATAATGGTTGTTCTATTTATATGAGTAATATCTTTTATGGTCATGCACCCTTGAAGAGTGGTCCATTTTTGTTGAATCTCGATAGTAGTGACACACATAATATTGAAGCCAAAAGATGCAGATTGATAATGATAGTGCAACTTATTTGTGGCACCACCGTTTGGGTCATATTGGTGTAAAGCGCATGAAGAAACTACATTCTGATGGACTTTTGGAATCACTTGATTATGAATCACTTGGTACTTGTGAACCATGCCTCATGGGCAAGATGACTAAAACTCCGTTCACCGGAACAATTGAGCGAGCAACAGATTTGTTGGAAATCATACATACTGATGTATGTGGTCCGATGAATGTTGAGGCTCGCGGCGGGTATCGTTATTTTCTCACCTTCACAGATGATTTGCGAAGATATGGGTATATCTACTTGATGAAACATAAGTCTGAAACATTTGAAAAGTTCAAAGAATTTTAGAGTGAAGTAGAAAATCATCGTCACAAGAAAATAAAGTTTCTATGATCTGATCGTGGAGGAGAATATTTGAGTTACGAGTTTGGTCTTCATTTGAAACAATGCGGAATAGTTTCACAACTCACGCCACCCGGAACACCATAGTAATGGTGTGTCCGAACGTCGTAATCGTACTTTACTAGATATGGTGCAATCTATGATGTCTCTTACTGATTTACCGCTATCATTTGGGGTTATTCTTTAGAGATGGCTGCATTCACGTTAAATAGGGCACCATCTAAATCCGTTGAGACGACACCTTATGAACTGTGGTTTGGCAAGAAACTCAAGTTGTCGTTTCTTAAAGTTTGGGGTTGTGATGCTTATGTGAAAAAGCTTCAACCTGATAAGCTCGAACCCAAATCGAAGAAATGTGTCTTCATATGATACCCAAAGGAGACTGTTGGGTACACCTTCTATCACAGATCCGAAGGCAAGACATTCATTGCTAAGAATGGATCCTTTCTAGAGAAGGAGTTTCTCTCGAAAGAAGTGAGTGGGAGTAAAGTAGAACTTGATGAGCTAACTGTACCTGCTCCCTTATTGGAAAGTAGTTCATCACAGAAATATGTTCCTGTGACTCCTACACCAGTTAGTGAGGAAGCTAATGATGATGATCATGTAACTTCAGATCAAGTTACTACCGAACCTCGTAGGTCAACCAGAGTAAGATCCGCACCAGAGTGGTATGGTAATCCTGTTCTGGAGGTCATGTTATTACTTGACCATGACGAACCTACGAACTATGAGGAAGCAGTGATGAACCCAGATTCCATGAAATGGCTTGAGGCCATGAAATCTGAGATGGGATCCATGTATGAGAACAAAGTGTGGACTTTGGTTGAGTTCCCCGTTGATCGGCAAGCCATCGAGAATAAATGGATCTTCAAGAAGAAGACTGACGTTGACGGTAATGTTACTGTCTACAAAGCTTGACTTGTTGCGAAAGGTTTTCAACAAGTTCAAGGAGTTGACTACGATGAGACCTTCTCACCCGTAGCGATGCTTAAGTCTGTCCGAATCATGTTAGCAATTGCTGCATTTTATGATAATGAAATTTGGCAAATGGATGTAAAGACTGCATTCCTGAATGGATTTCTGGAAGAAGAGTTGTATATGATGCAACTTGAAGGTTTTATCGATCCAAAGGATGCTAACAAAGTGTGCAAGCTCCAGCGATCCATTTATGGACTGGTGCAAGCATCTCGGAGTTGAAATAAACGTTTTGATAGTGTGATCAAAGCATATGGTTTTATACAGACTTTTGGAGAAGCCTGTATTTACAAGAAAGTGAGTGGGAGCACTACAACCTTTCTGTAAGTATATGTGAATGACATATTGTTGACCGGAAATGATGTAGAATTTTCTAGAAAGCATAAAGGAGTGTTTGAAAGGAGTTTTTCAATGAAAGACCTCGATGAAGCTGCTTACATATTGAGCATCAAGATCCATAGAGATAGATCAAGGTGCTTGATAAGTTTTTTCAATGAGTACATACCTTAAGAAATTTTTGAAGTAGTTCAAAATGGAACAGTTAAAGAAGGAGTTCTTGCTTGTGTTGTAAGGTGTGAAGTTGAGTAAGACTCAAAGCCCGACCACGACAGAAGATAGGAAGAGAATGAAAGTCATGCCCTATGCCTGAGCCATAGGTTCTATAAAAGTATGCCATGCCGTGTACCAGACCTATTGTATACCTTGCACTGTGTTTGGCAAGGGAGTACAATAGTGATCTAGGAGTAGATCACTGGATAGCGGTCAAAATTATCCTTAGTGGAATAAGGATATGTTTCTCGATTATGGAGGCAAAAAAAAAGGTTCGTCGTAAAGTGTTATGTCGATGCAAGTTTGACACTGATCCAGACGACTCTACGTCTCAATCTGGATACATATTGAAAGTGGGAGCAATTAGCTAGAGTAGCTCCGTGCAGAGCATTGTTGACATAGAAATTTTCAAAATACATACGGATCTGAATATGGCAGACCCTTTGACTAAACTTCTCTCACAAGCCAAACATGATCACACCTTAGTACTCTTTGGGTGTTAAATCACAAGGCAATGTGAACTAAGATTACTGACTCTAGTAAACCCTTTGAGTGTTGGTCACATGGCGATGTGAACTATGGGTGTTAATCACATGGTGATGTGAACTATTGGTGTTAAATCACATGGCGATGTGAACTAGATTATTGACTCTAGTGCAAGTGGGAGTCTGAAGGAAATATGCCCTAGAGGCAATAATAAAGTTGTTATTTATATTTCCTTATATCATGATAAATGTTTATTATTCATGCTAGATTGTATTAACCGGAAACTTAGTACATGTGTGAATACATAGACAAACACAGTGTCACTAGTATGCCTCTACTTGACTAGCTCGTTGAATCAAAGATGGTTAAGTTTCCTAGCCATAGACATGAGTTGTCATTTGATTAACGGGATCACATCATTAGAGAATGATGTGATTGACTTGACCCATTCTGTTAGCTTAGCACTTGATCGTTTAGTATATTGCTATTGCTTTCTTCATGACTTATACATGTTCCTATGACTATGAGATTATGCAACTCCTGAATACCGAAGGAACACTTTGTGTGCTACCAAACGTCACAACGTAACCGGGTGATTATAAAGGTGCTCTACAGGTGTCTCCGATGGTACTTGTTGAGTTGGCATAGATCAAGATTAGGATTTGTCACTCCGATTGTCGGAGAGGTATCTCTGGGCCTCTCGGTAATGCACATCACTATAAGCTTTGCAAGCAATGTGACTAATGAGTTAGTTCTGGAATGATGCATTACAAAATGAGTACAGAGACTTGCCGGTAATGAGATTGAACTAGTTATTGAGATACCGATGATCGAATCTCGGGCAATTAGCATACCGATGACAAAGGGAACAACGTATGTTGTTATGCGGTTTGACCGATAAAGATCTTCGTAGATTATGTAGGAACCAATATGAGCATCCAGGTTCCACTATTGGTTGTTGACCGAAGATGAGTCTCGGTCATGTCTACATAGTTCTCGAACCCGTAGGGTCCACATGCTTAACGTTCTGTGGCGATTTGTATTATGAGTTATGTCACTACAAGAAACTTGTTAATCTATGACGGATTTTGGATGACATTTCGGAAAACCGTCAAGGATGGCCCGGTACAGTCCCGAAAGCCCGCCGAAGCCCGCTAAAGCCCGCCTAACCTTTACCCATATAAAACGCTAACCCTAACCCTCCTCCTCTCTTCTTCCTCCGCAGCCGCCTCCTGATTCCCCATCGCCCCCACACATGGCCACCACCGACCACCTCCTCGCCCCTCCTCCCACAGCTCACCGCCGGCCCTCCCTCCCTTCTCACCTCTCGGCTCCGGCAGCTGCCAGATCGGCCGCATCCCCAATCCATCCATCCCTCTCAGCTCTCACGAACAATCTCTCTCTCTCTCTCCTGTATGACCCCTCACGGCACAGCCAACTGCCGTCGATTCCGACGATGTTCACCCTCTCACAACGCACACACGAGCTGGACTGCGACCCTGGCCCTCCAGGCCGGCTAGATCCACCTCTCCCGGTCTTCGGCGCTCGCCCGCGACACCGAGTCCGTGGCTAGGGTTTCGGCTATGGCGTCGCGTCCGTCGCCGGCGTCTCTCCGACGGCTTCGCTCTGTCCCAGACCGCGCCCCCTCTGCCTCCAGGATGGCACCCCCTAGCTGGGTTCACTCGCACGTGTTGGGCTGCACGGCTGTGACCCCGACCTCCTCTGCCGCATCTCTGGCGCGGCCGTGCATCTTGTGGCAACCTCCTCTACCACATTTGGACCACTGCAGGCCTCCCTTGCCCAGGTGAGCACCTCAAACCCCATCTTCCTCTCCTCCCGCCATCTTGTTTTTTTGTTAGGATGTGCTTTGACTGACTTAGCGTCTTCATCTGTACATATTTGAACAAGTTCCTGTTCTTGCAAGCATAGAACATAATAGATTTGGTGTCAAGCTTGTATGAATAAAGGAGGTAATCCAAATGGCTTCAAATGAGAAGTTCTGTAGGAGCTAATTGAGGCTCTATAGGTTCTTTATAGTTAAGCTGAACTCATGAAGCATGATCAGATGGAGCTACATGTGTCTCTCATGTGGATGCTCTAATTTTCACCCAATGATTAAGTGTAATGTTTATTTCACATGCAGAAACTATGTTATGTTCTGATGGCCATGGTACTATTTGTTGTGATAGTTTCCCCTGATTTCAGAATTATCTAATGTCCTTTGTCTACTTTGTAGTATCTATATAATAATTAGAGATACACGAGAACTCAGTCAGTTTAAGCGTACAATTTTCTTATCTTGTTTGGCTGGGTTACATATTTACAGATATAACTGTTGGGACATTGTGCACCATAAGTGCAAACCTATCCAGTACTGATGTTGTGTACGCTCAGGACATTCCATTTCATATGCTCATGGGTGGACTTGCTGATTGTACGAATGCTCTATACTTATTTCCTGTTCTTACAACCTACTAGAATCATGTCTCTGTCTCCGCATCATATATTTGCTGGCTGCCTCTAGATTCTGCTGAGATCGGTGTTAGTCCTTTTGGGCCTAATTTATTCAAGCAAACTATCTGCAGACAACTATTTCGTTTGTTTATTTGCATGGTTTTTTTTTGCGATAAGGACAGTATACCCGAGCGAGCTAGTAGAGGCGGAATTATGAAGTTCAGGTTTTGTATCCTTGTGTACTGTATTTATCTTCTCAATTTCTCATCAACTAATTTATACTATTGATGAGGTCGGATTTCATTTTCTTAAAAAGAAAGCAATACTGAGAATAAAGTTTTAACAAGGAAAATGGAAATTAGGATTGGGCAGTTTCCCCAATTTCATTTATCATATATTGATAAAAAAAGGGTCCAACATTGTCAGGATAATTGGCCTAGTGTGGCTACTGCCTCCTCTAGCTCTTAATAGTGTGTTGTCTGTGCGTGCTGACAAGGTGGCGGCAACTACTATCGAGGGCTCCGGTTCAGCAGCTGGTGTGTTGTGTGTGCGTACCGGTGTGTTGTGTGTGCGTGCCTCATCTCAGAATTTTAACACTGAATTTTCTTTGTGTCTTGTACACTACAGGGTACCGAATAGAGACAAACAACAGGGTACCAAGTAGAGACAAACCGCTGCACTGTGGTATGTGGCCTTCTATCAAGATGTTATTCAGTTTAGATTTCTCCTCATAGGTCTTGGAGACATGATTTATGATTTATGTTACTGTATTAACATGTCAACATGTTCTGTTGAGAGTTTTCTCCCTAGGCATTTCTTTTTTTGTCCTTGTTGTCTCCTGCTGCAGCCTGGTGAATATGCATTCCAAAATAAGTTTAGTCTGAATCTAAGAAGAAAATTACATCGTTACAGTGTGGCAGTCCTACAGTAAGAATACAGAGGTTTAAACCTGTTATTAATTTGTGTATGAAGCACATGTATTAGTGAGTCAATTTAGAGTAGTAGTAGTACTACTATTAGCTCTCCACCTACTAGTACTAGTACCAAGCCTACGTGTTAGCTCACTGCCTCTCAGTCTTGAGGCACAAACAGAGCTAGCACTTTCCAACACGGTGACACAGCGCATTTTTTCTTCAACTCCTTTGCTCCATGCCTAGGTCGCCCTCCTCAATAGTGCTACTGACAAGTGATCCTAAATCTTTTTCTTGATGTTGTTCCTCTTTTTGTGATGCAGGTATGGCTGCGCCGTAACATCCGTGTTGTTGCATGGCGCACAATAGAGCTTGAGAGGATAGCAGCGGTGGTAGCGGTTGGAGCTGCTCTGCGATCAACGGGTTAGTTCTCTACTGCCACTTCTATGATTTCTCAGTTATTTCCATTCCACAACTCAACTACTACTGAACTGCACCTATTTGGTTGATCTAATTCAGAGTTACGTACTCGAATCAAAGTAATCCCATGCATGTTGTTAGGATCAATAACTGATACATCCTAACTACTATCTCAATATCTCTTAACAGAACCATTTCCACTTATATAAATCTGTTAGAGGCCATGGCTCTTAGTTATTTTGCATGCCATTTTGGGTTCACTTGGCAAGTGTTGTTTACTATTGTTAGTGCCTTGATAAATATTTATTTTCATGTGTAAACTTGTTGAGACATGAGCAGTGGCTTCACGTCATGGATATTGTTTGTTCATGATGCCATTGTTTGGCGGATTTATATGGCCTCTACTGCTGCTGTTATAGTAGTTGACTTCTGCAATGTACTATTACATTGTCACCTATAGGTCAACTTGATTAGACTTTCATATGACACATTTCTATTTGGATCAATTTGTAGCAACCTCATGTTTATTGTTGTTTTATAGTAGTTACTTTTTATTCTCATATGTAGGCTAATATTTGAGGATTTTGGAAAGCACGTTACTTATTTTTTTGCTTTCTTCTGATTCTCTTATTTTTACTATCTATTCGTATCTACAAATGTCTAATGTTGTTGTAAATATGGTAGGTATGATTGGGTTGCAGGCTACTTGGTGTCCATCACAATCTGCCATGACATACAGTTGCGCAGGAGGGCCGAGGACAACATGAATAACAAACTTAGTAGTTTATATGTGTTGTTGACGTAAATTGGATTTGTACTCCTTCCTAACCTTTTTGTGATATATTTTGTCAATATATGATGTATATTATCATTTCATGGAGGATTTTATAAACTGCTAGTTGTACATATACCTATGTATGGCTGTATATTGAATGATTTGTGTAACGTGTATGACACTTTGGAAATACTATCTTGGGCCAAAATTGCCATTATCAATTATGTGACACGTTATGCTAAAAGTGTTTTGGGTCAAATTGGGCTGAAAGAAATGGACTAGACCATATTTAAATTGATCCTAAATCCATGACAATTTCTATGACGAACAGTAGCATCCACGTTGGCAACCACATCATTCAGCTTGTTCAACTAAGAATCCTATGTGGCATGTTGGTCCATGACGGTATGTTCCGTCACCAAGGATCGGGCCTAGTTTGGGCTTGGACGGGCCTAAGGCAAATCCATGACGGTCAAGGACCGCCAAGGAAGGTACAATGTCAAATTATGACGCGATATACATGACGGATTTCAAATTCGTCATGGACGGGCACGCATGACAGTTTTTGACTGATTTGTGACAGATTAGATCCGTCACGTATTAACAGATTTCTTGTAGTGTGTGATTTGATTCGGACTCCCGGATGAGATCAGGGACATGACGAGGAGTCTCGAAATGGTCGGGACATAAAGATCGATATATTGGAAGGCAATATTCGGACATCGGAAATGTTTCGAGTGATTCGGGTATTTTTCGGAGTACCGGAGAGTTACGGGAATTTGTATTGGGCCTTAATGGGCCATACGGGAATGGAGAGAAAGGCCTCAAGGGTGGCCACGCCCCTTCCCCATGGACTGGTCCGAATTGGACTAGGGAAAGGGGCACCCCCTTCCTTCCTTCTCCTTCTCCCTTCCCTTTTTCCTATTCCATGTGGGAGGTGGAATCCTACTAGGACTAGGGAGTCCTAGTAGGACTCCACACTTTTGGCACGCCCTATGAGGGCCGGCCTCCTCCTCCCTCCATCCTTTATATACGTGGCCAGGGGGCACCCCATAGACAACAGAAGTTGACCATTGATCTTTTAGCCGTGTGCGGTGCCTCCCTCCACCATAATCCACCTCGGTCATATCGTTGCAGTGCTTAGGCAAAGCCCTGCGCCGGTAGCTTGATCATCAACGTCATCACGCCGTTGTGCTGACGAAGCTCTCCCTCGACACTCTGCTGGATCGTGAGTTCGTGGGACATCACCGAGCCGAACGTGTGCAGATCACGGAGGTGTCGTACTTCCGGCACTAAGATCGGTCAATCGTGAAGACGTACGACTAGATCAACCGCGTTGTCATAACGCTTCCGCTTTCGGTCTATGAGGGTACGTGGACAACACTCTCCCCTCTCGTTGCTATGCATCACCATGATCTTGCGTGTGCGTAGGATTTTTTTTGAAATTACTACGTTCCCCAACAATTAGAGTCATGATAGTTGAGTAGTTGTGAATTTGGGAAATACTTGTTCTAAAGTTTGTGATTCCCGTAGCATGCACGTATGGCGAACCGTTATGTGATGAGGTCGGAGCATGATTTATTTATTGATTGCCATCCTTATGAGTGGCGGTCGGGGACGAGCGAAGGTCTTTTCCTACCAATCTATCCCCCTTGGAGCATGCACGTAGTACTTTGTTTCAATAACTAAAAGATTTTTGCAATAAGTATATGAGTTCTTTATGACTAATGTTGAGTCCATGGATTATACACACTCTCACCCTTCCACCATTGCTAGCCTCTCTAATACCGCGCACCTTTCACCGGTACCGTACACCCACCATATACCTTCCTTAAAAGAGCCACCATACCTACCTATTATGGCATTTCCATAGCCATTCCGAGATATATTGCCATGCAACTTTCCACCGTTCCGTTTATTATGACACGCTCCATCGTTGTCATATTGCTTTGCATGATCATGTAGTTGACATCGTATTTGTGGCAAAGCCACCTTTATAATTCTCTCATACATGTCACTCTTGATTCATTGCACATCCCGGTACACCGCCGGAGGCATTCACATAGTCATATTTTGTTGAGTTGTAAGTTAATAAAAGTGTGATGATCATCATTATTAGAGCATTGTCCCAAGTGAGGAAAGGATGATGGGGACTATGGTTCCCCCACAAGTCGGGATGAGACTCTGGACGAAAAGAAAAAAAGGAAAAAAGAGGCCATAAAAAAAGAGGAGAAAAAGGCCCAAACCAAAAAAAATGAGAGAAAAAGAGAGAAGGGACAATGTTACTATCCTTTTACCACACTTGTGCTTCAAAGTAGCACCATGATCTTCATGATAGAGAGTCTCCTATATTGTCACTTTCATTTACTAGTGGGAATTTTACATTATAGAACTTGGCTTCTATATTCCAATGATGGGCTTCCTCAAAATGCCCTAGGTCTTCGTGAGCAAGTGAGTTGGATGCACACCCACTTAGTTTCTTTTGTTGAGCTTTCATACACTTATAGCTCTAGTGCATCCGTTGCATGGTAATCCCTACTCACTCATATTGATATCTATTGATGGGCATCTCCATAGCCCGTTGATACGCCTAGTTGATGTGAGACTATCTTCTCCTTTTTGTCTTCTCCACAACAACCATTCTATTCCACATATATGCTATGTCCATGGCTCACGCTCATGTATTGCACGAAAATTGAAAAATTTTGAGAACATCAAAAGTATGAAACAATTGCTTGGCTTGTCATCGGGGTTGTGCATGATTTAAACATTTTGTGTGATGAAGATAGAGCATAGCCAGACTATATGATTTTGTAGGGATAACTTTCTTTGGCCATGTTATTTTGAGAAGACATGATTGCTTTGTTAGTATGCTTGAAGTATTATTGTTTTTATGTCAATATTAAACTTTTGTCTTGAATCTTTCGGATCTGAACATTCATGCCACAATAAAGAAAATTACATTGAGAATTATGCTAGGTAGCATTCCACATCAAAAATTCTATTTTTATCATTTACCTACTCGAGGACGAGCAGGAATTAAGCTTGGGGATGCTTGATACGTCTCCAACGTATCTATAATTTTTGATTGTTCCATGCTATTATATTATCTGTTTTGGATGTTTAATGGGCTTTATTATGCACTTTTATATTATTTTTGGGAATAACCTATTAACTGAAGGCCCAGTGCAAATTGCTGTTTTTTTGCCTATTTTAGTGTTTCGCAGAAAAGGAATATCAAACGGAATGAAACCTTTGTGAGGATCATTTTTGGAACAAACGCAATCCAGGAGACTTGGAGTGGACGTTAAGGAAGCAACGAGGCGGCCACGAGGTAGGAGGGCGTGCCCCCACCCTCGCGGGCCCCTCGTGGCTCCACCGACCTACTTCTTTCACCTATATATACTCATATACCCTGGAAACATCCAGGAGCAGCCCGAAATCCTATTTCCACCGCCACAACCTTCTGTACCCGTGAGATCCCATCTTGGGGCCTTTTCCGGCGCTCCGCCCGAGAGGGAAATCGATCACGGAGGGCTTCTACATCAACACCATAGCCTCTCCGATGATGTGTGAGTACTTTACCATAGACCTTCGGGTCCATAGTTATTAGCTAGATGACTTCTTCTCTCTCTTTGGATCTCAATACAAAGTTCTCCTCGGTTCTATTGGAGATCTATTCGATGTAATTCTTTTTGCGGTGTGTTTGTCGAGATCCGATGAATTGTGGGTTTGTGATCAAGATTATCAATGAACAATATTTAATTCTTCTCTGAATTCTTATATGCATGATTTAATATCTTTGCAAGTCTCTTCGAATTATCATTTTGGTTTGGCCTACTAGATTGATCTTCCTTGCAATGGGAGAAGTGCTTAGCTTTGGGTTCAATCATGCGGTGTCCTTTCCCAGTGACAGCAAGGGCAGCAAGGCACATATTGTATTGTTGCCATCGAGGATAAAAAGATGGGGTTTATATCATATTGCTTGAGTTTATCCCTCTACATCATGTCATCTTGCCTAATGCATTAGCCTGTTCTTATGAACTTAATACTCTAGATGCATGCTGGATAGCGGTCGATGTGTGGAGTAATAGTAGTAGATGCAGAATTGTTTTGGTCTACTTGTCACGGATGTGATGCCTATATACATGACCATGCCTAGATATTCTCATAATTATGCGCTTTTCTATCAATTGCTCGACAGTAATTTGTTCACCCACCGTAGATTATGCTATCTTGAGAGAAGCCACTAGTGAAACCTATGGCCCCCGAGTATATCTTCCATCATATTAATCTCCCGCCAACTAGCTATTTCTGTCGCCGTTTATTTTGCAATCTTTACTTTTCAATCTATATAACAAAAATACCAAAAATATTTATCTTATTATTTTTATCAGATCTCACATTTGCAAGTGGCCGTGAAGGGACTGACAACCCCTTTATCCCGTTGGTTGCAAGGTTCTTGATTGTTTGTGCAGGTACGAGGGATTTGCGTGTAGTCTCCTACTGGATTGATACCTTGGTTCTCAAAAACTGAGGGAAATACTTACGCTACTTTGCTGCATCACCCTTTCTTCTTTAAGGGAAAACCAACGCATGCTCAAGAGGTAGCAGCTGCCACGACACCGTGGACGGTGCCACGACACCGTTGAGTCCACGAACCTTTCGACGACCGTCAGCGTCACCAACAGAACCCTGCAGCATTACCAACAGAGATTTAGAAACTTCAGATTCTTCAGAAGAATGACACGAAAAAACAATGCGGTACATGTCGATGTCGTAATGCACAACTGAAGCTATAAGATATTTCCTAGTAGGATAAAAGTGCAGAGAATAGTTATATAAGAATGCTTATAGATTTGACAAGTGCATAGAAAAACATAAGGTCCAAAAGAAACACATAATCAGGCAACCACATAATCAGTTAACTTCTATTTACTCACCAATCAAATAACATCAAAATCAACACATTAGCGTTGGACCTCGACACAACACCCAAGGGGTGCAAAAGAGGCTGACTGAGATCATAAAGAAATATATAAGTAGGACCAAGACAATCATATTTCAGTCCAGACATATACGAGGTCATATCATAACACACATACAAAGTGGCAACAAACTGATAATATAGTTTCTAGAATCATCTGCAAAGAGAACGACATTGGTACGATGATGAATTTACAATCTTTAGTCTTAGCCAACACAACATACAACCTTTACAACCTTAAAATATAATAATTTAAGCTTTGAACAAAGTTTTATACAGAAGTAGGTAGTCCAAAAAGCTTCAGGCTATTTTCTGTAACACCATTAATTTCTGGCTGCAAATGCAAAGCTAAAGAAGAAGAAAACTAAAACTTGAGTCAACAGATCTGCTGCTTCATTTTGAAATTCAGATAGCAGGTATGGTCTCATTTATATTTATTTAATAGCATTTAAGCCTTGCCCAAAATTGCATATTGATTATTAGTATATTTCGTACAATCTAGATTACAAGAATTAGGCATAGACCTTTTAAAAATTCAGTGGGAACCACTGTTCAAATTATAAGAATTGGACCAGCGTTAGCTCATTAATGCTGAGGCGCACACAAGGAGGTCACCGTGGCCCCACGAACACAAGAGCATGGGAAGGCTGATGGCGAGGCTGCCGGGACGATGGACAATCAGTTCGTACTAAACTCCGACTGTCTCACAACCAACGTCGATTTTAAGTTTATATCACTCAGACTGCATATAAAATAGACAAGACATGCTGGATCGGTTTTCTTCAATTAAATATAGTAACTGTTATGGAAGCAGTCATAGTGTACATTGTACACTAAAGCAATCGTTTCTTTCAGCTTGAAACAGAGACACGAAAAAAAAGGAAGGATGAAGTACCAAGCACACATTTACCTTGTACAAAAAAATCAGATATTCAGCATTGAAACAAGTGCAAGCAATCTGAATAATTTCCTTATCAATGCCAAGTTCTGGCCCACCAAACTGGTTGGATGGGAAAGCAAAGATCTCAAAACCTGTAGTCAGATAAAATTGTTAGCATAACATATCATAACTCAAAATCAAGGGCTAATCATATGCAGATAGATCATACCCTGGTCCTTGCACTTCTCCTAAGTTCCGTGTAGTTGGAATTGGTCAAGCCACTGCAGTAGTTACTAGTTACATGCAACGATCTTTGTTATTATAATAGAATGTCCATCCTTTCAGTACTTGACTTACATCTCTCGACATGTGCAAAATTAGATGAAACTGGAACACTAATCAATGTCACAAAACTTATATGCACAACAATTCTGGTTGTCCAACTTGCCGACGATAGCCCGGCCGGATCTGTCCGCGCCCTGCACGTGGACGACCTGGAGCTCCTCGAGGTTGGAGAAGTCATCACCGAGGTCCGGAATGCAGTCGTGCCACTCCTCACGGTCGGCGGGGGAGACGAGCAGCACCGCGCCAGCGTCCACCGCGTAGTCGGACCCTATCACCATCACGTAGAAGTCGCTCCCGCCGCCGCTGCTGGAGACTAATGCGAGCGCCATGGCCGCCCCTCCTACTCCAGAGTCCCTAATAGAAGGGAGGCGCGGAAGCACGAGGAGTTGTTGGATGGCGACGGAGGCTGCCGGAATTGATTGGAATTCGGACGCCTGAGATCCCTGCCTGAGTCAGGCTGCTTTTTGTGGAAGCAAACTAAGCGTGCCCTACTCACAAATTACTCCCTCCCTTTCATAATGTAGTGCCTATAGATTTTTGCAAAAGTCAAACATTACAAACTTTGACCATATCTATAGAGAAAAGTAGGTACATCTAGAATACCAAATGCACATCATTGGATACATCGTGAGTTATATTTTCAAAATGTACATGTTTGATATTGTAGATGTAGACATTTTTCTTTGTACACTTGGTCAAAGTTAGCAAAGTTTGACTTTCATAAGAATCTATAGGCACTGCATTGTGGAATGGAGGGAGTATAATTTTGGTATCCATAACCTAGGATTTTTATGAAGTGTTGCATAAAACGAAAACATCACACGAACTACCAACTATCTGCTATCATCCTATTGATTATTTATTCTTAGGTACCTAGGCAAACATCTATCTTATATCTTGCAACATAACTTCAGTGAAACTAAAACATAATCCACAAAGATGGAGGTATCTAGGGAGCATGTGTCTATATGAGTACTTTAATGTTAATGGTAGCTAAAATTTGGACTGCAGTGGACCTCCTTTTCACCCCCAACTGTTAGCTCCCAAACCACTACTGTTGTCAATCACCCCATAGCTAGCTTGATCTATTAATATGTCGTTTTTCCCATGCCACACCTTCTGAACTACAGCTGACAACCGCCGTCGGGACTGTTAACATGAGGCAAAATTGGATATGTCAAAATTTTAGGTAATCCTAGGGTGAGAAGATACTCAAGTAGTCTGTGTAATCCCAAGCTCTACTCATTCCTAGTCCTTGTAGTTTACTAGCAATTGGCATAAATCAGTCAATTTGTTAGGCATAAATGGCCCAAAGCAAAGCAGCAGGAGGTCCAACTTACATATAGGTGTTGAGCTGGCGGACGAAGCTGAAGAAGTTGTTGTGCTTGAAGTACCATGGCAACAACACGGTGCCGAAGAGGTGGGGGTCCAAACGAGCTTTTGTTGGTGGCGCTCCAGGAGACGACGGCCTCCATGGCGGGGTCATCGACCATGTCATAGGTCTTGGCAAGGCACGGCGTGGGCCCGGCGTCACCCAGCCCGTCCATCGGCCTCGGCGCCCCGCCGCCGCCGGGCGCCGGGGACGGGCAGGGGCGGCCCTCCACCTTCACCGGTCTCATCATCCGATGGCTCATGGCAGCGAAGCCCACCTAGAGCAAACGGCGTGGTGGTGGACTGTCTTGCTAGTGCTTGCCGGTGGCGAGTGGGTTGGGACAGGAGAGGAGGTGGAAGGGAGGCCGGCGGCGAGTGGGTTGGGACTTGGGAGAGGAGGAGACGAGGTGGGAGCGGAGACGGGATTGGGGATCTGGATCGGGCGTTGAGTGTTTTTTTAGACATGGCTCGGGATGGTTGGTGGGGTGGGAGCAGATGCAGGTAGCGTGGGGTTTATAACCCGCGCTACTACTATGAACTTAGTAGTAGCGTGGGTTTATAACCCGCGCTACTACTACGGCTGGTCCCGGGAGGCACGGTGGAAATCACTTAGTAGTAGCGAGGGGTAAAAACCCGCGCTACTACTATCAACTTAGTAGTAGCGGGGGGTAAAAACCCGCGGTACTAGTAAGTAGCAGTAGCGAGGGGTATAAACCCGTGCTACTAGTAAGCGTCTGCCTATAAGATTTTCCCTAATAGTGTGAAGTTGAAATTATGCCTAGTAGTAGCTTCACATTGGGTTTAGAAAGTGAAATCTTTTGAAGCTTGACAATCACAATATTGGTCATACAAGCAATTCATGAATGATTAGTATAAGGAAGAGAACTTTCACATACAAATATATTATGTTGGACATCTTCTATGATTGTAAATACCCATTAATTATTTTCAAACTTGAGCAAATTAGTTGAAGTTGGACAAGGAATACAACGTAATGAGTTATGTTTGGGTATATTTGCATAGAAGTTATATTGTTATGGATCCTCCAACATGTGGTGTTTTCCTAGGATCTTTTGCTAGCCAAAAATTCGTACTAAGTAGAGATACTACTTGTGCATCCAAAAACCCTTGAACCCAGTTTCTAGCCATGAGTGTCCACCATACCTACCTATTGATTAAATAAGATCCTTCAAGTAAGTTGGCATTGGTGCATAAAAGCAATACAAATTGCTCCTAAATATGTTTGATCTTTTATTATAAGGGAAAATTGAGCATTGTACGAACTTGTGATGTCAAAGTAATAAAAGCGGCGGACTGCATAATAAAAGGTTGCTATCATAAGGGGCAATATAATGTGACGTTCCTTTGGATTAAAATCTTGGGCATCCAAATAAAAAGTGCATGACAACCTTCGCTTGCCTCTGCGAAGGACCTATCTTTTACTTTTCAGTATTTACTTTTATACAAAGAGTCAATAGTATGCATTCTCATTTCAATCTCAATTATTCTCTAGTTGGCAAGCATCATGTGACGGGGAAAGATCTAGGAACATATGACCAGTCAAATATATTTGATCATGATTTATTATTGTTGACAATTATCTGTATGATAAATGAGTTGGGAAGCAAAATATTAAGCCCCTATCTTTCTCTGTGTTTGAAGGATGCCATTTGTTCTAAGAATATGCTTTGATACTAGCAATCATGGAAGACTATATGATGATTGGGTATGTGGAGCTCTTACTTAGACTCTGTTGAATAACTTGAATTGCAATTCTTTGGTGACTAAGAATATAGGTTGTTGAGTTTCAAGAGAATCCATTATTTGAATCTTAACATGTGAATTGGTTGCTAGTTTAAGATGAGAAGTTTTATAAGAAAGAATTGTTGTTATGATGCTAGGAGAAGTGATTGAAATTATCATTGATCAAATTTATGCACTTTGCTAGCATTCACACTTCATAAATTATTTCTTTTATCATTTACCTACTCGAGGACGAGTATGAATTAAGCTTGGGGATGCTGATACGTCTCCAACGTATCTATAATTTATCAAGTATTCATGCTCCTATATTATCACTCTTGGATGTTATACAATAATTTTATAGCAACTTTATATTATTTTTTGGGAATAACCTATTGACATAGTGCCCAGTGCCAGTTGTTGTTGTTTGCTTGTTTTTCACATCACATAAAATCATTACCAAACGGAGTCCAAACGCAGTGAAACTTTTTGGAGATCTTTTCTGGACCAGAAGACACCCGGTGAGCCAAAGAAGTACTAGAGGGGAGCTCCGAGGGGAGCACAACACACTAGGGCGCGCATGGGGGCCCAGGCGCACCCAGGTGGGTTGTGCCCACTGTCGGTGTCAAAACCGGCGGATCTCGGGTAGGGGGTCCCGAACTGTGCGTCTAGGCGGATGGTAACAGGAGACAAGGGACACGATATTTTTACCCAGGTTCGGGCCCTCTCGATGGAGGTAAAACCCTACTCCTGCTTGATTAATATTGATGATATGGGTAGTACAAGAGTAGATCTACCACGAGATCAAGGAGGCTAAACCCTAGAAGCTAGCCTATGGTATGATTGTTGTTCTACGGACTAAACCCCTTCGGTTTATATAGACACCGGAGAGGTCTAGGGTTACACAGAGTCGGTTACAATGGTAGGGGATCTACATATCCGCATCGCCAAGCTTGCCTTCCACGCCAAGGAAAGTCCCTTCCGAACACGGGATGAAGTCTTCAAATCTTATATCTTCATAGTCCAAGAGTCCGGCTGAAGGTATAGTCCGGCTATCCGGACACCCCCTAATCCAGGACTCCCTCAGTAGCCCCCGAACCAGGCTTCAATGACGACGAGTCCGGCACGCAGATTGTTCTTCGGCATTGCAAGGCGGGTTCTCCTCCAAATTCCGTGTACCTGTTGAATAATGTCCGTTTTTTTTGCAAATGTAGCGCTCCTTGGCTTCCACGCCCAATAATGGCCGTCTCCCACGTGTCAAATGAATACGAAATGTCTGGGTGTTTTTACATTCACACCCCTAGCCACGTAAATGAGCCGCCTATTTAAAGGGACGAGGATTTAGATCCAAACCACACCTTCTCCCCTCCGCGAGTATTCATCAGAGCGCATCCGACAAAGGTCCATTCCACCATGGCCAGCCGTCGCAGCTCCTCCACTCGCCCTTCCAGCCCTCGGCCTGGAGATTGGGAGAGATGCTCCGTCCCGCACAGTGAGCTAGTGTCGCTTCAGACCAAGGGATTCCTCCCTCCGGCCTATATGGTCCCGGTTCGAGCCGGACATGCCACCTATAATGGCGGAGAGCAAGCGGAGAGCGCCCCCAATCCCTCTGAAGGAGAGTGGGTATGCCTTGTCCCTTATTTAATAAGAGGACTCGGATTTCCAATTCATCCGTTTCTCCGGGGGCTCCTGGAGTTCTATGGCCTCCAGCTGCACAACCTCACGCCTGCCTCCGTATTGCATATCGCGGGCTTCGTAGCCCTTTGCGAGGTGTTTTTGGGTGTTGAAGCTCATTTCGCGCTGTGAAAGAGGATATTCTGCCTGGTGCCCCGTTCTCAGGAGGGGTCAATATATCAAGTGGGCGGAGCCGAAGTGTGGCGCATCGCCGGGACCGGATATTTATCCGGAACCCCAAAGAGGGCGTCCGAGGACTGGCCTTCGGAATGGTTTTATATAGAGGACGTCCCGTTGCCGGATCCTATTCGGATCGGCCTTCCCGAGTTCAACAATGCTCCCCTGAAGAAGTGCCTAAGCTGGCGTCCACGGAGCCCTCAAAGGGAGAGCGACAAGGACGTCCTTTACCTGATGGGCCGGATAAGATTATTAGCTCATTCCGGACTAACCATGATCGGAGTCATGGCCGTATGCATCATGCGGGGGGTGCAGCCGCTTCAATATAGAGGCCATAGTATGTGGGACTTCAACGGGGAGGACGACGCCACCCGTCATGGCCGTAAGGGGCCGGACTCAGCTGCCGCTCTAATAAAGATCTTGTCCGCTTTGTACAAGGGAGAAGAGGAGGAATTTCTCTGCGTCAACCCTCAGGGTGGACTTACAATGTATAATCCTCCAAGCTGGGTAAGTGGACACTTTTACTTGTCCATCCGTTTCATATTCCCATTATCAAATATATAGTCTAATGACTTCAACGCAGGAACTAATTGATGGGATGTTAAAGAAATAAACAGCCCCCTCCACAACCCGAGGAACCAGGACGGTCCCTCGACCCGGCCTCCCAAGAGGATCCGGACTTATCTGTGGAGCTAATTGATGGGGTGTTTCATCAATTGAGCAAGGACAACGCCTTGGTGGCCATTACGGCCGATTACCCAGGGCTACTCCTAGCCCCCCAGGTAACTGAGACCGAAATCCCAGCACTTCGAAAAGGGACCCGTCCTCGCGTGTTTTCGATGACCGTATAACAACCGCGTTTTGCAGAGGAGGTCCTTGAGGCGGGAGGCCGAGCCTGCGGCGACTAGCCAACGAGGGGCTGCAAGGCCCCAGGGGCTGAAAAGAAGTGCGATCCGGACTGAGACGCCGGCGCAAAGGTATAACGCGCCATCTCGTCCCCGGGTGCTATTCCTTCAAGGCATATTAACACTCGTGCTTTCTTCAGGACAAAGAGACCTCGCCGGACTATATCCGGAGAGGCTGCCAATCGCGCCTCCACCAGCCAGGCTCCAAAGCCTGGTCTGGAGGCGGAGGTGAACACGAGGCGCGCACCGGACGCTCCTCCAACAGAGGATGCGGACAGACTATCTGCCACCAATTCCGAGGTGGAGAGCGCCATGAACCACAGGCGTCGCCGGACAGTTCTTCGCGACGCTTGTTTCTCCCCAGAGGCATTGGATGCCTTCAATTCGGGAGACGCGTACCTCCGTGCTAGCCAGAGCCACGAAGCAGTATGTGGAAGACATACGGGTGAGAAAATTTGATGGTTATATATACCAGTAGCCCCCGAGACTTGAAACAGTTAGAACAACTGATTTAAGGATCATGTGATATGCAGGTTCTTTCAGAGAAGAATACCCAACTATCCCAGGAGCTAGAAGAGTGCAGAGCCCAACTAGAGGCCGCACTAGCCGCGATAGGGGAGCCCAAGGAGACCCCCTCTGGTAATATATGCTTCAAAAAGATAAGTATTGTGTGAAGTGTGGCGTGTGTGCAAATCTGACAAATGAAATTGCAGATGGCGCCAGATTAGATCCGGAAAAGCAACAACTCCTACGCAGCTAAAGGCTGGTGAGAGCGTGCTGACAAAGGTGAGGCGAGAGAAGAATGATCTTCAAGATGCCAACACCAAGCTGGGCGTTGAACTGAAAGATGTTCGTGCCCAGCTGTCAGACTCCGCTAAGGAGAATCAGCGGCTTCGACGCGGCATATTTAGTAAGTGCTTAAACGAACTTTGAAAAAAGAGTTCGGCGAGGAAGTTGACTAACAGAGTAATGTCTGTAGGTATGCTAACAGGTCGTCCTGCAGAGGAGATGCCCGGTTCTACGGGTGACCTTCTTCCCGAGCTCTCGCAACTGCACGAGCGAGTTCGGCAGGCGATGCAAGGCGTCGCCCAGGCCTTATGGCCATCCTTCTCCATGCCCGAAGGCCTTGGAGAGCTTGTAGAGAAGCTGAAGGGAGCGCGGCGGCGCTTCCGATTGTGGAAGATATCGGCCTGCCGTCAAGGCGCTAGGGAGGCCTGGGCCATGGTGAAGACGCGGTACACAAAGGCTGACCCAAACCACATGGCCGAAGTCGGACCTGTGGGGCCCGATGGGAAGGAGATCCCTGTAAGCTTAGTATACGTCCAAGTAGAATTGGCCGCAAAGTATTCCTAGAAGGACTGTAAACTAGACAGCCTGTTAGATGGTATTGAAGAGGAATACAATCAGTCAGAATGACTATGTAATTTTAATTGACATGTGTAATGCCTTCTAGCCGGATTGTAGATCGTTTGTCATGGCCGACCTTTTCGCTTCAGCCTCGGGACCTGACGGTCCGGAGTGTGTCCGAATACCCATGCGGTTATGTAAGAACCGAGGTATGCATGGAGACCAGGCGTAGGAGTCATTAGTGCTTGAACAGACAAGTGCCCAACTAGATATGTTATATTACATGGTTAGTAAGAAACATCTTCTAGGGAGAATAGTTCCGTTAGGGGTTCCTTTCCCTGGGAGGCTTGCCCTAAAGTGCATGTCCAAGCCGCGAAAAGAGACGCAGAAAAAATCATCTGGGGGCCAATAAATAAGCAAGTGAAAAGATCATCTTTAGTTCACCGACCGAATATTCCCTTAAGAACGATAGCTTTCGGCTTCACCCAGTCTGAGGTACACATCCGGCTGACCCGGCAGTAACAATCATAGAGGTGCTCCCTTTACCTCCTAGCCGAACAATCGGAAACGTAGGGGTAAGCACAGGAGCCAGGCAACCCAGCTTGGCCAAAACTTAAGTCATATCGATGCATATAATGGTGAATAAAGGTACATGCGGAAGTGTGACACATGTGTTGGGCATGAAGCCCGTATAAATAAGCTTCTGTTGAAAGAAGCCCCTAGGTTTAATGAGCACGTATAGCGCATCACTTATTGAGCCTTTAAAGGCTATAAGAGAAAGGAGAAGGAGAGAAATGTAAGACAGAAAATATAAAAAATAGACAGAGGAAGGAGACGAACACAGAGTCCGGCGCTAGGCATAAAATCTTCGGAGACGGGCTGCGTTCCATGGGTTCGGCTCGAGTCGGTTATCCGAGGCATCTCGCAGGCGGTACGCTCCACCATTCAGGACTTGGTCAATTATGAAGGGACCTTCCCACTTGGGCTTGAGTTTGTCCTTTTTCTTGTTCGGCAGGCGTAGAACTAATTCACCAACATTGTAATTTTTGGCCCGTACTTCTCTGCTTTGATATCTTCGAGCCTGCTGTTGATAGAATGCGGAACGGGCTTTTGCCACGTCACGCTCCTCCTCCAAGGCGTCCAGACTGTCTTGCCGATCGAGCTCGGCTTCTCTTTCTTCGTACGTGCGCACTCGAGGTGAGTCATGAATTATGTCACAGGGCAAAACTGCCTCTGCGCCGTACACCATGAAGAATGGTGTGTATCCGGTTGTGCGATTCGGCGTGGTCCGCAGCCCCCAGAGTACGGAGTCGAGCTCCTCTACCCAGTGCGTATTAGATTCTTTAAGGGACCACACTAATCTGGGTTTATGCCGCTCATGATAAGACCATTTGCACGTTCGACCTGGCCGTTAGTTTGTGGGTGATAGACGGAAGCATAATCGAGCTTGATGCCCATGTCTTTGCACCAGAGTCTTACCTCGTCGGCCGTAAAGTTCGTGCCGTTATCAGTGATGATGCTGTGGGGGACGCCATAACGGTGTACGACCCCGGATATAAAGTCTATCACCGGTCCGGATTCGGCCGTCTTAATAGGCTTGGCCTCTATCCATTTGGTGAACTTGTCCACCATGACCAGTAAGTATTTTTGCTTGTGGGTTCCGCCTTCAAGGGGTCCGACCATGTCAAGCCCCCAGACCGCGAAGGGCCAAGTGATGGGGACAGTTTGGAGGGCGGTGGGTGGCATATGGCTTTGGTTTGCGAAAAGCTGGCAACCGACGCATCGTTGGACTAAGTCCTGAGCGTCTGCCCGGGCCGTCGGCCAATAAAAGCCTGTACAAAAAGCCTTGCTTACGAGGGACCGAGCTGCAGCGTGATGAACACCAAGTCCGGCATGAATTTCAGCCAGCAAGTTCCGCCCTTCCTCTTCGGAGATGCACCTTTGAAGGACTCCGGTAGTGCTTTTCTTATAAAGCTCTCCCTCATGGACTCTATAGGCTTTAGATCGCCGCATTATGCAGCGTGCCTCGTTTTGGTCCTATGGGAGTTCCTGCCTAGTAAGGTAGGCTAGGAATGGTTCTGTCCATGGGGCGATGACGGCCATTATTACGTGGGCTGAAGGTGTAATTTCATTGGCAGAACCTCCAATTGTGTCAGATTGTTCGGTGTCGGGCGGTGCGGTTGGGTCCGGGCTGTTATTGCCAAGTTCCCCTTCCCATACTACGGATGGCTTGAACAGCCTTTCCAAGAAGATGTTGTGGGGGGGGGGGGGACTACATCGCGTTTTGCGCCGATGCGTGCCAGGACATCTGCCGCCTGATTGTTTTCCTGGGCTATATGGTGAAATTCGAGCCCTTCGAACCGAGCTGACATTTTTAAGACGACGTTGCGATAAGCTGCCATTTTTGGATCCTTGGCATCGAAGTCTCCATTTATTTGGGATATCGCGAGGTTCGAATCCCCGCGCACCTCTAGGCGTTGAATGCCCATGGATACTGCCATCCGGAGACCGTGTAAAAGGGCCTCCTATTCGGCTGCATTGTTGGAGTCTGTGTACATAATCTGGAGTACATATTGAACTGTGTCTCCTGTGGGGGACGTCAAAACAACGCCAGCCCCTAGATCGACCAACATTTTTGAGCTGTCGAAATGCATGGTCCAGTTTGAATATGTGCCGTACTCTTTAGGGAGTTCGGCCTCCGTCCATTCTGCGACGAAGTCGGCCAAAACTTGTGACTTGATAGATCGCCGTGGCTTATAAGTTATGTCGAATGGGAGGAGCTCAATAGCCCATTTTGCAATCCTGCCCGTTGCGTCGCGGTTGTTTATAATATCGTTGAGTGGTATTTCCGAGGCTACTGTTATTGAACACTCTTGAAAGTAGTGTCGCAGCTTCCAGGATGCCATGAATACTGCATACGCAATCTTATGATAATGCGGGTACCGTGATTTGCATGGAGTGAGGACAGTGGACACATAATAGACCGGCTTTTGAAGGGGGAATTTGTGTCCGTCCGTTTCTCGTTCGACGACGAGCACTGCGCTTACAACCTGATGGGTTGCTGCAATGTACAATAGCATTGGTTCGCCAATGTTTGGCGCCGCCAGGACTGGGTTTGTTGCCAATATGGCCTTTATTTCGTCGAGTCTGGCCGTGGCGGCATCCGTCCACTCGAAGTGTTCGGTGCACCGAAGGAGGCGATAGAGGGGGAGTGCCTTTTCTCCCAAGCGGGAGATAAAGCGGCTTAGAGCCGCCACACATCCAGTTAATTTTTGTATTTGTTTGACGTCCTTTGGGATATCCAATTGTGACAAAGCTTGGATCTTGGATGGATTTGCTTCAATTCCTCTACCGGATACAATGAAGCCCAAGAGCTTTCCGGCTGGAACGCCGAAAACGCATTTTTCTGGGTTGAGCTTGATGTCGTATGTTCGGAGGTTATCGAATGTGAGCCTCAAGTCGTCTACTAGAGATTTGACATGTCTTGTTTTTACGACCACATCATCGACGTATGCCTCCACTGTTTTGCCTATCTGGTTTGCCAGACATGTCTGAATCATGCGCTGATATGTTGCGTCGGCGTTTTTGAGCCCGAAGGGCATTGTGTTGAAGCAGAATGGGCCGTATGGTGTGATGAATGCCGTTGCGGCTTGGTCTGATTCTGCCATCTTGATTTGATAGTAGCCGGAATATGCGTCGAGGAAACACAACGAATCGTGTCCTGCGGTAGCGTCGATAATTTGATCAATGCGGGGGAGGGGGAAGGGATCCTTTGGGCAAGCCTTGTTAAGGTCTTTAAAATCAACACACAGGCGCCAGGATTTGTCCTTCTTTGGTACCATCACCAGGTTTGCTAGCCAGTCCGGATGTTTTATATCTCTGATGAATCCGGCCTCCAATAGCTTGGCTAGCTCCTCTCCCATGGCCTGTCTCTTGGGTTCGGAAAAACGCCGAAGAGCTTGTTTGACATGTTTGAATCCTTTTAGGATATCTAAGCTGTGTTCGGCCAGCCTGCGTGGGATTCCTGGCATGTCTTAAGGGTGCCAGGCGAAAATGTCCCAGTTCTCGCGTAGGAATTCTCGCAGTGCGGCGTCTACATCAGGGCTTAATTGTGCTCCGATGGAAGCTGTTTTATTGGGGTCCGTTGGATGGACCTGGAATTTGACTATTTCGTCCGCTGGTTTAGAGGAGGTGGACTTGGATCTTTTGTCGAGTATCACATCGTCCCTGTTCACCGTGGAGCGCAGCGCAGTCAGTTCCTCAGCCGCTAGGGCTTCGGATAGTGCCTCAAGGGCCAGTGCGGCTGTCTTATTTTTGGCGCGGAGTGCTATGTCCGGATCACTAGCGAGAGTGACAATTCCATTTGGCCCGGGCATCTTGAGCTTCATGTACCCGTAATGGGGTATTGCTTGGAAGATTGTAAACGCTTCCCGCCCTAGCAGAGCGTGGTATCCGCTACTGAACGGGGCCACCTGGAACGTTACCTCTTCGGACCTGTAATTATCCCGCGTGCCGAATACCACATCTAGTGTGATTTTTCCTGTACAGCGCGCTTCCCGACTGGGGATTATTCCTCTGAAGGTTGTGCTGCTTCGCTCAATGCGGTTCCAGTCTATTTCCATTTTTCGAAGGGTTTCCTCATAAATGAGGTTCAGTCCGCTGCCTCCATCCATGAGTACCTTGGTGAGGCGAAAGTCGTCCACTATTGGACTGAGGACCAATGCGGCTGGTGCTCGGGCTATTCGGAACTTAGGTTCATCACTGGCATTAAAAGTAATAGCCGTGTCACTCCATGGGTTTATTGTTGCTACTTGGTAGACTTCGGCGAGGCTGCGGAGTGTTCTTTTTCGCATATTGTTTGATGCGAAAGTCTCGAAGACTGTTAATACCGTACTGGTGTCCCTGGGGTGGCTTTCTGTGGCCTCTGGAAGTAGGAGATCTCCGCCAATTTTGGCCACCTGCCGGAGTATCCAACATGCTCTGAGGCTGTGAGTTGGTGTGGCGCCCTCTGTACTGTGAATTTTATAGGGTCTATTAAGCCATCCTTCTAGTACGGTTCCATGCCCTGTAGAGGGTTTTTGCTTTTTGGTATTTAACCCGGGTGTCTGACGATGATGCACCCTTTTATTTCGGACTAGGTTAGTATTCAGGGCCGGATCGTCCCAAAATTTTATTTTGGTTTTCTAGGCGCTTTCCATCGCACAGTATTTTCGTACTATGGACGCCAAGTCAGCGAAGCGTGTAATATCACGACGACTTATGGCGTTGAGGATTCCCTTGTCCGTGCAATTATTGCAGAAGATTGAGATTGCGTCTTCCTCGCGGCAGTCCTTTATCCTGTTCATAACCAGGAGGAATCTGGCCCAGTAGTGATGTACTGTTTCTTCGGGCTTTTGCCTAGTTTGGGATAGATCGCTTATGTTCGGGTGGGTGGGTGTAATTAAATCCGAAACCTCACCCCATCTGAAACTCAGAGGCCAAGGAGTTTCCGAACCCGCAGGTTTGGATCCTTGGATGTTGTCCAATGAATTCAGCCCGTCGCCTGACTCTAAGTTCAGGTCTTGAGTGATATCCTCCCCTCCGCGGGTATCCGGCTTGGAGGGATCGGGAATCCGGATGTAGCTAGCCCTTAGGATAGATGAAAGATCACCGCACTGTCCCTCTACCACGGCAACGTGATGGGTGACTTGGGGAGAGTTAATCTCTTGCAGATCGGGTTTAGGCCCAATCCGGTCGTAATCCGTAGCGACTCCCAGGGCAGTGCTATGATCCAAGAGATCGTTTATGGAAGAGAGCTCCATTGGATCAAACTGCTCGGCGAGTTCCGAGCTGACATGAAGATTGCTATTTATGACCCGAGAGGTCATCGTCGGCGCAGCAGCCGAACGGGCGGTCATAACAAAACCGCCAAGCCGGAGAGTTTGGCCGACAACCAAAGCTCCCTTAGTAACGGTGCCGTCTTTAAAGACGGGACGAGGCATCCTTCCTGACGGCGACGACACAGAGGAACTCTCAATGAAAGCACCAATGTCAGTGTCAAAACCGGCGGATCTCGGGTAGGGGGTCCCAAACTGTGCGTCTAGGCGGATGGTAACAGGAGACAAGGGACACGATGTTTTTACCCAGGTTCGGGCCCTCTCGATGGAGGTAAAACCCTACTCCTGCTTGATTAATATTGATGATATGGGTAGTACAAGAGTAGATCTACCACGAGATCAAGGAGGCTAAACCCTAGAAGCTAGCCTATGGTATGATTGTTGTTCTACGGACTAAACCCCTCCGGTTTATATAGACACCGGAGAGGGCTAGGGTTACACAGAGTCGGTTACAATGGTAGGAGATCTACATATCCGCATCGCCAAGCTTGCCTTCCACGCCAAGGAAAGTTCCTTCCGGACACGGGACAAAGTATTCAATCTTGTATATTCATAGTCCAAGAGTCCGGCTGAAGGTATATTCTGGCTATCCGGACACCCCCTAATCCAGGACTCCCTCACCCACCTCGGTGGCCTCCCTCACCGCCTCTTGGCCCTATAAATTGCAAAATATTCCAAAACCCCCGAAGATAACCCTAGATCAGAAGTTCCGCCGCCGCAAGCCTATGTAGCCATGAAAAACCAATCTAGACCCCGTTCCGGCACCTTGCCGAAGGGGGAAATCATCACTGGTGGCCATCTTCATCATCCCGGTGGCCACCATGATGAGGAGGGAGTAGTCCACCCTCGGGGCTGAAGGTTTGTACCAGTAGCTATGTGTTTAATCTCTCTCTCTCTCTCTCTCTCCTGTTCTTGAGAGGTCACGATCTTGATGTATCGCAGGCTTTGTTAATATAGTTGGATCATATGGTGTTTTCCCCTCTCTATCTTGTTGTGATGAATTGAGTTTTCCCTTTGAGATTTCCTTTTATCGGATTGAATACTTTTATGGATTTGAGAGCACTTGATGTATTTCTTGCATATGAATAGCCGTGGTGATAATGGGGTATTATATTGATACACTTGAGATATGTTTTGGCACTCAACTCGCGGATTCTCGAGGTGACATTGGGGTAATCTATGCATAGGGGTTGATGCACGTTCTCGTCTTTTGTTTCCTCGGTAGAATTCTTGGGGCACTCTTTGAGTTTCTTTGTGTTGGATTGAGTATTATGAATCTGAATTTGCTTTGGTGTTATTTTAGTACGAACTCTTGATAGATCGATCGGAAAGAATAATTTGGTGTTATTTTAGTACGAACTCTTGATAGATTGACCGGAAAGAATAACTTGGTGTTACTTTAGTACGAACTCTTGGATAGATCGATCGGAAAGAATGGCTACAAACAATTTCTTCTGATGTTCTCCGCTAGATAGGAACTTTGTAGTGATTCTTCATCGCACTTTGAAGGATGGTTATATGATCCAATTAGATTAGCATTGTTGGGGGACTAGTAAAAGTGCGGACCCTAGGCCTCATTTTCAGGCATTGCAATATCGTTTGTGCTCCGTTTTATCAAGTGCTACCTTGCTGTTTTTTGTTGTCACTATCACAAAAATCAATATCTACTATCCATATTACACTTGTATCACCATCTCTTCGCCGAACTAGTGCACCTATACAATTTTCCATTGAATGGGTGTCTTGGGGACACATGAGACTTTTTATTATTTGGTTGCAGTGTTGTTTGAGAGAGACCATCTTAATCCTACACCTCCTACGGATTGATAAACCTTAGGTCATCCACTTGAGGGAAATTTGCTACTATCCTACAAAACTCTGCGCTTGGAGGCCCAACACGAGTCTACAAGAACAAGTTGTGTAATAGACATCGGGGAGTTGATACGTCCATTTTGCATCATGCTTTTATATTGATATTTATTGCATTATGGGTTGTTATTACACATTATAGCACAATACTTATGCATTTTCTCTCTTATTTTACAAGGTTTACACAAAGAGGGAGAATGCCGGCAATTGGAATTCTGGACTGGAAAAGGAGCAAATCTGAGAGACCTATTCTGCACAACTCCAAAAGTCCTAAAAAATTATGGAGAATTATTTTGGAATATATAAAAATATTGGGCGAAGAAAGTACCAGAGGGGCTCACCAGGAAGCCACAAGGGTGGAAGGCGCGCCCTACCCCCTGGGCGCGCCCCTTGCCTTGTGTGGGCCCCCTGGCAGGCCTCCGGTGCCCATCTTCTGCTATATGATGTGTTTTGACCTGGAAAAAAATGAAGAGGAAGCTTTCGGAAGAAGCGCCGCCATCTCGAGGCGGAACCTGGGCAGAACCAATCTAGGGCTCCAGCGGAGCTGTTTTGCCGGGGAAACTTCCCTCCCGGAGGGGGAAATCGAAGCCATCATCATCACCAATGATCCTCTCATCGAGAGGGGGTCAATCTCCATCAACATCTTCACGAGCACCATCTCCTCTCAAACCCTAGTTCATCTTTTATATCCGATCTTTGTCTCAGAACCTCAGATTGGTACCTGTGGATTGCTACTAGTGTTGATTACTCCTTGAAGTTGATGCTAGTTGGTGTAAGATCATATGTTCGGATCCTTAATGATAATTATTACTCCTCTCATTACAAACATGAATATGCTTTGTGAGTAGTTACGTTTGTTCCTGAGGACATGGGAGAAGTCTTGTTATAAGTAATCTTGTGAATTTGGTATTCGTTCGATATTTTGATGAGATGTATGTTGTCTCTCCTCTAGTGGTGTTATGTGAATGTCGACTATATGACACTTCACCATGATTTGGGCCTAGGGGAAGGCATTGGGAAGTAATAAGTAGATGATGGGTTGCTAGAGTGACAGAAGTTTAAACCCTTGTTTATGCATTACTTTGTAAGAGGCTAATTTGGATCCATATGTTTCATGTTATGGTTAGATTAATCTTAATTCTTCTTTTGTAGTTGCGGATGCTTGCGAGAGGGGTTAATCATAAGTTGGAGATTTGTCCAAATAAGGACATCACCCAAGCACCAGTCCACCCACATACCAAATTATCAAAGTAACGAACACGAACCATATGAGTGTAACGAAAACTAACTTGACAACAATTGCCATGTATCCTCTCGGGACCGCTTTGCATTATATAAGAGTTCATCCAGGCTTGTTCTTTGTTACAAAAAGGATTGGGCCACCTTGCTGCACCTTAGTTACTTTTGTTACTTGTTACCCGTTATGAATTATCTTATCACACAACTATCTGTTACCGATAATTTCAGTGATTGCAGAGAATACCTTGCTGAAAACCGCTTGTCATTTTCTTCTGCTCCTCGTTGGGTTCGACACTCTTACTTATTGAAAGTACTACGGTAGATCCCCTATACTTGTGGTTCATCACTGTACAAAGATGAACCCTAAGTTAGCTCAATCCTACAACCAACCCCCACCCTCACTAATCAAGAACCATATCACATAGACAACAACAACCCTAAACTAAGCAAGATCCATGGCTGTAGCCTAGGCCTACTAGCATTTAACCCTAACCCAAACCCTAGGTGGCAAGAAAAACCCTTACCATAAGTCCCATGTCCATGCTGACGACCTCGCAGTCATCGTCGGAGCTCGTTTCCTCGTCGTTCCAGTAAGGCATGGCGGCAAGGAGGTCGAGGGCGGTCGGCCTCGAAGACGGCGAGCGGCGGCGAACTCGTAATGGAGCAGGGGAGTGGGAGAAGGGGAGTGCGAGAGTGAGCGAGCAGGGGACGGCCTGACCGACGGAGGGGTATTTACCCTGTTCCGACCGGACCGGTCGGCCTAACGGCCATCAATTGCCGCGCCGTGAGCGGGCGTGGTCACGTGGCCTGTCCGATGGGCCCAATCTGACAGGAAAACGGTTAAAACGCTAGTCCCTGAGGTTTTGGGTTTTTTTTGAAACAGTCGACTGCACGTTTGGTAGTTTTTGAAAAAAATTTAAAATGTGATAATTTTTTGGAACCCTAGCGTGTAAACTAGTAGTTTTATGCTATTTACTCTATGCAATCACCATCATTCATGTTCTCCCAAAGACCATAGTAAAGAGCAAGGAAATCCAAACTAAGATCGGGGAGTAATTTCATGTTCTCCCAAAGTCCATCTATGGTATTTTTGGTTTGGGCTCTTCAAGCGGGGGTTTCTTGGGTATGTCTTCTTCAAGATTAACCACTTATGTTTCAAGAGGGTCATTTGAGCATTTTGCATATCGCCGTGTGGCCATGCTTCGTCCAGTAATAATCACATAAAGAAAGAATTTCAGCAAGTGTCTGTTTGGACATTGAGATACTAACTACAACAAGTATTTGAGCTTAACGAACAAATTATAGCAAGTATTTGACATTTTGAAACCCATTACAGCAACTCCTTTGTGATCGATCCCGAGTTGGCTTCTTTGTGATCGATCCCGAGTTGGCTTCTCAATGACCAGACCAGACTTCCCCATGGCCGAGTCTAAGAGCCTGTTTGGTTTCTCTCCGCTCCTCTGACTCCGCTTCCGGAGCGGACCAGCATACAGCTTATTTTGACGGAGCAGCGAAAACCCAGCTCCCCAGCTCCGGGGAGCAGAGAGATACCGAACAGGGCCTAAGTCTTCCATGGCGAGCACGAGTTCCTCGTGGCCGAGACTGAGCCTCCGTGACGGAGTATGAGTCTTCCATGCCCGAGACCGAGTTGGTTCCTCCGTGGCGGAGCCCAACCCGACTTACCCGTGGCCCAGTATGAGCTCTCCGTGAGTGAGTCTGGGTTGGCTCCTCCATGATCGAGTTCGACTTCCCCGTGGTCCAGCCCTACTTTCCCGTAGAAACCACCCATGCCGACTTTATTTGCGTACGGAGGGATACATTTCCTGTTCCAAAGCACAGACTGTTTTGCTAGGTTTAATGGTGTACGGACACCAGACCCATGAAACGTGCATGCCTTACTGAATTTGATTACTTCTTTCATGCTATTAGTGAGTTGGAAAATTGACTTCTACATAACACGATGTGCGTACGGTACATGCACTGTGATGGACCGGATGGCAAGCACTGTGTCCCACGCGAAAGAGATGGAGCAAGCGTTCGTTCTTAGGGCATGTACAATGATGTACAGTCAGCTGTCTCGAAGAAATGACAACTAGGATTTTAAACGATGTGGAGGAGAGAGAACCAAGAAAGAGGAAGACGTCGTCGCTACAATTCCAGACGGTCGGTACAGCAAGAAAATCGGAGGATACAAACCACCATCTACCGTTGTATCGAGGCCGTCTGCAATTATGACGTTTTTCCACTTCTACGATCAATCTAGCGGTCTAGCTGTTCTTTTTTTTTCGAGAGTACGCCAAAGGCGTACCTTATCTTTATAGAAGGGGAGAAAAAGTTGTACAAGATTGGAAGAAGGCGGGCCTAGGAGTTGAGGGGTTAGATCCTTTCGTGAGCGGTCTAGCTGTTCCACCCAGCGTAAGTTCAGCGGCCAAAAATGAATCCACAAGGTTCTGTCCTTCTTCATGCTGCTAACCGCTAGATCCACCTACCGATTTATCAATTAGTTTTTTCCCTAGCGTGCGTTCCATGGACGACCAAACACTGTCCCAATGTAGACGATGTCCTTACCGTTGCACATGCCCTTAGAGCAACTCCAACAGTTCCTCTAAAAATCTCCATGTAAGAGTGGTTTTTTTGCCTTCCCTTAAAAGTTAGGGGGAGTTTTTTGAAAGCAACTTTTGCCAGTTTCCCTAATCTTTTCCCCCTAAAAGCATTTTTGTTTTACTTTTAATTAAACAAAAAAATAGTGGTAGGGTGAGGCGGCTGCGTGCTCGGGTGAGGCTGCGGTAGGCCATGGCAGGGGTGCGGCGACGTGCGCGGGCGGCTGGGGTGTGGCTGCGTGCTCGAGTGAGGTGGTGGTAGGCGATGGCAGGGGTGTGGTGACGTGCGCGGGCGGCTGGGGCGTGGCTGCGTGCTCGGGTGAGTAGGCGGCAGGCGATGGCATGGGTGCAACGGCGTGCGCGGGCGGCTGGGGTGTGGCTAGGTGCTCGAGTGAGGTGGCGGCAAGCGATGGCAGGGGTGCGGCGGCGTGCGCGAGCGGCTGGATGTGGCTGGTTGCTCGGGTGAGGCGACGGCAGGCGATGGCAAAGGTGTGGCGGCGTGCGCGGGCAGCTGGATGTGGCTGCGTGCTCGGGTGAGGCGGCGGCAGGCGATGGCAAAGGTGCGGCGGCGTGCGCGGGCAGCTGGGGGGCGGCTGCGTGCTCGGGTGAGGCGGAGGCAGGGGTGCATTGGCGGGCGGTGGCAAGGGCGTGACGGCGTGTAGCAGGGCCATGGCGGCGGGCAGAGGCGGAGTGCGTGGGCGGCATCACAAGTGTGGCGGTTGATGAAACTTCAGCCCATTAAAAAGTTACGGGAAGGTCATCTTCCCATTTACGGGACTGTTGGAAAGGGTTTTTTACGCCAACTTTCCATAAACGGCAGTTATTTTAGAGTCAGGGGGACCGTTGAAGTTGCTGTTAATAAGTTTCAAAAATATATGGGGTTCCTCATGTTTATTCGATATATTGACTTGAAAAGTAAGTAATTTGGGTTGAAACAAACCCATTACGAATCAACTCGACCAACGCGGAAGATATCACATCAACAGAATAAAAAAAGAGTTAGTTCTAAAAAAAGTCACATAATAAAATTATAGGACATGCATTCAACACTGTTAAGGAACAGGGCACACATAGATGTTCGTGGTCGATCACAGAACTTTTTTAGGGCAAGCATCAAGCTTTATTACGAAACAGTCTGAGCTAAATCACCCATTACAGATTCAGCAACACAAGCTGGAACATTATTGTCTAAAACAAGAACTTCTCCACTAGGGAGAGATAAACAAAGTTTAGCTAGGCACTGGATAGATCAGCAAACTATCACATTAAAAAAATAAACGTAGAATTGGACGAAGCTATGTAGGAGTCTCAGCTGGCATCAAAGAGAATATACAAGCCCAGGCAACACACATGCATATGATCCCCACGACCGACACAACGACGTCGAGCTTGGTCCCAGGATAGTTGATCCCGAAGAAGAACATGAGGCTGGCCGAGATGATGAGTAACGCGATACCAAAGGAGAGCCGCATGCACCTGCACGCGAACCCATGTACTCGCTCGGCTCCGCCACCATCGCCGCCAGCTCGTCGTCGTCCTTCTTGGGACCTGCAGGGTTCTCGACGTCGGCCATCGGAGGTACCTCCTTCTTTTGCTAGGCAGGGGCGTCGATGATGAGATGAGATGCGATCGTTGAAAAAGAAAAGGGTTCCTTCGGTATATATATTTATTCCCATGCGAAGACAAGATCCCTAACAACTTGTAGTATTAATCTGTTGCTTAAACCGATACCTTTGGGAACACGTAAATAAAAGGCCGGAGTTGTTACGGAGATCACGCGAGGGCTGCTACTCCCGTCCGTTCTCTGCTCCAGCCGCCGAATTTTGGTCCCACTTGGAGTCCTTCCATTTTTATTTTTTGAGCCGTGGAGTCCTTCCATTGGATATACAGTACTAGAGTAGTATGTACGGACGAGGCGGTAGCTAGCTACACCGAAGCGCAGTCCCTGATCGAGTGAGTCGTGTGTTTGCCTCTGGAAGAAACTCGCTAGCTAATTAGCTTACCTACGTACGCTACAAAGGTGTGTTATTTGCTATGTTCGTTAACAAATCGATCCAGTTGACTGACGTTGACTTGACTGATCCAGTCGAGTGATTCGATTCGGTTCGGTTCTAGCAGGACGGCCCTCTTGTTGGAAATATGACCAAATTACTACAAGATTTAATCCGAATAAACAGAAGATTAATTATGACAGCAATAGCAGAGATGAAACTAATCATGCGAACTAGTATAATAGACGAACAGATTACATCTAGGACACATAATAGAAACATGAATTTTACCACGATCTCGAACAGGAACGATAGAATCAGATATGGTGCAGCGGAAGCAGAACCGCCGGCGTTGACGTTGTCGCCCATGTCGTCGAGGTTGAGGTTGCCGAGGTCGGGGAAGAAGTCGTCGTTGGCGAAATCGTCGCTGCCAGCAGTCGCGCAAGTGCGCTCCTCAAAAACTTGATCGCCCCTCTCCCGTAAAGGATCACGAGAGGCGGGGTTCCGGAGGCCTGCTGTCCCTTCTCACGGTGCATGCCGAAAGGAGGGATGGAGAAGACTTGCTTGGCGGCGCAATGATCTGGAACGGTGATGCGAAACCATATGATACGGCCACGGCTAGGGTAGACGTCTGCCTGACTATATAGTGCGGGCCAGGTAGGTCGTGGGAGTAAACCCCACGTCCGAGTCGCGATCCAAAAGAATCGGAAACAGTTTAGTAATTAAAGTGTCCGTTAATTATTAATTAATGACTCATTAATTTTCCCGAGCAGCAAAAATATAGACAACGTGCATAGCTCTGTCCTCGACTCGGCTCAATCCCGCAACCCGCGGCGCGTCGTGACGAGGCGTGGCGTGGCGAGGCGAGCGAGGAGAAGGAGCGCACGTGTAGGTTTCCTCTTCTCATGCTCATACAAGTGGTATAAGATCTCACCTTACAAAAAGGTCCAACTCTCACTCAACTTACGTGTGTGCATGAATGAGCCAAGAGAATTTCAGAATTTTAGTTGGGCTTTGGCCCAAAGGCTTACTAGCAAAATTCCAACAATCCCCCACAAAGTCTCATTGGCACATCTCATCAGTTAGTTCCAAAATATTGTTTATATACCGGTGCTTAGTGGAGACTGTAAAGTTGAACTTCTACTCGGAGATTTATGCTACACTAGATCACAACTTGAATAATGGACTATGCCTTGAACTACAGGTTTTCTGCGAGACTAGTTTCACACAAATTCTTGACCGATACTGGGCTGCCGCAAGGCTTCCCCGCGGGTGGAGCGTATACGTCATACTCCAGGGCCTTTCATGAATTTATTAGAGAACACCCAATTCTCACAGACTGTGACGTTAACAGTCAAATTCATATAGGTGTGTTCCTCAGGAGATGCTCTGCAGGACAACATCTCTGCTTAACCGAATAAGCCACTTGGAACACATTAAGATAAGTATCAACCTGCCATGCAGATCAAGAGAGTATTGCATCTTCACGGAGTGGAATAATTAATATAGGGATACTCTCCTCCCAGCTGACCAACAGCTTGTCTCCCACTTCTACTTCATGGGATCTCCGATCACATAGAGTGGGTTACCACTATGGACAACTCATGCGGTGGGTCTCAGACCCATCTTCATCGATGCATTATCTATCACATTACGTGATAGACCCTTTGTGAAGGGATCTGCCAAGTTTTTCGATGTTTGGATATAATCCAACGTAATAACTTCGATGTTCCTCAATTTTCGGACAGATTTTAGTCTCCTCTTCACATGCCTTGAGGACTTCATATTGTCCTTAGAACTGTTTATCTTGACAATCATAGTTTGATTATCACAATTCATCAAGATAGGGGGTATTGGTTATTCAACCATAGGTAAGTCCATCAAGAGCTCACGAAGCCACTCTGCTTCAACAGTGGAAGTGTCTAATGCTGTGAGTTCTGCTTCATAGTTGACCTTGTTAAGATGATCTGCTTGCAAGACTTTCAGGAAACAACGCCACCACCAAGTGTAAAAACATAACCACTTGTGGCCTTAATCTCATCAGCATCAGATATCCAGTTTGAGTCACTATAATCCTCCAGTACCCTTGGATACCCGGTGTAGTGAATCCCATAGCTCGTAGTGCCTTTCAAGTAGTGCATAACACTCTCAAGCGCATGCCAGTTTTGACACAAACCAACTCTGCTTGCTCACAGCAAAATAGATGTCAGGCCTCGTGGCACTCGCCAAATACATAAGCGAGCCAATAATATGAGAAAACCTCAGTTGATCTCTAGCAATCCGTCGATTCTTTCGAAGCAACACACTAGCATCATATAGAGTTGGAGAAGGCGTGCAGTCACTATACCCAAAACGACTCAAGATTTTTTCCACATAGTGAGACTGAAGCGGTCTGATCCCACCATTCTCATCTCTCAACAGCTTGATGTTTAAGATAATATCAGCTACTCCTAGATCCTTCATCTCAAAACAGCGCGATAAGGAATCCTTAACCTCCTTGATTAAATCAAGTTTGGTTCCAAAGATTAGTATGTCGTTGACATACAAACAAAGAATAACTCCTTCGCCCCCACCATGGAGATAGTACACACACTTTTCACCATCATGTACTACAAAGCCGGCAGCAGTTAACGTTCTTTCGAACTTCTCATGCCACTCCTCAGGAGCTTGTTTAAGGCCATACAAATACTTAAACAACTTGCACACCTTTGCTCCCAAACCAGGTACTACAAAATTATCTGGCTAATCCATGTAAATTTCCTCCTTCAACTCTCCATTGAGGAAAGCCGTCTTAACATCCATTTGATGAACGAGAAGACCATGTGAGGCAGCCAGTGATAATAGCCATGTGAGGAAGCCGTATCAAAGAAGTCTTCACCTTCTTTCTGGGTATAACCCTTAGCCACAAGCCGTGTCTTGTACTCTTCAATCGTACCATCAGGTTTGCACCCATAAGGAGGTCAGTGATCTCCCAGGTTCCATTAGCTAAGATGGAATCCATCTCCCTACGAACAACTTCCTTCCAGTAGTCAGCATCTGGAGATGCATAGGCTTCTGAAATAGTCCTGGGTGTGTCATCCACGAGGTACACAATGAAATCATCACCAAAGGACTTTGCCGTCGTCTATCTCTTACTCCTCCCAGGAGTTCCATTGTCACCCTCAATAGGATTCTCAACGTGTTCCATCGCAACGGTGGGTTCAGGAATTACATCGAATTCCTCACTAGATGGAGTAGGTATCTCCTAATTTGATGAACCTGACATATCCTTCATAGGAAATATGTCCTCAAAGAAAGTTGCATCATTCGACTCCATAATCGTACCAACATGCATGTCGGATACCTCAGATTTTATTATATGATAAGCATAGCCCAGAAGAACACAATCCACGGTTTTTGGTCCAAGCTTGGCTTCTTGGGAATTGGTATATTGACTTACGCCAAACAACCCCAAGTACGTAGGTAAGAGAGTTTCAACCTTTTCCTTTCCCATTCCTCAAATGGAGTCATGGTCTTATGCTTTGTGGGAACTCGGTTTAGGACATGACACGCAGTCATTAGAACCTCCCCCCACCATTCGTTGGAGAGACCTCATGTGTCTAACATGGTGTTAACCATATCAGTTAGAGTTCGGTTCTTTCTTTCGGCTACGTGAGTAGGGAGGCGTCCTCTCATGGATTATACCATGTTCCGCACAAAACAAATCAAATTCATTGGAAAAATATTCTCCACCACGATCAGACCTAAGCCGTTTGTTTTTTTTATCAAGTTGGTTCTCTGCCTCAACTTTATAGTTTTTGAAGAAAGTTAAAGCCTCATCTTTTGATTTCAGAAGATACACATAACAATATCTAGTGGAGTCATCAATCAACGTCATGATGTATCTCTTTTCACCTTTTGTCAACACGCCACTCATCTCACAAAGATCAGAATGTATAAGCTCTAGTGGCGCCAAGTCTCTTGCCTCTGCAGTCTTATGGGACTTGCGAGGTTGCTTATCTTGCACACATACTTGGCCCTTGGAGCCTTTGACAATAGAGATTTTAGGAATTAAATTCATATTGGCTAGCCGCGTCATGCAACCAAAGTTAATGTGACAAAGTCGTGAATGCCAAATATCAGACTCATTATTGTGGAAAACATTATTAATTACTTTAGTGCAAATATGTGACAGAGACAGGCGAAACAAGCCTCTGCTCTTAGAGCGTTTTCCAACAAATTGTCCATACTTAGAAATTACAACTTTATTGAACTCGAAAACTAACTTAAAACCATCTCGGCATAAACGGGAACCGCTAACGAGATTTTTATTGATGGACGACACGTGATGAACATTCTTCAGACGCACGGTCTTCCCCAAAGTAAACTTCAGATCGACTGTACCGACACCTCGAACGATGGCATGTGACCCGTTCCCCATCAGCAGGGGAGAAGTCCCTGTGACCTGGTAAGAAAAAAACATGGAGGCGTCAGCACAAACATGTACATTGACACTGATGTCAATTAACCAATCAGGAGATTGAAATACTGAAAGGATGGTAGGAAGAATACCGTACCCAGATTCCTTCATATCAGTATCACCGATGACAACATTGGCGGACTTGCCGCTCTTCTCATGTTCATGCTCCTCAAAGCGGTTAGGACACTTCGGAGCCCAGTGATTAGGATCACCGCAGGCATGGCAAAGTCCCTTCCCCTTCTTATGAGAATTCTTCTTCAAGTTGGTAAAATGTGATGGCTTGTTCTTTGTATCAAACTTGCCACGAAGGTGGAAGCTGGCAATGATGCCTCCGGCAACATACACCTAAAGTACTCGAGTTCCTTTGAGAGCGACTGTATCTCATGAGCTTGCTGTACAACAGAGCGCTCATTAGTCATCTTGTAGTCATAGAATTGCTCCATGACGTACAACTTGCTGCCGGCGTCCGAGGCACCAAATTTGGCCTCGAGCACAGCCCACATGTCCTTGTCATTGCCAAAATGTCAAACGACATATACGAATCCACAATGGTGTTGGAGAACGCGGTAATTTCAAAAAAAATCCTACGCACACGCAAGATCTATCATGGTGATGCATAGCAACGAGAGGGGAGAGTGTAGTCCATGTACCCTCATAGACCGTAAGCGGAAGCATTGTGACAATGCGTTTGATGTATTCGTACGTCTTCACGGTCCGAGCGATCCTAGTACCGAAAGTACGGCACCTCCGCGATCTGCACACGTTCGGCTCGCTGACGTCGAACTCTCGATCCAGCTGAGTGTCGAGGGAGAGCTTCGTCAGCATGACGGCGTGATGACGGTGATGATGAAGCTACCGACGCAGGGCTTCGCCTAAGCACTGCAACGATATGACCGAGGTGGATTATGGTGGAGGGGGCACCGCACACGGCTAAGAGATCAATGATCAACTTGTGTGTGTATGGGGTGCCCCCTCCCCCGTATATAAAGGAGTGGAGGAGGGGGAGGCCCGGCCCTCTATGGCGCGCCCTGGAGGAGTCCTACTCCCACCGGGAGTAGGATTCCACCCTTCCCTAGTTGGACTATGAGAGGAAGGAAGGGGGAGGAAGGAGGAAGGAAAGGGGGGGCGGCCCCCCACCCAATTCGGATTGAGATTGGGGGGGCGGGGCGCCCCCTCCTAGGCTCCCTTCTCCTCTCTCCCACTATGGCCCAATAAGGCCCTGATACGTCTTCGTCGTATCTATAATTTTTTATTGTTTCATGCCAATATTATACAACTTCCATATACTTTTGGCAACTTTTTACACTATTTTTGGGACTAACATATTGATCCAGTGCCCAGTGCGAGTTCCTGTCTATTGCATGTTTTATGTTTTGCAGAAAACCCATATCAAACGGAATCCAAACGGGATAAAAACGGACGGAGAATATTTTTGGAATCTTTGAAAAATATGAGAGGAAGAATCAACGCGCAACGGTGTCCGAGGTGGGCACGAGGCTAGGGGGCGCGCCCCACCCCCTGGGCGCGCCCCTGACCCTCGTGGTCCACCCGTAAGGCGGTTGATGCCCTCCTTCGGCCGCAAGAAAGCTAATTTTCGAAAAAAATCACGGTGAAGGTTTGAGTCCAATCGGAGTTACAGATCTCCATATATATACGAAGCGGTGAAAGGGCAGCAGAACAGAACACAGAAACAGAGAGAGACAGAGAGATAGATCCAATCTCGGAGGGGCTCTCGCCCCTCCCATGCCATGGAGACCAAGGACCAGAGGGGAAACCCTTCTCCCATCTAGGGAGGAGATCAAGGAAGAAGAAGAAGAAGGGGGCCCTCTCCCCCTCTCTTCCGGTGGCGCCGGGACACCGCCGGGGCCATCGTCATCACCGCCATCTTCACCAACAACTTCACCGCCATCATCACCAACTCTTCCCCCCTATATACAGCGGTGTAACCTCTCTCTTACCTGCTGTAATCTCTACTTAAACATGGTGCTCAACGCTATATATTATTTCCCAATGATGTATGGCTATCCTATGATGTTTGAGTAGATCCGTTTTGTCCTATGGGTTATTTGATGATCAGGATTGGTTTGAGTTGCATGTTTTATTATTGGTGCTGTCCTATGGTGCTCTCCGTGTCGCGCAAGCGTGAGGGATTCCCGCTGTAGGGTGTCGCAATACATTTATGATTCACTTATAGTGGGTTGCGTGAGTGACTGAAACACAAACCCGAGTAAGGGTGTTGTTGCGAATGGGATAAAGAGGACTTCATGCTTTAATGCTATGGTTGGGTTTTACCTTAATGATCTTTAGTAGTTGCAGATGCGTGCTAGAGTTCCAATCATAAGTGCATATGATCCAAGTAGAGAAAGTATGTTAGCTTATGCCTCTCCCTCAAATAAAATTGCAATAATGATTATCGGTCTAGTTATCGATTGCCTAGGGACAAATAACTTTCTCGTAAAAAAAAGCTCTCTACTAAAACTAATTTAGTAGTGTCTTTACCTAAACAGCCCCTATTTTTTATTTCCGTGCTCTTTATATTCTTGCAAACCTATCCAAAAACACCTACAAAGTTCTTCTAGTTTCATGCTTGTTCTAGGTAAAGCGAACGTCAAGCGTGCGTAGAGTTGTATCGGTGGTCGATAGAACTTGAGGGAATATTTGTTCTACCTTTAGCTCCTCGTTGGGTTCGACACTCTTACTTCTCGAAAACTGTTGTGATCCCGGTTATCAAGACTCTTTTCTGGCGCCGTTGCCGGGGAGCAATAGCATGGGGTGAATATTCTCGTGTGTGCTTGTTTGCTTTATCACTAAGTAATTTTTCTTTGTTGTTCTTAGTTGTTCTTTATCTTTAGTTATGGATATGGAACAAGAAATACCAAAAACATTAGGTGTACTTGCTACTCATGGAGATGAGGAACCTCCTAAAACCCTCGATGTTGGTTATGTGAAAGATATTATGTACTACTTTGATAATCCTGAGAAAACCCCATTCAATTATGTTATGGGAGACACCTTGGATCAAAGTGAATACTTTAGGGATTATCGCTTGACTCAAAAAGTGAAACTATTATGGGATCAAATTCATATATTTAATTGGTATGCTAGGCAACAATGCTTGAGATATTATTATACTTGCTGCTCTAGGATGAAGGCCCCACACCTTCCCTTTTCATGCAAATTTAATGATAATGAAACCTTGGCTTCTTATGCTATAGGTATGTATGATTACTATGATGTGGAACAAATAGAAGAATTTGTTGCTTTTATGGGTGCTTATGAAATTGAATCTATGTTCAAAGAGTTTGAAAATCTTTATGATGCTGTTTATAGACCTAAAAATTTAGCTATCCTTCAATATTGCTATGCAAATTATGAATTCAATTCCGATATTGATGCATTTATTGAGAAAGTCTCCGCTGTCCAAGAAGAGACTAATATTTTGCAGGAGTCTATGGAATAAGAAATTGATGAAACTATGAGGTCATTGGATGAAAAAGATGATGAGGAGAACGAAGAACAAAAGGAGGAAGAGCGGATTAGCTACCCGTGCCCACCTTCTAATGAGAGTAACTCTTCAACTCATACATTGTTTAATTTTCCTTCGTGCTTACCGAAGGATGATTCCTATGATGACTATTATGATCCCATTGATTCTCTTGAAATATCCCTTTTGGATGATGCTTTCTATGCTTGTGGCCAAGATGCCAATATGAATTATGCTTATGGAGATGAACTTGCTATATTTCCTTATGTTAAAAATGAAATTATTGCTATTGCACCCACGCATGATAGTCCTATTATCTTTTTGAATTCTCCCAACCACACTATATCGGAGAAGTTTACCCTTATTAAGGATTATATTGATGGGTTGCCTTATACCGTTGCACATGATGATTTTAATGAATATAATATGCATGTGCTTGCTGCTCCTACTTGCAATTATTATGAGAGAGGAACTATATCTCCACCTCACGTTAAATTGCAAGAAACTGTTTATACTATACATTGGCCTTTACTTTGTGTGCATGAATTGTTCTTTTATGACATGCCGATGCATAGGAAGAGAGTTAGACTTTCTTGTTGCATGATATATGTTGCCTTGTGCTCACTACTAAATTACAAATCATTGTTAATTAAAATTGGCTTTGATATACCTTGGGATCCGGGGGATTCACTACTTGAGCACTATATGCCTAGCTTAATGGCTTTAAAGAAAGCGCTGCCAGGGAGACAACCCGGAAGTTTTAGAGAGTCATTTATTTCTGTTGAGTGCTTTCATTTAGTGTAAAAAAACAAAAGGGGGGAACCCAAAAATTTTTCAAAAAGAAAAGCAAAAGTGAGAAAGACGAGCATTGTTGAAGTGGGAGCTAGCCTTGAACTTTGTTCATGCTCACGAAAACTTTGTGAATCTTGATTAAAGAAACTTTTCAACAAAAATAATTATCCCCTTGTACAATTCGATTGTATTATAAAAATAATGTGCCAAGGTTTGCCTTTAGGATGTTTACAATGCTTGTTGGTTTGTACGGTGCAGGACATAAACTTTGGCTGTAGTGCTCGATTTTACATTTTTTACTGGAACGTCAAATGGTTCTGAAACTTTTTGCACTGTCTTTCTATACAAATTTGTTTATTTTTCCTAATTTTGGTAGAAGTTTTCAAGTACCAGAGGTATGGTGAATGTTCAGATTATTGCAGACTGTTCTGTTTTTGACAGATTCTGTTTTTGATGCATAGTTTGCTTGTTTTGATGAAACTATCGATTTATATCAGTGGATTAAGCCATGAAAAAGTTATACTACAGTAGACACAATGCAAAAACAAAATATGAATTGGTTTGCAATAGTACTTAGAGTAGTGATTTGCTTTATTATACTAACAAATCTTACCGAGTTTTCTATTGAAGTTTTGTGTGGATGAAGTGTTCGATGATCGAGAAGGTCTCGATGTGAGGAGAAGAAGGAGAGGCAAGAGCTCAAGCTTGGGGATTCCCAAGGCACCCCAAGTAAATATTCAAGGAGACTCAAGCGTCTAAGCTTGGGGATGCCCCGGAAGGCATCCCCTCTTTCTTCAACAAGTATCGGTATGTTTTCGGATTCGTTTCGTTCATGTGATATGTGCAATCTTGGAGCGTCTTTTGCTTTAGTTTTCATTTTCTTTTATGCACCATGCTGGTATGAGATGGTCCTTAGTTGTTTTATAGAATGCTCTTTACACTTCACTTATATCTTTTGAGTATGGTGAGGGAGTCCTGGATTAGGGGGTGTCTGGATAGCCAGACTATACCTTCGACCGGACTCCTGGACTATGAAGATACAAGATTGAAGACTTCGTCTCGTGTCCGGAAGGGACTTTCCTTGGCGTGGATGGGAAGCTTGGCGATGCGGATATGAAGATCTCCTACCATTGTAACCAACTCTGTGTAACCCTAGCCCTCTCCGGTGTCCATATAAACCGGAGGGTTTTAGTCCGTAGGACACAACTAGAACAACAATCATACCATAGGCTAGCTTCTAGGGTTTAGCCTCCTTGATCTCGTGGTAGATCTACTCTTGTACTACCCATATCATCAATATTAATCAAGCAGGAGTAGGGTTTTACCTCCATCGAGAGGGCCCGAACCTGGGTAAAAACATCGTGTCCCTTGTCTACTGTTACCATCCGCCTAGACGCACAGTTCGGGACCCCCTACCCGAGATCCGCCAGTTTTGACACCGACATTGGTGCTCTCGTTGAGAGTTCCTCTATGTCATCACTTTTAGGCCCGATGGCTCCTCCGATCATCAATAGTGATGCAGTCCAGGGTGAGACTTTTCTCCCCGGACAGATCTTCGTCTTCGGCGGCTTCGCACTGCGGGCCAATTCGCTTGGCCATCTGGAGCAGATCGAAAGCTACGCCCCTGGCCATCAGGTCAGTTTTGGAAGATTAAACTACACGGCTGACATCCGCGGGGACTTGATCTTCGATGGATTCGAGCCACAGCTAAGCGCTCCGCACTGTCACGATGGGCATGATCTAGCTCTGCCACCGAACAGTGCCCTGGAGGCCGCTCCCGCATCGGCTCCGACCCTTAATTCGGAGCCAACTGCGCCGATCGAGGATGGATGGTTGGACGCCGCCTCAGGGGCTGCAATCTCTACGGCGATCGAGCTGAACACCAGCTCCGCCCTCCGCAAGGCTCGTGACTCCAAGGAGCCGGACTCCTCTCCGGACTCCGAGCCCTCCGCGCCCGTGTCGATCGAATCCGATTGGGCGCCGATCATGGAGTTCGCCGCCGCGGACATCTTTCAGCACTCGCCCTTCGGCGATATTCTGAAGTCACTAAAGTCTCTCTCTTTATCAGGAGGGCCCTGGCCGGACTACGGTCAGCAAGGTAGGGATACGGACGATGAAGGAATTCAAAGCCCACCCACCACCCACTTTGTTGCCACTGTCGATGATTTAACCGACATGCTTGACTTCGACTCCGAAGACATCGACGGTATGGACGCCGATGCAGGAGACGATCAAGAACCAGCACCTATAGGGCACTGGAAAGCCACCTCGTCATATGACATATACATGGTGGACACCCCAAAAGAAGGAGATGGCAATGGAACAGCGGAGGATGACCCCTCCAAGAAACAGCCTAAGCGCCGGCGTCCGCGGTGCCGCTCTAAATCCCGCCAAAGCAAAAACGGTGATTCCGGCATGGGAGATAATAATACTCCGGACAGTGCCGAAGAAAACCCCATCCAGCAAGATTCAGCACAGGAGGATGGAGAAGCCAGGCCTCATGAGAGAGCGGCAGACAGAGAGGCCGAGGACGATAATTATATGCCTCCCTCCGAAGATGAGGCAAGCCTCGACGATGACGAATTCTTCATGCCAGAGGATCCCGTCGAGCAAGACGTTTCAAACGCAGGCTTATGGCCACGGCAAGCAGCCTCAAAGAAAAAACAGCAACAGCTTAGAGCTGATCAAGATTTGCTAGCCGACAGATTGACTGAAGTCCTTGCGGCCGAAGAGTATGAACTCGAACGCCCCTCCAAGAGCTACCCATGCGCAGGTTGCAACCCCGATTAGAGGAGGAAGCCCCTAAACCTACATCACCAGCGCATGATACGGCCAACCGGCCACCTCGTGGCCGTGACAGAGAGGCCTCTCGGCCCTCCACTCAAGCCGCACCCTGGCGCCGCTCAAAACATACCAAGGCACGGGAAAATGCGCCAGACCTGCGAGACATATTGGAGGACAAGGCAAGGCAAACAAGATCGATCTACGGATCGCGCGGGCGCCCCATGGCACATGACAGTGATCGTCACTCCGGATATAGTAAATCCGGCCGGGCTGAACACAATAAACAAAGCTTGTTTGAGCTGCATCGTGATATAGCCCAATACAGAGGCGCCGCACACCCACTATGCTTCACAGATGAAGTAATGGATCATCAAATCCCTGAGGGTTTCAAACCCGTGAACATCGAATCATACGATGGCACAATAGATACTGCGGTATGGATCGAGGATTATCTCCTTCATATCCACATGGCCCGCGGCGATGATTTACACGCCATCAAATACCTCCCACTCAAACTTAAAGGACCAGCTCGGCATTGGCTTAACAGCTTGCCAGCAGAGTCAATCGGTTGTTGGGAGGACCTGGAAGCCGCATTCCTCGACAATTTCCAGGGCACTTATGTGCGACCACCAGACGCCGATGACCTAAGCCACATAATTCAGCAGCCAGAGGAATCAACCAGGCAATTCTGGACATGGTTCCTAACAAAGAAAAATCAAATAGTCGACTGTCCGGACGCAGAGGCCCTAGCAGCCTTCAATCACAATATCCGTGACGAGTGGCTTGCCCGGCACCTTGGACAGGAAAAGCCGAAATCCATGGCAGCCCTCACGACACTCATGACCCGCTTTTGTGCAGGAGAAGACAGCTGGCTTGCTCGTAGCAACAATATGACCAAGAACCCTGGTAATTCGGATACCAGAGATAGTAATGGCATGTCGTGTCGCAACAAGAAAAAGCGCCGCATTAACGACGACAATGCTGAAGATACGGCAGTTAATGCCGGATTCAGAGGCTATAAATCCGGTCAGCGGAAAAAGCCATTCAAAATAAATACTCAGGGCCCGTCCAGTTTGGACCGAATACTCGACCGCTTGTGCCAGATACATGGCACCCCCGAAAAGCCAGCCAATCACGCCAATAGGGATTGTTGGGTGTTCAAGCAGGCAGGCAAGTTAAATGCCGAAAATAAAGACAAGGGGCCGCATAGCGATGACGATGAGGAGCCCCGGCCGCCGAACAATAGTGGACAGAAGGGTTTTCCCCCACAAGTGCGGACCGTGAACATGATATACGCAACCCACATCCCTAAGAGGGAGCGGAAGCGCGCGTTAAGGGACGTATACGCGATGGAGCCAGTCGCCCCAAAGTTCAACCCATGGTCCTCCTGCCCGATCACCTTTGATCCAAGGTACCACCCCACTAGCATCCGTCACGGCGGGTTTGCTGCATTGGTTCTAGACCAAATTATTGACGGATTTCATCTCACTAGAGTCCTTATGGACGGCGGCAGCAGCCTGAACCTGCTTTACCAGGATAAAGTGCAGAAAATAGGCATAGATCACTCGAGGATTAAGCCCACCAAAACGACCTTTAAGGGCGTCATACCAGGTGTGGAGGACAACTGTACAGGCTCAGTTACACTTGAAGCGGTCTTCGGATCTCCGGATAATTTCCGAAGCGAGGAGTTAATCTTCGACATAGTATCGTTCCGCAGTGGCTATCACGCACTGCTCGGGCGAACCGCATTCGCCAAGTTCAACGCGGTACCGCACTACGCATACCTTAAGCTCAAGATGCCAGGCCCTCGAGGAGTAATTACGGTCAATGGAAACACCGAACGCTCCCTCTGAACGAAGGAGCACACGGCGGCCCTCGCAGCGGAAGTACAAAGCAGCCTCTCAAGGCAGTTCTCCAGTCCGGCCATTAAATGTCCAGACACCGTCAAGCGCGCCCGGAGTAACCTACAACAAGACCGCCTGGCACGTTCCGAGCAGGCGTAGCAATGCGGCCCCAACCCGAGCCCTCGCGAAAATGCGAAACCAGTGCTTCGCGTACATAACTATGCTCTTGAAATACCATGGGCACATGGGGAGGGGCACCATCACGGCATGCCCAAAACACGGCTTAAACCGCACTAGGGGCTGCCAATTTTTTATTTTTCTCTTGCTTTCAGGACTCCATTCTTCGGAAGGCCTGTCCGGCAGTACAATTGCCGCACAAACGATGCAAGAACCAGGGAAGCAGACAAGCCACGCCGCATTACGGAACTCCCAGGTGTTCTCTATCATGAGCAGTAAACCTGTTTCGTATACCATTCCGCAGCCTGCCCCTGGAATGGACATGTTAAATAGTCCAACCTTTTGCTTATCGCGTTATTTATATCATTCTGCCTTGAGTGCAGACTTTTTAATAAACAATGCATAGCTTTTTTCTATTTTTGCATTACTCTTTTTATACATATATGTTCATTAACAACATGTTGCAACCGTACACTTTGGTACGGCCAATACGCCAGGGGCTTCAGTACCCCTCAATATGGTGTGAGAAGTCCGAACACTTTAACAAGTGCGGCACCCCGAACTTATAGCATTATATGCATCGGCTCCGAATCATGTCTTGGGTCAATAGTTGGGTTTGCCCGGCTCCTATGTTTTGGTGCCTTACGTTCCGCTATATCGGCTAAGGTAGCACTAGGAGAACTACTGCGATTGTGCCCCAGTTGAGCTGGGCTGAGCACCTCAGTAGAGAAAGCTAAAACTGACTGTCATGATGAAGCTAGAGCTGGTCGCTGTTCGAGAGGTTTTTCGAGTCCCTAAAGACTTATGCAGCTTAGAGCGAGGAGTCGGCTTTGTCCGGCCAAGGCGTGGATAGCGCCCCGAACTCGGTCTTACGAATACTAGGGGCTTCGCCGAAATTTAAAATTATAGAATTCTATGGCTAAGTGAGAGTGTTCAAGCATTATAGTCCGATTGCCTTGTTCGTTGTGCTGAGCTTCTCCCTCGAAGGACCCAAACATGGGAAAAAGAGCGCTCAGGTTTCTCCCGAACACCACAACACTAGTGACATGGGGGCAGAAGCCGACGACTCGCCATCTCTCAAATTTGATAAACGGCCGCACAGAAGGTAATATTTTAAATTCCAAAAGCATTGCTAAGCGCATATGAACAAGTTTTCAGCGCACAGGACAAAACGAGCAAGTTTACTCAAAAATTACATCCCTAGAACATTCATCCGCCATAAGGTGGGCACCCTTCAGAACGTCCTTATAATACATCTCGGGCTTGTGATGCTCTTTCCCCGGCGGTGGCCCGTCCTTCACAAGCTTCTCAGCATCCAACTTGCCCCAGTGCACCTTAGCGTGGGCAAGGGCCCTACGAGCACCTTCGATGCAGACGGAGCGCTTGATGACTTCGAGCCTTGGACAGGCCTCCACCAGCCGCTACACCAGCCTGAAGTAGCTCCCAGGCAGAGCCTCTCCAGGCCACAGCCGAACTATGAGGCCCTTCATGGCCTGTTCGGCCACCTTGTGGAGCTCGACCAGTTGCTTCAGCTGGTCGCTCAGGGGCACAGGGTGTCCGGCCTCAGCATACTGAGTCCAGAACACCTTCTCTATTGAGCTGCCCTCCTCGGCTCGATAGAATGCGGCGGCATCGAACACGCTACGGGGTAAATCTGCGAATGCTCCTGGAGAGCTCCGGATTCGGGTAAGTAACAAGTAACTCACTTTTACATGTTTGCTTTGCATAAAGAATGCCTTACCCGCCGCTATCTTTTTCACCACATCCAACTCCTGGAGGGCCTTCTGGGTTTCGGCCTTGGCAGACTTGGCATTTTCAATAGCCGCCGCAAGCTCAGACACTCGCGTCTTTGAGTCAAGCTCCAAACTCTCATGTATTTTCATGAGAGCCTGGACCTCTTGCCGTACGTCGCCAACCTGGGCCTCATACTTCTCCCGCTAGGTGCGCTCCGTGGCCGCCCTCTTCTCGGCCTCGGACAACGCTTGCTTAAGGGTCGCCACGTCAGACGTGGCCCCTACAATAGCCACGTTAATCCTGTCATTTTTTTCAATTGCACTTTTTATATATTTCAATATGGTATCTCTTACCTTCCTTCTCCTCGAGCTGCCATTTGGCAAGGCCGAGCTCTTGCTCGGCCCGCTCGAGGTCCTGCTTCAGCGTACCCACCTCCGCAGTCAGTGCGGCGGACGGTAGCAGCGAAGCCTGCATACGCATATTGACTCATTTTTTGTTAGACTCCTGCGAATTTCATTAGATCCTCTATTCGGCTTTTCTTTCCGAACGCCAAATAGATCATCAGGGGCTACTGTCTATGCGGTAATATTTTTACATATTCTTTACTTACCTCAAAGCCTATTAAAAGGCTGGCACAGGCTTCAGTCAGTCCGCTCTTGGCGGACTGAACCTTCTGGATCACCACACTCATAACAGTGCGGTGCTCCTCGTCGATGGAGGCACCGTTAAGCACCTCCAGCAAATTGTCCAGTGCCTCCGGTTGGACGGAGGCCACCGGCTCGGTAGGCTTGCTCCTCTTGGAAGGAGGCTGCCTACCGGAGTCCGGAACCGTTGAAGGTTCCGGCACGGAGTCTGGCTCAAAGCCAGACTCGGAGCCCTTGGGGGATCTATCCCCTTTACTCCTGGAATCCGGGAGGTCGTCCTGCGGCGCCTCCGGGATCACCTCCTCCTGACTTGGAACCTGTTGGGGCAACACTTCGGCGTCGTCCGTAGGGCAGGGGGAGGTAGCCCCCGGAAGTGAATTCACATCCGACGAATCCAGGGAGCCGCTCGACGACTCGTTGAGCCCGGCCTTGGCGGACTGCATGATCATATAAGACATAAGGAAAAGCTGTGCAATAAAGGAATACTATGAATTACTCTGGTATCCGGATACTTACGATTTCGCCGGGCGCTTGTCCCTGTGCGGCCACTCCTCTTCGTCGTTGGCGGCGTCAGTGCAGTAATCCGGAGGAAGGGTCTTCCCCTTCTCGGACCCTTTGGCCTTCCTTTTCTTTCCTCCCCCCGCTGGAGGGGAAGAGGTTTCTTCTTCCTCCTCCTCGTCTTCACGGGAGGAGCGCGTCTCGGATTCGTCGGATGATGAATCCGACACCTCCAGGCGCCGGGCACTCTTCCGAGTCCCTGTGGCCTTCTTCTTGGCCTTCTTCTCCGGCACCACATAGGGTGCCGGAACCAGCAGCTTCGCCAAGCGAGCATCGGCTGGGTCTTCGGGCAAAGGAGCCGGACAGTTGATCTATCCGGACTTCGCCTGCCAATCCTGTCAAAGGTAAGGGAGCTTAGATCCCGCATAGAGTCAAACTATGAAAAATGAATATCCTGTAAAAGGTAAAAATAGCTTACGGCACTAGCGTGACACTGCGTGCTGAATCCGCGGTCCTCGGAAGCGGATGCGGGAGCCTCGGCGCCCTTGAATAGCACCTTCCAGGCATCTTCGTACGTCGTGTCGAAGAGCCTGCTCAGAGTTCGGTGCTGCGCTGGGTCGAACTCCCACGGGTTGAAAGCCCGTTGTTGACACGGGAGGATCCGGCGGATGAGCATAACCTGGACTACGTTGACAAGCTTGAGCTGCTTGTTCACCAGGGCTTGGATGCATGTTTGCAGTCCAGTCACCTCTCCTTTGTTGCCCCACGACAGGCCCGTCTCTTTCCAGGACGTGAGCCGCGTAGGGGGTCTGGACCGGAACTCGGGGGCTGCGACCCACTCAGGGTCACGTGGCTCGGTGATGTAAAACCACCCCGATTGCCACCCCTTTAGGGTCTCCACAAAGGAGCCCTCGAGCCATAGGACATTGGCCATCTTGCCCGCCATGGCACCTCCGCACTCCGCCTGGTTGCCGTGCACCACCTTAGGCTTGACATTGAAAGTCTTGAGCCATAGGCCGAAATGGGGGCGGATGCAGAGGAAAGCCTCGCACACGACGATAAACGCCGAGATGTTGAGGACGAAGTCCGGGGCCAGATCGTGGAAATCCAGGCCATAGTAGAACATGAGCCCCCGGACGAATGGGTGGAGTGGAAAGCCCAGTCCGCGGAGGAAATGGGGGAGGAACAATACCCTCTCATGGGGCCTTGGGGTGGGGAGGAGCTGCCACTCTTCGGGAAGCCGGTGCGCGATTTCGTTAGACAAGTATCCGGCCTTCCTCAGTTTTTTGATGTGTCCCTCCGTGACGGAGGAGACCATCCACTTGCCTCCCGCTCCGGACATGGCTGGAGAAGGTTGAGGTGGGAAGTGCGGACTTGGGCGCTGGAGCTCAAGTGCGCGGAAGATGGATAGGCAAAGGAGGAAGAAGGCGTAGGTGAAAAGGTGGATCCTTATCCCCTTATATGGGCAGATGCGGCTATGCGTCCCCACCAGCCTGATAAAACTCGCCTATCTCCCAAGCGTCGTAATCAATGGTGCGGTTGGGTTACCCACGTCCGTATTGATGAGGATCCCGTAAATAAATGGGACACGATCTCTGCTTTGACAAGACGTGCTAAGGAAACCGCCTTGCGAAACGCGCTGAGGTGGGGCAGTAAAAATGATTCGAATAAAGGCTTGGCCGTAGTGTGATGTCACGCTATGGAATACGTCAGCAAATTAGATTTGTGTGAATATTATTCTCTCTATGGCAATATGTGGAAACTTATTTTACAGAGCCGGACACTATCCTTTGTGTTCAAAATCTTCTATGAAGTATTTGGAGGAGGAACCCGCCTTGCAATGCCGAAGACAATCTGCACGCCGGACTCGTCGTCATTGAAGCCTGGTTCAGGGGCTACTGAGGGAGTCCTGGATTAGGGGGTGTCCGGATAGCCAGACTATACCTTCGACCGGACTCCTGGACTATGAAGATACAAGATTGAAGACTTCGTCCCATGTCCGGAAGGGGCGTGGAAGGCAAGCTTAGCGATGCGGATATGAAGATCTCCTACCATTGTAACCGACTCTGTGTAACCCTAGCCCTCTCCGGTGTCTATATAAACCGGAGGGTTTTAGTCCGTAGGACACAACCAGAACAACAATCATACCATAGGCTAGCTTCTAGGGTTTAGCCTCCTTGATCTCGTGGTAGATCTACTCTTGTACTACCCATATCATCAATATTAATCAAGCAGGAGTAGGGTTTTACCTCCATCGAGAGGGCCCGAACCTGGGTAAAAACATCGTGTCCCTTGTCTCCTGTTACCATCCGCCTAGACGCACAGTTCGGGACCCCCTACCCGAGATCCGCCGGTTTTGACACCGACATATGGCTTTATAGAATGCTTCATGTGCTTCACTTATATCATTTGAAGTTCGGATTGCCTGTTTCTCTTCACTTAGACAACCGCCATTTGTAGAATGCTCTTTTGCTTCACTTATATTTGTTAGAGCGTGGGCATATCTTTTTTAGAAAGAATTAAACTCTCTTGCTTCACTTATCTCCATTTAGAGAGATGACAGGAACTGGTCATTCATATGGTTAGTCATAAAATCCTACATAAACTTGTAGATCGCTGAATATGATATGTTTGATTCCTTGCAATAGTTTTGCGATATAAAGATGGTGATATTAGAGTCATGCTAGTGGGTAGTTGTGGATTAGTAGAAATACTTGTGTTGAGGTTTGTGATTCCCGTAGCATGCATGTATGGTGAACCGTTATGTGATGAAGTCGGAGCATGATTTATTTATTGATTGTCTTCCTTATGAGTGGCGGTCAGGGACGAGCGATGGACTAATAGATTTTTGCAATAAGTATGTGAGTTCTTTATGACTAATGTTGAGTCCATGGATTATACGCACTCTCACCCTTCCATCATTGCTAGCCTCTTCGGTACCGTGCATTGCCCTTTCTCACTCGAGAGTTGGTGCAAACTTCGCCGGTGCACCCAAACCCCGTGATACGATACACTCTATCACACATAAGCCTCATTATATCTTCCTCAAAACAGTCACCATACCTACCTATCATGGCATTTTCATAGCCATTACGAGATATATTGCCATGCAACTTCCATCATAATATACATGACTTGAGCATTCATTGTCATATTGCTTTACATGATCGTAAGATAGCTAGCATGATGTTTTCATGGCTTGTCCGTTTTTTATGTCATTGCTATGCTAGATCATTGCACATCCCGGTACACCGCCGGAGGCATTCATATAGAGTCATACATTTGTTCTAGTATCGAGTTGTAATATTGAGTTGTATAACTAAATAAAAGTTTGATGATCATCATTATTAGAGCATTGCCCCAGTGAGGAAAGGATGATGGAGACTATAATTCCCCCATATCGGGATGAGACTCTGGACTTTACAAAAATAAAAGAGGCCAAAGAAACCCACCAAAAAAAGAATAAAAAAAAGAAAGAAAATAAAAAAATGAGAGAAAAAGAGAGAAGGGGCAATGTTACTATTCTTTTACCACACTTGTGCTTCAGAGTAGCACCATGATCCTTCATATAGAGAGTCTCTTGAGTTATCACTTTCATATACTAGTGGGAATTTTCATTATAGAACTTGGCTTGTATATTCCGATGATGGGCTTCCTCAAATGCCCGAGGTCTTCATGAGCAAGCAAGTTGGGTGCACACCCACTTAGTTTCCAGTTTGAGCTTTCATACACTTATAGATCTTAGTGCATCCGTTGCATGGCAATCCCTACTCCTCACATTGACATCAATTGATGGGCATATCCAAAGCCCGTTGATTAGCCGCGTCGATGTGAGACTTTCTCCTTTTTGTCTTCTCCACACAACCTCCACAATAATATTCTATTACACCTATAGTGCTATGTCCATGTCTCATGCTCATGTATTGCATGAAAGTTGAAAAGGTTTGAGAACATCAAAAGTATGAAACAATTGCTTCGCTTGTTATCGGGGTTGTGCATGATTTAAATATTTTGTGTGGACAAGATGGAGCGTAGCCAGACTATATGATATTGTAGGGATAACTTTCTTTGGCCTTGTTATTTTGAAAAGACATGATTGCTTTATTAGTAGGCTTGAAGTATTATTTGGTTTTATGTCAAAAGATAGACTATTGCTTTGAATCACTCGTGTCTTAATATTCAAGCCATGATTAGATATATGATCAAGATTATGCTAGATAGCATTTCCACATCAAAAATTATTTTTTTATCATTTACCTACTCGAGGACGAGCATGAATTAAGCTTGGGGATGCTGATACGTCTCCGTTGTATCTATAATTTTTGATTGTTCCATGCCAATATTATACAACTTCCATATACTTTTGGCCACTTTTTACACTATTTCTGGGACTAACATATTGATCCAGTGTCCAGTGCCAGTTCCTGTCTGTTGCATGTTTTATGTTTCGCAGAAACCCCATATCAAACGGAATCCAAATGGGATAACAACGGACGGAGAATATTTTTGGAATATTTGGAAAATCTGGGAGGAAGAATCAACGCGAAATGGTGTCCGAGGTGGGCACGAGGCAGGGGGGCGCGCCCCACCCCCCTGGGCGCGCCCCTGACCCTCGTGGTCCACCCGTAAGGCGGTTGATGCCCTTCTTTGGCCGCAAGAAAGCTAATTTTTGGAAGAAAAAAATCATGGCGAAGGTTTCAGTCCAATCGAAGTTATGGATATCCATATATATACGAAACGGTGAAAGGGTAGCAGAACAGAATGCAGAAACAGGGAGAGACGGAAAGATAGATCCAATCTCGGAGGGGCTCTCGCCTCTCCCATGCCATGGAGACCAAGGACCAGAGGGGAAACTCTTCTCCCATCTAAGGAGGAGGTCAAGGAAGAAGAAGAAGAAGAAGAAGGGGGGGCCCTCTCCCCCTCTCTTTCGGTGGCGTCGGGACAACGCCGGGGCCATCGTCATCACCGCCATCTTCACCAACAACTTCACCGCCATCATCACCAACTCTTCCCCCCTCTATACAGCGGTGTAACCTCTCTCTTACCCGCTGTAATCTCTACTTAAACATGGTGCTCAACGCTATATATTATTTCCCAATGATGTATGGCTATCCTATGATGTTTGAGTAGATCCGTTTTGTCCTATGGGTTATTTGATGACCAGGATTGGTTTGAGTTGCATGTTTTATTATTGGTGCTGTCCTATGGTGCTCTCCGTGTCGCGCAAGCGTGAGGGATTCCCGTTGTAGGGTGTTGCAATACGTTTATGATTCGCTTATAGTGGGTTGCGTGAGTGACTGAAACACAAACACGAGTAAGGGGTTGTTGCGGATGGGATAAAGAGGATTTGATGCTTTAATGCTATGGTTGGGTTTTACCTTAATGATCTTTAGTAGTTGTGGATGCTTGCTAGAGTTCCAATCATAAGTGCATATGATCCAAGTAGACATGGTATGTTAGCTTATGCCTCTCCCTCAAATAAAATTGCAATAATGATTACCGGTCTAGTTATCGATTGCCTAGGGACAAATAACTTTCTCGTAACAAAAAGCTCTCTACTAAAACTAATTTAGTTGTGTCTTTACCTAAAAAGCCCCTACTTTTTATTTACGTGCTCTTTATATTGTTGCAAACCTATCCAAAAACACCTACAAAGTACTTCTAGTTTCATACTTCTTTCTAGGTAAAGCGAACGTCAAGCGTGCGTAGAGTTGTATAGGTGGTCGATAGAACTTGAGGGAATATTTGTTCTACCTTTAGCTCCTCGTTGGGTTCAACACTCTTACTTATCGAAAACTATTGCGATCCCCTATACTTGTGGGTTATAATGCCCATATACTCCCCGGGGGGTTCCGGTAACCCCCGGTACTCCGGTATATGCCCGAACTCACTTGGAACCATTCCGATGTCCAAACATAGTCATCCAATATATCGATATTTATGTCTCGACCATTTCGAGACTCCTCATCATGTCCGTGATCATATCCGGGACTCCGAACTACCTTCGGTACATCAAAACACATAAACTCATAATACCGATCGTCACCGAACGTTAAGCGTGCGGACCCTACGGGTTCGAGAACTATGTAGACATGACCGAGACTCATCTCCGGTCAATAACCAATAGCGGAACCTGGATGCTCATATTGGTTCCTACATATTCTGCGAAGATCTTTATCGGTCAAACCGCATAACAACATACATTGCTCCATTTGTCATCGGTATGTTACTTGCCCGAGATTCGATCGTCGGTATCTCAATACCTAGTTCAATCTCGTTACCGGCAAGTCTCTTTACTCGTTCCGTAATGCATCATCCTGTAACTAACTCATTAGCTACAATGCTTGCAAGGCTTATAGTGATGTGCATTACCGAGAGGGCCCAGACATACCTCCCCGACAATCAGAGTGACAAATCCTAATCTCGATCTATGCCAACTCAACAAACACCATCGGAGACACCTGTAGAGCATCTTTATAGTCACCCAGTTACGTTGTGACGTTTGATAGCACATTAAGTGTTCCTCCGGTATTCAGGAGTTGCATAATCTCATAGTCATAGGAACATGTATAAGTAATGAAGAAAGCAATAACAACAAACTAAACGATTAACGTGCTAAGCTAACGGATGGGTCAAGTCAATCACATCATTCCCTAATGATGTGATCCCGTTCATCAAATAACAACTCTTTGTCCATGGCTAGGAAACTTAACCATCTTTGATTAACGATCTAGTCAAGTAGAGGCATACCAGTGACACTCTGTTTGTCTATATATTCACACATGTATTAAGTTTCCGGTTAATACAATTCTAGCATGAATAATAAACATTTATCATAATATAAGGAAATATAAATAACAACTTTATTATTGCCTCTAGGGCATATTTCCTCAAATGGAATCATCAATAACACTCAGAAGAGCGCCTTTAAAGAGAGTATCGAAATTCTCAAAAGATTCTAGCTATTCTGGATTAAGATCGCCCTCAGGCTTGCCCTCATAGCAGCACATGGTCTGAAACCAGTAGACTGCTCTCATGCGCCACCTCTTATATTGCACCCCCTTAAAGGCACTCGAAGTAAATTGCCTATAATCAGGTTTTTGGATAGTTGGAAATACGAGCAAATTACTACGAGATTTGATACGTCTCCAACGTATCTACTTTTTCAAACACTTTTGCCCTTGTTTTGGACTCTAGCTTGTATTATTCGAATGATACTAATCCGGACTGATGCTGTTTTTAGCAGAATTGCCTTGGTGTTATTTTTGTTGTGAAATAAAAGTTCTCGGAATGACCTGAAAATCCACGGAGACACGTTTGGAATTAATAAAAATTATTGGCGAAAGAATCAGCATCAAGGGGCCCACACCCTGTCCACGAGGGTGTAGGGTGCGCCCACCCCCTGGGGCGCGCCCCGCTGCCTCATGGGCCCCCTGGGACTCCACCGACCTCAACTCCAACTCCATATATTCATGTTCGGGGAGAAAAAAAATTAGAGAGAAGGATTCATCATGTTTTACGATACTGAGCCGCCGCCAAGCCCTAATCTTCCTCGGGAGGGCTGATCTGGAGTCCGTTTAGGGCTCCGGAGAGGGGAATCCGTCGCCATCATCATCATCAACCATCCTCCATCACCAATTTCATGATGCTCACCGCCGTGCGTGAGTAATATCATCGTAGGCTTGCTGGACGGTGATGTGTTGGATGATATTTATCATGTAATCGAGTTAGTTTTGTTAAGGTTTGATCCCTAGTATTCATTATGTTCTAAGATTGACGTTGCTATGACTTTGCTATGCTTAATGCTTGTCACTAGGGCCCGAGTGCCATGATTTCAGATCTGAACGTATTATGTTTTCATGAATATATGTGAGTTCTTGATCCTATCTTCCAAGTCAATAGTCACCTACTACGTGTTATGATCCGGCAACCCCGAAGTGACAATAATCGGGACCACTCCCGGTGATGACCGTAGTTTGAGGAGTTCATGTATTCACTAAGTGTTAATGTTTTGATCCGGTACTCTATTAAAAGGAGGACTTAATATTCCTTAGTTTCCAAAAGGACCCCACTGCCACGGCAGGGTAGGACAAAATATGTCATGCAAGTTCTTTTCCATAAGCAGGTATTCATTCATTCACAAGCGACGACAAGATGTAGTATATATATCCCTAACAACCTGTTTTCCTTTCGTCCCTGGCGGTTGAAACCCTAGCCGCCGCCAGGGGAGGCCGATCTTCCAACGCCGCTCTCCGGCGGCTCCCCTCCATCGGCGACCTCGGTCGTCGGTGGTGAGGGAAGCCGCCGGATTCACGTGTGTGGATCATTTTTACTCTCCTAGTCTAAGTTTTTAGGTTGTTCATCGTCTTTGCATCGGCGGCGACAATGACAACGCTGAATAAAGATTCTTCGGATCCTTCCCTGATGAGGCCATCGGTCCTATGGTTGGGGATGGATTTGGAAATCAGTCTGTTCAAGCAAGGATGGCGTGGCGGCGGCGGCATCCTCGTGGTGGAGCTGTGTCCTCGGGCTCCGCCGTTGCGACGGCGTTTGCTCCAGCGTCGGCGCGGAGCTTGGGAGGTAGTCCAGGAGCGGATGCAGATTGTGGTCTGCATCGACGACATCTGGAAGACGAGCATGTGCTGGACTCGTGGTTCGTGGATGGCAGATATGGTTTCCTCCGTCGACGTTTTAGTCGTGGTGGGGTGCTAGATCTGGAGTTCGATGGCGTGTCCGGGGTGTTGCCCCGGTCTGATTCGTTCAACGGTAAGGGCTTCACTTTTGGTGAGCCACCTTGGAGGTCCGCAAAGCTGCATATCAGCGATGCAGCCGCGTCGAGCTTGGGTGAGAAGGTGATTCGTCATTCTTTTCTTCGGTGGCTACTGTGGTGGTGCCGGAGGCAGTTGACGGGCGTTGGTGTCAAGCTCAGAGATGTTCTGTTATCTTTTCGGTTTTGTCACGTCGGTCTTTACGTGACTAGTACTTTGTTTTTTATAATATGAATGAGACACGAATTACCATGAAAAAAAACCCTATTTTTTTTACAGGAACACGTAACAACCTATTTTTATCTGCTGCTTATACAGATACTTCAGGAAACACGTAACTAAAAGGCAGGAGTTGTTATGGAGATCACGCGAGGGCAGCGATCGCGGCTTTGTCCAAGGGTTTATATTTGTATGTTTAGCATTTTCGTGCTACTCCCATCCGTGCTCCGGACGCCTAATTTTTGATCCAACTACCGCGTAAGTTTCCGTAACAACGGGAACGGGGTAACCCTTTATCGTCCAAAAAATTTGAGCGAACGGCCCACCCAAAACCCCTCTCCGACCCGCGCCTCCATCCTCCCATATTCTCTCTTGCCTTTGTCGCCGCTCCACCACACCGGCCGTCCTGGCACACCCCTAGCAAAACTTGACGAGTCCGTCACCTCCAACGGTAGGCTCCTCGCCGCTTCTCCTCCGCCGCCGTTCCACAACTCGCCTCCAACCGCCGCACAGGTACCATCCGCTCTAACAATACTCACTGTGACATGAATTCGATACAGTGAAGGAACAAGTAGTGGTACTAAATTAACTCTGGAAGGAACAAGCTGTCAAAAATAAAAAAATTCTGGAAGGAACAACACACACATAGATGTTCTGATCGACCACGAACTTTGGATCGTTTAGCGAACTAGCACCTTAAAAAAATCAATGTGGCGAACCTATCTACGAGTCTCCCACGTCCCCTTGTGTTTTCGACGACGGGGTAGCACTCGTACTCGTCAAAGAACAGTACCAAAGCAATATACAGGCCCAGGCAACACCTATGCCTATGCCCCCCGCGACGGACGCGCCATGGTCGAGCTTGGTCCCAGGATAGTTTCTCTGGGAGAACGCCATGAGGCCGATTGAGATGAGGATTAGCGCGACAGCGAAGGGGAACAGCATCCACGTGCACGCGAACCCGGTGTGCTCGCTCGGCTCCGCCACCATCGCCGCGAGCTCGTCCTCCTCCTTCTTGGGAACAGGATTCTCGATGTCGGCCATCGTCCTCCTCCTTTTGCTAGGGATCGACGATCGATCTATCTAGTACGCAGGGGCGTCGATGATGCGATGCGATCGTTGATAAAGACAAGAGGTAGCCCTGCGTCCTGGGGTTCTTTCGGTATATATATCCCTAACAACCTGTGTTTATTGGTTGTTTAAACCGATACTTTTCGGAACTCGTAACGTACTCCTCTACGTACTACTCCCAACCGTGCTCCAGCCGAACACGTAACGTGAATCTCAGTATTGTCCTTGCAAAAAAAATGTTAGTATTGTCCTTTTTCTTTTTTTTTCTATTTTAACAAGAAACTTCTTTTTTTTTGCGGGGTAACAAGAAACTTCTAATCTATTTATTTTCATTCGTAGCAGTACAAAGAACAACAGAGATAATAAAAATTGTAACCATATACATGGACCATCCAGCGACGACTACAAGGACTCAAGCGATCCGAAGACACCCCACCGTCATCGCCCCTCCCTCACTGAAGCCGAGCAAACCTTTGATAGTAGATAGGGGAAGTTGGCGTACTAAGGTCCCATAGGACCAGCGCACAGCAATCATCGCCGAAGAAGAAAGTCATAAATTAGAAGGATCAAACATGTAAACACTCAAACGAATATAAATGAAGACCGGATCCAAACAGATCCACCGAAGAGCAGCACCGACCGAATCTCGCGAGATCCGGCAGAGATACAGCTCCACACGCCCTCCGACGATGCTAGACACACCATCAAGACGGGGATGGAACGTAGGAGACATTATTCCTACTAAGGGACATCGCCACCGCCACACAACCCTAACCAAGACATTAAATCTAACAAGAACGAGAACAGGGTCCCTCCCGCCGGCGGGGGGCGTGATCTTCCACAGCTCCATGGCCCAGAGCCCGTCGGAGATGGGGCGAACTAGCGGCGGCGCCGACAGGAGGATAATGGGTTTTTCTTGTGGAGGAGGAAAGAGAGATACGCTTTTAATGCACGAGTTCTTTTTGGTAGAGCGGATGATGGTTACTTTATGTCATACAACGTTTCTCTCTTATCACTCTTATGCTTCTGCTGTGTTCATCTATGTCAACCTTGCAAAACTTGGGACTGGAATCACTACAATTATTGAGGGTTAACTCCTCTGTATAATTAAAATACTAAAAGGATAGGAATAATTGAAATTTCATAACTTAATAAATAATTATTCTAAAATCATGTTTCAAATGCCAAAATGCCCTAACTAGCTCTTACAAAAATAATCCGGTTTGTCTGAAGTGGCACTTTCCAGGTATAAGTCCGGAAACTCACACTAGAGAGAGAGAGTGATGGCGGTGAAGCCAGTCACATCCCATAGTGGGATCTTGGGTATAAAACTATTTCTTCGCGTATGTCCCTTGCTTATTGCGCCGTAACCATGAATAATTTTCATCATTTAACATGATGCTTGGGCCAGTCTTTAGTTCTTCACTCCGAAGGGAGGAATTTCATGAAACTTTTCATTATCATCTGAGATGTCTTTCTTGTCCTCCACTCTCATGATGTTTCTTTTCCCTGAAAGAACTACGTGGCGCTTTGGCTCATCGTATGATGTATTCGCTTCCTTATATTTTCTTTTTCTCGGTTTGGTAGAAATGTCCTTCACATAGAAAACCTGCGCCACAACATTGGATAGGACGAATGGTTCGTCTGTGTATCCAAGATTGTTGAGATCCACTGTTGTCATTCCGTACGGTGGCCAGCCTTCTTCCGGTGATCTGCAACACCTTTGAAATGCTTGCCTTTCTTTCTTAAGGCATGCTTGATTGGAAGAAATTGACGATGTCCCGGATACACATTCTTCTAACATTTGTCCAAATATATATACTTTCAGTCTCATCTAGACAATGTGTGCATGTGTTGTATCCCTTGTTTGTTTGTCCTGAAAGGTTACTAAGAGCAGGCCAAACATTGATGGTTACAAACAGCAACGCTCGTATGTCAAATTCCAGTTGTTTGTGCTCATCCAACACACGTACACATTTGATATCCCACAGTTGTAAAAGTTCTTCAACTAATGGCCTTAGGTACACATCAATATCGTTGCTGGGTTTCTTGGGGCCTTGGATGAGCACTAGCATCATAATTTGGTTTGCATTTCAACAAGTTACTAGCTTATCCATTCTTCATTTTCCCTTGCTGCTATGGTTGTGGTTGCTTTGTGCCACCTTGTTATCTCTGTTTTATTACTTGCACATGTACTTGTCCATTGACCATATGACCTTTGTCCTTGCTGCTATGGAGAAGCACTTTGTTGCATCAGCCCATTTACAAATCATTAGTGCACTAACCACTTTGCTCTGCTTGTTTTCCTGTTTCCCTTGTAGCTGCAACAGTAGTATGTAAGCGTGGAGTGTTGGGAACGTAGTAATTTCAAAAAAATTCCTACGCACACGCAAGATCATGGTGATGCATAGCAATGAGAGGGGAGAGTGTTGTCCATGTACCCTCGTAGACCGAAAGCGGAAGCGTTAGCACAACGCGGTTGATGTAGTCATATGTCTTCACGATCTGACAAATCAAGTACCGAACGCACGGCACCTTCGAGTTCAGCACACGTTCAACCCGATGACGTCCCTCGAACTCCGATCCAGCCGAGTGTTGAGGGAGAGTTTTTTCAGCACGACGGCATGGTGACGATGTTGATGTTCTACCGACACAGGGCTTCGCCTAAGCACCGCTACAGTATTATCGACGTGGACTATGGTGGAGGGGGGCACCGCGCACGACTAAAATATCAAATTGATCAATTGTTGTGTCTATGGGATGCCCCCTGCCCCCGTATATAAAGGAGTGGAGGAGGGGGAGGGCCGACCCTCTCTATGGCGCGCCCTAGGGGAGTCCTACTCCCACCTGCAGTAGGATTCCCCCTTTCCTAGTAGAACTAGGAGCCCTTCCAAGTAGTAGGAGTAGGAGGGAAGGAAAGGGAAGGGAAAAGGAGAAGGAAGGAAGGGGGTGCCCCCCCCCCTTCCTAGTCCAATTCGGACCAGCCCATGGAGAGGGGTGCGGCCACCCTTTGAGGCCTTTCTCTCCTTTCCCGTATGGCCCATTAAGGCCCAATACGAATTCCCGTAACTCCCGAATCACTCGCAACCTTTTCGATGTCCGAATATAGTTGTCCAATATATCGATCTTTACGTCTCGATCATTTCAAGACTCCTCGTCATGTCCCCGATCTCATCCGGGACTCCGAACTCCTTCGGTACATCAAAACACATAAAACTCATAATATAACCGTCATCGAAACTTTAAGCGTGCGGACCCTACGGGTTCGAGAACTATGTAGACATGACCGAGACACGTCTCCGCTCAATAACCAATAGCGGAACCTGGATGCTCATATTGGCTCCCACATATTCTACGAAGATCTTTATCGGTCAGACCGCATAACAACATACATTGTTCCCTTTGTCATCGGTATGTTACTTGCCCGAGATTCGATCGTCGGTATCTCAATACCTAGTTCAATCTCGTTACCGGCAAGTCTCTTTACTCGTTCCGTAATACATAATTCCACAACTAACTCATTAGTTGCAATGCTTGCAAGGCTTAAGTGATGTGCATTACCGAGAGGGTCCAGAGATACCTCTCCGACAATCGGAGTGACAAATCCTAATCTCGAAATATGCCAACCCAACAAAGTACCTTCGGAAACACCTGTAGAGCACCTTTATAATCACCCAGTTACGTTGTGACGTTTGGTAGCACACAAAGTGTTCCTCCGGTAAACGGGAGTTGCATAATCTCATAGTCATAGGAACATGTATAAGTCATGAAGAAAGCAATAGCAACATACTAAACGATCGAGTGATAAGCTAACAGAATGGGTCAAGTCAATCACATCATTCTCCTAATGATGTGATCCCGTTAATCAAATGACAACTCATGTCTATGGCTAGGAAACTTAACCATCTTTGATCACATGATAACATGCGCCGCCGGATTCCTAGCCCACGGCACCAGTCGTGATTACTTTGGATCGCCAGATACCTAGTTAAGCCGCCGCATCAAATAACGGAGTCGTCGTGCACACAACCGACGGCATCCGACGCTAGGTTAACCCTAGAAAAAAGAAACACACTTTAGCCCGCGTGATCACTGTGTATATCATGACGAGCAGCACTACCAGAACAAGATCTGCGATGGCGTGGACCGCCAGAAAGCTAGGTTACCCGCCCCACTAGGTTAACCACTACGACGAAAACAGCGGCAGTTCGTTTGATGCTGCCGCGAGCGAGACAAACGTGGGGAAACGAGATGCGGTACCTGCGAGCGCTGGAGGTTGACGACGGTGCCGCGCGCGCTGTCGGACAAGATCGCAGGCGATAAGATTGCCGCCGCCGATATTTCTAAAGAACCTCACCAGAATGATGGAGGAGCTGCGTGATTGATTGAGCTGCGTGATTGATGAATCGGCCGTCGGCAGGTCCTACTTGGTCGTGGGGTCATGTCATCTTTTTTTTTCGGGATGTCACCATATACATACGTATGGGTCATACAGGTTATACGGGGCTTGGATACGGGCAGCGGCATGCCGGAGAAAAGAAATAGATGACGGGGGTCAAAAATACCCCTAGGAAATCGAATTAGGGGGTGCACCGAGCAAGGCTCCTGCTACACATAGCGCATCGATGAGCTACATACAGGCGTTACAACGACTGATCGGAGCGGCCGGGATGGCAGCCAATGTCACCGACTTAGCTCCCGATGTGCTTCCTCGACCTCCCGTCCCATGCCAAAATGGCATCCTACCTCCCGTGCCTCCGTTCATGGCGCCCGACTGTCGTGACCGAAGGTGGACGCGCCGCCGACAGGTGGCTTCGACGAGGCGGGCGGCCGGCCGTGGTTGGGAGCCGCCGCTCCCACTCCGGCGAAGCCATGTGCCTGTATAAGCTCCCCATGGTCGGTGGCTCGCCGGCGGCCGTTAAGGTCCAGCGGCGGCGGCGCCTTAGGCGGAGGAGACCACGAGGAAGACGCCATCGTCGGAAGAGGCTTCTTGGGGCCAAGCGACGGTTTCTGATACAGGGGATTTCGGGCGTAATCAGATTTGTACTAGGCCGGATTTGATACCCGTGTTAACAGATTACGGCTCGACTGAACCAAACATATTTTAGCGGTATCTGTTACCAGCGTAATGAGGTTACGTTACAAAATCCTAAAACAAACACATCCATAGATGTTCGTGATCGGTTGGATAAACTAGTTGGTCAATCGATCAACAAACTACCACCTTACAAAAATCAACGTGGAATCCGCTAAAAAAAGAAAGAAAAAAATCAACGTGGAATTGGACGAACCTATCTACGAGTCTCCCACGTCCCCTTGTATTTTGGACGACGGGATAGTACTCGTGAAAGAATAGTACCAAATCATTACACAGGCCCAGCCAACACAGATGCATATGGCCGCTGCGACGGACGCGCCATGGTCGAGCTTGGTCCCAGGATAGTTTCTCTGGAAGAACGCCATGAGGCCGATTGAGATGAGGAGTAACGCGGTACCGAAGGAGAGCAGTATCCACATGCACGCGAACCCGATGTACTCGCTCGGCTCCGCCACCATCGCCGCGAGCTCGTCGTCGTCCTTCTTGGGAACAGGATTCTCGACGTCGGCCATCGACCTCCTTCTTAGAACTTGCTAGGCTGACTCCCGATCGACGATCAATCGAGCTAGTAGGCAGGTGCGTCGATGATGAGATGCGATCGTTGAAAAAGAGAAGAGGTAGCCTGCGTCCTAGGCTTCTTTCGGTTTATATATTCACAAGCGAAGAGGTAGCCTGCGTCCTACCAACGTGTATTAATCTGTTGCTTCGGTTTAAGCACTTCACATTTTAATCACATAATAAGATGATGCCATGGCATTTGCGAGGGCCACCTTGCTAATTCTTTTGAGAATAAAAATCGTTGAAGGTATACACGAACACAGCAAAAACTATAGGCATTGACTACAAACGGATCATTGTTGCTTTTCTTCCTCCTCTCACAAGGTGATTAGGCAAAGCCTTCCTCTCCTAATCTTCATCAGCGTGCTCGTGGATTCGCTTCCATTCGGCATGTTGCTCCGGCGGCTGGGGGAGGGGGAGGGGGGGGATCTTGATGCCTCGGTTCCAACTAGTAGGTAGGTTTTTTTTTATAAACGGAGGAGGACCCCCAGCCTCTGCAACTAGTAGATAGGTAGGGTTTTAGTCATTGCAGGAGCATCGCTCGGACGGATGGTGGCGCTTCTTTTTCGAGTCAGACTTCCGTGCTCTGATCCTTCTCTAGTTCGTTTGTCGGGACGGCTTAAACAAAGTACCGACGTAATCTCCTGCTAGCTCCTTCAAGCGGCGAGATTGGGATTTTTTGCCATGCGTACGCAACGTCGAGATTTGGTGTCAAGTTCTTCAAATCAATTAAACGATTCAACGGCGACGGCTACAGTTCCAGGGCACTGGTCCTGAGGGGCCCGTGCACGAGGACTTCCTGGCTATCATCGACAAGGCTAGGCCGGCTCCTAAACAGCCACAACGACTCGTCAACAACGCATTCTGGCAGCGGCAATGGTCGTTTGTTGGTCCATGGACCTCGGTTTAATTTTTATTATGTTTGATGTGATTCATCTTTCCGGTGAATCTTTATAAGATTTGACCTGTTTGAAGAAAAGAAAAGACTACACGTGAATCTTTGCATGCCCGTAGCCTAGCTTCCATTGCATGTCACCCGTAGTCTCGACCTCGATGGTGACCCACGGGATTCTAAGTTTGAATTCTCCGACATCTAAACTACCGAGTAAGCAAGAAAGACATGGTAATGCTACAGGAAAGTTGTCATACCAAGCTTCCAATGTGCATACTTGCTGGGGATATTGCTATTTGGGGTAAACCGGCCTACAGGGCCCGGGTTAGCTCCGTCAATGGACCCAAGATGTTAAAGCCCAAGGAGAAATAGAAGGGCCCAAGGCCTATAATCGGTTTAAAGGTTTATGGCCGTAAACCGGCCTGAGGTAAACTTGCATTGTAAGTTAGGAATAGAGAGACCAACCCGGGCACGTTTATGAACCGGAGGTTGGGATTTTGTAGACCGACGGGCGTCACCCGTGTATATAAGGGGACGACCCGACGACGGTTTAGGGACAGACAACAACAACTCGAGGTTTACGCGAAGCTTATTGCTCCCTAGCCCTCGAAACACATCAATCCCATCACAACTAGACGTAGGCTTTTACCTTCAACGAAGGGGCCGAACTAGTATAACACTGTGTCCTTGCGTCCGTTTTAACCCCTTCAAGTTAACCCGTTGCGATGGCTCCACGACTAAGTCCTTTTGCTAGGACATCTGCCGTGACAAATCCACGACAGTTGGCGCCCACCGTGGGGCTATCGCGAGATTGTTTCAAGTTCTTGGAGGGCCGCTTTGAAGGACTCGAGGGCTACGCTGTGGGCCGGATGACCAAAAGTCGTCGCGGAAAACTCTACATCGACAGCACAGGCTGGGGCCCCGACGCCGGCTCGATCGAGTACGGGTACCGGGTCCCTTTTGGCGGCATCCATGTTTTCATCGGCAAGATCGGTGAACCGGGCCCCGAGTTGGGCGTCTGCACCGACCTCGTCGAGACAGCTCAGTGCACGAGATCGACCCTGGTTAAACCAACCAGGAAGCGCGCCTTCGTGGGAGTCATCCACGGAGGAAGCTACGAGGAAGGATCCGAATCCGGTGGCGAAACCGCCATCTACTCCGGCGATGAAACGTCAACCGGGGAAACCGAGTCTCTATACCAGCTGCAAGATGATCGGATTGGGGGCAGCTCCGATGGCGACAGTATTCCGGACCCCTCTGGTCTGCCCAATCGAGTTGGGATCTTCATGGCTGGAACACAGGCGGCGCCACATTCATCAACTGTGGCGGCAGTGATCTTCGGATCGGCAGCGGCAACAGCTGCGCGGGCAGGGGGCCCTGCGGACTCACCAGCCCAAGTATTGTCAGATCTGTTTGACGCACTGGCGGTGCTTATGGCGGAAGCCAACCCGGTGGATCAGGAGGTTCACAATGCCGAGATTGCCAAAGTGAGAGAACAGATCACTCAAGCTAAAGCGGGGCTGGCAGCAGAAGAGGCCAGGATGACGGCAGAGCGTGCCGCTTTGGATGCACAGGCTTACAAGCTCATGATGGACCAGAATGCATCTCAGGAAGTCCTGAAGAGGAAATTCCGATCTCGATTGCCCGCAGACCTCGATGCCAGAAATCTCTTCAACACCCCTGGGGCGGGGGCCAATAATCCGCCGGGGGTAAACCGTGCGGAGGCAACAGTTGGCGCTCCGGTTCAGCACCGTATAATAAACCTGCCTCATCACAACACTGGTACACCACAGGCCATGCCAACGCCATTGGGCCATTATTCCAACCCGATGGATAACCTCGTTGCGGCGGCAGCTCGGTTGGAAGCCATTCCGATCGAAGGCGATTCACCGCAGGATGTAGAGACACGCCGAGTCAAGGAGCTCCTTAGGACCGCTTTGGCCCAACAAGAAGCATATTCGCAAAGCCGTGATCGGATTCACTCCACCCCTCGCCCCAGCAGGAGCTATAATAGGCGCATGGAGGAGCCGGCTGTTTCAAGTAATGCCAGGCGTGAAGCACTCCACGGCAACAATCCGGTGGGCGTCGACAATGCTCAGGAGAATGTGGATCGCGCCCGTGCGCAGGAGGCCGGATTAGCAGCGCAGCATCAGGCTCGTCAGCTTACACCTATCTTCCCAACTGCTACGATTGAACCGGGGGTGGTTTCTAGTTCTTTGGGAGTACCGTGCCTTGTTCCCGCTTTGCGCAACGTACGCCTGCCTAAAGACTTCAAAGGCCCCCACAAGGTACCAAACTACACGGCAGATCAGCCTCCGGAGACATGGGTGGAGAGCTATGAGATGGCTATGGAGATGCTGGATGTGGATGACACGGCGTGTGCGAAGTATTTTACCATGATGTTAGAAGGGACGGCCCGGACTTGGCTAAAGAGCCTACCGCCTAATTCCATCAATTCGTGGGCCCAGTTGCGAGCCCGGTTTATCAAGAATTTCAAGGACACGTGCAAACAGCCAATGTCGATAGTCGACCTAGCAGCTTGCGTTCAGCAAGAAGGGGAGTCAACTACCCATTGGGTACGCCGGGTATCAGAAGTTTTGCACTCGTCAGATCGCATCAACGCAGACACCGCCGTGGTGCTGTTGGAAGGCAACTGTCGGTTTGGCCCTTTGAAGCTAAAGTTAGGCCGGATGAAGCATGATTGCACGGATATGGGAACGCTCATGACCGCTTTAGTGAAGTATGCGGATTCTGACAGTACCAAGGATCCTGACTCTGGTGACGACAAAGCAGGGAAGGGAAAGAAGAATAGCAACACCAAAGGCCAGCAGCATCAACCAACAGGCAATGGAGGCGGAGGTAAGCGTAAACCGGATGGGAGCGCGGATTTTGTGGCCAACACCAGTGCACAGAACAAGGGCCAGCGACGAAAGGGGAAACAGCCAGGTTTTCGCGGAAATCCCGGTCCTAATCCGGAGCGTTTGAACTTTTTCTTAAACCAGCCCTGTCCGAAGCACGGAACAAAAGAGGAGCCAGCAACCCATCTTTGGAAGGATTGTTACATCATGAGGGAATTCAAAAGCTCAAACATTTTCCAATATGATCACGGCTCTGGCGGCGGTTCAGGTTCCGGATCAGGGTACGGCGGCGGAAATTCTGGTCCAGGGTTCCATGGTAATCCGGGCGGACAGAACAGCCAAAATAATCAAGGTAATCAAAGTGGTCACAGCCAGCAGCAACAGCAGCAATCAGGTTATCAGAGCAACCCGAAATAGTTGAGTGGTGGACAGTACCATGTTTTTACTACAAGCTTGGATAAACGGGATAGAAAGCTTCAGAGGCGGGCAGTTAGTGCTGTTGAACCGGCCACGCCTCACTATCTGCGCTGGTCGGAACAACCAATCATATGGAGCCGAGAAGATCATCCTCCCAGGGTTTATAATCCGGGTCAGTTAGCATTGGTGGTGGCGCCTCAGGTGGGAGGTTATAAGCTCACCAAGGTACTCATGGACGGAGGGAGCAGCATTAACATCTTGTATTATGAGACCTTCCGTCGCATGGGACTGGTGGATAAGGATCTCAAACCGACCAATACAGTGTTCCACGGGGTGGTGCCTGGCAAGTCTGCGTACCCTGTTGGTAAGATAGCCCTTGAAGTGGTCTTCGGCGATAGTCATGATTCCAGATCAGAGACGCTGACGTTTGAAGTGGTTAAAGTCCAAAGTCCATACCACGCTTTGTTCGGACGGCCAGCCTATGCAAAATTTATGGCACGGCCCTGCTATGTATATCTGCAACTCAAGATGCCGGGTTACAAGGGCACTATAACGGTTCATGGGAGCCGTCGAATCGCTTTGGAATGCGAGGAAGGAGATGCGACTTATGCAGAATCGGTTTGTGCTACGGAGGAGCTAAAGCAGTACAAAGACAGTGTTGATCCGGAGGACATGACTTCATTAAAGAAGCCAACTACGGACCACGATCCGGCCTTGAAGTTCAAATCAGCTGCCGAAACTAAGCTTGTTGACTTCGTACCTGGCGATTCGTCCAAGCAGTTCAGCATCAGTGCAAACTTGGATCCAAAATAGGAAAGCGCGCTCATCGAGTTCATCCGTGAGAATCGGGACATCTTTGCATGGAAGCCGTCTGACATGCCTGGTGTACCGAGGCGACTCGCTGAGCACACCCTTAATGTGGATCCTAAGTATAAACCGGTAAAATAGTTCCTACGTCGGTTTAACGAAGAAAGACGTAAAGCGATTGGTGAGGAAGTAGCCAGGCTCCTGGCAGCTGGTTTTATTATCGAGGTTTTTCATCCCGAGTGGCTTGCTAATCCGGTGCTGGTTCTTAAGAAAAACGGCACCTGGCGCATGTGTGTGGATTACACAGACTTGAATAAAGCTTGTCCAGCGGATCCTTTTGCTCTCCCCCGTATTGATCAAATCATTGATGCTACGGCAGGTTGCGAGCATTTGAGTTTTTTGGATGCCTATTCGGGTTATCATCAGATCAAGATGGCAGTTAAGGACCAGGAGAAGACGGCGTTCATTACTCCCTTTGGAGCCTTCTGCTATGTTTCTATGCCCTTCGGGCTTAAGAGTGCGCAGGCTACTTATCAACGGTGTGTGCAAAATTGCCTCCACGAACAGATTGGTCGTAATGTACATGCCTATGTGGATGACATTGTGGTCAAGTCACGAAAGAAGGAGACCCTGGTTGACGATTTGAAGGAAACCTTCGATAACTTGAGAGTGTACCAAATGATGCTCAACCCAGCTAAATGTGTTTTCGGTGTACCTGCAGGCAAGTTGTTCGGATTCTTAGTGTCCCATAGAGGAATTGAGGCCAATCCGGAAAAGATCACAGCCATCACCTCCCTGGCCAAACCGAAATGCGTCAATGATGTTCAGCGCGTGGCCGGGCGGATTGCTGCGTTAAGCCGGTTTATCAGGCGCCTCGGTGAAAAGGCGATCCCCTTGTATCAAATGCTCAAGAAGACAGATCAATTTGTCTGGAGTCCGGAGGCTGATAAAGCGTTTGAGGACTTGAAGCGACAGTTAGTCAATCCGCCAGTGTTGGCAGCCCCCGTAGATAAAGAGCCACTCCTGTTATATGTTGCTGCGAACGCCAGAGCGGTCAGTGTGGCGATTGTGGTAGAACGCAAGGAGGCTGGGAAGGAGCATCCGGTTCAGCGTCCGGTTTACTATATCAGCGAAGTGCTTATCGAGTCCAAGCAAAGGTATCCGCATTGGCAGAAGCTGGTATATGGTGTTTTTATGGCAAGCCGGAAGCTGAAGCAATATTTTCAAGGGCACCCCATCACGGTGGTCAGTTCTGCTCCTTTGGGTGACATCATACAGAACCGGGAGGCGACCGGTCGGATTGCCAAGTGGGCTATCGAGCTTGGGTCGCACGGTTTAAGATACGTACCCCGGACGGCCATAAAGTCACAAGCACTTGTCGACTTCATAAATGATTGGACAGAGTTACAAGCACCTGAGGAGAAGCCAGATAACACATATTGGACTATTCATTTTGACGGATCCAGACAATTGGAAGGCTCGGGGGCTGGAGTCGTTTTAACTTCCCCACGAGGAGACAAGTTTTGTTATGTCCTCCGTTTAATGTTCCCCTGTACAAACAATGCGGCTGAGTATGAAGCTTTGCTTCATGGTCTTCGGATGGCTAAAGAGATGAATCTGAGCCGCGTTAGGTGCTTTGGTGATTCGGATCTAGTGGCTCAACAAGTATCTGGCACCTGGGATTCTAAGGACCCGCTCATGGCTGCATACCGTCGTGAAGTAGATATGGTGGCAGGGCATTTCAAAGGCTATCAAGTGGACCATGTGGACCGCAGAAAGAATGAGGCAGCGGACGCTTTAAGCCGCTTGGGCTCTCAGCGTAAACCGGTCCCACCCAATGTTTTCTTGGATGTATTGTATCACCCATCGGTACAGCTACCCGGTGAACTGGAGTTGGCTATTCCTGATCCCGAGGCTCAATTAGTGGCGGCTCTTCACGTCATCCCGGATTGGACGCTTCCTTATCTGGCATATATGAACCGGGGTGAGTTTACAGAAGACGAAACCTTGGCTCGGCAGATAGTACGGCGGTCCAAATCTATGACCATTCTCAAGGGGGAGCTACATCATCGCAGCGTGTCAGGAGCGCTGCAACGGTGCGTATCCCCTGAGGAGGGGTGCGAGATATTACGTGAAATACATGAAGGGGATTGCGGCCACCACGCCGGTTCAAAATCATTGGTGGCTAAAGCGTTCCGCCACGGTTTCTACTGGTTAACTGCTCATGCTGATGCAGAAGACCTGGTCAGGTTATGCGATGGTTGCCAGAAATTTTCCAGACGAGCGCACATACCGGCTCAAGAATTGAGGATGATTCCAATTACTTGGCCGTTTGCGACTTGGGGGCTCGATATGGTTGGGCCTTTTAAACGTTCCAAAGATAAGAAGACCCACCTATTGGTGGCGGTTGACAAATTTACAAAGTGGGTGGAGGCAGAACCTGTCAGTAAATGTGATGCGGCCACGGCGGTTCGGTTTATAAAGAAGGTGATCTTCCGGTTTGGTTTTCCACACAGCATCATCACAGATAATGGTACCAATCTATCCAAAGGTGCCATGAAAGAGTTCTGCGCACGTGAGCATATACGGCTTGATGTTTCTTCGGTAGCTCACCCACAATCTAATGGTCAAGCAGAACGAGCGAATCAAGAGATCTTGAGAGGTATCAAACCCCGGCTTCTTGTCCCTTTGCAAAGGACGCCGGGTTGTTGGGTTGAGGAGCTACCGTCTGTATTATGGAGCATCAACACCACGCCTAACAGATCCACGGGGTTTACGCCGTTTTTTATGGTCTATGGAGCAGAGGCGGTTCTCCCAAGTGATATACGACATGACTCACCTCGTGTGGCAGCTTATGTTGAAGCGGACAACGAGCAGGCACGGCAGAACGCTCTTGACTTGTTGGATGAGGAACGTGACTTAGCAGCTGCCCGTTCAGCGATTTACCAGCAAGATCTTCGCCGTTACCACAGCCGTCGGGTTAGAACCAGAACCTTTCAGGAGGGGGATTTGGTGCTCCGGCTCATCCAGGAACAGTCTGATATGCATAAATTATCCCCGCCTTGGGAAGGACCTTTTGTGGTCAGCAAGAATCTGAATAATGGGTCATACTACCTGATTGATATTCGAGAGCGCAAAGATTCACGCACATCAGAGGAGGAGACCAGCAGGCCATGGAACATAGCTCATCTTCGACCTTACTATACATGAGCCTTGGGCTCTGTTTATGTACATATCATGACCATGTATATATTATGATCAATATAATTAACCGGAGCCTCGAGTAAAGCGGGGTCTCTGTTTTTCTTCACATCATGCGTGGTTACATAGAGTTGGTTCGCTTTAGGGAAACCTCCGGTTTACCTCTTGAGGTCGCTTCACAGAAGATCAACAAAGTCAGTTGGGGACCTAGTCGACCTGAACCGTAGCTACACCTCCGGGGAGCTTGGTCATGTCTTGATGACGGTAATGCCTTCTGGCTGGCACATTTGCCACTAAGTCAGTTGGGGACCTAGTCGACTTGAACCGTAGTTACACCTTATGGGAGCTCGGTCATGTCTTGATGATGGTAATGCCTTCTGATCGGCTTTTAAACAGCCAATAAGTCATTTGGGGGCTTGGTCGTGTCCGAACCAATGCAATGCCACTTGATAGGCCCTAGGCCACTGAGTCACTTGGGGGCTTGGTCGAATCCGAACCAATGCAATGCCATTTGACCGGCATATTTGCCACGATTCAGTTAGGAACCTAGTCGACTTAAACCGTAGCTACACCCCTTGGGGGCTTGGTTTTTTTTGTCTTGACGATGGTAACGCCTTCTGAACGGTTCATAGCAACCACCATTTGCATGCGTTTTACTATTGCGTTTTCCTCTCGTATTTGGTTGTTTGTTATCTTCCTTCTTGTGGTGTTTTTGTTCTTTGGAACGACAAATACTTTTAAACCGATTCAGCTGACACAGCCTGGTCCATTTTTTAACCCAGAGGCAAGTTGCCCGGTTTGGCAAAGGCGCAGCACGGTTCGTATGGTCGAAAGACCGTCCTTTGTACCCAGTAAAGACAGGAAACACAAGTTGGAAAAAGTCATGGCAAGGGCATCAGTACCCGTGCACAAAGGCGCATTCAAAGGCAGAGGTATTAACTATCTTATTACAAGGCAGCGTAGTGCCTGAATATATTGTTTCTTGACGGATTAACGTCACCAATTAAGGTGAACCGGAGCTTTGATTACGCCTGTTCGCCGCCTCGGTTCGAAGGTTGTGGATCATCTTGCGCCGCTTCAGCCTTCTCATGGCTACCCATTGGCTGGAAATCAGCAGTGGTCCAGTCGATTCCCATTAACGCTTGAAAAACAGCTTCTTCATGAATCAGCAAAGACGGTTCAATGTCAGGGGCGTAGGTATGCTTACGGATTGGAGGAATAAGGTTTTCCGCTTCAGGGATCGGGGCAGCTACTCGCTTGTTCTGGTTATCATATTGGGCCTGATAATGTGTCAGATCTGCTTCTTCAGCCAATTGACAAGCTAGGGGGCGCACCGCCCGGTTTATCGCCCTCAAGTCATTTTCGCCGAAATCTGAACCGTCTTCTTTCAAGCTGGGATATCCTTGTGCCGCTTCGACAGGATCAAAGTCTGGTACCCACGCTTTGGCCCGGATCAAGGCAGTGATGGCTCCGGTTCGAGCAGCTGATCTTTTTAACTCTTCAATCCGGGCAGGAAGCATGGATAACCTTTTTAACGTGTCTTGAATCAGAGACGGTGCGGGGTTGTTATGCGATGCAGTGGTGATAGCTCTCTGTGCTCCGGTATACAACTGTTCAATCAAAGTATAAGCAGCTTTGAGTTTCATCCGCACATCAGAACCCAAGTGTCCAATACGTGTGCCTGCAGTGTTTCAAGATGGATTACAAACCGGACATAGGATATAGCAGACAAGGTGCAAATTGGAGGAAGGGCATCGAAAGAAATTTACCAAAGACGGCAGAGGTCATGGAGTGTATTTGTCGCTTTACAGTGGATAATTCATCAACCACCGGTTTGAGAGCAGCTTCGGCATTTTCAGCCCTTTTAATCAAAAGAGCCTTTTCAGTAGCCCAATCAGCTTGTTCCTTTTTGCGGTTTTCTTTCAGCTGTTCCATAACGGTTAAGGCATTGGTCAATTCTTCCTTCGCTTTTGCAGTTTCAGCCTGCTGGGTTTTTAGGATTTCTTGAAGGTCCGAGACTTGTTTTTCTTTGGTCTTCAGATCCCCCTGCAGCAGGTCATCAGCAGTGTTCAGAAAATATTGCACGGTTTGGAAGTATCAACCACACAATCAAGTTATGTGCTCGATACTTGGGGGCTAATGCGTACTTGATCTTAACGCATGTTTTACATTACAAAAGTCCCAAGATTAATACAAGTATTTACACTTGGCACTTGGGGGCTAATGGTTATTTGATGATGTTTTCTGGTTACGACCTATGTTGAAGCCCTGTTTTTTTTCAAACCGGACCTTGGTTGTCAAGGCAGCATGATTCGGATTACCATCTCGGATTGGAAGAAATTGAGAAGCTAAGTTGCAATAGAATGAAGCACAAGAGAGTTACCTCAAGTTTTTCTTTCATCATCCTGATCATGCCAGCTTCATAATCGCGACTGGTGTACAGTCGGTTCAGGTACCCAGAATAAAGATCTTGGCCGCTTAAAGCGGCATACGTTGAGGAATCAACGTCCCATTTGCCCTTTATGGCCGAGATTTCTTCCTTAGCAGTATGCTTGGCTAAGGTAGCAGAGTTCCCCGGTTCAAAGCGACCAATGCCGGTAATCACAACATCATCATCTTTGGAATCGCTGCTCTGCATTGGCACTGTCGGTTTATCAACAGTTCCAGAAGGGTGGATGGATTCCTCAACCCGAACAGGACTGGCAGGCTGATCGGTATGGCTGGCAGGATCGGTAGGCCTTTCTTCAGCATAGGCATCATCTTGTGGAGGTAGATAATTCTGAATGTCTTCACGAACTAGAGCATCAGCGCCAGGAGTTTTCTCCGGTTCAGGAGCGGCAGTTCCTTCGGCCGGATTATCCAGACGAGCCTTCTTGCTCGGTCTAGGTTTAGCCCTGGGAGAGACCCAAAGATTGAAAGAACGGTGTAAGAAGGATTAAGAAACCCATATGGAAATATGTTGTGATCGGTCCAACTTACCCAATAACTGTCTTTAGCGGTGGCAGTTGAGTGGCTGAAGATTCACCAGAAGATGAATGGGAAGTGACCTGATAATCGGAGTCAGATGGATTAAGAGGCTGACGAATTAAACCTGCTTTAGGAGGAAAGCTAGCGCATAAATTGGAGACCTCTGAGCGGCGTTTCCGAACCGGGCTATTCGGTAAACCGGCGGAGGTAACTACCTGGCCACTATGCCGGGTGGTGCGACGAGCTTCATGTTGCTGGGTCTTCACAAGAAATTTGGGATCCAAGTAAGCAAGAGGATGAGAAAATTTAACTTTCCGGTTTGCTTGGCGAGGTTTTTTCAAAGGCAAAGGAACTGTATCAGAAGAAAGAATAGTTACCTCTGGGCCTTCAGCATTACTCCCTTCAGCGTCGTCCTGACAAATATCATCATCAATAAGACGTATAAAAAGTAAGCCAACTAAATCGAGGTCTACCTCAAGGTCCGGGTTACCCACATCATCCTCATCTAATTCCGGGGTAGAGGAAGCGGTGTTCCTTTTCTTCTGAGCAGGCTTCTTCACCCTTGTTTTGGGTCGGGTTACCTTTTCTGTTGGCTCTTGAAGCTTCTTGCTCCAAAACGGATCATCTCCCTGTTTCAGAAAGGATTGGAGTTAACAGTATGCATATAAGGAGATCATAAATTCTATAACAAACAGAGGTGAGATGCTTACAGCAGGTGGTTTATTTGTAGCACAAAAGGGAAGCAGGCCGGTTCGGGCGCAAACATATTCCGGTTCATTCAGCATCTTTTTCACAGCTTCAGTAACTTCGTCTTCCGTCAGCTGAATGTTGCAGTGCCTCAAAGGATCATTAACCCGGCCCGTGTATTTGCACATTAAACCAGAGCGGATACTAAGGGGCAGGATGCTCCATGAAATCCAGCAACGGGCAAGATCTACTCCTGTTAAACCGTTAGCCATGAAGGCTCTGAGCTTGGACAGTTGAGGGGCATACTTACTCCTCTCTTTGGCGGTTAGCCTTGGGGGGAAGGGGTGTGTATTGCTAAGTCTCTCTGGACGGAAGCCAGGCAGAGGATTTTCTTCAGCAGGGGAAGTATCCTTGCAATAGAACCAAGTGTGATTCCATTCTTGCGGATGACTATGTAGCTTGGCGTGAGGATAAGTCACTTCTTTCCTCTTTTGAATCGCCATACCACCCAGTTCCATATTAGGGCCGTCGGTGAATTCAGTACGTCGGTTCAAATGAAAACAGTCTCGGAACAACTCTACAGTAGGTTCCTCCTGGAAGTACACCTCACAAAGCACTTGAAAATGGCAGATATTCGTGACTGAGTTTGGACCAACATCTTGTGGGCGCAACTTAAAATTAGCCAGGACGTCCCGGTAAAATTTTGAACCAGGTGGGTTAAAGCCCCGGGCCAGGTGATCCGCAAACACAACAACTTCTCCTTCCTGTGGGGTAGGAGGATATTCATTCCCTGGAACCCTCCAATGGATGGCATTTTTGCTACTCAAGGCGCCAGTCAGAACTAAGTTGTTTAATTGGGTCTCGGTGATGCGAGAGGGAACCCAGTTGCATTCGTATACCTGTTTTGCCATGAGGAAATCTACAAGACAAAGGTATTCCGGTTTGAGAACAGGTGTGATTGTAAACCGAAGATGCTCTTATATAGACCGGAGTTATCTAGAATGATATCATCTGGCGGTTCATCAAGGGGACTAATGGATATATAGTTTGGGTTGTTCGCTCTGCTAAAAGTTAAACCGACTAGATCTAACAGTTATGAATATGAAAGCAGAAACAGATCCCGTACGGATTCTTTCAAAACAATGGATCTACAGCTAGGGCAAAAAAGAAGTAAAAATATGAGTTTGGCTCGCAGCAGAACAGCACAAGTTCGACAAGCAGGGAAATGAGTGGGATCTAAGGAGATGAGTACAGATTTATGGCGAATACTGAGAGTGACTACAAATCACAATATAAGTATCATAATCTGTTCACAAAAACTTGCTATGGAGATGAACAATGAACAGTGGCAGGATAAGGATGACGAACCCTAGAACAGATCTAAAGCAAGAAGAACAGGAGCCTTACCGGGATCCAAACGGATGCGGAGGGTCGCCGCGGTACTCTGGTCCGGTCAGGTTGATGCAGCGGCCTGAGTTGATGCAGTAGCTGACGGCGGCGGCGGAGCTCCGAAGTCTGAGTCGCGAGGAAGACGAAGAAGGGGACGAAAGGGAGGAAAGGAAGATGGCCTTCTAGTCCTATTTATAAGGCGCGGCGCGCGTGCCAGGCGCGCGAATCCAGGAGCCGGTGATTTCGGGAGCCCAGCTGTCGCCTTGATTATTGCGGATTTAGCAAAAAGAAACGGTAACTTTGTGCTGACGTCATATCGGTTTACAGCAGCAAGAGGAGACGACGAAACGGCGGTTTAACAGTACTGGAAGACATTTGAAGACAGAAATTCTTATTAAGGATTGACATGAACCTGTTCAAATCAATCTGGGGCCTAATGTTGGGGATATTGCTATTTGGGGTAAACCGGCCTACAGGGCCCGGGTTAGCTCCGTCAATGGACCCAAGATGTTAAAGCCCAAGGAGAAATAAAAGGGCCCAAGGCCTATAATCGGTTTAAAGGTTTATGGCCGTAAACCGGCCTGAGGTAAACTTGCATTGTAAGTTAGGAATAGAGAGACCAACCCGGGCACGTTTATGAACCGGAGGTTGGGATTTTGTAGACCGACGGGCGTCACCCGTGTATATAAGGGGACGACCCGACGACGGTTTAGGGACAGACAACAACAACTCGAGGTTTAGGCGAAGCTTATTGCTCCCTAGCCCTCGAAACACATCAATCCCATCACAACTAGACGTAGGCTTTTACCTTCAACGAAGGGGCCGAACTAGTATAACACTGTGTCCTTGCGTCCGTTTTAACCCCTTCAAGTTAACCCGTTGCGATGGCTCCACGACTAAGTCCTTTTGCTAGGACATCTGCCGTGACAAATCCACGACAATACTCGTAATGGCTGAATTAACTGAATCGAGCGACCATGATGTTGGGCTCTAAAGTACTGAGTAAGCAAGAAAGTTGTCATACTAATTAAGCTTCTAATGTGCATACTCCTAATGGCTCAATTAACTGAATCGTGGTCGTTCTTTCTTGTGCAAAACAGAACATTCAACATCCACCAAACACCGTTGTAATGGCAAGGCAGAACCTTTAACATTCACCAAATATAAGATTGAGATATGTATAGGACGAAATGAAATGAAAATTATGTAGGTTTCTTACTCTCTCTCTCTCTCTCTCTCTCTCTCTCTCTCTCTCTCTCTCTCTCTAGTTATTTGTTGTCAACTAAAATGAAGAAAGCAGTTGTAATGGCATATGCATTGTTTTCCTCCCGGTTTCCATGTGAAATACTACAAAATACAATAAGACATGCGATTCTTGCCGACGCGTTATGCTGTCGAAATTTCTAGCGAAAATTCCCACGACTTGAATTCGATACAGTGTATTAATCCGTTGCTTAAGCCGACACCTCTGGGAACACGTAACTAAAAGGCAGGAGTTGTAACGGACATCACGCGAGAGCAGAGACCTGCTCTTGTACGTGCAGTGTGCTACTCCTGTCCGTGCTCTGCTGCAGCCGCCGAATTTTGGTCCCAGTTGGAGTCCTGTACGTTGACTTGGCTGATCCAGTCGAGTGGTTCGATTCGGTTCCAGCACGGACGGCCCTCCCTCCCCCTGTTGACTTACGGTCATATTTTTCTTTTTCTTTTTTTTGCGGAATGATGTTTTATCTGAAATAAACATCACACTTTATTGATTAGAAATAACGGTTACATTGTCAAGAAGAAAAGATACAATGTCATCCATAGGCTCCTCACACCAATCCCCAGTCTCGGAAAATTTCACAAACCTAGCAAGTTCATGAGCAACCGTATTTGCATCCCTATTACAATGGGCGGCACTACATGCCGGTGCGCCGGCCCAAATTTGGGCCGGTTCGCACGCAGCCATACGATCTAGCATACAACAGCCGTTCGATGCCCCACGTCATCATCTTCTTCCCCGTCTCTGCATACAAAAAAACTGAACGCGGTGCCTGCGCAGGCGTCGCCCCCTGCCGCAGCTCGTAGCAGGAGCCAAAAGAGGGCGTCGTTCATGGCGCCCCCACTCACGACGGCAGGCCTGCTCCGTCGTCTCCATGGTGCTCACTGGAGAACCTCCCCTTGTCATCGATGTCAGTTGGAGATCTTGTCGACGACCCCTGGTCGAAACTTCCCACTCGACCGGTTGCAACTCTGGTCGTTGATGCCCCATGGTTGCAGTGCTATGGCGTGCCGCCCGCCGGCCCTTGCCGTTGACGCGTGAGTTTCTACCAACGACGGCCGGTCGGCCACCGGTCAATCAACCAAACAACCAAACAATGGGACGCGTCGCACTTCCCTCTTCTCTACTCGCCGCCATCGTCATCCATAACGAACCGCTTGCTCACGTACGCCATTCTCGCCGCCATCGCAATCCCCACCCATGCCCAGCTTCAGCGACCCCCCCCCCCTCTCTCTCTCATATCCAATTATGAGACCGGGCTCATCTGCACCCGGTGAATAGTAAATTCAATAATACAACTAAACATTTAAAAAATTCTGAATTTTTGTGTGGAGAAAGACGACTGAGTGCGTGAGGTACCCGCCAAATTTCAAAGCATTTGGACATCTGAGTAGCCTTTAGTAAAAAGGCAAAATCGGGTCCAAACAGTGCACAAACTTTTTCATAGACCTCAATTTTGTATTTTTTGCTGAGAGCTACTTAGACATCCAAATGCCCTGAAATTTGACACAGACATCACGCACTCAGTCATCTTTCTCCACAATTTTTTTGGAATTGTTTTGAATTTATTTAGTATTTTTGATAAAAGAAATTTCACCCCCGGGCTCATCTGAGCCAAGGAGCCAAAATGCCTCTCTCGTTAAGATTTTAGATTTTTCTACACATCAATTCTCTTCACCGGCGACCGATGCATAGCCTCCTCGATCGTGTCCCAATCCTTTCCGGTGAGGGTACCGCCGAGGCACAAAATAGTAGACCAGAATAGTATATTTGCATGAACAGTAACCCATGGGAAAATTAAGTCCTTGGTTGATATTACTATCCTTTTTTAACACCACGACATTAGTGAATAGTGCACCAACAATTACCCGAACAAATACCGGAACACTATCCAAATAAACCCAAAATCGTTAACCAAAACAATACCCCAAATAAACCGAAATGGGCAAACCTGAATAACACGGAACGGTAAACCAGCGAAACAGAATAACACTTGAATAAACCGAAAAGATTAACCCATCCGAACCATAAACCGTAACCGAATTGTAACCCAGAGCAATACACCCAAACAAATCGGAACAACAAAAATAGTGAATCAGCACTATGGATTCACATGAGGAGTAATCCAGAAGAAATACCAAAAAAACTGAGACTCCTTCACCTTCGGTGCGTTCACCTACACAAGGAGAATAGCCGATGTTGTTGTTGTACCTCGCCTTCTCCTTCCCTATGGCCAACCAGATCGAGGCTTCAACCACAATGCAGACACTGAAGCCACCTCTAAGACGTGCTCCATCACAGCAGTGTAGAACATGAACATTCGGGAAGGTGATTTAACAACATAAAGAAAATTTAAAGGAAATAAAGAATAAACAAGTTCATAAACAAAAATTTCAACTGATGAAATTGGCACCAGAAATGTTAAGCCAATGTCAGTTGTATTAGAAATCTTTGTCAAATCAGAAGGGAACACATCAATCACCATCTATTGACAATGCAACTAACCACTTTCAAATCTAGCTTGGCATTTCAAAGCTACTAGTACAACAATATTATGTCCTTACACATCTTTATGTACAAAAATCATAAATGCTTTCTGAATAGTACCCAAGACAGTACACATAAATCTACCATGAAGCACATAACAAGAGTTGCAACCCAAATGCAATTTATAGACCAAGATTGCGGGTACACATATATAGCACCAACATATTCAACTAGGTGTTGTACTTGTAGTAGAACTCTCCAGCATTGGAATTAGGTTCGTATAGCACATGAACGAGCGGATTGACAACCCTCTTGCCAAGTTGGGTGCAAGCATTTATTTTGTTTGTGTGTAGATGTTGCTTTTCTTCTTTGCTTGGAGACTCCTACTTCGATTAAATCTTGGTTCTTAACTGGAAAAATACTTTCTATTGTTGTGCTACATTATCCTTCCTCTTTGGGGAAATCCAACGACTCCTACAGGAGTAGCAGCGCGGCAGACGTATTGAGTTGACCGTTTTGACGTTTGTCGTTAGGGCTTTGCATGTGTTGCAACTAGCCACCTACACTCACCACCGGTTGTGTGATATGACCTAGCAGTCCGTCGCACCGTGTTCCTCCTACACACGCAGATGCCGTTAGAGGCAGTGCACTTGCGCCATTTCAGTGAACTTGTTTGTGCGATCCGGTGATCGTCTATGAGGGAGATCGACGAGGAGGAGATGGCCCCGGAGAAGCGTTGCCCCAACTCTTCTTCCGCTGGCACTGCGTGTCTAGTGGTATTGATCTCGTGATTCATCCTCAATTAGCATGTTCCTGGTTGATCTGCGTGTAGAATTTTTTATATATCGCAGTCGATGCACCTAGCATGGCCCAACACAAGGGTAGTGCCATGAGGAGGACATGGAGGAGCAGGTCACCACCATTGGGACAGGGTGGGGGCTCAGTCTTCATCCATGGGGGAGAAAGGGAAGGAGTAGGGGTGGCGCCATGGGGAGGACGGGGAGGAGCAGGGCGGCGGCATGTGAATAGGGTGACGGTGAGGTCTCCATCCATGGTGCTGGCGACGAGATCGGCACGGGCGATCAGTGACGGTGAAGACGGGGACGGGACGTGACGGACCGCTAAACCTAGACAAATCTTGAGGAAAATGGAGCTTGCAGGTCGAGCTTGGACAGGAGAACGCTTAAGTAGTGTGGCTCGGGCATTTCATCGAACACCTCATGTGCATAGGAGGTGAATTAGAGCACCACAAAGCTCTTCCCTCGCCGGCCAGAAAAACAGAGCAGTGGAGTGCTCTGCTCGTGGGCGAGGGGTATATATAGCCACCTCATTGGTCCCGGTTCGTGGCTGGAACCGGGACCAATGGATGTGGGCTAGGAGCGAGGCCCATTGGTCCCGGTTCGTGTCTGGAATCAGGACCAAAGGGGACAGATGAACCGGGACCAATGCCCCACAAGGCCCGGCTGGCCCCCTGGGCTCACGAACCGGGACCTATGCCCCCATGGGTCCCGGTTTGTGACTGATCCGGGACTAAGGGGCTGGCAAGGTCTGGACCAAAGTCCTGTTTTCTACTAGTGTGGTCGTACAAATAGATGAAGTTTTGCATTGCATGGGTTCAAATTTTCATTCTACATCACACAATAGAGCAACACATCACAAAGTAAATCTCAGTTTCCAACACATAGAAGAAGGTTTCATGGTTTGGTGTCTCCGGCAGTTACCTTTTTTATCATTGGGTGAAGCTCAATCGTTTCCGATTCTAATTTACACATGAATTGTTTCTATTGTGCTATATATACAAGCCTATGCAGGCCTACGCCTTCTCTTTTCCTCGCTCCTTCACAGTGCACCGCTTCTCCCCCTGTTCTGCAACATGGATAGCAGTCAACCAGTTGTTGAAGCAAGTATCATCGATCCTTCCTCCCTCTACACGCTAGATCACTACCTTGTCCAAATGGATATGTTAGACTGGTTCAGCAAGGAGAACGCAACATAATAAGTGAAGGAAAGCCTCAAAGGTCAAGCAAGATCAAGCATAAGGTCGTGCTGGAAAGTCACTGAAGCTGCAACGCAACACGCGTGCTGCTTTGAGCCGGATCCCGCCGCCGCTGGAGCTACAATGCAGCATCGTTCGTGGTGGTGACCGCAGGGCTGCAACATGAAGGTCTCGCGATGACTGCGGATGCTGCAACGCAGCATCACTCGATAGCCCGCACTGCAACCGCAGGATGCCGTCGCCGGTGGGCGCTGCAAAGCAACGAGCGTGGTACTTCAACTCAAAGATCTCGTCGGCGACACATGTTTTAATGCAACGGTGGCAAAGCTGGAAAGTAGCACCCATGGAGGGAGTAAATTGCAAAAAACCACCACAATTGAGGACCCTAATTCAGAAAACCACCATGTTTCGGTTTTCTTTCAAAAAACCGCCACCATTGTGCTGACAGTTTTCAAAAAACACTGATAACTGGATTAGAGCAGCTTCAGTGAGAACCTGACAAGTGGGTCCCACCATCTTGCTGACGTGGCGCCATGCAACGTGTCCAAAGAGACGGAAGTTATATTGTTTAAACGACCTGACGTCTGGGGTCCGTGTGTCATTGGAAGAAAAAGAAATAAAAAAATTGTCTACGCAGCCGCCGTCTTCTTATTCCCGCATGGGCGGCTCGTGGTGGACTGGTGGTGCACCGGGGTGGCGGAGGGCGCGGCCGGCCGAGCGGGTGGTGGCGCGGCGGTGCGGCTCGAGCAAGGCTGCACGCACTCCCAGACTCCCCGCGGAAGTAATCGACGGGGGAAGACCCAGACGCGACGCACACGTCCTGTTCTTCCTCGGCTCCGACCGGCGTCCTCATTGTCGATGTGCTCCATTCCGACTAGTCCAGCTCCTCTTCTTACCACCATAAGCTCTGCCATGACCTCGCGCAGCTTTCAGACAAGGACCCGTCGACCCGTTCGGCCCCGAGCCACCTTGCCCCGACGCCGCGCTCCGGCCGCCGCCGCCGGCGACCATGGCGTCGCCTCCGTACATCGCCTGGACCCCCTGCATCTTCTGTGTGATATTCCCGTCTTCTTCGACCTCCCATATCTCCCTCCCGTACTCTTCATCACCGGCGCAGCGCCGCCCGTAGCCGCCGTACGGCCTCGCCGCTGCCGAGTTTCACGGCCACCCCACTCTTGCCGGCAGCCGCATGTCAATGGGAGTTGTCCAACCGCAAGCGCACAACCCCGCGCGCCTCTCCAGTGCCGCCCCAAGGCCGGCACAGCCGTGCCGTCGCCGGCAGCCGATGGGGATTTGGAATAAAAAGTTGGAGGGAGCAGCAGGTGACGGCGGCTCGAGAGCGCAGCTGCATCGCATCAAGCTCTGCCACCTCGTCAATGAACGGCTGCACCGCCGGGGTCACGCCGGCCTCGCGCTCGGCCCCGTGCATGGCAGAGATCGCGTCGAAGATGCAGGAGCTCACGAACTGCTCGACGTAATGGCAGAGAAAGAGATGAAGAAAGATATGAGACACTGACAAGTGGGCCTACGTCAAATTAACTGTCCATGCGGACGGCGTCAAATTTTCTTGCCATGTCATCACTTGCAGGTGGGACCAAGTGGTCAGTTTTTGTGTCAAACGTCTCTAATCAAGTGATCAGTGTTTTTTGAAAATTGTCAGCACAACGATGGTGGTTTTTTGAAAAAAAACTGAAACGTGGTTGTTTTCTGAATTGGGGTCCGCAATTGTGATGGTTTTTTGCAATTTACTCTCCATGGAGGCACACCGGCAACAGTGGGGGTCACCCTCTGGCTTGTTTTGCCGTAATCAATCCTGCTGCGTAGCAACTGATGAAATGAATAGTGGCCGGTGTCGTCGTACCTCACCGGCGCTGCGCTCGTCGAGGTGTCATGCTGCTGCAAGTCCGTCGGGCCGGTGCAGCGACAGGGCATCGTGCTGCAAGGCGTCATTCGTCGTCGTGCAGTGTCCGGACGTCGTGTTGTTGTCTATGCTTGGGAGCGGTGGATGCGAGACTAGGAGAGGAAGGAAGCTGCCTCAGACGAGGATCAAACGACCACGGCACCAGATCGGAGGGCTGGCTAGGCGGATGCGGTTGATTCCTAGCAACCGCCTTAGAAAATTGACATCTATGTACCACGGCGTACGGTACATCTTTCGCAAAAAAAAGGTGGATACAGTACATGCAACGTGATGGAATCGACCAAAGCAGAAGACATCACATCAACAAAATAAATAAAAAGGGTAGCAAAATAAATCTCGGGTCCAAAACAAGTGTTTTGGTATTGATGACATATGAATTCGACACAGTTAAGGAATGATATTAAATGAAATCTAGAACGAACTCGCACATATAGATGTTCTGATCGACCACGAACTATGGATCGATCAACAAACTATCAGCTTAAAAAAATCGACGTGCCATTGGACAAACCTATGTCAAGGATACGGGAGACGAGCAATATCCAAGTCAAGGCAATAGCCATGCCTATGATCCCCGCGACAAACGCAACGACGGCGAGCTTGGTCCCAGGATAGGCGTTATCGAAGAGTATGAACAGGAAGATCGAGAGGAATAGTAACGCCAATCCAAAGAAGAGCGCCATGCACATGGCCGCGATCCTCACGAACTTGCTCCGCTTCGCCACCATCACCATGAGGCCGTGGCCGTCCTTCCTGGGAACAGGATTCTCGAACCCGATGCAATCGCTCGGCTCCGCCACCACGAGCTCGTCGTCGTCCTTCATGGGACCTGCAGGATTCTCGACGTCGGCCATTGACCTCCTTCTTAGATCTTGCAAGGCCGACCCTCGTTCGACGATCGATCTAGTAGTAGGCAGGGGCGTCGATGATGAGGCGCGATCGATAAAGAAGCCTGCGTCCTAGGGAGGCCAATATATATCCATGCACAAGCGAAGAGAAATATATCCCTAACAACCTACTCCACTTTTCGGTTGTTGAAACCGATACCTTTGGGAATAGGTAACTAAAAGACAGGAATTGTTACGGAAATCACGCGAGGGTAGCAATCGCGGCTTGCCCTGTCCGTGCTCCAGCCTCTTTAATTTTGATCCGACGTACAGGGCACGTAAGTTTCCTGCCCTAGAGAATTCTCTAGAGTAAAATAAATCTTTACCTACTAATAAAGCAGCTACTGCTTCTGGTCGTCCGTCATCGTGGAAGTTTTGCAAAAACGCCCCTCAGTTTACGTGAAATCAACCCGCGCTTCCTGTTTTAGTGGTACTTTGAAAAAAACGTTTCACTTCTACAAAAATAACCCTGCCCGGGCCCGAACCGCACCGCCACCCGCAGCTCCCTCCTGCCATCGCTCCCCTCGCGCCCGCAAGACGCGTCGCCGGCGATCCACACCTCCGCCACGCCCCGCCACCGGACCTCCGGCCACTCCAATGCCTCGCCCCTCTGCCTTCTCCTTCTTCCTCTCGATCTCCTCTCACATCTCTCCCTCTTTCTAGCTGAACAGGGACCTCCACGAGGGCCATGGCGCCGCTGGCCCTCAATCTCACCGGATCCGGCCGCCTCCACACCAAATCCGCCGGAAATGGATCCACCCCGGTCAGATCCGCCCGAATCCGACCGAGCCTCCTGCCGTACGACGCCTCATCGAGGAGTACAACAGCTGCCCCATGCTAGCCAAGATCCTCCAGATCCTCTCCACCAAGCCACCGTCATTGCAGGAGGACTTTGACGAGTGGCTCACCAAAAAGCTTCCCCAAATCCTACAAGAGGCTCAGGTAGGAATACACATGTACATTAACCTCAATATCTACTTTGATTAATTCAGTTATCACACTTCCCTTTTGAACCAATATATGCACTTTCAGTTGAGGACACTCGTCTTGCTAATTAAATTGTGTGGCAAATCTTACATGGGCAGTTTAATTGTGTGATTGTTGAGTGGTCCAGTGAGTAGTGCTTCTATAAGCAAGGGAATGATAGAATGATGCACGATTCTGCAGGTTAGACGAGCCGCTGACAAAGACACACCTCTATTCTGAATTTTACTTGCAAAGATGGACCATCAGCTACATAATATGTTGGCTAAACTCTCATAGGTTACTAACAATTTTTTTCTTATTGTCATCTTGGTAATTGGCATTGGTGGTATTGTCTTTTGGTTCAACAGAAAGTTGTTCAAGTGAAAATGCAGAGGAACATGTTGAACAAAAGACGGCCTAAACAGTACAATGATGCAAGTTCAGATTTCATATGCTGTCTTCCCTGCCTCATGAATATGGTAGCATGGTTGTCTTCTGGATTATGCACATGTCTTTGTTTGTCATATACAGTCGATGCATTGTGTAGTATGCACTAATTCGAGGGGACTGATCTCATATTGTTCACTCTTCAGAATTAGTATTTATAAGTTTCTGTGTGGTTTTAGTACCTCAGTTAAGAATAAACATTAGCCTTCTCTAAGGAGGTCTGCTGCCTTGCTTTTTATAATTCTATTAATTCATAATAATCTCCTTGCATAGAACTTCTGTTGCATTACTCTCCCATTGCTGTTAGTGGCCCTGTCACAAGAGATAGTTCATAATTTCTGCATCATTTGAATTGTATACAACAAGGTACAAAAGCATTAGGTCTCCAGCCGGCACAAACATGCAGACTTGATTTGTTTTAGTTCCTTAATACATCTACTACAGCCTACAAGAGACCCTAGCTAAGAAAACAAAATCAAGGACCGATGTACTTCTAACATTATTTCTTATTAATATCAAATTAGAATAACATTGATGGAACATATTCTTTTTCTCTCCTTGCTTGAGTTAATGGAGTACAATATTGCATGTTCAGGATAATTAAGTTCATCTTATGAACTCCCACTCAGATAGACATCCCTCTAGTTATCTAAGTGATTACATGATCCGAGTCAACTAGGCCGTGTCCGATCATCACGTGAGACGGACTAGTCATCATCGGTGAACATCTTCATGTTGATCATATCTACCATACGACTCATGCTCGACCTTTCGGTCTCTGTGTTCCGAGGCCATGTCTGTACATGCTAGGCTCGTCAAGTTAACCCTAAGTGTTTTGCATGTGTAAAACTGCCTTACACCCGTTGTATGTGAACGTAAGGATCTATCACACCCGATCATCATGTGGTGCTTCGAAACGACGAACTTTAGCAACGGTGCACAGTTAGGGGAGAACACTTCTTGAAATTTTAATGAGGGATCATCTTATTTACTACCGTTGTTCTAAGCAAATAAGATGTAATAACATGATAAACATCACATGCAATCAAATAGTGACATGATATGGCCATCATCACTTTGCTCCTTTCGATCTCCATCTTCGGGGCTCCATGATCATCATCGTCACCGGCATGACACCATGATCTCCATCATCATGATCTCCATCATCGTGTCTTCGTGAAGTTGTCTCGCCAACTATTACTTCTACTACTATGGCTAACGGTTAGCAATAAAGTAAAGTAATTACATGACGTTTATGTTGACACGCAGGTCATAATAAATGCAGGTTTGGAGCCGACCAAGGAAGTCACAATTTAAGAGCTCGAGGAGGAGGGGCGTGTGGAGGTTTCCACCGCGAGTGGCTGCACTGCTGGTCGTCGTCGCCTGCTCCTGTCAGATCCAGCATGACCTATCCTATCGGTTCTCCATCGCTTCACTCTGCTTCATGTGCATATGTGCGGAGAAGATGACGACCCCGCCCCTGTTCTTCGCCAGCCACACTCTCCCTTGTGCGGTAATAAATCTCAAGAAATGCCCTTTTCGTTTACATGAACATCAAACCTACTTTTTTGTTTGATGTTGGCGCATGTCCTGCCTGATATGTGTGTTGGGCTGCTGCTGTGCGATTGCTGGCTGTGTTGCTACTTGTGGCAACAGTTATTTTGTTAAAGTATGTGGGACGACAACGCTTCTGTCTTTTGGTGGAATCATTTTCCTTTTAATTTAATTATCTGAAAAAAAATCTATATTTTCTTACTTTCCTTTCTCTGTTGTTTTCATGGCTGATTATTTGAAGTTATCTGTTCACTGAAGCAGTTCTTGCCTGAGGGCAAGTTTTTGTATGTTCATCTAATAATGGAAAAGATTCAGACCTTCGATTCTGTAGGAACGATCATTACAACCCAGTATTTTAGTCCTTTTCCTTGCATCTTGCTCCCAGGAATCGTTGAGTGTATAGGTTCTCTCCATTGAAACCTTTTAGGTTGAATACTTATGTTGGTATAGTTGTAATACCAGTATTATAATTCAACTGTGCAAAATTTAATTGCGGCGGTAAGGATTCAAGTTTGTCTCACGGTAAACCTTATCAGTTACACCTGGTAAAAGTTGAATACTACATCCAATATTATATTCTGCTGAATAATATATCAAATTATCCATCTCTTTTAGGGCCGTTTGCTAACTTATTTTGCATAGCATTTCTTACCGCATCAAGTGTGCTCTTTGATGAATCCTAAACAGATATAGACGTACATCTTTGATTAGGCCGCCTAATCAGTTTACTTTATCTAATAGATTGAAAGTTTTTTGGTTTCTATTTATGATTAAACAAATGGGTTCTTCACAATTTAGTTGATGGTAAAGAGTTAGTGAAGCCGACATTCCAAATTACTTTACTACATTAGTCGTATTGCACTTATTTTTCATAGAATATGAATATTTACTTTGCTTTTCATATCACATCTATAAGATATTTAGTTGAATCTGCTTCTGTTGGCACCCAAAAATTTATCAAACTATTTTACTTTTCCTTTATGCAGCACAATAACCATCATCGCAGAAGCTTAGCTGATAGGCGGTGCGCTTTTTGGAGGAAGCGGAGACGAAGATTTCTATTGGCCAAAAAGATGGAGGCGTCATCGGAAGCACTGGCGAGCAACACAGTCTCTGCCGATGCATCGACAAGCTGAGGCGGGCTTTCAATAGGGGTCAGAAACAAAGAATGACCTAATTAATCTGTACACTTAGATAAACGGACAAGGAAGGAAAGATCGTCTCCAGAGATCTTCAAAATAGTACAATATCAGGCATTGTAGAGTACAGTTTCTTTAAGCTAAGTTTTTCTTTTGCATGGAAGCTAATTTTATATCTAAGTTTTTCTTTTGCATGGAAGCTAATTTTATATTTGAAGTGTAATAGATACACATGCCTGAATCTGGATACACTCCAGTGCTGATGGTAATACTTTCAGTCACTCACAAGCAATAAGCTTCAGCATACAAAGCAGAGCCCAATGCTATTGGATTGGTGTGTTGGTATGTAATTCCTTGTACATTTTACTTCTATAGGATTTCCGATTACTGGCTGCAAACTTTGTACAAGGCAGTCTGAGCTACCACTTGGTGAAGATGTGATCCAGTATGTTCAGTGATACCCTTTTATGTGTGTAGGGAATCACTGATATGATACGACTATTTGTTATCTGAGTTTTTGAATATATGTACACCCATGGTGATGTTCCAGTGCTCATTTATAAAGCATTCATCTATGAATGAATTTTCTGAATATTACCACATGCGGTGTGTATGTATGATAATAGTTGTACACTTGCGATGATGCAAAACAGTTTTGATGTTGTTGTTCAAGTATTGTACTACAGTTCCATTCAAGTCATTTTTCCCGGGCCTTTGTACTTATATAAATATATACATATACAACACCCTTAAAACGTACTAAGTCTTTTGATCAAATAAGCTACTTAGCAAATCAGCTTTGCACGTCGCTTCGCCGGCATCGCCGCTGACACCTCCTCCGTCAGCGTCAGCGCTGACAGCAAAGACAACAAGCCATCAGGTCATGTATAAATTAAGAAATAATACATTTAATTTAAAAAAAACTCAGTGTAACCTTATTTATGACGTTTGCAAAATTGGATTAAAAATATATTACATAATGGCACTGGAGCATGTTATATTTCATTTTTTGCCCGGTGCAACGCACGGGCATTTGTACTAGTGAAAACAAATAATCCATGCATGCATTTCCTTCTTCTCTTGTCATACATCCCACAACTAGCACGATCGGCAACGAGGGAAGAAAAAAACAAAAAAGGACTAGGTTACTCTTCTTTGACTCTTTCTCATTCTCATTACTTCATCCTTGGCTTCACTTTCACAATTAGACTAATCCATGCATTTTTTTTCCACGAAAAACTTCCAATCTATTTATCTTCAAACATGCTAGTACAACGAACACTAGAAATAATAAAAATTACATCCAGATCCGTAGACCACCTAGCGACGACTACAAGCACTGAAGCAAGCCGAAGGCGCGCCGCCGCCATCGCCCCTCCCTCGTTTGAGCCGGACAAATGTTGTTGCAGTACACAGTCAAGAAGTCATCGTGCTAAGGCCCCATAGGACCAGCACACCAGAACGTGGACCATATATCTTTCCGGGTGGCTAGTGCTGGATTCTTCAGCGGCCTGTTTCGGTCCATTTATGCGTGTCTGACCCGAGATTGGCTCAATTTGGTAAGTCGACCATATCTCTTTTCAGTTGTGTTCGCCAATCTGATCTTCAAATGTATATGGTTGTTTACCAATAATAACTCTCCATTTCTTCTGTACAATTGCATGCGCCTTACATCATTGGAGTTATCTCTGCCCTGCTGCAGTTGATGTTGTTCACCTGGGTGAAGGCATTGTTTTGGCAACCGAACGAAATTTCGAGATCTCGCCCGGTTACCACGTTTATCGCCCCCCGTCGAGAAACACTCATACCGGGCAAAAAATCTCGAAATGTTTGAAAATTTTGAATTCAAACGCTCAGTGTGTAGTTAAATAGAGGCCATCTCTTCTCTTTTAACATAAGTGGTCGTGGCCTAGTGGCAACGCCAGCCTTTCCTCAACAGCGCTTCGCGGGTTCGAAACTTTACCCACGCTTTTTAATTTCCTTTTGATATGCAATATGGAAAAGTTAAAAAAAGCTAAAAACTTGTTGGAGTGGCCAGGGGTCGAACTCGCGACCTTTCAGCAAAGTGCGGTCGGGCTTAAACAGCCACTACATTAGGAGAAGGTAGGTGTTAAGTTTTCAAGTTAAACCCTTATCTATATCTACTTCAAAAAATTCGAATTCAAAATTTAATTTCAAATTTCGTCCGAAATTTTTTCGGTATTTCGCGGTTACCATGGTAACCGCAAATTCCGGTGCTCCTCGAGAAAAAATGTCCACTTGGATCCAAAACCTTGGGTGAAGGTCCACTACCCACAGTTGCCGCTTATCATCCCCGGTTATTCTACATTCTTCGGTTATTCTACATTCTTCGATGGACTACTGTTACTTCTGTAGTGTTTGTTCCATTATTAAACTAACTGTGGGTACCACCAATGTCCAGTACGATTAATACTTGTGGCCTGAGTCTAATGTACTTGTATTACCATAATTTTATTGAGTTGATACACCTTTCAGTTCGGAAACACTTTTGAGGACAGCTTTCACATGCTCGCTTGCGTTTAAGGAGTCACACCATTTTTTTTATATTAATATTTTATACTTATTTTAAACTAATTACACCATGCATATTACAATCTGATTTAACCTCATAACAATGGTTTTAAATAATAAATATAACTTTCTTGTTACGCATTTGTAATATTTAATTGTAATTTTTTATTCTCCAAAATTTAAATTGTATAATGCAACAAACTATCTGTTTGTTGTTAAAAATATATTCTGAATACTTTATAGTATTGCCTAAACTATATAGTGTGTACACATATATTTGTGTATCTATTTATTCCATATCACACACACTAAAAATATATCTTAATAGTGGTTTCTGTTGTATACTAAGTAAATATATTCATAGAAACTTCTAGGGCATGACAATTGCGATTTGTAAGTTGGGTTCAATAATAGGTTACAACATGTTTATGATGTGTATTTATATTGAAATTTGCACTATTACTATGATCATCAAATAACATAAAATGTTGTTGATTGTACTTTTGCATATTATTCGATTATCTGACATACTTCTCTAGATTCACTTGGTTTGATTTGGTGCATATGAGATCTTTTACCCGTTTTTCAAATGAAAAAAATGTGCATTGGTTTAAACACAGAAACCTAGTTACCATAAATTATGTTAAATTATCTTGAAGCTTTTTTTTATAGTTTTGATAATCTTTGCGGTGTAATGTATAATATGATAGTGGTAACTAGCAAAAAAAAATCAAGGCCCGGGCGATGACACCTTTTCCCAGGCTATGGGCCGGCCCTGTCTGGGATGAGACATGCGTAGACAGTCCCAGTTACCCCATTGAAAAGTGATGCGATGGCCACCCATATAGATATATTCTGAATATCTTTCGAGTTCCACACAACCATCTGTTCGCAATAGCAAATGTGTTAAGAAACGATCATACAAGTTAGCAAGAGAGAGTCAACCAGGGCCGGTCAGGTCTGGTAACTACATATTCAATGTGTTGGTAGCTATAGCATGGGTTGCTTGGTAACTACATAATCATCGTGCTCGTAAATTTATAAATATCTACTTAATTGAAGTATTGGTAACTGTGTTGGTAGCTGGCGTTAAAGATGCACTGGAGAAACCCAGGAAAAAAACACCATGAAAAAATGTATTGTTAAGCCATCACAAAAAATATATATTTTAACTGCCGCACAAAATAGCTTTTGTAAGCTGATATATGTTAGTTCTCCTTTATTGGAAAGGTTGGTGTTCCATCTAATGAACACAAAATAAAGTCTAGTTAGTTGATTGATAGGTCTATTGTACATAACTGAGAAACTGCATTTGAGTTCTATCAGCGCCTCTTCTAAAAAAATCCTATCGCCGCCTATACCTAAAATACCGAATAACTAAGCTATGTCTAATTCCCCGCAAAAAAAACTAAACTATGTCTAATTGCAACACATAGCCGACCCAGGTGGTTACTGAGGACAGCGAACTCTAGTAGGCCTTAGGGAGACCGTATAGGCCACTCCAATGGATGGAGTACTCCGGCTGAACCCTGTAGAGCTGATCTGTTGGATGAAGTGTGAGTAGAATGTCATCCTTTCAATTTTTTGGAGAACACCCCATGTATTTCAGTATTTTTGTAAAGTTCTCATCACATAGCTTCAAAAAATGTGCGGGCCTAGTTTTGGAAGTGAAGAACACACGCATAATGTACCTATGATTGTTTCATGCTGACACTTTCAGCTTTATCCATCATATATAAATACGATATCAACTACTATATGGTACATGTAGCAGCATCATGTACTTTCCAATATATAATATACAAGAACAAACAAATGTTCCATGAAAAGTGCAGAACACAAACATTCAGGATGGTGACTTAACAATTTAAAGAAAATTTAAAAGAAATGAAGAATAAAAATTCCAACCGATGAAATTTGCACCAGAAATGTGAAGCCAATGTCAGGTGTATTGGAAACCTTTGTCAAATAAGAAGGGAACACATCAATCACCATCTATTGACAATGCATCCAACCACTTTCAAATCCATCTTGGCATTTTAAAGCTATTAGTACAAAAATATTATGTTCTTACACACCTTTATGTACAAAAATCATAAATGCTTTCTGAACAGTACCCATGACAATACACATAAGTCTACCATGAAGCACATAACAAGAGTTGATGGAAATATGCCCTAGAAGCAATAATAAAGTTGTTATTATATTTCCTTATTTATGATAAAGGTTTATTATTCATGCTAGAATTGTATTGATCGAAAACTTAAATACATGTGTGCATTCATAAACAAAATACCGTGTCCCTAGTGAGCCTCTACGGGTGTGTTTGATTTCAATCACCAACTGAAATGGCATGGGTTGGACCCGTCCCTGGGCCTCGTTCCAGCGTTTAGTTGACGACAGGGATGGAACCCACTGGTTCCCACCGAATGGATATTCGGCCCAGATCCGGAACGCAGCGATACCTCCAAATCGAAGGAATCATGCGGAACCGGTCGCGCACTCCTCTCCTCTCTCGTGTGGCACATCTCCTTTGTCTCTCTACCTCCCTCAATCTGCGCCGCCGGGCCTCCTCTGATCTGCGCCGCCGGCCACTCCCGACCCATCCTCGCGCTGGCGCTGCTCGCCTCGCGCTCGCAGCCGCCCCGGCCGCGTCCTAGCCGGGCACACTAAGGCATCCCATTCGTTGAGGCGGACATGCAGCAGCAGATCGCGTGTCCGTCCAACTCGTCTTCCTTCTGTCGTTCCGTAGCGGCGGAAGGGGCAGTAGCTAGCTTGCCGGTGATGGCCACACATGGGCGGCAGCAGCAGCAGGGAGCGGCCGGGGCAACAAGCAGCGGCGTTTGCAAGCAGCGTAAATAGCAGAGAGGAAGCGGCGGCGTTTGCAAGCATCAGCGGCGGCCAAGGACAAAAGCTGGGACAAGTGAAGCGATTGATTTTTGTCTAGCTTGTCATTGCTTGATTGATGCTTCATCTATGTGAGATTGCATTGCAATTCCAATTACATTCCATTCCAATTCTTCAAACCAAACACTGAAATATAACCATTACATTCCACGTTTTATCCCCAACCAAACATGGAAACAGAACCGACACATTCCGGCGGAATGGAACCATGCCATTCCATCCCACTTCGTTCCCGAAGCAAACACACCCTACTAGACTAGCTCGTTGATCAAAGATGGTCAAGGTTTCCTAACCATAGACATGTGTTGTCACTTGATAACGGGATCACAACATTAGGAGAATGATGTGATGGACAAGACCCATCCGTTAGCTTAGCATATGATTGTTCGGTTCATTGCTATTGCTTTCTTATTGTCATATACATATTCCTTCGACTATGAGATCATGCAACTCCCGGATACCGGAGGAATACCTTGTGTGCTATTGAACGTCACAACGTAACTGGGTGAGCATAAAGATGGTCTACAGTTATCTCCAAAGGTGTCTGTTGAGTTGGCATGGATCGAGATTATGATTTGTCACTCCGAATATTGAAGAGGAATCTCTGGGCCCTCTCGGTAATACACATCACAAGAAGCTTGCAAGCAAAGTGACTAAGGAGTTAGTTACAATATGATGTATTATGGAACGAGTAAATAGACTTGCCGATAACGAGATTGAACTAGGTATGAATATACTGACGATCGAATCTCGGGCAAGTAACATACCGATAGACAAAGGGAATTACGTATGTTGTCATAAGGTTCGACCAATAAATATCTTCGTAGAATATGTAGGGACCAATATGGGCATCCAGGTTCTGCTATTGTTTATTGATCGGAGAGGCGTCTCGGTCATGTCTACATAATTCTCGAACTCGTAGGGTCCGCACGCTTAATGTTCGTTGACGATATTGTGTTATATGAGTTATGTGATTTGGTGACCGAATGTTGTTCGGAGTCCTAGATGAGATCACAGACATGACGAGGAGCTTCGGAATGATCCGGAGGTAAAGATTGATATATAGGATGGTGCTATTTGGACACCGGGAGGTTTTAGAGTGAACCGGGTAGTCATCGCATCACCGGAAGGGGTTCCGGGAGGCCCCAGGAGGTCTATGGGCCTAATGGGCCAAGGGGAGGCACACACTAGCCCACAAGGGGGCTGGCGCACCCTCTCCCTGGTTGCCGGCCCTAGAGAAGGAAAGGGGGAGAGCTAGCCCCTCTTGCCTTCCCCTCCTCATGGGAGAAAGGAAAGGGGGGCACCACCCCCTCGTGCCTTGTTCTTGGCGCCACACAAGGAAGCGGGGGCGCTAGAGGGCAGGAGCCCAAGGGGGCCGGCCGACCACCCTTGGGGCGCCTCCTGGCTGCCTCCCCTCCCCCCACTATATATATATGAGGGAGGGACACCACACAATGACCACGACGATCTCTTAGCCGTGTGCGGCGCCCCTCTCCACAGTTTAGTCCTCCGTCTAGTTTCGCCGCATGCACGGCGTAGCCCTGTGGGAACAAGTTCACCATCACCGTCATCACGCCATCGCTGCTGGAACTCATCTACTACTTTGCCCATCTTGCTGGATCAAGAAGGCGAGGACGCCATCGAGCTGAACGTGTGCTGAACGTGGAGGTGTCGTACGTTCGGTACTTGATTGCTTGGATCGCAAAGAAGTTTGACTACATCAATCGCTTTAATAAACACTTTTGCTTACGGTCTACGAGGGTACATAGACACACTCTCCCCTCTCGTAGCTATGAATCTCCATGGATAGATCTTGCGTGTGTATAGATTTATTTTTGTTTTTCATGCAATGTTCCCAACAAGAGTTGCAACCCAAATGCAACTAATAGACCACGATTGTAGGCACACATATATTGCACCAACATATTCAACTAGGTGGTGTAGTTGTAGCGGTACTCTCCGGCATTGGAATTAGGTTCGTACAACACATGAATGAGGGGACTGAAAAACTCCTTGCCAAGTTGGGTGCAAGCATTTCCTTTGTAGGTGCCGCTTATCTTGTTAGCTTAGAGACTCCTACTGTTTCTTTCAAAAGTTCTTAACTGAGGGAAATTCTTTCTGCTGTTGTGCTACATCATCCTTCCTCTTCGAGGAAATCCAACAACTCCTATGGGAGTAGCAGCGCGGCACACATATTGAGTTGATCGCTTTGACCTTTGTCATTACGGCTTTGCATGTGTTGCAACTAGCCACCTCCACTCGCCACCGGCTGTGTGATCAGACCTATCAGTTCGCCACGCGATGTTCCTCCTACATAGGGATGCAAGCGGGCATCCTGCATAGTCCCGCATAAATGGAGGATTAGTTCAAATTGAACTAAATCTGAGAAGGGCCATTACAACTAACTTCAATCTATTTTGCCTATGAAAGCAGGGCAGATCGGGTGCCGCTCTGCACCCCTACTCCTGCACACGCAGATACTGTCGTGGAATTGTCATGGCAGATGTCCTAGTGGAAGGACTTAGTTGTGGAGAGTTTATACTGGTTCGGCCCCGTGCGGTGAAGGTAAAGGCCTACTCCACTTGGGATTGTATTGCTAGGGTTTCGATTGCCAGGGAGCGAATACGCTTGACCTAGTTCTCGATCTCTTGTTTCTTGCCCTAAACCGCCGCCGGGTCATCCCTTTTTATACACAGGTTGACTCCCGGCGGCTTACGGAGTCCCGGCCGGCTCATACACTATGTGTTCGGCTTGGTGACTAACTACGCATGCCTTACAATACAAGTCATACATATATGGCGGTTTACACCTGTGGGCCTCAAACCGCCTTTGGGCTTCGGGCCTTCAGTAAGCCTGCTTCATGAACCGCCATCTTTGATAATCCCCAACTGCAGGGAATCATCGTAGCAATTCCCAAAGGTGGAAGTGATAAGTATGGAGTGTCGAACCCACAAGGAGCTAAAGGTAAGATCAATATTCTCTCAAGTCCTATCTGCCACTGATACGACTCTACATACACCGAATGTTTGCTTCCAACTAGAAACGAGAAATAAAACTACGTTGTGGGTATGAAGAGGATAAGTTTGCATGATATAAAAGTAGGTGTTGTTATCATAAAGTTAGAATATATTACTAAATATTATAAATAGCGTGTGTGGAATAATGATGGATCGGTGTGCGGTTGTCCTAGGCAATTGTTAACAAGACCGGTAGTCGTCATTGCAATTTCATATGAGGGAGAGGCATAAGCTAACATACTTTCTCTTCTTGGATCATATGCATTTATGATTGGAACTCTAGCAAGCATCCGCAACTACTAAAGATCATTAAGGTAGAACCCAACCATAGCATTAACATATCAAGTCCCCTTTATCCCATACGCCACAACCCCCTTACTCGGGTTTATGCTTCTGTCACGCAAGCAACCCACTATAAGAGAATCATGGACGTATTGCAACACCCTACAGCGAGAATCCCTCACGCTTGCGCGACACGGAGGGCACGATAGGACAACACCAAAATAAAACATACAACTCGTACCAATCTAGATCATCAATCAACCCAAACACAAAAGATATCTACTCAAAACATCATAAGATGGCAAAACATCATTGGATCATAATATGTGGCATAAAGCACCATGTTCAAGTAGGGATTACAGCGGGGTGCGAGACAGTGGACCGCGTAAAATAAAGGAGGATGGTGATGATGATGGTGATGTTGATGAAGACGATCACCGCGGCAATGATTCCCCTCCCGATGGCACTCCGGCGCCACCGAGAGAGAGAAGAGGTTCTCCCCCTTGTGCTTCCTCCTCCATGGCCTCCCCCCTGGATGGGGAGAGGTTCTCCCTCTGGTCCTTGGCCTTCATGGCGATGATGGCCCCTCTGGGATCCTTCTCCATGGCCTCCGGTGATGATGGCCCCCTCCGGCAGGGTGCCAAAGAGGGCCAAGATTGATTTCTCGTGGCTACAGAGGCTTGCGGCGGTGGAACTTCCGATCTAGGTTTTTTCTAGGGGTTTCTGTATTTATAGGATTTTTGGCGTCGATTTCACGTCAGGGGGGCCTCCGAGTCGTCCACGAGATAGGGAGGCGCGCCCAGGGGGTGGGCTCGCCCTCCACCCTCGTGGGGCCCACGGGACTCCCCTCCGGTAACTCTTCGTTCCAGTATTTTTTATATTTTCCAAAAAAAATCTCCGTTGATTTTCATCGCATTCCGAGAACTTCTATTTCTGCACAAAAACAACACCACGGTAGTTCTGCTGAAAACAGCGTCAGTCCGGGTTAGTTCTAATCAAATCATACCAAAATCATATAAAACTATTCTAAACATGGCATGAATACTTCATAAATTGTAGATACGTTGGAGACATATCAGCATCCCCAAGCTTAATTCCTGCTCGTCCTCGAGTAGGTAAATGATAAAAGAAATAATTTGTGAAGTGTGAATGCTAGCGAGTGCATAAATTTGATCAATGATAGTTCCAGTCACTTTTTCTAGCATCATTATATCATAACAGTAACTCAACTCATGAAACTTCTCATGATCAAGTAACAAGCTATTCACGTGTTAAAGTATAGATCATAAACTTTCTTGAAAACTAACAAACCATGCTCTTAGTCATTAAGCAATTGCAATTCATCTTATTTTCCGGAAGGGTCTATGTAAGAGCTTTGATTCAGCAAACTCCACATACTCAGCTATAATTTAATCTTTCACAATTGCTAACACTCATGTGATATTTATGGGTTCAAAGTTTTAATCGGACACAGAGAAAGATAGGGGCTTATAGTTTCGCCTCCCAACCTTTTACCTCAAGGGTAATGTCAACAATAATAATTTATGAAAACCTACATCCAAGTGGATTCATATATCCGGATCGATCCAACACAAAGTGCTTGCCAAAGGAAAAAGTGTAAAAAGAAAAGGTGATGATCACCATGACTCTTGTATAAGGGTAGAAGTTAAAGTAAAAGATAGGCCCTTCGCAGAGGGAAGCAGAGGTTGTCATGCACTTTTATGGTTGGATGCACAATATCTTAATGCAAAAGAACATCACTTTATATTGCCGCTTGTGATAAAGACCTTTATTGTGCAGTTTGTTGCTTTTATTTCTTCCCTATCACAAGTTCGTATAAAGCTTATTTTCTTCGCACTAATAGATCATACATATTTAGAGAGCAGCGATGACAACTTACTCACTAGTAGAAAAGGGGGCAAAGGTCTAGGCCGGGTCAGCCCATTAGTCCCGGTTCAGTCTAGAAACGGGACCAATGGGGGCATTGGACCCGGTTCATGAGCCCAGGGGGCCGGCCGGGCCACGTGGGCCATTGGTCCCGGTTCGTCTGGACCTTTTGGTCCCGGTTGGTGGGATGAACCGGGACCAATGGGCCTGGCTCCTGGCCCACCACCATTGGTCCCGGTTGGTGTCCTGAACCGGGACCAAAGGCTCCCCTTTAGTCCCGGTTCATGCCACGAACCGGGACCAATGAGGTGCCTATATATAACCTCGCCCGCGAGCAGAGCACTCCAGTGCTCTGTTTTTCTCTGGCCGGCGAGGGGAGGAGTTTGTGGTGCTCTAGCTCACCTCCTATGCACATGAGGTGTTCGATGAAATGCCCGAGCCACACTAGTTAAGCTTTATCCACTCGAAGCTCGACCTCAAAGCTCCATTTTCCTCGAGATTTGTCCAGATTTAGCGGTCCGTCACGCCCCACCCCCGTCTTCACCGCCGTCGATCACCCGCGCCGATCTCATCACCGACACCACCGTGGTGAGCCTCTTGTTCTTATCTTCTTTCTGAAAGGAAAAATATTGTTACTTGTATGTTTAGATAGATACTTGTATCATTTTCTTACTTTTATTATGGGAATACTTTGTTTTTACCACTCTAGTTTTTGCCAACTTTGCTTATGCCACTCTAGAATTTGACATTTCACTTTTGCCACTCTTAGCTTTTGACAATATATCACTTTTGCCATTCCGTGGCAAAAGCAAAAAATTTAGAGTGGCAATTGTGATACATGTCAAAAGCTAAGAGTGGCAAAAGTGAATGAAAAATTATCGTTTTTGCCACAGAATGGCATTTGTGATGTATTGTCAAAAGCTAAGAGTGGCAAAAGTGAGATGTCAAATTCTAGAATGGCATAAGCAAAGTTGGCAAAAACTAGAGTGGCAAAAACAAAGTTTTCCCTTTTATTATTGCATCTTATAAAGTGCGATGGTTTTGGTATCCGCCCCTGTCGGCCCTCGTCCTGTCTATGATTCGGATGTGGTATATATATATATTATCTTTATAACTATTGGTTCATTTATTGTTTATGAAAATTATGCGGACCAACATGACATAGATTTTATCTATCTAGGATGTATGTGAACCGGAAATTCCAACCGACCCTATTGTCGAGAGGTTAAATTTAGTTGAAGAAGAAAACAATTTCTTGAAGGAAAAATAAAAAAAATTGAGGAGGAGAAGATGATATTGGAGTTGCATGTTGCGGATGTCGTCGATGATCACAAGATCAAGATGGATGCAATGCGCTTGAAGATTAGAAAGATTAGAAAATATGCCATTCATACCGAGGCTTGGTATCATTATGCCGTTGGATCAATTGTTACCTTGGTTGCGATTATGATCGCCTTTGTTTTCGCATTAAAATGTTTTACATAGTTTCAATGTATGGTTTAATTAATTAGATGCTCTGGAGAGCTATATGTTGTTAGATGAGAACTATGTATGTACTTTGGTTTTGATGTGATGATGAACTTCTATTAATTTGGACACTTAATTATATATAATGCACGCAGATGAACTGGCAATGGATGTACGGTGACAGACACACCTCCGAGTACATTAAGGGCGTGCATGAGTTTCTCGATGCGGCTGAGGCAAACGAGCAGAATGGTTTTATGTGTTGTCCATGCACTAAATGTGGGAATATGATGTCTTACTCTAACCGGAAAATCCTTCACACCCACCTACTTTACAGGGGTTTCATGCCACACTATAATGTTTGGACGAGGCACGGAGAAATAGGGGTTATGATGGAAGACAACGAAGAAGAAGAGTACGATGACAACTATGTGCCCCCTGAATACCGTGATGCTGCAACGGGGGGAGCTGGTGAAGATCAAGAGGAACCAGACGATGTGCCCAATGATGCTGCAACGGGTGAAGCTGCTGAAGATCAAGAGGAACTAGACGATGTGCCCGATGATGATGATCTCCGCCGGATCATTGTCGATGCAAGGACGCAATGCGAAAGTCAAAAGGAGAAGCTGAAGTTCGATCGCATGTTAGAGGATCACAAAAAAGGGTTGTACCCCAATTGCGAAGATGGCAACACAAAGCTCGGTACCGTACTGGAATTGCTGCAGTGGAAGGCAGAGAATGCTGTGCCTGACAAAGGATTTGAGAAGCTACTGAAAATATTTAAGAAGAAGCTTCCAAAGGATAACGAATTGCCCGACAGTACATACGCAGCAAAGAAGGTCGTATGCCCCCTAGGATTGGAGGTGGAGAAGATACATGCATGCCCTAATGACCGCATCCTATACCGCGGTGCATACAAGGATCTGAACGCATGCCCGATATGCGGTGCATTGCGGTATAAGATGAGACGAGATGACCCTGGTGATGTTCACGGCGAGCCCCACAGGAAGAGGGTTCCTGCGAAGGTGATGTGGTATGCTCCTATAATACCACGGTTGAAACGTCTGTTCAGAAACGGAAAGCATGCCAAGTCGATGCGATGGCACAGTGAGGACCGTAAGAAAGACGGGAAGTTGAGAGCACCCACTGACGGGTCGTAGTGGGGGAAAATCGAGAGAAAGTACTGGGATGAGTTTGCAAAGGACCCAAGGAACGTATGGTTTGCTTTAAGCGCGGATGGCATTAATCCTTTCGGGGAGCAGAGCAGCAATCACAGCACCTGGCCTGTGACTCTATGTATGTATAACCTTCCTCCTTGGATGTGCATGAAGCGGAAGTTCATTATGATGCCAGTTCTCATCCAAGGCCCTAAGCAACCCGGCAACGACATTGATGTGTACCTAAGGCCATTAGTTGAAGAACTTTTACAGCTGTGGAATGGAAACGGTGTACGTACGTGGGATGAGCACAGACAAGAGGAATTTAACCTAAAGGCATTGTTGTTCGTGACCATCAACGATTGGCCCGCTCTCAGTAACCTTTCACGACAGACAAACAAAGGATACCACGCATGCACACACTGTTTAGATGACACTGAAAGTATATACCTGGACAAATGCAGGAAGAATGTGTACCTGGGCCATCGTCGATTTCTTCCGACCAACCATCAATGTCGAAAGAAAGGCAAGCATTTCAAAGGCGAGGCAGATCACCGGAAGAAGCCCGCCATGCGTACCGGTGATCACGTACTTGCTATGGTCCATGATTCACACGTAAACTTTGGAAAGGGTCCCGACGCACTAGCTGTTCCGAATGACGCTGAGGGACACGCACCCATGTGGAAGAAGAAATCTATATTTTGGGACCTACCCTACTGGAAAGACCTAGAGGTCCGCTCTTCAATCGACGTGATGCACGTGACGAAGAACCTTTGCGTGAACCTGCTAGGCTTCTTGGGCGTGTATGGAAAGACAAAAGATACACCTGAGGCACGGGAGGACCTGCAACGTTTGCACGAAAAAGACGGCATGCCTCCGAAGCAGTATGAAGGTCCTGCCAGCTACGCTCTTACGAAAGAAGAGAAAGAAATCTTCTTTGAATGCCTGCTCAGTATGAAGGTCCCGACTGGCTTCTCGTCGAATATAAAGGGAATAATAAATATGCCAGAGAAAAAGTTCCAGAACCTAAAGTCTCATGACTGCCACGTGATTATGATGCAACTGCTTCCGGTTGCATTGAGGGGGCTTCTACCGGAAAACGTCCGATTAGCCATTGTGAAGCTATGTGCATTCCTCAATGCAATCTCTCAGAAGGTGATCGATCCAGAAATCGTACCAAGGCTAAGGAGTGATGGCGCAATGTCTTGTCAGTTTCGAGCTGGTGTTCCCACCCTCCTTCTTCAATATGATGACGCATGTCCTAGTTCATCTAGTCGACGAGATTGTCATTCTGGGGCCCGTATTTCTACACAATATGTTCCCCTTTGAGAGGTTCATGGGAGTCCTAAAGAAATATGTCCGTAACCGCTCTAGGCTAGAAGGAAGCATCTCCATGGGCCATCAAACAGAGGATGTCATCGGGTTTTGTGTTGACTTCATTCCTGGCCTTAAGAAGATAGGTCTCCCTAAATCGCGGTATGAGGGGAGATTGACTGGAAAAGGCACGCTAGGAGCGGACTCAATAATATGCAAGGACGGGCATTCTTGGTCTCAAGCACACTACACAGTTTTACAGAACTCTACCTTGGTGACCCCGTATGTCGATGAACACAAGAACAGTCTGCGCTCCAAACACCCGGAGCAGTGCAACGACTGGATTACATGTGAACACATTAGGACTTTCAGCAGTTGGTTGGAAGCACGTCTCAGAGGTGACAACACTGGGGACCATCTATGACTGTATTGAGTTACAAAGGATACGAGATAAATGGGAATACATTTTACATGATTGACCAAGATCAAAAGGGCACCAACCAAAACAGCGGTGTCCACTTTGATGCAACAACCGAGAAGGGAAATGACACATATTATGGTTACATAGTGGACATATGGGAACTTGACTACGGACAAGATTTTAAGGTCCCTTTGTTTAAGTCCAAATGGGTCAATCTGTCAGGAGGCGGGGTACATGTAGACCCACAGTACGGAATGACAACAGTCGATCTGAAAAATCTTGGGTACACTAACGAACCGTTCGTCGTAGCCAATGATGTGGCACAGGTTATCTATGTGAAGGACATGTCTACCAGACCGAGAAAAAGAAAAGATAAGTAAATGAATACATCATACGATGAGCCAAAGCGCCACATAGTTCTTTCAGGAAAAAGGGACATCCTGGGAGTGGAGGGCAAGACAGACATGTCTGAAAATTATTAAAAGTTTCATGAAATTCCTCCCTTCAATGTCTAGGCTGACCCAAGCATCCTGATAAACGATGACGATTATCCATGGTTACGGCACAATAAGCAAATGACACAAGCGAAGAAAAAGTGAAGACTTTCTCCCGCAACTATTATGATGATACCATGCCAAATTTGTAACAGACGAGTATGCTATGCCAACTTTTTCAGAGTTCATTTGAAAACTATGAATTTAGGTCGAATTTTCTCTATAGGTGCATCTATGTTCATTTTTTTAGTAAAGTTAATCACAAACTTGTGATTCACACAAATTTCAAAGAATTCAAATTTTAACTATTCAAATTTGAAAACTAATGGCACTAACAAAAAGTTTATAATTTTTCTAAAACTAATGGCACTAACAGAAAGTTTATAATTTTGCTGACCTAAAAGCAAAAGGAATTAAAAAATAAAGCAAGAAACAAAAGAAAATAAATAATACAGAAAACGAAACAAAAAAACTAGAAAAAAAATGAAAATAGCAACAATACGTATTTTGTTGTAACTAGAAACAAAATAAAATAAATAAAGCAACAAAGAAAACAAAAAAAACTAAAAAAGTGTTTTCAAATTTGAAAACTAATGGCACTAACAGAAAGTTTATAATTTTTCTAAAACTAAAAGCAAAAAGAATTAAAAAATAAAGCAAAAAACAAAAGGAAATAAATAATGCAGAAAACAAAACAAAAAAACTGGAAAAAAAATAGGGCTCGCCCCTGGCCCATGACCATTAGTCCCGGTTTATGCCACAAACCGGGACTAAAGGGTTGGCCCTCGTTGCATCCGGAGTTTAGTCCCACCTCGCCAACCGAAGGGCACCCACACCAATTTATAAGCCCATCCCTCTCTGCGTTGTTGAGCTCCTCCCAAAGTGAAAATAGATGCCCCTATACAAAGGACGCCGACCAACCGGGACCAAAGGCCTCTTTTCAACAGCCGAAAGGGCAGGAAGCAGCGTCCTTTGGTCCCGGTTGGTGGCACCAACCGGGACTAAAGGGGGGCATTCGTCCTGGTTTGTGCCACGAACCAGGACCAAAGGCCTGGGTATATAAGTAGCACTTAGGAAAATTTGACGAACTCATCGCCAGTTGCCCCCCGGCCCGCCCGACGACGCCGAGCTCATCGACGCCGCCAGGCTGCTCAGATCGACGCCGTCCATTGCCCCGACGCCACCCGCCGCCCAGGCGCCGTCCGCGCGCCGCCCCGACACCGTCCGCGCGCCCCCGTCGTCGCCCCTGCCCCGTCGTCGCCAGGCTGCCCCGAAGCCGCCCGCGTCGCCCGCGCCGATGCCGTCATCGTCGCCCGCGCCCGTCGTCGCCGTCGCCCGCGCTCGTCGTTGCCGTCGCTGCGGGGAAGCACCACGCAGAAACGGACGTTCCTTCCAGACAGAGAGAACGACGAGCTCGCAAAGGCCCTCGGAAATCCTGAGCACCCTGGACGGACATGAGGCACGCCAGGCTCCATTCCGTGGAAGGCTGGGTTTCCGGACGCAGGCGGTTACAAAAGCCACGAGAGGAGGAAAAAAGTGCAGCAGACCGAACTGCAGGCGCTGCACGCAAGGGTACAAGCGATAGAGGAACGAGAAGCAAATCGCAGCAAACGACTTGCCGAAGCTTCCCCTGAAGCTACCCCGCCATCTCAACGGAGAAGCAACGTGGCTTCCACTGAGCTGCTTCAGCCGGATCTTGTCTTGACGGTTCTTGCTAGCTATCCCGTGGATGCTATCACGGAGGCTCAAAATTGCCACCTTATGACGCAATGGATTAATATGAAGGTCAAGGCGGTTGTTGGCTCTGTTTTTCCTATTGAACCCGGTGCAACTTTTCACTGCTGGCCGATTCCAGAAGGATATGCTAAGGTGATGGTGGATGAAATAACGGAGAGATTTGAGGACCTCACGCTTGACCACCCTACCGGAGAAGGGGAGACTTGGCTGGGTTCTTCTCTGAAGACTCCATGCCTATGGTGGAAGGAGCTCATCAACCTTTCGAACTGGACGCCTCCGCCTCCTCCTCCTCCTCTGGCGAGTCAGGGCACTCCACCTCCTCCACCGCCTCCTCCTCCGGCGAGTGACGATTAGGGCCCTCGGCCGGCTCCTTCTCCGGCACGTGGCGGCACTCCGCCTCCTTCTCCGCCTACGCCGACGCGCCCGAGCAGCCAGCCTCCTCCTTCTCTCCCTCGTCAGCAAGGGCGGAAGAGACCCGCCGCCGCTCCGGCAGCTGCTCCGGCGCGTCGTAGTCCTTCTCCTCCGCCTCGTAAGCAAGTAAAGAAGACAGCTGCTCCGTCTGTTCGGCCGGCGGGAGGACATACAGATTCGGTCCTTCTCTAAAGAGTCCAGAGAAGTTACCATACGAGAGGACCCCGGAGGAGAACACGAAGATCGCGCGAACCGAAGTGGATGACTGGTTTGAAGGGTTGAAAGCAAAGAGACATCCACCTCCGGAGGAGAAGGTAGATCCGGTGAAAGTGAAGCGCACTCTGGCTGCCCTGGCAAAACCACCCAAGTCTCCGCCGAAAGGCAACTATGAGTGCATTATTGCAAAGACATGGGCCGAAGCGGAGCGGTTGGGAAGTACAGTCAGTGATCAAAGGATGAAAGAACGACGAGCAGCTGGGAAACAAATTGCCCAGCTCGGCGAACAAGCGAAGCAATCGTGCCCCCCGCTCAAGGTGCCTAGCGACATCGTCGATCCGAGGATGGTGCCCGGTTATAGCAATCTTGACGATAACCTGCCTGACGATTTACATTATGATCCCATGGAGGTGAAGATACATAGAAACGAGTACGGGAAGCCTCTCGTCAAAGATGAAAAATCTCTAACAACGATGATGCGAAGATTGCATGATTGGTACTTGAAAATCTGCAGAGAGTCTGGGGGAGGAGTACTTTGTGTGCGAGAGTTAAACCGGAGCATTACCTCGTTGGAATTGAACTGTTGCCTATTCCATTTGAGGAGTTCTATCAGTTTTTCAATCAATTGGCCCTCGATAAAGCAACGGTCACCTGCTACTCTCTATAAGTACTACTACTTCTATCATTAAGTCTCTCTATATAGCTCAACTCTTTCATTGCATGTATTTATAATTATCCTCACTATATTATGCAGATTGAAGATCACCGAATTAAAGAAAAGACAAATCGGTGATATTGGGTTCGTTAACACATATCTCATAGATGCAATTGAGGTTGAACATCGTCCCGAAGATACTGAGGCCAACTTCCTACGATCATTCAAAATAAATGAAAACAAAGATATAATACTCTTTCATTACAACTTCAAGTGAGTGTTACTGTCTTGTGCATATTCGGTTTCCCTTATATATTAGTCCAGGTTATAGTAATCTAATTGATGAGTTATGCATGCGTGCGCAGGTACCACTATATTCTCCTAGAGATTAGGCTTGAGAAGGGAGTAGTAGCTGTCTTGGACTCTAAACGAAAAGATCCCCAGGAGTATGCGGACATGACTGAAATCCTCAAGAAGTAAGTTAAATCGATCACTATCCACCATATCACCAACTTTGTTCATTTCCTGATATCAAGTAATTTTTTTCTTTGTCCGGCAGGGTTTGGAGAAAATTCACCAGAAAAGCTCCGGGACTGCCGAAGGAGCTGCAATTTAGACACCCGAAAGTAAGTACTATAGTAGCATGTTCCGCGCATCTCCTAGTGATTCAAGCGCTAGTTTCATCAATACCATTTGGCATTCTTGCTTATCAGTTTGATTAACCTCTATTTCTTGTAAAGTGGTTGTGGAAGGACCAAGGGAATGATTTCTGTGGATACTACGTCTGCGAGTCCATCCGCCACATGACCTGTGAGCGGGGCGGGTACTCTGCCGAACAATATGAAGTGCGTAAATAACAATATTCACAATTTTATTTTATTACCATTATTTGTGTTGAGTTTCATTCATTCATATATATATGTATTGACCCCCTTCTTCAAATTAGATGTTCCGGATGCGGGATGAACTCCTAGCACCAGATCGCATGCGAGCTATTCAAGAGGAATTGATGGCATTCTTTCTTGACCACGTGATCGCTGAAGACGGAGAATACTATGTGGACCATGCGTCCATAATTTAGGAGATTATATTTGTAAGAGATAATTATTGTATATATGTAGCCGGTAGTGTCGGACGATAGATATACGAGAACTTGTTGTTCGACCAATCTCTCGGAGAAGGAGAGGTGGTCGATATCACTTCTCTCTGTATGCATATATGTTCATGACGATCTTCTGTTTCCTTATTTTTCTTACTAGCTAGCTAGCGTGTCTAGTCCTCTCTATACGTATGTATAGTATGTAGCATCGACCAAGCACTTCTCTCTATTAATTATCTATCTAACACAATATATGAAATACCTAAATTAACCCCCCAAAACCCCCAACCCCCCCCTTTCAAAAAAAAACAAAAACCCCAGCCATAGAAATGCTGACGCGTGGAGGCCTATTGGTCCCGGTTGGTGGAACCAACCGGGACCAAAGGCCCTCCTGCCTAGGCTCAGCGCGCAGGCCATGTGGAGGCCCATATGTCCCGGTTCTGGTTAGAACCGGGACTAAAGGGTCAGGGCATTAGTAACGACCCTTTAGTCCCAGTTCTGGAACCGGGACAAAAGGCCCTTATGAGCCGGGACAATAGGCCCGTTTTCTACTAGTGACTTGAAGGATCTTACTCAATCCATAGGTAGGTATGGTGGACTCTCATGGCAAAACTGGTTTAAGGGATGTTTGGAAGCACAAGTAGTATCCTACTTAGTGCAAAGAATTTGGCTAGCAAGAGAGGGAAAGGCAAGCTCACATGTTGGATGATCCAAGACAATATAACGTTTCGGATATAGGAAAACATAACCCATTAAGTTGTCTTCCTTGTCCAACATCAACCTTTTAGCATGTCATATTTTAATGAGTGCTCACAATTAGAAAAGATGTCCAAGATAGTATATTTATATGTGAAATCTCTCTTCCTTCAATATTCTTTCATGAATTGTTCAAGTGACCAATTCTCCGTTTGCTAACTTTTAATAAGTTTACTACCTATACTTATTCTGTGTGAAGTCATTACTGTTGGAAATATGCCCTAGAGGCAATAATAAAAGCATTATTATTATATTTCCTTATTCATGATAATTGTCTTTATTCGTGCTATAATTGTGTTATCCGGAAATCGTAATACATGTGTGAATAACAGACAACAATATGTCCCTAGTAAGCCTCTAGTTGACTAGCTCGTTGATCGACGGATAGTCATGGTTTCCTGACTATGGACATTGGATGTCATTGATAACGAGATCACATCATTAGGAGAATGATGTGATGGACAAGACCCAATCCCAAACATAGCATAAGATCGCATAGTTCGTTTGCTAGAGTTTTCCAATGTCAAGTATCCTTTCCTTAGACCATGAGATCGTGTAACTCCCGGATACCGTAGGAGTGCTTTGGGTGTGCCAAACGTCACAACGTAACTGGGTGACTATAAAGGTATACTACGGGTATCTCTGAAAGTGTCTGTTGGGTTGACATGGATCGAGACTGGGATTTGTCACTCCGCTTGACGGAGAGGTATCACCGGGCCCTCTCGGTAATGCATCATCATAATGAGCTCAGTGTGATCAAAGTGTTTGATCACAGGGTCATGCATTACGGTACGAGAAAAGTGACTTGCCGCTAACGAGATTGAACGAGGTATTGGGATACCGACGATCGAATCTCGGGCAAGTAAAATACCGATTGACAAAGGGAATCGTATACAGGATTAATTGAATCCTCGACATCGTGGTTCATCCGATGAGATCATCGTGGAGCATGTGGGAGCCAACATGGGTATCCAGATCCCGCTGTTGGTTATTGCCCGAGAGCCGTCTCGGTCATGTCTGCATGTCTCCCGAACCCGTAGGGTCTACACACTTAAGGTTCGGTGACGCTAGGGTTGTGAAGATATGTATATGCAGTAACCCGAATGTTGTTCGGAGTCCCGGATGAGATCCCGGACGTCACGAGGAGTTCCGGAATGGTCCGGAGGTAAAGAATTATATATAGGAAGTGCTATTTCGGCCATCGGGACAAGTTTCGGTGTTATCGGTATTGTACCGAGACCACCGAAGGGGTCCCGGGGGTCCACCAGGTGGGGCCACCTGCCCCGGTGGGCCACATGGGCCTTAGGGGGTGCGCCTTGGCCTGCATGGGCCAAGGGGAACCAGCCCCAAAGGGGCCCATGCGCCTAGGGTTCCGAAAGGGAGGAGTCCTAGTGGTGGAAGGCACCTCCTAGATGGCTTGGGGGGAGGGAAACCTCCCTGGCCGCCGCCCCCCTTGGGAGATCAGATCTCCCAAGGCCGGCGCCCCCCCAGAGTCCTATATAAAGGGGGAAGGGGAGGGGGCAGCCGCACCCTTTGCCCTGGCGCCTCCCTCTCCCTCTCCAACACATCCTCCTCCTCCGTAAGAGCTCGGCGAAGCCCTGTCGGAGTACTGCGGCTCCACCATCACCACGCCGTCGTGCTTCTGCTGGAGTCTTCTTCCCCAACCTCTCCTTTGCCTTGCTGGATCAAGAAGAAGGAGACGTTACGCTGACCGTACGTGTGTTGAACGCGGAGGTGCCGTGCTTTCGGTGCTAGGATCTCCGGTGATTTGGATCACGGTGTGTACGACTACTTCATCCCCGTTCGTTGAACGCTTCCGCTCGCGATCTACAAAGTGGTATGTAGATGCAATCTCTCTCTCCCATGACTCGTTGCTAGATGAACTCATAGATGGATCTTGGTGAAACCGTAGGAAAAATTTTGATTTTCTGCAACGTTCCCCACAGTGGTATCAGAGCCAGGTTTATGCGTAGTTCTCTATTGCACGAGTAGAACACAATTTGTTGTGGGCGTAGATGTTGTCAACTCTTCTTGCCGCTACTAGTCTTATCTTGCTTCAGCGGTATTGTGGGATGAAGCGGCCCGGACCAACCTTACACGTACGCTTACGTGAGACCGGTTCCACCGACTAACATGCACTAGTTGCATAAGGTGGCTGGCGGGTGTCTGTCTCTCCCACTTTAGTTGGAGCGGATTCGATGAAAAGGGTCCTTATGAAGGGTAAATAGAAGTTGACAAATCACGTTGTGGTTTTAACGTAGGTAAGAAAACGTTCTTGCTAGAACCCTAATTCAGCCACGTAAAACTTGCAACAACAATTAGAGGACGTCTAACTTGTTTTTGCAGCAAGTGCTTTGTGATATGATATGGCCAAAGTTGTGATGTATGATGAATGATCTATATGTGATGTATGAGATGTTCACGCTATTGTAATAGGAATCACGACTTGCATGTCGATGAGTATGACAACCGGCAGGAGCCATAGGAGTTGTCTTTATTTTTGTATGACCTGCGTGTCATTGAGAAACGCCATGTAAATTACTTTACTTTATTGCTAAACGCGTTAGCCATAGTAGTAGAAGTAATAGTTGGCGAGCAACTTCATGGAGACACGATGATGGAGATCATGATAATGGAGATCATGGTGTCAAGCCGGTGACAAGATGATCATCGAGCCCCAAGATGGAGATCGAAGGAGCTATGTGATATTGGCCATATCATGTCACGTTTGTTATTTGATTGCATGTGATGTTTATCATGTTTTGCATCTTGTTTACTTAGAACGACGGTAGTAAATAAGATGATCCCTCATAATAATTTCAAGAAAGTGTTCCCCCTAACTGTGCACCGTTGCGACAGTTCGTTGTTTCGAAGCACCACGTGATGATCGGGTGTGATAGATTCTAACGTTCACATACAACGGGTGTAAGACAGATTTACACACGCAAAACACTTAGGTTGACTTGACGAGCCTAGCATGTACAGACATGGCCTCGGAACACAGAAGACCGAAAGGTCGAGCATGAGTCGTATAGAAGATACGATCAACATGAAGATGTTCACCGATGTTGACTAGTCCGTCTCACGTGATGATCGGACACGGCCTAGTTGACTCGGATCATGTAATACTTAGATGACTAGAAGAGGGATGTCTATCTAAGTGGGAGTTCATTAAATAATTTGATTAAATGAACTTTATTATCATGAACTTAGTCTAAATATTTACAATATGTCCTGTAGATCAAATGGCCAACGTAGTCCTCAACTTCAACGCGTTCCTAGAGAAAACCAAGCTGAAAGACGATGGTAGCAACTATACGGACTGGGTCCGGAACCTGAGGATCATCCTCATAGCTGCCAAGAAAGATTATGTCCTACGAGCACCGCTGGGTGACGCACCTATTCTCCCTGCAGAACAAGACGTTATGAACGCTTGGCAGTCACGCTGCGATGATTACTCCCTCATTCAGTGCGGCATGCTTTACAGCTTAGAGCCGGGACTCCAAAAGTGTTTTGAGAGACATGGAGCATATGAGATGTTCGAAGAGCTGAAAATGGTTTTCCAAGCTCATGCCTGGGTCGAGAGATATGAAGTCTCCGATAAATTCTTTAGCTGTAAGATGGAGGAAAATGGCTCTGTCAGTGAACACATACTCAAAATGTCTGGGTTGCACAACCGCTTGACTCAACTGGAAGTTAATCTCCCGGATGAAGCGGTCATTGACAGAATCCTCCAGTCGCTTCCACCTAGCTACAAGAGCTTTGTGATGAACTACAATATGCAGGGGATGGTAAAGACCATTCCTGAGGTATATGCTATGATGAAATCAGCAGAGGTAGAAATCAAGAAGGAGCATCAAGTGTTGATGGTGAATAAAACCACTAAGTTCAAGAAGGGCAAGGGTAAAAAGTGTTGGGGAACGTTGCAGAAAATTAAAATTTTCCTACGGTTTCACCAAGATCCATCTATGAGTTCATCTAAGCAACGAGTCATGGGAGAGAGATTGCATCTACATACCACTTGCAGATTGCGTGCGGAAGCGTTCAAGGGGATGGTGATGACGTAGTCGCACTCGTCGTGATTCGAATCACCGATGACCAAGTGCTGAATGGACAACACCTCCGCGTTCAACACACGTACGGGATGATCGACGTCTCCTCCTTCTTGATCCAGCAAGGGGAAGGAGAGGTTGAGGAAGAAGACTCCAACGGCAGCACGACGGCGTGGTGAGGTTGGTGCAACAGAACTCCGACAGGGCTTCGCCAAGCACGTATGGAGGAGGAGAGGTGTTGGGGAGGGGAGGGGCTGCGCCTTCAGTTGTGTATGCAGCCCTCCCCTCACCCCTCTATTTATAGGGGAAGGGGAAAGGGGGGCCGGCCCCCTCTAGATGGATCTAGAGGGGGGGGGCGGCGGCCAAGGGGGAGGGGGCTTGCCCCCCAAGCAAGGGGGGCGCCCCCTTTAGGGTTCCCCCAAACCCTAGGGCGCATGGGCCCTTGGGGGGGAGGCGCACCAGCCCACTTTGGGCTGGTTCCCTTCCCCTTTGCAGCCCATGAGCCCCTCCGGGAGAGGTGGCCCCTCCCGGTGGACCCCCGAGGCCCCTCCGGTGGCCCCGGTACAATACCGATATGCCCCCGAACTATTCCGGTGTCCGTATGACAACTTCCCATATATAAATCTTTACCTCCGGATCACTCCGGAACTCCTCGTGACGTCCGGGATCTCATCCGGGACTCCGAACAACATTCAGTAATCACATACAAGTCTTCCTAATAACCCTGGCGTCACCGAACCTTAAGTGTGTAGACCCTACGGGTTCGGGAGACATGCAGACATGACCAAGGCGACTCTCGGACAATAACCAACAGCGGGATCTGGATACCCATGTTGGCTCCCACATGTTCCTCGATGATGTCATCGGATGAACCACGATGTCGAGGGTTCAAGCAACCCCGTAAACTATTCCCTTTGTCAATCGGTAGGTTACTTGCCCGAGACTCGATCGTCGGTATCCCAATACCTCGTTTAGTCCCGTTACCGGCAAGTCACTTTACTCGTACCGTAATGCATGATCCCGTGGCCAAACCTTGGTCACCTTGAGCTCATTATGATGATGCATTACCGAGTGGGCCCGGTGATACCTCTCCGTCATGCGGAGTGACAAATCCCAGTCTTGATCCGTGTCAACCCAACAGATACTTTCGGAGATACCTGTAGTGCACCTTTATAGTCACCCAGTTACGTTGTGACGTTTGGTACACCCAAAGCACTCCTACAGTATCCGGGAGTTACACGGTCTCATGGTCTAAGGAAAAGATACTCGACATTGGAAAGCTCTAGCAAAACGAACTACACGATCTTGTGCTATGCTTAGGATTGGGTCTTGTCCATCACATCATTCTCCTAATGATGTGATCTCGTTATCAATGACATCCCCATGTCCATAGTCAGGAAACCATGACTATCTATTGATCAACGAGCTAGTCAACTAGAGGCTTACTAGGGACATATTGGTGTCTAGTATTCACACATGTATTACGATTTCCAGATAACACAATTATAGCATGAATAAAGACAATTACCATGAACAAGGAAATATAATAATAATACTTTTATTATTGCCTCTAGGGCATATTTCCAACAAAAAGAACTTCAAGAAGGACGGCAAGGAAGTTGCCGCACCCGGTAAGCAAGTTGCCGGGAAGAAGCCAAAGAATGGACCCAAGCCCGAGACTGAGTGTTTTTATTGCAAGGGAAGTGGTCACTGGAAGCGGAACTGCCCCAAATACTTAGCGGACAAGAAGGCCGGCAAAACCAAAGGTATATGTGATATACATGTAATTGATGTGTACCTTACCAGTACTCGTAGTAGCTCTTGGGTATTTGATACCGGTGCAGTTGCTCACATTTGTAACTCAAAGCAGGAGCTGCGGAATAAACGGAGACTGGCGAAGGACGAGGTGACGATGCGCGTCGGGAATGGTTCCAAGGTTGATGTGATCGCCGTCGGCACGCTGCCTCTACATTTACCTACGGGATTAGTTTTAAACCTCAATAATTGTTATTTAGTGCCAAGTTTGAGCATGAACATTGTGTCTGGATCTCGTTTAATTCGAGATGGCTACTCATTTAAATCCGGGAATAATGGTTGTTCTATTTATATGAGAGATATGTTTTATGGTCATGCTCCGATGGTTAATGGTTTATTCTTAATGAATCTCGTACATGATGATACACATATTCATAGTGTGAATACCAAAAGAGTTAAAGTTGATAACAATAGTCCCACATATTTGTGGCACTGCCGCCTTGGTCACATAGGTGTCAAACGCATGAAGAAGCTCCATGCAGATGGAATTTTAGAGTCTCTTGATTATGAATCATTTGACACGTGCGAACCATGCCTCTTGGGATCGACAAAACCTTCCGGCTGTATCATATACAGTTCTTCCTTAAGATAGCCGTTAAGGAATGCCGTTTTGACGTCCATTTGCCATATCTCATAATCATAGTATGCGGCAATTGCTAACATGATTCGGACGGACTTCAGCTTCGCTACGGGAGAGAAAGTCTCATCGTAGTCAATCCCTTGAACTTGCCGATAACCCTTAGCGACAAGTCGAGCTTTGTAGATGGTGACATTACCATCCGCGTCCGTCTTCTTCTTGAAGATCCATTTATTTTCTATCGCTCGCCGATCATCGGGCAAGTCTGTCAAAGTCCATACTTTGTTTTCATACATGGATCCTATCTCGGATTTCATGGCTTCTAACCATTTGTTGGAATCCGGGCCCGCCATCGCTTCTTCATAGTTCGAAGGTTCACCGTTGTCCAACAACATGATTTCCAGGACAGGGTTGCCGTACCACTCTGGTGTGGAACGTGTCCTTGTGGACCTACGAAGTTCAGTGGGAGCTTGGTCCGAAGTATCTTGATCATTATCATTAACCTCCTCTCTAATTTGAGCAGGCACCACAGGACCATTTTCCTGCGCTGCGCTATTCTCCGTTTCAAGAGGCAGTACTTCATCAAGCTCCACTTTCCTCCCACTTACTTCTTTCGAGAGAAACTCTTTCTCCAGAAAGGTTCCGTTCTTGGCAACAAAGATCTTGCCCTCGGATCTTAAGTAGAAGGTATACCCTATGGTTTCCTTAGGGTATCCTATGAAGACGCATTTTTCCGATTTGGGTTCGAGCTTTTCAGGTTGAAGTTTCTTGACATAAGCCTCGCATCCCCAAACTTTTAGAAACGACAGCTTAGGTTTCTTTCCAAACCATAATTCATACGGTGTCGTCTCAACGGATTTAGACGGTGCCCTATTTAAAGTGAATGCGGCTGTCTCTAGAGCATATCCCCAAAATGATAGCGGTAAATCGGTAAGAGACATCATAGATCGCACCATATCCAATAAAGTGCGATTACGACGTTCGGACACACCATTACGCTGAGGTGTTCCAGGCGGCGTGAGTTGTGAAACTATTCCACATTTTCTTAAGTGTGTGCCAAATTCGTGACTTAAGTACTCTCCTCCACGATCTGATCGTAGAAACTTGATCTTTCTGTCACGTTGATTCTCAACCTCACTCTGAAACTCCTTGAACTTTTCAAAGGTCTCAGACTTGTGTTTCATTAAGTAGACATAGCCATATCTACTCAAATCATGAGTGAGTGTGAGAACATAACGATATCCTCCGCGAGCCTCAACGCTCATTGGACCGCACACATCAGTATGTATAATTTCCAATAAGTTGGTTGCTCGCTCCATTGTTCCGGAGAACGGAGTCTTGGTCATTTTGCCCATAAGGCATGGTTCGCATGTGTCAAACGATTCATAATCGAGAGACTCTAAAAGTCCATCAGCATGGAGATTCTTCATGCGCTTGACACCAATGTGACCAAGGCGGCAGTGCCACAAGTATGTGGGACTATCGTTATCAACTTTACACCTTTTGGCATTCACACTATGAATATGTGTATTATCACGCACGAGATTCATTAAGAATAAACCATTAACCATCGGAGCATGACCATAAAACATATCACTCATATAAATAGAACAACCATTATTCTCGGATTTAAATGAGTAGCCATCTCGTATTAAACGAGATCCAGATACAATGTTCATGCTCAAACTTGGCACCAAATAACAATTATTGAGGTTTAAAACTAATCCCGTGGGTAAATGTAGAGGTAGCGTGCCGACGGCGATCACATCGACCTTGGAACCATTCCCGACGCGCATCGTCACCTCGTCCTTCGCCAGTCTTCTCTTATTCCGCAGCTCCTGCTGTGAGTTACAAATATGAGCAACAGCACCGGTATCAAATACCGAGGAGCTACTACGAGCACTGGTAAGGTACACATCAATTACATGTATATCACATATACCTTTAGTGTTGCCGGCCTTCTTATCCGCTAAGTACTTGGGGCAATTCCGTTTCCAGTGACCATTTCCCTTGCAATAAAAGCACTCAGTTTCAGGTTTGGGTCCATTCTTTGACTTCTTCCTGGCAACTGATTTACGAGGCGCGGCAACCTCCTTGCCGTCTTTCTTGAAGTTCTTCTTACCCTTGCCTTTCTTGAACTTAGTGGTTTTATTCACCATCAACACTTGATGTTCCTTTTTGATCTCCACCTCCGCGGATTTCAGCATTGAATACAACTCGGGAATGGTCTTTTCCATCCCTTGCATGTTGTAGTTCAACATGAAGCTTTTGTAGCTAGGTGGGAGCGACTGAAGGATTCTGTCAATGACCGCCTCATCCGGAAGATTAACTTCCAGCTGAGTCAAGCGGTTGTGCAACCCAGACATCTTGAGTATGTGTTCACTGACAGAGCTATTTTCCTCCATTTTGCAGCTAAAGAACTTGTCGGAGACTTCATATCTCTCGACCCGGGCATGAGCTTGGAAAATCAATTTCAGCTCCTCGAACATCTCATATGCTCCGTGCTTCTCAAAACGCTTTTGGAGCCCCGGTTCTAAGCTGTAAAGCATGCCGCACTGAACGATGGAGTAATCATCAGTGCGTGACTGATGGGCGTTCATAACGTCTTGGTTTTCTGGGAATGGTGCATCACCTAGCGGTGCATCTAGGACATAATCTTTCTTGGCTGCTATGAGGATGATCCTCAAGTTCCGGACCCAGTCCGAGTAGTTGCTTCCATCATCTTTCAGCTTAGTTTTCTCTAGGAACGCGTTGAAGTTGAGGCTGACATTACCGTGGGCCATTTGATCTACAAGACATATTGTAAAGATTTAGACTAAGTTCATGATAATTAAGTTCATCTAATCAAATCAATGAATGAACTCCCACTTAGATTAGACATCCCTCTAGTCATCTAAGTGTTACATGATCCGAGTCGACTAGGCCGTGTCCGATCATCACATGAGACGGACTAGTCATCATCGGTGAACATCTCCATGTTGATCGTATCTTCTATACGACTCATGTTCGACCTTTCGGTCTCCGTGTTCCGAGGCCATGTCTGTACATGCTAGGCTCGTCAAGTTAACCCTAAGTGTTTTGCATGTGTAAAACTGTCTTACACCCGTTGTATGTGAACGTATGGATCTATCACACCCGATCATCACGTGGTGCTTCGAAACGACGAACTTTAGCAACGGTGCACAGTTAGGGGAGAACACTTCTTGAAATTTTGTAAGGGATCATCTTATTTACTACCGTCGTTCTAAGTAAACAAGATGCATAAACATAATAAACATCAAATGCAATTATATAGTAGTGACATGATATGGCCATCATCATATAGCTCCTTCGATCTCCATCTTGGGGCTCCATGATCATCTTGTCACCGGCACGACACCATGATCTCCATCATCATGATCTCCATCATCGTGTCTCCATGGAGTTGCTCGCCAACTATTACTACTACTATGGCTAACACGTTTAGCAATAAAGTAAAGTAATTTACATGGTGACACGCAGGTCATAAAAGAATAATGACAACTCCTATGGCTCCTGCCGGTTGTCATACTCATCGACATGCAAGTCGTGATTCCTATTACAATAACAAGATCATCTCATACATCACATGATTCATCACAACTTCTGGCCATATCACATCACAAAGCACTTGCTGCAAAAACAAGTTAGACGTCTCTAATGTTGTTGCAAGTTTTTACGTGGCTGTTATAGGTTGCTAGCAAGAACGTTTCTTACCTACGTTAAAACCACAACGTGAATTTGTCAATCTCTATTTACCCCTCATAAGGACCCTGTTCATCGAATCCGATCCAACTAAAGTAGGAGAGACAGACACCCGCCAGCCACCTTATGCAACTAGTGCATGTTAGTCGGTGGAACCGGTCTCACGTAAGCGTACGTGTAAGGTTGGTCCGGGCCGCTTCATCCCACAATACCGCTGAACCAAGATAGGACTAGTAACGGCAAGAAGAATTGACAATTCGACGCCCACAAGTACTTTGTGTTCTACTCGTGCAATACAGAACTACGCATAGACCTAGCTCATGATGCCACTGCTGGGGAACGTTGCAGAAAATTAAAATTTTCCTACGGTTTCACCAAGATCCATCTATGAGTTCATCTAAGCAACGAGTCATGGGAGAGAGATTGCATCTACATACCACTTGCAGATTGCGTGCGGAAGCGTTCAAGGGGATGGTGATGACGTAGTCGCACTCGTCGTGATTCGAATCACCGATGACCAAGTGCTGAACGGACAGCACCTCCGCGTTCAACACACGTACGGGACGATCGACGTCTCCTCCTTCTTGATCCAGCAAGGGGAAGGAGAGGTTGAGGAAGAAGACTCCAACGGCAGCACGACGGCGTGGTGAGGTTGGTGCAACAGAACTCCGACAGGGCTTCGCCAAGCACGTACGGAGGAGGAGAGGTGTTGGGGAGGGGAGGGGCTGCGCCTTCAGTTGTGTATGCAGCCCTCCCCTCACCCCTCTATTTATAGGGGAAGGGGCAAGGGGGGCCGGCCCCCTCTAGATGGATCTAGAGGGGGGGGGGGCGGCGGCCAAGGGGGAGGGGGCTTGCCCCCCCAAGCAAGGGGGGCGCCCCCTTTAGGGTTCCCACAAACCCTAGGGCGCATGGGCCCTTGGGGGGGAGGCGCACCAGCCCACTTTGGGATGGTTCCCTTCCCCTTTGCAGCCCATGAGCCCCTCCGGGAGAGGTGGCCCCTCCCGGTGGACCCCCGAGGCCCCTCCGGTGGCCCCGGTACAATACCGATATGCCCCCGAACTATTCCGGTGTCCGTATGACAACTTCCCATATATAAATCTTTACCTCCGGATCACTCCGGAACTCCTCGTGACGTCCGGGATCTCATCCGGGACTCCGAACAACATTCGGTAATCACATACAAGTCTTCCTAATAACCCTGGCGTCACCGAACCTTAAGTGTGTAGACCCTACGGGTTCGGGAGACATGCAGACATGACCAAGGCGACTCTCGGACAATAACCAACAGCGGGATCTGGATACCCATGTTGGCTCCCACATGTTCCTCGATGATGTCATCGGATGAACCACGATGTCGAGGGTTCAAGCAACCCCGTAAACTATTCCCTTTGTCAATCGGTAGGTTACTTGCCCGAGACTCGATCGTCGGTATCCCAATACCTCGTTTAGTCCCGTTACCGGCAAGTCACTTTACTCGTATCGTAATGCATGATCCCGTGGCCAAACCTTGGTCACCTTGAGCTCATTATGATGATGCATTACCGAGTGGGCCCGGTGATACCTCTCCGTCATGCGGAGTGACAAATCCCAGTCTTGATCCGTGTCAACCCAACAGATACTTTCGGAGATACCTGTAGTGCACCTTTATAGTCACCCAGTTACGTTGTGACGTTTGGTACACCCAAAGCACTCCTACAGTATCCGGGAGTTACACGATCTCATGGTCTAAGGAAAAGATACTCGACATTGGAAAGCTCTAGCAAAACGAACTACACGATCTTGTGCTATGCTTAGGATTGGGTCTTGTCCATCACATCATTCTCCTAATGATGTGATCTCGTTATCAATGACATCCCCATGTCCATAGTCAGGAAACCATGACTATCTATTGATCAACGAGCTAGTCAACTAGAGGCTTACTAGGGACATATTGGTGTCTAGTATTCACACATGTATTACGATTTCCAGATAACACAATTATAGCATGAATAAAGACAATTACCATGAACAAGGAAATATAATAATAATACTTTTATTATTGCCTCTAGGGCATATTTCCAACAAAAAGAACTTCAAGAAGGACGGCAAGGAAGTTGCCGCACCCGGTAAGCAAGTTGCCGGGAAGAAGCCAAAGAATGGACCCAAGCCCGAGACTGAGTGTTTTTATTGCAAGGGAAGTGGTCACTGGAAGCGGAACTGCCCCAAATACTTAGCGGACAAGAAGGCCGGCAAAACCAAAGGTATATGTGATATACATGTAATTGATGTGTACCTTACCAGTACTCGTAGTAGCTCTTGGGTATTTGATACCGGTGCAGTTGCTCACATTTGTAACTCAAAGCAGGAGCTGCGGAATAAACGGAGACTGGCGAAGGACGAGGTGACGATGCGCGTCGGGAATGGTTCCAAGGTTGATGTGATCGCCGTCGGCACGCTGCCTCTACATTTACCTACGGGATTAGTTTTAAACCTCAATAATTGTTATTTAGTGCCAAGTTTGAGCATGAACATTGTGTCTGGATCTCGTTTAATTCGAGATGGCTACTCATTTAAATCCGGGAATAATGGTTGTTCTATTTATATGAGAGATATGTTTTATGGTCATGCTCCGATGGTTAATGGTTTATTCTTAATGAATCTCGTACATGATGATACACATATTCATAGTGTGAATACCAAAAGAGTTAAAGTTGATAACAATAGTCCCACATATTTGTGGCACTGCCGCCTTGGTCACATAGGTGTCAAACGCATGAAGAAGCTCCATGCAGATGGAATTTTAGAGTCTCTTGATTATGAATCATTTGACACGTGCGAACCATGCCTCATGGGTAAAATGACCAAGACTCCGTTCTCAGGAACAATGGAGCGAGCAACCAACTTATTGGAAATCATACATACCGATGTGTGCGGTCCAATGAGTGTTGAGGCTCGCGGTGGCTATTGTTATGTTCTCACCCTCACTGATGACTTGAGTAGATATGGGTATGTCTACTTAATGAAACACAAGTCTGAGACCTTTGAAAAGTTCAAGGAATTTCAGAGTGAGGTTGAAAATCAACGTGATAGAAAGATCAAGTTTCTATGATCAGATCGTGGAGGAGAATACTTGAGTCACGAATTTCGCACGCACTTAAGAAAATGTGGAATAGTTTCACAACTCACGCCGCCTGGAACACCTCAGCGTAATGGTGTGTCCGAACGTCGTAATCGCACTCTATTAGATATGGTGCGATCTATGATGTCTCTTACCGACTTACCGCTATCTTTTTGGGGCTATGCTTTAGAGACTGCCGCATTCACTTTAAATAGGGCTCGGTCGAAATCCGTTGAGACGACACCGTATGAATTATGGTTTGGGAAGAAACCTAAGCTGTCGTTTCTAAAAGTTTGGGGATGCGATGCTTATGTCAAGAAACTTCAACCTGAAAAGCTCGAACCCAAGTCGGAAAAATGCATCTTCATAGGATACCCTAAAGAAATTGTTGGGTATACCTTCTACCTCAGATCCGAAGGCAAGATCTTTGTTGCCAAGAATGGATCCTTTCTAGAGAAAGAGTTTCTCTCGGAAGAAGTAAGTGGGAGGAAAGTAGAACTTGATGAAGTGTTACCTCTTGAACCGGAAAATGGCGAAACTCAAGAAAACGTTTCTGAGGTGCCTGCACCGACTAGAGAGGAAATTAATGATGATGATCAAGATACTTCTAATCAAGCTCCTACTGAAATTCGAAGGTCCACAAGGACACGTTCCGCACCAGAGTGGTACGGTAACCCTGTCTTGGAAATCATGTTGTTAGACAATGGTGAACCTTCGAACTATGAGGAAGCAATGGCGGGCCCGGATTCCGACAAATGGCTGGAAGCCATGAAATCCGAGATAGGATCCATGTATGAAAACGAAGTATCGACTTTGACTGACTTGCCCGTTGAACGGCGAGCGATAGAAAATAAATGGATCTTTAAGAAGAAGACAGACGCGGATGGTAATGTGACCATCTATAAAGCTCGGCTTGTCGCTAAGGGTTATCGACAAGTTCAAGGGGTTGACTACGATGAGACTTTCTCACCGGTAGCGAAGCTGAAGTCTGTCCGAATCATGTTAGCAATTGCCGCATTCTATGATTATGAAATATGGCAAATGGACGTCAAAACGGCATTCCTTAATGGTTTCCTTAAGGAAGAATTGTATATGATACAGCCGGAAGGTTTTGTCGATCCTAAGAACGCTGACAAGGTGTGCAAGCTCCAACGCTCGATTTATGGGCTGGTGCAAGCATCTCGGAGTTGGAACATTCGCTTTGATGAGATGATCAAAGCGTTTGGGTTTACACAGACTTATGGAGAAGCCTGTGTTTACAAGAAAGTGAGTGGGAGCTCTGTAGCATTTCTCATATTATATGTAGACGACATACTTTTAATGGGAAATGATATAGAACTGTTGGATAGCATTAAGGCCTACTTGAATAAAAGTTTTTCAATGAAGGACCTTGGAGAAGCTGCTTATATATTAGGCATCAAGATCTATAGAGATAGATCGAGACGCCTCATAGGTCTTTCACAAAGCACATACCTTGATAAAATATTGAAGAAGTTCAATATGGATCAATCTAAGAAAGGGTTCTTACCTGTGTTACAAGGTGTGAAATTGAGTTCAGCTCAATGTCCGACCAGGGCAGAAGATATAGAAGAGATGAGCGTCATCCCCTATGCCTCAGCCATATGTTCTATTATGTATGCCATGCTGTGTACCAGACCTGATGTAAACCTTGCCGTAAGTTTGGTAGGAAGGTACCAAAGTAATCCCGGCAAGGAACACTGGACAGCGGTCAAGAATATCCTGAAGTACCTGAAAAGGACCAAGGAAATGTTTCTCGTTTATGGAGGTGACGAAGAGCTCGTCGTAAAAGGTTACGTCGACGCTAGCTTCAACACAGATCTGGATGACTCTAAGTCACAAACCGGACACGTGTATATTTTGAATGGTGGGGCAGTAAGCTGGTGCAGTTGCAAGCAAAGCGTCGTGGCGGGATCTACATGTGAAGCGGAGTACATGGCAGCCTCAGAGGCAGCACATGAAGCAATTTGGGTGAAGGAGTTCATCACCGACCTCGGATTCATACCCAATGCGTCGGGGCCAATCAAACTCTTCTATGACAACACTGGAGCTATTGCACTTGCCAAGGAGCCCAGGTTTCACAAGAAGACCAGGCACATCAAGCGTCGCTTCAACTCCATTCGTGAAAATGTTCAAGATGGAGACATAGAAATTTGTAAAGTGCACACGGATCTGAATGTCACAGATTCGTTGACTAAACCTCTCCCTAAGGCAAAACATGATCAGGAACAGAACTCTATGGGTGTTCGATTCATCACAATGTAACTAGATTATTGACTCTAGTGCAAGTGGGAGACTGTTGGAAATATGCCCTAGAGGAAATAATAAAAGCATTATTATTATATTTCCTTATTCATGATAATTGTCTTTATTCGTGCTATAATTGTGTTATCCGGAAATCGTAATACATGTGTGAATAACAGACAACAATATGTCCCTAGTAAGCCTCTAGTTGACTAGCTCGTTGATCGACAGACAGTCATGGTTTCCTGACTATGGACATTGGATGTCATTGATAACGAGATCACATCATTAGGAGAATGATGTGATGGACAAGACCCAATCCTAAACATAGCATAAGATCGCATAGTTCGTTTGCTAGAGTTTTCCAATGTCAAGTATCCTTTCCTTAGACCATGAGATCGTGTAACTCCCGGATACCGTAGGAGTGCTTTGGGTGTGCCAAACGTCACAACGTAACTGGGTGACTATAAAGGTATACTACGGGTATCTCTGAAAGTGTCTGTTGGGTTGACATGGATCGAGACTGGGATTTGTCACTCCGCTTGACGGAGAGGTATCACCGGGCCCTCTCGGTAATGCATCATCATAATGAGCTCAGTGTGATCAAAGTGTTTGATCACGGGATCATGCATTACGGTAAGAGAAAAGTGACTTGCCGGTAACGAGATTGAACGAGGTATTGGGATACCGACGATCGAATCTCGGGCAAGTAAAATACCGATTGACAAAGGGAATCGTATACAGGATTAATTGAATCCTCGACATCGTGGTTCATCCGATGAGATCATCGTGGAGCATGTGGGAGCCAACATGGGTATCCAGATCCCGCTGTTGGTTATTGCCCGAGAGCCGTCTCGGTCATGTCTGCATGTCTCCCGAACCTGTAGGGTCTAGACACTTAAGGTTCGGTGACGCTAGGGTTGTGAAGATATGTATATGCAGTAACCCGAATGTTGTTCGGAGTCCCGGATGAGATCCCGTACGTCACGAGGAGTTCCGGAATGGTCCGGAGGTAAAGAATTATATATAGGAAGTGCTATTTCGGCCATCGGGACAAGTTTCGGTGTTATCGGTATTGTACCGGGACCACCGGAGGGGTCCCGGGGGTCCACCAGGTGGGGCCACCTGCCCCGGTGGGCCACATGGGCCTTAGGGGGTGCGCCTTGGCCTGCATGGGCCAAGGGGAACCAGCCCCAAAGGGGCCCATGCGCCTAGGGTTCCAAAAGGGAGGAGTCCTAGTGGTGGAAGGCACCTCCTAGATGGCTTGGGGGGAGGGAAACCTCCCTGGCCGCCGCCCCCCTTAGGAGATCAGATCTCCCAGGGCCGGCGCCCCCCCCAGAGGCCTATATAAAGGGGGGAGGGGAGGGGGGCAGCCGCACCCTTTGCCCTGGCGCCTCCCTCTCCCTCTCCAACACATCCTCCTCCTCCGTAAGAGCTCGGCGAAGCCCTGTCGGAGTACTGCAGCTCCACCATCACCACGCTGTCGTGCTGCTGCTGGAGTCTTCTTCCCCAACCTCTCCTTTGCCTTGCTGGATCAAGAAGAAGGAGATGTTACGCTGACCGTACGTGTGTTGAACGCGGAGATGTCGTGCTTTCGGTGCTAGGATCTCCGGTGATTTGGATCACGGTGTGTACGACTACTTCATCCCCGTTCGTTGAACGCTTCCGCTCGCGATCTACAAAGTGGTATGTAGATGCAATCTCTCTCTCCCATGACTCGTTGCTAGATGAACTCATAGATGGATCTTGGTGAAACCGTAGGAAAAATTTTGATTTTCTGCAACGTTCCCCACAATTACTCCCCATGGTATAAGCATGTGAAACATATATAAATTCAGATTTATGATATTCAATTCATTCAACCATTTACTCATAGCTTATACGTGAAGCACGTGAGTAAATGACAAACTACTCCAAAAGATATAAGTGAAGAACACTGAGTAGTCAAATAATTAACTAGCCATGGGAGGATTCTTTTTCATTAAAGATTTCATATCCAATGATTTTATTCAAACAGCAAGTAAAATTGAAAATACGCTCCAAGCAAAACACATAGTAAGGTATACCGATAGTTTTGAAGACGAAAGTGGGGATGCCTTTCGGGGCATCCCCAAGCTTAGGCGCTTGAGTCTTCCTTGAATATTACTTTGGGGTGCCTTGGGCATCCCCAAGCTTAGGGTCTTTCCACTCCTTATTCTTCTCATATCGATATCTCACCCAAAGCTTGAAAACTTCAATCACGCAAAACTTAACGGAACTTCGGGAGATAAGTTAGTGTGATAAAGAGTAAAGCATTCACTTTGGTACTGTAAAAGACAAGGTTCATAATTGTTCTCGCACAATTCCTACTGTACCATACCATTTCTACAATTTATATTGAGAAACATAAGCCATAGAAACTAGAAAACAAGCAAACTATGCAGTGAAAACAGAATCTGTCAAAAACAGACCAGTCTGTAATGATCTGAACAGCAACCATACTTCTGCTACTCCAAAAATTATGAAATAAATTGGTGGACGTGAAAATTTTGTCTATTAATCTTCTTCAAAAAGAATCAACTCAAAATCACTCTTCTGTTAAAAATGGCAGCTAATCTCGCGAGCGCAAAGTTTCTGTTTTTTACAGCACGATCACATTAACTTTCACCCAAGTCTTCCCAAAGGTCTTACTTGGCACTTTATTAAAACAAAAGCTATAAAACATGATTACTACAGTATCTTAATCATGTAAACACACAAAAACAGTAAGGGTAAATATTGGATTGTCTCCCAACAAGCGCTTTTCTTTAATGCCTTTTAGCTACGCATGATGATTTCAATGATGCTCACATAAAAGATAAGAGTTGAAACATAAAGAGAGCATCATGAAGAATATGACTAGCACATTTAAATCTAACCCACTTCCTATGCCTAGGGATTTTGCGAGTGCATAATTTATAGGAACAAAAATCAACTAGCATAGGAAGGCAAAACAAGTATAACTTCTAAACTTTAAGCACATAGAGAGGAAACTTGGTATTATTGCAACTCCTACAAGCATATATTCATCCCTCATAATAATTTTAAGTAGCATCATGAATTAATTCAACAATATAACCATCACATAAAGCATCCTTTTGAAGATCTACAAGCATAGAAATTTTTCTACTCTCCACATAAGCAAAATTCTTCTCATTCGGAATAGTGGGATCACTAATTCCTAAAGTTGAGACTCTTCCAAACCCGCTTTAGATGATTGTATTATTCATCCTCCAAAAGATATAAGTGAAGTGCATGGAGCATTCTACAATTAATATAGACTAACCGATATCCAAGCTCAAAATATATAAGTGGAGCACACGAAGCATTCTATAAAGTCATACTCGAATGATTTAAGTGAAGCACAAAGAGCAATTCTATAAGATCATACTTAAAAGATATAAGTGAAGCACATGAAGTATTATATAAATCAATAAAGGGCTATCTCATACTAGCATGGTTCTTAAAGGAAAAAGAAAAACACACAGGACACAAATCATGTGAACAAAACAAAAACCGAGGTATACCGATAATTGTTGAAGAAGAAAGATGGGATGCCAACCGGGGCATCCCCAAGCTTAGATGCTTGAGTATCCTTGAAATATTTACTTGGGGTGCCTTGGAAATCCCCAAGCTTTAAATCTTGCCTCTCTTTATTCTTCTCAATCTTCGAACACTTCATCCAAACAAAACTTAAAAAAACTTTGTGAGATCCGTTAGTATAATAAAGGAAATCACTAACTTTAGGTATTGTTGCAAATTTATTCCAATTTCATATTAGAACTATATCTACTGTATTCCAACTTCAGCATGGTTCATACCCACCGATACTACCCATAGATTCATCAAAATAAGCGAACAACACATAGAAAACAGAATCTGTCAAAAACAGGACAGTTTGTAGTAATCTGGAAGTTTAGTGAACTTCTGTAACTCCAAAAAATATGAAAATTTATGAAAATTTTAAAAAATTCTACATAAGTAATGTGCAAAAAGTTTCAGACCCATTTGACTTTCTAGTAAAAAATAAAATTCATGCGCTACAGCCAAAGTTTCTGTTTTTGTACTGCACATAGTAAACAAGCAATCTAATCATCTAAAACCGAAGCTTGGCACATTATTTTTATAATACAATGGGTATATTCAAGGGGATAATTATTTTCAGAGAAGCTTCCATGAATTTTTTTTCATTGTTTCCATGAGCATGAACACAAGTGCTCAAGCTTGACCCTCACTTCTTCAATGCATAACCTTCCAATCACTTCTCTTATTGAAAAACTTTTTAGGCATGAGAGGCAAGTAATTTTTTTTTGTATTTTCATTCTTTTTTTATGTTTCACCCGCAACTAAACAGAAACAAAAAGGTAAAACAAAATCTACTTAGTGAAGAAAGCAAACAAGCACACACGAGAATATCAACCCCACGCTATTGCTCCCCGGCAACGGCGCCAGAAAAGAGCTTGATAATCCCCAAGTGCAGGGAATCATCGTAGCAATTCCCAATGGTGGAAGTGATAAGTATGGACTGTCGGACCAACAAGGAGCTAAAGGTAAGATCAATATTCTCTCAAGTCCTATCTGCCATTGATACGACTCTACGTACACCGAACGTTTGCTTCCAACTAGAAACGGGAAATAAAACTACGTTGTGGGTGTGAAGAGGATAACTTTGCATGATATTGGAGAGCTAAAATATAAAAGTAGGTGCTGTTATCATAAAGTTAGAATATATTACTAAATATTATAAATAGCGAGTGTGGAATAATGATGGATCGGTGTGCGGAATTGTCCTAGGCAATTGTTAACAAGACCGGTAGACGTCATTGCAATTTCATATGAGGGAGAGGCGTAAGCTAACATACTTTCTCTTCTTGGATCATATGCACTTATGATTGGAACTCTAGCAAGCATCCGCAACTACTAAAGATCATTTAGGTAAAACCCAACCATAGCATTAACATATGAAGTCCCCTTTATCCCATACGCCACAACCCCCTTACTCGGGTTTATGCTTCTGTCACTCAAGCAACCCATTATAAGAGAAACATGGACATATTGCAATACCCTACAGCGAGAATCCCTCACGCTTCCGTGACACGGAGGGCATGATAGGACAGCACCAAAATAAAACATATAACTTGTACCAATCTAGATCATCAATCAACCCAAAGACAAAAAATATCTACTCAAAACATCATAAGATGGCAACACATCATTGGATCACAATATGTGGCATAAAGCACCATGTTCAAGTAGGGATTACAGCGGAGTGCGGGAGAGTGGACCGCGTAAAATAAATGAGGATGGTGATGTTGATGAAGACGATCACCGCGGTGGTGATTCCCCTCCCGATGGCACTTCGGCGCCACCGAGAGAGAGGAGGAGAGGTTCTCCCCCTTGTGCTTCCTCCTCCATGGCCTCCCCCCTAGATGGGGAAAGGTTCTCCCTCTGGTCCTTGGCCTTTGTGGCGATGATGGCCCCTCCGGGATCCTCCTCCGTGGCCTCTGGTGATGATGGCCCCCACCGGCAGGGTGCCAGAGAGGGACTAGATTGATTTCTCGTGGCTATAGAGGCTTGCGGCGGGGGAACTTCCGATCTAGGTTATTTTCTGGGGGTTTCTGTATTTATAGGAATTTTTGGCATCGATTTCACGTCAGGGGGGCCTCCGAGTCGTCCACGAGATAGGGGGCGCGTCCTCCACCCTCATGGGGCCCACGAGACTTGATGGAGCTATGTACCTAGGGTAGGGCCATGGACCTGTCCAAGCTACCCTCCCCTAGGACATCTATAGAAGAAATCACCTTTCAATCGACTCAGAAGTGTTCCACTCGACGGACTCGACGACACTCGACCATGAAGCCAACCACTCGACCATGAAGCCAACCACTCGACAGCCAGGAGATCTAAAGTGACTCTGCACGCTAACGGTCGGTTATTAAGTAGCTTTTATGGTCTTCATAGCACTTTATTTGTGGCGTTACCAGTAACGCCCGACCTTAATGTACCTTAAACCAGTGCTTGCTGCCCCAATCAGCAAAGAGCCTTTGCTGCTTTACATTGCAGCCACGGGACAAGTCGTCAGTTCAGTACTTACGGTCGAGCAGGAAGAAGAAGAAGGAAAAGCCTTTAAAGTTCAGCGCCCAGTATATTATGTTTCTAAAGTTTTGACCCCATCAAAGCAAAGATATCCTCAATATCAGAAACTTGTATATGGGATTTATATGACCACGAAGAAGGTTGCACATTACTTCTCTGACCATTCCATTACAGTCGTCAACGACGCTCCATTGTCAGAGATTCTGCACAACAGAGATGCAACTGGTCGAGTGGCAAAATGGGCGATTGAACTCCTTCCCCTAGATATCAAGTTTGAGACAAAAGAAAGCTATCAAGTCCCAAGCAATAGCAGATTTCGTCGCCGAGTGGATTGAACAGCAACTGCCGACTCAAGTTCACTCGGAGCACTGGACCATGTTCTTCGATGGTTCTAAGATGTTGAATGGTTCCAGTGCTGGGGTTGTATTGGTTTCCCCCCGAGGAGATAAGCTCAGATATGTTCTCCAAATTCACTTCGATTCCTCCAATAACGAAGCAGAATATGAAGCACTTTTGTATGGGTTGCGTATGGCCATTTCACTTGGTGTCCATCGCCTCATGGTCTATGGTGACTCAACTTTGGTGGTTAATCAAGTGATGAAGGAGTGGGACGTCATAAGTCCGGCCATGACTGGTTATTGCAATGCAGAGAGAAAGCTAGAGAAGAAATTAGAGGGGTTAGAGCTGCATCATATACCCCCACTGAAAAATCAAGCAGCTGATGATTTGGCAAAAATAGGTTCCAAGAGAGAAGCCATTCCCAGCAATGTGTTTCTGGAACACATCCACACGCCGTCAGTTCAAGAGGATCCTTTCGCCGAAGAAGCCCCGCAGCCAAAAAGTGCCACAGATCCGACTGAAGTTGAGGTTCCAGTAGTGGTCAACCTGATCATGGAAGTTTTGGTCATCACTCCCAACTGGACGGTGTCGTACATCGCGTACATCCTAAGGAAAGAACTCCCAAAGAATGAAGAAGAGGCTCGACAGATCGTCCGTCGATCCAAGGCCTTTACTGTGATAAAGGGACAGTTGTAGAGGGAAAGCGCGACTGGAGTCGGTCAGAAGTGTATAACACCATAAGAAGGTCAAATAATTCTTGACAATATCCACTCGGGGACCTGTGGCCATCATGCGTCCTCTCAAACCATTGTGGCTAAAGCATACCGAGCGGCATTTTACTGGCCAAAAGCAAATGAAATGGCAAAGGAGATAGTCGATAAATGTGAAGGATGTCAGTTCTATTCCAATATGTCACACAAACCCGCCTCGGCCTTGAAGACCATTCCACTCATCCGGCCCTTCGCTGTTTGGGGATTGGATATGGTTGGACCACTGAGAACTGGCAGGAGCGGCTTCACCCATGTGCTGGTGGCAGTCGACAAGTTCACTAAATGCATTGAAGCTAAGCCTATCGGCTTCATCAGAGAGTTGATATTCAGATATGGAGTTCCACATAGCATTATCACTGACAATGGGTCAAACTTCGATTCCGACAAGTTCAGAGCTTTTTGCACCTCTCAAGGCACACGAGTCGACTACGCTTCAGTCGCTCACCCCAGTCGAATGGACAAGCGGAAAGAGCAAACGGTCTAATTCTCAAAGGACTGAAACTCCGACAGATGCGCGATCTTAAGCTTGCAGCAGGTGGATGGTTCGACGAGCTTCCATCAGTTCTTTGGGGATTAAGGACCACTCCTAATCGATCTACTAGACGAACTCCATTCTTTCTGGTCCATGGAGCTGAGGCAGTTCTGCCGAGTGACCTGCTTCACAATGCACCACGAGTCGAGCTCTACTCTGAACATGAAGCAGAACAAGCCCGGCAGGACGCAGTCGACCTTCTTGAAGAAGAAAGAGAGATGGCCATGATTCGATCGACTATCTCTCAGCAAGAATTGCGTCGATTCCATGCTAGAAATGTGAAGAGCCGAACCTTCCAAGAAGGAGACTTGGTCCTCCGAGTGGATCAATAGAAACCACACAAGCTCGCTCCTACTTGGGAAGGCCCATTCATCGTCACCAAAGTTCTCCACAATGGAGCGTACCATCTTTACAATATCGATCGCCAGATTGATGAGCCACGAGCTTGGAATACGGAGCTCCTCCGCGCCTTTTATACTTAAGTACTCACTCGGATGAGATGTAATAAGAGATACCTCTGTAGTTTATTTATCAAAGACAAGAGTGTTATAATTTTCCCTGTGATTGTTGTTGCTTTTTTTACGTCAGAAATCCCCCAGTGGGTAGCTTAGCTGCGAACCCGTTTCGCCTAAGTTTGTAAAAAATTCCTACCGAGTGACGAGCAAGCCTCTCACTCGGGAGCTTAGCTGCGAACCCGTTTCGCCTAAGCATTTGAAAATCCTACCGAGTGGTGAGCCAGCCTCCCACTCGGGGGCTTAGCTGCAGTCCAGTACTCGCCTAAGTTTAAAAAATCCTACCGAGTGGTGAGCCAGGCTCCCACTTGGGGGCTTAGCTGCAGTCCAAGTACTCGCCTAAGTATTTAAAAAAATCCTACCGAGTGGTGAGCCAGCCTACCACTCGGGGGCTTAGCTGCAGTCCAAGTAATCGCCTAAGTATTTAAAACTCCTACCGAGTGGTGAGCCAGCCTCCCACTCGGGGGCTTAACTGCAGTCCAGGTACTCGCCTAAGTGTTTGAAATTCCTACCGAGTGGAGAGCAATCTTCCCACTCGGAGGCTTAACTGCAGTCCAGTACTCTCCTAAGTTTTAAAAATCCTACCGAGTGGTGAGCCAGCCTCCCACTCGGGGGCTTAGCTGCAGTCCAGGTACTCGCCTAAGTGTTTGAAAATCCTACCGAGTGGAGAGCAATCCTCCCACTCGGGGGCTTAGCTGCAGTCCAAGTACTCGCCTAAGTATTTAAAAAATCCTACCGAGTGGAGAGCAATCCTCCCACTCGGGGGCTTAGCTGCAGTCCAAGTACTCGCCTAAGTATTAAAAATCCCACCGAGTGGAGAGCGATCCTCCCACTCGGGGGCTTAGCTGCAGTCCAAGTACTCGCCTAAGTATTTAAAAATCCTACTGAGTGGAGAGCAATCCTCCCACCCGGGAGCTTAGCTGCAGTCCAAGTACTCGCCTAGGTATGAAATCCATCCCGATCCGCAAGGACGACGAGGTGCAGGTTGACTGTTACCTTCTCCTTCGGAGCTACGTCACAAGTACAATGTGCGCTCCATCCCGATCCGCAAGGACGACAAGGTGCAGGTCAACTGTTACCTTCTCCTTTGGAGCTACGCCACAAGTTCAACGTGCGCTCCATCCCGATCCGTAAGGACGACGAGGTGAAGGTCGACTGCAATCTGTGCTCCACCCCTACCTGCAAGAACGAGGATGTGCAGGTCGACTAGATTTTCCACCTCAGAACTGCATCTCAAGCACAAAGTATATTCCGAGTGAAGAACAAAGTTTGCTCGAAGGCAAATGCAAGCAAATTCAATGATAAACCAAGTTCAGATAAATCCTAAAGGTCCTAGACCGCAGATCAAAGTACTCGAGCATTCAGCCCGAAAGAGTTTAACGGTTACAAAATCCACTCGGCATTCTGAGGCAAATTTAAGGTGAGGCATAAACGTTTGTTTACTCCGCAGGAGGAGGGCTGGCAGGCTCGACAAACTCGTCCAGGTCGACACCATTGGCGTTCCGAGTGGCAGCAGCGATGAAAGTCTCCATGAAAGATCGGAAATCATGCCTCTTGGTGTTGGCGACCTTGATCGCTGCCAGCTTATCTTCTCGCGCCTCTTTACAGTGGACACGAACCAAAGACAGAGCCACATCAGCACCACACCGGGCAGAAGACTTCTTCCACTCCTGCACTCGACCAGAGATCTCGTTAAGTCGAGTCATCAGTGACTCGAGGTCGTTCTGGAGCGTTGCCCTTGGCCAAAGCACCGTGTCGATCCTTGACGTGGCGACCTTCAGTCAAGCCAAGTAGTCAACAACGCTGTCGACGCGGGATTCCAGTCAGAGCAGGTTCATGGCAGTTTCGTCCTTCACGGGGGAGTTGATGGGGTCCAAGTTTGGTTCAATCCGCCCAGTCTCCTCCTCGAAGTCTCGGCAAAACTCTGCATGCATAATCCAAGGATGAGTCAATATTCGTACGCCGAGTCGACAAAAATAATCTAGTGGAACATGATATGTACCTTCAAGCTTGATGAATAACTTCTTGGCGAGGCTCCTCAGGTAGCTTTCCAGGTCATCCCTCCTGTGAGTGATACCCTCCATCTTCTCGTTCAGGTTGATCTTGTCCTTCTTCAAGCGGGTTACCTCCTTGTTAGCTTTGTCCAGAGCAGATTTTATCTTGGCGTTCTCTTCCTCCAGTTTGCCGACTGAAGCCAGCTTCTGTTCAGCCAGAGCAGTTTGGTCGTCAGCCTTCTTTTGAGCAGCAGCCAGATCTTGATCCTTCTTTACCAGAGCCTGGTTCAGTTTTTCTGAAAAGAAATGACGCACAGTACAGAAAGAGCAGAATGAAATCCGGGACTAAGACAAACCAGTCGACAAAGCTTCCTTACCATTGGCGTCATCTTTGGCCTTCTATAGCTCTGACTTGGCCAACTCCAGGTCCAGGTTGAGTTGAATTTGCTGCTTTTCCAAGTCGGCAAAGCGAGCTCCAAGGTCACAAGATTTCTGCAATCAGAGAGGATGGATTGTTTTACAGAGAAAAACAACAAAGATAATAAATACTAAGACTATGATCGACTGCCCATAGTCCACCATAGTCTCGGGGACTACACCCAGTGGGTGCACTTAGCGTGGCCCCACTAGTTCAGTTAACTCTCGGCGAGGCCTTTTCGGCGCGAGTGTAAAAAAAAGAGAAGAAAGACAGCAACAAACAAGCTCTTCAGACCATAGTCGACTGCCAGCAGTCGACCACGGTCTCGGGGACTACACCCAGTGGGTGCACTTTGTGTGCCCCCACTGGTTCAGTTTACACTCGACATGGCCAGACCAAACCGAGTGAAAGAACTGAAATTTCAAGACTACAGTCGACTGCCCACAGTCCACCGTAGTCTCAGGGACTACACCCAGTTGGTGCACTCAGCGTGCCCCCACTAGTCCAAAACTTCAATGACAAAAATTCAGCTCAAAGTATAGATTTGTTCAGTGACAAGTCGAAATACCCAGTGGGTGTACAGATGCAAAGATCCTTGGAAAGAGAGTTTTTAGGTACCATATCCTAACAGAGCAAGCCAAGAAAATCAGTCACGTGCTACTAACCTGAACATTGCTCTGGAGAGCCGAACTGGCATCATAGGCGGCCTGACTGGCATCCCGCACCATCCTCTTCTTTTCCATCATGATACCCGCTTGGCGTATGGCTTCTTCGCCAGCATTCACTTCGTCCTCTGGGACGTGATGAGTGGCAAAAACTGAAGGTGGATCGGCAGGAGCTTGAGTAGTCGACGAAGAAAACAGAGCACTCGACAATGGCACAACGAAGGTAACAGAAGCCCGATTGGCATCACCAGCATCCTGAACGACTGGTTCCGCTATCGGCGTTGACTGTGGCGCCTTATCCGCAGGAGTTTTCCTATTTTTCCTCGTCAAAGGCCTCTCTGGCTCTTCATCGTCATCGTCAGGGAGGTCAATGACGTTGGGAGCTGTTCAAAGATCAGTCGCCAAAATTTACATCACCCGATGGTATATATCACAGTTGAGTCGACCAAATGAAGACAGAACGACAGAAATCATACCCAGATTGGAAGTGACTGCATCCTCCATTGCCTCATCCTCATCCTTGTAAACTGAAGTCCCGGAAGTAGCAGCGCTGCTACTTCCAAAGTTCGTCTGGTCAAATCAAGGAAAAATAAATAGCACGGAGCGCCGAGTGAATACAAAGGAAGACACTCACCCGGAAGCGACGGGGATGTCGATCTTAATCTTCGGCAACGCCTTCCGAGGCTTCTGCACTACCACCTTGGGCTGCTTTGACGTTTTTTCAGTCGGGGCCGGTGAAGACATCCGAGGGCGCTTTGAAGACTGGCCGGTCTGAGCAGTCGCCTTTTCACTGGCGCTCAGCCGGTCTTGGTCAACCTTGGATCGCCTCTCCCTGCGAGGGGGCAACTCGACTTCTTCTTCGCCACTTGAGTCGTCGCTCTCCTCGTTTTCCTCTCCGTCAGAATGCCAGTCGCCACTGTCGCCGCCGCTTGCCTTCCCCTCCGGGTCTTGCTCTTGCTCTCCGTTGGGCATTGAGTACATTTTGATAAGGGCCTGGAAGAAAGCAGGAAGAATAAAAGTCAGTCGACGAAGCATAAATAGCCGCGTGAGTGAATCCAGATCATAGTCAGAAGTACAGAATCGGACCTTGTCTGGTTCGTGGGACTGGTCGAATGGAGGAACTCTCCTGGCTCCCCTAGGGTTGTCCTTGTTTCCAGTCATGATCGTCAGCCACCCCTCCAACGTGGATTCCTCGACCTCCTCCGGGTGGATCTGAGTGGTGTCCTCAGTACCCAAATACATCCACATCGGATGGTCTCGAGCCTGAAGAGGTTGATGCGTCGCCGGAGGAAGACCTCCAACAAATCAATACCTGTCACTCCGTCGCGGATAAGCTGAACAACCCGCTCGACCAACACCTTAACTTGAGCTTTCTCCTCCAGGATCACCTTCAAAGAGGAAGGCTTCCTCACTCGGTCCATGGAAAAAGGAGGAAGTCCAGTCGACTGCCCTGGCATTGGCTGATCCTTGCAGTAGAACCAGGTCGACTTCCATCCATGGACCGAGTCGGGAAGAACCATGGCCAGAAAAGAACTTTTACCTCTCATCTGAATCCCGAGGCCCCCGCACATCTGAATCACTTGAGTTCTCTCATCACTCGGATTGGCCTTTTTCACCATCTGGGAGCGACAGGTGAAAATGTGCTTGAAAAGACCCCAATGAGGTCGACAACCCAGGAAATTCTCGCACAAAGACACGAAGGCGGCAAGATACATGATTGTGTTGGGAGTGAAGTGGTGGAGTTGCGCCCCAAAGAAATTCAAAAATCCCCGAAAGAAAGGGTGGGGAGGCAAGGAAAATCAGCGGTCGATGTGGGTGGTAAGGAGAACGCGCTCACCCTCACGAGGTCGTGGCTCGGTCTCCTCCCCCGGAAGCCGCACCAATCCGTGAGGAATCAGCCCCGCATCAGCCAAGTCGTCGATGTCCTCCTGACGAATCGCCGAGCGGATCCAGTCGCCCTGGATCCAGCCCCGCGGCAGGCCAGCCCTCGAGGAAGATCCGCACTGATTGGACTTCTTCGCCTTCGCCTTCGCCCTCGCCTTCTTCGCCCGCTCCAGAGCCACCGTCTTCTCCTTCCCCATCGTCGCCGGCGAGACACGTACGGGGCGGCGGCACTGGGGCGAGAGCAAGCGCGGCGGAGAAGTCTGAGGAGGAGAGGAGGAAATGAGAACGCACTGTTCAAAAACCCCGGCCCGGTGCCTTATATGAGGTTACTTACGAGTGACTGACTGGTAGGCCCAGACGATCCTGTAAAATCCCGCAACAGTCGCGCGCGTGATACGTTGCAAAAAAGGTGGCGCGGAGATCGAGGCGGCTCTGCCCTATCCCATCCGATTACTGCGGCCTCCTCCGTCCCGCGCGCTTCCCAAAATTCGAATCCCGCGAAATCCGCGAGCAGCAGAGCAACTTGTTAGACGGAAGATGTCCTCCACACCATCACTCGGAGCTCTTCAAGTAAAGAAACTCACTCGACAAAAACTAAGAATGGATCAAGGCGACTGAAAAAGAAGTTGGTGTCATCACCTAGGTTCATTGATCCAGGGCAAGACGTACTCATAGCACGAAAAATGGGTCGGAAGTGTTTTCAACTCCTTCCCCACTCAAATCTCGATCCATTCAGGGGCTAATGATGAAGCTATGTACCTAGGGTAGGGTCATGGACCTGTCCAAGCTACCCTCCCCTAGGACATCTCTAGAAGAAATCACCTTTCAATTGACTCAGAAGTGTTCCACTCGACGGACTCGAAGACACTCGACCATGAAGCCAACCACTCGTCAGCCAGGAGATCTAAAGTCACTCCGCACGCTAACGGTCGGTCATTAAGTAGCTTTTATGGTCTTCATAGCACTTTATTTGTGGCGTTACCAGTAACGCCCGACCTTAATGTACCTTAAACCCTGCATAACTGAGGGCCGGAGGGGTCTGGCAAACTCTATATAAGCCACCCCCTCCTCGGTGTAAAGGGTTCACACCCCTGTAATCCATACACGCATAATCCAGTCGACCGCCTCCGGGCTCCGAGACGTAGGACTGTTACTTCCTCCGAGAAGGGCCTGAACTCGTAAAACTCGTGCGTATACAACTACTCCATAGCTAGGATCTTGCCTCTCCATTCATACCCCCCTACACTACTATCAGACTTAGAACCACGACAGGACTCCCCTCCGGTAACTCTTTGTTCCAGTATTTTTTATATTTTGCAGAAAAATTCTCCGCTGATTTTCATCGCATTTCGAGGACTTTTATTTCTTCACAAAAACAACACCACGGTAGTTCTGCTGAAAACTGCGTCAGTCCGGGTTAGTTATAATCAAATCATACCAAAATCATATCAACTATTGTAAACATGGCATGAATACTTCATAAATTATAGATACGTTGGAGGCGTATCAATCTTCAACACCTTTATGGGCCTTGTCATCATGAACCGCCAGTGGTATGAACCGGCCCCTCCTGGGCGGGTCATACCCAATAGTTATATCCCCAACATTAGGCCCCACGTTGATGTGAAATTGTTCATATCAATCTTTCAACACTTAGAAAAAATCCTTCCTCATTTGCTCTTGCAAGATCTTGTAACCCGTCGTGACGTCATCTCCTAGGATTGTGGTAACCCGCCATGACGTCACCTATCATTAATATCACGCAAGGCCCAAATCTTGATATATCTTGTCTTTTACCGAGCCCCTGAAAATCAAGGCATCTGTGCTGTCACATATCCATTTTTTAGCCTCCTCGATTCCCGTGCATGCCACTTATCCTTCCAGCCTTATAAATAGGGCCAGGAGTCCCTTTTCACTTGACCCCTTACCTTCTCATCTTCATCTTCTACCTCACGACGCCTCTGCGCCCGAGCTCTGCCGCCGCCGTCGACCTTCACCCATATGCCTCGTCTACGGCCGCTGCATCAATCTGAACCGATCAGAGCCCAACCGCGCCCCTCCGCCGGTAGTTGTAGCACTTATTTTTGAAATTAAAACATCTCCTCTGCGCGAAAAATTCAATCTGGACATATGAACTCCTCAACTGCTGTCACTTAGGTTTAGATATATTTCCATTATTTGAAGTGACGTAGATCCGAAATCATAACATCAGCCTGTGAAATCTGTTTCTCCAACGCTTAGCAACTTTTCCTTTCTAAGATTTGTAAATCATAATTACATGGGCGGCTTAAACAACAAATAACCCGCCGGACACCAAGTCATATTTAAGACACTAAATCTTGTTACAGATGCCATCGTATGCTTTATAACCTGCCTGACCCGGCAATTTATCTCTGGTTTAACCATGCTTACTCAAGATTTTTAATTCTGCAACACATATCTTGACAGCTAAACTCTGTCTGGCTTAACAGCAAAAATCCTTAATCCGGTAGGTACCATTAGTCCCCTTTTAAGCCGCCAACACTTTAATGCTCATGTTGGGGAACGTAGTAATTTCAAAAAATTTCCTACGCACACGCAAGATCATGGTGATGCATAGCAACGAGAGGGGAGAGTGTTGTCTACGTACCCTCGTAGACCGAAGCGGAAGCGTTGACACAACGTAGAGGAAGTAGTCGTACGTTCTCCTCGCGATCCAACCGATCACAGCACCGTTACTCCGGCACCTCCGAGTTCTTGGCACACGTTCAGCTCGATGACGATCCCCGGGCTCCGATCCAGCAAAGCGTCGAGGAAGAGTTCCGTCAGCACGACGGCATGGTGACGATCTTGATGTGTTACCGGCGCAGGGCTTCGCCTAAGCACTGCAACGATATGATCAAGGTGGAATTTGGTGGAAGGGGGCACCGCACACGGCTAAGGAACTATCCGTAGATCAACTTGTGTGTCTTTGGGGTGCCCCCTGCCCCCGTTTATAAAGGAGCCAAGGGGGAGGGGCTGGCCGTCCAAGCCTGGCGCGCCAGAGAGTCCTACTCCCTCTGGGAGTAGGATTCCCCCCCCCCAATCCTAGTTGGACTAGGATTCTCCAAGGGAGAGAGAGAGAGAGGGGGCGCCCACCTCTCCTAGTACTAATAGGACTAGGGGAAGGGGGAGGCACGCAGCCCAAGAGGGCAGCCCTCTCACCTCTCCTCCAAGGCCCATGTTGGCCCATTATGCTCCCGGGGGGTTCCGGTAACCCTCCCGGTATTCCAGTAAAATCCTGATTTCACCTGGAATGCATCCGATGTCCAAACATAGGCTTCCAATATATCATTCTTTACGTCTTGACCATTTCGAGACTCCTCGTCATGTCCGTGATCACATCCGGGACTCCGAACTCCTTCGGTACATCAAAATGCATAAACTCATAATAACTGTCATCGTAACGTTAAGCGTGCGGACCCTACGGTTCGAGAAAAATGTAGACATGACCAAGACACGTCTCCGGTCAATAACCAATAGCGGGACCTGGATGCCCATATTGGCTCCTACATATTCTACGAAGATCTTTATCGGTCAGACCGCATAACAACATACGTTGTTCCGTTTGTCATCGGTATGTTACTTGCCCGAGATTCGATCGTCGGTATCCAATACCTAGTTCAATCTCGTTACCGGCAAGTCTCTTTTCTCGTTCTGTAATACATCATCTCGCAACTAACTCATTGGTTGCAATGCTTGCAAGGCTTTATGTGATGTGCATTACCGAGAAGGCCCTGAGATACCTCTCCGACAATCGGAGTGACAAATCCTAATCTCGAAATACGCCAACTCAACATGTACCTTTGGAGACACCTGTAGAGCACCTTTATAATCACCCAGTTACGTTGTGACGTTTGGTAGCACACAAAGTGTTCCTACGGTAAATGGGAGTTGCATAATCTCATAGTTAAAGGAACATGTATAAGTCATGGATAAAAGCAATAGCAACATACTAAACGATCGGGTGCTAAGCTAATGGAATGGGTCATGTCAATCAGATCATTCAACTAATGATGTGACCTTGTTAATCAAATGACAACTCCTTTGTCTATGGTTAGGAAACTTAACCATCTTTGATTAACAAGCTAGTCAAGTAGAGGCATACTAGTGACACTCTGTTTGTCTATATATCCACACATGTATTATGTTTCCGGTTAATACAATTCTAGCATGAATAATAAACATTTTATCATGATATGTAAGGAAATAAATAATAACTTTATTATTGCCTCTAGGGCATATTTCCTTCAGTCTCCCACTTGCACTAGAGTCAATAATCTAGTTCACATCGCCATGTGATTTACCAGCAATAGTTCACATCACCATGTGATTAACACCCATAGTTCACATCGATATGTGACCAACACCCAAAGGGTTTACTAGATTCAGTAATCTAGTTCACATCGCTATGTGATTAACACCCAAAGAGTACTACGGTGTGATCATGTTTTGCTTGTGAGAGAAGTTTAGTCAACGGGTCTGCCACATTCAGATCCGTTATGTATTTTGCAATTTTCTATGTCTACAATGATCTGCACAGAGCTACTTTAGCTAATTGCTCCCACTTTCAATATGTATCTAGATTGAGACTTAGAGTCATCTAGATTAGTGTCAAAACTTGCATCGACGTAACCTTTTTACGACGAACCTTTTTGTCACCTCCATAATTGAGAAACATATCCTTATTTTACTAAGGATAATTTTGACCGATGTCCAGTGATCTACTCCTAGATCACTATTGTACTCCCTTGCCAAACTCAGTGGTAGGGTATGCAATAGATCTGGTACACAACATGGCATACTTTATAGAATCTATGGCTGAGGCATAGGAAATGACTTTCATTCTCTTTCTATCATCTGCCGTGGTCGGGCTTTGAGTCTTACTCAATTTCACACCATGTAATACAGGCAAGAACTCTTTCTTTGACTGTTCCATTTTGAACTACTTCAAAATTCTTTCAAGGTATGTACTTATTGAAAAACTTATCAAGCGTCTTGATCTATCTCTATAGATCTTGATGCTCAATATGTAAGTAGCTTCCCCGAGGTCCTTCTTCGAAAAACTCCTTTCAAATACTCTTTTTATGCTTTACAGAATAATTCTACATTATTTCCGAACAATAATATGTCATTTACATATACTTATCAGAAATGCTGTAGTGCTCCCACTCACTTTCTTGTAAATACAGGCTTCACCGCAAGTCTGTATAAAACTATATGCTTTGATCAACTTATCAAAGCGTATATTCCAACTCCGAGATGCTTGCACCAGTCCACAGATGGATCGCTGGAGCTTGCACATTTTGTTAACACCTTCAGGATCGACAAAACCTTCTAGTTGCATCATATACAACTCTCCATTAAGGAATGCAGTTTTGTTTATCCATTTGCCAGATTTCATAAAATGCGGCAATTGCTAACATGATTCGGACAGACTTAAGCATAGATACGAGTGAGAAACTCTCATCGTAGTCAATACTTTGAACTTGTCGAAAAACCTTTTCCGACAATTCTAGCTTTGTAGATAGTAACACTACTATCAGTGTCCGTCTTCCTCTTGAAGATCCATTTATTTTCTATTGCTTGCCGATCATCGGGCAAGTCAACCAAAGTCCATACTTTGTTCTCATATATGGATCATATCTCAGATTTCATGGTCTCTAACCATTTCGCGGAATCTGGGCTCATCATCGCTTCCTCATAGTTCGCAAGTTCGTCATGGTCTAGTAACATGACTTTCAGAACAGGATTACCGTACCACTCTGGTGCGGATCTCACTCTGGTTTACTTACGAGATTCGGTAGTAACTTGATCTTGAAGTTATATGATCATCATCATTAGCTTCCTTACTAATTGGTGTAGTAGTCACAAGAACAGATTTCTGTGATGAACTACTTTCCAATAAGGGAGAAGGTACAATTACCTTATCAAGTTTTCTATTTTCCTCCCACTCACTTCTTTCAAGAGAAACTCCTTCTCTGGAAAGGATCCATTCTTAGCAACGAATGTCTTGCCTTTGGATCTGTGATAGAAGGTGTACCCAACTGACTCCTTGGGTATCCTATGAAGACATATTTCTCCGATTTGGGTTTGAGCTTATCATGTTGAAACTTTTTTCACATAAGCATCGCAACCCCAAATTTTAAGAAACGACAACTTTGGTTTCTTGCCAAACCATAGTTCAGATTGTGTCGTCTCAACGGATTTAGATGGTGCCCTTTTTTAACGTGAATGCAACTGTCTTTAATGCATAACCCCAAAAACGATAGTGGTAGATCGGTAAGAGACATCATAGATTGTACTGTATCCAATAAAGTACGGTTATGACGTTTGGACACACCATTATGCTGTGGTGTTCCAGGTGGCGTGAGTAGTGAAACTATTTCACATTGTTTTAACTGAAGACCAAACTCGTAACTCAAATATTCGTCTCCGTGATCAGATCATAGAAACCTTATTTTCTTGTCACGATGATTTTCCACTTCACTCTAAAATTCTTTGAACTTTTCAAACGTTTCAGACTTATGTTTCATCAAGTAGATATACACATATCTGCTCAAATCATCTGTGGAGGTTAGAAAATAATGATACTTGTCGCGAGCCTTAATATTCATCGGACCATATACATCAGTATGTATGATTTCCAACAAATCTATTGCTTGCTCCATTGTTCCGGAGAACGGCGTTTTAGTCATCTTGCCCAAGAGGCATGGTTCGCAAGCATCAAGTGATTCATAATCAAGTGATTCCAAAATCCCATCAGCATGGAGTTTCTTCATGCGCTTTACACCATTATGACCTAAACGGCAGTGCCACAAATAGATTGCACTATCATTATTAACTTCGCATCTTTTGGTTTCAATATTATGAATATGTGTATCAATACGATCGAGATCCAATGAACTATTTTCATTGGTGTGTATGACCATAGAAGGTTTTATTCATGTAAACAGAACAACAATTGTTCTCTAACTTAAATGAATAACTGTATTGCAATTAACATGATCAAATCATATTCATGCTCAACGCAAACACCAAATAACACTTATTTAGTTTCAACACTAATCCCGAAAGTATAGGGAGTGTGTGATGATGATCATATCAATCTTGGAACCACTTCCAACACACATCGTCACCTTGCCCTTTAACTAGTCTTTGTTCATTCTGCAACTCCCGTTTCGAGTTACTAATCTTAGCAACTTGAACTAGTACCAAATACTGAGGGGTTGCTATGAACACTAGTAAAGTACACATCAATAACATGTATATCAAATATACTTATGTTCACTTTGCCATCCTTCTTATCCGCCAATCACTTGGGGTAGTTCCGCTTCCAGTGACCAGTCCCTTTGCAGTAGAAGCACTTAGTCTCAGGCTTAGGACCAGACTTGGGCTTTTTCACTTGAGCAGCAACTTGCTTGCCGTTCTTCTTGAAGTTCCCCTTCTTTCCTTTTGCCCTTTTCTTGAAACTAGTGATCTTGTCAACCATCAACACTTGATGTTTTTCTTTGATTTCTACCTTCGCCGATTTTAGCATCGCGAAGAGCTTGGGAATATATTCCGTTATCCCTTGCATATTATAGTTCATCACGAAGTTCTACTAACTTGGTGATGGTGACTAGAGAATTCTGTCAATCACTATCTTATCTGGAAGATTAACTCCCACTTGATTCAAGCGATTGTAGTACCCAGACAATCTGAGCACATGCTCACTAGTTGAGCGATTCTCCTCCATCTTTTAGCTATAGAACTTGTTGGAGACTTCATATCTCTCAACTCGGGTATTTGCTTGAAATATTAACTTCAACTCCTGGAACATCTTTTATGGTCCATGACGTTCAAAACGTCTTTGAAGTCCCGATTCTTAAGCCGTTAAGCATGGTGCACTAAACTATTAAGTAGTCATCATATTGAGCTAGCAAAACGTTCATAACGTCTGCATCTGCTCCTGCAAAAGGTCCGTCACCTAGCGGTGTATCAAGGACAAAATTCTTCTGTGCAGCAATGAGGATAAACCTCAGATTACGGATCCAATCCGCATCATTGCTACTAACATTTTTCAACACAATTTTCTCTAGGAACATATCAAAATAAACACAGGGAAGCAACAATGCGAGCTATTGATCTACAACATAGATATGCTAATACTACCAGGACTAAGTTCATGATAAATTAAAGTTCAATTAATCATATTACTTAAGAACTCCCACTTAGATAGACATCCCTCTAATCCTCTAAGTGATCACGTGATCCAAATCAACTAAACCATGTCCGATCATCACGTGAGATGGAGTAGTTTCAATGGTGAACATCAATATGTTGATCATATCTACTATATGATTCACGCTCGACCTTTCGGTCTCCGTGTTCCGAGGCCATATCTGTTATAGGCTAGGCTCGTCAAGTTAAACCTGAGTATTCCGCGTGTGCAACTGTTTTGCACCCGTTGTATTTGAACGTAGAGCCTATCACACCCGATCATCACGTGGTGTCTCAGCACGAAGAACTTTCGCAACGGTGCATACTCAGGGAGAACACTTCTTGATAATTTAGTGAGAGATCATCTTATAATGCTACCGTCAATCAAAGCAAGATAAGATGCATAAAAGGATAAACATCACATGCAATCAATATAAGTGATATGATATGGCCATCATCATCTTGTGCTTGTGATCTCCATCTTCGAAGCACCGTCATGATCACCATCGTCACCGGCGCGACACCTTGATCTTCATCGCAGCATCGTTGTCGTCTCGCCAATCTTATGCTTCCACGACTATCACTACCGCTTAGTAATAAAGTAAAGCATTACATCGCGATTGCATTGCATACAATAAAGCGACAACCATATGGCTCCTGCCAGTTGCCGATAACTCGGTTACAAAACATGATCATCTCATACAATAAAATTTTAGCATCATGTCTTGACCATATCACATCACAACATGCCCTGCAAAAACAAGTTAGACGTCCTCTACTTTGTTGCAAGTTTTACGTGGCTGCTTCGGGCTTTAAGCAAGAACTCAACTTACCTACGCATCAAAACCACAACGATAGTTTGTCAAATAGACTCCGTTTTAACCTTCTCAAGGACCGGGCGTAGCCACACTCGGTTCAACTAAAGTTGGAGAGACAGTCTTCCGCAAGCCATCTATGTGCAAAGCACGTCGAGGGAACCGGTCTCGCGTAAGCGTACGCGTAAGGTTGGTCCGGATCGTCTCGTCCAACAATACCGCTGAACCAAAGTATGACATGCTGGTAGGCAGTATGACTTGTATCGTCCACAACTCACTTGTGTTCTACTCGTGCAAATAACATCAAACCATAAAAACCTAGTCCCTGATACCACTGTTGGGGAACGTAGTAATTTCAAAAAGTTTCCTACGCACACGCAAGATCATGGTGATGCATAGCAACGAGAGGGGAGAGTGTTGTCTACGTACCCTCGTAGACCGAAGCGGAAGCGTTGACACAACATAGAGGAAGTAGTCGTACGTTCTCCTCGCGATCCAACCGATCACAGCACCGTTACTCCGGCACCTCCGAGTTCTTGGCACACGTTCAGCTCGATGACGATCCCCGGGCTCCGATCCAGCAAAGCGTCGAGGAAGAGTTCCGTCAGCACGACGGCGTGGTGACGATCTTGATGTGTTACCGGCGCAGGGCTTCGCCTAAGCACTGCAACGATATGATCGAGGTGGAATTTGGTTGAAGGGGGCACCGCACACGGCTAAGGAACGATCCGTAGATCAACTTGTGTGTCTTTGGGGTGCCCCCTGCCCCCGTATATAAAGGAGCCAAGGGGGAGGGGCTGGCCGGCCAAGCCTGGCGCGCCAGAGAGTCCTACTCCCTCTGGGAGTAGGATTCCCCCCCCCCCAATCCTAGTTGGACTAGGATTCTCCAAGGGGGAGAGAGAGAGATAGGGGGCGCCCACCTCTCCTAGTCCTAATAGGACTAGGGGAAGGGGGGAGGCGCGCAGCCCAAGAGGGCAGCCCTCTCACCTCTCCTCCAAGGCCCATGTTGGCCCATTATGCTCCCGGGGGGTTCCGGTAACCCTCCCGGTATTCCGGTAAAATCCTGATTTCACCTGGAATGCATCCGATGTCCAAACATAGGCTTCCAATATATCATTCTTTACGTCTCGACCATTTCGAGACTCCTCGTCATGTCCGTGATCACATCCGGGACTCCGAACTCCTTCGGTACATCAAAATGCATAAACTCGTAATAACTGTCATCGTAACGTTAAGCGTGCGGACCCTACGGTTCGAGAACAATGTAGACATGACCAAGACACGTCTCCGGTCAATAACCAATAGCGGGACCTGGATGCCCATATTGGCTCCTACATATTCTACGAAGATCTTTATCGGTCAGACCGCATAACAACATACGTTGTTCCCTTTGTCATCGGTATGTTACTTGCCCGAGATTCGATCGTCGGTATCCAATACCTAGTTCAATCTCGTTACCGGCAAGTCTCTTTTCTCGTTCTGTAATATATCATCTCGCAACTAACTCATTGGTTGCAATGCTTGCAAGGCTTTATGTGATGTGCATTACCGAGAAGGCCCTGAGATACCTCTCCGACAATCGGAGTGACAAATCCTAATCTCGAAATACGCCAACTCAACATGTACCTTCGGAGACACCTGTAGAGCACCTTTATAATCACCCAGTTACGTTGTGACGTTTGGTAGCACACAAAGTGTTCCTACGGTAAATGGGAGTTGCATAATCTCATAGTTAAAGGAACATGTATAAGTCATGGATAAAAGCAATAGCAACATACTAAACGATCGGGTGCTAAGCTAATGGAATGGGTCATGTCAATCAGATCATTCAACTAATGATGTGACCTTGTTAATCAAATGACAACTCCTTTGTCTATGGTTAGGAAACTTAACCATCTTTGATTAACAAGCTAGTCAAGTAGAGGCATACTAGTGACACTCTGTTTGTCTATATATCCACACATGTATTATGTTTCCGGTTAATACAATTCTAGCATGAATAATAAACATTTTATCATGATATGTAAGGAAATAAATAATAACTTTATTATTGCCTCTAGGGCATATTTCCTTCAGCTCATCCCCCGGCTTAGTCTGTCAACCGTTCATAACATTTTATCTTTGAACCAATGATCCTAGCTTAATAGCATGACCTTAACCCGGTAATGTTTCCTTTATTTAGGACCTTGTTCTTCAAGATGGTCAAGACCGTTACCGCTTGCAACTGGGTTGTTTCCCGGGTTACGGAGGAAGATCTAAACACATACGTCCAGACTGACGTTTTAGCCAAGAAAGAGGCCATCCACTGGAGTGTTCCGTGTGATGAAACTTGCCCTGAGCCCAAAGACGGCGAAGTGGTGGTCTTTATGGATCATATGGACCGGGGCTTTAGTCCTCCCGGCTCAAGATTCTTCCATTATGTGCTACATTTCTTCAAGCTTCACCCATAAGATATCGCACCAACCTCTGTCTCAAACATCTGCAATTTTCAAGTGTTCTGTGAGGTGTACCTTCAACAGGAGCCTGCCGTAGAACTGTTCAGGGAGTTCTACTACTTGAATCGGCCGAACGAATTTACAGACGGACCTAGCCTTGAACTAGGCGACATATCCATCCAATGCCGAAAAGAGGCCACCTTCCCAGCTGCTAATCTGCCCAGTCATCCCAAAGACTGGTATCGGACTTGATTTTATTGCCAAGACACCTAGCCAGAAGGTGAAAATCCCCTGCTGGGTTACCGCGCCAGCCGGCTTAGCAGCAGGCATCATCTTTCAGACCGTATCAGCACAGCAGAGCAGAAAAAGTATATACTGACTTTTGCAAAGATCTGGGATCTGATGGCCAATGGCCTAACCGGGATCGATCTAGTTCGTTGCTGGGTCGACTGGAGAGTGTTGCCTTTAAGCATCCGGCCCGGCTTAATGTGTGAGTATACAGGCGAGTTAATAGATCCTCAATGCCACTGTAACACCGAGATGACCAAGGAAGATATCAACAAAATGACCAAGACCTTGTTGAATGAAAGCTTGGAAGATTGCAGTAATATTGGATTGGCTCCTTACTACACTCTGAATAAACCGCCAGCTGTAAGTTTTAAATCCAGCTCATAACTGACTTATATCTTCATTTTTTTGCTAGCTCGTACTTATTCATTGTTTATAGGCCGGCTCACCCTTCTCGGACAAAAAACTGCCCGAAAAGCCAAAGAAAACCCGGGCAAAGGGTAAGGCTATCAAAAAGCCTGCAAAGAAGAAGTCCAACGCTGCTGAATTATTCACCTTGGATGACAATGATAATGATGATGAGTTGGAGGTAGAACTTGATTCCCTTGGCTCGTTTTTTATGCATCTTATTGACAATGACTATTATCAGGATGAAGCAGACGCCAGTTGTGCAGATGATACTGAGGTAATTATTCTTTCCTCCGGCTCAGAACCTCTGCCAACACAGAAAACCCGACAAGCAATCCGGAAAGTAAGCTTTTCTCACCCTCTAGCTCACTTGGATCCCAACTTTCTTTTGAAGAAGCAGCAACATGAATCTCGCCGTACAACCCGAAACAGCGGCGGTGGAATCTTATCCTCTGGCTTACCAAATACTCCCGCACCTCGCAAACGTCGACAGGAGGTCTCAATAATTTCTGACTTAGATTATCCCAAAGCGGGTCTATTTCATCAACCTCTTAATCCGTCTGATTCAAATTATCAGGGAACATCTCACTCCTCCTCTGGCGACTCAACAGGGACTCATATCCCGGCCAGCAAACCGGTGCCAGGGTAAGATTATCAAGCCTTTGCTTTTAATTATATACTTAATTGTCGTACTAATCTTGCTTTGTGTTTCATTCACAGGGCCATGGCAAAACCCAGCAAGAAGGCGAAAGTGACAAAAACTCCTGAGAACCCTTCTGAGTCGGAGCAGCAAACAAAAAACTTCTCATCAGGCTCCTGAAGCCACAATTGATGGACCACCACCGATTGATCACGATGTTGATGTTGACCTGATGAGTGTTGACCCTGCCATCACCGATCCACCAAGCCCCATAAAACCAGCAAGCCCTATTAAGCCGGCGGCAGAAAGAGACGATGATGTTACCATCACTGGGCATGGCTATACAGAGCCACGCAAACCCACTGTCCTATCCAAACACAGTGCTAAGGAAGAAATTTCTATTGCTAACAAGGGCAAGTGGTCAGCCAATCTAGATAGTTATGCCAGTTTGAGTGCCCAAGAGATTCACTCTGGGTATTTGAACCGTCTTTATACAAGCCGCGACTATGAAGCCGGCTTAGTAAATTTGATGAAGGAGCATTATGAGGTAAGCGCTGCAACTCTTTTCCATATGACTATACTTCCAGTAGCCGCCAAGTTTATTGGACATGATAGAACAGAATCTAGTGTAAACTTCAATAGCTTCATAGATCAATTCCAGTAGCCCCCAAGGGTCGTCTTATCTTGTTAAGATAAACCGGGACTTCTAATAGCAGTACTTCAACTTTGCATGCATAGCCCCCAAGGGCCGGCTTATTATCTTAAGATGTATCGGGACTTTTAGATAACAATGATTTAATTCCCAGCTATTGCCCAGAAGGGCCGGCTTAATCTGTCAAGATAAGCCGGGTTGTATCATTGTCAGATAGCAAATCTCAGATCACTCTTGCAACCAGGTTAACTTTGTGAAAAGGTATGAACCGGGGTCCTCTGTCATCGTAGCAGAAAAGAAAAAATTGCACATGCATTAGCCCCCAAGTGCCAAGTGCTATTGCCTGCAAAGGGCTTGGGACTTAACAGTATGTAATGTGGTGTGAGAAAAACTTTCTGCATGCATTAGCCCGCAAGTGCCAAGTAAAATACTTGTATTGTACTTGGGACTTCCAATGGATGTATTGCAATCCCACTTATTATTGTTTAACTCTTGTAGGCCGAGCTTAATAACAAAGAATCCCAAGTCGCTGATCTTCAAGAAAACATTAAGTCTTAGCAAGCAAAAACCTCCAAGGCCAAAGATGAGTTGACCACTGCTCTAGCAAATGTGGAGAAGCTGAAAAAAGACTTCAAAACTGAGTAGGCGGGTTGGGATACAGAGAGGTCAACCCTGCTAAAGAGGGCTGAGGATGCTGAAGCGGCCCTTAAGCCGGTAGCTGCAGAGCTCACCGGCTTAAAACATCAAATCAATGCCATGACTGCTGCCATCTTTGGTAAATTACTTCCCCTCAATCTTTGCTTTTAACGTATGCTAACCAATGTGCTCCCTGAAGGAAATATGCCCTAGAGGCAATAATAAAGTTATTATTTATTTCCTTATATATCATGATAAATGTTTATTATTCATGCTAGAATTGTATTAACCGGAAACATAATACATGTGTGGATACATAGACAAACAGAGTGTAACTAGTATGCCTCTACTTGACTAGCTTGTTAATCAAAGATGGTTAAGTTTCCTAACCATAGACAAAGGAGTTGTCATTTGATTAACAAGGTCACATCATTAGTTGAATGATCTGATTGACATGACCCATTCCATTAGCTTAGCACCCGATCGTTTAGTATGTTGCTATTGCTTTCTTCATGACTTATACATGTTCCTATGACTATGAGATTATGCAACTCCCGTTTACCGTAGGAACACTTTGTGTGCTACCAAACACCACAATGTAACAGGGTGATTATAAAGGTGCTCTACAGGTGTCTCCGAAAGTATTTGTTGGGTTGGCGTATTTCGAGATTAGGATTTGTCACTCCGAATGTCGGAGAGGTATCTCAGGGCCTTCTCGGTAATGCACATCACATAAGCCTTGCAAGCATTGCAACCAATGAGTTAGTTGCGAGATGATGTATTACAGAACGAGTAAAGAGACTTGCCGGTAACGAGATTGAACTAGGTATTGGATACCGACAATCGAATCTCGGGCAAGTAACATACCGATGACAAAGGGAACAACGTATGTTGTTATGCGGTCTGACCGATAAAGATCTTCGTAGAATATGTAGGAGCCAATATGGGCATCCAGGTCCCGCTATTGCTTATTGACCGGAGACGTGTATCGGTCATGTCTACATTGTTCTTGAACCGTAGGGTCCGCACGCTTAAGGTTACGATGACAGTTATTATGAGTTTATGCATTTTGATGTACCGAAGTTAGTTCAGAGTCCCGGATGAGATCACGGACATGACGAGGAGTCTCGAAATGGTCGAGACATAAAGATTGATATATTGGACGGCCATATTCGGACATCGGAATGGTTCCGAGTGGTTTCGGAGAAAACCGGAGTGCCGGAGGGGTTACCGGAACCCCCCCGGGAGAAGTATTGGGCCATATGGGCCTTAGTGGAGAGAGAGAGGGGCGGCCAGGGTGGGACGCGCGCCCCCTCCCCCTCTGGTCCGAATTGGACTAGGAGAGGGGGGCGGCGCCCCCCTTTCCCTCTCCCTCTCCCCCTTCCTTTTCCCCTCCTAGTAGGAGTAGGAAAGAGGGGAGTCCTACTCCTACTAGGAGGAGGACTCCTCCTCCTGGCGCGCGCCCCAAGGGCCGGCCGGCTTCCCCCCTTGCTCCTTTATATACGGGGGCAGGGGGCACCCTAGAACACACAATTGATCAACGTGATCGTTCCTTAGCCGTGTGCGGTGCCCCCTCCACCATATTCCACCTCGGTCATATTGTTGCGGTGCTTAGGCGAAGCCCTGCGTCGGTAGTACATCAAGATCGTCACCACGCCGTCGTGCTGACGGAACTCCTCCCTGAAGCTTTGCTGTATCGGAGCCCGGGGATCGTCATCAAGCTGAACGTGTGTTAAGAACTCGGAGGCGCCGGAGTAACGGCGCTTGGATCGGTCGGCTCGGAAAGACGTACGACTACTTCCTTTACGTTGCGTCAATTCTTCCGCTTCGGTCTACGAGGGTACGTAGACAACACTCTCCCCTCTCGTTGCTATGCATCACCATGATCTTGCGTGTGCGTAGGAAATTTTTTGAAATTACTACGTTCCCCAACAGTGGTATCAGAGCCTGGTTTTTATGGTTTGATGTTTTGCACGAGTAGAACACAAGTGAGTTGTGGACGATACAAGTCATACTGCCTACCAGCATGTCATACTTTGGTTCGGCGGTATTGTTGGATGAAGCGGCCCGGACCGACATTACGCATACGCTTACGCGAGACTGGTTCTACCGCCGTGCTTTGCACACAGGTGGCTGGCGGGTGTCAGTTTCTCCAACTTTAGTTGAACCGAGTATGGCTACGCCCGGTCCTTGAGAAGGTTAAAACGGAGTCTATTTGACAAACTATCGTTGTGGTTTTGATGCGTAGGTGAGATTGGTTCTTGCTTAAGCCCGTAGCAGCCACGTAAAACTTGCAACAAACAAAGTAGAGGACGTCTAACTTGTTTTTGCAGGGCATGTTGTGATGTGATATGGTCAAGACATGATGCTATATTTTATTGTATGAGATGATCATGTTTTGTAACCGAGTCAACCGTCAGGAGCCGTATGGTTGTCGCTTTATTGTATGCAATGCAATCGCCCTGTAATGCTTTACTTTATCACTAAGCGGTAGCGATAGTCGTAGAAGCATAAGATTGGCGAGACGACAACGATGCTACGATGGAGATCAAGGTGTCGCGCCTGTGACGATGGTGATCATGACGGTGCTTCGGAGATGGAGATCACAAGCACAAGATGATGATGGCCATATCATATCACTTATATTGATTGCATGTGATGTTTATCTTTTTTATGCACTTATCTTGCTTTGATTGACGGTAGCATTATAAGATGATCTCTCACTAAATTATCAAGAAGTGTTCTCCCCGAGTATGCACCGTTGCCAAAGTTCGTCGTGCCCAGACACCACGTGATGATCGGGTGTGATAAGCTCTACGTCCATCTACAACGGGTGCAAGCCAGTTTTGCACACGCAGAATACTCGGGTTATACTTGACGAGCCTAGCATATGCAGATATGGCCTCGGAACACGGAGACCGAAAGGTCGAGCATGAATCATATAGTAGATATGATCAACATAATGATGTTCACCATTGAAAACTAATCCATTTCACGTGATGATCGGTTATGGTTTAGTTTGATTTGGATCACGTGATCACTTAGAAGATTAGAGGGATGTCTATCTAAGTGGGAGTTCTTAAGTAATATGATTAATTGAACTTAAATTTATCATGAACTTAGTCCCTGATAGTATCTTGCTTGTTTATGTTGATTGTAGATAGATGGCTCGTGCTGTTGTTCCGTTGAATTTTAATGCGTTCCTTGAGAAAGCAAAGTTGAAAGATGATGGTAGCAATTACACGGACTGGGTCCGTAACTTGAGGATTATCCTCATTGCTGCACAGAAGAGTTACGTCCTGGAAGCACCGCTAGGTGCCAGGCCTGCTGCTGGAGCAACACCAGATGTTGTGAACGTCTGGCAGAGCAAAGCTGATGACTACTCGATAGTTCAGTGTGCCATGCTTTACGGCTTAGAAGCGGGACTTCAACGACGTTTTGAACATCATGGAGCATATGAGATGTTCCAAGAGTTGAAGTTAATATTCCAACAGAATGCCCGGATTGAGAGATATGAAGTCTCCAATAAGTTCTATAGCTGCAAGATGGAGGAGAATAGTTCTGTCAGTGAGCATATACTCAAAATGTCTGGGTATTATAATCACTTGATTCAACTGGGGGTTAATCTTCCGGATGATTGCGTCATTGACAGAATTCTCCAATCACTTCCACCAAGCTACAAAGGCTTCGTGATGAACTATAATATGCAAGGGATGGATAAGACGATTCCCGAGCTCTTCGCAATGCTAAAGGCTGCGGAGGTAGAAATCAAGAAGGAGCATCAAGTGTTGATGGTTAACAAAACCACTAGTTTCAAGAAAAAGGGCAAAGGGAAGAAGAAGGGGAACTTCAAGAAGAACAGCAAACAAGTTGCTGCTCAAGAGAAGAAACCCAAGTCTGGACCTAAGCCTGAAACTGAGTGCTTCTACTGCAAGCAGACTGGTCACTGGAAGCGGAACTGCCCCAAGTATTTGGCGGACAAGAAGGATGGCAAGGTGAACAAAGGTATATGTGATATACATGTTATTGATGTGTACCTTACTAGAGCTCGCAGTAGTACCTGGGTATTTGATACTGGTTCTGTTGCTAATATTTGCAACTCAAAACAGGGACTACGGATTAAGCGAACACTGGCAAAGGACGAGGTGACGATGCGCGTGGGAAACGGTTCCAAATTCGATGTGATCGCAGTCGGCACGCTACCTCTACATCTACCTTCGGGATTAGTATTAGACCTAAATAATTGTTATTTGGTGCCAGCGTTGAGCATGAACATTATATCTGGATCTTGTTTGATGCGAGACAGTTATTCATTTAAATCAAAGAATAATGGTTATTCTATTTATATGAGTAATATCTTTTATGGTCATGCACCCTTAAAGAGTGGTCTATTTTTTGAATCTCGATAGTAGTGATACACATATTCATAATGTTGAAGCCAAAAGATGCAGAGTTGATAATGATAGTGCAACTTATTTGTGGCACTGCCGTTTAGGTCATATCGGTATAAAGCGCATGAAGAAACTCCATACTGATGGACTTTTGGAACCACTTGATTATGAATCACTTGGTACTTGCGAACCGTGCCTCATGGCCAAGATGACTAAAACACCGTTCTCCGGTACTATGGAGAGAGCAACAGATTTGTTGGAAATCATACATACAGATGTATGTGGTCCGATGAATATTGAGGCTCGTGGCGGATATCGTTATTTTCTCACCTTCACAGATGATTTAAGCAGATATGGATATATCTACTTAATGAAACACAAGTCTGAAACATTTGAAAAGTTCAAAGAATTTCAGAGTGAAGTTGAAAATCATCGTAACAAGAAAATAAAGTTTCTACGATCTGATCGTGGAGGAGAATATTTGAGTTACGAGTTTGGTCTACATTTGAAACAATGCGGAATAGTTTCGCAACTCACGCCACCCGGAACACCACAACGCAATGGTGTGTCAGAACGTCGTAATCGCACTTTACTTGATATGGTGCGATCTATGATGTCTCTTACAGATTTACCGCTATCGTTTTGGGGTTATGCTCTAGAGACGGCCGCATTCACATTAAATAGGACGCCATCGAAATCCGTTGAGACGACGCCTTATGAACTATGGTTTAGTAAGAAACCAAAGTTGTCGTTTCTTAAAGTTTGGGGCTGCGATGCTTATGTGAAAAAGCTTCAACCTGATAAGCTCGAACCCAAATCGGAGAAATGTGCCTTCATAGGATACCCAAAAGAAACTGTTGGGTACACCTTCTATCACAGATCCGAAGGCAAGACATTTGTTGCTATAAATGGATCCTTTCTAGAGAAGGAGTTTCTCTCGAAAGAAGTGAGTGGGAGGAAAGTAGAACTTGATGAGGTAACTGTACCTGCTCCCTTATTGGAAAGTAGTACATCACAGAAATCTGTTTCTGAAGCACCTACACCAATTAGTGAGGAAGTTAATGATGATGATCATGCAACTTTAGATCAAGTTACTACAGAACCTCGTAGATCAACCAGAGTAAGATCCGCGCCAGAGTGGTACGACAATCTTGTTCTGGAAATCATGCTACTAGATCATGGTGAACCTACGAACTATGAAGAAGCGATGGTGAGCCCAGATTCCGCAAAATGGCTTGAAGCCATGAAATCTGATATGGGATCCATGTATGAGAACAAAGTATGGACTTTGGTTGACTTGCCCGATGGTCGGCAAGCAATAGAGAATAAATGGATCTTCAAGAACAAGACTGACGCTGATGGTAATGTTACTGTCTACAAAGCTCGACTTGTCGCAAAAGGTTTTCGACAAGTTCAAGCGATTGACTACGATGAGACCTTCTCACCCGTAGCGATGCTTAAGTCTGTCCGAATCATGTTAGCAATTGCCGCATTTTATGATTATGAAATTTGGCAAATGGATGTAAAGACTGCATTCCTGAATGGATTTCTGGAAGAAGAGTTGTATATGATGCAACCGGAAGGTTTCATCGATCCAAAGGGAGCTAACAAAGTGTGCAAGCTCCAGCGATCCATTTATGGACTGGTGCAAGCCTCTCGGAGTTGGAATAAACGCTTTGACAGTGTGATCAAAGCATTTGGGTTTGTACAGACTTTTGGAGAAGCCTGTATTTACAAGAAAGTGAGTGGGAGCTGTGTAGCATTTCTGATATTATATGTGAAAGAACATGCGGTGCCCCCATGTTTGGTTTTGGTAATTAATGACAATCTCTATGGACTAATGGTTGCCTTGAGTTATATTTGAAGGATTTGTCCATAGGCATTTCTTGAAGTCCATGTGTTGGTTTCAAGGAGTTTATGAGTTGACCAAGGTGCTATTAAGGAATTATTCTAAGATTGGTCATGTGAGTGTTGAGCTTATTGCAAGCATGTCTTGAAGAAGAAGATTGTGTGATCATTCATGTTTACCTTCAAGACATCATCCAAATGAAGAGAGTTGGAAAGATTCAAGGTTAATCAAGACTAAGTTAAGAGTGAATCAAGTTGATCAACTCACAAAGCGTAGAAGATGTACCGAGAGGGGTCAAGTGATCCCATGGTATGGTAAGCATTGTCCATTGCGCTTTGTGTACTAACCCATGGTCTATGTGAGAGTTCTATGTGGGGTTAGGTACGTGTTCATGGGCTTGCGTCAAGAGGAAGATATCCCTCAACCCATGGAGAGGATGACATCAAGTGGTGATCGTCATCAAGATTGTCATGTGCAAGTTCAAGTGGAGCATCACGAAGACATCAAGTGCTTGAAGCTTGCCATCCATTTGGTGTCAATGGACTTGTGAAGATGTGCCAAAGAGTGGCTCACCGTAGTGGAGTATGGGGGAGCAATCATCTAGTCTCCATCGACCCAACGCAATCAAGAAAGGTGGTCCATCTTGAGGAGGACAAGATCGTCATCATCTAGCCCAAGTGGATCATGTGCAAGGCAAAGGTTTGCCCTTGATATGGTTTCTATTTTACCGGTCTCATGGTGGTAGTTGGGAGACCGGGTTATAGGATCGATAGCCGTACTATCAAGGGGGGCTCTCAAGTGAGTAGCTTGATCGTATCATTCGTCGAGAGCTCAAACCATTGCATCCTTGCGTCATGTTTCTTGGTTCTTGTTTGGTTCTCATTGTGAGTCTTAGAGATTATGGTCATCTTGATGACAAGCTTGAGTTCATCGAAAACGGAGTTCGCATGCGTCTTCTATGATGTTTTCGGTGTTGGACGTTTTATCGGTCTTATCCGAGGAAGGGTTCTCACCATTTTCTTTTGGGCCTTTTCTCATTTGCTTCTTATTGATATTTCTATCAAGATTGTGTTAGGAAATGTCATTAGCTTTCCAACAAACTTGGTTTCATCGAATTCGGAGTTCGTTTGCAAAAGTTATGGCAGTTTTGGTGTTCTGAAAAGGCTGCTGCGGTACTACCGCGATTTGGAGCGGATGTAATTTTTTACTACCGCTCCAGAGCAGTACTACCGTGGCTCCTACAGTGGTAGTACCGCTCCGGACCAAATACTCGCCCCAAGTCCTCCGGAAGTAGGCCCGGATGTAATTTTTTAGTACCGCTCGGAAGCAGTAGTACCGCTACCATTTGCGGTAGTACCGTGAGGTAGAGCGGTAGTACCGTGAGGTCGAGCGGTAGTACCGTGAGGACGAGCGGTAGTACCGCTCGGTGCGGGCTGTGAGCATAACGGTTGGATTTTTTCCCACCTATAAAAGGGGGTCTTCTTCCCCAATGAACCTTATCCTTTGAGCTCGTGTTCTTCCCCCATTGTTGACCTTCTACGAGCTTGCTAACTCTCAATCCCTCCATGGATTCTTGCTAGTTTTTGAGGGAAAAGAGAGAGGAGATCTAGATCCACATTTCCACCAATCACTTTCTCCTCTATGTGAGGGGAAACCCTTGGATCTAGTTCTTGGAGTTCTTGGTGTTCTCCTTCTTGTTCTTCCTCTCATTTTCCTCCCTTGCATTAGTTGCTTTGGTGGGATTTGGGAGAGAAGGACTTGGGCACTCCGTGTGCCCTTGCCATTGCATTTGGTGCATCGGTTTGAGTTCTCCACGGTGATATGTGGAAGTGAAGTTTGAGAAGCTTATTACTCTTGGGTGTTTGGGCACCCTAGAGCTTGTTCCTCTTGGGTGCCTTGGCGCCCTAGACGGTTGGTGGTGTTCGGAGCTCAATCATTGTCGTGTAAAGCTCTGGGCAAGCGTCGGGGTCTCCAATTATGTTGTGGAGATCGCCCCGAGCAATTTGACGGGTACCGGTGACCGCCCCCAAGGGTTGCCAAAGTGTACGGGTTCGGTGACCGCCCCCAAGGGTTGCATTTGTACGGGTTCGGTGACCGCCCTCAAGGGTCCCTTAGTGGAATCACGACATCTTGCATTGTGCGAGGGCGTGAGGAGATTACGGTGGCCCTAGTGGCTTCTTGGGGAGCATTGTGCCTCCACACTGCTCCAAACGGAGATTAGCATCCGCAAGGGTGTGAACTTCGGGATACATCGTCGTCTCCGCATGCCTCGGTTAACTCTTACCCGAGCCCTTTACTTATGCACTTTACTTTGTGATAGCCATATTGTTTATTGTCATATATCTTGCTATCGCCTAAGTAGTTTTTCTTGCTTATCATAAGTTGTTGGTGCACATAGGTGAGCCTAGTTGTTGTAGGTTTTGTGCTTGACAAATTAACCGCTAGGTTTATTCCGCATTTGTTCAAGCCTCAACCGTAATTATTTTAAAGCGCCTATTCACCCCCCCCCCTCTAGGCGACATCCACGATCTTTCAATTGGTATCAGAGCCTCGTCTCTCTTTATAGGGTTTAACCACCTAGAGAGTAAGGATGTCGACTAGGGGTTTAGGATTCTCTGACACTCTTAGTTTCGATGGCACAAATTTTGATGTTTGGGTAATTCGCATGCTTAATCTCTTTAGGGTCATGGACCCAAATTTAGAGCGAATTGTAGATATGGGTTTTTCTCCTCCAATGGATCCACAAAGATTATCATTAGAGGATGATAAAAACTCTTATCTCAATGCTCAAGCTTCTAATGTGCTTTTTGATGCTTTGAGCAATGTAGTTATATTTCAACTCATGCCATTTCGGGATGCTCATGAGTTGTGGACAAAGCTTCAAGACAAATATGGCGTGTTCAAGTCTTGTGGGGATGATTGTTCTCCCTCCACATCCGGCCGTATAGTCTTCTCAACCTCTTCTACTTCACCTACATGTGGTTTGCCACAAGGTAATGATATGGTGAGTAGTGTTGGTCATTGCAATGATGATAGTATGCTTATTGTGGATGATTCTTCATCACTATCTTATTGCAATGGTCCTTGTTTGGACTTTAACACTTCGAGCACCTTACATGTTTCACATGCTCGTGTTATTAGTCCTTGCATGTCATGTAGAAATTGCTTGCTCAAATCTCATGATGATATGCTTGTTGTGTCTTGTTGCCATGATAAAAATATATCTATTTCCTCGAATTGTTGTGCTAACAATGTAGAGGAAACCCAACACTCCATGGAACAAGATGTGGTCTTGAACGATGCTTCGAGGGATCCTACATCATCATCTATTGCATTTTGCCTCATGGCCAAGGCGTCAAAGGTATCTACTACCTTGGACCCATATATGTCTCATGATGATGATGTTGATGCTAATGATGATGTAGAGGATGATAATGTGGCCTCCTTAAAAATTAAGGGGGAAATGATTTTTAAAGCTCTTCATAAAAATAAAATTGCTCGTTCCAACTTCATGGAAATCATGTCCATTGCCATTGAGGGCAAGAAATATATTGATGAGTTGGAATCTCGTCTTAAGGAGCATGAGGTCACCATTGATAAAATGGAAGGTCATGAGCGTGATTACGCTAATGAGATTGCGGACCTCTCCCAAGCTCTTGAACTTGAACAAACCACCAAGGAATCTCTTGAGGAGACCTTTGCACTAGAATTATCTAGAGTGAGGGAATCTCGTGATAGAGCTCTTGAGGTGGCAAATGATTTTGAAACTAAAAATGAGGGGCTTGAAGTTGCGCATGCTAAACTCCTTGAGGACTTTGAGCACCTCGAAAATGGCTCAAGGGTCATTAAGAATGAGCTCATCAAACTCACCGAGTCTCATGCTCAATTTAAAGCTTCATATTCAAAAGAGCTTGCCAAGTCGTCTTCTCCTCTTGTTGTTAATGATGATGCTTGTGCTACTAACTCTATCTCTTGTGAAGCATCCATATTGAAGGAGAATGTTGAGCTTCGGGCTCAACTTGAGTTTCTATCTAGCAATTATGAGAAATTGGAGGAAAGCCATGAAAAGCTGTCAAGCTCTCATGATGATCTTCTAGTATCTCATAATGTGTTAAAGATAGCTCATGAGGCCATGATCGCTAAGGTAACATCTAGTGAGCCTCATGTGGATACTAGCACTACCTCTAGTCAAAATGCTATATTACCATGTGCTAGTCCTTGTAATTCATCTACTCATAATGTTGGTACATCTTGTGATGAATTGCTTTCCTTGCCTTGTTGCTCTAATGATGAAGCTTATACTTCCTTTAGTACTTGTGTTGAGACTAACCATGTAGAGGAAATCAAAGAGCTCAAGGCCCAAGTCACTTCTTTGAGGAAAGACTTGGAAAAGTGACATGAAGGGAAATCCACACTCAACAATATCTTGAGTGTGCAAAAATCCCCCAATGACAAAAGTGGACTTGGATTCAACTCCAACAAGAAGAAGAAGTCCATGAAGAACAAGAAGAAGGGCCAAGAACAAGTCAAGAATTCGGCCAAGATTGTTTGCTTCAAGTGCAAAATTGAAGGGCATCATGTTAGATCTTGCCCATTGAAGAAGAAGTCCGTTAATGACAAGCAACAAGGGAAGAGGCCACAAGTTAAATCTCATGCTCAACCACAAGTTGAAGAAAGGCCACTTCCCAAGAAGACTCAAGTTCATGCTTCTCTTGTTGAGAAATCAAGTGAGAAGAAAATGAAGAGTAGACGTTGCTATCTATGTCGTGAGAAAGGTCACCTCGCTTCTTCATGCACTAGTGGTAACTTATCCAACCCAATTGTTATTGATGATGTCTATTCTCTTGGGAAGGATAAGGTTGGCAATGTGTTTGCCAAGTTTGTTGGTACTCAAAGTGGTTTGAAGCAAAGAACCATTTGGGTAGCCAAGCCTATTGTGACTAACCTCTTATGACCCAACTTGGTTGGGGACCAACTAGCTCAAACTTGATCAATAGGTGTTGATGGAGGGCATTGGAGACTTGGCTACTTTATGAAGAATTAAGGGGACTTCATCATTCTAATTGTCTCAAGCCAAGTCATTCGGATTATCAAGTTTCTATCTTATATCCAATGTTCCTCCTTGCGGTAACTCGTGCTTAAAGTGTTTACATTGATAGTTACTTACCCCTTTGCATGTTTGGTTTTGTTCCTTGCATGTGTTTGTATATGTTGTGCTTCCAACTTGATTATCTTGACCAATCAAGTATGTGTGTGTTGGTTTGCACATCATGTACGTGTGTGTTATGCGTTGAGCCTTTTGCATCTTGTTCTTATCTTAGTTGGCTCTTGTGAGAGATTAATGGAATATCCCATTGTGGGGGAGTGATGTGCTTTGTGCACCTCACAATCCTATAAATGTGTGTACATGAGGAATACCATCTAGTATTGATATTTCAAGATTATCTAGTCTCTATGTGGTATGTCTTCTCATGAGAAATTCAAATTCTAAATTGTCCATTAATTATCTCTTGTTGGATCGTTATTTTGCCTCTTGTTTATCTTTAATTGGTATCACATTATGGGGGAGTAATATGCTATGTGTATATTACTAGCCTAAAAAATGTGTACATTGGAGATATTGTCACCTAGAATTGATATTGTAAATTATCTTGTTCCTAGGTGGCATGTTAGCTCTACAAGTTGCAATTTGCTTTTTGTTTGGTGCGAAGATGATGTCGGATATCCTTGCTGTCTACCACCGAGAATTATTTCCAAATACTTCTTGTCTTTTGACAATTGGTACTCACTTATGTGTGGTAGAAATTATTGATCATCTTTACATTGGCCTTTGTTTTTTTTGTTTTTTTTTTGCTTTATCTCTTGCCTAGGATTGTGTCAACTCCCATTGTATTCCATACCACTTGTGGATCTTGTAATTTCTTGACCTTATCTAGTGTTTTCTAGATATAGTGAAAGTGGTGATCCCACCTCGTGCATTTTGTATTCAAATGCAAATTCTCTATAATACACTAGTCTTGGGGGAGCTATCATATTCTCTATAAAACACTCATCTTGTGATCCTTATCAAGTGTGTGTTTGTGGAAGGCAAGCCGTTTCTTTTTGGTACTTTGTGCCATCATGAAACTTTGTAGAGGGCTTGGTTTGTTTGGAACCATTCTCTCTTTTGGGAGTTTGACATCTTTCTTTTTGAGTGTATCAATGGATGTCTCATTCCTTGATGTATCTTTTATGGGTATCCTCCAAGTGATGATTTATTCATTTGGTATCTTTTCTTCGCTTGGTATTTCTTTGTCATTTGGTCTTGGTTCTTGAAAGTCTTGAGCATGCATATTTACTTATTGTAGTTTCTTTGGCATGCTTCCTTTCTTTGACCCAATAGATAGGGGAAACTCCACCAAGTCTCAAATTGGATGAGATGTGCATAAAATTCATTTCCTTCTCTATATGCACATATTTATGTGGAGTTTGTCCTATGTATATTGGTGTTTCTAACTCTTTGGTCCCAATGAGTTTGGGTACCATTTTGTTTGTGTTGTTGTTCTAGGAACAAGTGGAGATGCATTGGATGATCGGCTCACTCACAAGGAAGGTGTTTTCACCATGTGCTTATTAGAGTCAAGCTAGGGTGATCAATGAACTACTTTGTACCTTCAATTGGAATCTACTACATCCTTCCAATGTTATCTCGGTAACAAGTATCTTCATATACTTCATGCACACATTTCTTGCATCAACTTTGTGTAGGTTGTATAATGGCATGTTATCCATTCTTTCTTGTAATACTTGTTTCCTTTCTCAAAGCATCCCAACAATGATGTCTTGTTGCTAGTTGTGATGTCTTTGATGTTCGTGTGGTTGGAATTCATTTATATACAATAAGACCATATCTAGCCATGTGCTATGCTCTCAAGCAAATATCTTATTGGTATATGTATGACTTCCTTTTGGATATCTTGTTCCTTCATGTTGTAACTATTTCGGGTGTACATCCTTCTTTGTAGATATATATCATCATGATTTCATCTACCTAGAACCTTAACTAGATGATATCCTTCCTTTCACGTCCACCTTGTCTCTCTTTCGTTATTTCTTTGGTGGCTCCGTGAAAGCGTTTGCCTTGAGTGCGTGTCGTATCTCGTTGCATCTTGATGCACTCTTGTGTGGTGAAGATTATTTTCCTCATGCTCATCTTTACGAGGCTTTTGCCATCTTAACTGGTATCCCTCGTCTTGATGAGGCTTTCTTCTTCTATCTTCACTGCGGGTTGTCACAAGCATAGGTTCTTTATATGCTTATTAGTAAGCTTGTGAACCCATTTGCTAGTTGTGTGTGGGAATGATAGGCCTTGCACCGTGTGCCTCATTCTTTCAAGACTTTATTGATGCTTAATGCTCATCCGTACATTAGTCTTGTCAAGTGCATTGCCTTGACTCACACACATCATTTTGGTTGAGCCCATTCTTAAGTTGCCTCTTTCATTTGTTGCTCAACCATGTGTTTGTTGCAAGTACTAGGCTTAGTTTCCTATATGCTCTCTTGCACTTGTTGTAAGTTTCTATTGATTTTGGGGGAGCTATGATCCTATTTTGTGCACTTTGTATCCAAATACAAAATTTCTTATGTGTGCACAAATCATGGGGAGCTACTCTAGTTTCCTTAGAACACTTCTTTGCTCTTATCATAATATCTTTTATTCATGTTGCGTGTAGGATCATTGGTCTAGTTTGTCCAATTGGTATCTTTTCATAGCTTGCTTCAATTGGTATCCTATGATTGCTTCTTTCCTTGTTTCTCTCTTTGTTATGTCGTTGTGGCATATCTTTCTATTGCAATCTTTGGGCCTCAATATAGTTTGTCCTCCTCCAAGTATTGGAAGTTGGATATGTGTATTGCATTCCACTCTCTTGTTGAGAAATACGCAATTTATGGAGGACCACAATCTATATTGGCCCTCTAAGCTTTTCGCCCATTTTGGCAATCGATGCCAATGGGGGAGAAGTTTCAGAGAGTTTTGTGGAGAAGCTTTGGTTTATGTTTCCTTAGCGTTTGCATCGCATTCGCATGCATTATTGGTTGTTGCATTGCATGGTGATGCATAATTCGGTTTATGTTTCCTTAGCGTTTGCATCGCATTCGCAGGCATTATTGGTTGTTGCATTGCATGGTGATGCATAATTCCTTATATAAACTCTCTTGAAAGTGATTGTCATCAATTACCAAAATGGGGGAGATTGAAAGAACATGCGGTGCCCCCATGTTTGGTTTTGGTAATTAATGACAATCTCTATGGACTAATGGTTGCCTTGAGTTATATTTGAAGGATTTGTCCATAGGCATTTCTTGAAGTCCATGTGTTGGTTTCAAGGAGTTTATGAGTTGACCAAGGTGCTATTAAGGAATTATTCTAAGATTGGTCATGTGAGTGTTGAGCTTATTGCAAGCATGTCTTGAAGAAGAAGATTGTGTGATCATTCATGTTTACCTTCAAGACATCATCCAAATGAAGAGAGTTGGAAAGATTCAAGGTTAATCAAGACTAAGTTAAGAGTGAATCAAGTTGATCAACTCACAAAGCGTAGAAGATGTACCGAGAGGGGTCAAGTGATCCCATGGTATGGTAAGCATTGTCCATTGCGCTTTGTGTACTAACCCATGGTCTATGTGAGAGTTCTATGTGGGGTTAGGTACGTGTTCATGGGCTTGCGTCAAGAGGAAGATATCCCTCAACCCATGGAGAGGATGACATCAAGTGGTGATCGTCATCAAGATTGTCATGTGCAAGTTCAAGTGGAGCATCACGAAGACATCAAGTGCTTGAAGCTTGCCATCCATTTGGTGTCAATGGACTTGTGAAGATGTGCCAAAGAGTGGCTCACCGTAGTGGAGTATGGGGGAGCAATCATCTAGTCTCCATCGACCCAACGCAATCAAGAAAGGTGGTCCATCTTGAGGAGGACAAGATCGTCATCATCTAGCCCAAGTGGATCATGTGCAAGGCAAAGGTTTGCCCTTGATATGGTTTCTATTTTACCGGTCTCATGGTGGTAGTTGGGAGACCGGGTTATAGGATCGATAGCCGTACTATCAAGGGGGGCTCTCAAGTGAGTAGCTTGATCGTATCATTCGTCGGGAGCTCAAACCATTGCATCCTTGCGTCATGTTTCTTGGTTCTTGTTTGGTTCTCATTGTGAGTCTTAGAGCTTATGGTCATCTTGATGACAAGCTTGAGTTCATCGAAAACAGAGTTCGCATGCGTCTTCTATGATGTTTTCGGTGTTGGACGTTTTATCGGTCTTATCCGAGGAAGGGTTCTCACCATTTTCTTTTGGGCCTTTTCTCATTTGCTTCTTATTGATATTTCTATCAAGATTGTGTTAGGAAATGTCGTTAGCTTTCCAACAAACTTGGTTTCATCGAATTCGGAGTTCGTTTGCAAAAGTTATGGCAGTTTTGGTGTTCTGAAAAGGCTGCTGCGGTACTACCGCGATTTGGAGCGGATGTAATTTTTTACTACCGCTCCAGAGCAGTACTACCGTGGCTCCTACAGCGGTAGTACCGCTCCGGACCAAATACTCGCCCCAAGTCCTCCGGAAGTAGGCCCGGATGTAATTTTTTAGTACCGCTCGCAAGCAGTAGTACCGCTACCATTTGCGGTAGTACCGTGAGGTAGAGCGGTAGTACCGTGAGGACGAGCGGTAGTACCGCTCGGTGCGGGCTGTGAGCATAACGGTTGGATTTTTCCCCACCTATAAAAGGGGGTCTTCTTCCCCAATGAACCTTATCCTTTGAGCTCGTGTTCTTCCCCCATTGTTGACCTTCTACGAGCTTGCTAACTCTCAATCCCTCCATGGATTCTTGCTAGTTTTTGAGGGAAAAGAGTGAGGAGATCTAGATCCACATTTCCACCAATCACTTTCTCCTCTATGTGAGGGGAACCCCTTGGATCTAGTTCTTGGAGTTCTTGGTGTTCTCCTTCTTGTTCTTCCTCTCATTTTCCTCCCTTGCATTAGTTGCTTTGGTGGGATTTGGGAGAGAAGGACTTGGGCACTCCGTGTGCCCTTGCCATTGCATTTGGTGCATCGGTTTGAGTTCTCCACGGTGATACGTGGAAGTGAAGTTTGAGAAGCTTATTACTCTTGGGTGTTTGGGCACCCTAGAGCTTGTTCCTCTTGGGTGCCTTGGCGCCCTAGACGGTTGGTGGTGTTCGGAGCTCAATCATTGTGGTGTAAAGCTCCGGGCAAGCGTCGGGGTCTCCAATTAGGTTGTGGAGATCGCCCCGAGCAATTTGACGGGTACCGGTGACCGCCCCCAAGGGTTGCCTAAGTGTACGGGTTCGGTGACCGCCCCCAAGGGTTGCCATTTGTACGGGTTCGGTGACCGCCCTCAAGGGTCCCTTAGTGGAATCACGGCATTTTGCATTGTGCGAGGGCGTGAGGAGATTACGGTGGCCCTAGTGGCTTCTTGGGGAGCATTGTGCCTCCACACCGCTCCAAACGGAGATTAGCATCCGCAAGGGTGTGAACTTCGGGATACATCATCGTCTCCGCGTGCCTCGGTTAACTCTTACCCGAGCCCTTTACTTATGCACTTTACTTTGTGATAGCCATATTGTTTATTGTCATATATCTTGCTATCGCCTAAGTAGTTTTTCTTGCTTATCATAAGTTGTTGGTGCACATAGGTGAGCCTAGTTGTTATAGGTTTTGTGCTTGACAAATTAACCGCTAGGTTTATTCCGCATTTGTTCAAGCCTCAACCGTAATTATTTTAAAGCGCATATTCACCCCCCCCCCCTCTAGGCGACATCCACGATCTTTCAATATGTAGATGACATATTACTGATTGGAAATGATATAGAATTTCTGGATAGCATAAAGGGATAGTTGAATAAAAGTTTTTCAATGAAAGACCTCGGTGAAGCTGCTTACATATTGGGCATTAAGATCTATAGAGATAGATCAAGATGCTTAATTGGACTTTCACAAAGCACATACCTTGACAAAGTTTTGAAAAAGTTCAAAATGGATCAAGCAAAGAAAGGGTTCTTGCCTGTATTACAAGGTGTGAAGTTGAGTAAGACTCAATGCCCGACCACTGCAGAAGATAGAGAGAAGATGAAAGATGTTCCCTATGCTTCAGCCATAGGCTCTATCATGTATGCAATGCTGTGTACCAGACCCGATGTGTGCCTTGCTATAAGTTTGGCAGGGAGGTACCAAAGTAATCCAGGAGTGGATCACTGGACAGCGGTTAAGAATATCCTGAAGTACCTGAAAAGGACTAAGGAGATGTTTCTCGTGTATGGAGGTGACAAAGAGCTCGTCGTAAACGGTTACGTTGATGCAAGCTTTGACACTGATCCGGACGATTCTAAATCGCAAACCGGATACGTATTTACATTAAACGGTGGAGCTGTAAGTTGGTGCAGTTCTAAACAAAGCGTCGTAGCGGGATCTACATGTGAAGCAGAGTACATAGCTGCTTCGGAAGCAGCGAATGAAGGAGTCTGGATGAAGGAGTTCATATCCGATCTAGGTGTCATACCTAGTGCATCGGGTCCAATGAAAATCTTTTGTGACAATACTGGTGCAATTGCCTTAGCAAAGGAATCCAGATTTCACAAGAGAACCAAGCACATCAAGAGACGCTTCAATTCCATCCGGGATTTAGTCCAGGTGGGAGACATAGAGATTTGCAAGATACATACGGATCTGAATGTAGCAGACCCGTTGACTAAGCCTCTTCCACGAGCAAAACATGATCAGCACCAAAACTCCATGGGTGTTAGAATCATTACTGTGTAATCTAGATTATTGACTCTAGTGCAAGTGGGAGACTGAAGGAAATATGCCCTAGAGGCAATAATAAAGTTATTATTTATTTCCTTATATATCATGATAAATGTTTATTATTCGTGCTAGAATTGTATTAACCGGAAACATAATACATGTGTGGATACATAGACAAACAGAGTGTAACTAGTATGCCTCTACTTGACTAGCTTGTTAATCAAAGATGGTTAAGTTTCCTAACCATAGACAAAGGAGTTGTCATTTGATTACAAGCTCACATCATTAGTTGAATGATCTGATTGACATGACCCATTCCATTAGCTTAGCACCCGATCGTTTAGTATGTTGCTATTGCTTTCTTCATGACTTATACATGTTCCTATGACTATGAGATTATGCAACTCCCGTTTACCGTAGGAACACTTTGTGTGCTACCAAACGTCACAACGTAACTGGGTGATTATAAAGGTGCTCTACAGGTGTCTCCGAAAGTATTTGTTGGGTTGGCGTATTTCGAGATTAGGATTTGTCACTCCGAATGTCAGAGAGGTATCTCAGGGCCTTCTCGGTAATGCACATCACATAAGCCTTGCAAGCATTGCAACCAAGGAGTTAGTTGCGAGATGATGTATTACAGAACGAGTAAAGAGACTTGCCGGTAACGAGATTAAACTAGGTATTGGATACCGACGATCGAATCTCGGGCAAGTAACATACCGATGACAAAGGGAACAACGTATGTTGTTATGCGGTCTGACCGATAAAGATCTTTGTAGAATATGTAGGAGCCAATGTGGGCATCCAGGTCCCGCTATTGGTTATTGACCGGAGACGTGTCTCGGTCATGTCTACATTGTTCTCGAACCGTAGGGTCCGCACGCTTAAGGTTACGATGACAGTTATTATGAGTTTATGCATTTTGATGTACCGAAGTTAGTTCGGAGTCCCGGATGAGATCACGGACATGACGAGGAGTCTCGAAATGGTCGAGACATAAAGATTGATATATTGGACGGCCATATTCAGACATCGGAATGGTTCCGAGTGGTTTCGGAGAAAACTGGAGTGCCGGAGGGGTTACCGGAACCCCCCCGGGAGAAGTATTGGGCCATATGGGCCTTAGTGGAGAGAGAGAGGGGCGGCCAGGGTGGGCCGCGCGCCCCCTACCCCTCTGGTCCGAATTGGACTAGGAGAGGGGGGCGGCGCCCCCCTTTCCCTCTCCCTCTCCCCCTTCCTTTCCCCCTCCTAGTAGGAGTAGGAAAGAGGGGAGTCCTACTCCTACTAGGAGGAGGACTCCTCCTCCTGGCGCGCGCCCCAAGGGCCGGCCGGCCTCCCCCCTTGCTCCTTTATATACGGGGGCAGGGGCACCCTAGAACACATAATTGATCAACGTGATCGTTCCTTAGCCGTGTGCGGTGCCCCCTCCACCATATTCCACCTCGGTCATATTGTCGCGGTGCTTAGGCGAAGCCCTGCGTCGGTAGTACATCAAGATCGTCACCACGCCGTCGTGCTGACGGAACTCCTCCCCGAAGCTTTGCTGGATCGGAGCCCGGGGATCGTCATCAAGTTGAACGTGTGTTAAGAACTCGGAGGCACCGGAGTAACGGCGCTTGGATCGGTCGGATCGGAAAGACGTACGACTACTTCCTCTACGTTGCGTCAACGCTTCCGCTTCGGTCTACGAGGGTACGTAGACAACACTCTCCCCTCTCGTTGCTATGCATCACCATGATCTTGCGTGTGCGTAGGAATTTTTTTGAAATTACTACGTTCCCCAACACTCCCGGCTTACAAACTTTCTTTGATGACACAGGCTCCAGAGTTGTCCACCTTGGCTTAGATATGGAGAAAAAAATTGAAAGCTGCCTACACTCTCGTAGAGCAGTTATATACTGGCGCACAACGGGTCATCTGCATAGCTGCGCACAATAAGCAACCTCCAACCCTCATCAAAGATACCTTGGAGAAATTATCTATGCTGCCTCTGCGGATTGAAGAGTTGAAGAAATCAGCTGCCAGAGCGGATGCACTTACAGCGCTAACCCGGGCCAAAGCATGGCTAGCTGATCTTGAATCGGCAGACTTGGCAAATGGCTGCCCGAGCATAAAAGAAGACGGGTCACCCTTCAGTGCAGAAGACTTCTCCGCAATTGCAAGGGAAATGCGCCCTCTGTCCAGTAAGCTGGCTGAAGATACTGATCTTTCACATTATCAGCCGGTTTACGACGCCAACAACAAGAAGGTCCAAGCGCCGGTTCATGATTCTCAGGACCTGACTCCTCCGATTCGTAAGCATACTTTTGCCCTGATATTGACCCATCAACACTTATAAGTGATGAAGCTGTATTCAGAGCTTTGACTGGGATCAACTGGGCAACCACTGAATTCCAGCCATTGGATGAAGAAGAGCAGGAGGAACCGGTGCTGGACGACCCACAACCTTCAACTCATCAAGGCCAAGACTCATAAGCCGCAGGACGGCTTAGCATCTGCTTTCCGTGAAACTGCTAAAACACTTATTCTTTTGGGGCATCAGTCGCCTTGTAATAGGCTAGCTATCAAACAATTTGTCTGCCATGCCATCGCGCGTGTTTTCTTTGCACTTGCGCCGCTTCGGCAAACTTGTTCATGGGGTCCGACGATCGGCTACGAGGGAGATCGACGAGGAGAAGATAACCATGGAGACGTGCTGCTAAACTCTTCTTCCGCTGCACAACACCACGCGTCTAGTGGTATTAATCTCGTGATCCATCCTCCATTAGCATGTTCGTAGTTGATCTGCACGTAGATTTTTTTTTATTGTGCACTTAGCGTGGCCCAACACAGAGGTGGTGCCATGGGAGGACATGGAGGAGCGGGTCGCCACCATGGGGTGGGGGCTCAGTCTTCATCCATGGGGGAGAAAGGAAGGAGCAGGGGGAGGACGTAGAGGAGCAGGGCGGCGCCATGGGAAGAGGGCGAGCTCTCGGTCTCCATCCATGGTTAAGAAGGGGAGAAGGAGGGTGGCGCCATGGGGAGGAAGGGAAGAAGAGGGGCAGCCGCCGCGGTAGAAAGAATGGGGCTGGATGTCCATCTGTCAAGAAAGAGGATGCGAGAAATTAAGGTAGTAAGTGTCACGTAGCGAGTCTTGGACGACCAGGTGGCACCTAAAGGTGGACTCGTGGGACGCCATGCAAACATGCAGCATCGATCGGTCCAGCCCCGGTCGCCTCATTTCGACAAGGTCGTGCTCACACACAGTGAAGCAGTTAGGGAACTTCAATAGTAAGTCCCATATAAGTATGTTTTAGGAGAAAGAATCGCCCTTAAAGTTTCGGCTCCATGCTTTATAGAGCTGCCATATTATTCGTATTGAAGTTGTCATGACAACTTTGACATCAACATTGTTACAGCTTTGGTAGTGGCACATTTATCAAAAACTGAATGGCAATTTTTATGATGAGACTTTGTATTTACTGAAACATAGTCATATGGATCTTGTCTCGAAGACCTCATCAGTGGTGAGAACGGATTATCAATCACACGGTTTAAGCTACACAACAATTTTACGGAACCCATAAAATGTACCTTGTTGAATATGATTACTTATTGCGTGCTATTAGGGACTTCGCAAATTGACTTTTACATAACACAATGTGCGTATAGTACATGCAACGTGATGGATCGGATGGCAAGCACTGTGTCCCACGCGAAAGAGATGGAGCGGACGTTCGCTCTTAATAAGTTCCAAAAAGAAATGGGGTTTCCTCATGTTTATTCGATATATTCACTTGAAAAGTAAGTAATCTGGTTGGAACAAAACCATTTCGAATCAACTCGGCCAACGCCGAAGATATCGTATCAACAGAATGAAAAAAGAGTTGCAGAACAAAATTAGATGACATGCATTCGACACTGTTAAGGAATACTACTCCCCCGCAAAAAAGAAAAGAAAAGGAATACTGGTAAATTAAATCTACAAGGAACAACGACAGGGCACACATGGATGTTGGTGGTCGACAACAGAAGTTTGAATCGATCAGCAGACCATCCCCTTAAAAACAAATATACAAGTCCAGGCAACAATAATGCCTATGCTCCCCGAGACAAACACAACGGCGTCGAGCTTGGTCCCAGGATAGTTGAGCTCGAAGAATAGCAAGAGGCCGGCCGAAATGATGAGTAACGCCACACCAAAGGAGAGCAGCGTCCACATGCACGCGAACCATATGAACTCGCTCCGCTCCGCCACCACGAGTTTGTCGTCGTCCTTCTTCGGACCCGCAGGATTCTCGACGTCGGCCATCGACGTACCTCCTTCTTTTGCTAGGCTGACCCTCGATCGACGATCGATCTACAGTAGTCGGCAGGGGCGTCGATGATGAGGTGCGATCGTCGAAAATGGGCAGACTAGGACATGGTCCTAGGGTTCCTTATATACTCACATGCGAAGGGTAGATATATATCCCTAACTGATTTACCATCTGTTGTTCACACCGATACTTTTGGGAACACGTAACTGGGAACGAGGAAGAAAAGGCAGGAGCTGTTACGGAGACTACGCGAGGGCAGCGATCGCGGCTTGCCCTGCTCTGCTTCGTGCTACTCCCATCCGTGCTAGTGCTACTCCCAATTCCTGCCCTAGTGAATACTCTAAAAAAAGAAAAAAAATGAAAACAAATAAACCATGCATTCCCATCTTCTCTTGCCATACATGCATGGGCAACCGCCATGCATATTTGGTCAGCGGTACGCTCGCCGGTCATCTATACCCGATTCCTTCAAATTTGGCTCCTCAAAGTCCTTGCCCTTATTTGTCATGTATATAGCCATGTCCTTCACTTTGTCATTTTTATATTGGCCGATCATATACATGTGATTGATAGAAAGGAGAGAGAGGAAAGAAAAGGAAAAAAATAAAGAGAAAAGATGGTCCAGGATGGACCGTGTCCTACGTAGCGGACTGACCGGGCGCGTCCGCGAGCCCTCATATACTTCATGTATATGGTCTGAGTATGAGGGCTTATGGACTGACCGGACATATGGGGACAAACTAGGGAGGTCCGGTTAGGCCACATTTTTCCTTGAACGATGCTACACATACAACGTCATCTGACCAATTTATGCACGATGATATTAATCAAACCGTTGGTGTGAGAAAGTAGCATCCAAAACATCGTCTGGTTTTGCATCATGCATAAATCGGTACGCGCCCGTCGTGCGCAAAGTAGTTTAGTTTTTGTATTCGTCATTTTTTAAAAAAATTATATAAATTAAACGGACCAAACAAAAGAAGAAATGAGAAAAACAAAAAACATTGGGCCCGACCCATCTCACTGGCCTTGACCCATCTCACGTTGCAGACGTGGGCGACGCTTTAGCTGGCAACAATCAATGCAAATGTGTCTAAAAAAAATCCATGCAAATTTGTCTAAAAAACAATCAATGCAAATTTGTCTCAAAAAAAACGATGCACATACCCCTAAAAAAACAAATGATACGCATTACGCTAAAAAAACGCCAATTATTATTCGCCGCCCAATGCTCCACTTATAGGCAAATTGGTAAAAGGTGCACAACCCCGCGTCTACACAATTTTCCTAAGTGGGTCTGCCCATCAGCGTTAAAGTCTTATAAATCAGTTATGTTTCTTTCTTCCCTTTTTTGTGTGGAGTTTACCAGTGGTTTTTTATCGCCTTTTGTGTTTCATTTTTGTTTTATTTTTCGGTTGTCTCTTTTCCTTTTTATTATATTTTATGTATTTTGATTACTTTTTCAAACTTCTCTCCAACTCATGGAGTTTTTCCCAATTCATGAACTTCCTAAAATTTGCATTATCATTTCAAATCCGTTATATTCAAAAATTAACAAATTTGTAAAATGAACTTTTTTCAAATCCACTAACATTTTCGAAATAATTGATTATTTCTACTTCAAGAACTTTTTCCAAGTTTTGTCAACTTTTTTCAATTTCATGAACTTTTTCAAATTTTGAACATTCCTCAAATTCATAATTTTTTTTACGTTTGCAAAGTTTTATAAAAAATTGTGAACTTTTTATAAATTCATGAACTCAAGATTTTTTTTCAAATTGATGAATTTTTTTCAAATTCATGGATGTTTTTACATTTTGCAGTCATTTTTTGAACGTGTGAATTTTTTGTCATCTATTTTGTAAAAGTCAACGGTCAACAACCTAGTCAACAGCCAATGGTCTGCCATGCTCCATTGAGCCGCTGACGCTGGCGAGACCCTGCGCACCCGCCGCACCTCTTCTTTCCCTCTCCTTCCTTCATCTTCCCTCCCTCATTTTGTTTTCTGTCTGCAGATCGCCATGGCCACCGCCCACTTGACCTTCGCAACCACACGAGATGTGTGAATATTTTGCAATTTGAATATGTGTGAACATTTCTTTGAATTCACAACATTTTGTTTTGTATTTGTGAATTTTTTTTCCAACTTGGTAATTGAAGCAACCAAACAAAAGATGAAATGAGAAAAACAAAACAAATTGATGTGCACCATCTTACGGGGCCCGGCCCATCTCACAACAAACGATACGGAACATTTCTCAAAAAAAGAAAACAAGCTATACGAATCAGCGCCCTTGCCAGTATCTATTCAGCGCCCAAAGCGCTACATATAGCCAAATTGGTAAAAGGCGAACTCCCCCAACGTGCACAGAGGTTTCCAAAGTGGGTCGGGCCATCAGCGTAATAGTTTTACGAAATAGTTTTGTCCCTTTCCAACCTTCTTATGTGGGCTTTTCCGTCGGTTTTTGTTTTATTTTATTTTATTTTTTGGTTGTCTCTTTTCTTTTTGTATTTTCATTTTCCTTATTTTTTGCATTTTTGTTTGGTTCGTGAGCAGTGGCGTAAATGTATTTTTTTTTTAAAGGAGCAGTGGCGTAAATGTAAACTTAATGGAATTACACCGTCACTGTAAACGGTATGGGCGAAAATTAAACCTTGTTTGGTTTGATTGACTGTAACGTTAACTGATTCCAGCGAATTTCCAGCGGTGGCCGACAGCAGCGCTCCTCGTGACCTCGCCTCTGTCTATGCATGCTCCAATGACCGATCAGTAGCTAGATACAGGGCTGGGCGGGCTGCCGGTGGCCTGGTCTTTGCAGCCGGCTAGCTGCTACACATAGCGCATCGATGAGCTAGATACAGGCGTTACAGCGACTGATCGGAGCGGCCGGGATGGCAGCCGATGTCACCGACTTAGCTCCCGATGTGCTTCCTAGACCTCCCGTCCCATGCCAAAATGGCATCCTACCTCCCGTGCCTCCGTTCATGGCGCCCGACTGCCGTGACCGAAGGTGGATGCGCCGCCGACAGGTGGCTTCGACGAGGCTGGCGGCCGGCCGTGGTTGGGAGCCGCCGCTCCCACTCCGGCGAAGCCATGTATAAGCTCCCTCTGGTCGGTGGCTCGCCAGCGGCCTTCAAGGTCCAGCGGCGGCGGCGCCTTAGGCGGAGGAGACCACGAGGAAGACGCCATCGTCGGAAGAGGCTTCTTGGGGCCAAGCGACGGTTTCTGATACAGGGGATTTCGGGCGTAGTCAGATTTGTACTAGGCCGGATTTGATAAACAGATTACGCTTGACTGAACCAAACATATCTTGAGGGTATCTGTTACCAGCGTAATGAGGTTACGTTACAAAATCCTAAAACAAACACATCCATAGATGTTGGTGATCGGTTGGATAAATTAGTTGGTCAATCGATCAACAAACTACCACCTTACAAAAATCAACGCGGAATCCGCTAAAATAAAAGAATGAAAAAAAAAATCAACGTGGAATTGGACGAACCTATCCACGAGTCTCCGATCCCACGTTCCCTTGTGTTTTCGACCACGTGGTAGTACTCGTGAAAGAAAAGTACCAAAGCAATATACAGGCCCAGGCAACACCTATGCCTATGCCCCCCGCGACGGACGCGCCATGGTCGAGCTTGGTCCCAGGATAGTTTCTCTGGGAGAACGCCATGAGGCCGATTGAGATGAGGATTAGCGCGACAGCGAAGGGGAACAGCATCCACGTGCACGCGAACCCGGTGTGCTCGCTCGGCTCCGCCACCATCGCCGCGAGCTCGTCGTCGTCCTTCTTGGGAACAGGATTCTCGACGTCGGCCATCGACCTCCTTCTTAGAACTTGCTAGGCTGACTCCCGATCGACGATCAATCGAGCTAGTAGGCAGGTGCGTCGATGATGAGATGCGATCGTTGAAAAAGAGAAGAGGTAGCCTGCGTCCTAACAACGTGTATTTATCTGTTGCTTAAGCCGATACCTTTGGGAGCACATAACTAGAAGGCAGGAGTTGTAACGGACATCACGCGAGAGCACAGACCTGCTCTTATACGTGCAATGTCTACTCCTGTCCGTGCTCTGCTGCAGCCGCCGAATTTTGGTCCCAGTTGGAGTCCTTCCATTGGATATACTGTATACCGTACTGACGTTGACTTGGCTGATCCAGTCGAGTGGTTCGATTCGGTTCCAGCACGGACGTACGGCCCTCCCTCCTCCTGTTGACTTGACAGATGTTGACTTACCTTTTTTTCGGAATGATGTTTTTTTTTAAATAAACATCACACTATAATGATTAGAAATACCAGTTACATCGTCAAAAAGAAAAGATACAATGTCATCCATAGGCTCCTCACACCAATCCCTAGTCTTGGAAAATTTCGCTAACCTAGCAAGTTCATGAGCAACCTTATTTGCATCCCTATTACAATGGGCAGCACTACGCGCTGGTGCGCCGGCACAAATTTGGGCCGGTCCGCACGCAGTCGTACGATCCAGCGTACATCAGCCGTTCGATGCCCCACGTCATCATCTTCTTCCCCGTCTCTGCATACAAAAAAAACAGAACGCGGTGCCTGCGCAGGCGTCGCCCCCGCCAAAGCTCGTAACGGTAGCTAAAAGAGGGCATCGTTCATGGCGCCACCGCTCACGACGGCAGGCCTGCCCTGTCGTCTCCGGCGACGGTGCTTACGGGAGAACCTCCTCCCGTCGTCGATTTCGGTTGGAGATCTCGTCGAGGACCCCCTGGTCGAAACTTCCCCCTCGACCGGTTGCAACTCTGGTCGTCGGTGCCCCATGGTTCCAGTGCCACGGCGCGCCGCCCGCCGGCCCTCGCCGTTGACGCGTGAGTTTCTGCCAACGAGGGCCAGTCGGCTACCAATCAACGTGAATGGGATGTAGCAAAAAAACATCGGTAGTGTAGCAAAAAGAGAAGGCGGTTGCATGAAAAATCATCGTCGTTGCCGTGGTCCGCAGCTTTTCCATGAATGGATATAGCAAATCGTCCTGCCGGTCATAACAAAAAGAGATCGCGGTTGTAGCAAAATCATCATGGCCAATTGTAGTAGAAAACAGAGTAGCGCACGCCATGGTAGTGGTTGCAACTCTGACACCGTCCGGTTCCAGCCCACGGTGACCACTGTTGCAACATCAGTAGCATAGCAGCCCCCGGCTCGCCGCAGGTTGGAGTGCCAGGCAACAAAAATCTTTCATTTGTCGGTTGAAGCAAAAAATCACTAGGTTCCAGCAAAAACTAAAGTTGGTTCCAGCAAAACATAGTCGGCAGGTAAAACTCCCAGTGGGTGATTGTAGCAAAAAAAAATAGCTAGTTCCAGCAAAAACATACACTGGTTCCAATAAAAAGGTTACCATCAGCGGTGAGGGCGCGTCGTGTTCCAACACATTGCATGGCAGGCATCAATTACCGCTGCTGGTTCCCGCTCTGGGCTGCCCCTGTTACAGCAAAAGGGCTTCGTTGTTCCAGCATCTCGTAAACCGGTCGCGACACCCCGTGTCCCGTGTGGTCACCATATGCAGCTGGGGGCTTCCAGCATTTGCCACCGTGGTTCCAGCATCTGGAAGCCACAGTTCCAGCGTTTGTAATCGCGGGTTGTAGCACCTCGGAGCTGTATGACGCAGTCACCGTTGATTCACCATCGATGTAGCCCAGCGTCGATGCGGCACATCCACCATGGGGACTCTTCTCGCTCTGTTTTGCAACAAAAACAACAAGGATGGGAAGGGCGAGGGGGTTGGCTGAGCGGCCATGGAGAGGGATTTCTCTCGCTGGAGAAAGAGAGACAGAGATGGAGGGGATGGGAGTGGCGGAGGGAGAGGATAAGGGAGGGAGGTGGAGAAGAAGATAACACAGAGAGGAAAAAAGAAAAAATGCATGTGCGGTGGAAGAACAAACTTTTTCACATACCCCAATTTAATATTTTTTGCTGAGAGCTAGTCACACATCCAAATGTCCTAAAATTTGACACAAACATCACACGCTCAGTCATCTTTCTCCACACAAAAAATGGAATGGTTTGAATTTATTTAGTATTTTTAACAAAAATAATTGTTCACTCCCAGGCTCATCTGAGCCTGGGAGCCAAAATGCCTCTCTCGTTAAGATTTAAGATTTTTCTACACATCATTTCTCTTCACCGGCGACCGATGCATAGCCGCCTCGATCGTATCCCAATCCTTTCCAGTGAGGGTACTGCCGAGGCACAAAATAGTATACCAGAATAGTATATTTGCATGAACAGTTACTCATGGGAAAATTAAGTCCTTGATTGATTACTATCTTTTTTTTTACACCACCACATTAGTGAATAGTGCACCAACAATTACGCGAACAAAATCCGGAACACTATCCAAATAAAACCCAATACCCTAAATAAACTGAAACAGTAAACCTGAATAACCCGGAACAGTAAAACCAGTGAAACAGAACAACACTTGAATAAACCAAAAAAATTAACCCATCCAACCATAAACCAGAACAGTAACCGACTTGTAACCCAGAGCAATACACCCAAATAAACCGGAACAATAAAAATAGTGAATCAACACTATGGATTCACATGAGGAGTAATCCAGAAGAAATACCAAAAAAACTAAGGCTCCTTCGCCCTCGGTGCGTTCACCTACGCAAAGAGAATAGCCGATGTTGTTGCCGTCGTCTACCTGCTCGCCTTCTCCTTCCCCGTGGCCAACCAGATCGAGGCTTCAACCACAATGCAGTCATTGATGTTAGATAATAACGAGAAATAAACGAGACAAAGAGATACGGATTTTTACGTGGAAACCCTTGCGGGAGAAAACCACGGACGCACGAAGGCGCAATCACTATGAGGAGGAGTATTACAAGCACGAGACGACATGCCGTCTTAGGTGCGACTACATGGGGTATATATATGAGGGGCAACACATAGGAGTCCTTGTAGGACAAGTAAACGAGTTGTACTCGTACGCGTCGACGCCAACGCAAAAGCCCACACCGGTTGTACTACGTCTAGTCCAACCCGGTACTAGAATTTGGATCACAATTTAACAATCTCCACCTTGAGCCAAATTCCCTCCAGTAGTCGAAGAAAGTGAATAACTCCATCCAAATCAGCATAAACACCTTGTGCGTCAAAGTCCATAGGACTAGTGAGAAATACCAACTAAGCCTGAGCAAAGCTCAAACTTATTGGTCGGAACTGGCTTTGTCATCATATCAGCAGGATTATCATGAGTACTTATCTTGCATACCTTCAAATTACCTTCAGCAACAACATCTCGAATATAATGAAATCTGACATCAATGTGCTTTGTCTTCTCATGATACATTGGATTCTTTATAAGATATATGGCACTTTGACTAACAGAAAATATGGTAGGGCAAGATGAATCTCCACAAAGCTCAGTGTATAAACCTTTCAACCAGATAGCTTCTTTGCATGCCTCAGAAATAGCCATATACTCGGCATCAGTAGTGGAACAAGCCACAATAGACTGCAAAGTTGCTCTCCAACTCACAGCACAACCACCAATGATGAAAATATAACCTGTGAGTGATCTTCTCTTATCCAAATCACCAGCAAAATCAGAATCAACAAAACCAACAAGTCCATCTCTAGATTTCCCAAACTGTAAATAAGCATTAGAAGTACCACGCAGGTATCTGAAAATCCACTGAACTGCTCTCCAATGCTCTTTTCTAGGATTAGCCATGTATCTACTGACAATACTCAATGCATATGATAAATCCGAACGAGAACAAACCATGGCATACATAAGTGAACCAACTGCACTCGAATAAGGAACTCTAGACATGTACTCAATATCTGCATCTGATTTAGGACATAAAACTGATGATAATTTGAAGTGTGCAGCTAACGGAGTACTCACCGGCTTGGCATTATGCATATTAAAACGACGAAGAACTTTATCAATATATCCCTTCTGACTGAGATACACTTTTCCAGATGGTCTATCTCTAGATATTTCCATGCCAAGTATTTTCTTTGCTGCACCCAAATCCTTCATCTCAAATTCATTACTCAATTGCTTCTTTAGTTCATTAATCTCTGACATACTCTTTGCAGCAATTAGCATATCATCAACATAAAGGAGCAAATAAATAGTTGAACCTTTGACGGTTTTCAAATAAACATAACTATCATAGTTAGACCTTTTGAAACCTTGAGAGAGCATAAAGGTGTCAAATCTCTTGTACCACTGTCTAGGGGATTGCTTCAATCCATAAAGTGATTTCTTTAACTTACAGACAAGCTTTTCTTTTCCAGGAATAACAAAACCTTCAGGTTGTTCCATATAAATATCCTCTTCTAATTCTCCATGTAAAAATGCAGTTTTAACATCCAATTGTTCAAGCTCAAGATCATGCATGGCAACAATACTGAGTAAAGTGCGAATAGAGCCGTGCTTCACAACAGGAGAAAATACTTCGTTATAGTCAATACCTGGAATCTGACTGTAACCTTTAGCAACTAACCTTGCTTTATATCTTGTCTCATCATTAGGAGAAACACCTTCTTTCCTGTTGAAAACCCACTTGCAACGAATAGGTTTCTTCTCTATAGGCAATTTTACTAAATTCCAAGTGCCATTCTTTTCAAGTGATTTCATCTCATCATGCATAGCGGTCATCCACTTATTACTATCACCAGAAATAATTGCCTCGGAAGATGAAGAAGGCTCAGAATTACCTTCAATTTCTTCTGCAACAGATAAAGCAAAAGAAACAATATTGCACTCTTCAATTAACCTGTCTGGTTTATTAATACCCCGTCTAACTCTGTCACGTGCAAGATTCCAACTGGGCGGAACAATAGGCTGATTTGGAGTGGGAGTGACATGATCATCTTTAACGACGGGTTCATCATGTGCATCAACAATTTCATTACTAGATGTATCACCTGAGTCAATAACATGCTCCACCTGAACAGTAGGCTGCTGAATAGGAGGCTGCTGTTCACTCTGAATAGGAACATTAGTAGATCAAACATCATGTAACATAGCAGATTCATTAAAGATAACATTTCTGCTAATAATAATCTTCTGGGTTTCAGGATTCCACAATTTAAAACCTTTAACACCAGACTTATAACCAAGAAAGATGCACTTAACAGCCCTAGGCTCCAACTTTCCATTATCAACATGAGCATAAGGAGTGCAACCAAAAACTCTCAACTGTGAATAATCAGTAGGTGAACCAGACCATACCTCAATTGGAGTTTTCTTATCAAGAGCAATAGATGATGAACGGTTAATGAGATAACAAGCAGTGGAAGCGGCCTCAGCCCAGAAATGCTGATGCAAACCTGCATTGGACAACATGCAACGGGCTCTGGAAATAATGGTTCTGTTCATACGCTCAGCAACACCGTTTTGTTGAGGAGTATAAGGAACGGTGTAATGTCTGACAATGCCTTCAGACTTGCAATAATTCTTAAATTTCTTAGAACAGAATTCCATACCATTATCAGTGCGAAGTATTTTTACCTTCTTTTCAGTTTGTCTCTCGATCATAATCTTCCACTCCTTAAATGCTGAGAATGCTTCATATTTATGCTTCAAGAAATAAGGCCAAATTTTTCTTGAATAATCATCAATAATTGTCAGCATGTAACTAGCACACCACCTAGTGACTTTCTGCGGGATGGTCCCCATAAATCAGAATGAACATAATCAAGAATACCTTCAGTTGTATGAACCGAAGTGCTGAATTTCACCCTCTTGTGTTTGCCGAAGATACAATGCTCACAAAATTTCAATTTACCAGGTTCATATCCATCAAGAAGACCTCTCTTATTTAACTCTGCTAAACCAAGTTCACTCATATGTCCAAGACGCATATGCCAAAGGTTAGCAGCATCACAATCAGAATTCTTTGAAATAACTGGAGTAGCGTTACCTGAAACTGTAGAACTTCGAAGGTAATAAAGACCATTGGTCGAACTCAAATCACCTTTCATCACAATAAGGGAACCTTTGGTGACTTTCAAAACACTATCTCCACCTGAATACTTGTATCCCTTTGCATCAAGGGCACTCATAGAAATAAGATTTCTCTTCATCTTCGGAATATACCGAACATCTGTCAAAGTTCTGATTATGCCATCAAACATCTTGATTCGAATAGAACCTATGCCTTCAATCTTGCATGGTGAATTATCAAAACCCAAAACGGAACCAACAGAAGTAGCGGAATCAAAAGTATTAAACCAATCTCTATGCGGGCACACATGAAAAGTACATGCAGTATCAAGTACCCACTCATCATTGGTCTCAGCACATCCAGCAATAACGACAAGAGCATCATCAGAACTATCATCACGAGCAACGTTAGCAGAATTTTCACCTTGTTTGTTACCTTTCCTCTTTTCTTTATTCTGCAACTTGAAACACTCAGAGATGTCATGCCCGTCTCTCTTGCAATACCTACAATACTTCTTGTCTCTGGATTGCGACCGGCCCCTGTAGCCGTTCTTACTTTTGCCTCTGTTTCCATTATTGGAGTTCTTCTCCTTTGTCCTGCCACGAACAGATAATCCCTCGGCTTGGGATGAACTCGAACCATCATGAGGCACCATTAATTTCATCTTCTCCTTAGAGTTCAAAGCTTCATAAACTTCATTAAGTGTGAGAGTATCACGGCTTTATAATATGGTGTCTCTAAAAATGGTATAAGAACTTGGCAGTGAACAAAGTAACACTAAAGCAGTATCTTCCTCTTCATACTTAACCTCCATTGCAGCTAGATCGGATATAATCTCCTTAAATTCTGAAATATGATTCAAAACATTACCTCCCTCGGGTAACCTGTGCAGGAATAATTTTTTCTTCAGATGCATCTTGCTGGTGAGATCTTTAGTCATGCAAATCCCTTCCAGCTTTAACCATAGAGCGGCGACAGTTTTCTCGCTCAAAACTTCCTGCAAAATATTATTATGCAAATGGAGTTGAATTTGTGACAAAGCCTTACAATCAATTCTTTTCTCCTCAGCAGTCCAGTACTCAATTCGGTTCTTCCTAAAACTATACAGTGCTACATCATAGTCGGCCTGTGCCAACAACGCCCGCATCTTGACTTGCCATAGGGTAAACCTTGTGTCATGATCCAGCAACGGAAAATCGTACTTCATGAATGCCATGAGTCGAACAAATCTGTGCATAAAGTAGTACAAGTCGGAGTAGAATAATTCTTGACAGAATTTAATGTGCGGAGCAAACGGAGCAAGAAACAGTAGCACCTGGTGGCTTGTTCGGTGGATGTAGCAGCCGGATGTTAGTACTTGATGGATCAAAACGTGTGCTGATTAGAGCTCACGTACTAGAAGTAGTACTAACGATGGATTGGTCTTCACGTGCGCAACAAGATGACCGGATGGATTTGACTTGTGTGGGGTTGCGTCTTTGCTTCTGTCGCCTTGAGACTCGGGAGCAGCGGCGGCCAAAATAAATCCCACAATACGCCAGCTGCCGGATTCATCTCGATCTCGGCCTAGAGAAAAAAAGTCAGTCTTCGAACCTGACCTGGACACGGATGATGAGCCGTCGAATCCTGTCGAACTCGGCGGATCGCATGACGCTGCGGCGGCGCACACGCTGCAACTCTAATCTCTCAATCTCAAATCTCGTCTATGTAACCTCAGCATATCACTTGTTAGATAATAACGAGAAATAAACGAGACAAAGAGACATGGATTTTTACGTAGAAACCCGTGCGGGAGAAAATCACGGACGCACGAAGGCGCAATCACTATGAGGAGGAGTATTACAAGCACGAGACGACAGGCCGTCTTAGGTGCGACTACATGGGGTATATATGAGGGGCAACACATAGGAGTCCTTGTAGGACAAATAAACGAGTTGTACTCGTACGCGTCGACGCCAACGCAAAAGCCCACACCGGTTGTACTACGTCTAGTCCAACCCGGTACTAGAATTTGGATCACAATTTAACAATTGAAGCCACCTCTACGACGTGTTCCATCACGGCAGTGCAGAACAGGAACATTCGGGAAGGTGATTTAACAACATAAAGAAAATTTAAAAGAAATGAAGCATAAACAAGTTCATGAACAAAAATTTGAACTCATGAAATTGGCACCAGAAATGTCAAGCCAATGTCAAGTGTATTGGAAACCTTTGTCAAATCAGAAGGGGACACATTAATCACCATCTATTGACAATGCAACTAACCACTTTCAAATCTAGCTTGGCATTTCAAAGCTACTAGTACAAATATTATGTCTTTAACACCTTTATGTACAAAAATCATAAATGCTTTCTGAATAGTACCCAAGGCAGTACACATAAATCTACCATGAAGCACATAACAAGAGTTGCAACCCAAATGCGATTTATAGACCAAGATTGCAGGTACACATATATTGCACCAACATATTCAAGTAGGTGTTATAGTTGTAGAAGAACTATCCAGCATTGGAATTAGGTTCCGTATACGAACAGCTCATGAACAAAGGGATTGACAACCCTCTTGCCAAGTTGGGTGCAAGCATTTATTTTGTTTGTGTGTAGGTGCATCTTATCTTGTTTGCTTGGGACATAATCTAGGAGGTTGACGACATCTGGATGAGTATATTGGTGTGAGTAATTAAAAATTCATAAATTGAATGCGACTAGGCTTGAGACGATTGACATAGAATGAAAGGCAAAATTAATCATTCAGGAAGCGCGAGTCAAGCTCCTCTTTATCTGGATGAATTTTTATTGTTGTTGTGGTCGTATGTGTTCGGCTAAAAGAGGTCTAATTGTTGAAGGCGTGAAAAAAGCACGGTCGAATATCGGGTATGTGCGTGCACGGCACATCCATCATCGTGCATGTGAATATACTTGCAGCCCAAAGGTCCATCCTTCCTTTTAGTTCGCCTCATCCTTTCCTTTTTAATAGGAATTAGACATCCCACAATTCCGTTCCAGGAATTTATTCTTCCTTTTTAGTTCGGCCAATCCTTCATTATAGCCTAAAGACAGCCACAATTCCGTTTGACCATGAAGATCCTTCCTTCCTTCCTTTATACCCCCTCATCACAAGGGAAGCCCATAATCTTCGCTTTTAATAGCCTCATCTTTCCTTTTTTAATACCCAAAGACAGCCCGCAATTTTGTTAAATATGGAGATACATCCTTCCTTCATACCGACAATTCACACTGTTATCTGTAAGGCTTCCTGTCGATATTACGTGAAGCATGCATGTCCTATATAAACTGGAATAACTATATCTAAATGATTGAGGTGGTATTATTGAACATCAAATAACGATAGCTCAGTTGGTCTTTTTTTTTTTGAGAACTCTCGCCCAACTTTATTCATTCCAAAAAGTGACATAGGTACAAGGTTTGGGTCATGAGGGTTGCCCAACCACACATGTCTACCTAGTCTTCGAGTACAAGCAAACTTGGCGAGATTATGAGCCTCATAATTGTGATTCCTACGCTCATGAATGAAAGAGTATGAATTAAAACTATTACAACGAAGCATTATTTCATGTATAAGAGCAGCGTTTGGACCTCCTGTCCCTCTGTTAATATCGTTGACCACTTCTTGGCAATCCGATGCCACACATATGTTCATTGTTGCAAGGTCTTCTGCCAACGCCAGCGCTTCTCTGCAAGCATAAGTCTCTAGCATCATCGGATCATTGATTCCATGAAAAACAACCGCCGATGAACCCAGATATTGGCCGTCCTGATATCGGCATATTGCTGCAGCAGCCCCTCCGCGCCAAGACCTGGCCACTGCTCCGTCCACATTCATCTTTACCATGCCACTCGGAGGTGGAAGCCATCTCTTCTGCTGAACCAACGCCACCCTTTGTGTTATTTCATGCTCCTTCCTCGCATGTATCTGGCCCAGCTCATCAATGTAGTTATTCACAAAAGATGCGGTCTGTTGTGGACTCTGGAAAATTGATTCGTATATAGCCTTCCTCCTTGCAAACCAGATAGACCATAGTGTAATAACCAACCACGTGAAGCTTGCATGGTCCAGGGACACATTCAGTTGGAATAACCAAATCCGCGCGTTAGCTCAGTTGGTCGTAGTCGCTGCCTATTCAATAGGGCTTGAAGTCACGGGTTCAACCTCCAACTTTAACGTTTTTTTCCAGCGTGGCTCACAGTCCAAAATAAAAGGCCCATCCATGGCCCATAAGAGAGGCCAGCCGTGGAGAGATTTGAGGGCCCAGCAGATTGTTTGATCGATACGGATGTAAATTTTGATCGAGACTGACTTCACATATATAAACTGGTATAACGGTCTTCTAGTACCACCTCGCGTATATATTTTAAATTCAAACTGAAAGCGTAAATTTACGGGAAGAAGCTTATTATGACGGTGAACCTGAGAGTCTCAACCCGTACTTTATTATTAGGGAAAGATTTATGGCATCTTTAAAACGGACACCTAAACCATCCACAACCATCTAGACTGCGGTGTAGACGTGTTTACCCATCCAATGCGGTCATGTATCGGTCCATCGAGCGGTCCGGATGCATTTTCTCCACAAACTGAGAGGATGGTGTTGGGGATCTTCTGCGGGTGTCCGGACAATAGATATGTAGGACTGACACCATCGGCCCACCCAAAACCCCTCTCCGACCCGCGCCTCCATCCTCCCATTTTTTCTCGTGCCTACGCCGCTGCTCCACCACCCCAGCCGTCCCACCACACCCCTGGCGAAACTTGACGAGTCTATCACCTCCAACGGTAGGCTCCACATCGCTGCTTCTCCTTTGTCGCCGTTCCACGACTCTCCTTCAACCGCCGCACAGGTACCATGCGCTCCAACGACACTCACTGTGCCAGGCAACTGTTCAGTGAAATGCCCGTGCTAAATTCCTTTGTCCCTTCTTCTTTGAAGCAATGGATTTGGATTTGAAATACATATACGAGCACTATGTTGAGTCGTCCAACGGCTCATCTAACGAGGACTACACAGATGAGGCGGTGATGATGAGGTGGTTCTTGCAGACGTGGAGCATGCGGAAGAGCATGTTCTCAGATTCAAGGGATCGATCAAGAGTTATTGAGTGCTCAACTACAACAGGGTGTGCGTCCATTTGATGCTGATGGACAACTACTTTACCCGCGACGCCCTCTTCCCTCATATGTGCTACTACATGCTACTCACATCCGTGCTACTCCCATTCCTGCCCTATTGAATACTCTTAAAAAATAAAAAATTGAAAACAAATAAACCATGCATTTCAATCTTCTCTTGCCATACATGCATGGGTGGTACGTCTCGAGCTAGCGTTGGTTTTCCCCGAAGAGGAGGGGGTGATGCAGCACAGTAGCTAAGTATTTTCCTCAGTTTTTGAGAACCAAGGTATCAATACAGTAGGAGGTCACGCGCAAGTCCCTCGTACCTGCACAAAACGGTAGCAACTCGCAACCAACGCTTAGGGGTTGTCAATCCCTTCACGGTCACTTGCGAGAGTGAGATCTGATAGAGATAATATTTTTTGTATTTTTGGTATAAAGATGCAAAGTGAAAAGTAAAAGCAAAACAAGTAAAATAAAGTAATGGAGATTGATATGATGAGAATAGACCCGGGGGCCATAGGTTTCACTAGTGGCTTCTCTCAAGAGCATAGATATCCTATGGTGGGTGAACAAATTACTGTTGAGCAATTGATAGAATTGAGCATAGTTATGAGGTTATCTAGGTATGATCATGTATATAGGCATCACTTCCGTGACAAGTAGACTAACTCCTGCCTGCATCTACTACTATTACTCCACTCATCGACCGCTATCCAGCATGCATCTAGAGTATTAAGTTAAAAACAGAGTAACGCCTTAAGCAAGATGACATGATGTAGAGGAATAAATTCATGCAATATGATAAATACCCCATCTTGTTATCCTCGATGGCAACAATACAATACGTGCCTTGCAACTCTTTCTGTCACTGAGTAAGGACACCGCAAGATTGAACCCAAAGCTAAACACTTCTCCCATTGCAAGAACTACCAATCTAGTTGGCCAAACCAAACGGATAATTCGAAGAGACTTGCAAAGATAACTCAATCATACATAAAAGAATTCAGAGAAGATTCAAATATTATTCATAGATAAGTTGGATTATAAACCCACAATTCATCGGTCTCAACAAACACACCGCAAAAACAAGATTACATCGAATAGATCTCCACGAGAGAGGGGAGAACATTGTATTGAGATCCAAAAAGAGAGAAGAAGCCATCTAGCTACTAGCTATGGACCCGAAGGTCTGAAGTAAACTACTCACACTTCATCGGAAGGGCTATGGTGTTGATGTAGAAGCCCTCCGTGATGGATGCCCTCTCCGGCAGAGCTCCGGAACAGGCCCCAAGATGGGATCTCGTGGATACAGGAAGTTACGGCGGTGGAATTAGGTTTTTGGCTCCGTCTCTGGTCTAATGGGGGTACGTATGTATATATAGGAGCAAGGAGCACGTCGGTGGAGCTCCGAGAGGCCCACGAGGCAGGGGGCACGCCCAGGGGGCGCACCCTCCACCCTCGTGACCTCCCCGGAAACTTCTTGGAGTAGGGTCCAAGTCTCCTGGATCACGTTCGGTGAGAAGATCACGTTCCCGAAGGTTTCATTCCGTTTGGACTCCGTTTGATATTCTGTTTCCTCGAAATACTGAAATAGGCAAAAAACAGCAATTCTGGGCTGGGCCTCCGGTTAATAGGTTAGTCCCAAAAATAATATAAAAGTGGAAAATAAAGCCCAATATAGTCCAAAACAATAGATAAAGTAGCATGGAGCAATCAAAAATTATAGATACGTTGGAGACGTATCAGGCATCCCCAAGCTTAATTCCTGCTCGTCCTCGAGTAGGTAAATGATAAAAAGAGAATTTTTGATGCGGAGTGATACTCTGGCATAATTTCAATGTAAATCTTCTTAATCATGGTATGAATATTCAGATCCGAAAGGTTCAAGACAAAAGTTCATATTGACATAAAAATGATAATACTTCAAGCATACTAATCAAACAATTATGTCATCTCAAAATAACATGGCCAAAGGAAGTTCATCCCTACAAAATCATATAGTTAGGCTATGCTTCATTTTCGTCACACAAAGATGTTCCCAACTTCTATACCCCCGATGACAAGCCAAGCAATTGTTTCATACTCAAATAATCTCAAACTTTTTCAACCTTCACGCAATACATGAGCGCGAGCCATGGACATAGCACTATCGGTGGTATAGAATATGATGATGGGGATTGTGTGGAGAAGACAAAAAAGGAGAAAGTCTCACATCAACGAGGCTAATAAATGAGCTATGGAGATGCCCATCGATTGATGTTAATGCAAGGAGTAGGGATTGCCATGCAACGGATGCACCAGAGCTAAGAATGCTCAACAAAAGAAAACTAGTGGGTGTGCATCCAACTTTCTTGCTCATGAAGACCTAGGGCATTTTGAGGAAGCCCATCGTTGGAATATACAAGCCAAGTTCTATAATGAAAAATTCCCACTAGTATGAACAAGACAACTTATGAGACTCACTATATGAAAATCATGGTGCTACTTTGAAGCACAATATATGAGACTCACTACATGAAGAACAAGGTGCCACTTTGAAGCACAAGTGTGGAAAAAGAGATAGTAGCATTGCCCTTTTTATTTTTTATTTTTTTTGGGCCTTTCTTTTTTTTCTTTTTGGCCTTTCTCTTTTTTTTGATTGGGCAATGCTCTAATAATGATGATCATCACACTTCTATTGATTACAACATAATGATTACAACTCGATACTAGAACAAGATATGACTCTATGAATGCCTCTGGCGGTGTATCGAGATGGTGCAATGAATCAAGAGTGACATGTATGAACAATAATGCATGGTGGCTTTGCCACAAATACGATGTCAACTACAAGATCATGCAATGGCAATATGACAAAAGTAAAGCATGTCATGATGATGATGACGATGGTGGAAGTTGCATGGCAATATATCTCGGAATGGCTATGGAAATGCCATGATAGGTAGGTATGGTGGCTGTTTTGAGGAAGATATATGGAGGTTTATGTGTGAAAGAGCGTATCATATCACGGGGTTTGGATGCACCGGCGAAGTTTGCACCAACTCTCAATGTGAGAAAGGGCAATGCACGGTACCGAAGAGGCTAGCAAATGGCGGAAAGGTAAAAGTGCGTATAATCCATGGAATCAGCATTAGTCAAAAGAACTCATATACTTATTGCAAAAATTTAGAAGTCATCCAAAATCAAGTACTACGCGCATGCTCCTAGGGGGATAGATTGGTAGGAAAAGACCATCGCTCGTCCCCGACTGCCACTCATAAGGATGCACAAGCCAGGTACACTTCATGCTTCAAATTTGTTACACAACTTTAACCATACGTGCATGCTACGGGACTTGCTAACTTCAACACAAGTATTTCTCAAATTCACAACTACTCAACTAGCACGACTATGATATTATCACCTCCATATCTCAAAACAATTATCAAGCATCAAACTTATCTTAGTATTCAACCCACTAATAATAAAGTTTCGCATATCTTGAATACCAAGTATATTAACATTAAGCAAATTGCCATGCTATTAATGACTCTAAAAATAATCTAAGTGAAGCATGAGAGATCAAGTTTCTTTAAAACAATCCACCACCGTGCTCTAAAAGATCTAAGTGAAGCACTAGAGAAAAAATTATCACGCTCAAAAAGATATAAGTGAAGCACATAGAGTAAACTATCAAGCTCAAAAGATATAAGTGAAGCACATAGCGTATTCTAACAAATTTCAATTCATGCATGGCTCTCTCAAAAAGTGTGTACAGCAAGGATGATTGTGGTAGACTAACAAGCAAAGACACAAATAATACAAGACGCTCCAAGCGAAACACATATCATGTGGTGAATAAAAATATAGCTCCAAGTAAATTACCGGAAGTGGACGAAAGAGGGGATGCCTTCCGGGGCATCCCCAAGCTTTGACTTTTTGGTGTCCTTGGATTATCTTGGGGGTGCCATGGGCATATCCAAGCTTAGGCTCTTTCCACTCCTTGTTCCATAATCCATCAAAAGAATTCACCCAAAACTTGAAAACTTCACAACACAAAACTCAATAGAAATCTCGTGAGCTCCGTTAGAGAAAGAAAACAAAAAACTACTTTAAGGTACTGTAGTGAACTTGTTCTTTATTTGTATTGGTGTTAAACCTACTGTATTCCAACTTCTCTATGGTTTATAAACTATTTTACTAGCCATAGATTCATCAAAATAAGCAAACAACACACGCAAAACAGAATCTGTCAAAAACAGAACAGTCTGTAGTAATCTGTTAGTAACGCAAACTTCTGGAACCCGAAAAATTCTACCAAAATTGTAAGACATGGGCAATTTCTTTATTGATCAGCAGCAATTGGAATCACTATTTTATCACGTTCTGGTGATTTTTAACAATTCGGGCACTGAGCGCAAAGATTCTGGAAATTACAGCAAGATCAAATAACTACTATCTTCCAAGAAGATCTAATAGGTTTAACTTGGCACAAACACTAATTAAAAGATAAAACCACATCTAAACAGAATCTAGATGGATTATTTATTCCTAAACATAACCAAAAACAAAAAACACAAAATAAAATTGGGTTGCCTCCCAACAGGCGCTATCGTTTAACGCCCCTAGCTAGGCATGAAAGTAAGGATAGATCTAGGTATTACCATCTTTAATTTTCAACTTTTTAGCGGAGTCATGCTCGAATCCGGGGGGTTCTTCCCTCTTCCCTTCATACTCGGAAATTTTTAGGTCTAAAGAATCCAACCGTTTGTTGCAAAGAGTAATCAACATATTCATACAGTTAAGATTTCCGCTAATATTTTTAAGAGGCTCAAGAGACTTTTGTAAAATCTTTGTTACTTCGCAAATCTTCTCAAACACTTGGGTTTCTTCCTGGGTAGGATGAGATCCTCCCTTTTGGGGTGGTGTTCCCACTTTCCCTCTATAATCTCATGCGCAATTACCGGGATCAATAATAATGAAATTTCCCTTGGCCATACAATCCAAGAGTTGTCTATGTGTCATGTTTAACCCAACATAAAAATTGCGAAGAAGAATTCTAAAGTTCACCTCTAGGGTGCACTTACGATAAGATTCCATCATCCTATACCAAGCATCTTTTAAGTTTTCTCCTTGCCGTTGCTTGAAGTGAAGAACTTCAAACTCGGGAGACATAGGAGCGGATAAGGAATTCGACATAGCGACAGGTAAGCAAACTAACACACGAGCAAACAAAAGGCAAAGGGAAAAAGGAGGAGGAGATTGGGAAAGAGAGGGCGAATAAAACGGCAAGGGTGAAGTGGGGGAGAGGAAAACGAGAGGCAAATGGAAAATAATGTAATGCGAGAGATAGAGATTGTGATGGGTACTTGGTATGTTGACTTTTGCGTAGGCCTCCCCGGCAACGGCGCCAGAAATCCTTCTTGCTACGTATCGAGCTAGCGTTGGTTTTCCCCGAAGAGGAGGGGGTGATGCAGCACAGTAGCGTAAGTATTTCCCTCAGTTTTTGAGAACCAAGGTATCAATCCAGTAGGAGGTCACGCGCAAGTCCCTCGTACCTGCACAAAACGGTAGCAACTTGCAACCAACGCTTAGGGGTTGTCAATCCCTTCACGGTCACTTACGAGAGTGAGATCTGATAGAGATAATATTTTTGGTATTTTTGGTATAAAGATGCAAAGTGAGAAGTAAAAGCAAAACAAGTAAAATAAAGTAATGGAGATTGATATGATGAGAATAGACCCGGGGGTCATAGGTTTCACTAGTGGCTTCTCTCAAGAGCATAGATATTATACGGTGGGTGAACAAATTACTGTTGAGCAATTGATAGAATTGAGCATAGTTATGAGGTTATCTAGGTATGATCATGTATATAGGCATCACGTCCGTGACAAGTAGACCGACTCCTGCCTGCATCTACTACTATTACTCCACTCATCGACCGCTATCCAGCATGCATTTAGAGTATTAAGTTAAAAACAGAGTAACGCCTTAAGCAAGATGACATGATGTAGAGGAATAAATTCATGCAATATGATAAATACCCCATCTTGTTATCCTCGATGGCAACAATACAATATGTGCCTTGCAACTCTTTCTGTCACTGAGTAAGGACACCGCAAGATTGAACCCAAAGTTAAACACTTCTCCCATTGCAAGAACTACCAATCTAGTTGGCCAAACCAAACGGATAATTCGAAGAGACTTGCAAAGATAACTCAATCATACATAAAAGAATTCAGAGAAGATTCAAATATTATTCATAGATAAGTTGGATTATAAACCCACAATTCATCGGTCTCAACAAACACACCGCAAAAACAAGATTACATCGAATAGATCTCCACGAGAGAGGGGGAGAACATTGTATTGAGATCCAAAAAGAGAGAAGAAGCCATCTAGCTACTAGCTATGGACCCGAAGGTCTGAAGTAAACTACTCACACTTCATCGGAAGGGCTATGGTGTTGATGTAGAAGCCCTCCGTGATGGATGCCCTCTCCGGCGGAGCTCCGGAACAGGCCCCAAGATGGGATCTCGTGGATACAGGAAGTTACGGCGGTGGAATTAGGTTTTTGGCTCCGTCTCTGGTCTAATGGGGGTACGTATGTATATATAGGAGGAAGGAGCACGTCGGTGGAGCTCCGAGGGGCCCACGAGGCAGGGGGCGCGCCCTCCACCCTCGTGACCTCCTCGGAAACTTCTTGGAGTAAGGTCCAAGTCTCCTGGATCACGTTCGGTGAGAAGATCACGTTCCCGAAGGTTTCATTCCGTTTGGACTCCGTTTGATATTCTGTTTCCTCGAAATACTGAAATAGGCAAAAAACAGCAATTCTGGGCTGGGCCTCCGGTTAATAGGTTAGTCCCAAAAATAATATAAAAGTGGAAAATAAAGCCCAATATAGTCCAAAACAATAGATAAAGTAGCATGGAGCAATCCAAAATTATAGATACGTTGGAGACGTATCAGGCATCCCCAAGCTTAATTCCTGCTCGTCCTCGAGTAGGTAAATGATAAAAAGAGAATTTTTGATGCGGAGTGATACTTTGGCATAATTTCAATGTAAATCTTCTTAATCATGGTATGAATATTCAGATCCGAAAGGTTCAAGACAAAAGTTCATATTGACATAAAAATAATAATACTTCAAGCATACTAATCAAACAATTATGTCATCTCAAAATAACATGGCCAAAGGAAGTTCATCCCTACAAAATCATATAGTTAGGCTATGCTTCATTTTCGTCACACAAAGATGTTCCCAACTTCTATACCCCCGATGACAAGCCAAGCAATTGTTTCATACTCAAATAATCTCAAACTTTTTCAACCTTCACGCAATACATGAGCGCGAGCCATGGACATAGCACTATCGGTGGTATAGAATATGATGATGGGGATTGTGTGGAGAAGACAAAAAAGGAGAAAGTCTCACATCAACGAGGCTAATCAATGAGCTATGGAGATGCCCATCGATTGATGTTAATGCAAGGAGTAGGGATTGCCATGCAACGGATGCACCAGAGCTAAGAATGCTCAACAAAAGAAAACTAGTGGGTGTGCATCCAACTTGCTTGCTCATGAAGACCTAGGGCATTTTGAGGAAGCCCATCGTTGGAATATACAAGCCAAGTTCTATAATGAAAAATTCCCACTAGTATGAACAACACAACTTATGAGACTCACTATATGAAAATCATGGTGCTACTTTGAAGCACAATATATGAGACTCACTACATGAAGAACAAGGTGCTACTTTGAAGCACAAGTGTGGAAAAAGAGATAGTAGCATTGCCCTTTTTATTTTCTTTTTTTTTTTGGGCCTTTCTTTTTTTTCTTTTTGGCCTTTCTCTTTTTTTTGATTGGGCAATGCTCTAATAATGATGATCATCACACTTCTATTGATTACAACATAATGATTACAACTCGATACTAGAACAAGATATGACTGTATGAATGCCTCCGGCGGTGTACCGGGATGGTGCAATGAATCAAGAGTGACATGTATGAACAATAATGCATGGTGGCTTTGCCACAAATACGATGTCAACTACAAGATCATGCAATGGCAATATGACAAAAGTAAAGCATGTCATGATGATGATGATGGTGGTGGAAGTTGCATGGCAATATATCTCGGAATAGCTATGGAAATGCCATGATAGGTAGGTATGGTGGCTGTTTTGAGGAAGATATATGGAGGTATATGTGTGAAAGAGCGTATCATATCACGGGGTTTGGATGCACCGGCGAAGTTTGCACCAACTCTCAATGTGAGAAAGGGCAATGCACGGTACCGAAGAGGCTAGCAAATGGCGGAAAGGTAAAAGTGCGTATAATCCATGGAATCAACATTAGTCAAAAGAACTCATATACTTATTGCAAAAATTTAGAAGTCATCCAAAATCAAGTACTACGCGCATGCTCCTAGGGGGATAGATTGGTAGGAAAAGACCATCGCTCGTCCCCGACTGCCACTCATAAGGATGCACAAGCCAGGTACACTTCATGCTTCAAATTTGTTACACAACTTTAACCATACGTGCATGCTACGGGACTTGCTAACTTCAACACAAGTATTTCTCAAATTCACAACTACTCAACTAGAACGACTATGATATTATCACCTCCATATCTCAAAACAATTATCAAGCATCAAACTTATCTTAGTATTCAACCCACTAATAAGAAAGTTTCGCATATCTTGAATACCAAGTATATTAACATTAAGCAAATTGCCATGCTATTAATGACTCTAAAAATAATCTAAGTGAAGCATGAGAGATCAAGTTTCTTTAAAACAATCCACCACCGTGCTCTAAAAGATCTAAGTGAAGCACTAGAGAAAAAATTATCACGCTCAAAAAGATATAAGTGAAGCACATAGAGTAAACTATCAAGCTCAAAAGATATAAGTGAAGCACATAGCGTATTCTAACAAATTTCAATTCATGCATGGCTCTCTCAAAAAGTGTGTACAGAAAGGATGATTGTGGTAGACTAACAAGCAAAGACACAAATAATACAAGACGCTCCAAGCGAAACACATATCATGTGGTGAATAAAAATATAGCTCCAAGTAAATTACCGGAAGTGGACGAAAGAGGGGATGCCTTCCGGGGCATCCCCAAGCTTTGACTTTTTGGTGTCCTTGGATTATCTTGGGGGTGCCATGGGCATATCCAAGCTTAGGCTCTTTCCACTCCTTGTTCCATAATCCATCAAAAGAATTCACCCAAAACTTGAAAACTTCACAACACAAAACTCAATAGAAATCTCGTGAGCTCCGTTAGAGAAAGAAAACAAAAAACTACTTTAAGGTACTGTAGTGAACTTGTTCTTTATTTGTATTGGTGTTAAACCTACTGTATTCCAACTTCTCTATGGTTTATAAACTATTTTACTAGCCATAGATTCATCAAAATAAGCAAACAACACACGCAAAACAGAATCTGTCAAAAACAGAACAGTCTGTAGTAATCTGTTACTAACGCAAACTTCTGGAACCCGAAAAATTCTACCAAAATTGTACGACATGGGCAATTTCTTTATTGATCAGCAGCAATTGGAATCACTATTTTATCACGTTCTGGTGATTTTTAACAATTCGGGCACTGAGCGCAAAGATTCTGGAAATTACAGCAAGATCAAATAACTACTATCTTCCAAGAAGATCTAATAGGTTTAACTTGGCACAAACACTAATTAAAAGATAAAACCACATCTAAACAGAATCTAGATGGATTATTTATTCCTAAACAGAACCAAAAACAAAAAACACAAAATAAAATTGGGTTGCCTCCCAACAGGCGCTATCGTTTAACGCCCCTAGCTAGGCATGAAAGTAAGGATAGATCTAGGTATTACCATCTTTAATTTTCAACTTTTTAGCGGAGTCATGCTCGAATCCGGGGGGTTCTTCCCTCTTCCCTTCATACTCGGAAATTTTTAGGTCTAAAGAATCCAACCGTTTGTTGCAAAGAGTAATCAACATATTCATACAGTTAAGATTTCCGCTAATATTTTTAAGAGGCTCAAGAGACTTTTGTAAAATCTTTGTTACTTCGCAAATCTTCTCAAACACTTGGGTTTCTTCCTGGGTAGGATGAGATCCTCCCTTTTGGGGTGGTGTTCCCACTTTCCCTCTATAATCTCATGCGCAATTACCGGGATCAATAATAATGAAATTTCCCTTGGCCATACAATCCAAGAGTTGTCTATGTGTCATGTTTAACCCAACATAAAAATTGCGAAGAAGAATTCTAAAGTTCACCTCTAGGGTGCACTTACGATAAGATTCCATCATCCTATACCAAGCATCTTTTAAGTTTTCTCCTTGCCGTTGCTTGAAGTGAAGAACTTCAAACTCGGGAGACATAGGAGCGGATAAGGAATTCGACATAGCGACAGGTAAGCAAACTAACACACGAGCAAACAAAAGGCAAAGGGAAAAAGGAGGAGGAGATTGGGAAAGAGAGGGCGAATAAAACGGCAAGGGTGAAGTGGGGGAGAGGAAAACGAGAGGCAAATGGAAAATAATGTAATGCGAGAGATAGAGATTGTGATGGGTACTTGGTATGTTGACTTTTGCGTAGGCCTCCCCGGCAACGGCGCCAGAAATCCTTCTTGCTACGTATCGAGCTAGCGTTGGTTTTCCCCGAAGAGGAGGGGGTGATGCAGCACAGTAGCGTAAGTATTTCCCTCAGTTTTTGAGAACCAAGGTATCAATCCAGTAGGAGGTCACGCGCAAGTCCCTCGTACCTGCACAAAACGGTAGCAACTCGCAACCAACGCTTAGGGGTTGTCAATCCCTTCACGGTCACTTACGAGAGTGAGATCTGATAGAGATAATATTTTTGGTATTTTTGGTATAAAGATGCAAAGTGAAAAGTAAAAGCAAAACAAGTAAAATATAGTAATGGAGATTGACATGATGAGAATAGACCCGGGGGTCATAGGTTTCACTAGTGGCTTCTCTCAAGAGCATAGATATTCTATGGTGGGTGAACAAATTACTGTTGAGCAATTGATAGAATTGAGCATAGTTATGAGGTTATCTAGGTATGATCATGTATATAGGCATCACGTCCGTGACAAGTAGACCGACTCCTGCCTGCATCTATTACTATTACTCCACTCATCGACCGCTATCCAGCATGCATCTAGAGTATTAAGTTAAAAACAGAGTAACGCCTTAAGCAAGATGACATGATGTAGATGAATAAATCCATGCAATATGATAAATACCCCATCTTGTTATCCTCGATGGCAACAATACAATACGTGTCTTGCAACTCTTTCTGTCACTGAGTAAGGACACCGCAAGATTAAACCCAAAGTTAAACACTTCTCCCATTGCAAGAACTAACTGATTTACCATCTGTTGTTCACACCGATACTTTTGGGAACACGTAACTGGGAACGAGGAAGAAAAGGCAGGAGCTGTTACGGAGACTACGCGAGGGCAGCGATCGCGGCTTGCCCTGCTCTGCTTCGTGCTACTCCCATCCGTGCTAGTGCTACTCCCAATTCCTGCCCTAGTGAATACTCTAAAAAAAGAAAAAAATGAAAACAAATAAACCATGCATTCCCATCTTCTCTTGCCATACATGATTGGGCAACCGCCATGCATATTTGGTCAGCGGTACGCTCGCCGGTCATCTATACCCGATTCCTTCAAATTTGGCTCCTCAAAGTCCTTGCCATTATTTGTCATGTATACAGCCATGTCCTTCACTTTGTCATTTTTATATTGGCCGATCATATACATGTGATTGATAGAAAGGAGAGAGAGGAAAGAAAAGGAAAAAAAATAAAGAGAAAAGATGGTCCAGGATGGACCGTGTCCTACGTAGCGGACTGACCGGGCGCGTCCGCGAGCCCTCATATACTTCATGTATATGGTCTGAGTATGAGGGCTTATGGACTGACCGGACATATGGGGACAAACTAGGGAGGTCCGGTTAGGCCACATTTTTCCTTGAACGATGCTACACATACAACGTCATCTGACCAATTTATGCACGATGATATTAATCAAACCGTTGGTGTGAGAAAGTAGCATCCAAAACATCGTCTGGTTTTGCATCATGCATAAATCGGTACGCGCCCGTCGTGCGCAAAGTAGTTTAGTTTTTGTATTCGTCATTTTTTTAAAAATTATATAAATTAAACGGACCAAACAAAAGAAGAAATGAGAACACAAAAAACACTGGGCCCGACCCATCTCACTGGCCTTGACCCATCTCACGTTGCAGACGTGGGCGACGCTTTAGCTGGCAACAATCAATGCAAATGTGTCTAAAAAACAATCCATGCAAATTTGTCTAAAAAACAATCAATGCAAATTTGTCTCAAAAAAAAGATGCACATACCCCTAAAAAAAATGATACGCATTACGCTAAAAAAACGCCAATTATTATTCGCCGCCCAATGCTCCACTTATAGGCAAATTGGTAAAAGGTGCACAACCCCGCGTCTACACAATTTTCCTAAGTGGGTCTGCCCATCAGCGTTAAAGTCTTATAAATCAGTTATGTTTCTTTCTTCCCTTTTTTGTGTGGAGTTTACCAGTGCTTTTTTATCGCCTTTTGTGTTTCATTTTTGTTTTATATTTCGGTTGTCTCTTTTCCTTTTTATTATATTTTATGTATTTTGATTACTTTTTCAAACTTCTCTCCAACTCATGGAGTTTTTCCCAATTCATGAACTTCCTAAAATTTGCATTATCATTTCAAATCCGTTATATTAAAAAATTAACAAATTTGTAAAATGAACTTTTTTCAAATCCACTAACATTTTCAAAATAATTGATTATTTCTACTTCAAGAACTTTTTCCAGGTTTTGTCAACTTTTTTCAATTTCATGAACTATTTCAAATTTTGAACATTCCTCAAATTCATAATTTTTTTTATGTTTGCAAAGTTTTATAAAAAATTGTGAACTTTTTATAAATTCATGAACTCAAGATTTTTTTTCAAATTGATGAATGTTTTTCAAATTCATGGATGTTTTTAGATTTTGCAGTCATTTTTTGAACGTGTGAATTTTTTGTCATCTATTTTGTAAAAGTCAACGGTCAACAACCTAGTCAACAGCCAATGGTCTGCCATGCTCCATTGAGCCGCTGACGCTGGCGAGACCCTGCGCACCCGCCGCACCTCTTCTTTCCCTCTCCTTCCTTCATCTTCCCTCCCTCATTTTGTTTTCTGTCTGCAGATCGCCATGGCCACCGCCCACTTGACCTTCGCAACCACACGAGATTTGTGAATATTTTGCAATTTGAATATGTGTGAACATTTCTTTGAATTCACAACATTTTGTTTTGTATTTGTGAATTTTTTTTCCAACTTGGTAATTGAAGCAACCAAACAAAAGATGAAATGAGAAAAACAAAACAAATTGATGTGCACCATCTTACGGGGCCCGGCCCATCTCACAACAAACGATACGGAACATTTCTCAAAAAAAGAAAACAAGCTATACGAATCAGCGCCCTTGCCAGTATCTATTCAGCGCCCAAAGCGCTACATATAGCCAAATTGGTAAAAGGCGAACTCCCCCAACGTGCACAGAGGTTTCCAAAGTGGGTCGGGCCATCAGCGTAATAGTTTTACGAAATAGTTTTGTCCCTTTCCAACCTTCTTATGTGGGGTTTTCCGTCGGTTTTTGTTTTATTTTATTTTATTTTTTGGTTGTCTCTTTTCTTTTTGTATTTTCATTTTCCTTATTTTTTGCATTTTTGTTTGGTTCGTGAGCAGTGGCGTAAATGTATTTTTTTTTTGAAAGGAGCAGTGGCGTAAATGTAAACGTAATGGAATTACACCGTCACTGTAAACGGTATGGGCGAAAATTAAACCTTGTTTGGTTTGATTGACTGTAACGTTAACTGATTCCAGCGAATTTCCAGCGGTGGCCGACAGCGGCGCTCCTCGTGACCTCGCCTCTGTCTATGCATGCTCCAATGACCGATCAGTAGCTAGATACAGGGCTGGGCGGGCTGCCGGTGGCCTGGTCTGTGCAGCCGGCTAGCTGCTACACATAGCGCATCGATGAGCTAGATACAGGCGTTACAGCGACTGATCGGAGCGGCCGGGATGGCAGCCGATGTCACCGACTTAGCTCCCGATGTGCTTCCTAGACCTCCTGTCCCATGCCAAAATGGCATCCTACCTCCCGTGCCTCCGTTCATGGCGCCCGACTGCCGTGACCGAAGGTGGATGCGCCGCCGACAGGTGGCTTCGACGAGGCTGGCGGCCGGCCGTGGTTGGGAGCCGCCGCTCCCACTCCGGCGAAGCCATGTATAAGCTCCCTCTGGTCGGTGGCTCGCCAGCGGCCTTCAAGGTCCAGCGGCGGCGGCGCCTTAGGCGGAGGAGACCACGAGGAAGACGCCATCGTCGGAAGAGGCTTCTTGGGGCCAAGCGACGGTTTCTGATACAGGGGATTTCGGGCGTAGTCAGATTTGTACTAGGCCGGATTTGATAAACAGATTACGCTTGACTGAACCAAACATATCTTGAGGGTATCTGTTACCAGCGTAATGAGGTTACGTTACAAAATCCTAAAACAAACACATCCATAGATGTTGGTGATCGGTTGGATAAATTAGTTGGTCAATCGATCAGCAAACTACCACCTTACAAAAATCAACGCGGAATCCGCTAAAATAAAAGAAAGAAAAAAAATCAACGTGGAATTGGACGAACCTATCCACGAGTCTCCGATCCCACGTTCCCTTGTGTTTTCGACCACGTGGTAGTACTCGTGAAAGAAAAGTACCAAAGCAATATACAGGCCCAGGCAACACCTATGCCTATGCCCCCCGTGACGGACGCGCCATGGTCGAGCTTGGTCCCAGGATAGTTTCTCTGGGAGAACACCATGAGGCCGATTGAGATGAGGATTAGCGCGACAGCGAAGGGGAACAGCATCCACGTGCACGCGAACCCGGTGTGCTCGCTCGGCTCCGCCACCATCGCCGCGAGCTCGTCGTCGTCCTTCTTGGGAACAGGATTCTCGACGTCGGCCATCGACCTCCTTCTTAGAACTTGCTAGGCTGACTCCCGATCGACGATCAATCGAGCTAGTAGGCAGGTGCGTCGATGATGAGATGCGATCGTTGAAAAAGAGAAGAGGTAGCCTGCGTCCTAACAACGTGTATTTATCTGTTGCTTAAGCCGATACCTTTGGGAGCACATAACTAGAAGGCAGGAGTTGTAACGGACATCACGCGAGAGCACAGACCTGCTCTTATACGTGCAATGTCTACTCCTGTCCGTGCTCTGCTGCAGCCGCCGAATTTTGGTCCCAGTTGGAGTCCTTCCATTGGATATACTGTATACCGTACTGACGTTGACTTGGCTGATCCAGTCGAGTGGTTCGATTCGGTTCCAGCACGGACGTACGGCCCTCCCTCCTCCTGTTGACTTGACAGATGTTGACTTACCTTTTTTTCGGAATGATGTTTTTTTTTAAATAAACATCACACTATAATGATTAGAAATACCAGTTATATCGTCAAAAAGAAAAGATACAATGTCATCCATAGGCTCCTCACACCAATCCCTAGTCTTGGAAAATTTCGCTAACCTAGCAAGTTCATGAGCAACCTTATTTGCATCCCTATTACAATGGGCAGCACTACGCGCTGGTGCGCCGGCACAAATTTGGGCCGGTCCGCACGCAGTCGTACGATCCAGCGTACATCAGCCGTTCGATGCCCCACGTCATCATCTTCTTCCCCGTCTCTGCATACAAAAAAAACAGAACGCGGTGCCTGCGCAGGCGTCGCCCCCGCCAAAGCTCGTAACGGTAGCTAAAAGAGGGCATCGTTCATGGCGCCACCGCTCACGACGGCAGGCCTGCCCTGTCGTCTCCGGCGACGGTGCTTACGGGAGAACCTCCTCCCGTCGTCGATTTCGGTTGGAGATCTCGTCGAGGACCCCCTGGTCGAAACTTCCCCCTCGACCGGTTGCAACTCTGGTCGTCGGTGCCCCATGGTTCCAGTGCCACGGCGCGCCGCCCGCCGGCCCTCGCCGTTGACGCGTGAGTTTCTGCCAACGAGGGCCAGTCGGCTACCAATCAACGTGAATGGGATGTAGCAAAAAAACATCGGTAGTGTAGCAAAAAGAGAAGGCGGTTGCATGAAAAATCATCGTCGTTGCCGTGGTCCGCAGCTTTTCCATGAATGGATATAGCAAATCGTCCTGCCGGTCATAACAAAAAGAGATCGCGGTTGTAGCAAAATCATCATGGCCAATTGTAGTAGAAAACAGAGTAGCGCACGCCATGGTAGTGGTTGCAACTCTGACACCGTCCGGTTCCAGCCCACGGTGACCACTGTTGCAACATCAGTAGCATAGCAGCCCCCGGCTCGCCGCAGGTTGGAGTGCCAGGCAACAAAAATCTTTCATTTGTCGGTTGAAGCAAAAAATCACTAGGTTCCAGCAAAAACTAAAGTTGGTTCCAGCAAAACATAGTCGGCAGGTAAAACTCCCAGTGGGTGATTGTAGCAAAAAAAATAGCTAGTTCCAGCAAAAACATACACTGGTTCCAATAAAAAGGTTACCATCAGCGGTGAGGGCGCGTCGTGTTCCAACACATTGCATGGCAGGCATCAATTACCGCTGCTGGTTCCCGCTCTGGGCTGCCCCTGTTACAGCAAAAGGGCTTCGTTGTTCCAGCATCTCGTAAACCGGTCGCGACACCCCGTGTCCCGTGTGGTCACCATATGCAGCTGGGGGCTTCCAGCATTTGCCACCGTGGTTCCAGCATCTGGAAGCCACAGTTCCAGCGTTTGTAATCGCGGGTTGTAGCACCTCGGAGCTGTATGACGCAGTCACCGTTGATTCACCATCGATGTAGCCCAGCGTCGATGCGGCACATCCACCATGGGGACTCTTCTCGCTCTGTTTTGCAACAAAAACAACAAGGATGGGAAGGGCGAGGGGGTTGGCTGAGCGGCCATGGAGAGGGATTTCTCTCGCTGGAGAAAGAGAGACAGAGATGGAGGGGATGGGAGTGGCGGAGGGAGAGGATAAGGGAGGGAGGTGGAGAAGAAGATAACACAGAGAGGAAAAAAGAAAAAATGCATGTGCGGTGGAAGAACAAACTTTTTCACATACCCCAATTTAATATTTTTTGCTGAGAGCTAGTCACACATCCAAATGTCCTAAAATTTGACACAAACATCACACGCTCAGTCATCTTTCTCCACACAAAAAATGGAATGGTTTGAATTTATTTAGTATTTTTAACAAAAATAATTGTTCACTCCCAGGCTCATCTGAGCCTGGGAGCCAAAATGCCTCTCTCGTTAAGATTTAAGATTTTTCTACACATCATTTCTCTTCACCGGCGACCGATGCATAGCCGCCTCGATCGTATCCCAATCCTTTCCAGTGAGGGTACTGCCGAGGCACAAAATAGTATACCAGAATAGTATATTTGCATGAACAGTTACTCATGGGAAAATTAAGTCCTTGATTGATTACTATCTTTTTTTTACACCACCACATTAGTGAATAGTGCACCAACAATTACGCGAACAAAATCCGGAACACTATCCAAATAAAACCCAATACCCTAAATAAACTGAAACAGTAAACCTGAATAACCCGGAACAGTAAAACCAGTGAAACAGAACAACACTTGAATAAACCAAAAAAATTAACCCATCCAACCATAAACCAGAACAGTAACCGACTTGTAACCCAGAGCAATACACCCAAATAAACCGGAACAATAAAAATAGTGAATCAACACTATGGATTCACATGAGGAGTAATCCAGAAGAAATACCAAAAAAACTAAGGCTCCTTCGCCCTCGGTGCGTTCACCTACGCAAAGAGAATAGCCGATGTTGTTGCCGTCGTCTACCTGCTCGCCTTCTCCTTCCCCGTGGCCAACCAGATCGAGGCTTCAACCACAATGCAGTCATTGATGTTAGATAATAACGAGAAATAAACGAGACAAAGAGATACGGATTTTTACGTGGAAACCCTTGCGGGAGAAAACCACGGACGCACGAAGGCGCAATCACTATGAGGAGGAGTATTACAAGCACGAGACGACATGCCGTCTTAGGTGCGACTACATGGGGTATATATATGAGGGGCAACACATAGGAGTCCTTGTAGGACAAGTAAACGAGTTGTACTCGTACGCGTCGACGTCAACGCAAAAGCCCACACCGGTTGTACTACGTCTAGTCCAACCCGGTACTAGAATTTGGATCACAATTTAACAATCTCCACCTTGAGCCAAATTCCCTCCAGTAGTCGAAGAAAGTGAATAACTCCATCCAAATCAGCATAAACACCTTGTGCGTCAAAGTCCATAGGACTAGTGAGAAATACCAACTAAGCCTGAGCAAAGCTCAAACTTATTGGTCGGAACTGGCTTTGTCATCATATCAGCAGGATTATCATGAGTACTTATCTTGCATACCTTCAAATTACCTTCAGCAACAACATCTCGAATATAATGAAATCTGACATCAATGTGCTTTGTCCTCTCATGATACATTGGATTCTTTATAAGATATATGGCACTTTGACTGACAGAAAATATGGTAGGGCAAGATGAATCTCCACAAAGCTCAGTGTATAAACCTTTCAACCAGATAGCTTCTTTGCATGCCTCAGAAATAGCCATATACTCGGCATCAGTAGTGGAACAAGCCACAATAGACTGCAAAGTTGCTCTCCAACTCACAGCACAACCACCAATGATGAAAATATAACCTGTGAGTGATCTTCTCTTATCCAAATCACCAGCAAAATCAGAATCAACAAAACCAACAAGTCCATCTCTAGATTTCCCAAACTGTAAATAAGCATTAGAAGTACCACGCAGGTATCTGAAAATCCACTGAACTGCTCTCCAATGCTCTTTTCTAGGATTAGCCATGTATCTACTGACAACACTCAATGCATATGATAAATCCGAACGAGAACAAACCATGGCATACATAAGTGAACCAACTGCACTCGAATAAGGAACTCTAGACATGTACTCAATATCTGCATCTGATTTAGGACATAAAACTGATGATAATTTGAAGTGTGCAGCTAACGGAGTACTCACCGGCTTGGCATTATGCATATTAAAACGACGAAGAACTTTATCAATATATCCCTTCTGACTGAGATACACTTTTCCAGATGGTCTATCTCTAGATATTTCCATGCCAAGTATTTTCTTTGCTGCACCCAAATCCTTCATCTCAAATTCATTACTCAATTGCTTCTTTAGTTCATTAATCTCTGACATACTCTTTGCAGCAATTAGCATATCATCAACATAAAGGAGCAAATAAATAGTTGAACCTTTGACGGTTTTCAAATAAACATAACTATCATAGTTAGACCTTTTGAAACCTTGAGAGAGCATAAAGGTGTCAAATCTCTTGTACCACTGTCTAGGGGATTGCTTCAATCCATAAAGTGATTTCTTTAACTTACAGACAAGCTTTTCTTTTCCAGGAATAACAAAACCTTCAGGTTGTTCCATATAAATATCCTCTTCTAATTCTCCATGTAAAAATGCAGTTTTAACATCCAATTGTTCAAGCTCAAGATCATGCATGGCAACAATACTGAGTAAAGTGCGAATAGAGCCGTGCTTCACAACAGGAGAAAATACTTCGTTATAGTCAATACCTGGAATCTGACTGTAACCTTTAGCAACTAACCTTGCTTTATATCTTGTCTCATCATTAGGAGAAACACCTTCTTTCCTCTTGAAAACCCACTTGCAACGAATAGGTTTCTTCTCTATAGGCAATTTTACTAAATCCCAAGTGCCATTCTTTTCAAGTGATTTCATCTCATCATGCATATCGGTCATCCACTTATTACTATCACCAGAAATAATAGCCTCGGAAGATGAAGAAGGCTCAGAATTACCTTCAATTTCTTCTGCAACAGATAAAGCAAAAGAAACAATATTGCACTCTTCAATTAACCTGTCTGGTTTATTAATACCCCGTCTAACTCTGTCACGTGCAAGATTCCAACTGGGCGGAACAATAGGCTGATTTGGAGTGGGAGTGACATGATCATCTTTAACGACGGGTTCATCATGTGCATCAACAATTTCATTACTAGATGTATCACCTGAGTCAATAACATGCTCCACCTGAACAGTAGGCTGCTGAATAGGAGGCTGCTGTTCACTCTGAATAGGAACATTAGTAGATCAAACATCATGTAACATAGCAGATTCATTAAAGATAACATTTCTGCTAATAATAATCTTCTGGGTTTCAGGATTCCACAATTTAAAACCTTTAACACCAGACTTATAGCCAAGAAAGATGCACTTAACAGCCCTAGGCTCCAACTTTCCATTATCAACATGAGCATAAGGAGTGCAACCAAAAACTCTCAACTGTGAATAATCAGTAGGTGAACCAGACCATACCTCAATTGGAGTTTTCTTATCAAGAGCAATAGATGATGAACGGTTAATGAGATAACAAGCAGTGGAAGCGGCCTCAGCCCAGAAATGCTGATGCAAACCTGCATTGGACAACATGCAACGGGCTCTGGAAATAATGGTTCTGTTCATACGCTCAGCAACACCGTTTTGTTGAGGAGTATAAGGAACGGTGTAATGTCTGACAATGCCTTCAGACTTGCAATAATTCTTAAATTTCTTAGAACAGAATTCCATACCATTATCAGTGCGAAGTATTTTTACCTTCTTTTCAGTTTGTCTCTCGATCATAATCTTCCACTCCTTAAATGCTGAGAATGCTTCATATTTATGCTTCAAGAAATAAGGCCAAATTTTTCTCGAATAATCATCAATAATTGTCAGCATGTAACTAGCACACCACCTAGTGACTTTCTGCGGGATGGTCCCCATAAATCAGAATGAACATAATCAAGAATACCTTCAGTTGTATGAACCGAAGTGCTGAATTTCACCCTCTTGTGTTTGCCGAAGATACAATGCTCACAAAATTTCAATTTACCAGGTTCATATCCATCAAGAAGACCTCTCTTATTTAACTCTGCTAAACCAAGTTCACTCATATGTCCAAGACGCATATGCCAAAGGTTAGCAGCATCACAATCAGAATTCTTTGAAATAACTGGAGTAGCGTTACCTGAAACTGTAGAACTTCGAAGGTAATAAAGACCATTGGTCGAACTCAAATCACCTTTCATCACAATAAGGGAACCTTTGGTGACTTTCAAAACACTATCTCCACCTGAATACTTGTATCCCTTTGCATCAAGGGCACTCATAGAAATAAGATTTCTCTTCATCTTCGGAATATACCGAACATCTGTCAAAGTTCTGATTATGCCATCAAACATCTTGATTCGAATAGAACCTATGCCTTCAATCTTGCATGGTGAATTATCAAAACCCAAAACGGAACCAGCAGAAGTAGCGGAATCAAAAGTATTAAACCAATCTCTATGCGGGCACACATGAAAAGTACATGCAGTATCAAGTACCCACTCATCATTGGTCTCAGCACATCCAGCAATAACGACAAGAGCATCATCAGAACTATCATCACGAGCAACGTTAGCAGAATTTTCACCTTGTTTGTTACCTTTCCTCTTTTCTTTATTCTGCAACTTGAAACACTCAGAGATGTCATGCCCGTCTCTCTTGCAATACCTACAATACTTCTTGTCTCTGGATTGCGACCGGCCCCTGTAGCCGTTCTTACTTTTGCCTCTGTTTCCATTATTGGAGTTCTTCTCCTTTGTCCTGCCACGAACAGATAATCCCTCGGCTTGGGATGAACTCGAACCATCATGAGGCACCATTAATTTCATCTTCTCCTTAGAGTTCAAAGCTTCATAAACTTCATTAAGTGTGAGAGTATCACGGCTTTATAATATGGTGTCTCTAAAATTGGTATAAGAACTTGGCAGTGAACAAAGTAACATTAAAGCAGTATCTTCCTCTTCATACTTAACCTCCATTGCAGCTAGATCGGATATAATCTCCTTAAATTCTGAAATATGATTCAAAACATTACCTCCCTCGGGTAACCTGTGCAGGAATAATTTTTTCTTCAGATGCATCTTGCTGGTGAGATCTTTAGTCATGCAAATCCCTTCCAGCTTTAACCATAGAGCGGCGACAGTTTTCTCGCTCAAAACTTCCTGCAAAATATTATTATGCAAATGGAGTTGAATTTGTGACAAAGCCTTACAATCAATTCTTTTCTCCTCAGCAGTCCAGTACTCAATTCGGTTCTTCCTAAAACTATACAGTGCTACATCATAGTCGGCCTGTGCCAACAACGCCCGCATCTTGACTTGCCATAGGGTAAACCTTGTGTCATGATCCAGCAACGGAAAATCGTACTTCATGAATGCCATGAGTCGAACAAATCTGTGCATAAAGTAGTACAAGTCGGAGTAGAATAATTCTTGACAGAATTTAATGTGCGGAGCAAACGGAGCAAGAAACAGTAGCACCTGGTGGCTTGTTCGGTGGATGTAGCAGCCGGATGTTAGTACTTGATGGATCAAAACGTGTGCTGATTAGAGCTCACGTACTAGAAGTAGTACTAAAGATGGATTGGTCTTCACGTGCGCAACAAGATGACCGGATGGATTTGACTTGTGTGGGGTTGCGTCTTTGCTTCTGTCGCCTTGAGACTCGGGAGCAGCGGCGGCCAAAATAAATCCCACAATACGCCAGCTGCCGGATTCATCTCGATCTCGGCCTAGAGAAAAAAAGTCAGTCTTCGAACCTGACCTGGACACGGATGATGAGCCGTCGAATCCTGTCGAACTCGGCGGATCGCATGACGCTGCGGCGGCGCACACGCTGCAACTCTAATCTCTCAATCTCAAATCTCGTCTATGTAACCTCAGCATATCACTTGTTAGATAATAACGAGAAATAAACGAGACAACGAGACACGAATTTTTACGTAGAAACCCGTGCGGAAGAAAATCACGGACGCACGAAGGCGCAATCACTATGAGGAGGAGTATTACAAGCACGAGACGACAGGCCGTCTTAGGTGCGACTACATGGGGTATATATGAGGGGCAACACATAGGAGTCCTTGTAGGACAAATAAACGAGTTGTACTCGTACACGTCGACGCCAACGCAAAAGCCCACACCGGTTGTACTACGTCTAGTCCAACCCGGTACTAGAATTTGGATCACAATTTAACAATTGAAGCCACCTCTACGACGTGTTCCATCACGGCAGTGCAGAACAGGAACATTCGGGAAGGTGATTTAACAACATAAAGAAAATTTAAAAGAAATGAAGCATAAACAAGTTCATGAACAAAAATTTGAACTCATGAAATTGGCACCAGAAATGTCAAGCCAATGTCAAGTGTATTGGAAACCTTTGTCAAATCAGAAGGGGACACATTAATCACCATCTATTGACAATGCAACTAACCACTTTCAAATCTAGCTTGGCATTTCAAAGCTACTAGTACAAATATTATGTCTTTAACACCTTTATGTACGAAAATCATAAATGCTTTCTGAATAGTACCCAAGGCAGTACACATAAATCTACCATGAAGCACATAACAAGAGTTGCAACCCAAATGCGATTTATAGACCAAGATTGCAGGTACACATATATTGCACCAACATATTCAAGTAGGTGTTATAGTTGTAGAAGAACTATCCAGCATTGGAATTAGGTTCCGTATACGAACAGCTCATGAACAAAGGGATTGACAACCCTCTTGCCAAGTTGGGTGCAAGCATTTATTTTGTTTGTGTGTAGGTGCAGCTTATCTTGTTTGCTTGGGACATAATCTAGGAGGTTGACGACATCTGGATGAGTATATTGGTGTGAGTAATTAAAAATTCATAAATTGAATGCGACTAGGCTTGAGACGATTGACATAGAATGAAAGGCAAAATTAATCATTCAGGAAGCGCGAGTCAAGCTCCTCTTTATCTGGATGAATTTTTATTGTTGTTGTGGTCGTATGTGTTCGGCTAAAAGTGGTCTAATTGTTGAAGGCGTGAAAAAAGCACGGTCGAATATCGGGTATGTGCGTGCACGGCACGTCCATCATCGTGCATGTGAATATACTTGCAGCCCAAAGGTCCATCCTTCCTTTTAGTTCGCCTCATCCTTTCCTTTTTAATAGGAATTAGACATCCCACAATTCCGTTCCAGGAATTTATTCTTCCTTTTTAGTTCGGCCAATCCTTCATTATAGCCTAAAGACAGCCACAATTCCGTTTGACCATGAAGATCCTTCCTTCCTTCCTTTATACCCCCTCATCACAAGGGAAGCCCATAATCTTCGCTTTTAATAGCCTCATCTTTCCTTTTTTAATACCCAAAGACAGCCCGCAATTTTGTTAAATATGGAGATACATCCTTCCTTCATACCGACAATTCACACTGTTATCTGTAAGGCTTCCTGTCGATATTACGTGAAGCATGCATGTCCTATATAAACTGGAATAACTATATCTAAATGAGTGAGGTGGTATTATTGAACATCAAATAACGATAGCTCAGTTGGTCTTTTTTTTTTTGAGAACTCTCGCCCAACTTTATTCATTCCAAAAAGTGACATAGGTACAAGGTTTGGGTCATGAGGGTTGCCCAACCACACATGTCTACCTAGTCTTCGAGTACAAGCAAACTTGGCGAGATTATGAGCCTCATAATTGTGATTCCTACGCTCATGAATGAAAGAGTATGAATTAAAACTATTACAACGAAGCATTATTTCATGTATAAGAGCAGCGTTTGGACCTCCTGTCCTTCTGTTAATATCGTTGACCACTTCTTGGCAATCCGATGCCACACATATGTTCATTGTTGCAAGGTCTTCTGCCAACGCCAGCGCTTCTCTGCAAGCATAAGTCTCTAGCATCATCGGATCATTGATTCCATGAAAAACAACCGCCGATGAACCCAGATATTGGCCGTCCTGATATCGGCATATTGCTGCAGCAGCCCCTCCGCGCCGAGACCTGGCCACTGCTCCGTCCACATTCATCTTTACCATGCCACTCGGAGGTGGAAGCCATCTCTTCTGCTGAACCAACGCCACCCTTTGTGTTATTTCATGCTCCTTCCTCGCATGTATCTGGCCCAGCTCATCAATGTAGTTATTCACAAAAGATGCGGTCTGTTGTGGACTCTGGAAAATTGATTCGTATATAGCCTTCCTCCTTGCAAACCAGATAGACCATAGTGTAATAACCAACCACGTGAAGCTTGCATGGTCCAGGGACACATTCAGTTGGAATAACCAAATCCGCGCGTTAGCTCAGTTGGTCGTAGTCGCTGCCTATTCAATAGGGCTTGAAGTCACGGGTTCAACCTCCAACTTTAACGTTTTTTTCCAGCGTGGCTCACAGTCCAAAATAAAAGGCCCATCCATGGCCCATAAGAGAGGCCAGCCGTGGAGAGATTTGAGGGCCCAGCAGATTGTTTGATCGATACGGATGTAAATTTTGATCGAGACTGACTTCACGTATATAAACTGGTATAACGGTCTTCTAGTACCACCTCGCGTATATATTTTAAATTCAAACTGAAAGCGTAAATTTACGGGAAGAAGCTTATTATGACGGTGAACCTGAGAGTCTCAACCCGTACTTTATTATTAGGGAAAGATTTATGGCATCTTTAAAACGGACACCTAAACCATCCACAACCATCTAGACTGCGGTGTAGACGTGTTTACCCATCCAATGCGGTCATGTATCGGTCCATCGAGCTGTCCGGATGCATTTTCTCCACAAACTGAGAGGATGGTGTTGGGGATCTTCTGCGGGTGTCCGGACAATAGATATGTAGGACCGACACCATCGGCCCACCCAAAACCCCTCTCCGACCCGCGCCTCCATCCTCCCATTTTTTCTCGTGCCTACGCCGCTGCTCCACCACCCCAGCCGTCCCACCACACCCCTGGCGAAACTTGACGAGTCTATCACCTCCAACGGTAGGCTCCACATCGCTGCTTCTCCTTTGTCGCCGTTCCACGACTCTCCTTCAACCGCCGCACAGGTACCATGCGCTCCAACGACACTCACTGTGCCAGGCAACTGTTCAGTGAAATGCCCGTGCTAAATTCCTTTGTCCCTTCTTCTTTGAAGCAATGGATTTGGATTTGAAATACATATACGAGCACTATGTTGAGTCGTCCAACGGCTCATCTAACGAGGACTACACAGATGAGGCGGTGATGATGAGGTGGTTCTTGCAGACGCGGAGCATGCGGAAGAGCATGTTCTCAGATTCAAGGGATCGATCAAGAGTTATTGAGTGCTCAACTACAACAGGGTGTGCGTCCATTTGATGCTGATGGACAACTACTTTACCCGCGACGCCCTCTTCCCTCATATGTGCTACTACATGCTACTCACATCCGTGCTACTCCCATTCCTGCCCTATTGAATACTCTTAAAAAATAAAAAATTGAAAACAAATAAACCATGCATTTCAATCTTCTCTTGCCATACATGCATGGGTGGTACGTCTCGAGCTAGCGTTGGTTTTCCCCGAAGAGGAGGGGGTGATGCAGCACAGTAGCTAAGTATTTTCCTCAGTTTTTGAGAACCAAGGTATCAATACAGTAGGAGGTCACGCGCAAGTCCCTCGTACCTGCACAAAACGGTAGCAACTCGCAACCAACGCTTAGGGGTTGTCAATCCCTTCACGGTCACTTGCGAGAGTGAGATCTGATAGAGATAATATTTTTTGTATTTTTGGTATAAAGATGCAAAGTGAAAAGTAAAAGCAAAACAAGTAAAATAAAGTAATGGAGATTGATATGATGAGAATAGACCCGGGGGCCATAGGTTTCACTAGTGGCTTCTCTCAAGAGCATAGATATCCTACGGTGGGTGAACAAATTACTGTTGAGCAATTGATAGAATTGAGCATAGTTATGAGGTTATCTAGGTATGATCATGTATATAGGCATCACGTCCGTGACAAGTAGACCGACTCCTGCCTGCATCTACTACTATTACTCCACTCATCGACCGCTATCCAGCATGCATCTAGAGTATTAAGTTAAAAACAGAGTAACGCCTTAAGCAAGATGACATGATGTAGAGGAATAAATTCATGCAATATGATAAATACCCCATCTTGTTATCCTCGATGGCAACAATACAATACGTGCCTTGCAACTCTTTCTGTCACTGAGTAAGGACACCGCAAGATTGAACCCAAAGCTAAACACTTCTCCCATTGCAAGAACTACCAATCTAGTTGGCCAAACCAAACGGATAATTCGGAGAGACTTGCAAAGATAACTCAATCATACATAAAAGAATTCAGAGAAGATTCAAATATTATTCATAGATAAGTTGGATTATAAACCCACAATTCATCGGTCTCAACAAACACACCGCAAAAACAAGATTACATCGAATAGATCTCCACGAGAGAGGGGAGAACATTGTATTGAGATCCAAAAAGAGAGAAGAAGCCATCTAGCTACTAGCTATGGACCCGAAGGTCTGAAGTAAACTACTCACACTTCATCGGAAGGGCTATGGTGTTGATGTAGAAGCCCTCCATGATGGATGCCCTCTCCGGCAGAGCTCCGGAACAGGCCCCAAGATGGGATCTCGTGGATACAGGAAGTTACGGCGGTGGAATTAGGTTTTTGGCTCCGTCTCTAGTCTAATGGGGGTACGTATGTATATATAGGAGGAAGGAGCACGTCGGTGGAGCTCCGAGAGGCCCACGAGGCAGGGGGCACGCCCAGGGGGCGCACCCTCCACCCTCGTGACCTCCCCGGAAACTTCTTGGAGTAGGGACCAAGTCTCCTGGATCACGTTCGGTGAGAAGATCATGTTCCTGAAGGTTTCATTCCGTTTGGACTCCGTTTGATATTCTGTTTCCTCGAAATACTGAAATAGGCAAAAAACAGCAATTCTGGGCTGGGCCTCCGGTTAATAGGTTAGTCCCAAAAATAATATAAAAGTGGAAAATAAAGCCCAATATAGTCCAAAACAATAGATAAAGTAGCATGGAGCAATCAAAAATTATAGATACGTTGGAGACGTATCAGGCATCCCCAAGCTTAATTCCTGCTCGTCCTCGAGTAGGTAAATGATAAAAAGAGAATTTTTGATGCGGAGTGATACTCTGGCATAATTTCAATGTAAATCTTCTTAATCATGGTATGAATATTCAGATCCGAAAGGTTCAAGACAAAAGTTCATATTGACATAAAAATGATAATACTTCAAGCATACTAATCAAACAATTATGTCATCTCAAAATAACATGGCCAAAGGAAGTTCATCCCTACAAAATCATATAGTTAGGCTATGCTTCATTTTCGTCACACAAAGATGTTCCCAACTTCTATACCCCCGATGACAAGCCAAGCAATTGTTTCATACTCAAATAATCTCAAACTTTTTCAACCTTCACGCAATACATGAGCGCGAGCCATGGACATAGCACTATGGCTGGTATAGAATATGATGATGGGGATTGTGTGGAGAAGACAAAAAAGGAGAAAGTCTCACATCAACGAGGCTAATCAATGAGCTATGGAGATGCCCATCGATTGATGTTAATGCAAGGAGTAGGGATTGCCATGCAACGGATGCACCAGAGCTAAGAATGCTCAACAAAAGAAAACTAGTGGGTGTGCATCCAACTTTCTTGCTCATGAAGACCTAGGGCATTTTGAGGAAGCCCATCGTTGGAATATACAAGCCAAGTTCTATAATGAAAAATTCCCACTAGTATGAACAAGACAACTTATGAGACTCACTATATGAAAATCATGGTGCTACTTTGAAGCACAATATATGAGACTCACTACATGAAGAACAAGGTGCCACTTTGAAGCACAAGTGTGGAAAAAGAGATAGTAGCATTGCCCTTTTTATTTTCTCTTTTTTTTGGGCCTTTCTTTTTTTTCTTTTTGGCCTTTCTCTTTTTTTTGATTGGGCAATGCTCTAATAATGATGATCATCACACTTCTATTGATTACAACATAATTATTACAACTCGATACTAGAACAAGATATGACTCTATGAATGCCTCCGGCGGTGTATCGGGATGGTGCAATGAATCAAGAGTGACATGTATGAACAATAATGCATGGTGGCTTTGCCACAAATACGATGTCAACTACAAGATCATGCAATGGCAATATGACAAAAGTAAAGCATGTCATGATGATGATGACGATGGTGGAAGTTGCATGGCAATATATCTCGGAATGGCTATGGAAATGCCATGATAGGTAGGTATGGTGGCTGTTTTGAGGAAGATATATGGAGGTTTATGTGTGAAAGAGCGTATCATATCACGGGGTTTGGATGCACCGGCGAAGTTTGCACCAACTCTCAATGTGAGAAAGGGCAATGCACGGTACCGAAGAGGCTAGCAAATGGCGGAAAGGTAAAAGTGCGTATAATCCATGGAATCAACATTAGTCAAAAGAACTCATATACTTATTGCAAAAATTTAGAAGTCATCCAAAATCAAGTACTACGCGCATGCTCCTAGGGGGATAGATTGGTAGGAAAAGACCATCGCTCGTCCCCGACTGCCACTCATAAGGATGCACAAGCCAGGTACACTTCATGCTTCAAATTTGTTACACAACTTTAACCATACGTGCATGCTACGGGACTTGCTAACTTCAACACAAGTATTTCTCAAATTCACAACTACTCAACTAGCACGACTATGATATTATCACCTCCATATCTCAAAACAATTATCAAGCATCAAACTTATCTTAGTATTCAACCCACTAATAATAAAGTTTCGCATATCTTGAATACCAAGTATATTAACATTAAGCAAATTGCCATGCTATTAATGACTCTAAAAATAATCTAAGTGAAGCATGAGAGATCAAGTTTCTTTAAAACAATCCACCACCGTGCTCTAAAAGATCTAAGTGAAGCACTAGAGAAAAAATTATCACGCTCAAAAAGATATAAGTGAAGCACATAGAGTAAACTATCAAGCTCAAAAGATATAAGTGAAGCACATAGCGTATTCTAACAAATTTCAATTCATGCATGGCTCTCTCAAAAAGTGTGTACAGCAAGGATGATTGTGGTAGACTAACAAGCAAAGACACAAATAATACAAGACGCTCCAAGCGAAACACATATCATGTGGTGAATAAAAATATAGCTCCAAGTAAATTACCGGAAGTGGACGAAAGAGGGGATGCCTTCCGGGGCATCCCCAAGCTTTGACTTTTTGGTGTCCTTGGATTATCTTGGGGGTGCCATGGGCATATCCAAGCTTAGGCTCTTTCCACTCCTTGTTCCATAATCCATCAAAAGAATTCACCCAAAACTTGAAAACTTCACAACACAAAACTCAATAGAAATCTCGTGAGCTCCGTTAGAGAAAGAAAACAAAAAACTACTTTAAGGTACTGTAGTGAACTTGTTCTTTATTTGTATTGGTGTTAAACCTACTGTATTCCAACTTCTCTATGGTTTATAAACTATTTTACTAGCCATAGATTCATCAAAATAAGCAAACAACACACGCAAAACAGAATCTGTCAAAAACAGAACAGTCTGTAGTAATCTGTTAGTAACGCAAACTTCTGGAACCCGAAAAATTCTACGAAAATTGTACGACATGGGCAATTTTTTTATTGATCAGCAGCAATTGGAATCACTATTTTATAACGTTCTGGTGATTTTTAACAATTCGGGCACTGAGCGCAAAGATTCTGGAAATTACAGCAAGATCAAATAACTACTATCTTCCAAGAAGATCTAATAGGTTTAACTTGGCACAAACACTAATTAAAAGATAAAACCACATCTAAACAGAATCTAGATGGATTATTTATTCCTAAACAGAACCAAAAACAAAAAACACAAAATAAAATTGGGTTGCCTCCCAACAAGCGCTATCGTTTAACGCCCCTAGCTAGGCATGAAAGTAAGGATAGATCTAGGTATTACCATCTTTAATTTTCAACTTTTTAGCGGAGTCATGCTCGAATCCGGGGGGTTCTTCCCTCTTCCCTTCATACTCGGAAATTTTTAGGTCTAAAGAATCCAACCGTTTGTTGCAAAGAGTAATCAACATATTCATACAGTTAAGATTTCCGCTAATATTTTTAAGAGGCTCAAGAGACTTTTGTAAAATCTTTGTTACTTCGCAAATCTTCTCAAACACTTGGGTTTCTTCCTGGGTAGGATGAGATCCTCCCTTTTGGGGTGGTGTTCCCACTTTCCCTCTATAATCTCATGCGCAATTACCGGGATCAATAATAATGAAATTTCCCTTGGCCATACAATCCAAGAGTTGTCTATGTGTCATGTTTAACCCAACATAAAAATTGCGAAGAAGAATTCTAAAGTTCACCTCTAGGGTGCACTTACGATAAGATTACATCATCCTATACCAAGCATCTTTTAAGTTTTCTCCTTGCCGTTGCTTGAAGTGAAGAACTTCAAACTCGGGAGACATAGGAGCGGATAAGGAATTCGACATAGCGACAGGTAAGCAAACTAACACACGAGCAAACAAAAGGCAAAGGGAAAAAGGAGGAGGAGATTGGTAAAGAGAGGGCGAATAAAACGGCAAGGGTGAAGTGGGGGAGAGGAAAACGAGAGGCAAATGGAAAATAATGTAATGCGAGAGATAGAGATTGTGATGGGTACTTGGTATGTTGACTTTAGCGTAGGCCTCCCCGGCAACGGCGCCAAAAATCCTTCTTGCTACGTATCGAGCTAGCTTTGGTTTTCCCCAAAGAGGAGGTGGTGATGCAGCACAGTAGCGTAAGTATTTCCCTCAGTTTTTGAGAACCAAGGTATCAATCCAGTAGGAGGTCACGCGCAAGTCCCTCGTACCTGCACAAAACGGTAGCAACTTGCAACCAACGCTTAGGGGTTGTCAATCCCTTCACGGTCACTTACGAGAGTGAGATCTGATAGAGATAATATTTTTGGTATTTTTGGTATAAAGATGCAAAGTGAGAAGTAAAAGCAAAACAAGTAAAATAAAGTAATGGAGATTGATATGATGAGAATAGACCCGGGGGTCATAGGTTTCACTAGTGGCTTCTCTCAAGAGCATAGATATTATACGGTGGGTGAACAAATTACTGTTGAGCAATTGATAGAATTGAGCATAGTTATGAGGTTATCTAGGTATGATCATGTATATAGGCATCACGTCCGTGACAAGTAGACCGACTCCTGCCTGCATCTACTACTATTACTCCACTCATCGACCGCTATCCAGCATGCATTTAGAGTATTAAGTTAAGAACAGAGTAACGCCTTAAGCAAGATGACATGATGTAGAGGAATAAATTCATGCAATATGATAAATACCCCATCTTGTTATCCTCGATGGCAACAATACAATACGTGCCTTGCAACTCTTTCTGTCACTGAGTAAGGACACCGCAAGATTGAACCCAAAGTTAAACACTTCTCCCATTGCAAGAACTACCAATCTAGTTGGCCAAACCAAACGGATAATTCGAAGAGACTTGCAAAGATAACTCAATCATACATAAAAGAATTCAGAGAAGATTCAAATATTATTCATAGATAAGTTGGATTATAAACCCACAATTCATCGGTCTCAACAAACACACCGCAAAAACAAGATTACATCGAATAGATCTCCACGAGAGAGGGGGAGAACATTGTATTGAGATCCAAAAAGAGAGAAGAAGCCATCTAGCTACTAGCTATGGACCCGAAGGTCTGAAGTAAACTACTCACATTTCATCGGAAGGGCTATGGTGTTGATGTAGAAGCCCTCCGTGATGGATGCCCTCTCCGGCGGAGCTCCGGAACAGGCCCCAAGATGGGATCTCGTGGATACAGGAAGTTACGGCGGTGGAATTAGGTTTTTGGCTCCGTCTCTGGTCTAATGGGGGTACGTATGTATATATAGGAGGAAGGAGCACGTCGGTGGAGCTCCGAGGGGCCCACGAGGCAGGGGGCGCGCCCTCCACCCTCGTGACCTCCTCGGAAACTTCTTGGAGTAGGGTCCAAGTCTCCTGGATCACGTTCGGTGAGAAGATCACGTTCCCGAAGGTTTCATTCCGTTTGGACTCCGTTTGATATTCTGTTTCCTCGAAATACTGAAATAGGCAAAAAACAGCAATTCTGGGCTGGGCCTCCGGTTAATAGGTTAGTCCCAAAAATAATATAAAAGTGGAAAATAAAGCCCAATATAGTCCAAAACAATAGATAAAGTAGCATGGAGCAATCAAAAATTATAGATACATTGGAGACGTATCAGGCATCCCCAAGCTTAATTCCTGCTCGTCCTCGAGTAGGTAAATGATAAAAAGAGAATTTTTGATGCGGTGTGATACTTTGGCATAATTTCAATGTAAATCTTCTTAATCATGGTATGAATATTCAGATCCGAAAGGTTCAAGACAAAAGTTCATATTGACATAAAAATGATAATACTTCAAGCATACTAATCAAACAATTATGTCATCTCAAAATAACATGGCCAAAGGAAGTTCATCCCTACAAAATCATATAGTTAGGCTATGCTTCATTTTCGTCACACAAAGATGTTCCCAACTTCTATACCCCCGATGACAAGCCAAGCAATTGTTTCATACTCAAATAATCTCAAACTTTTTCAACCTTCAGGCAATACATGAGCGCGAGCCATGGACATAGCACTATCGGTGGTATAGAATATGATGATGGGGATTGTGTGGAGAAGACAAAAAAGGAGAAAGTCTCACATCAACGAGGCTAATCAATGAGCTATGGAGATGCCCATCGATTGATGTTAATGCAAGGAGTAGGGATTGCCATGCAACGGATGCACCAGAGCTAAGAATGCTCAACAAAAGAAAACTAGTGGGTGTGCATCCAACTTGCTTGCTCATGAAGACTTGGGGCATTTTGAGGAAGCCCATCGTTGGAATATACAAGCCAAGTTCTATAATGAAAAATTCCCACTAGTATGAACAAGACAACTTATGAGACTCACTATATGAAAATCATGGTGCTACTTTGAAGCACAATATATGAGACTCACTACATGAAGAACAAGGTGCTACTTTGAAGCACAAGTGTGGAAAAAGAGATAGTAGCATTGCCCTTTTTATTTTCTCTTTTTTTGGGCCTTTCTTTTTTTTCTTTTTGGCCTTTCTCTTTTTTTTTGATTGGGCAATGCTCTAATAATGATGATCATCACACTTCTATTGATTACAACATAATGATTACAACTCGATACTAGAACAAGATATGACTGTATGAATGCCTCCGGCGGTGTACCGGGATGGTGCAATGAATCAAGAGTGACATGTATGAACAATAATGCATGGTGGCTTTGCCACAAATACGATGTCAACTACAAGATCATGCAATGGCAATATGACAAAAGTAAAGCATGTCATGATGATGATGATGATGGTGGAAGTTGCATGGCAATATATCTCGGAATAGCTATGGAAATGCCATGATAGGTAGGTATGGTGGCTGTTTTGAGGAAGATATAGGGAGGTTTATGTGTGAAAGAGCGTATCATATCACGGGGTTTGGATGCACCGGCGAAGTTTGCACCAACTCTCAATGTGAGAAAGGGCAATGCACGGTACCGAAGAGGCTAGCAAATGGCGGAAAGGTAAAAGTGCGTATAATCCATGGAATCAACATTAGTCAAAAGAACTCATGTACTTATTGCAAAAATTTAGAAGTCATCCAAAATCAAGTACTATGCGCATGCTCCTAGGGGGATAGATTGGTAGGAAAAGACCATCGCTCGTCCCCGACTGCCACTCATAAGGATGCACAAGCCAGGTACACTTCATGCTTCAAATTTGTTACACAACTTTAACCATACGTGCATGCTACGGGACTTGCTAACTTCAACACAAGTATTTCTAAAATTCACAACTACTCAACTAGCACGACTATGATATTATCACCTCCATATCTCAAAACAATTATCAAGCATCAAACTTATCTTAGTATTCAACCCACTAATAAGAAAGTTTCGCATATCTTGAATACCAAGTATATTAACATTAAGCAAATTGCCATGCTATTAATGACTCTAAAAATAATCTAAGTGAAGCATGAGAGATCAAGTTTCTTTAAAACAATCCACCACCGTGCTCTAAAAGATCTAAGTGAAGCACTAGAGAAAAAATTATCACGCTCAAAAAGATATAAGTGAAGCACATAGAGTAAACTATCAAGCTCAAAAGATATAAGTGAAGCACATAGCGTATTCTAACAAATTTCAATTCATGCATGGCTCTCTCAAAAAGTGTGTACAGCAAGGATGATTGTGGTAGACTAACAAGCAAAGACACAAATAATACAAGACGCTCCAAGCGAAACACATATCATGTGGTGAATAAAAATATAGCTCCAAGTAAATTACCGGAAGTGGACGAAAGAGGGGATGCCTTCCGGGGCATCCCCAAGCTTTGACTTTTTGGTGTCCTTGGATTATCTTGGGGGTGCCATGGGCATATCCAAGCTTAGGCTCTTTCCACTCCTTGTTCCATAATCCATCAAAAGAATTCACCCAAAACTTGAAAACTTCACAACACAAAACTCAATAGAAATCTCGTGAGCTCCGTTAGAGAAAGAAAACAAAAAACTACTTTAAGGTACTGTAGTGAACTTGTTCTTTATTTGTATTGGTGTTAAACCTACTGTATTCCAACTTCTCTATGGTTTATAAACTATTTTACTAGCCATAGATTCATCAAAATAAGCAAACAACACACGCAAAACAGAATCTGTCAAAAACAGAACAGTCTGTAGTAATCTGTTAGTAACGCAAACTTCTGGAACCCGAAAAATTCTACCAAAATTGTACGACATGGGCAATTTTTTTATTGATCAGCAGCAATTGGAATCACTATTTTATCACGTTCTGGTGATTTTTAACAATTCGGGCACTGAGCGCAAAGATTCTGGAAATTACAGCAAGATCAAATAACTACTATCTTCCAAGAAGATCTAATAGGTTTAACTTGGCACAAACACTAATTAAAAGATAAAACCACATCTAAACAGAATCTAGATGGATTATTTATTCCTAAACAGAACCAAAAACAAAAAACACAAAATAAAATTGGGTTGCCTCCCAACAAGCGCTATCGTTTAACGCCCCTAGCTAGGCATGAAAGTAAGGATAGATCTAGGTATTACCATCTTTAATTTTCAACTTTTTAGCGGAGTCATGCTCGAATCTGGGGGGTTCTTCCCTCTTCCCTTCATACTCGGAAATTTTTAGGTCTAAAGAATCCAACCGTTTGTTGCAAAGAGTAATCAACATATTCATACAGTTAAGATTTCCGCTAATATTTTTAAGAGGCTCAAGAGACTTTTGTAAAATCTTTGTTACTTCGCAAATCTTCTCAAACACTTGGGTTTCTTCCTGGGTAGGATGAGATCCTCCCTTTTGGGGTGGTGTTCCCACTTTCCCTCTATAATCTCATGCGCAATTACCGGGATCAATAATAATGAAATTTCCCTTGGCCATACAATCCAAGAGTTGTCTATGTGTCATGTTTAACCCAACATAAAAATTGCGAAGAAGAATTCTAAAGTTCACCTCTAGGGTGCACTTACGATAAGATTCCATCATCCTATACCAAGCATCTTTTAAGTTTTCTCCTTGCCGTTGCTTGAAGTGAAGAACTTCAAACTCGGGAGACATAGGAGCGGATAAGGAATTCGACATAGCGACAGGTAAGCAAACTAACACACGAGCAAACAAAAGGCAAAGGGAAAAAGGAGGAGGAGATTGGGAAAGAGAGGGCGAATAAAACGGCAAGGGTGAAGTGGGGGAGAGGAAAACGAGAGGCAAATGGAAAATAATGTAATGCGAGAGATAGAGATTGTGATGGGTACTTGGTATGTTGACTTTAGCGTAGGCCTCCCCGGCAACGGCGCCAAAAATCCTTCTTGCTACGTATCGAGCTAGCTTTGGTTTTCCCCAAAGAGGAGGGGGTGATGCAGCACAGTAGCGTAAGTATTTCCCTCAGTTTTTGAGAACCAAGGTATCAATCCAGTAGGAGGTCACGCGCAAGTCCCTCGTACCTGCACAAAACGGTAGCAACTTGCAACCAACGCTTAGGGGTTGTCAATCCCTTCACGGTCACTTACGAGAGTGAGATCTGATAGAGATAATATTTTTGGTATTTTTGGTATAAAGATGCAAAGTGAGAAGTAAAAGCAAAACAAGTAAAATAAAGTAATGGAGATTGATATGATGAGAATAGACCCGGGGGTCATAGGTTTCACTAGTGGCTTCTCTCAAGAGCATAGATATTATACGGTGGGTGAACAAATTACTGTTGAGCAATTGATAGAATTGAGCATAGTTATGAGGTTATCTAGGTATGATCATGTATATAGGCATCACGTCCGTGACAAGTAGACCGACTCCTGCCTGCATCTACTACTATTACTCCACTCATCGACCGCTATCCAGCATGCATTTAGAGTATTAAGTTAAGAACAGAGTAACGCCTTAAGCAAGATGACATGATGTAGAGGAATAAATTCATGCAATATGATAAATACCCCATCTTGTTATCCTCGATGGCAACAATACAATACGTACCTTGCAACTCTTTTTGTCACTGAGTAAGGACACCGCAAGATTGAACCCAAAGTTAAACACTTCTCCCATTGCAAGAACTACCAATCTAGTTGGCCAAACCAAACGGATAATTCGAAGAGACTTGCAAAGATAACTCAATCATACATAAAAGAATTCAGAGAAGATTCAAATATTATTCATAGATAAGTTGGATTATAAACCCACAATTCATCGGTCTCAACAAACACACCGCAAAAACAAGATTACATCGAATAGATCTCCACGAGAGAGGGGGAGAACATTGTATTGAGATCCAAAAAGAGAGAAGAAGCCATCTAGCTACTAGCTATGGACCCGAAGGTCTGAAGTAAACTACTCACACTTCATCGGAAGGGCTATGGTGTTGATGTAGAAGCCCTCCGTGATGGATGCCCTCTCCGGCGGAGCTCCGGAACAGGCCCCAAGATGGGATCTCGTGGATACAGGAAGTTACGGCGGTGGAATTAGGTTTTTGGCTCCGTCTCTGGTCTAATGGGGGTACGTATGTATATATAGGAGGAAGGAGCACGTCGGTGGAGCTCCGAGGGGCCCACGAGGCAGGGGGCGCGCCCTCCACCCTCGTGACCTCCTCGGAAACTTCTTGGAGTAGGGTCCAAGTCTCCTGGATCACGTTCGGTGAGAAGATCACGTTCCCGAAGGTTTCATTCCGTTTGGACTCCGTTTGATATTCTGTTTCCTCGAAATACTGAAATAGGCAAAAAACAGCAATTCTGGGCTGGGCCTCCGGTTAATAGGTTAGTCCCAAAAATAATATAAAAGTGGAAAATAAAGCCCAATATAGTCCAAAACAATAGATAAAGTAGCATGGAGCAATCAAAAATTATAGATACGTTGGAGACGTATCAGGCATCCCCAAGCTTAATTCCTGCTCGTCCTCGAGTAGGTAAATGATAAAAAGAGAATTTTTGATGCGGAGTGATACTTTGGCATAATTTCAATGTAAATCTTCTTAATCATGGTATGAATATTCAGATCCGAAAGGTTCAAGACAAAAGTTCATATTGACATAAAAATGATAATACTTCAAGCATACTAATCAAACAATTATGTCATCTCAAAATAACATGGCCAAAGGAAGTTCATCCCTACAAAATCATATAGTTAGGCTATGCTTCATTTTCGTCACACAAAGATGTTCCCAACTTCTATACCCCCGATGACAAGCCAAGCAATTGTTTCATACTCAAATAATCTCAAACTTTTTCAACCTTCAGGCAATACATGAGCGCGAGCCATGGACATAGCACTATCGGTGGTATAGAATATGATGATGGGGATTGTGTGGAGAAGACAAAAAAGGAGAAAGTCTCACATCAACGAGGCTAATCAATGAGCTATGGAGATGCCCATCGATTGATGTTAATGCAAGGAGTAGGGATTGCCATGCAACGGATGCACCAGAGCTAAGAATGCTCAACAAAAGAAAACTAGTGGGTGTGCATCCAACTTGCTTGCTCATGAAGACTTGGGGCATTTTGAGGAAGCCCATCGTTGGAATATACAAGCCAAGTTCTATAATGAAAAATTCCCACTAGTATGAACAAGACAACTTATGAGACTCACTATATGAAAATCATGGTGCTACTTTGAAGCACAATATATGAGACTCACTACATGAAGAACAAGGTGCTACTTTGAAGCACAAGTGTGGAAAAAGAGATAGTAGCATTGCCCTTTTTATTTTCTCTTTTTTTGGGCCTTTCTTTTTTTTCTTTTTGGCCTTTCTCTTTTTTTTTGATTGGGCAATGCTCTAATAATGATGATCATCACACTTCTATTGATTACAACATAATGATTACAACTCGATACTAGAACAAGATATGACTGTATGAATGCCTCCGGCGGTGTACCGGGATGGTGCAATGAATCAAGAGTGACATGTATGAACAATAATGCATGGTGGCTTTGCCACAAATACGATGTCAACTACAAGATCATGCAATGGCAATATGACAAAAGTAAAGCATGTCATGATGATGATGATGATGGTGGAAGTTGCATGGCAATATATCTCGGAATAGCTATGGAAATGCCATGATAGGTAGGTATGGTGGCTGTTTTGAGGAAGATATAGGGAGGTTTATGTGTGAAAGAGCGTATCATATCACGGGGTTTGGATGCACCGGCGAAGTTTGCACCAACTCTCAATGTGAGAAAGGGCAATGCACGGTACCGAAGAGGCTAGCAAATGGCGGAAAGGTAAAAGTGCGTATAATCCATGGAATCAACATTAGTCAAAAGAACTCATGTACTTATTGCAAAAATTTAGAAGTCATCCAAAATCAAGTACTACGCGCATGCTCGTAGGGGGATAGATTGGTAGGAAAAGACCATCGCTCGTCCCCGACTGCCACTCATAAGGATGCACAAGCCAGGTACACTTCATGCTTCAAATTTGTTACACAACTTTAACCATACGTGCATGCTACGGGACTTGCTAACTTCAACACAAGTATTTCTAAAATTCACAACTACTCAACTAGCACGACTATGATATTATCACCTCCATATCTCAAAACAATTATCAAGCATCAAACTTATCTTAGTATTCAACCCACTAATAAGAAAGTTGCGCATATCTTGAATACCAAGTATATTAACATTAAGCAAATTGCCATGCTATTAATGACTCTAAAAATAATCTAAGTGAAGCATGAGAGATCAAGTTTCTTTAAAACAATCCACCACCGTGCTCTAAAAGATCTAAGTGAAGCACTAGAGAAAAAATTATCACGCTCAAAAAGATATAAGTGAAGCACATAGAGTAAACTATCAAGCTCAAAAGATATAAGTGAAGCACATAGCGTATTCTAACAAATTTCAATTCATGCATGGCTCTCTCAAAAAGTGTGTACAGCAAGGATGATTGTGGTAGACTAACAAGCAAAGACACAAATAATACAAGACGCTCCAAGCGAAACACATATCATGTGGTGAATAAAAATATAGCTCCAAGTAAATTACCGGAAGTGGACGAAAGAGGGGATGCCTTCCGGGGCATCCCCAAGCTTTGACTTTTTGGTGTCCTTGGATTATCTTGGGGGTGCCATGGGCATATCCAAGCTTAGGCTCTTTCCACTCCTTGTTCCATAATCCATCAAAAGAATTCACCCAAAACTTGAAAACTTCACAACACAAAACTCAATAGAAATCTCGTGAGCTCCGTTAGAGAAAGAAAACAAAAAACTACTTTAAGGTACTGTAGTGAACTTGTTCTTTATTTGTATTGGTGTTAAACCTACTGTATTCCAACTTCTCTATGGTTTATAAACTATTTTACTAGCCATAGATTCATCAAAATAAGCAAACAACACACGCAAAACAGAATCTGTCAAAAACAGAACAGTCTGTAGTAATCTGTTAGTAACGCAAACTTCTGGAACCCGAAAAATTCTACCAAAATTGTACGACATGGGCAATTTTTTTATTGATCAGCAGCAATTGGAATCACTATTTTATCACGTTCTGGTGATTTTTAACAATTCGGGCACTGAGCGCAAAGATTCTGGAAATTACAGCAAGATCAAATAACTACTATCTTCCAAGAAGATCTAATAGGTTTAACTTGGCACAAACACTAATTAAAAGATAAAACCACATCTAAACAGAATCTAGATGGATTATTTATTCCTAAACAGAACCAAAAACAAAAAACACAAAATAAAATTGGGTTGCCTCCCAACAAGCGCTATCGTTTAACGCCCCTAGCTAGGCATGAAAGTAAGGATAGATCTAGGTATTACCATCTTTAATTTTCAACTTTTTAGCGGAGTCATGCTCGAATCCGGGGGGTTCTTCCCTCTTCCCTTCATACTCGGAAATTTTTAGGTCTAAAGAATCCAACCGTTTGTTGCAAAGAGTAATCAACATATTCATACAGTTAAGATTTCCGCTAATATTTTTAAGAGGCTCAAGAGACTTTTGTAAAATCTTTGTTACTTCGCAAATCTTCTCAAACACTTGGGTTTCTTCCTGGGTAGGATGAGATCCTCCCTTTTGGGGTGGTGTTCCCACTTTCCCTCTATAATCTCATGCGCAATTACCGGGATCAATAATAATGAAATTTCCCTTGGCCATACAATCCAAGAGTTGTCTATGTGTCATGTTTAACCCAACATAAAAATTGCGAAGAAGAATTCTAAAGTTCACCTCTAGGGTGCACTTACGATAAGATTCCATCATCCTATACCAAGCATCTTTTAAGTTTTCTCCTTGCTGTTGCTTGAAGTGAAGAACTTCAAACTCGGGAGACATAGGAGCGGATAAGGAATTCGACATAGCGACAGGTAAGCAAACTAACACACGAGCAAACAAAAGGCAAAGGGAAAAAGGAGGAGGATATTGGGAAAGAGAGGGCGAATAAAACGGCAAGGGTGAAGTGGGGGAGAGGAAAACGAGAGGCAAATGGAAAATAATGTAATGCGAGAGATAGAGATTGTGATGGGTACTTGGTATGTTGACTTTAGCGTAGGCCTCCCCGGCAACGGCGCCAAAAATCCTTCTTGCTACGTATCGAGCTAGCTTTGGTTTTCCCCAAAGAGGAGGGGGTGATGCAGCACAGTAGCGTAAGTATTTCCCTCAGTTTTTGAGAACCAAGGTATCAATCCAGTAGGAGGTCACGCGCAAGTCCCTCGTACCTGCACAAAACGGTAGCAACTTGCAACCAACGCTTAGGGGTTGTCAATCCCTTCACGGTCACTTACGAGAGTGAGATCTGATAGAGATAATATTTTTGGTATTTTTGGTATAAAGATGCAAAGTGAGAAGTAAAAGCAAAACAAGTAAAATAAAGTAATGGAGATTGATATGATGAGAATAGACCCGGGGGTCATAGGTTTCACTAGTGGCTTCTCTCAAGAGCATAGATATTATACGGTGGGTGAACAAATTACTGTTGAGCAATTGATAGAATTGAGCATAGTTATGAGGTTATCTAGGTATGATCATGTATATAGGCATCACGTCCGTGACAAGTAGACCGACTCCTGCCTGCATCTACTACTATTACTCCACTCATCGACCGCTATCCAGCATGCATTTAGAGTATTAAGTTAAAAACAGAGTAACGCCTTAAGCAAGATGACATGATGTAGAGGAATAAATTCATGCAATATGATAAATACCCCATCTTGTTATCCTCGATGGCAACAATACAATATGTGCCTTGCAACTCTTTCTGTCACTGAGTAAGGACACCGCAAGATTGAACCCAAAGTTAAACACTTCTCCCATTGCAAGAACTACCAATCTAGTTGGCCAAACCAAACGGATAATTCGAAGAGACTTGCAAAGATAACTCAATCATACATAAAAGAATTCAGAGAAGATTCAAATATTATTCATAGATAAGTTGGATTATAAACCCACAATTCATCGGTCTCAACAAACACACCGCAAAAACAAGATTACATCGAATAGATCTCCACGAGAGAGGGGGAGAACATTGTATTGAGATCCAAAAAGAGAGAAGAAGCCATCTAGCTACTAGCTATGGACCCGAAGGTCTGAAGTAAACTACTCACACTTCATCGGAAGGGCTATGGTGTTGATGTAGAAGCCCTCCGTGATGGATGCCCTCTCCGGCGGAGCTCCGGAACAGGCCCCAAGATGGGATCTCGTGGATACAGGAAGTTACGGCGGTGGAATTAGGTTTTTGGCTCCGTCTCTGGTCTAATGGGGGTACGTATGTATATATAGGAGGAAGGAGCACGTCGGTGGAGCTCCGAGGGGCCCATGAGGCAGGGGGCGCGCCCAGGGGGGCGCGCCCAGGGGGGCGCGCCCTCCACCCTCGTGACCTCCTCAGAAACTTCTTGGAGTAGGGTCCAAGTCTCCTGGATCACGTTCGGTGAGAAGATCACGTTCCCGAAGGTTTTATTCCGTTTGGACTCCGTTTGATATTCTGTTTCCTCGAAATACTGAAATAGGCAAAAAACAGCAATTCTGGGCTGGGCCTCCGGTTAATAGGATAGTCCCAAAAATAATATAAAAGTGGAAAATAAAGCCCAATATAGTCCAAAACAATAGATAAAGTATCATGGAGCAATCAAAAATTATAGATACGTTGGAGACGTATCAGGCATCCCCAAGCTTAATTCCTGCTCGTCCTCGAGTAGGTAAATGATAAAAAGAGAATTTTTGATGCGGAGTGATACTTTGGCATAATTTCAATGTAAATCTTCTTAATCATGGTATGAATATTCAGATCCGAAAGGTTCAAGACAAAAGTTCATATTGACATAAAAATGATAATACTTCAAGCATACTAATCAAACAATTATGTCATCTCAAAATAACATGGCCAAAGGAAGTTCATCCCTGCAAAATCATATAGTTAGGCTATGCTTCATTTTCGTCACACAAAGATGTTCCCAACTTCTATACCCCCGATGACAAGCCAAGCAATTGTTTCATACTCAAATAATCTCAAACTTTTTCAACCTTCACGCAATACATGAGCGCGAGCCATGGACATAGCACTATCGGTGGTATAGAATATGGTGATGGGGATTGTGTGGAGAATACAAAAAAGGAGAAAGTCTCACATCAACGAGGCTAATCAATGAGCTATGGAGATGCCCATCGATTGATGTTAATGCAAGGAGTAGGGATTGCCATGCAACGGATGCACCAGAGCTAAGAATGCTCAACAAAAGAAAACTAGTGGGTGTGCATCCAACTTGCTTGCTCATGAAGACCTAGGGCATTTTGAGGAAGCCCATCGTTGGAATATACAAGCCAAGTTCTATAATGAAAAATTCCCACTAGTATGAACAAGACAAATTATGAGACTCACTATATGAAAATCATGGTGCTACTTTGAAGCACAATATATGAGACTCACTACATGAAGAACAAGGTGCTACTTTGAAGCACAAGTGTGGAAAAAGAGATAGTAGCATTGCCCTTTTTATTTTCTCTTTTTTTTGGGCCTTTCTTTTTTTTCTTTTTGGCCTTTCTCTTTTTTTTGATTGGGCAATGCTCTAATAATGATGATCATCACACTTCTATTGATTACAACATAATGATTACAACTCGATACTAGAACAAGATATGACTGTATGAATGCCTCCGGCGGTGTACCGGGATGGTGCAATGAATCAAGAGTGACATGTATGAACAATAATGCATGGTGGCTTTGCCACAAATACGATGTCAACTACAAGATCATGCAATGGCAATATGACAAAAGTAAAGCATGTCATGATGATGATGATGGTGGTGGAAGTTGCATGGCAATATATCTCGGAATAGCTATGGAAATGCCATGATAGGTAGGTATGGTGGTTGTTTTGAGGAAGATATAGGCAGGTTTATGTGTGAAAGAGCGTATCATATCACGGGGTTTGGATGCACCGGCGAAGTTTGCACCAACTCTCAATGTGAGAAAGGGCAATGCACGGTACCGAAGAGGCTAGCAAATGGCGGAAAGGTAAAAGTGCGTATAATCCATGGAATCAACATTAGTCAAAAGAACTCATATACTTATTGCAAAAATTTAGAAGTCATCCAAAATCAAGTACTACGCGCATGCTCCTAGGGGGATAGATTGGTAGGAAAAGACCATCGCTCGTCCCCGACTGCCACTCATAAGGATGCACAAGCCAGGTACACTTCATGCTTCAAATTTGTTACACAACTTTAACCATACGTGCATGCTACGGGACTTGCTAACTTCAACACAAGTATTTCTCAAATTCACAACTACTCAACTAGAATGACTATGATATTATCACCTCCATATCTCAAAACAATTATCAAGCATCAAACTTATCTTAGTATTCAACCCACTAATAAGAAAGTTTCGCATATCTTGAATACCAAGTATATTAACATTAAGCAAATTGCCATGCTATTAATGACTCTAAAAATAATCTAAGTGAAGCATGAGAGATCAAGTTTCTTTAAGACAATCCACCACCGTGCTCTAAAAGATCTAAGTGAAGCACTAGAGAAAAAATTATCACGCTCAAAAAGATATAAGTGAAGCACATAGAGTAAACTATCAAGCTCAAAAGATATAAGTGAAGCACATAGCGTATTCTAACAAATTTCAATTCATGCATGGCTCTCTCAAAAAGTGTGTACAGCAAGGATGATTGTGGTAGACTAACAAGCAAAGACACAAATAATACAAGACGCTCCAAGCGAAACACATATCATGTGGTGAATAAAAATATAGCTCCAAGTAAATTACCGGAAGTGGACGAAAGAGGGGATGCCTTCCGGGGCATCCCCAAGCTTTGAATTTTTGGTGTCCTTGGATTATCTTGGGGGTGCCATGGGCATATCCAAGCTTAGGCTCTTTCCACTCCTTGTTCCATAATCCATCAAAAGAATTCACCCAAAACTTGAAAACTTCACAACACAAAACTCAATAGAAATCTCGTGAGCTCCGTTAGAGAAAGAAAACAAAAAACTACTTTAAGGTACTGTAGTGAACTTGTTCTTTATTTGTATTGGTGTTAAACCTACTGTATTCCAACTTCTCTATGGTTTATAAACTATTTTACTAGCCATAGATTCATCAAAATAAGCAAACAACACACGCAAAACAGAATCTGTCAAAAACAGAACAGTCTGTAGTAATCTGTTAGTAATGCAAACTTCTGGAACCCAAAAAATTCTACCAAAATTGTACGACATGGGCAATTTTTTTATTGATCAGCAGCAATTGGAATCACTATTTTATCACGTTCTGGTGATTTTTAACAATTCGGGCACTGAGCGCAAAGATTCTGGAAATTACAGCAAGATCAAATAACTACTATCTTCCAAGAAGATCTAATAGGTTTAACTTGGCACAAACACTAATTAAAAGATAAAACCACATCTAAACAGAATCTAGATGGATTATTTATTCCTAAACAGAACCAAAAACAAAAAACACAAAATAAAATTGGGTTGCCTCCCAACAAGCGCTATCGTTTAACGCCCCTAGCTAGGCATGAAAGTAAGGATAGATCTAGGTATTACCATCTTTAATTTTCAACTTTTTAGCGGAGTCATGCTCGAATCCGGGGGGTTCTTCCCTCTTCCCTTCATACTCGGAAATTTTTAGGTCTAAAGAATCCAACCGTTTGTTGCAAAGAGTAATCAACATATTCATACAGTTAAGATTTCCGCTAATATTTTTAAGAGGCTCAAGAGACTTTTGTAAAATCTTTGTTACTTCGCAAATCTTCTCAAACACTTGGGTTTCTTCCTGGGTAGGATGAGATCCTCCCTTTTGGGGTGGTGTTCCCACTTTCCCTCTATAATCTCATGCGCAATTACCGGGATCAATAATAATGAAATTTCCCTTGGCCATACAATCCAAGAGTTGTCTATGTGTCATGTTTAACCCAACATAAAAATTGCGAAGAAGAATTATAAAGTTCACCTCTAGGGTGCACTTACGATAAGATTCCATCATCCTATACCAAGCATCTTTTAAGTTTTCTCCTTGCCGTTGCTTGAAGTGAAGAACTTCAAACTCGGGAGACATAGGAGCGGATAAGGAATTCGACATAGCGACAGGTAAGCAAACTAACACACTAGCAAACAAAAGGCAAAGGGAAAAAGGAGGAGGAGATTGGGAAAGAGAGGGCGAATAAAACGGCAAGGGTGAAGTGGGGGAGAGGAAAACGAGAGGCAAATGGAAAATAATGTAATGCGAGAGATAGAGATTGTGATGGGTACTTGGTATGTTGACTTTTGCGTAGGCCTCCCCGGCAACGGCGCCAGAAATCCTTCTTGCTACGTATCGAGCTAGCGTTGGTTTTCCCCGAAGAGGAGGGGGTGATGCAGCACAATAGCGTAAGTATTTCCCTCAGTTTTTGAGAACCAAGGTATCAATCCAGTAGGAGGTCACGCGCAAGTCCCTCGTACCTGCACAAAACGGTAGCAACTCGCAACCAACGCTTAGGGGTTGTTAATCCCTTCACGGTCACTTACGAGTGTGAGATCTGATAGAGATAATATTTTTGGTATTTTTGGTATAAAGATGCAAAGTGAAAAGTAAAAGCAAAACAAGTAAAATATAGTAATGGAGATTGACATGATGAGAATAGACCCGGGGGTCATAGGTTTCACTAGTGGCTTCTCTCAAGAGCATAGATATTCTATGGTGGGTGAACAAATTACTGTTGAGCAATTGATAGAATTGAGCATAGTTAAGAGGTTATCTAGGTATGATCATGTATATAGGCATCACGTCCGTGACAAGTAGACCGACTCCTGCCTGCATCTACTACTATTACTCCACTCGTCGACCGCTATCCAGCATGCATCTAGAGTATTAAGTTAAAAACAGAGTAACGCCTTAAGCAAGATGACATGATGTAGAGGAATAAATTCATGCAATATGATAAATACCCCATCTTGTTATCCTCGATGGCAACAATACAATACGTGTCTTGCAACTCTTTCTGTCACTGAGTAAGGACACCGCAAGATTAAACCCAAAGTTAAACACTTCTCCCATTGCAAGAACTAACTGATTTACCATCTGTTGTTCACACCGATACTTTTGGGAACACGTAACTGAGAACGAGGAAGAAAAGGCAGGAGCTGTTACGGAGACTACGCGAGGGCAGCGATCGCGGCTTGCCCTGCTCTGCTTCGTGCTACTCCCATCCGTGCTAGTGCTACTCCCAATTCCTGCCCTAGTGAATACTCTAAAAAAAGAAAAAAAACGAAAACAAATAAACCATGCATTCCCATCTTCTCTTGCCATACATGCATGGGCAACCGCCATGCATATTTGGTCAGCGGTACGCTCGCCGGTCATCTATACCCGATTCCTTCAAATTTGGCTCCTCAAAGTCCTTGCCATTATTTGTCATGTATACAGCCATGTCCTTCACTTTGTCATTTTTATATTGGCCGATCATATACATGTGATTGATAGAAAGGAGAGAGAGGAAAGAAAAGGAAAAAAAATAAAGAGAAAAGATGGTCCAGGATGGACCGTGTCCTACGTAGCGGACTGACCGGGCGCGTCCGCGAGCCCTCATATACTTCATGTATATGGTCTGAGTATGAGGGCTTATGGACTGACCGGACATATGGGGACAAACTAGGGAGGTCCGGTTAGGCCACATTTTTCCTTGAACGATGCTACACATACTGACCAATTTATGCACGATGATATTAATCAAACCGTTGGTGTGAGAAAGTAGCATCCAAAACATCGTCTGGTTTTGCATCATGCATAAATCGGTACGCGTCCGTCGTGCGCAAAGTAGTTTAGTTTTTGTATTCGTCATTTTTTTAAAAATTATATAAATTAAACGGACCAAACAAAAGAAGAAATGAGAAAAACAAAAAACACTGGGCCCGACCCATCTCACTGGCCTTGACCCATCTCACGTTGCAGACGTGGGCGACGCTTTAGCTGGCAACAATCAATGCAAATGTGTCTAAAAAAACAATCCATGCAAATTTGTCTAAAAAACAATCAATGCAAATTTGTCTCAAAAAAAACGATGCACATACCCCTAAAAAAAATGATACGCATTACGCTAAAAAAACGCCAATTATTATTCGCCGCCCAATGCTCCACTTATAGGCAAATTGGTAAAAGGTGCACAACCCCGCGTCTACACAATTTTCCTAAGTGGGTCTGCCCATCAGCGTTAAAGTCTTATAAATCAGTTATGTTTCTTTCTTCCCTTTTTTGTGTGGAGTTTACCAGTGGTTTTTTATCGCCTTTTGTGTTTCATTTTTGTTTTATATTTCGGTTGTCTCTTTTCCTTTTTATTATATTTTATGTATTTTGATTACTTTTTCAAACTTCTCTCCAACTCATGGAGTTTTTCCCAATTCATGAACTTCCTAAAATTTGCATTATCATTTCAAATCCGTTATATTAAAAAATTAACAAATTTGTAAAATGAACTTTTTTCAAATCCACTAACATTTTCAAAATAATTGATTATTTCTACTTCAAGAACTTTTTCCAGGTTTTGTCAACTTTTTTCAATTTCATGAACTTTTTCAAATTTTGAACATTCCTCAAATTCATAATTTTTTTTATGTTTGCAAAGTTTTATAAAAAATTGTGAACTTTTTATAAATTCATGAACTCAAGATTTTTTTTCAAATTGATGAATGTTTTTCAAATTCATGGATGTTTTTAGATTTTGCAGTCATTTTTTGAACGTGTGAATTTTTTGTCATCTATTTTGTAAAAGTCAACGGTCAACAACCTAGTCAACAGCCAATGGTCTGCCATGCTCCATTGAGCCGCTGACGCTGGCGAGACCCTGCGCACCCGCCGCACCTCTTCTTTCCCTCTCCTTCCTTCATCTTCCCTCCCTCATTTTGTTTTCTGTCTGCAGATCGCCATGGCCACCGCCCACTTGACCTTCGCAACCACACGAGATGTGTGAATATTTTGCAATTTGAATATGTGTGAACATTTCTTTGAATTCACAACATTTTGTTTTGTATTTGTGAATTTTTTTTCCAACTTGGTAATTGAAGCAACCAAACAAAAGATGAAATGAGAAAAACAAAACAAATTGATGTGCACCATCTTACGGGGCCCGGCCCATCTCACAACAAACGATACGGAACATTTCTCAAAAAAAGAAAACAAGCTATACGAATCAGCGCCCTTGCCAGTATCTATTCAGCGCCCAAAGCGCTACATATAGCCAAATTGGTAAAAGGCGAACTCCCCCAACGTGCACAGAGGTTTCCAAAGTGGGTCGGGCCATCAGCGTAATAGTTTTACGAAATAGTTTTGTCCCTTTCCAACCTTCTTATGTGGGGTTTTCCGTCGGTTTTTGTTTTATTTTATTTTATTTTTTGGTTGTCTCTTTTCTTTTTGTATTTTCATTTTCCTTATTTTTTGCATTTTTGTTTGGTTCGTGAGCAGTGGCGTAAATGTATTTTTTTTTTGAAAGGAGCAGTGGCGTAAATGTAAACGTAATGGAATTACACCGTCACTGTAAACGGTATGGGCGAAAATTAAACCTTGTTTGGTTTGATTGACTGTAACGTTAACTGATTCCAGCGAATTTCTAGTGGTGGCCGACAGCGGCGCTCCTCGTGACCTCGCCTCTGTCTATGCATGCTCCAATGACCGATCAGTAGCTAGATACAGGGCTGGGCGGGCTGCCGGTGGCCTGGTCTGTGCAGCCGGCTAGCTGCTACACATAGCGCATCGATGAGCTAGATACAGGCGTTACAGCGACTGATCGGAGCGGCCGGGATGGCAGCCGATGTCACCGACTTAGCTCCCGATGTGCTTCCTAGACCTCCTGTCCCATGCCAAAATGGCATCCTACCTCCCGTGCCTCCGTTCATGGCGCCCGACTGCCGTGACCGAAGGTGGATGCGCCGCCGACAGGTGGCTTCGACGAGGCTGGCGGCCGGCCGTGGTTGGGAGCCGCCGCTCCCACTCCGGCGAAGCCATGTATAAGCTCCCTCTGGTCGGTGGCTCGCCAGCGGCCTTCAAGGTCCAGCGGCGGCGGCGCCTTAGGCGGAGGAGACCACGAGGAAGACGCCATCGTCGGAAGAGGCTTCTTGGGGCCAAGCGACGGTTTCTGATACAGGGGATTTCGGGCGTAGTCAGATTTGTACTAGGCCGGATTTGATAAACAGATTACGCTCGACCGAACCAAACATATCTTGAGGGTATCTGTTACCAGCGTAATGAGGTTACGTTACAAAATCCTAAAACAAACACATCCATAGATGTTGGTGATCGGTTGGATAAATTAGTTGGTCAATCGATCAGCAAACTACCACCTTACAAAAATCAACGCGGAATCCGCTAAAATAAAAGAAAGAAAAAAAAAGATCAACGTGGAATTGGACGAACCTATCCACGAGTCTCCGATCCCACGTTCCCTTGTGTTTTCGACCACGTGGTAGTACTCGTGAAAGAAAAGTACCAAAGCAATATACAGGCCCAGGCAACACCTATGCCTATGCCCCCCGCGACGGACGCGCCATGGTCGAGCTTGGTCCCAGGATAGTTTCTCTGGGAGAACGCCATGAGGCCGATTGAGATGAGGATTAGCGCGACAGCGAAGGGGAACAACATCCACGTGCACGCGAACCCGGTGTGCTCGCTCGGCTCCGCCACCATCGCCGCGAGCTCGTCGTCGTCCTTCTTGGGAACAGGATTCTCGACGTCGGCCATCGACCTCCTTCTTAGAACTTGCTAGGCTGACTCCCGATCGACGATCAATCGAGCTAGTAGGCAGGTGCGTCGATGATGAGATGCGATCGTTGAAAAAGAGAAGAGGTAGCCTGCGTCCTAACAACGTGTATTTATCTGTTGCTTAAGCCGATACCTTTGGGAGCACGTAACTAGAAGGCAGGAGTTGTAACGGACATCACGCGAGAGCACAGACCTGCTCTTATACGTGCAATGTCTACTCCTGTCCGTGCTCTGCTGCAGCCGCCGAATTTTGGTCCCAGTTGGAGTCCTTCCATTGGATATACTGTATACCGTACTGACGTTGACTTGGCTGATCCAGTCGAGTGGTTCGATTCAGTTCCAGCACGGACGTACGGCCCTCCCTCCTCCTGTTGACTTGACAGATGTTGACTTACCTTTTTTTTCGGAATGATGTTTTTTTTTAATAAACATCACACTATAATGATTAGAAATACCAGTTACATCGTCAAAAAGAAAAGATACAATGTCATCCATAGGCTCCTCACACCAATCCCTAGTCTTGGAAAATTTCGCTAACCTAGCAAGTTCATGAGCAACCTTATTTGCATCCCTATTACAATGGGCAGCACTACGCGCTGGTGCGCCGGCACAAATTTGGGCCGGTCCGCACGCAGTCGTACGATCCAGCGTACATCAGCCGTTCGATGCCCCACGTCATCATCTTCTTCCCCGTCTCTGCATACAAAAAAAACAGAACGCGGTGCCTGCGCAGGCGTCGCCCCCGCCAAAGCTCGTAACGGTAGCTAAAAGAGGGCATCGTTCATGGCGCCACCGCTCACGACGGCAGGCCTGCCCTGTCGTCTCCGGCGACGGTGCTTACGGGAGAACCTCCTCCCGTCGTCGATTTCGGTTGGAGATCTCGTCGAGGACCCCCTGGTCGAAACTTCCCCCTCAACCGGTTGCAACTCTGGTCGTCGGTGCCCCATGGTTCCAGTGCCACGGCGCGCCGCCCGCCGGCCCTCGCCGTTGACGCGTGAGTTTCTGCCAACGAGGGCCAGTCGGCTACCAATCAACGTGAATGGGATGTAGCAAAAAAACATCGGTAGTGTAGCAAAAAGAGAAGGCGGTTGCATGAAAAATCATCGTCGTTGCCGTGGTCCGCAGCTTTTCCATGAATGGATATAGCAAATCGTCCTGCCGGTCATAACAAAAAGAGATCGCGGTTGTAGCAAAATCATCATGGCCAATTGTAGTAGAAAACAGAGTAGCGCACGCCATGGTAGTGGTTGCAACTCTGACACCGTCCGGTTCCAGCCCACGGTGACCACTGTTGCAACATCAGTAGCATAGCAGCCCCCGGCTCGCCGCAGGTTGGAGTGCCAGGCAACAAAAATCTTTCATTTGTCGGTTGAAGCAAAAAATCACTAGGTTCCAGCAAAAACTAAAGTTGGTTCCAGCAAAACATAGTCGGCAGGTAAAACTCCCAGTGGGTGATTGTAGCAAAAAAAATAGCTAGTTCCAGCAAAAACATACACTGGTTCCAATAAAAAGGTTACCATCAGCGGTGAGGGCGCGTCGTGTTCCAACACATTGCATGGCAGGCATCAATTACCGCTGCTGGTTCCCGCTCTGGGCTGCCCCTGTTACAGCAAAAGGGCTTCGTTGTTCCAGCATCTCGTAAACCGGTCGCGACACCCCGTGTCCCGTGTGGTCACCATATGCAGCTGGGGGCTTCCAGCATTTGCCACCGTGGTTCCAGCATCTGGAAGCCACAGTTCCAGCGTTTGTAATCGCGGGTTGTAGCACCTCGGAGCTGTATGACGCAGTCACCGTTGATTCACCATCGATGTAGCCCAGCGTCGATGCGGCACATCCACCATGGGGACTCTTCTCGCTCTGTTTTGCAACAAAAACAACAAGGATGGGAAGGGCGAGGGGGTTGGCTGAGCGGCCATGGAGAGGGATTTCTCTCGCTGGAGAAAGAGAGACAGAGATGGAGGGGATGGGAGTGGCGGAGGGAGAGGATAAGGGAGGGAGGTGGAGAAGAAGATAACACAGAGAGGAAAAAAGAAAAAATGCATGTGCGGTGGAAGAACAAACTTTTTCACATACCCCAATTTAATATTTTTTGCTGAGAGCTAGTCACACATCCAAATGTCCTAAAATTTGACACAAACATCACACGCTCAGTCATCTTTCTCCACACAAAAAATGGAATGGTTTGAATTTATTTAGTATTTTTAACAAAAATAATTGTTCACTCCCAGGCTCATCTGAGCCTGGGAGCCAAAATGCCTCTCTCGTTAAGATTTAAGATTTTTCTACACATCATTTCTCTTCACCGGCGACCGATGCATAGCCGCCTCGATCGTATCCCAATCCTTTCCAGTGAGGGTACTGCCGAGGCACAAAATAGTATACCAGAATAGTATATTTGCATGAACAGTTACTCATGGGAAAATTAAGTCCTTGATTGATTACTATCTTTTTTTTTACACCACCACATTAGTGAATAGTGCACCAACAATTACGCGAACAAAATCCGGAACACTATCCAAATAAAACCCAATACCCTAAATAAACTGAAACAGTAAACCTGAATAACCCGGAACAGTAAAACCAGTGAAACAGAACAACACTTGAATAAACCAAAAAAATTAACCCATCCAACCATAAACCAGAACAGTAACCGACTTGTAACCCAGTGCAATACACCCAAATAAACCGGAACAATAAAAATAGTGAATCAACACTATGGATTCACATGAGGAGTAATCCAGAAGAAATACCAAAAAAACTAAGGCTCCTTCGCCCTCGGTGCGTTCACCTACGCAAAGAGAATAGCCGATGTTGTTGCCGTCGTCTACCTGCTCGCCTTCTCCTTCCCCGTGGCCAACCAGATCGAGGCTTCAACCACAATGCAGTCATTGATGTTAGATAATAACGAGAAATAAACGAGACAAAGAGATACGGATTTTTACGTGGAAACCCTTGCGGGAGAAAACCACGGACGCACGAAGGCGCAATCACTATGAGGAGGAGTATTACAAGCACGAGACGACATGCCGTCTTAGGTGCGACTACATGGGGTATATATATGAGGGGCAACACATAGGAGTCCTTGTAGGACAAGTAAACGAGTTGTACTCGTACGCGTCGACGCCAACGCAAAAGCCCACACCGGTTGTACTACGTCTAGTCCAACCTGGTACTAGAATTTGGATCACAATTTAACAATCTCCACCTTGAGCCAAATTCCCTCCAGTAGTCGAAGAAAGTGAATAACTCCATCCAAATCAGCATAAACACCTTGTGCGTCAAAGTCCATAGGACTAGTGAGAAATACCAACTAAGCCTGAGCAAAGCTCAAACTTATTGGTCGGAACTGGCTTTGTCATCATATCAGCAGGATTATCATGAGTACTTATCTTGCATACCTTCAAATTACCTTCAGCAACAACATCTCGAATATAATGAAATCTGACATCAATGTGCTTTGTCCTCTCATGATACATTGGATTCTTTATAAGATATATGGCACTTTGACTGACAGAAAATATGGTAGGGCAAGATGAATCTCCACAAAGCTCAGTGTATAAACCTTTCAACCAGATAGCTTCTTTGCATGCCTCAGAAATAGCCATATACTCGGCATCAGTAGTGGAACAAGCCACAATAGACTGCAAACTTGCTCTCCAACTCACAGCACAACCACCAATGATGACAATATAACCTGTGAGTGATCTTCTCTTATCCAAATCACCAGCAAAATCAGAATCAACAAAACCAACAAGTCCATCTCTAGATTTCCCAAACTATAAATAAGCATTAGAAGTACCACGCAGGTATCTGAAAATCCATTGAACTGCTCTCCAATGCTCTTTTCTAGGATTAGCCATGTATCTACTGACAACACTCAATGCATATGATAAATCCGAACGAGAACAAACCATGGCATACATAAGTGAACCAACTGCACTCGAATAAGGAACTCTAGACATGTACTCAATATCTGCATCTGATTTAGGACATAAAACTGATGATAATTTGAAGTGTGCAGCTAACGGAGTACTCACCGGCTTGGCATTATGCATATTAAAACGACGAAGAACTTTATCAATATATCCCTTCTGACTGAGATACACTTTTCCAGATGGTCTATCTCTAGATATTTCCATGCCAAGTATTTTCTTTGCTGCACCCAAATCCTTCATCTCAAATTCATTACTCAATTGCTTCTTTAGTTCATTAATCTCTGACATACTCTTTGCAGCAATTAGCATATCATCAACATAAAGGAGCAAATAAATAGTTAAACCTTTGACGGTTTTCAAATAAACATAACTATCATACTTAGACCTTTTGAAACCTTGAGAGAGCATAAAGGTGTCAAATCTCTTGTACCACTGTCTAGGGGATTGCTTCAATCCATAAAGTGATTTCTTTAACTTACAGACAAGCTTTTCTTTTCCAGGAATAACAAAACCTTCAGGTTGTTCCATATAAATATCCTCTTCTAATTCTCCATGTAAAAATGCAGTTTTAACATCCAATTGTTCAAGCTCAAGATCATGCATGGCAACAATACTGAGTAAAGTGCGAATAGAGCCGTGCTTCACAACAGGAGAAAATACTTCGTTATAGTCAATACCTGGAATCTGACTGTAACCTTTAGCAACTAACCTTGCTTTATATCTTGTCTCATCATTAGGAGAAACACCTTCTTTCCTCTTGAAAACCCACTTGCAACGAATAGGTTTCTTCTCTATAGGCAATTTTACTAAATCCCAAGTGCCATTCTTTTCAAGTGATTTCATCTCATCATGCATAGCGGTCATCCACTTATTACTATCACCAGAAATAATAGCCTCGGAAGATGAAGAAGGCTCAGAATTACCTTCAATTTCTTCTGCAACAGATAAAGCAAAAGAAACAATATTGCACTCTTCAATTAACCTGTCTGGTTTATTAATACCCCGTCTAACTCTGTCACGTGCAAGATTCCAACTGGGCGGAACAATAGGCTGATTTGGAGTGGGAGTGACATGATCATCTTTAACGACGGGTTCATCATGTGCATCAACAATTTCATTACTAGATGTATCACCTGAGTCAATAACATGCTCCACCTGAACAGTAGGCTGCTGAATAGGAGGCTGCTGTTCACTCTGAATAGGAACATTAGTAGATCAAACATCATGTAACATAGCAGATTCATTAAAGATAACATTTCTGCTAATAATAATCTTCTGGGTTTCAGGATTCCACAATTTAAAACCTTTAACACCAGACTTATAACCAAGAAAGATGCACTTAACAGCCCTAGGCTCCAACTTTCCATTATCAACATGAGCATAAGGAGTGCAACCAAAAACTCTCAACTGTGAATAATCAGTAGGTGAACCAGACCATACCTCAATTGGAGTTTTCTTATCAAGAGCAATAGATGATGAACGGTTAATGAGATAACAAGCAGTGGAAGCGGCCTCAGCCCAGAAATGCTGATGCAAACCTGCATTGGACAACATGCAACGGGCTCTGGAAATAATGGTTCTGTTCATACGCTCAGCAACACCGTTTTGTTGAGGAGTATAAGGAATGGTGTAATGTCTGACAATGCCTTCAGACTTGCAATAATTCTTAAATTTCTTAGAACAGAATTCCATACCATTATCAGTGCGAAGTATTTTTACCTTCTTTTCAGTTTGTCTCTCGATCATAATCTTCCACTCCTTAAATGCTGAGAATGCTTCATATTTATGCTTCAAGAAATAAGGCCAAATTTTTCTCGAATAATCATCAATAATTGTCAGCATGTAACTAGCACACCACCTAGTGACTTTCTGCGGGATGGTCCCCATAAATCAGAATGAACATAATCAAGAATACCTTTAGTTGTATGAACCGAAGTGCTGAATTTCACCCTCTTGTGTTTGCCGAAGATACAATGCTCACAAAATTTCAATTTACCAGGTTCATATCCATCAAGAAGACCTCTCTTATTTAACTCTGCTAAACCAAGTTCACTCATATGTCCAAGACGCATATGCCAAAGGTTAGCAGCATCACAATCAGAATTCTTTGAAATAACTGGAGTAGCGTTACCTGAAACTGTAGAACTTCGAAGGTAATAAAGACCATTGGTCGAACTCAAATCACCTTTCATCACAATAAGGGAACCTTTGGTGACTTTCAAAACACTATCTCCACCTGAATACTTGTATCCCTTTGCATCAAGGGCACTCATAGAAATAAGATTTCTCTTCATCTTCGGAATATACCGAACATCTGTCAAAGTTCTGATTATGCCATCAAACATCTTGATTCGAATAGAACCTATGCCTTCAATCTTGCATGGTGAATTATCAAAACCCAAAACGGAACCAGCAGAAGTAGCGGAATCAAAAGTATTAAACCAATCTCTATGCGGGCACACATGAAAAGTACATGCAGTATCAAGTACCCACTCATCATTGGTCTCAGCACATCCAGCAATAACGACAAGAGCATCATCAGAACTATCATCACGAGCAACGTTAGCAGAATTTTCACCTTGTTTGTTACCTTTCCTCTTTTCTTTATTCTGCAACTTGAAACACTCAGAGATGTCATGCCCGTCTCTCTTGCAATACCTACAATACTTCTTGTCTCTGGATTGCGACCGGCCCCTGTAGCCGTTCTTACTTTTGCCTCTGTTTCCATTATTGGAGTTCTTCTCCTTTGTCCTGCCACGAACAGATAATCCCTCGGCTTGGGATGAACTCGAACCATCATGAGGCACCATTAATTTCATCTTTTCCTTAGAGTTCAAAGCTTCATAAACTTCATTAAGTGTGAGAGTATCACGGCTTTATAATATGGTGTCTCTAAAATTGGTATAAGAACTTGGCAGTGAACAAAGTAACATTAAAGCAGTATCTTCCTCTTCATACTTAACCTCCATTGCAGCTAGATCGGATATAATCTCCTTAAATTCTGAAATATGATTCAAAACATTACCTCCCTCGGGTAACCTGTGCAGGAATAATTTTTTCTTCAGATGCATCTTGCTGGTGAGATCTTTAGTCATGCAAATCCCTTCCAGCTTTAACCATAGAGCGGCGACAGTTTTCTCGCTCAAAACTTCCTGTAAAATATTATTATGCAAATGGAGTTGAATTTGTGACAAAGCCTTACAATCAATTCTTTTCTCCTCAGCAGTCCAGTACTCAATTCGGTTCTTCCTAAAACTATACAGTGCTACATCATAGTCGGCCTGTGCCAACAACGCCCGCATCTTGACTTGCCATAGGGTAAACCTTGTGTCATGATCCAGCAACGGAAAATCGTACTTCATGAATGCCATGAGTCGAACAAATCTGTGCATAAAGTAGTACAAGTCGGAGTAGAATAATTCTTGACAGAATTTAATGTGCGGAGCAAACGGAGCAAGAAACAGTAGCACCTGGTGGCTTGTTCGGTGGATGTAGCAGCCGGATGTTAGTACTTGATGGATCAAAACGTGTGCTGATTAGAGCTCACGTACTAGAAGTAGTACTAACGATGGATTGGTCTTCACGTGCGCAACAAGATGACCGGATGGATTTGACTTGTGTGGGGTTGCGTCTTTGCTTCTGTCGCCTTGAGACTCGGGAGCAGCGGCGGCCAAAATAAATCCCACAATACGCCAGCTGCCGGATTCATCTCGATCTCGGCCTAGAGAAAAAAAGTCAGTCTTCGAACCTGACCTGGACACGGATGATGAGCCGTCGAATCCTGTCGAACTCGGCGGATCGCATGACGCTGCGGCGGCGCACACGCTGCAACTCTAATCTCTCAATCTCAAATCTCGTCTATGTAACCTCAGCATATCACTTGTTAGATAATAACGAGAAATAAACGAGACAAAGAGACACGGATTTTTACGTAGAAACCCGTGCGGGAGAAAATCACGGACGCACGAAGGCGCAATCACTATGAGGAGGAGTATTACAAGCACGAGACGACAGGCCGTCTTAGGTGCGACTACATGGGGTATATATGAGGGGCAACACATAGGAGTCCTTGTAGGACAAATAAACGAGTTGTACTCGTACGCGTCGACGCCAACGCAAAAGCCCACACTGGTTGTACTACGTCTAGTCCAACCCGGTACTAGAATTTGGATCACAATTTAACAATTGAAGCCACCTCTACGACGTGTTCCATCACGGCAGTGCAGAACAGGAACATTCGGGAAGGTGATTTAACAACATAAAGAAAATTTAAAAGAAATGAAGCATAAACAAGTTCATGAACAAAAATTTGAACTCATGAAATTGGCACCAGAAATGTCAAGCCAATGTCAAGTGTATTGGAAACCTTTGTCAAATCAGAAGGGGACACATTAATCACCATCTATTGACAATGCAACTAACCACTTTCAAATCTAGCTTGGCATTTCAAAGCTACTAGTACAAATATTATGTCTTTAACACCTTTATGTACAAAAATCATAAATGCTTTCTGAATAGTACCCAAGGCAGTACACATAAATCTACCATGAAGCACATAACAAGAGTTGCAACCCAAATGCGATTTATAGACCAAGATTGCAGGTACACATATATTGCACCAACATATTCAAGTAGGTGTTATAGTTGTAGAAGAACTATCCAGCATTGGAATTAGGTTCCGTATACGAACAGCTCATGAACAAAGGGATTGACAACCCTCTTGCCAAGTTGGGTGCAAGCATTTATTTTGTTTGTGTGTAGGTGCAGCTTATCTTGTTTGCTTGGGACATAATCTAGGAGGTTGACGACATCTGGATGAGTATATTGGTGTGAGTAATTAAAAATTCATAAATTGAATGCGACTAGGCTTGAGACGATTGACATAGAATGAAAGGCAAAATTAATCATTCAGGAAGCGCGAGTCAAGCTCCTCTTTATCTGGATGAATTTTTATTGTTGTTGTGGTCGTATGTGTTCGGCTAAAAGAGGTCTAATTGTTGAAGGCGTGAAAAAAGCACGGTCGAATATCGGGTATGTGCGTGCACGGCACGTCCATCATCGTGCATGTGAATATACTTGCAGCCCAAAGGTCCATCCTTCCTTTTAGTTCGCCTCATCCTTTCCTTTTTAATAGGAATTAGACATCCCACAATTCCGTTCCAGGAATTTATTCTTCCTTTTTAGTTCGGCCAATCCTTCATTATAGCCTAAAGACAGCCACAATTCCGTTTGACCATGAAGATCCTTCCTTCCTTCCTTTATACCCCCTCATCACAAGGGAAGCCCATAATCTTCGCTTTTAATAGCCTCATCTTTCCTTTTTTAATACCCAAAGACAGCCCGCAATTTTGTTAAATATGGAGATACATCCTTCCTTCATACCGACAATTCACACTGTTATCTGTAAGGCTTCCTGTCGATATTACGTGAAGCATGCATGTCCTATATAAACTGGAATAACTATATCTAAATGAGTGAGGTGGTATTATTGAACATCAAATAACGATAGCTCAGTTGGTCTTTTTTTTTTGAGAACTCTCGCCCAACTTTATTCATTCCAAAAAGTGACATAGGTACAAGGTTTGGGTCATGAGGGTTGCCCAACCACACATGTCTACCTAGTCTTCGAGTACAAGCAAACTTGGCGAGATTATGAGCCTCATAATTGTGATTCCTACGCTCATGAATGAAAGAGTATGAATTAAAACTATTACAACGAAGCATTATTTCATGTATAAGAGCAGCGTTTGGACCTCCTGTCCTTCTGTTAATATCGTTGACCACTTCTTGGCAATCCGATGCCACACATATGTTCATTGTTGCAAGGTCTTCTGCCAACGCCAGCGCTTCTCTGCAAGCATAAGTCTCTAGCATCATCGGATCATTGATTCCATGAAAAACAACCGCCGATGAACCCAGATATTGGCCGTCCTGATATCGGCATATTGCTGCAGCAGCCCCTCCGCGCCGAGACCTGGCCACTGCTCCGTCCACATTCATCTTTACCATGCCACTCGGAGGTGGAAGCCATCTCTTCTGCTGAACCAACGCCACCCTTTGTGTTATTTCATGCTCCTTCCTCGCATGTATCTGGCCCAGCTCATCAATGTAGTTATTCACAAAAGATGCGGTCTGTTGTGGACTCTGGAAAATTGATTCGTATATAGCCTTCCTCCTTGCAAACCAGATAGACCATAGTGTAATAACCAACCACGTGAAGCTTGCATGGTCCAGGGACACATTTAGTTGGAATAACCAAATCCGCGCGTTAGCTCAGTTGGTCGTAGTCGCTGCCTATTCAATAGGGCTTGAAGTCACGGGTTCAACCTCCAACTTTAACGTTTTTTTCCAGCGTGGCTCACAGTCCAAAATAAAAGGCCCATCCATGGCCCATAAGAGAGGCCAGCCGTGGAGAGATTTGAGGGCCCAGCAGATTGTTTGATCGATACGGATGTAAATTTTGATCGAGACTGACTTCACGTATATAAACTGGTATAACGGTCTTCTAGTACCACCTCGCGTATATATTTTAAATTCAAACTGAAAGCGTAAATTTACGGGAAGAAGCTTATTATGACGGTGAACCTGAGAGTCTCAACCCGTACTTTATTATTAGGGAAAGATTTATGGCATCTTTAAAACGGACACCTAAACCATCCACAACCATCTAGACTGCGGTGTAGACGTGTTTACCCATCCAATGCGGTCATGTATCGGTCCATCGAGCGGTCCGGATGCATTTTCTCCACAAACTGAGAGGATGGTGTTGGGGATCTTCTGCGGGTGTCCGGACAATAGATATGTAGGACCGACACCATCGGCCCACCCAAAACCCCTCTCCGACCCGCGCCTCCATCCTCCCATTTTTTCTCGTGCCTACGCCGCTGCTCCACCACCCCAGCCGTCCCACCACACCCCTGGCGAAACTTGACGAGTCTATCACCTCCAACGGTAGGCTCCACATCGCTGCTTCTCCTTTGTCGCCGTTCCACGACTCTCCTTCAACCGCCGCACAGGTACCATGCGCTCCAACGACACTCACTGTGCCAGGCAACTGTTCAGTGAAATGCCCGTGCTAAATTCCTTTCTCCCTTCTTCTTTGAAGCAATGGATTTGGATTTGAAATACATATACGAGCACTATGTTGAGTCGTCCAACGGCTCATCTAACGAGGACTACACAGATGAGGCGGTGATGATGAGGTGGTTCTTGCAGACGCGGAGCATGCGGAAGAGCATGTTCTCAGATTCAAGGGATCGATCAAGAGTTATTGAGTGCTCAACTACAACAGGGTGTGCGTCCATTTGATGCTGATGGACAACTACTTTACCCGCGACGCCCTCTTCCCTCATATGTGCTACTACATGCTACTCACATCCGTGCTACTCCCATTCCTGCCCTATTGAATACTCTTAAAAAATAAAAAATTGAAAACAAATAAACCATGCATTTCAATCTTCTCTTGCCATACATGCATGGGTGGTACGTCTCGAGCTAGCGTTGGTTTTCCCCGAAGAGGAGGGGGTGATGCAGCACAGTAGCTAAGTATTTTCCTCAGTTTTTGAGAACCAAGGTATCAATACAGTAGGAGGTCACGCGCAAGTCCCTCGTACCTGCACAAAACGGTAGCAACTCGCAACCAACGCTTAGGGGTTGTCAATCCCTTCACGGTCACTTGCGAGAGTGAGATCTGATAGAGATAATATTTTTTGTATTTTTGGTATAAAGATGCAAAGTGAAAAGTAAAAGCAAAACAAGAAAAATAAAGTAATGGAGATTGATATGATGAGAATAGAACCGGGGGCCATAGGTTTCACTAGTGGCTTCTCTCAAGAGCATAGATATCCTACGGTGGGTGAACAAATTACTGTTGAGCAATTGATAGAATTGAGCATAGTTATGAGGTTATCTAGGTATGATCATGTATATAGGCATCACGTCCGTGACAAGTAGACCGACTCCTGCCTGCATCTACTACTATTACTCCACTCATCGACCGCTATCCAGCATGCATCTAGAGTATTAAGTTAAAAATAGAGTAACGCCTTAAGCAAGATGACATGATGTAGAGGAATAAATTCATGCAATATGATAAATACCCCATCTTGTTATCCTCGATGGCAACAATACAATACGTGCCTTGCAACTCTTTCTGTCACTGAGTAAGGACACCGCAAGATTGAACCCAAAGCTAAACACTTCTCCCATTGCAAGAACTACCAATCTAGTTGGCCTAACCAAACGGATATTTCGGAGAGACTTGCAAAGATAACTCAATCATACATAAAAGAATTCAGAGAAGATTCAAATATTATTCATAGATAAGTTGGATTATAAACCCACAATTCATCGGTCTCAACAAACACACCGCAAAAACAAGATTACATCGAATAGATCTCCACGAGAGAGGGGAGAACATTGTATTGAGATCCAAAAAGAGAGAAGAAGCCATCTAGCTACTAGCTATGGACCCGAAGGTCTGAAGTAAACTACTCACACTTCATCGGAAGGGCTATGGTGTTGATGTAGAAGCCCTCCGTGATGGATGCCCTCTCCGGCAGAGCTCCGGAACAGGCCCCAAGATGGGATCTTGTGGATACAGGAAGTTACGGCGGTGGAATTAGGTTTTTGGCTCCGTCTCTGGTCTAATGGGGGTACGTATGTATATATAGGAGGAAGGAGCACGTCGGTGGAGCTCCGAGAGGCCCACGAGGCAGGGGGCACGCCCAGGGGGCGCACCCTCCACCCTCGTGACCTCCCCGGAAACTTCTTGGAGTAGGGTCCAAGTCTCCTGGATCACGTTCGGTGAGAAGATCATGTTCCCGAAGGTTTCATTCCGTTTGGACTCCGTTTGATATTCTGTTTCCTCGAAATACTGAAATAGGCAAAAAACAGCAATTCTGGGCTGGGCCTCCGGTTAATAGGTTAGTCCCAAAAATAATATAAAAGTGGAAAATAAAGCCCAATATAGTCCAAAACAATAGATAAAGTAGCATGGAGCAATCAAAAATTATAGATACGTTGGAGACGTATCAGGCATCCCCAAGCTTAATTCCTGCTCGTCCTCGAGTAGGTAAATGATAAAAAGAGAATTTTTGATGCGGAGTGATACTCTGGCATAATTTCAATGTAAATCTTCTTAATCATGGTATGAATATTCAGATCCGAAAGGTTCAAGACAAAAGTTCATATTGACATAAAAATGATAATACTTCAAGCATACTAATCAAACAATTATGTCATCTCAAAATAACATGGCCAAAGGAAGTTCATCCCTACAAAATCATATAGTTAGGCTATGCTTCATTTTCGTCACACAAAGATGTTCCCAACTTCTATACCCCCGATGACAAGCCAAGCAATTGTTTCATACTCAAATAATCTCAAACTTTTTCAACCTTCACGCAATACATGAGCGCGAGCCATGGACATAGCACTATGGGTGGTATAGAATATGATGATGGGGATTGTGTGGAGAAGACAAAAAAGGAGAAAGTCTCACATCAACGAGGCTAATCAATGAGCTATGGAGATGCCCATCGATTGATGTTAATGCAAGGAGTAGGGATTGCCATGCAACGGATGCACCAGAGCTAAGAATGCTCAACAAAAGAAAACTAGTGGGTGTGCATCCAACTTTCTTGCTCATGAAGACCTAGGGCATTTTGAGGAAGCCCATCGTTGGAATATACAAGCCAAGTTCTATAATGAAAAATTCCCACTAGTATGAACAAGACAACTTATGAGACTCACTATATGAAAATCATGGTGCTACTTTGAAGCACAATATATGAGACTCACTACATGAAGAACAAGGTGCCACTTTGAAGCACAAGTGTGGAAAAAGAGATAGTAGCATTGCCCTTTTTATTTTCTCTTTTTTTTGGGCCTTTCTTTTTTTCTTTTTGGCCTTTCTCTTTTTTTTGATTGGGCAATGCTCTAATAATGATGATCATCACACTTCTATTGATTACAACATAATTATTACAACTCGATACTAGAACAAGATATGACTCTATGAATGCCTCCGGCGGTGTATCGGGATGGTGCAATGAATCAAGAGTGACATGTATGAACAATAATGCATGGTGGCTTTGCCACAAATACGATGTCAACTACAAGATCATGCAATGGCAATATGACAAAAGTAAAGCATGTCATGATGATGATGACGATGGTGGAAGTTGCATGGCAATATATCTCGGAATGGCTATGGAAATGCCATGATAGGTAGGTATGGTGGCTGTTTTGAGGAAGATATATGGAGGTTTATGTGTGAAAGAGCGTATCATATCACGGGGTTTGGATGCACCGGCGAAGTTTGCACCAACTCTCAATGTGAGAAAGGGCAATGCACGGTACCGAAGAGGCTAGCAAATGGCGGAAAGGTAAAAGTGCGTATAATCCATGGAATCAACATTAGTCAAAAGAACTCATATACTTATTGCAAAAATTTAGAAGTCATCCAAAATCAAGTACTACGCGCATGCTCCTAGGGGGATAGATTGGTAGGAAAAGACCATCGCTCGTCCCCGACTGCCACTCATAAGGATGCACAAGCCAGGTACACTTCATGCTTCAAATTTGTTACACAACTTTAACCATACGTGCATGCTACGGGACTTGCTAACTTCAACACAAGTATTTCTAAAATTCACAACTACTCAACTAGCACGACTATGATATTATCACCTCCATATCTCAAAACAATTATCAAGCATCAAACTTATCTTAGTATTCAACCCACTAATAAGAAAGTTTCGCATATCTTGAATACCAAGTATATTAACATTAAGCAAATTGCCATGCTATTAATGACTCTAAAAATAATCTAAGTGAAGCATGAGAGATCAAGTTTCTTTAAAACAATCCACCACCGTGCTCTAAAAGATCTAAGTGAAGCACTAGAGAAAAAATTATCACGCTCAAAAAGATATAAGTGAAGCACATAGAGTAAACTATCAAGCTCAAAAGATATAAGTGAAGCACATAGCGTATTCTAACAAATTTCAATTCATGCATGGCTCTCTCAAAAAGTGTGTACAGCAAGGATGATTGTGGTAGACTAACAAGCAAAGACACAAATAATACAAGACGCTCCAAGCGAAACACATATCATGTGGTGAATAAAAATATAGCTCCAAGTAAATTACCGGAAGTGGACGAAAGAGGGGATGCCTTCCGGGGCATCCCCAAGCTTTGACTTTTTGGTGTCCTTGGATTATCTTGGGGGTGCCATGGGCATATCCAAGCTTAGGCTCTTTCCACTCCTTGTTCCATAATCCATCAAAAGAATTCACCCAAAACTTGAAAACTTCACAACACAAAACTCAATAGAAATCTCGTGAGCTCCGTTAGAGAAAGAAAACAAAAAACTACTTTAAGGTACTGTAGTGAACTTGTTCTTTATTTGTATTGGTGTTAAACCTACTGTATTCCAACTTCTCTATGGTTTATAAACTATTTTACTAGCCATAGATTCATCAAAATAAGCAAACAACACACGCAAAACAGAATCTGTCAAAAACAGAACAGTCTGTAGTAATCTGTTAGTAACGCAAACTTCTGGAACCCGAAAAATTCTACCAAAATTGTACGACATGGGCAATTTTTTTATTGATCAGCAGCAATTGGAATCACTATTTTATCACGTTCTGGTGATTTTTAACAATTCGGGCACTGAGCGCAAAGATTCTGGAAATTACAGCAAGATCAAATAACTACTATCTTCCAAGAAGATCTAATAGGTTTAACTTGGCACAAACACTAATTAAAAGATAAAACCACATCTAAACAGAATCTAGATGTATTATTTATTCCTAAACAGAACCAAAAACAAAAAACACAAAATAAAATTGGGTTGCCTCCCAACAAGCGCTATCGTTTAACGCCCCTAGCTAGGCATGAAAGTAAGGATAGATCTAGGTATTACCATCTTTAATTTTCAACTTTTTAGCGGAGTCATGCTCGAATCCGGGGGGTTCTTCCCTCTTCCCTTCATACTCGGAAATTTTTAGGTCTAAAGAATCCAACCGTTTGTTGCAAAGAGTAATCAACATATTCATACAGTTAAGATTTCCGCTAATATTTTTAAGAGGCTCAAGAGACTTTTGTAAAATCTTTGTTACTTCGCAAATCTTCTCAAACACTTGGGTTTCTTACTGGGTAGGATGAGATCCTCCCTTTTGGGGTGGTGTTCCCACTTTCCCTCTATAATCTCATGCGCAATTACCGGGATCAATAATAATGAAATTTCCCTTGGCCATACAATCCAAGAGTTGTCTATGTGTCATGTTTAACCCAACATAAAAATTGCGAAGAAGAATTCTAAAGTTCACCTCTAGGGTGCACTTACGATAAGATTCCATCATCCTATACCAAGCATCTTTTAAGTTTTCTCCTTGCCGTTGCTTGAAGTGAAGAACTTCAAACTCGGGAGACATAGGAGCGGATAAGGAATTCGACATAGCGACAGGTAAGCAAACTAACACACTAGCAAACAAAAGGCAAAGAGAAAAAGGAGGAGGAGATTGGGAAAGAGAGGGCGAATAAAACGGCAAGGGTGAAGTGGGGGAGAGGAAAACGAGAGGCAAATGGAAAATAATGTAATGCGAGAGATAGAGATTGTGATGGGTACTTGGTATGTTGACTTTTGCGTAGGCCTCCCCGGCAACGGCGCCAAAAATCCTTCTTGCTACGTATCGAGCTAGCGTTGGTTTTCCCCGAAGAGGAGGGGGTGATGCAGCACAGTAGCGTAAGTATTTCCCTCAGTTTTTGAGAACCAAGGTATCAATCCAGTAGGAGGTCACGCGCAAGTCCCTCGTACCTGCACAAAACGGTAGCAACTTGCAACCAACGCTTAGGGGTTGTCAATCCCTTCACGGTCACTTACGAGAGTGAGATCTGATAGAGATAATATTTTTGGTATTTTTGGTATAAAGATGCAAAGTGAGAAGTAAAAGCAAAACAAGTAAAATAAAGTAATGGAGATTGATATGATGAGAATAGACCCGGGGGTCATAGGTTTCACTAGTGGCTTCTCTCAAGAGCATAGATATTATACGGTGGGTGAACAAATTACTCTTGAGCAATTGATAGAATTGAGCATAGTTATGAGGTTATCTAGGTATGATCATGTATATAGGCATCACGTCCGTGACAAGTAGACCGACTCCTGCCTGCATCTACTACTATTACTCCACTCATCGACCGCTATCCAGCATGCATTTAGAGTATTAAGTTAAAAACAGAGTAACGCCTTAAGCAAGATGACATGATGTAGAGGAATAAATTCATGCAATATGATAAATACCCCATCTTGTTATCCTCGATGGCAACAATACAATACGTGCCTTGCAACTCTTTCTGTCACTGAGTAAGGACACCGCAAGATTGAACCCAAAGTTAAACACTTCTCCCATTGCAAGAACTACCAATCTAGTTGGCCAAACCAAACGGATAATTCGAAGAGACTTGCAAAGATAACTCAATCATACATAAAAGAATTCAGAGAAGATTCAAATATTATTCATAGATAAGTTGGATTATAAACCCACAATTCATCGGTCTCAACAAACACACCGCAAAAACAAGATTACATCGAATAGATCTCCACGAGAGAGGGGGAGAACATTGTATTGAGATCCAAAAAGAGAGAAGAAGCCATCTAGCTACTAGCTATGGACCCGAAGGTCTGAAGTAAACTACTCACACTTCATCGGAAGGGCTATGGTGTTGATGTAGAAGCCCTCCGTGATGGATGCCCTCTCCGGCGGAGCTCCGGAACAGGCCCCAAGATGGGATCTCGTGGATACAGGAAGTTACGGCGGTGGAATTAGGTTTTTGGCTCCGTCTCTGGTCTAATGGGGGTACGTATGTATATATAGGAGGAAGGAGCACGTCGGTGGAGCTCCGAGGGGCCCACGAGGCAGGGGGCGCGCCCTCCACCCTCGTGACCTCCTCGGAAACTTCCTTGAGTAGGGTCCAAGTCTCCTGGATCACGTTCGGTGAAAAGATCACGTTCCCGAAGGTTTCATTCCGTTTGGACTCCGTTTGATATTCTGTTTCCTCGAAATACTGAAATAGGCAAAAAACAGCAATTCTGGGCTGGGCCTCCGGTTAATAGGTTAGTCCCAAAAATAATATAAAAGTGGAAAATAAAGCCCAATATAGTCCAAAACAATAGATAAAGTAGCATGGAGCAATCCAAAATTATAGATACGTTGGAGACGTATCAGGCATCCCCAAGCTTAATTCCTGCTCGTCCTCGAGTAGGTAAATGATAAAAAGAGAATTTTTGATGCGGAGTGATACTCTGGCATAATTTCAATGTAAATCTTCTTAATCATGGTATGAATATTCAGATCCGAAAGGTTCAAGACAAAAGTTCATATTGACATAAAAATGATAATACTTCAAGCATACTAATCAAACAATTATGTCATCTCAAAATAACATGGCCAAAGGAAGTTCATCCCTACAAAATCATATAGTTAGGCTATGCTTCATTTTCGTCACACAAAGATGTTCCCAACTTCTATACCCCCGATGACAAGCCAAGCAATTGTTTCATACTCAAATAATCTCAAACTTTTTCAACCTTCACGCAATACATGAGCGCGAGCCATGGACATAGCACTATCGGTGGTATAGTATATGATGATGGGGATTGTGTGGAGAAGACAAAAAAGGAGAAAGTCTCACATCAACGAGGCTAATCAATGAGCTATGGAGATGCCCATCGATTGATGTTAATGCAAGGAGTAGGGATTGCCATGCAACGGATGCACCAGAGCTAAGAATGCTCAACAAAAGAAAACTAGTGGGTGTGCATCCAACTTGCTTGCTCATGAAGACTTAGGGCATTTTGAGGAAGCCCATCGTTGGAATATACAAGCCAAGTTCTATAATGAAAAATTCCCACTAGTATGAACAAGACAACTTATGAGACTCACTATATGAAAATCATGGTGCTACTTTGAAGCACAATATATGAGACTCACTACATGAAGAACAAGGTGCTACTTTGAAGCACAAGTGTGGAAAAAGAGATAGTAGCATTGCCCTTTTTATTTTCTCTTTTTTTTGGGCCTTTCTTTTTTTTCTTTTTGGCCTTTCTCTTTTTTTTTGATTGGACAATGCTCTAATAATGATGATCATCACACTTCTATTGATTACAACATAATGATTACAACTCGATACTAGAACAAGATATGACTGTATGAATGCCTCCGGCGGTGTACCGGGATGGTGCAATGAATCAAGAGTGACATGTATGAACAATAATGCATGGTGGCTTTGCCACAAATACGATGTCAACTACAAGATCATGCAATGGCAATATGACAAAAGTAAAGCATGTCATGATGATGATGATGATGGTGGAAGTTGCATGGCAATATATCTCGGAATAGCTATGGAAATGCCATGATAGGTAGGTATGGTGGCTGTTTTGAGGAAGATATAGGGAGGTTTATGTGTGAAAGAGCGTATCATATCACGGGGTTTGGATGCACCGGCGAAGTTTGCACCAACTCTCAATGTGAGAAAGGGCAATGCACGGTACCGAAGAGGCTAGCAAATGGCGGAAAGGTAAAAGTGCGTATAATCCATGGAATCGACATTAGTCAAAAGAACTCATATACTTATTGCAAAAATTTAGAAGTCATCCAAAATCAAGTACTACGCGCATGCTCCTAGGGGGATAGATTGGTAGGAAAAGACCATCGCTCGTCCCCGACTGCCACTCATAAGGATGCACAAGCCAGGTACACTTCATGCTTCAAATTTGTTACACAACTTTAACCATACGTGCATGCTACGGGACTTGCTAACTTCAACACAAGTATTTCTAAAATTCACAACTACTCAACTAGCACGACTATGATATTATCACCTCCATATCTCAAAACAATTATCAAGCATCAAACTTATCTTAGTATTCAACCCACTAATAAGAAAGTTTCGCATATCTTGAATACCAAGTATATTAACATTAAGCAAATTGCCATGCTATTAATGACTCTAAAAATAATCTAAGTGAAGCATGAGAGATCAAGTTTCTTTAAAACAATCCACCACCGTGCTCTAAAAGATCTAAGTGAAGCACTAGAGAAAAAATTATCACGCTCAAAAAGATATAAGTGAAGCACATAGAGTAAACTATCAAGCTCAAAAGATATAAGTGAAGCACATAGCGTATTCTAACAAATTTCAATTCATGCATGGCTCTCTCAAAAAGTGTGTACAGCAAGGATGATTGTGGTAGACTAACAAGCAAAGACACAAATAATACAAGACGCTCCAAGCGAAACACATATCATGTGGTGAATAAAAATATAGCTCCAAGTAAATTACCGGAAGTGGACGAAAGAGGGGATGCCTTCCGGGGCATCCCCAAGCTTTGACTTTTTGGTGTCCTTGGATTATCTTGGGGGTGCCATGGGCATATCCAAGCTTAGGCTCTTTCCACTCCTTGTTCCATAATCCATCAAAAGAATTCACCCAAAACTTGAAAACTTCACAACACAAAACTCAATAGAAATCTCGTGAGCTCCGTTAGAGAAAGAAAACAAAAAACTACTTTAAGGTACTGTAGTGAACTTGTTCTTTATTTGTATTGGTGTTAAACCTACTGTATTCCAACTTCTCTATGGTTTATAAACTATTTTACTAGCCATAGATTCATCAAAATAAGCAAACAACACACGCAAAACAGAATCTGTCAAAAACAGAACAGTCTGTAGTAATCTATTAGTAACGCAAACTTCTGGAACCCGAAAAATTCTACCAAAATTGTACGACATGGGCAATTTTTTTATTGATCAGCAGCAATTGGAATCACTATTTTATCACGTTCTGGTGATTTTTAACAATTCGGGCACTGAGCGCAAAGATTCTGGAAATTACAGCAAGATCAAATAACTACTATCTTCCAAGAAGATCTAATAGGTTTAACTTGGCACAAACACTAATTAAAAGATAAAACCACATCTAAACAGAATCTAGATGTATTATTTATTCCTAAACAGAACCAAAAACAAAAAACACAAAATAAAATTGGGTTGCCTCCCAACAAGCGCTATCGTTTAACGCCCCTAGCTAGGCATGAAAGTAAGGATAGATCTAGGTATTACCATCTTTAATTTTCAACTTTTTAGCGGAGTCATGCTCGAATCCGGGGGGTTCTTCCCTCTTCCCTTCATACTCGGAAATTTTTAGGTCTAAAGAATCCAACCGTTTGTTGCAAAGAGTAATCAACATATTCATACAGTTAAGATTTCCGCTAATATTTTTAAGAGGCTCAAGAGACTTTTGTAAAATCTTTGTTACTTCGCAAATCTTCTCAAACACTTGGGTTTCTTCCTGGGTAGGATGAGATCCTCCCTTTTGGGGTGGTGTTCCCACTTTCCCTCTATAATCTCATGCGCAATTACCGGGATCAATAATAATGAAATTTCCCTTGGCCATACAATCCAAGAGTTGTCTATGTGTCATGTTTAACCCAACATAAAAATTGCGAAGAAGAATTCTAAAGTTCACCTCTAGGGTGCACTTACGATAAGATTCCATCATCCTATACCAAGCATCTTTTAAGTTTTCTCCTTGCCGTTGCTTGAAGTGAAGAACTTCAAACTCGGGAGACATAGGAGCGGATAAGGAATTCGACATAGCGACAGGTAAGCAAACTAACACACTAGCAAACAAAAGGCAAAGAGAAAAAGGAGGAGGAGATTGGGAAAGAGAGGGCGAATAAAACGGCAAGGGTGAAGTGGGGGAGAGGAAAACGAGAGGCAAATGGAAAATAATGTAATGCGAGAGATAGAGATTGTGATGGGTACTTGGTATGTTGACTTTTGCGTAGGCCTCCCCGGCAACGGCGCCAAAAATCCTTCTTGCTACGTATCGAGCTAGCGTTGGTTTTCCCCGAAGAGGAGGGGGTGATGCAGCACAATAGCGTAAGTATTTCCCTGAGTTTTTGAGAACCAAGGTATCAATCCAGTAGGAGGTCACGCGCAAGTCCCTCGTACCTGCACAAAACGGTAGCAACTTGCAACCAACGCTTAGGGGTTGTCAATCCCTTCACGGTCACTTACGAGAGTGAGATCTGATAGAGATAATATTTTTGGTATTTTTGGTATAAAGATGCAAAGTGAAAAGTAAAAGCAAAACAAGTAAAATATAGTAATGGAGATTGACATGATGAGAATAGACCCGGTGGTCATAGGTTTCACTAGTGGCTTCTCTCAAGAACATAGATATTCTATGGTGGGTGAACAAATTACTGTTGAGCAATTGATAGAATTGAGCATAGTTATGAGGTTATCTAGGTATGATCATGTATATAGGCATCACGTCCGTGACAAGTAGACCGACTCCTGCCTGCATCTACTACTATTACTCCACTCATCGACCGCTATCCAGCATGCATCTAGAGTATTAAGTTAAAAACAGAGTAACGCCTTAAGCAAGATGACATGATGTAGAGGAATAAATTCATGCAATATGATAAATACCCCATCTTGTTATCCTCGATGGCAACAATACAATACGTGTCTTGCAACTCTTTCTGTCACTGAGTAAGGACACCGCAAGATTAAACCCAAAGTTAAACACTTCTCCCATTGCAAGAACTAACTGATTTACCATCTGTTGTTCACACCGATACTTTTGGGAACACGTAACTGGGAACGAGGAAGAAAAGGCAGGAGCTGTTACGGAGACTACGCGAGGGCAGCGATCGCGGCTTGCCCTGCTCTGCTTCGTGCTACTCCCATCCGTGCTAGTGCTACTCCCAATTCCTGCCCTAGTGAATACTCTAAAAAAAGAAAAAAAATGAAAACAAATAAACCATGCATTCCCATCTTCTCTTGCCATACATGCATGGGCAACCGCCATGCATATTTGGTCAGCGGTACTCTCGCCGGTCATCTATACCCGATTCCTTCAAATTTGGCTCCTCAAAGTCCTTGCCATTATTTGTCATGTATACAGCCATGTCCTTCACTTTGTCGTTTTTATATTGGCCGATCATATACATGTGATTGATAGAAAGGAGAGAGAGGAAAGAGAAGGAAAAAAAATAAAGAGAAAAGATGGTCCAGGATGGACCGTGTCCTACGTAGCGGACTGACCGGGCGCGTCCGCGAGCCCTCATATACTTCATGTATATGGTCTGAGTATGAGGGCTTATGGACTGACCGGACATATGGGGACAAACTAGGGAGGTCCGGTTAGGCCACATTTTTTCCTTGAACGATGCTACACATACAACGTCATCTGACCAATTTATGCACGATGATATTAATCAAACCGTTGGTGTGAGAAAGTAGCATCCAAAACATCGTCTGGTTTTGCATCATGCATAAATCGGTACGCGCCCGTCGTGCGCAAAGTAGTTTAGTTTTTGTATTCGTCATTTTTTTAAAAATTATATAAATTAAACGGACCAAACAAAAGAAGAAATGAGAAAAACAAAAAACACTGGGCCCGACCCATCTCACTGGCCTTGACCCATCTCACGTTGCAGACGTGGGCGACGCTTTAGCTGGCAACAATCAATGCAAATGTGTCTAAAAAAACAATCCATGCAAATTTGTCTAAAAAACAATCAATGCAAATTTGTCTCAAAAAAAACGATGCACATACCCCTAAAAAAAATGATACGCATTACGCTAGAAAAACGCCAATTATTATTCGCCGCCCAATGCTCCACTTATAGGCAAATTGGTAAAAGGTGCACAACCCCGCGTCTACACAATTTTCCTAAGTGGGTCTGCCCATCAGCGTTAAAGTCTTATAAATCAGTTATGTTTCTTTCTTCCCTTTTTTGTGTGGAGTTTACCAGTGGTTTTTTATCGCCTTTTGTGTTTCATTTTTGTTTTATATTTTGGTTGTCTCTTTTCCTTTTTATTATATTTTATGTATTTTGATTACTTTTTCAAACTTCTCTCCAACTCATGGAGTTTTTCCCAATTCATGAACTTCCTAAAATTTGCATTATCATTTCAAATCCGTTATATTAAAAAATTAACAAATTTGTAAAATGAACTTTTTTCAAATCCACTAACATTTTCGAAATAATTGATTATTTCTACTTCAAGAACTTTTTCCAAGTTTTGTCAACTTTTTTCTATTTCATGAACTTTTTCAAATTTTGAACATTCCTCAAATTCATAATTTTTTTTATGTTTGCAAAGTTTTATAAAAAATTGTGAACTTTTTATAAATTCATGAACTCAAGATTTTTTTTCAAATTGATGAATGTTTTTCAAATTCATGGATGTTTTTAGATTTTGCAGTCATTTTTTGAACGTGTGAATTTTTTGTCATCTATTTTGTAAAAGTCAACGGTCAACAACCTAGTCAACAGCCAATGGTCTGCCATGCTCCATTGAGCCGCTGACGCTGGCGAGACCCTGCGCACCCGCCGCACCTCTTCTTTCCCTCTCCTTCCTTCATCTTCCCTCCCTCATTTTGTTTTCTGTCTGCAGATCGCCATGGCCACCGCCCACTTGACCTTCGCAACCACACGAGATGTGTGAATATTTTGCAATTTGAATATGTGTGAACATTTCTTTGAATTCACAACATTTTGTTTTGTATTTGTGAATTTTTTTTCCAACTTGGTAATTGAAGCAACCAAACAAAAGATGAAATGAGAAAAACAAAACAAATTGATGTGCACCATCTTACGGGGCCGGCCCATCTCACAACAAACGATACGGAACATTTCTCAAAAAAAGAAAACAAGCTATACGAATCAGCGCCCTTGCCAGTATCTATTCAGCGCCCAAAGCGCTACATATAGCCAAATTGGTAAAAGGCGAACTCCCCCAACGTGCACAGAGGTTTCCAAAGTGGGTCGGGCCATCAGCGTAATAGTTTTACGAAATAGTTTTGTCCCTTTCCAACCTTCTTATGTGGGGTTTTCCGTCGGTTTTTGTTTTATTTTATTTTATTTTTTGGTTGTCTCTTTTCTTTTTGTATTTTCATTTTCCTTATTTTTTGCATTTTTGTTTGGTTCGTGAGCAGTGGCGTAAATGTATTTTTTTTTGAAAGGAGCAGTGGCGTAAATGTAAACGTAATGGAATTACGCCGTCACTGTAAACAGTATGGGCGAAAATTAAACCTTGTTTGGTTTGATTGACTGTAACGTTAACTGATTCCAGCGAATTTCCAGCGGTGGCCGACAGCGGCGCTCCTCGTGACCTCGCCTCTGTCTATGCATGCTCCAATGACCGATCAGTAGCTAGATACAGGGCTGGGCGGGCTGCCGGTGGCCTGGTCTGTGCAGCCGGCTAGCTGCTACACATAGCGCATCGATGAGCTAGATACAGGCGTTACAGCGACTGATCGGAGCGGCCGGGATGGCAGCCGATGTCACCGACTTAGCTCCCGATGTGCTTCCTAGACCTCCTGTCCCATGCCAAAATGGCATCCTACCTCCCGTGCCTCCGTTCATGGCGCCCGACTGCCGTGACCGAAGGTGGATGCGCCGCCGACAGGTGGCTTCGACGAGGCTGGCGGCCGGCCGTGGTTGGGAGCCGCCGCTCCCACTCCGGCGAAGCCATGTATAAGCTCCCTCTGGTCGGTGGCTCGCCAGCGGCCTTCAAGGTCCAGCGGCGGCGGCGCCTTAGGCGGAGGAGACCACGAGGAAGACGCCATCATCGGAAGAGGCTTCTTGGGGCCAAGCGACGGTTTCTGATACAGGGGATTTCGGGCGTAGTCAGATTTGTACTAGGCCGGATTTGATAAACAGATTACGCTCGACCGAACCAAACATATCTTGAGGGTATCTGTTACCAGCGTAATGAGGTTACGTTACAAAATCCTAAAACAAACACATCCATAGATGTTGGTGATCGGTTGGATAAATTAGTTGGTCAATCGATCAGCAAACTACCACCTTACAAAAATCAACGCGGAATCCGCTAAAATAAAAGAAAGAAAAAAAAAATCAACGTGGAATTGGACGAACCTATCCACGAGTCTCCGATCCCACGTTCCCTTGTGTTTTCGACCACGTGGTAGTACTCGTGAAAGAAAAGTACCAAAGCAATATACAGGCCCAGGCAACACCTATGCCTATGCCCCCCGCGACGGACGCGCCATGGTCGAGCTTGGTCCCAGGATAGTTTCTCTAGGAGAACGCCATGAGGCCGATTGAGATGAGGATTAGCGCGACAGCGAAGGGGAACAGCATCCACGTGCACGCGAACCCGGTGTGCTTGCTCGGCTCCGCCACCATCGCCGCGAGCTCGTCGTCGTCCTTCTTGGGAACAGGATTCTCGACGTCGGCCATCGACCTCCTTCTTAGAACTTGCTAGGCTGACTCCCGATCGACGATCAATCGAGCTAGTAGGCAGGTGCGTCGATGATGAGATGCGATCGTTGAAAAAGAGAAGAGGTAGCCTGCGTCCTAACAACGTGTATTTATCTGTTGCTTAAGCCGATACCTTTGGGAGCACGTAACTAGAAGGCAGGAGTTGTAACGGACATCACGCGAGAGCACAGACCTGCTCTTATACGTGCAATGTCTACTCCTGTCCGTGCTCTGCTGCAGCCGCCGAATTTTGGTCCCAGTTGGAGTCCTTCCATTGGATATACTGTATACCGTACTGACGTTGACTTGGCTGATCCAGTCGAGTGGTTCGATTCGGTTCCAGCACGGACGTACGGCCCTCCCTCCTCCTGTTGACTTGACAGATGTTGACTTACCTTTTTTTCGGAATGATGTTTTTTTTAAATAAACATCACACTATAATGATTAGAAATACCAGTTACATCGTCAAAAAGAAAAGATACAATGTCATCCATAGGCTCCTCACACCAATCCCTAGTCTTGGAAAATTTCGCTAACCTAGCAAGTTCATGAGCAACCTTATTTGCATCCCTATTACAATGGGCAGCACTACGCGCTGGTGCGCCGGCACAAATTTGGGCCGGTCCGCACGCAGTCGTACGATCCAGCGTACATCAGCCGTTCGATGCCCCACGTCATCATCTTCTTCCCCGTCTCTGCATACAAAAAAAACAGAACGCGGTGCCTGCGCAGGCGTCGCCCCCGCCAAAGCTCGTAACGGTAGCTAAAAGAGGGCATCGTTCATGGCGCCACCGCTCACGACGGCAGGCCTGCCCTGTCGTCTCCGGCGACGGTGCTTACGGGAGAACCTCCTCCCGTCGTCGATTTCGGTTGGAGATCTCGTCGAGGACCCCCTGGTCGAAACTTCCCCCTCGACCGGTTGCAACTCTGGTCGTCGGTGCCCCATGGTTCCAGTGCCACGGCGCGCCGCCCGCCGGCCCTCGCCGTTGACGCGTGAGTTTCTGCCAACGAGGGCCAGTCGGCTACCAATCAACGTGAATGGGATGTAGCAAAAAAACATCGGTAGTGTAGCAAAAAGAGAAGGCGGTTGCATGAAAAATCATCGTCGTTGCCGTGGTCCGCAGCTTTTCCATGAATGGATATAGCAAATCGTCCTGCCGGTCATAACAAAAAGAGATCGCGGTTGTAGCAAAATCATCATGGCCAATTGTAGTAGAAAACAGAGTAGCGCACGCCATGGTAGTGGTTGCAACTCTGACACCGTCCGGTTCCAGCCCACGGTGACCACTGTTGCAACATCAGTAGCATAGCAGCCCCCGGCTCGCCGCAGGTTGGAGTGCCAGGCAACAAAAATCTTTCATTTGTCGGTTGAAGCAAAAAATCACTAGGTTCCAGCAAAAACTAAAGTTGGTTCCAGCAAAACATAGTCGGCAGGTAAAACTCCCAGTGGGTGATTGTAGCAAAAAAAATAGCTAGTTCCAGCAAAAACATACACTGGTTCCAATAAAAAGGTTACCATCAGCGGTGAGGGCGCGTCGTGTTCCAACACATTGCATGGCAGGCATCAATTACCGCTGCTGGTTCCCGCTCTGGGCTGCCCCTGTTACAGCAAAAGGGCTTCGTTGTTCCAGCATCTCGTAAACCGGTCGCGACACCCCGTGTCCCGTGTGGTCACCATATGCAGCTGGGGGCTTCCAGCATTTGCCACCGTGGTTCCAGCATCTGGAAGCCACAGTTCCAGCGTTTGTAATCGCGGGTTGTAGCACCTCGGAGCTGTATGACGCAGTCACCGTTGATTCACCATCGATGTAGCCCAGCGTCGATGCGGCACATCCACCATGGGGACTCTTCTCGCTCTGTTTTGCAACAAAAACAACAAGGATGGGAAGGGCGAGGGGGTTGGCTGAGCGGCCATGGAGAGGGATTTCTCTCGCTGGAGAAAGAGAGACAGAGATGGAGGGGATGGGAGTGGCGGAGGGAGAGGATAAGGGAGGGAGGTGGAGAAGAAGATAACACAGAGAGGAAAAAAGAAAAAATGCATGTGCGGTGGAAGAACAAACTTTTTCACATACCCCAATTTAATATTTTTTGCTGAGAGCTAGTCACACATCCAAATGTCCTAAAATTTGACACAAACATCACACGCTCAGTCATCTTTCTCCACACAAAAAATGGAATGGTTTGAATTTATTTAGTATTTTTAACAAAAATAATTGTTCACTCCCAGGCTCATCTGAGCCTGGGAGCCAAAATGCCTCTCTCGTTAAGATTTAAGATTTTTCTACACATCATTTCTCTTCACCGGCGACCGATGCATAGCCGCCTCGATCGTATCCCAATCCTTTCCAGTGAGGGTACTGCCGAGGCACAAAATAGTATACCAGAATAGTATATTTGCATGAACAGTTACTCATGGGAAAATTAAGTCCTTGATTGATTACTATCTTTTTTTTACACCACCACATTAGTGAATAGTGCACCAACAATTACGCGAACAAAATCCGGAACACTATCCAAATAAAACCCAATACCCTAAATAAACTGAAACAGTAAACCTGAATAACCCGGAACAGTAAAACCAGTGAAACAGAACAACACTTGAATAAACCAAAAAAATTAACCCATCCAACCATAAACCAGAACAGTAACCGACTTGTAACCCAGAGCAATACACCCAAATAAACCGGAACAATAAAAATAGTGAATCAACACTATGGATTCACATGAGGAGTAATCCAGAAGAAATACCAAAAAAACTAAGGCTCCTTCGCCCTCGGTGCGTTCACCTACGCAAAGAGAATAGCCGATGTTGTTGCCGTCGTCTACCTGCTCGCCTTCTCCTTCCCCGTGGCCAACCAGATCGAGGCTTCAACCACAATGCAGTCATTGATGTTAGATAATAACGAGAAATAAACGAGACAAAGAGATACGGATTTTTACGTGGAAACCCTTGCGGGAGAAAACCACGGACGCACGAAGGCGCAATCACTATGAGGAGGAGTATTACAAGCACGAGACGACATGCCGTCTTAGGTGCGACTACATGGGGTATATATATGAGGGGCAACACATAGGAGTCCTTGTAGGACAAGTAAACGAGTTGTACTCGTACGCGTCGACGCCAACGCAAAAGCCCACACCGGTTGTACTACGTCTAGTCCAACCCGGTACTAGAATTTGGATCACAATTTAACAATCTCCACCTTGAGCCAAATTCCCTCCAGTAGTCGAAGAAAGTGAATAACTCCATCCAAATCAGCATAAACACCTTGTGCGTCAAAGTCCATAGGACTAGTGAGAAATACCAACTAAGCCTGAGCAAAGCTCAAACTTATTGGTCGGAACTGGCTTTGTCATCATATCAGCAGGATTATCATGAGTACTTATCTTGCATACCTTCAAATTACCTTCAGCAACAACATCTCGAATATAATGAAATCTGACATCAATGTGCTTTGTCCTCTCATGATACATTGGATTCTTTATAAGATATATGGCACTTTGACTGACAGAAAATATGGTAGGGCAAGATGAATCTCCACAAAGCTCAGTGTATAAACCTTTCAACCAGATAGCTTCTTTGCATGCCTCAGAAATAGCCATATACTCGGCATCAGTAGTGGAACAAGCCACAATAGACTGCAAAGTTGCTCTCCAACTCACAGCACAACCACCAATGATGAAAATATAACCTGTGAGTGATCTTCTCTTATCCAAATCACCAGCAAAATCAGAATCAACAAAACCAACAAGTCCATCTCTAGATTTCCCAAACTGTAAATAAGCATTAGAAGTACCACGCAGGTATCTGAAAATCCACTGAACTGCTCTCCAATGCTCTTTTCTAGGATTAGCCATGTATCTACTGACAACACTCAATGCATATGATAAATCCGAACGAGAACAAACCATGGCATACATAAGTGAACCAACTGCACTCGAATAAGGAACTCTAGACATGTACTCAATATCTGCATCTGATTTAGGACATAAAACTGATGATAATTTGAAGTGTGCAGCTAACGGAGTACTCACCGGCTTGGCATTATGCATATTAAAACGACGAAGAACTTTATCAATATATCCCTTCTGACTGAGATACACTTTTCCAGATGGTCTATCTCTAGATATTTCCATGCCAAGTATTTTCTTTGCTGCACCCAAATCCTTCATCTCAAATTCATTACTCAATTGCTTCTTTAGTTCATTAATCTCTGACATACTCTTTGCAGCAATTAGCATATCATCAACATAAAGGAGCAAATAAATAGTTGAACCTTTGACGGTTTTCAAATAAACATAACTATCATAGTTAGACCTTTTGAAACCTTGAGAGAGCATAAAGGTGTCAAATCTCTTGTACCACTGTCTAGGGGATTGCTTCAATCCATAAAGTGATTTCTTTAACTTACAGACAAGCTTTTCTTTTCCAGGAATAACAAAACCTTCAGGTTGTTCCATATAAATATCCTCTTCTAATTCTCCATGTAAAAATGCAGTTTTAACATCCAATTGTTCAAGCTCAAGATCATGCATGGCAACAATACTGAGTAAAGTGCGAATAGAGCCGTGCTTCACAACAGGAGAAAATACTTCGTTATAGTCAATACCTGGAATCTGACTGTAACCTTTAGCAACTAACCTTGCTTTATATCTTGTCTCATCATTAGGAGAAACACCTTCTTTCCTCTTGAAAACCCACTTGCAACGAATAGGTTTCTTCTCTATAGGCAATTTTACTAAATCCCAAGTGCCATTCTTTTCAAGTGATTTCATCTCATCATGCATATCGGTCATCCACTTATTACTATCACCAGAAATAATAGCCTCGGAAGATGAAGAAGGCTCAGAATTACCTTCAATTTCTTCTGCAACAGATAAAGCAAAAGAAACAATATTGCACTCTTCAATTAACCTGTCTGGTTTATTAATACCCCGTCTAACTCTGTCACGTGCAAGATTCCAACTGGGCGGAACAATAGGCTGATTTGGAGTGGGAGTGACATGATCATCTTTAACGACGGGTTCATCATGTGCATCAACAATTTCATTACTAGATGTATCACCTGAGTCAATAACATGCTCCACCTGAACAGTAGGCTGCTGAATAGGAGGCTGCTGTTCACTCTGAATAGGAACATTAGTAGATCAAACATCATGTAACATAGCAGATTCATTAAAGATAACATTTCTGCTAATAATAATCTTCTGGGTTTCAGGATTCCACAATTTAAAACCTTTAACACCAGACTTATAACCAAGAAAGATGCACTTAACAGCCCTAGGCTCCAACTTTCCATTATCAACATGAGCATAAGGAGTGCAACCAAAAACTCTCAACTGTGAATAATCAGTAGGTGAACCAGACCATACCTCAATTGGAGTTTTCTTATCAAGAGCAATAGATGATGAACGGTTAATGAGATAACAAGCAGTGGAAGCGGCCTCAGCCCAGAAATGCTGATGCAAACCTGCATTGGACAACATGCAACGGGCTCTGGAAATAATGGTTCTGTTCATACGCTCAGCAACACCGTTTTGTTGAGGAGTATAAGGAACGGTGTAATGTCTGACAATGCCTTCAGACTTGCAATAATTCTTAAATTTCTTAGAACAGAATTCCATACCATTATCAGTGCGAAGTATTTTTACCTTCTTTTCAGTTTGTCTCTCGATCATAATCTTCCACTCCTTAAATGCTGAGAATGCTTCATATTTATGCTTCAAGAAATAAGGCCAAATTTTTCTCGAATAATCATCAATAATTGTCAGCATGTAACTAGCACACCACCTAGTGACTTTCTGCGGGATGGTCCCCATAAATCAGAATGAACATAATCAAGAATACCTTCAGTTGTATGAACCGAAGTGCTGAATTTCACCCTCTTGTGTTTGCCGAAGATACAATGCTCACAAAATTTCAATTTACCAGGTTCATATCCATCAAGAAGACCTCTCTTATTTAACTCTGCTAAACCAAGTTCACTCATATGTCCAAGACGCATATGCCAAAGGTTAGCAGCATCACAATCAGAATTCTTTGAAATAACTGGAGTAGCGTTACCTGAAACTGTAGAACTTCGAAGGTAATAAAGACCATTGGTCGAACTCAAATCACCTTTCATCACAATAAGGGAACCTTTGGTGACTTTCAAAACACTATCTCCACCTGAATACTTGTATCCCTTTGCATCAAGGGCACTCATAGAAATAAGATTTCTCTTCATCTTCGGAATATACCGAACATCTGTCAAAGTTCTGATTATGCCATCAAACATCTTGATTCGAATAGAACCTATGCCTTCAATCTTGCATGGTGAATTATCAAAACCCAAAACGGAACCAGCAGAAGTAGCGGAATCAAAAGTATTAAACCAATCTCTATGCGGGCACACATGAAAAGTACATGCAGTATCAAGTACCCACTCATCATTGGTCTCAGCACATCCAGCAATAACGACAAGAGCATCATCAGAACTATCATCACGAGCAACGTTAGCAGAATTTTCACCTTGTTTGTTACCTTTCCTCTTTTCTTTATTCTGCAACTTGAAACACTCAGAGATGTCATGCCCGTCTCTCTTGCAATACCTACAATACTTCTTGTCTCTGGATTGCGACCGGCCCCTGTAGCCGTTCTTACTTTTGCCTCTGTTTCCATTATTGGAGTTCTTCTCCTTTGTCCTGCCACGAACAGATAATCCCTCGGCTTGGGATGAACTCGAACCATCATGAGGCACCATTAATTTCATCTTCTCCTTAGAGTTCAAAGCTTCATAAACTTCATTAAGTGTGAGAGTATCACGGCTTTATAATATGGTGTCTCTAAAATTGGTATAAGAACTTGGCAGTGAACAAAGTAACATTAAAGCAGTATCTTCCTCTTCATACTTAACCTCCATTGCAGCTAGATCGGATATAATCTCCTTAAATTCTGAAATATGATTCAAAACATTACCTCCCTCGGGTAACCTGTGCAGGAATAATTTTTTCTTCAGATGCATCTTGCTGGTGAGATCTTTAGTCATGCAAATCCCTTCCAGCTTTAACCATAGAGCGGCGACAGTTTTCTCGCTCAAAACTTCCTGCAAAATATTATTATGCAAATGGAGTTGAATTTGTGACAAAGCCTTACAATCAATTCTTTTCTCCTCAGCAGTCCAGTACTCAATTCGGTTCTTCCTAAAACTATACAGTGCTACATCATAGTCGGCCTGTGCCAACAACGCCCGCATCTTGACTTGCCATAGGGTAAACCTTGTGTCATGATCCAGCAACGGAAAATCGTACTTCATGAATGCCATGAGTCGAACAAATCTGTGCATAAAGTAGTACAAGTCGGAGTAGAATAATTCTTGACAGAATTTAATGTGCGGAGCAAACGGAGCAAGAAACAGTAGCACCTGGTGGCTTGTTCGGTGGATGTAGCAGCCGGATGTTAGTACTTGATGGATCAAAACGTGTGCTGATTAGAGCTCACGTACTAGAAGTAGTACTAAAGATGGATTGGTCTTCACGTGCGCAACAAGATGACCGGATGGATTTGACTTGTGTGGGGTTGCGTCTTTGCTTCTGTCGCCTTGAGACTCGGGAGCAGCGGCGGCCAAAATAAATCCCACAATACGCCAGCTGCCGGATTCATCTCGATCTCGGCCTAGAGAAAAAAAGTCAGTCTTCGAACCTGACCTGGACACGGATGATGAGCCGTCGAATCCTGTCGAACTCGGCGGATCGCATGACGCTGCGGCGGCGCACACGCTGCAACTCTAATCTCTCAATCTCAAATCTCGTCTATGTAACCTCAGCATATCACTTGTTAGATAATAACGAGAAATAAACGAGACAACGAGACACGAATTTTTACGTAGAAACCCGTGCGGAAGAAAATCACGGACGCACGAAGGCGCAATCACTATGAGGAGGAGTATTACAAGCACGAGACGACAGGCCGTCTTAGGTGCGACTACATGGGGTATATATGAGGGGCAACACATAGGAGTCCTTGTAGGACAAATAAACGAGTTGTACTCGTACACGTCGACGCCAACGCAAAAGCCCACACCGGTTGTACTACGTCTAGTCCAACCCGGTACTAGAATTTGGATCACAATTTAACAATTGAAGCCACCTCTACGACGTGTTCCATCACGGCAGTGCAGAACAGGAACATTCGGGAAGGTGATTTAACAACATAAAGAAAATTTAAAAGAAATGAAGCATAAACAAGTTCATGAACAAAAATTTGAACTCATGAAATTGGCACCAGAAATGTCAAGCCAATGTCAAGTGTATTGGAAACCTTTGTCAAATCAGAAGGGGACACATTAATCACCATCTATTGACAATGCAACTAACCACTTTCAAATCTAGCTTGGCATTTCAAAGCTACTAGTACAAATATTATGTCTTTAACACCTTTATGTACGAAAATCATAAATGCTTTCTGAATAGTACCCAAGGCAGTACACATAAATCTACCATGAAGCACATAACAAGAGTTGCAACCCAAATGCGATTTATAGACCAAGATTGCAGGTACACATATATTGCACCAACATATTCAAGTAGGTGTTATAGTTGTAGAAGAACTATCCAGCATTGGAATTAGGTTCCGTATACGAACAGCTCATGAACAAAGGGATTGACAACCCTCTTGCCAAGTTGGGTGCAAGCATTTATTTTGTTTGTGTGTAGGTGCAGCTTATCTTGTTTGCTTGGGACATAATCTAGGAGGTTGACGACATCTGGATGAGTATATTGGTGTGAGTAATTAAAAATTCATAAATTGAATGCGACTAGGCTTGAGACGATTGACATAGAATGAAAGGCAAAATTAATCATTCAGGAAGCGCGAGTCAAGCTCCTCTTTATCTGGATGAATTTTTATTGTTGTTGTGGTCGTATGTGTTCGGCTAAAAGTGGTCTAATTGTTGAAGGCGTGAAAAAAGCACGGTCGAATATCGGGTATGTGCGTGCACGGCACGTCCATCATCGTGCATGTGAATATACTTGCAGCCCAAAGGTCCATCCTTCCTTTTAGTTCGCCTCATCCTTTCCTTTTTAATAGGAATTAGACATCCCACAATTCCGTTCCAGGAATTTATTCTTCCTTTTTAGTTCGGCCAATCCTTCATTATAGCCTAAAGACAGCCACAATTCCGTTTGACCATGAAGATCCTTCCTTCCTTCCTTTATACCCCCTCATCACAAGGGAAGCCCATAATCTTCGCTTTTAATAGCCTCATCTTTCCTTTTTTAATACCCAAAGACAGCCCGCAATTTTGTTAAATATGGAGATACATCCTTCCTTCATACCGACAATTCACACTGTTATCTGTAAGGCTTCCTGTCGATATTACGTGAAGCATGCATGTCCTATATAAACTGGAATAACTATATCTAAATGAGTGAGGTGGTATTATTGAACATCAAATAACGATAGCTCAGTTGGTCTTTTTTTTTTGAGAACTCTCGCCCAACTTTATTCATTCCAAAAAGTGACATAGGTACAAGGTTTGGGTCATGAGGGTTGCCCAACCACACATGTCTACCTAGTCTTCGAGTACAAGCAAACTTGGCGAGATTATGAGCCTCATAATTGTGATTCCTACGCTCATGAATGAAAGAGTATGAATTAAAACTATTACAACGAAGCATTATTTCATGTATAAGAGCAGCGTTTGGACCTCCTGTCCTTCTGTTAATATCGTTGACCACTTCTTGGCAATCCGATGCCACACATATGTTCATTGTTGCAAGGTCTTCTGCCAACGCCAGCGCTTCTCTGCAAGCATAAGTCTCTAGCATCATCGGATCATTGATTCCATGAAAAACAACCGCCGATGAACCCAGATATTGGCCGTCCTGATATCGGCATATTGCTGCAGCAGCCCCTCCGCGCCGAGACCTGGCCACTGCTCCGTCCACATTCATCTTTACCATGCCACTCGGAGGTGGAAGCCATCTCTTCTGCTGAACCAACGCCACCCTTTGTGTTATTTCATGCTCCTTCCTCGCATGTATCTGGCCCAGCTCATCAATGTAGTTATTCACAAAAGATGCGGTCTGTTGTGGACTCTGGAAAATTGATTCGTATATAGCCTTCCTCCTTGCAAACCAGATAGACCATAGTGTAATAACCAACCACGTGAAGCTTGCATGGTCCAGGGACACATTTAGTTGGAATAACCAAATCCGCGCGTTAGCTCAGTTGGTCGTAGTCGCTGCCTATTCAATAGGGCTTGAAGTCACGGGTTCAACCTCCAACTTTAACGTTTTTTTCCAGCGTGGCTCACAGTCCAAAATAAAAGGCCCATCCATGGCCCATAAGAGAGGCCAGCCGTGGAGAGATTTGAGGGCCCAGCAGATTGTTTGATCGATACGGATGTAAATTTTGATCGAGACTGACTTCACGTATATAAACTGGTATAACGGTCTTCTAGTACCACCTCGCGTATATATTTTAAATTCAAACTGAAAGCGTAAATTTACGGGAAGAAGCTTATTATGACGGTGAACCTGAGAGTCTCAACCCGTACTTTATTATTAGGGAAAGATTTATGGCATCTTTAAAACGGACACCTAAACCATCCACAACCATCTAGACTGCGGTGTAGACGTGTTTACCCATCCAATGCGGTCATGTATCGGTCCATCGAGCTGTCCGGATGCATTTTCTCCACAAACTGAGAGGATGGTGTTGGGGATCTTCTGCGGGTGTCCGGACAATAGATATGTAGGACCGACACCATCGGCCCACCCAAAACCCCTCTCCGACCCGCGCCTCCATCCTCCCATTTTTTCTCGTGCCTACGCCGCTGCTCCACCACCCCAGCCGTCCCACCACACCCCTGGCGAAACTTGACGAGTCTATCACCTCCAACGGTAGGCTCCACATCGCTGCTTCTCCTTTGTCGCCGTTCCACGACTCTCCTTCAACCGCCGCACAGGTACCATGCGCTCCAACGACACTCACTGTGCCAGGCAACTGTTCAGTGAAATGCCCGTGCTAAATTCCTTTGTCCCTTCTTCTTTGAAGCAATGGATTTGGATTTGAAATACATATACGAGCACTATGTTGAGTCGTCCAACGGCTCATCTAACGAGGACTACACAGATGAGGCGGTGATGATGAGGTGGTTCTTGCAGACGCGGAGCATGCGGAAGAGCATGTTCTCAGATTCAAGGGATCGATCAAGAGTTATTGAGTGCTCAACTACAACAGGGTGTGCGTCCATTTGATGCTGATGGACAACTACTTTACCCGCGACGCCCTCTTCCCTCATATGTGCTACTACATGCTACTCACATCCGTGCTACTCCCATTCCTGCCCTATTGAATACTCTTAAAAAATAAAAAATTGAAAACAAATAAACCATGCATTTCAATCTTCTCTTGCCATACATGCATGGGTGGTACGTCTCGAGCTAGCGTTGGTTTTCCCCGAAGAGGAGGGGGTGATGCAGCACAGTAGCTAAGTATTTTCCTCAGTTTTTGAGAACCAAGGTATCAATACAGTAGGAGGTCACGCGCAAGTCCCTCGTACCTGCACAAAACGGTAGCAACTCGCAACCAACGCTTAGGGGTTGTCAATCCCTTCACGGTCACTTGCGAGAGTGAGATCTGATAGAGATAATATTTTTTGTATTTTTGGTATAAAGATGCAAAGTGAAAAGTAAAAGCAAAACAAGTAAAATAAAGTAATGGAGATTGATATGATGAGAATAGACCCGGGGGCCATAGGTTTCACTAGTGGCTTCTCTCAAGAGCATAGATATCCTACGGTGGGTGAACAAATTACTGTTGAGCAATTGATAGAATTGAGCATAGTTATGAGGTTATCTAGGTATGATCATGTATATAGGCATCACGTCCGTGACAAGTAGACCGACTCCTGCCTGCATCTACTACTATTACTCCACTCATCGACCGCTATCCAGCATGCATCTAGAGTATTAAGTTAAAAACAGAGTAACGCCTTAAGCAAGATGACATGATGTAGAGGAATAAATTCATGCAATATGATAAATACCCCATCTTGTTATCCTCGATGGCAACAATACAATACGTGCCTTGCAACTCTTTCTGTCACTGAGTAAGGACACCGCAAGATTGAACCCAAAGCTAAACACTTCTCCCATTGCAAGAACTACCAATCTAGTTGGCCTAACCAAACGGATATTTCGGAGAGACTTGCAAAGATAACTCAATCATACATAAAAGAATTCAGAGAAGATTCAAATATTATTCATAGATAAGTTGGATTATAAACCCACAATTCATCGGTCTCAACAAACACACCGCAAAAACAAGATTACATCGAATAGATCTCCACGAGAGAGGGGAGAACATTGTATTGAGATCCAAAAAGAGAGAAGAAGCCATCTAGCTACTAGCTATGGACCCGAAGGTCTGAAGTAAACTACTCACACTTCATCGGAAGGGCTATGGTGTTGATGTAGAAGCCCTCCGTGATGGATGCCCTCTCCGGCAGAGCTCCGGAACAGGCCCCAAGATGGGATCTTGTGGATACAGGAAGTTACGGCGGTGGAATTAGGTTTTTGGCTCCGTCTCTGGTCTAATGGGGGTACGTATGTATATATAGGAGGAAGGAGCACGTCGGTGGAGCTCCGAGAGGCCCACGAGGCAGGGGGCACGCCCAGGGGGCGCACCCTCCACCCTCGTGACCTCCCCGGAAACTTCTTGGAGTAGGGTCCAAGTCTCCTGGATCACGTTCGGTGAGAAGATCATGTTCCCGAAGGTTTCATTCCGTTTGGACTCCGTTTGATATTCTGTTTCCTCGAAATACTGAAATAGGCAAAAAACAGCAATTCTGGGCTGGGCCTCCGGTTAATAGGTTAGTCCCAAAAATAATATAAAAGTGGAAAATAAAGCCCAATATAGTCCAAAACAATAGATAAAGTAGCATGAAGCAATCAAAAATTATAGATACGTTGGAGACGTATCAGGCATCCCCAAGCTTAATTCCTGCTCGTCCTCGAGTAGGTAAATGATAAAAAGAGAATTTTTGATGCGGAGTGATACTCTGGCATAATTTCAATGTAAATCTTCTTAATCATGGTATGAATATTCAGATCCGAAAGGTTCAAGACAAAAGTTCATATTGACATAAAAATGATAATACTTCAAGCATACTAATCAAACAATTATGTCATCTCAAAATAACATGGCCAAAGGAAGTTCATCCCTACAAAATCATATAGTTAGGCTATGCTTCATTTTCGTCACACAAAGATGTTCCCAACTTCTATACCCCCGATGACAAGCCAAGCAATTGTTTCATACTCAAATAATCTCAAACTTTTTCAACCTTCACGCAATACATGAGCGCGAGCCATGGACATAGCACTATGGCTGGTATAGAATATGATGATGGGGATTGTGTGGAGAAGACAAAAAAGGAGAAAGTCTCACATCAACGAGGCTAATCAATGAGCTATGGAGATGCCCATCGATTGATGTTAATGCAAGGAGTAGGGATTGCCATGCAACGGATGCACCAGAGCTAAGAATGCTCAACAAAAGAAAACTAGTGGGTGTGCATCCAACTTTCTTGCTCATGAAGACCTAGGGCATTTTGAGGAAGCCCATCGTTGGAATATACAAGCCAAGTTCTATAATGAAAAATTCCCACTAGTATGAACAAGACAACTTATGAGACTCACTATATGAAAATCATGGTGCTACTTTGAAGCACAATATATGAGACTCACTACATGAAGAACAAGGTGCCACTTTGAAGCACAAGTGTGGAAAAAGAGATAGTAGCATTGCCCTTTTTATTTTCTCTTTTTTTTGGGCCTTTCTTTTTTTTCTTTTTGGCCTTTCTCTTTTTTTTGATTGGGCAATGCTCTAATAATGATGATCATCACACTTCTATTGATTACAACATAATTATTACAACTCGATACTAGAACAAGATATGACTCTATGAATGCCTCCGGCGGTGTATCGGGATGGTGCAATGAATCAAGAGTGACATGTATGAACAATAATGCATGGTGGCTTTGCCACAAATACGATGTCAACTACAAGATCATGCAATGGCAATATGACAAAAGTAAAGCATGTCATGATGATGATGACGATGGTGGAAGTTGCATGGCAATATATCTCGGAATGGCTATGGAAATGCCATGATAGGTAGGTATGGTGGCTGTTTTGAGGAAGATATATGGAGGTTTATGTGTGAAAGAGCGTATCATATCACGGGGTTTGGATGCACCGGCGAAGTTTGCACCAACTCTCAATGTGAGAAAGGGCAATGCACGGTACCGAAGAGGCTAGCAAATGGCGGAAAGGTAAAAGTGCGTATAATCCATGGAATCAACATTAGTCAAAAGAACTCATATACTTATTGCAAAAATTTAGAAGTCATCCAAAATCAAGTACTACGCGCATGCTCCTAGGGGGATAGATTGGTAGGAAAAGACCATCGCTCGTCCCCGACTGCCACTCATAAGGATGCACAAGCCAGGTACACTTCATGCTTCAAATTTGTTACACAACTTTAACCATACGTGCATGCTACGGGACTTGCTAACTTCAACACAAGTATTTCTCAAATTCACAACTACTCAACTAGCACGACTATGATATTATCACCTCCATATCTCAAAACAATTATCAAGCATCAAACTTATCTTAGTATTCAACCCACTAATAATAAAGTTTCGCATATCTTGAATACCAAGTATATTAACATTAAGCAAATTGCCATGCTATTAATGACTCTAAAAATAATCTAAGTGAAGCATGAGAGATCAAGTTTCTTTAAAACAATCCACCACCGTGCTCTAAAAGATCTAAGTGAAGCACTAGAGAAAAAATTATCACGCTCAAAAAGATATAAGTGAAGCACATAGAGTAAACTATCAAGCTCAAAAGATATAAGTGAAGCACATAGCGTATTCTAACAAATTTCAATTCATGCATGGCTCTCTCAAAAAGTGTGTACAGCAAGGATGATTGTGGTAGACTAACAAGCAAAGACACAAATAATACAAGACGCTCCAAGCGAAACACATATCATGTGGTGAATAAAAATATAGCTCCAAGTAAATTACCGGAAGTGGACGAAAGAGGGGATGCCTTCCGGGGCATCCCCAAGCTTTGACTTTTTGGTGTCCTTGGATTATCTTGGGGGTGCCATGGGCATATCCAAGCTTAGGCTCTTTCCACTCCTTGTTCCATAATCCATCAAAAGAATTCACCCAAAACTTGAAAACTTCACAACACAAAACTCAATAGAAATCTCGTGAGCTCCGTTAGAGAAAGAAAACAAAAAACTACTTTAAGGTACTGTAGTGAACTTGTTCTTTATTTGTATTGGTGTTAAACCTACTGTATTCCAACTTCTCTATGGTTTATAAACTATTTTACTAGCCATAGATTCATCAAAATAAGCAAACAACACACGCAAAACAGAATCTGTCAAAAACAGAACAGTCTGTAGTAATCTGTTAGTAACGCAAACTTCTGGAACCCGAAAAATTCTACCAAAATTGTACGACATGGGCAATTTTTTTATTGATCAGCAGCAATTGGAATCACTATTTTATAACGTTCTGGTGATTTTTAACAATTCGGGCACTGAGCGCAAAGATTCTGGAAATTACAGCAAGATCAAATAACTACTATCTTCCAAGAAGATCTAATAGGTTTAACTTGGCACAAACACTAATTAAAAGATAAAACCACATCTAAACAGAATCTAGATGGATTATTTATTCCTAAACAGAACCAAAAACAAAAAACACAAAATAAAATTGGGTTGCCTCCCAACAAGCGCTATCGTTTAACGCCCCTAGCTAGGCATGAAAGTAAGGATAGATCTAGGTATTACCATCTTTAATTTTCAACTTTTTAGCGGAGTCATGCTCGAATCCGGGGGGTTCTTCCCTCTTCCCTTCATACTCGGAAATTTTTAGGTCTAAAGAATCCAACCGTTTGTTGCAAAGAGTAATCAACATATTCATACAGTTAAGATTTCCGCTAATATTTTTAAGAGGCTCAAGAGACTTTTGTAAAATCTTTGTTACTTCGCAAATCTTCTCAAACACTTGGGTTTCTTCCTGGGTAGGATGAGATCCTCCCTTTTGGGGTGGTGTTCCCACTTTCCCTCTATAATCTCATGCGCAATTACCGGGATCAATAATAATGAAATTTCCCTTGGCCATACAATCCAAGAGTTGTCTATGTGTCATGTTTAACCCAACATAAAAATTGCGAAGAAGAATTCTAAAGTTCACCTCTAGGGTGCACTTACGATAAGATTACATCATCCTATACCAAGCATCTTTTAAGTTTTCTCCTTGCCGTTGCTTGAAGTGAAGAACTTCAAACTCGGGAGACATAGGAGCGGATAAGGAATTCGACATAGCGACAGGTAAGCAAACTAACACACGAGCAAACAAAAGGCAAAGGGAAAAAGGAGGAGGAGATTGGTAAAGAGAGGGCGAATAAAACGGCAAGGGTGAAGTGGGGGAGAGGAAAACGAGAGGCAAATGGAAAATAATGTAATGCGAGAGATAGAGATTGTGATGGGTACTTGGTATGTTGACTTTAGCGTAGGCCTCCCCGGCAACGGCGCCAAAAATCCTTCTTGCTACGTATCGAGCTAGCTTTGGTTTTCCCCAAAGAGGAGGGGGTGATGCAGCACAGTAGCGTAAGTATTTCCCTCAGTTTTTGAGAACCAAGGTATCAATCCAGTAGGAGGTCACGCGCAAGTCCCTCGTACCTGCACAAAACGGTAGCAACTTGCAACCAACGCTTAGGGGTTGTCAATCCCTTCACGGTCACTTACGAGAGTGAGATCTGATAGAGATAATATTTTTGGTATTTTTGGTATAAAGATGCAAAGTGAGAAGTAAAAGCAAAACAAGTAAAATAAAGTAATGGAGATTGATATGATGAGAATAGACCCGGGGGTCATAGGTTTCACTAGTGGCTTCTCTCAAGAGCATAGATATTATACGGTGGGTGAACAAATTACTGTTGAGCAATTGATAGAATTGAGCATAGTTATGAGGTTATCTAGGTATGATCATGTATATAGGCATCACGTCCGTGACAAGTAGACCGACTCCTGCCTGCATCTACTACTATTACTCCACTCATCGACCGCTATCCAGCATGCATTTAGAGTATTAAGTTAAGAACAGAGTAACGCCTTAAGCAAGATGACATGATGTAGAGGAATAAATTCATGCAATATGATAAATACCCCATCTTGTTATCCTCGATGGCAACAATACAATACGTGCCTTGCAACTCTTTCTGTCACTGAGTAAGGACACCGCAAGATTGAACCCAAAGTTAAACACTTCTCCCATTGCAAGAACTACCAATCTAGTTGGCCAAACCAAACGGATAATTCGAAGAGACTTGCAAAGATAACTCAATCATACATAAAAGAATTCAGAGAAGATTCAAATATTATTCATAGATAAGTTGGATTATAAACCCACAATTCATCGGTCTCAACAAACACACCGCAAAAACAAGATTACATCGAATAGATCTCCACGAGAGAGGGGGAGAACATTGTATTGAGATCCAAAAAGAGAGAAGAAGCCATCTAGCTACTAGCTATGGACCCGAAGGTCTGAAGTAAACTACTCACATTTCATCGGAAGGGCTATGGTGTTGATGTAGAAGCCCTCCGTGATGGATGCCCTCTCCGGCGGAGCTCCGGAACAGGCCCCAAGATGGGATCTCGTGGATACAGGAAGTTACGGCGGTGGAATTAGGTTTTTGGCTCCGTCTCTGGTCTAATGGGGGTACGTATGTATATATAGGAGGAAGGAGCACGTCGGTGGAGCTCCGAGGGGCCCACGAGGCAGGGGGCGCGCCCTCCACCCTCGTGACCTCCTCGGAAACTTCTTGGAGTAGGGTCCAAGTCTCCTGGATCACGTTCGGTGAGAAGATCACGTTCCCGAAGGTTTCATTCCGTTTGGACTCCGTTTGATATTCTGTTTCCTCGAAATACTGAAATAGGCAAAAAACAGCAATTCTGGGCTGGGCCTCCGGTTAATAGGTTAGTCCCAAAAATAATATAAAAGTGGAAAATAAAGCCCAATATAGTCCAAAACAATAGATAAAGTAGCATGGAGCAATCAAAAATTATAGATACATTGGAGACGTATCAGGCATCCCCAAGCTTAATTCCTGCTCGTCCTCGAGTAGGTAAATGATAAAAAGAGAATTTTTGATGCGGTGTGATACTTTGGCATAATTTCAATGTAAATCTTCTTAATCATGGTATGAATATTCAGATCCGAAAGGTTCAAGACAAAAGTTCATATTGACATAAAAATGATAATACTTCAAGCATACTAATCAAACAATTATGTCATCTCAAAATAACATGGCCAAAGGAAGTTCATCCCTACAAAATCATATAGTTAGGCTATGCTTCATTTTCGTCACACAAAGATGTTCCCAACTTCTATACCCCCGATGACAAGCCAAGCAATTGTTTCATACTCAAATAATCTCAAACTTTTTCAACCTTCAGGCAATACATGAGCGCGAGCCATGGACATAGCACTATCGGTGGTATAGAATATGATGATGGGGATTGTGTGGAGAAGACAAAAAAGGAGAAAGTCTCACATCAACGAGGCTAATCAATGAGCTATGGAGATGCCCATCGATTGATGTTAATGCAAGGAGTAGGGATTGCCATGCAACGGATGCACCAGAGCTAAGAATGCTCAACAAAAGAAAACTAGTGGGTGTGCATCCAACTTGCTTGCTCATGAAGACTTGGGGCATTTTGAGGAAGCCCATCGTTGGAATATACAAGCCAAGTTCTATAATGAAAAATTCCCACTAGTATGAACAAGACAACTTATGAGACTCACTATATGAAAATCATGGTGCTACTTTGAAGCACAATATATGAGACTCACTACATGAAGAACAAGGTGCTACTTTGAAGCACAAGTGTGGAAAAAGAGATAGTAGCATTGCCCTTTTTATTTTCTCTTTTTTTGGGCCTTTCTTTTTTTTCTTTTTGGCCTTTCTCTTTTTTTTTGATTGGGCAATGCTCTAATAATGATGATCATCACACTTCTATTGATTACAACATAATGATTACAACTCGATACTAGAACAAGATATGACTGTATGAATGCCTCCGGCGGTGTACCGGGATGGTGCAATGAATCAAGAGTGACATGTATGAACAATAATGCATGGTGGCTTTGCCACAAATACGATGTCAACTACAAGATCATGCAATGGCAATATGACAAAAGTAAAGCATGTCATGATGATGATGATGATGGTGGAAGTTGCATGGCAATATATCTCGGAATAGCTATGGAAATGCCATGATAGGTAGGTATGGTGGCTGTTTTGAGGAAGATATAGGGAGGTTTATGTGTGAAAGAGCGTATCATATCACGGGGTTTGGATGCACCGGCGAAGTTTGCACCAACTCTCAATGTGAGAAAGGGCAATGCACGGTACCGAAGAGGCTAGCAAATGGCGGAAAGGTAAAAGTGCGTATAATCCATGGAATCAACATTAGTCAAAAGAACTCATGTACTTATTGCAAAAATTTAGAAGTCATCCAAAATCAAGTACTATGCGCATGCTCCTAGGGGGATAGATTGGTAGGAAAAGACCATCGCTCGTCCCCGACTGCCACTCATAAGGATGCACAAGCCAGGTACACTTCATGCTTCAAATTTGTTACACAACTTTAACCATACGTGCATGCTACGGGACTTGCTAACTTCAACACAAGTATTTCTAAAATTCACAACTACTCAACTAGCACGACTATGATATTATCACCTCCATATCTCAAAACAATTATCAAGCATCAAACTTATCTTAGTATTCAACCCACTAATAAGAAAGTTTCGCATATCTTGAATACCAAGTATATTAACATTAAGCAAATTGCCATGCTATTAATGACTCTAAAAATAATCTAAGTGAAGCATGAGAGATCAAGTTTCTTTAAAACAATCCACCACCGTGCTCTAAAAGATCTAAGTGAAGCACTAGAGAAAAAATTATCACGCTCAAAAAGATATAAGTGAAGCACATAGAGTAAACTATCAAGCTCAAAAGATATAAGTGAAGCACATAGCGTATTCTAACAAATTTCAATTCATGCATGGCTCTCTCAAAAAGTGTGTACAGCAAGGATGATTGTGGTAGACTAACAAGCAAAGACACAAATAATACAAGACGCTCCAAGCGAAACACATATCATGTGGTGAATAAAAATATAGCTCCAAGTAAATTACCGGAAGTGGACGAAAGAGGGGATGCCTTCCGGGGCATCCCCAAGCTTTGACTTTTTGGTGTCCTTGGATTATCTTGGGGGTGCCATGGGCATATCCAAGCTTAGGCTCTTTCCACTCCTTGTTCCATAATCCATCAAAAGAATTCACCCAAAACTTGAAAACTTCACAACACAAAACTCAATAGAAATCTCGTGAGCTCCGTTAGAGAAAGAAAACAAAAAACTACTTTAAGGTACTGTAGTGAACTTGTTCTTTATTTGTATTGGTGTTAAACCTACTGTATTCCAACTTCTCTATGGTTTATAAACTATTTTACTAGCCATAGATTCATCAAAATAAGCAAACAACACACGCAAAACAGAATCTGTCAAAAACAGAACAGTCTGTAGTAATCTGTTAGTAACGCAAACTTCTGGAACCCGAAAAATTCTACCAAAATTGTACGACATGGGCAATTTTTTTATTGATCAGCAGCAATTGGAATCACTATTTTATCACGTTCTGGTGATTTTTAACAATTCGGGCACTGAGCGCAAAGATTCTGGAAATTACAGCAAGATCAAATAACTACTATCTTCCAAGAAGATCTAATAGGTTTAACTTGGCACAAACACTAATTAAAAGATAAAACCACATCTAAACAGAATCTAGATGGATTATTTATTCCTAAACAGAACCAAAAACAAAAAACACAAAATAAAATTGGGTTGCCTCCCAACAAGCGCTATCGTTTAACGCCCCTAGCTAGGCATGAAAGTAAGGATAGATCTAGGTATTACCATCTTTAATTTTCAACTTTTTAGCGGAGTCATGCTCGAATCTGGGGGGTTCTTCCCTCTTCCCTTCATACTCGGAAATTTTTAGGTCTAAAGAATCCAACCGTTTGTTGCAAAGAGTAATCAACATATTCATACAGTTAAGATTTCCGCTAATATTTTTAAGAGGCTCAAGAGACTTTTGTAAAATCTTTGTTACTTCGCAAATCTTCTCAAACACTTGGGTTTCTTCCTGGGTAGGATGAGATCCTCCCTTTTGGGGTGGTGTTCCCACTTTCCCTCTATAATCTCATGCGCAATTACCGGGATCAATAATAATGAAATTTCCCTTGGCCATACAATCCAAGAGTTGTCTATGTGTCATGTTTAACCCAACATAAAAATTGCGAAGAAGAATTCTAAAGTTCACCTCTAGGGTGCACTTACGATAAGATTCCATCATCCTATACCAAGCATCTTTTAAGTTTTCTCCTTGCCGTTGCTTGAAGTGAAGAACTTCAAACTCGGGAGACATAGGAGCGGATAAGGAATTCGACATAGCGACAGGTAAGCAAACTAACACACGAGCAAACAAAAGGCAAAGGGAAAAAGGAGGAGGAGATTGGGAAAGAGAGGGCGAATAAAACGGCAAGGGTGAAGTGGGGGAGAGGAAAACGAGAGGCAAATGGAAAATAATGTAATGCGAGAGATAGAGATTGTGATGGGTACTTGGTATGTTGACTTTAGCGTAGGCCTCCCCGGCAACGGCGCCAAAAATCCTTCTTGCTACGTATCGAGCTAGCTTTGGTTTTCCCCAAAGAGGAGGGGGTGATGCAGCACAGTAGCGTAAGTATTTCCCTCAGTTTTTGAGAACCAAGGTATCAATCCAGTAGGAGGTCACGCGCAAGTCCCTCGTACCTGCACAAAACGGTAGCAACTTGCAACCAACGCTTAGGGGTTGTCAATCCCTTCACGGTCACTTACGAGAGTGAGATCTGATAGAGATAATATTTTTGGTATTTTTGGTATAAAGATGCAAAGTGAGAAGTAAAAGCAAAACAAGTAAAATAAAGTAATGGAGATTGATATGATGAGAATAGACCCGGGGGTCATAGGTTTCACTAGTGGCTTCTCTCAAGAGCATAGATATTATACGGTGGGTGAACAAATTACTGTTGAGCAATTGATAGAATTGAGCATAGTTATGAGGTTATCTAGGTATGATCATGTATATAGGCATCACGTCCGTGACAAGTAGACCGACTCCTGCCTGCATCTACTACTATTACTCCACTCATCGACCGCTATCCAGCATGCATTTAGAGTATTAAGTTAAGAACAGAGTAACGCCTTAAGCAAGATGACATGATGTAGAGGAATAAATTCATGCAATATGATAAATACCCCATCTTGTTATCCTCGATGGCAACAATACAATACGTACCTTGCAACTCTTTTTGTCACTGAGTAAGGACACCGCAAGATTGAACCCAAAGTTAAACACTTCTCCCATTGCAAGAACTACCAATCTAGTTGGCCAAACCAAACGGATAATTCGAAGAGACTTGCAAAGATAACTCAATCATACATAAAAGAATTCAGAGAAGATTCAAATATTATTCATAGATAAGTTGGATTATAAACCCACAATTCATCGGTCTCAACAAACACACCGCAAAAACAAGATTACATCGAATAGATCTCCACGAGAGAGGGGGAGAACATTGTATTGAGATCCAAAAAGAGAGAAGAAGCCATCTAGCTACTAGCTATGGACCCGAAGGTCTGAAGTAAACTACTCACACTTCATCGGAAGGGCTATGGTGTTGATGTAGAAGCCCTCCGTGATGGATGCCCTCTCCGGCGGAGCTCCGGAACAGGCCCCAAGATGGGATCTCGTGGATACAGGAAGTTACGGCGGTGGAATTAGGTTTTTGGCTCCGTCTCTGGTCTAATGGGGGTACGTATGTATATATAGGAGGAAGGAGCACGTCGGTGGAGCTCCGAGGGGCCCACGAGGCAGGGGGCGCGCCCTCCACCCTCGTGACCTCCTCGGAAACTTCTTGGAGTAGGGTCCAAGTCTCCTGGATCACGTTCGGTGAGAAGATCACGTTCCCGAAGGTTTCATTCCGTTTGGACTCCGTTTGATATTCTGTTTCCTCGAAATACTGAAATAGGCAAAAAACAGCAATTCTGGGCTGGGCCTCCGGTTAATAGGTTAGTCCCAAAAATAATATAAAAGTGGAAAATAAAGCCCAATATAGTCCAAAACAATAGATAAAGTAGCATGGAGCAATCAAAAATTATAGATACGTTGGAGACGTATCAGGCATCCCCAAGCTTAATTCCTGCTCGTCCTCGAGTAGGTAAATGATAAAAAGAGAATTTTTGATGCGGAGTGATACTTTGGCATAATTTCAATGTAAATCTTCTTAATCATGGTATGAATATTCAGATCCGAAAGGTTCAAGACAAAAGTTCATATTGACATAAAAATGATAATACTTCAAGCATACTAATCAAACAATTATGTCATCTCAAAATAACATGGCCAAAGGAAGTTCATCCCTACAAAATCATATAGTTAGGCTATGCTTCATTTTCGTCACACAAAGATGTTCCCAACTTCTATACCCCCGATGACAAGCCAAGCAATTGTTTCATACTCAAATAATCTCAAACTTTTTCAACCTTCAGGCAATACATGAGCGCGAGCCATGGACATAGCACTATCGGTGGTATAGAATATGATGATGGGGATTGTGTGGAGAAGACAAAAAAGGAGAAAGTCTCACATCAACGAGGCTAATCAATGAGCTATGGAGATGCCCATCGATTGATGTTAATGCAAGGAGTAGGGATTGCCATGCAACGGATGCACCAGAGCTAAGAATGCTCAACAAAAGAAAACTAGTGGGTGTGCATCCAACTTGCTTGCTCATGAAGACTTGGGGCATTTTGAGGAAGCCCATCGTTGGAATATACAAGCCAAGTTCTATAATGAAAAATTCCCACTAGTATGAACAAGACAACTTATGAGACTCACTATATGAAAATCATGGTGCTACTTTGAAGCACAATATATGAGACTCACTACATGAAGAACAAGGTGCTACTTTGAAGCACAAGTGTGGAAAAAGAGATAGTAGCATTGCCCTTTTTATTTTCTCTTTTTTTGGGCCTTTCTTTTTTTTCTTTTTGGCCTTTCTCTTTTTTTTTGATTGGGCAATGCTCTAATAATGATGATCATCACACTTCTATTGATTACAACATAATGATTACAACTCGATACTAGAACAAGATATGACTGTATGAATGCCTCCGGCGGTGTACCGGGATGGTGCAATGAATCAAGAGTGACATGTATGAACAATAATGCATGGTGGCTTTGCCACAAATACGATGTCAACTACAAGATCATGCAATGGCAATATGACAAAAGTAAAGCATGTCATGATGATGATGATGATGGTGGAAGTTGCATGGCAATATATCTCGGAATAGCTATGGAAATGCCATGATAGGTAGGTATGGTGGCTGTTTTGAGGAAGATATAGGGAGGTTTATGTGTGAAAGAGCGTATCATATCACGGGGTTTGGATGCACCGGCGAAGTTTGCACCAACTCTCAATGTGAGAAAGGGCAATGCACGGTACCGAAGAGGCTAGCAAATGGCGGAAAGGTAAAAGTGCGTATAATCCATGGAATCAACATTAGTCAAAAGAACTCATGTACTTATTGCAAAAATTTAGAAGTCATCCAAAATCAAGTACTACGCGCATGCTCGTAGGGGGATAGATTGGTAGGAAAAGACCATCGCTCGTCCCCGACTGCCACTCATAAGGATGCACAAGCCAGGTACACTTCATGCTTCAAATTTGTTACACAACTTTAACCATACGTGCATGCTACGGGACTTGCTAACTTCAACACAAGTATTTCTAAAATTCACAACTACTCAACTAGCACGACTATGATATTATCACCTCCATATCTCAAAACAATTATCAAGCATCAAACTTATCTTAGTATTCAACCCACTAATAAGAAAGTTGCGCATATCTTGAATACCAAGTATATTAACATTAAGCAAATTGCCATGCTATTAATGACTCTAAAAATAATCTAAGTGAAGCATGAGAGATCAAGTTTCTTTAAAACAATCCACCACCGTGCTCTAAAAGATCTAAGTGAAGCACTAGAGAAAAAATTATCACGCTCAAAAAGATATAAGTGAAGCACATAGAGTAAACTATCAAGCTCAAAAGATATAAGTGAAGCACATAGCGTATTCTAACAAATTTCAATTCATGCATGGCTCTCTCAAAAAGTGTGTACAGCAAGGATGATTGTGGTAGACTAACAAGCAAAGACACAAATAATACAAGACGCTCCAAGCGAAACACATATCATGTGGTGAATAAAAATATAGCTCCAAGTAAATTACCGGAAGTGGACGAAAGAGGGGATGCCTTCCGGGGCATCCCCAAGCTTTGACTTTTTGGTGTCCTTGGATTATCTTGGGGGTGCCATGGGCATATCCAAGCTTAGGCTCTTTCCACTCCTTGTTCCATAATCCATCAAAAGAATTCACCCAAAACTTGAAAACTTCACAACACAAAACTCAATAGAAATCTCGTGAGCTCCGTTAGAGAAAGAAAACAAAAAACTACTTTAAGGTACTGTAGTGAACTTGTTCTTTATTTGTATTGGTGTTAAACCTACTGTATTCCAACTTCTCTATGGTTTATAAACTATTTTACTAGCCATAGATTCATCAAAATAAGCAAACAACACACGCAAAACAGAATCTGTCAAAAACAGAACAGTCTGTAGTAATCTGTTAGTAACGCAAACTTCTGGAACCCGAAAAATTCTACCAAAATTGTACGACATGGGCAATTTTTTTATTGATCAGCAGCAATTGGAATCACTATTTTATCACGTTCTGGTGATTTTTAACAATTCGGGCACTGAGCGCAAAGATTCTGGAAATTACAGCAAGATCAAATAACTACTATCTTCCAAGAAGATCTAATAGGTTTAACTTGGCACAAACACTAATTAAAAGATAAAACCACATCTAAACAGAATCTAGATGGATTATTTATTCCTAAACAGAACCAAAAACAAAAAACACAAAATAAAATTGGGTTGCCTCCCAACAAGCGCTATCGTTTAACGCCCCTAGCTAGGCATGAAAGTAAGGATAGATCTAGGTATTACCATCTTTAATTTTCAACTTTTTAGCGGAGTCATGCTCGAATCCGGGGGGTTCTTCCCTCTTCCCTTCATACTCGGAAATTTTTAGGTCTAAAGAATCCAACCGTTTGTTGCAAAGAGTAATCAACATATTCATACAGTTAAGATTTCCGCTAATATTTTTAAGAGGCTCAAGAGACTTTTGTAAAATCTTTGTTACTTCGCAAATCTTCTCAAACACTTGGGTTTCTTCCTGGGTAGGATGAGATCCTCCCTTTTGGGGTGGTGTTCCCACTTTCCCTCTATAATCTCATGCGCAATTACCGGGATCAATAATAATGAAATTTCCCTTGGCCATACAATCCAAGAGTTGTCTATGTGTCATGTTTAACCCAACATAAAAATTGCGAAGAAGAATTCTAAAGTTCACCTCTAGGGTGCACTTACGATAAGATTCCATCATCCTATACCAAGCATCTTTTAAGTTTTCTCCTTGCTGTTGCTTGAAGTGAAGAACTTCAAACTCGGGAGACATAGGAGCGGATAAGGAATTCGACATAGCGACAGGTAAGCAAACTAACACACGAGCAAACAAAAGGCAAAGGGAAAAAGGAGGAGGATATTGGGAAAGAGAGGGCGAATAAAACGGCAAGGGTGAAGTGGGGGAGAGGAAAACGAGAGGCAAATGGAAAATAATGTAATGCGAGAGATAGAGATTGTGATGGGTACTTGGTATGTTGACTTTAGCGTAGGCCTCCCCGGCAACGGCGCCAAAAATCCTTCTTGCTACGTATCGAGCTAGCTTTGGTTTTCCCCAAAGAGGAGGGGGTGATGCAGCACAGTAGCGTAAGTATTTCCCTCAGTTTTTGAGAACCAAGGTATCAATCCAGTAGGAGGTCACGCGCAAGTCCCTCGTACCTGCACAAAACGGTAGCAACTTGCAACCAACGCTTAGGAGTTGTCAATCCCTTCACGGTCACTTACGAGAGTGAGATCTGATAGAGATAATATTTTTGGTATTTTTGGTATAAAGATGCAAAGTGAGAAGTAAAAGCAAAACAAGTAAAATAAAGTAATGGAGATTGATATGATGAGAATAGACCCGGGGGTCATAGGTTTCACTAGTGGCTTCTCTCAAGAGCATAGATATTATACGGTGGGTGAACAAATTACTGTTGAGCAATTGATAGAATTGAGCATAGTTATGAGGTTATCTAGGTATGATCATGTATATAGGCATCACGTCCGTGACAAGTAGACCGACTCCTGCCTGCATCTACTACTATTACTCCACTCATCGACCGCTATCCAGCATGCATTTAGAGTATTAAGTTAAAAACAGAGTAACGCCTTAAGCAAGATGACATGATGTAGAGGAATAAATTCATGCAATATGATAAATACCCCATCTTGTTATCCTCGATGGCAACAATACAATATGTGCCTTGCAACTCTTTCTGTCACTGAGTAAGGACACCGCAAGATTGAACCCAAAGTTAAACACTTCTCCCATTGCAAGAACTACCAATCTAGTTGGCCAAACCAAACGGATAATTCGAAGAGACTTGCAAAGATAACTCAATCATACATAAAAGAATTCAGAGAAGATTCAAATATTATTCATAGATAAGTTGGATTATAAACCCACAATTCATCGGTCTCAACAAACACACCGCAAAAACAAGATTACATCGAATAGATCTCCACGAGAGAGGGGGAGAACATTGTATTGAGATCCAAAAAGAGAGAAGAAGCCATCTAGCTACTAGCTATGGACCCGAAGGTCTGAAGTAAACTACTCACACTTCATCGGAAGGGCTATGGTGTTGATGTAGAAGCCCTCCGTGATGGATGCCCTCTCCGGCGGAGCTCCGGAACAGGCCCCAAGATGGGATCTCGTGGATACAGGAAGTTACGGCGGTGGAATTAGGTTTTTGGCTCCGTCTCTGGTCTAATGGGGGTACGTATGTATATATAGGAGGAAGGAGCACGTCGGTGGAGCTCCGAGGGGCCCATGAGGCAGGGGGCGCGCCCAGGGGGGCGCGCCCAGGGGGGCGCGCCCTCCACCCTCGTGACCTCCTCAGAAACTTCTTGGAGTAGGGTCCAAGTCTCCTGGATCACGTTCGGTGAGAAGATCACGTTCCCGAAGGTTTTATTCCGTTTGGACTCCGTTTGATATTCTGTTTCCTCGAAATACTGAAATAGGCAAAAAACAGCAATTCTGGGCTGGGCCTCCGGTTAATAGGATAGTCCCAAAAATAATATAAAAGTGGAAAATAAAGCCCAATATAGTCCAAAACAATAGATAAAGTATCATGGAGCAATCAAAAATTATAGATACGTTGGAGACGTATCAGGCATCCCCAAGCTTAATTCCTGCTCGTCCTCGAGTAGGTAAATGATAAAAAGAGAATTTTTGATGCGGAGTGATACTTTGGCATAATTTCAATGTAAATCTTCTTAATCATGGTATGAATATTCAGATCCGAAAGGTTCAAGACAAAAGTTCATATTGACATAAAAATGATAATACTTCAAGCATACTAATCAAACAATTATGTCATCTCAAAATAACATGGCCAAAGGAAGTTCATCCCTACAAAATCATATAGTTAGGCTATGCTTCATTTTCGTCACACAAAGATGTTCCCAACTTCTATACCCCCGATGACAAGCCAAGCAATTGTTTCATACTCAAATAATCTCAAACTTTTTCAACCTTCACGCAATACATGAGCGCGAGCCATGGACATAGCACTATCGGTGGTATAGAATATGATGATGGGGATTGTGTGGAGAATACAAAAAAGGAGAAAGTCTCACATCAACGAGGCTAATCAATGAGCTATGGAGATGCCCATCGATTGATGTTAATGCAAGGAGTAGGGATTGCCATGCAACGGATGCACCAGAGCTAAGAATGCTCAACAAAAGAAAACTAGTGGGTGTGCATCCAACTTGCTTGCTCATGAAGACCTAGGGCATTTTGAGGAAGCCCATCGTTGGAATATACAAGCCAAGTTCTATAATGAAAAATTCCCACTAGTATGAACAAGACAAATTATGAGACTCACTATATGAAAATCATGGTGCTACTTTGAAGCACAATATATGAGACTCACTACATGAAGAACAAGGTGCTACTTTGAAGCACAAGTGTGGAAAAAGAGATAGTAGCATTGCCCTTTTTATTTTCTCTTTTTTTTGGGCCTTTCTTTTTTTTCTTTTTGGCCTTTCTCTTTTTTTTGATTGGGCAATGCTCTAATAATGATGATCATCACACTTCTATTGATTACAACATAATGATTACAACTCGATACTAGAACAAGATATGACTGTATGAATGCCTCCGGCGGTGTACCGGGATGGTGCAATGAATCAAGAGTGACATGTATGAACAATAATGCATGGTGGCTTTGCCACAAATACGATGTCAACTACAAGATCATGCAATGGCAATATGACAAAAGTAAAGCATGTCATGATGATGATGATGGTGGTGGAAGTTGCATGGCAATATATCTCGGAATAGCTATGGAAATGCCATGATAGGTAGGTATGGTGGTTGTTTTGAGGAAGATATAGGGAGGTTTATGTGTGAAAGAGCGTATCATATCACGGGGTTTGGATGCACCGGCGAAGTTTGCACCAACTCTCAATGTGAGAAAGGGCAATGCACGGTACCGAAGAGGCTAGCAAATGGCGGAAAGGTAAAAGTGCGTATAATCCATGGAATCAACATTAGTCAAAAGAACTCATATACTTATTGCAAAAATTTAGAAGTCATCCAAAATCAAGTACTACGCGCATGCTCCTAGGGGGATAGATTGGTAGGAAAAGACCATCGCTCGTCCCCGACTGCCACTCATAAGGATGCACAAGCCAGGTACACTTCATGCTTCAAATTTGTTACACAACTTTAACCATACGTGCATGCTACGGGACTTGCTAACTTCAACACAAGTATTTCTCAAATTCACAACTACTCAACTAGAATGACTATGATATTATCACCTCCATATCTCAAAACAATTATCAAGCATCAAACTTATCTTAGTATTCAACCCACTAATAAGAAAGTTTCGCATATCTTGAATACCAAGTATATTAACATTAAGCAAATTGCCATGCTATTAATGACTCTAAAAATAATCTAAGTGAAGCATGAGAGATCAAGTTTCTTTAAAACAATCCACCACCGTGCTCTAAAAGATCTAAGTGAAGCACTAGAGAAAAAATTATCACGCTCAAAAAGATATAAGTGAAGCACATAGAGTAAACTATCAAGCTCAAAAGATATAAGTGAAGCACATAGCGTATTCTAACAAATTTCAATTCATGCATGGCTCTCTCAAAAAGTGTGTACAGCAAGGATGATTGTGGTAGACTAACAAGCAAAGACACAAATAATACAAGACGCTCCAAGCGAAACACATATCATGTGGTGAATAAAAATATAGCTCCAAGTAAATTACCGGAAGTGGACGAAAGAGGGGATGCCTTCCGGGGCATCCCCAAGCTTTGAATTTTTGGTGTCCTTGGATTATCTTGGGGGTGCCATGGGCATATCCAAGCTTAGGCTCTTTCCACTCCTTGTTCCATAATCCATCAAAAGAATTCACCCAAAACTTGAAAACTTCACAACACAAAACTCAATAGAAATCTCGTGAGCTCCGTTAGAGAAAGAAAACAAAAAACTACTTTAAGGTACTGTAGTGAACTTGTTCTTTATTTGTATTGGTGTTAAACCTACTGTATTCCAACTTCTCTATGGTTTATAAACTATTTTACTAGCCATAGATTCATCAAAATAAGCAAACAACACACGCAAAACAGAATCTGTCAAAAACAGAACAGTCTGTAGTAATCTGTTAGTAATGCAAACTTCTGGAACCCAAAAAATTCTACCAAAATTGTACGACATGGGCAATTTTTTTATTGATCAGCAGCAATTGGAATCACTATTTTATCACGTTCTGGTGATTTTTAACAATTCGGGCACTGAGCGCAAAGATTCTGGAAATTACAGCAAGATCAAATAACTACTATCTTCCAAGAAGATCTAATAGGTTTAACTTGGCACAAACACTAATTAAAAGATAAAACCACATCTAAACAGAATCTAGATGGATTATTTATTCCTAAACAGAACCAAAAACAAAAAACACAAAATAAAATTGGGTTGCCTCCCAACAAGCGCTATCGTTTAACGCCCCTAGCTAGGCATGAAAGTAAGGATAGATCTAGGTATTACCATCTTTAATTTTCAACTTTTTAGCGGAGTCATGCTCGAATCCGGGGGGTTCTTCCCTCTTCCCTTCATACTCGGAAATTTTTAGGTCTAAAGAATCCAACCGTTTGTTGCAAAGAGTAATCAACATATTCATACAGTTAAGATTTCCGCTAATATTTTTAAGAGGCTCAAGAGACTTTTGTAAAATCTTTGTTACTTCGCAAATCTTCTCAAACACTTGGGTTTCTTCCTGGGTAGGATGAGATCCTCCCTTTTGGGGTGGTGTTCCCACTTTCCCTCTATAATCTCATGCGCAATTACCGGGATCAATAATAATGAAATTTCCCTTGGCCATACAATCCAAGAGTTGTCTATGTGTCATGTTTAACCCAACATAAAAATTGCGAAGAAGAATTATAAAGTTCACCTCTAGGGTGCACTTACGATAAGATTCCATCATCCTATACCAAGCATCTTTTAAGTTTTCTCCTTGCCGTTGCTTGAAGTGAAGAACTTCAAACTCGGGAGACATAGGAGCGGATAAGGAATTCGACATAGCGACAGGTAAGCAAACTAACACACTAGCAAACAAAAGGCAAAGGGAAAAAGGAGGAGGAGATTGGGAAAGAGAGGGCGAATAAAACGGCAAGGGTGAAGTGGGGGAGAGGAAAACGAGAGGCAAATGGAAAATAATGTAATGCGAGAGATAGAGATTGTGATGGGTACTTGGTATGTTGACTTTTGCGTAGGCCTCCCCGGCAACGGCGCCAGAAATCCTTCTTGCTACGTATCGAGCTAGCGTTGGTTTTCCCCGAAGAGGAGGGGGTGATGCAGCACAATAGCGTAAGTATTTCCCTCAGTTTTTGAGAACCAAGGTATCAATCCAGTAGGAGGTCACGCGCAAGTCCCTCGTACCTGCACAAAACGGTAGCAACTCGCAACCAACGCTTAGGGGTTGTCAATCCCTTCACGGTCACTTACGAGTGTGAGATCTGATAGAGATAATATTTTTGGTATTTTTGGTATAAAGATGCAAAGTGAAAAGTAAAAGCAAAACAAGTAAAATATAGTAATGGAGATTGACATGATGAGAATAGACCCGGGGGTCATAGGTTTCACTAGTGGCTTCTCTCAAGAGCATAGATATTCTATGGTGGGTGAACAAATTACTGTTGAGCAATTGATAGAATTGAGCATAGTTAAGAGGTTATCTAGGTATGATCATGTATATAGGCATCACGTCCGTGACAAGTAGACCGACTCCTGCCTGCATCTACTACTATTACTCCACTCGTCGACCGCTATCCAGCATGCATCTAGAGTATTAAGTTAAAAACAGAGTAACGCCTTAAGCAAGATGACATGATGTAGAGGAATAAATTCATGCAATATGATAAATACCCCATCTTGTTATCCTCGATGGCAACAATACAATACGTGTCTTGCAACTCTTTCTGTCACTGAGTAAGGACACCGCAAGATTAAACCCAAAGTTAAACACTTCTCCCATTGCAAGAACTAACTGATTTACCATCTGTTGTTCACACCGATACTTTTGGGAACACGTAACTGAGAACGAGGAAGAAAAGGCAGGAGCTGTTACGGAGACTACGCGAGGGCAGCGATCGCGGCTTGCCCTGCTCTGCTTCGTGCTACTCCCATCCGTGCTAGTGCTACTCCCAATTCCTGCCCTAGTGAATACTCTAAAAAAAGAAAAAAAACGAAAACAAATAAACCATGCATTCCCATCTTCTCTTGCCATACATGCATGGGCAACCGCCATGCATATTTGGTCAGCGGTACGCTCGCCGGTCATCTATACCCGATTCCTTCAAATTTGGCTCCTCAAAGTCCTTGCCATTATTTGTCATGTATACAGCCATGTCCTTCACTTTGTCATTTTTATATTGGCCGATCATATACATGTGATTGATAGAAAGGAGAGAGAGGAAAGAAAAGGAAAAAAAATAAAGAGAAAAGATGGTCCAGGATGGACCGTGTCCTACGTAGCGGACTGACCGGGCGCGTCCGCGAGCCCTCATATACTTCATGTATATGGTCTGAGTATGAGGGCTTATGGACTGACCGGACATATGGGGACAAACTAGGGAGGTCCGGTTAGGCCACATTTTTCCTTGAACGATGCTACACATACTGACCAATTTATGCACGATGATATTAATCAAACCGTTGGTGTGAGAAAGTAGCATCCAAAACATCGTCTGGTTTTGCATCATGCATAAATCGGTACGCGTCCGTCGTGCGCAAAGTAGTTTAGTTTTTGTATTCGTCATTTTTTTAAAAATTATATAAATTAAACGGACCAAACAAAAGAAGAAATGAGAAAAACAAAAAACACTGGGCCCGACCCATCTCACTGGCCTTGACCCATCTCACGTTGCAGACGTGGGCGACGCTTTAGCTGGCAACAATCAATGCAAATGTGTCTAAAAAAACAATCCATGCAAATTTGTCTAAAAAACAATCAATGCAAATTTGTCTCAAAAAAAACGATGCACATACCCCTAAAAAAAATGATACGCATTACGCTAAAAAAACGCCAATTATTATTCGCCGCCCAATGCTCCACTTATAGGCAAATTGGTAAAAGGTGCACAACCCCGCGTCTACACAATTTTCCTAAGTGGGTCTGCCCATCAGCGTTAAAGTCTTATAAATCAGTTATGTTTCTTTCTTCCCTTTTTTGTGTGGAGTTTACCAGTGGTTTTTTATCGCCTTTTGTGTTTCATTTTTGTTTTATATTTCGGTTGTCTCTTTTCCTTTTTATTATATTTTATGTATTTTGATTACTTTTTCAAACTTCTCTCCAACTCATGGAGTTTTTCCCAATTCATGAACTTCCTAAAATTTGCATTATCATTTCAAATCCGTTATATTAAAAAATTAACAAATTTGTAAAATGAACTTTTTTCAAATCCACTAACATTTTCAAAATAATTGATTATTTCTACTTCAAGAACTTTTTCCAGGTTTTGTCAACTTTTTTCAATTTCATGAACTTTTTCAAATTTTGAACATTCCTCAAATTCATAATTTTTTTTATGTTTGCAAAGTTTTATAAAAAATTGTGAACTTTTTATAAATTCATGAACTCAAGATTTTTTTTCAAATTGATGAATGTTTTTCAAATTCATGGATGTTTTTAGATTTTGCAGTCATTTTTTGAACGTGTGAATTTTTTGTCATCTATTTTGTAAAAGTCAACGGTCAACAACCTAGTCAACAGCCAATGGTCTGCCATGCTCCATTGAGCCGCTGACGCTGGCGAGACCCTGCGCACCCGCCGCACCTCTTCTTTCCCTCTCCTTCCTTCATCTTCCCTCCCTCATTTTGTTTTCTGTCTGCAGATCGCCATGGCCACCGCCCACTTGACCTTCGCAACCACACGAGATGTGTGAATATTTTGCAATTTGAATATGTGTGAACATTTCTTTGAATTCACAACATTTTGTTTTGTATTTGTGAATTTTTTTTCCAACTTGGTAATTGAAGCAACCAAACAAAAGATGAAATGAGAAAAACAAAACAAATTGATGTGCACCATCTTACGGGGCCCGGCCCATCTCACAACAAACGATACGGAACATTTCTCAAAAAAAGAAAACAAGCTATACGAATCAGCGCCCTTGCCAGTATCTATTCAGCGCCCAAAGCGCTACATATAGCCAAATTGGTAAAAGGCGAACTCCCCCAACGTGCACAGAGGTTTCCAAAGTGGGTCGGGCCATCAGCGTAATAGTTTTACGAAATAGTTTTGTCCCTTTCCAACCTTCTTATGTGGGGTTTTCCGTCGGTTTTTGTTTTATTTTATTTTATTTTTTGGTTGTCTCTTTTCTTTTTGTATTTTCATTTTCCTTATTTTTTGCATTTTTGTTTGGTTCGTGAGCAGTGGCGTAAATGTATTTTTTTTTTGAAAGGAGCAGTGGCGTAAATGTAAACGTAATGGAATTACACCGTCACTGTAAACGGTATGGGCGAAAATTAAACCTTGTTTGGTTTGATTGACTGTAACGTTAACTGATTCCAGCGAATTTCTAGTGGTGGCCGACAGCGGCGCTCCTCGTGACCTCGCCTCTGTCTATGCATGCTCCAATGACCGATCAGTAGCTAGATACAGGGCTGGGCGGGCTGCCGGTGGCCTGGTCTGTGCAGCCGGCTAGCTGCTACACATAGCGCATCGATGAGCTAGATACAGGCGTTACAGCGACTGATCGGAGCGGCCGGGATGGCAGCCGATGTCACCGACTTAGCTCCCGATGTGCTTCCTAGACCTCCTGTCCCATGCCAAAATGGCATCCTACCTCCCGTGCCTCCGTTCATGGCGCCCGACTGCCGTGACCGAAGGTGGATGCGCCGCCGACAGGTGGCTTCGACGAGGCTGGCGGCCGGCCGTGGTTGGGAGCCGCCGCTCCCACTCCGGCGAAGCCATGTATAAGCTCCCTCTGGTCGGTGGCTCGCCAGCGGCCTTCAAGGTCCAGCGGCGGCGGCGCCTTAGGCGGAGGAGACCACGAGGAAGACGCCATCGTCGGAAGAGGCTTCTTGGGGCCAAGCGACGGTTTCTGATACAGGGGATTTCGGGCGTAGTCAGATTTGTACTAGGCCGGATTTGATAAACAGATTACGCTCGACCGAACCAAACATATCTTGAGGGTATCTGTTACCAGCGTAATGAGGTTACGTTACAAAATCCTAAAACAAACACATCCATAGATGTTGGTGATCGGTTGGATAAATTAGTTGGTCAATCGATCAGCAAACTACCACCTTACAAAAATCAACGCGGAATCCGCTAAAATAAAAGAAAGAAAGAAAAATCAACGTGGAATTGGACGAACCTATCCACGAGTCTCCGATCCCACGTTCCCTTGTGTTTTCGACCACGTGGTAGTACTCGTGAAAGAAAAGTACCAAAGCAATATACAGGCCCAGGCAACACCTATGCCTATGCCCCCCGCGACGGACGCGCCATGGTCGAGCTTGGTCCCAGGATAGTTTCTCTGGGAGAACGCCATGAGGCCGATTGAGATGAGGATTAGCGCGACAGCGAAGGGGAACAACATCCACGTGCACGCGAACCCGGTGTGCTCGCTCGGCTCCGCCACCATCGCCGCGAGCTCGTCGTCGTCCTTCTTGGGAACAGGATTCTCGACGTCGGCCATCGACCTCCTTCTTAGAACTTGCTAGGCTGACTCCCGATCGACGATCAATCGAGCTAGTAGGCAGGTGCGTCGATGATGAGATGCGATCGTTGAAAAAGAGAAGAGGTAGCCTGCGTCCTAACAACGTGTATTTATCTGTTGCTTAAGCCGATACCTTTGGGAGCACGTAACTAGAAGGCAGGAGTTGTAACGGACATCACGCGAGAGCACAGACCTGCTCTTATACGTGCAATGTCTACTCCTGTCCGTGCTCTGCTGCAGCCGCCGAATTTTGGTCCCAGTTGGAGTCCTTCCATTGGATATACTGTATACCGTACTGACGTTGACTTGGCTGATCCAGTCGAGTGGTTCGATTCAGTTCCAGCACGGACGTACGGCCCTCCCTCCTCCTGTTGACTTGACAGATGTTGACTTACCTTTTTTTTCGGAATGATGTTTTTTTTTAATAAACATCACACTATAATGATTAGAAATACCAGTTACATCGTCAAAAAGAAAAGATACAATGTCATCCATAGGCTCCTCACACCAATCCCTAGTCTTGGAAAATTTCGCTAACCTAGCAAGTTCATGAGCAACCTTATTTGCATCCCTATTACAATGGGCAGCACTACGCGCTGGTGCGCCGGCACAAATTTGGGCCGGTCCGCACGCAGTCGTACGATCCAGCGTACATCAGCCGTTCGATGCCCCACGTCATCATCTTCTTCCCCGTCTCTGCATACAAAAAAAACAGAACGCGGTGCCTGCGCAGGCGTCGCCCCCGCCAAAGCTCGTAACGGTAGCTAAAAGAGGGCATCGTTCATGGCGCCACCGCTCACGACGGCAGGCCTGCCCTGTCGTCTCCGGCGACGGTGCTTACGGGAGAACCTCCTCCCGTCGTCGATTTCGGTTGGAGATCTCGTCGAGGACCCCCTGGTCGAAACTTCCCCCTCGACCGGTTGCAACTCTGGTCGTCGGTGCCCCATGGTTCCAGTGCCACGGCGCGCCGCCCGCCGGCCCTCGCCGTTGACGCGTGAGTTTCTGCCAACGAGGGCCAGTCGGCTACCAATCAACGTGAATGGGATGTAGCAAAAAAACATCGGTAGTGTAGCAAAAAGAGAAGGCGGTTGCATGAAAAATCATCGTCGTTGCCGTGGTCCGCAGCTTTTCCATGAATGGATATAGCAAATCGTCCTGCCGGTCATAACAAAAAGAGATCGCGGTTGTAGCAAAATCATCATGGCCAATTGTAGTAGAAAACAGAGTAGCGCACGCCATGGTAGTGGTTGCAACTCTGACACCGTCCGGTTCCAGCCCACGGTGACCACTGTTGCAACATCAGTAGCATAGCAGCCCCCGGCTCGCCGCAGGTTGGAGTGCCAGGCAACAAAAATCTTTCATTTGTCGGTTGAAGCAAAAAATCACTAGGTTCCAGCAAAAACTAAAGTTGGTTCCAGCAAAACATAGTCGGCAGGTAAAACTCCCAGTGGGTGATTGTAGCAAAAAAAATAGCTAGTTCCAGCAAAAACATACACTGGTTCCAATAAAAAGGTTACCATCAGCGGTGAGGGCGCGTCGTGTTCCAACACATTGCATGGCAGGCATCAATTACCGCTGCTGGTTCCCGCTCTGGGCTGCCCCTGTTACAGCAAAAGGGCTTCGTTGTTCCAGCATCTCGTAAACCGGTCGCGACACCCCGTGTCCCGTGTGGTCACCATATGCAGCTGGGGGCTTCCAGCATTTGCCACCGTGGTTCCAGCATCTGGAAGCCACAGTTCCAGCGTTTGTAATCGCGGGTTGTAGCACCTCGGAGCTGTATGACGCAGTCACCGTTGATTCACCATCGATGTAGCCCAGCGTCGATGCGGCACATCCACCATGGGGACTCTTCTCGCTCTGTTTTGCAACAAAAACAACAAGGATGGGAAGGGCGAGGGGGTTGGCTGAGCGGCCATGGAGAGGGATTTCTCTCGCTGGAGAAAGAGAGACAGAGATGGAGGGGATGGGAGTGGCGGAGGGAGAGGATAAGGGAGGGAGGTGGAGAAGAAGATAACACAGAGAGGAAAAAAGAAAAAATGCATGTGCGGTGGAAGAACAAACTTTTTCACATACCCCAATTTAATATTTTTTGCTGAGAGCTAGTCACACATCCAAATGTCCTAAAATTTGACACAAACATCACACGCTCAGTCATCTTTCTCCACACAAAAAATGGAATGGTTTGAATTTATTTAGTATTTTTAACAAAAATAATTGTTCACTCCCAGGCTCATCTGAGCCTGGGAGCCAAAATGCCTCTCTCGTTAAGATTTAAGATTTTTCTACACATCATTTCTCTTCACCGGCGACCGATGCATAGCCGCCTCGATCGTATCCCAATCCTTTCCAGTGAGGGTACTGCCGAGGCACAAAATAGTATACCAGAATAGTATATTTGCATGAACAGTTACTCATGGGAAAATTAAGTCCTTGATTGATTACTATCTTTTTTTTTACACCACCACATTAGTGAATAGTGCACCAACAATTACGCGAACAAAATCCGGAACACTATCCAAATAAAACCCAATACCCTAAATAAACTGAAACAGTAAACCTGAATAACCCGGAACAGTAAAACCAGTGAAACAGAACAACACTTGAATAAACCAAAAAAATTAACCCATCCAACCATAAACCAGAACAGTAACCGACTTGTAACCCAGTGCAATACACCCAAATAAACCGGAACAATAAAAATAGTGAATCAACACTATGGATTCACATGAGGAGTAATCCAGAAGAAATACCAAAAAAACTAAGGCTCCTTCGCCCTCGGTGCGTTCACCTACGCAAAGAGAATAGCCGATGTTGTTGCCGTCGTCTACCTGCTCGCCTTCTCCTTCCCCGTGGCCAACCAGATCGAGGCTTCAACCACAATGCAGTCATTGATGTTAGATAATAACGAGAAATAAACGAGACAAAGAGATACGGATTTTTACGTGGAAACCCTTGCGGGAGAAAACCACGGACGCACGAAGGCGCAATCACTATGAGGAGGAGTATTACAAGCACGAGACGACATGCCGTCTTAGGTGCGACTACATGGGGTATATATATGAGGGGCAACACATAGGAGTCCTTGTAGGACAAGTAAACGAGTTGTACTCGTACGCGTCGACGCCAACGCAAAAGCCCACACCGGTTGTACTACGTCTAGTCCAACCTGGTACTAGAATTTGGATCACAATTTAACAATCTCCACCTTGAGCCAAATTCCCTCCAGTAGTCGAAGAAAGTGAATAACTCCATCCAAATCAGCATAAACACCTTGTGCGTCAAAGTCCATAGGACTAGTGAGAAATACCAACTAAGCCTGAGCAAAGCTCAAACTTATTGGTCGGAACTGGCTTTGTCATCATATCAGCAGGATTATCATGAGTACTTATCTTGCATACCTTCAAATTACCTTCAGCAACAACATCTCGAATATAATGAAATCTGACATCAATGTGCTTTGTCCTCTCATGATACATTGGATTCTTTATAAGATATATGGCACTTTGACTGACAGAAAATATGGTAGGGCAAGATGAATCTCCACAAAGCTCAGTGTATAAACCTTTCAACCAGATAGCTTCTTTGCATGCCTCAGAAATAGCCATATACTCGGCATCAGTAGTGGAACAAGCCACAATAGACTGCAAACTTGCTCTCCAACTCACAGCACAACCACCAATGATGAAAATATAACCTGTGAGTGATCTTCTCTTATCCAAATCACCAGCAAAATCAGAATCAACAAAACCAACAAGTCCATCTCTAGATTTCCCAAACTATAAATAAGCATTAGAAGTACCACGCAGGTATCTGAAAATCCACTGAACTGCTCTCCAATGCTCTTTTCTAGGATTAGCCATGTATCTACTGACAACACTCAATGCATATGATAAATCCGAACGAGAACAAACCATGGCATACATAAGTGAACCAACTGCACTCGAATAAGGAACTCTAGACATGTACTCAATATCTGCATCTGATTTAGGACATAAAACTGATGATAATTTGAAGTGTGCAGCTAACGGAGTACTCACCGGCTTGGCATTATGCATATTAAAACGACGAAGAACTTTATCAATATATCCCTTCTGACTGAGATACACTTTTCCAGATGGTCTATCTCTAGATATTTCCATGCCAAGTATTTTCTTTGCTGCACCCAAATCCTTCATCTCAAATTCATTACTCAATTGCTTCTTTAGTTCATTAATCTCTGACATACTCTTTGCAGCAATTAGCATATCATCAACATAAAGGAGCAAATAAATAGTTAAACCTTTGACGGTTTTCAAATAAACATAACTATCATAGTTAGACCTTTTGAAACCTTGAGAGAGCATAAAGGTGTCAAATCTCTTGTACCACTGTCTAGGGGATTGCTTCAATCCATAAAGTGATTTCTTTAACTTACAGACAAGCTTTTCTTTTCCAGGAATAACAAAACCTTCAGGTTGTTCCATATAAATATCCTCTTCTAATTCTCCATGTAAAAATGCAGTTTTAACATCCAATTGTTCAAGCTCAAGATCATGCATGGCAACAATACTGAGTAAAGTGCGAATAGAGCCGTGCTTCACAACAGGAGAAAATACTTCGTTATAGTCAATACCTGGAATCTGACTGTAACCTTTAGCAACTAACCTTGCTTTATATCTTGTCTCATCATTAGGAGAAACACCTTCTTTCCTCTTGAAAACCCACTTGCAACGAATAGGTTTCTTCTCTATAGGCAATTTTACTAAATCCCAAGTGCCATTCTTTTCAAGTGATTTCATCTCATCATGCATAGCGGTCATCCACTTATTACTATCACCAGAAATAATAGCCTCGGAAGATGAAGAAGGCTCAGAATTACCTTCAATTTCTTCTGCAACAGATAAAGCAAAAGAAACAATATTGCACTCTTCAATTAACCTGTCTGGTTTATTAATACCCCGTCTAACTCTGTCACGTGCAAGATTCCAACTGGGCGGAACAATAGGCTGATTTGGAGTGGGAGTGACATGATCATCTTTAACGACGGGTTCATCATGTGCATCAACAATTTCATTACTAGATGTATCACCTGAGTCAATAACATGCTCCACCTGAACAGTAGGCTGCTGAATAGGAGGCTGCTGTTCACTCTGAATAGGAACATTAGTAGATCAAACATCATGTAACATAGCAGATTCATTAAAGATAACATTTCTGCTAATAATAATCTTCTGGGTTTCAGGATTCCACAATTTAAAACCTTTAACACCAGACTTATAACCAAGAAAGATGCACTTAACAGCCCTAGGCTCCAACTTTCCATTATCAACATGAGCATAAGGAGTGCAACCAAAAACTCTCAACTGTGAATAATCAGTAGGTGAACCAGACCATACCTCAATTGGAGTTTTCTTATCAAGAGCAATAGATGATGAACGGTTAATGAGATAACAAGCAGTGGAAGCGGCCTCAGCCCAGAAATGCTGATGCAAACCTGCATTGGACAACATGCAACGGGCTCTGGAAATAATGGTTCTGTTCATACGCTCAGCAACACCGTTTTGTTGAGGAGTATAAGGAATGGTGTAATGTCTGACAATGCCTTCAGACTTGCAATAATTCTTAAATTTCTTAGAACAGAATTCCATACCATTATCAGTGCGAAGTATTTTTACCTTCTTTTCAGTTTGTCTCTCGATCATAATCTTCCACTCCTTAAATGCTGAGAATGCTTCATATTTATGCTTCAAGAAATAAGGCCAAATTTTTCTCGAATAATCATCAATAATTGTCAGCATGTAACTAGCACACCACCTAGTGACTTTCTGCGGGATGGTCCCCATAAATCAGAATGAACATAATCAAGAATACCTTTAGTTGTATGAACCGAAGTGCTGAATTTCACCCTCTTGTGTTTGCCGAAGATACAATGCTCACAAAATTTCAATTTACCAGGTTCATATCCATCAAGAAGACCTCTCTTATTTAACTCTGCTAAACCAAGTTCACTCATATGTCCAAGACGCATATGCCAAAGGTTAGCAGCATCACAATCAGAATTCTTTGAAATAACTGGAGTAGCGTTACCTGAAACTGTAGAACTTCGAAGGTAATAAAGACCATTGGTCGAACTCAAATCACCTTTCATCACAATAAGGGAACCTTTGGTGACTTTCAAAACACTATCTCCACCTGAATACTTGTATCCCTTTGCATCAAGGGCACTCATAGAAATAAGATTTCTCTTCATCTTCGGAATATACCGAACATCTGTCAAAGTTCTGATTATGCCATCAAACATCTTGATTCGAATAGAACCTATGCCTTCAATCTTGCATGGTGAATTATCAAAACCCAAAACGGAACCAGCAGAAGTAGCGGAATCAAAAGTATTAAACCAATCTCTATGCGGGCACACATGAAAAGTACATGCAGTATCAAGTACCCACTCATCATTGGTCTCAGCACATCCAGCAATAACGACAAGAGCATCATCAGAACTATCATCACGAGCAACGTTAGCAGAATTTTCACCTTGTTTGTTACCTTTCCTCTTTTCTTTATTCTGCAACTTGAAACACTCAGAGATGTCATGCCCGTCTCTCTTGCAATACCTACAATACTTCTTGTCTCTGGATTGCGACCGGCCCCTGTAGCCGTTCTTACTTTTGCCTCTGTTTCCATTATTGGAGTTCTTCTCCTTTGTCCTGCCACGAACAGATAATCCCTCGGCTTGGGATGAACTCGAACCATCATGAGGCACCATTAATTTCATCTTTTCCTTAGAGTTCAAAGCTTCATAAACTTCATTAAGTGTGAGAGTATCACGGCTTTATAATATGGTGTCTCTAAAATTGGTATAAGAACTTGGCAGTGAACAAAGTAACATTAAAGCAGTATCTTCCTCTTCATACTTAACCTCCATTGCAGCTAGATCGGATATAATCTCCTTAAATTCTGAAATATGATTCAAAACATTACCTCCCTCGGGTAACCTGTGCAGGAATAATTTTTTCTTCAGATGCATCTTGCTGGTGAGATCTTTAGTCATGCAAATCCCTTCCAGCTTTAACCATAGAGCGGCGACAGTTTTCTCGCTCAAAACTTCCTGTAAAATATTATTATGCAAATGGAGTTGAATTTGTGACAAAGCCTTACAATCAATTCTTTTCTCCTCAGCAGTCCAGTACTCAATTCGGTTCTTCCTAAAACTATACAGTGCTACATCATAGTCGGCCTGTGCCAACAACGCCCGCATCTTGACTTGCCATAGGGTAAACCTTGTGTCATGATCCAGCAACGGAAAATCGTACTTCATGAATGCCATGAGTCGAACAAATCTGTGCATAAAGTAGTACAAGTCGGAGTAGAATAATTCTTGACAGAATTTAATGTGCGGAGCAAACGGAGCAAGAAACAGTAGCACCTGGTGGCTTGTTCGGTGGATGTAGCAGCCGGATGTTAGTACTTGATGGATCAAAACGTGTGCTGATTAGAGCTCACGTACTAGAAGTAGTACTAACGATGGATTGGTCTTCACGTGCGCAACAAGATGACCGGATGGATTTGACTTGTGTGGGGTTGCGTCTTTGCTTCTGTCGCCTTGAGACTCGGGAGCAGCGGCGGCCAAAATAAATCCCACAATACGCCAGCTGCCGGATTCATCTCGATCTCGGCCTAGAGAAAAAAAGTCAGTCTTCGAACCTGACCTGGACACGGATGATGAGCCGTCGAATCCTGTCGAACTCGGCGGATCGCATGACGCTGCGGCGGCGCACACGCTGCAACTCTAATCTCTCAATCTCAAATCTCGTCTATGTAACCTCAGCATATCACTTGTTAGATAATAACGAGAAATAAACGAGACAAAGAGACACGGATTTTTACGTAGAAACCCGTGCGGGAGAAAATCACGGACGCACGAAGGCGCAATCACTATGAGGAGGAGTATTACAAGCACGAGACGACAGGCCGTCTTAGGTGCGACTACATGGGGTATATATGAGGGGCAACACATAGGAGTCCTTGTAGGACAAATAAACGAGTTGTACTCGTACGCGTCGACGCCAACGCAAAAGCCCACACTGGTTGTACTACGTCTAGTCCAACCCGGTACTAGAATTTGGATCACAATTTAACAATTGAAGCCACCTCTACGACGTGTTCCATCACGGCAGTGCAGAACAGGAACATTCGGGAAGGTGATTTAACAACATAAAGAAAATTTAAAAGAAATGAAGCATAAACAAGTTCATGAACAAAAATTTGAACTCATGAAATTGGCACCAGAAATGTCAAGCCAATGTCAAGTGTATTGGAAACCTTTGTCAAATCAGAAGGGGACACATTAATCACCATCTATTGACAATGCAACTAACCACTTTCAAATCTAGCTTGGCATTTCAAAGCTACTAGTACAAATATTATGTCTTTAACACCTTTATGTACAAAAATCATAAATGCTTTCTGAATAGTACCCAAGGCAGTACACATAAATCTACCATGAAGCACATAACAAGAGTTGCAACCCAAATGCGATTTATAGACCAAGATTGCAGGTACACATATATTGCACCAACATATTCAAGTAGGTGTTATAGTTGTAGAAGAACTATCCAGCATTGGAATTAGGTTCCGTATACGAACAGCTCATGAACAAAGGGATTGACAACCCTCTTGCCAAGTTGGGTGCAAGCATTTATTTTGTTTGTGTGTAGGTGCAGCTTATCTTGTTTGCTTGGGACATAATCTAGGAGGTTGACGACATCTGGATGAGTATATTGGTGTGAGTAATTAAAAATTCATAAATTGAATGCGACTAGGCTTGAGACGATTGACATAGAATGAAAGGCAAAATTAATCATTCAGGAAGCGCGAGTCAAGCTCCTCTTTATCTGGATGAATTTTTATTGTTGTTGTGGTCGTATGTGTTCGGCTAAAAGAGGTCTAATTGTTGAAGGCGTGAAAAAAGCACGGTCGAATATCGGGTATGTGCGTGCACGGCACGTCCATCATCGTGCATGTGAATATACTTGCAGCCCAAAGGTCCATCCTTCCTTTTAGTTCGCCTCATCCTTTCCTTTTTAATAGGAATTAGACATCCCACAATTCCGTTCCAGGAATTTATTCTTCCTTTTTAGTTCGGCCAATCCTTCATTATAGCCTAAAGACAGCCACAATTCCGTTTGACCATGAAGATCCTTCCTTCCTTCCTTTATACCCCCTCATCACAAGGGAAGCCCATAATCTTCGCTTTTAATAGCCTCATCTTTCCTTTTTTAATACCCAAAGACAGCCCGCAATTTTGTTAAATATGGAGATACATCCTTCCTTCATACCGACAATTCACACTGTTATCTGTAAGGCTTCCTGTCGATATTACGTGAAGCATGCATGTCCTATATAAACTGGAATAACTATATCTAAATGAGTGAGGTGGTATTATTGAACATCAAATAACGATAGCTCAGTTGGTCTTTTTTTTTTGAGAACTCTCGCCCAACTTTATTCATTCCAAAAAGTGACATAGGTACAAGGTTTGGGTCATGAGGGTTGCCCAACCACACATGTCTACCTAGTCTTCGAGTACAAGCAAACTTGGCGAGATTATGAGCCTCATAATTGTGATTCCTACGCTCATGAATGAAAGAGTATGAATTAAAACTATTACAACGAAGCATTATTTCATGTATAAGAGCAGCGTTTGGACCTCCTGTCCTTCTGTTAATATCGTTGACCACTTCTTGGCAATCCGATGCCACACATATGTTCATTGTTGCAAGGTCTTCTGCCAACGCCAGCGCTTCTCTGCAAGCATAAGTCTCTAGCATCATCGGATCATTGATTCCATGAAAAACAACCGCCGATGAACCCAGATATTGGCCGTCCTGATATCGGCATATTGCTGCAGCAGCCCCTCCGCGCCGAGACCTGGCCACTGCTCCGTCCACATTCATCTTTACCATGCCACTCGGAGGTGGAAGCCATCTCTTCTGCTGAACCAACGCCACCCTTTGTGTTATTTCATGCTCCTTCCTCGCATGTATCTGGCCCAGCTCATCAATGTAGTTATTCACAAAAGATGCGGTCTGTTGTGGACTCTGGAAAATTGATTCGTATATAGCCTTCCTCCTTGCAAACCAGATAGACCATAGTGTAATAACCAACCACGTGAAGCTTGCATGGTCCAGGGACACATTTAGTTGGAATAACCAAATCCGCGCGTTAGCTCAGTTGGTCGTAGTCGCTGCCTATTCAATAGGGCTTGAAGTCACGGGTTCAACCTCCAACTTTAACGTTTTTTTCCAGCGTGGCTCACAGTCCAAAATAAAAGGCCCATCCATGGCCCATAAGAGAGGCCAGCCGTGGAGAGATTTGAGGGCCCAGCAGATTGTTTGATCGATACGGATGTAAATTTTGATCGAGACTGACTTCACGTATATAAACTGGTATAACGGTCTTCTAGTACCACCTCGCGTATATATTTTAAATTCAAACTGAAAGCGTAAATTTACGGGAAGAAGCTTATTATGACGGTGAACCTGAGAGTCTCAACCCGTACTTTATTATTAGGGAAAGATTTATGGCATCTTTAAAACGGACACCTAAACCATCCACAACCATCTAGACTGCGGTGTAGACGTGTTTACCCATCCAATGCGGTCATGTATCGGTCCATCGAGCGGTCCGGATGCATTTTCTCCACAAACTGAGAGGATGGTGTTGGGGATCTTCTGCGGGTGTCCGGACAATAGATATGTAGGACCGACACCATCGGCCCACCCAAAACCCCTCTCCGACCCGCGCCTCCATCCTCCCATTTTTTCTCGTGCCTACGCCGCTGCTCCACCACCCCAGCCGTCCCACCACACCCCTGGCGAAACTTGACGAGTCTATCACCTCCAACGGTAGGCTCCACATCGCTGCTTCTCCTTTGTCGCCGTTCCACGACTCTCCTTCAACCGCCGCACAGGTACCATGCGCTCCAACGACACTCACTGTGCCAGGCAACTGTTCAGTGAAATGCCCGTGCTAAATTCCTTTCTCCCTTCTTCTTTGAAGCAATGGATTTGGATTTGAAATACATATACGAGCACTATGTTGAGTCGTCCAACGGCTCATCTAACGAGGACTACACAGATGAGGCGGTGATGATGAGGTGGTTCTTGCAGACGCGGAGCATGCGGAAGAGCATGTTCTCAGATTCAAGGGATCGATCAAGAGTTATTGAGTGCTCAACTACAACAGGGTGTGCGTCCATTTGATGCTGATGGACAACTACTTTACCCGCGACGCCCTCTTCCCTCATATGTGCTACTACATGCTACTCACATCCGTGCTACTCCCATTCCTGCCCTATTGAATACTCTTAAAAAATAAAAAATTGAAAACAAATAAACCATGCATTTCAATCTTCTCTTGCCATACATGCATGGGTGGTACGTCTCGAGCTAGCGTTGGTTTTCCCCGAAGAGGAGGGGGTGATGCAGCACAGTAGCTAAGTATTTTCCTCAGTTTTTGAGAACCAAGGTATCAATACAGTAGGAGGTCACGCGCAAGTCCCTCGTACCTGCACAAAACGGTAGCAACTCGCAACCAACGCTTAGGGGTTGTCAATCCCTTCACGGTCACTTGCGAGAGTGAGATCTGATAGAGATAATATTTTTTGTATTTTTGGTATAAAGATGCAAAGTGAAAAGTAAAAGCAAAACAAGTAAAATAAAGTAATGGAGATTGATATGATGAGAATAGAACCGGGGGCCATAGGTTTCACTAGTGGCTTCTCTCAAGAGCATAGATATCCTACGGTGGGTGAACAAATTACTGTTGAGCAATTGATAGAATTGAGCATAGTTATGAGGTTATCTAGGTATGATCATGTATATAGGCATCACGTCCGTGACAAGTAGACCGACTCCTGCCTGCATCTACTACTATTACTCCACTCATCGACCGCTATCCAGCATGCATCTAGAGTATTAAGTTAAAAACAGAGTAACGCCTTAAGCAAGATGACATGATGTAGAGGAATAAATTCATGCAATATGATAAATACCCCATCTTGTTATCCTCGATGGCAACAATACAATACGTGCCTTGCAACTCTTTCTGTCACTGAGTAAGGACACCGCAAGATTGAACCCAAAGCTAAACACTTCTCCCATTGCAAGAACTACCAATCTAGTTGGCCTAACCAAACGGATATTTCGGAGAGACTTGCAAAGATAACTCAATCATACATAAAAGAATTCAGAGAAGATTCAAATATTATTCATAGATAAGTTGGATTATAAACCCACAATTCATCGGTCTCAACAAACACACCGCAAAAACAAGATTACATCGAATAGATCTCCACGAGAGAGGGGAGAACATTGTATTGAGATCCAAAAAGAGAGAAGAAGCCATCTAGCTACTAGCTATGGACCCGAAGGTCTGAAGTAAACTACTCACACTTCATCGGAAGGGCTATGGTGTTGATGTAGAAGCCCTCCGTGATGGATGCCCTCTCCGGCAGAGCTCCGGAACAGGCCCCAAGATGGGATCTTGTGGATACAGGAAGTTACGGCGGTGGAATTAGGTTTTTGGCTCCGTCTCTGGTCTAATGGGGGTACGTATGTATATATAGGAGGAAGGAGCACGTCGGTGGAGCTCCGAGAGGCCCACGAGGCAGGGGGCACGCCCAGGGGGCGCACCCTCCACCCTCGTGACCTCCCCGGAAACTTCTTGGAGTAGGGTCCAAGTCTCCTGGATCACGTTCGGTGAGAAGATCATGTTCCCGAAGGTTTCATTCCGTTTGGACTCCGTTTGATATTCTGTTTCCTCGAAATACTGAAATAGGCAAAAAACAGCAATTCTGGGCTGGGCCTCCGGTTAATAGGTTAGTCCCAAAAATAATATAAAAGTGGAAAATAAAGCCCAATATAGTCCAAAACAATAGATAAAGTAGCATGGAGCAATCAAAAATTATAGATACGTTGGAGACGTATCAGGCATCCCCAAGCTTAATTCCTGCTCGTCCTCGAGTAGGTAAATGATAAAAAGAGAATTTTTGATGCGGAGTGATACTCTGGCATAATTTCAATGTAAATCTTCTTAATCATGGTATGAATATTCAGATCCGAAAGGTTCAAGACAAAAGTTCATATTGACATAAAAATGATAATACTTCAAGCATACTAATCAAACAATTATGTCATCTCAAAATAACATGGCCAAAGGAAGTTCATCCCTACAAAATCATATAGTTAGGCTATGCTTCATTTTCGTCACACAAAGATGTTCCCAACTTCTATACCCCCGATGACAAGCCAAGCAATTGTTTCATACTCAAATAATCTCAAACTTTTTCAACCTTCACGCAATACATGAGCGCGAGCCATGGACATAGCACTATGGGTGGTATAGAATATGATGATGGGGATTGTGTGGAGAAGACAAAAAAGGAGAAAGTCTCACATCAACGAGGCTAATCAATGAGCTATGGAGATGCCCATCGATTGATGTTAATGCAAGGAGTAGGGATTGCCATGCAACGGATGCACCAGAGCTAAGAATGCTCAACAAAAGAAAACTAGTGGGTGTGCATCCAACTTTCTTGCTCATGAAGACCTAGGGCATTTTGAGGAAGCCCATCGTTGGAATATACAAGCCAAGTTCTATAATGAAAAATTCCCACTAGTATGAACAAGACAACTTATGAGACTCACTATATGAAAATCATGGTGCTACTTTGAAGCACAATATATGAGACTCACTACATGAAGAACAAGGTGCCACTTTGAAGCACAAGTGTGGAAAAAGAGATAGTAGCATTGCCCTTTTTATTTTCTCTTTTTTTTGGGCCTTTCTTTTTTTCTTTTTGGCCTTTCTCTTTTTTTTGATTGGGCAATGCTCTAATAATGATGATCATCACACTTCTATTGATTACAACATAATTATTACAACTCGATACTAGAACAAGATATGACTCTATGAATGCCTCCGGCGGTGTATCGGGATGGTGCAATGAATCAAGAGTGACATGTATGAACAATAATGCATGGTGGCTTTGCCACAAATACGATGTCAACTACAAGATCATGCAATGGCAATATGACAAAAGTAAAGCATGTCATGATGATGATGACGATGGTGGAAGTTGCATGGCAATATATCTCGGAATGGCTATGGAAATGCCATGATAGGTAGGTATGGTGGCTGTTTTGAGGAAGATATATGGAGGTTTATGTGTGAAAGAGCGTATCATATCACGGGGTTTGGATGCACCGGCGAAGTTTGCACCAACTCTCAATGTGAGAAAGGGCAATGCACGGTACCGAAGAGGCTAGCAAATGGCGGAAAGGTAAAAGTGCGTATAATCCATGGAATCAACATTAGTCAAAAGAACTCATATACTTATTGCAAAAATTTAGAAGTCATCCAAAATCAAGTACTACGCGCATGCTCCTAGGGGGATAGATTGGTAGGAAAAGACCATCGCTCGTCCCCGACTGCCACTCATAAGGATGCACAAGCCAGGTACACTTCATGCTTCAAATTTGTTACACAACTTTAACCATACGTGCATGCTACGGGACTTGCTAACTTCAACACAAGTATTTCTAAAATTCACAACTACTCAACTAGCACGACTATGATATTATCACCTCCATATCTCAAAACAATTATCAAGCATCAAACTTATCTTAGTATTCAACCCACTAATAAGAAAGTTTCGCATATCTTGAATACCAAGTATATTAACATTAAGCAAATTGCCATGCTATTAATGACTCTAAAAATAATCTAAGTGAAGCATGAGAGATCAAGTTTCTTTAAAACAATCCACCACCGTGCTCTAAAAGATCTAAGTGAAGCACTAGAGAAAAAATTATCACGCTCAAAAAGATATAAGTGAAGCACATAGAGTAAACTATCAAGCTCAAAAGATATAAGTGAAGCACATAGCGTATTCTAACAAATTTCAATTCATGCATGGCTCTCTCAAAAAGTGTGTACAGCAAGGATGATTGTGGTAGACTAACAAGCAAAGACACAAATAATACAAGACGCTCCAAGCGAAACACATATCATGTGGTGAATAAAAATATAGCTCCAAGTAAATTACCGGAAGTGGACGAAAGAGGGGATGCCTTCCGGGGCATCCCCAAGCTTTGACTTTTTGGTGTCCTTGGATTATCTTGGGGGTGCCATGGGCATATCCAAGCTTAGGCTCTTTCCACTCCTTGTTCCATAATCCATCAAAAGAATTCACCCAAAACTTGAAAACTTCACAACACAAAACTCAATAGAAATCTCGTGAGCTCCGTTAGAGAAAGAAAACAAAAAACTACTTTAAGGTACTGTAGTGAACTTGTTCTTTATTTGTATTGGTGTTAAACCTACTGTATTCCAACTTCTCTATGGTTTATAAACTATTTTACTAGCCATAGATTCATCAAAATAAGCAAACAACACACGCAAAACAGAATCTGTCAAAAACAGAACAGTCTGTAGTAATCTGTTAGTAACGCAAACTTCTGGAACCCGAAAAATTCTACCAAAATTGTACGACATGGGCAATTTTTTTATTGATCAGCAGCAATTGGAATCACTATTTTATCACGTTCTGGTGATTTTTAACAATTCGGGCACTGAGCGCAAAGATTCTGGAAATTACAGCAAGATCAAATAACTACTATCTTCCAAGAAGATCTAATAGGTTTAACTTGGCACAAACACTAATTAAAAGATAAAACCACATCTAAACAGAATCTAGATGTATTATTTATTCCTAAACAGAACCAAAAACAAAAAACACAAAATAAAATTGGGTTGCCTCCCAACAAGCGCTATCGTTTAACGCCCCTAGCTAGGCATGAAAGTAAGGATAGATCTAGGTATTACCATCTTTAATTTTCAACTTTTTAGCGGAGTCATGCTCGAATCCGGGGGGTTCTTCCCTCTTCCCTTCATACTCGGAAATTTTTAGGTCTAAAGAATCCAACCGTTTGTTGCAAAGAGTAATCAACATATTCATACAGTTAAGATTTCCGCTAATATTTTTAAGAGGCTCAAGAGACTTTTGTAAAATCTTTGTTACTTCGCAAATCTTCTCAAACACTTGGGTTTCTTACTGGGTAGGATGAGATCCTCCCTTTTGGGGTGGTGTTCCCACTTTCCCTCTATAATCTCATGCGCAATTACCGGGATCAATAATAATGAAATTTCCCTTGGCCATACAATCCAAGAGTTGTCTATGTGTCATGTTTAACCCAACATAAAAATTGCGAAGAAGAATTCTAAAGTTCACCTCTAGGGTGCACTTACGATAAGATTCCATCATCCTATACCAAGCATCTTTTAAGTTTTCTCCTTGCCGTTGCTTGAAGTGAAGAACTTCAAACTCGGGAGACATAGGAGCGGATAAGGAATTCGACATAGCGACAGGTAAGCAAACTAACACACTAGCAAACAAAAGGCAAAGAGAAAAAGGAGGAGGAGATTGGGAAAGAGAGGGCGAATAAAACGGCAAGGGTGAAGTGGGGGAGAGGAAAACGAGAGGCAAATGGAAAATAATGTAATGCGAGAGATAGAGATTGTGATGGGTACTTGGTATGTTGACTTTTGCGTAGGCCTCCCCGGCAACGGCGCCAAAAATCCTTCTTGCTACGTATCGAGCTAGCGTTGGTTTTCCCCGAAGAGGAGGGGGTGATGCAGCACAGTAGCGTAAGTATTTCCCTCAGTTTTTGAGAACCAAGGTATCAATCCAGTAGGAGGTCACGCGCAAGTCCCTCGTACCTGCACAAAACGGTAGCAACTTGCAACCAACGCTTAGGGGTTGTCAATCCCTTCACGGTCACTTACGAGAGTGAGATCTGATAGAGATAATATTTTTGGTATTTTTGGTATAAAGATGCAAAGTGAGAAGTAAAAGCAAAACAAGTAAAATAAAGTAATGGAGATTGATATGATGAGAATAGACCCGGGGGTCATAGGTTTCACTAGTGGCTTCTCTCAAGAGCATAGATATTATACGGTGGGTGAACAAATTACTCTTGAGCAATTGATAGAATTGAGCATAGTTATGAGGTTATCTAGGTATGATCATGTATATAGGCATCACGTCCGTGACAAGTAGACCGACTCCTGCCTGCATCTACTACTATTACTCCACTCATCGACCGCTATCCAGCATGCATTTAGAGTATTAAGTTAAAAACAGAGTAACGCCTTAAGCAAGATGACATGATGTAGAGGAATAAATTCATGCAATATGATAAATACCCCATCTTGTTATCCTCGATGGCAACAATACAATACGTGCCTTGCAACTCTTTCTGTCACTGAGTAAGGACACCGCAAGATTGAACCCAAAGTTAAACACTTCTCCCATTGCAAGAACTACCAATCTAGTTGGCCAAACCAAACGGATAATTCGAAGAGACTTGCAAAGATAACTCAATCATACATAAAAGAATTCAGAGAAGATTCAAATATTATTCATAGATAAGTTGGATTATAAACCCACAATTCATCGGTCTCAACAAACACACCGCAAAAACAAGATTACATCGAATAGATCTCCACGAGAGAGGGGGAGAACATTGTATTGAGATCCAAAAAGAGAGAAGAAGCCATCTAGCTACTAGCTATGGACCCGAAGGTCTGAAGTAAACTACTCACACTTCATCGGAAGGGCTATGGTGTTGATGTAGAAGCCCTCCGTGATGGATGCCCTCTCCGGCGGAGCTCCGGAACAGGCCCCAAGATGGGATCTCGTGGATACAGGAAGTTACGGCGGTGGAATTAGGTTTTTGGCTCCGTCTCTGGTCTAATGGGGGTACGTATGTATATATAGGAGGAAGGAGCACGTCGGTGGAGCTCCGAGGGGCCCACGAGGCAGGGGGCGCGCCCTCCACCCTCGTGACCTCCTCGGAAACTTCCTTGAGTAGGGTCCAAGTCTCCTGGATCACGTTCGGTGAAAAGATCACGTTCCCGAAGGTTTCATTCCGTTTGGACTCCGTTTGATATTCTGTTTCCTCGAAATACTGAAATAGGCAAAAAACAGCAATTCTGGGCTGGGCCTCCGGTTAATAGGTTAGTCCCAAAAATAATATAAAAGTGGAAAATAAAGCCCAATATAGTCCAAAACAATAGATAAAGTAGCATGGAGCAATCCAAAATTATAGATACGTTGGAGACGTATCAGGCATCCCCAAGCTTAATTCCTGCTCGTCCTCGAGTAGGTAAATGATAAAAAGAGAATTTTTGATGCGGAGTGATACTCTGGCATAATTTCAATGTAAATCTTCTTAATCATGGTATGAATATTCAGATCCGAAAGGTTCAAGACAAAAGTTCATATTGACATAAAAATGATAATACTTCAAGCATACTAATCAAACAATTATGTCATCTCAAAATAACATGGCCAAAGGAAGTTCATCCCTACAAAATCATATAGTTAGGCTATGCTTCATTTTCGTCACACAAAGATGTTCCCAACTTCTATACCCCCGATGACAAGCCAAGCAATTGTTTCATACTCAAATAATCTCAAACTTTTTCAACCTTCACGCAATACATGAGCGCGAGCCATGGACATAGCACTATCGGTGGTATAGTATATGATGATGGGGATTGTGTGGAGAAGACAAAAAAGGAGAAAGTCTCACATCAACGAGGCTAATCAATGAGCTATGGAGATGCCCATCGATTGATGTTAATGCAAGGAGTAGGGATTGCCATGCAACGGATGCACCAGAGCTAAGAATGCTCAACAAAAGAAAACTAGTGGGTGTGCATCCAACTTGCTTGCTCATGAAGACTTAGGGCATTTTGAGGAAGCCCATCGTTGGAATATACAAGCCAAGTTCTATAATGAAAAATTCCCACTAGTATGAACAAGACAACTTATGAGACTCACTATATGAAAATCATGGTGCTACTTTGAAGCACAATATATGAGACTCACTACATGAAGAACAAGGTGCTACTTTGAAGCACAAGTGTGGAAAAAGAGATAGTAGCATTGCCCTTTTTATTTTCTCTTTTTTTTGGGCCTTTCTTTTTTTTCTTTTTGGCCTTTCTCTTTTTTTTTGATTGGACAATGCTCTAATAATGATGATCATCACACTTCTATTGATTACAACATAATGATTACAACTCGATACTAGAACAAGATATGACTGTATGAATGCCTCCGGCGGTGTACCGGGATGGTGCAATGAATCAAGAGTGACATGTATGAACAATAATGCATGGTGGCTTTGCCACAAATACGATGTCAACTACAAGATCATGCAATGGCAATATGACAAAAGTAAAGCATGTCATGATGATGATGATGATGGTGGAAGTTGCATGGCAATATATCTCGGAATAGCTATGGAAATGCCATGATAGGTAGGTATGGTGGCTGTTTTGAGGAAGATATAGGGAGGTTTATGTGTGAAAGAGCGTATCATATCACGGGGTTTGGATGCACCGGCGAAGTTTGCACCAACTCTCAATGTGAGAAAGGGCAATGCACGGTACCGAAGAGGCTAGCAAATGGCGGAAAGGTAAAAGTGCGTATAATCCATGGAATCGACATTAGTCAAAAGAACTCATATACTTATTGCAAAAATTTAGAAGTCATCCAAAATCAAGTACTACGCGCATGCTCCTAGGGGGATAGATTGGTAGGAAAAGACCATCGCTCGTCCCCGACTGCCACTCATAAGGATGCACAAGCCAGGTACACTTCATGCTTCAAATTTGTTACACAACTTTAACCATACGTGCATGCTACGGGACTTGCTAACTTCAACACAAGTATTTCTAAAATTCACAACTACTCAACTAGCACGACTATGATATTATCACCTCCATATCTCAAAACAATTATCAAGCATCAAACTTATCTTAGTATTCAACCCACTAATAAGAAAGTTTCGCATATCTTGAATACCAAGTATATTAACATTAAGCAAATTGCCATGCTATTAATGACTCTAAAAATAATCTAAGTGAAGCATGAGAGATCAAGTTTCTTTAAAACAATCCACCACCGTGCTCTAAAAGATCTAAGTGAAGCACTAGAGAAAAAATTATCACGCTCAAAAAGATATAAGTGAAGCACATAGAGTAAACTATCAAGCTCAAAAGATATAAGTGAAGCACATAGCGTATTCTAACAAATTTCAATTCATGCATGGCTCTCTCAAAAAGTGTGTACAGCAAGGATGATTGTGGTAGACTAACAAGCAAAGACACAAATAATACAAGACGCTCCAAGCGAAACACATATCATGTGGTGAATAAAAATATAGCTCCAAGTAAATTACCGGAAGTGGACGAAAGAGGGGATGCCTTCCGGGGCATCCCCAAGCTTTGACTTTTTGGTGTCCTTGGATTATCTTGGGGGTGCCATGGGCATATCCAAGCTTAGGCTCTTTCCACTCCTTGTTCCATAATCCATCAAAAGAATTCACCCAAAACTTGAAAACTTCACAACACAAAACTCAATAGAAATCTCGTGAGCTCCGTTAGAGAAAGAAAACAAAAAACTACTTTAAGGTACTGTAGTGAACTTGTTCTTTATTTGTATTGGTGTTAAACCTACTGTATTCCAACTTCTCTATGGTTTATAAACTATTTTACTAGCCATAGATTCATCAAAATAAGCAAACAACACACGCAAAACAGAATCTGTCAAAAACAGAACAGTCTGTAGTAATCTGTTAGTAACGCAAACTTCTGGAACCCGAAAAATTCTACCAAAATTGTACGACATGGGCAATTTTTTTATTGATCAGCAGCAATTGGAATCACTATTTTATCACGTTCTGGTGATTTTTAACAATTCGGGCACTGAGCGCAAAGATTCTGGAAATTACAGCAAGATCAAATAACTACTATCTTCCAAGAAGATCTAATAGGTTTAACTTGGCACAAACACTAATTAAAAGATAAAACCACATCTAAACAGAATCTAGATGTATTATTTATTCCTAAACAGAACCAAAAACAAAAAACACAAAATAAAATTGGGTTGCCTCCCAACAAGCGCTATCGTTTAACGCCCCTAGCTAGGCATGAAAGTAAGGATAGATCTAGGTATTACCATCTTTAATTTTCAACTTTTTAGCGGAGTCATGCTCGAATCCGGGGGGTTCTTCCCTCTTCCCTTCATACTCGGAAATTTTTAGGTCTAAAGAATCCAACCGTTTGTTGCAAAGAGTAATCAACATATTCATACAGTTAAGATTTCCGCTAATATTTTTAAGAGGCTCAAGAGACTTTTGTAAAATCTTTGTTACTTCGCAAATCTTCTCAAACACTTGGGTTTCTTCCTGAGTAGGATGAGATCCTCCCTTTTGGGGTGGTGTTCCCACTTTCCCTCTATAATCTCATGCGCAATTACCGGGATCAATAATAATGAAATTTCCCTTGGCCATACAATCCAAGAGTTGTCTATGTGTCATGTTTAACCCAACATAAAAATTGCGAAGAAGAATTCTAAAGTTCACCTCTAGGGTGCACTTACGATAAGATTCCATCATCCTATACCAAGCATCTTTTAAGTTTTCTCCTTGCCGTTGCTTGAAGTGAAGAACTTCAAACTCGGGAGACATAGGAGCGGATAAGGAATTCGACATAGCGACAGGTAAGCAAACTAACACACTAGCAAACAAAAGGCAAAGAGAAAAAGGAGGAGGAGATTGGGAAAGAGAGGGCGAATAAAACGGCAAGGGTGAAGTGGGGGAGAGGAAAACGAGAGGCAAATGGAAAATAATGTAATGCGAGAGATAGAGATTGTGATGGGTACTTGGTATGTTGACTTTTGCGTAGGCCTCCCCGGCAACGGCGCCAAAAATCCTTCTTGCTACGTATCGAGCTAGCGTTGGTTTTCCCCGAAGAGGAGGGGGTGATGCAGCACAGTAGCGTAAGTATTTCCCTCAGTTTTTGAGAACCAAGGTATCAATCCAGTAGGAGGTCACGCGCAAGTCCCTCGTACCTGCACAAAACGGTAGCAACTTGCAACCAACGCTTAGGGGTTGTCAATCCCTTCACGGTCACTTACGAGAGTGAGATCTGATAGAGATAATATTTTTGGTATTTTTGGTATAAAGATGCAAAGTGAAAAGTAAAAGCAAAACAAGTAAAATATAGTAATGGAGATTGACATGATGAGAATAGACCCGGTGGTCATAGGTTTCACTAGTGGCTTCTCTCAAGAACATAGATATTCTATGGTGGGTGAACAAATTACTGTTGAGCAATTGATAGAATTGAGCATAGTTATGAGGTTATCTAGGTATGATCATGTATATAGGCATCACGTCCGTGACAAGTAGACCGACTCCTGCCTGCATCTACTACTATTACTCCACTCATCGACCGCTATCCAGCATGCATCTAGAGTATTAAGTTAAAAACAGAGTAACGCCTTAAGCAAGATGACATGATGTAGAGGAATAAATTCATGCAATATGATAAATACCCCATCTTGTTATCCTCGATGGCAACAATACAATACGTGTCTTGCAACTCTTTCTGTCACTGAGTAAGGACACCGCAAGATTAAACCCAAAGTTAAACACTTCTCCCATTGCAAGAACTAACTGATTTACCATCTGTTGTTCACACCGATACTTTTGGGAACACGTAACTGGGAACGAGGAAGAAAAGGCAGGAGCTGTTACGGAGACTACGCGAGGGCAGCGATCGCGGCTTGCCCTGCTCTGCTTCGTGCTACTCCCATCCGTGCTAGTGCTACTCCCAATTCCTGCCCTAGTGAATACTCTAAAAAAAGAAAAAAAATGAAAACAAATAAACCATGCATTCCCATCTTCTCTTGCCATACATGCATGGGCAACCGCCATGCATATTTGGTCAGCGGTACTCTCGCCGGTCATCTATACCCGATTCCTTCAAATTTGGCTCCTCAAAGTCCTTGCCATTATTTGTCATGTATACAGCCATGTCCTTCACTTTGTCGTTTTTATATTGGCCGATCATATACATGTGATTGATAGAAAGGAGAGAGAGGAAAGAGAAGGAAAAAAAATAAAGAGAAAAGATGGTCCAGGATGGACCGTGTCCTACGTAGCGGACTGACCGGGCGCGTCCGCGAGCCCTCATATACTTCATGTATATGGTCTGAGTATGAGGGCTTATGGACTGACCGGACATATGGGGACAAACTAGGGAGGTCCGGTTAGGCCACATTTTTTCCTTGAACGATGCTACACATACAACGTCATCTGACCAATTTATGCACGATGATATTAATCAAACCGTTGGTGTGAGAAAGTAGCATCCAAAACATCGTCTGGTTTTGCATCATGCATAAATCGGTACGCGCCCGTCGTGCGCAAAGTAGTTTAGTTTTTGTATTCGTCATTTTTTTAAAAATTATATAAATTAAACGGACCAAACAAAAGAAGAAATGAGAAAAACAAAAAACACTGGGCCCGACCCATCTCACTGGCCTTGACCCATCTCACGTTGCAGACGTGGGCGACGCTTTAGCTGGCAACAATCAATGCAAATGTGTCTAAAAAAACAATCCATGCAAATTTGTCTAAAAAACAATCAATGCAAATTTGTCTCAAAAAAAACGATGCACATACCCCTAAAAAAAATGATACGCATTACGCTAGAAAAACGCCAATTATTATTCGCCGCCCAATGCTCCACTTATAGGCAAATTGGTAAAAGGTGCACAACCCCGCGTCTACACAATTTTCCTAAGTGGGTCTGCCCATCAGCGTTAAAGTCTTATAAATCAGTTATGTTTCTTTCTTCCCTTTTTTGTGTGGAGTTTACCAGTGGTTTTTTATCGCCTTTTGTGTTTCATTTTTGTTTTATATTTTGGTTGTCTCTTTTCCTTTTTATTATATTTTATGTATTTTGATTACTTTTTCAAACTTCTCTCCAACTCATGGAGTTTTTCCCAATTCATGAACTTCCTAAAATTTGCATTATCATTTCAAATCCGTTATATTAAAAAATTAACAAATTTGTAAAATGAACTTTTTTCAAATCCACTAACATTTTCGAAATAATTGATTATTTCTACTTCAAGAACTTTTTCCAAGTTTTGTCAACTTTTTTCTATTTCATGAACTTTTTCAAATTTTGAACATTCCTCAAATTCATAATTTTTTTTATGTTTGCAAAGTTTTATAAAAAATTGTGAACTTTTTATAAATTCATGAACTCAAGATTTTTTTTCAAATTGATGAATGTTTTTCAAATTCATGGATGTTTTTAGATTTTGCAGTCATTTTTTGAACGTGTGAATTTTTTGTCATCTATTTTGTAAAAGTCAACGGTCAACAACCTAGTCAACAGCCAATGGTCTGCCATGCTCCATTGAGCCGCTGACGCTGGCGAGACCCTGCGCACCCGCCGCACCTCTTCTTTCCCTCTCCTTCCTTCATCTTCCCTCCCTCATTTTGTTTTCTGTCTGCAGATCGCCATGGCCACCGCCCACTTGACCTTCGCAACCACACGAGATGTGTGAATATTTTGCAATTTGAATATGTGTGAACATTTCTTTGAATTCACAACATTTTGTTTTGTATTTGTGAATTTTTTTTCCAACTTGGTAATTGAAGCAACCAAACAAAAGATGAAATGAGAAAAACAAAACAAATTGATGTGCACCATCTTACGGGGCCGGCCCATCTCACAACAAACGATACGGAACATTTCTCAAAAAAAGAAAACAAGCTATACGAATCAGCGCCCTTGCCAGTATCTATTCAGCGCCCAAAGCGCTACATATAGCCAAATTGGTAAAAGGCGAACTCCCCCAACGTGCACAGAGGTTTCCAAAGTGGGTCGGGCCATCAGCGTAATAGTTTTACGAAATAGTTTTGTCCCTTTCCAACCTTCTTATGTGGGGTTTTCCGTCGGTTTTTGTTTTATTTTATTTTATTTTTTGGTTGTCTCTTTTCTTTTTGTATTTTCATTTTCCTTATTTTTTGCATTTTTGTTTGGTTCGTGAGCAGTGGCGTAAATGTATTTTTTTTTGAAAGGAGCAGTGGCGTAAATGTAAACGTAATGGAATTACGCCGTCACTGTAAACAGTATGGGCGAAAATTAAACCTTGTTTGGTTTGATTGACTGTAACGTTAACTGATTCCAGCGAATTTCCAGCGGTGGCCGACAGCGGCGCTCCTCGTGACCTCGCCTCTGTCTATGCATGCTCCAATGACCGATCAGTAGCTAGATACAGGGCTGGGCGGGCTGCCGGTGGCCTGGTCTGTGCAGCCGGCTAGCTGCTACACATAGCGCATCGATGAGCTAGATACAGGCGTTACAGCGACTGATCGGAGCGGCCGGGATGGCAGCCGATGTCACCGACTTAGCTCCCGATGTGCTTCCTAGACCTCCTGTCCCATGCCAAAATGGCATCCTACCTCCCGTGCCTCCGTTCATGGCGCCCGACTGCCGTGACCGAAGGTGGATGCGCCGCCGACAGGTGGCTTCGACGAGGCTGGCGGCCGGCCGTGGTTGGGAGCCGCCGCTCCCACTCCGGCGAAGCCATGTATAAGCTCCCTCTGGTCGGTGGCTCGCCAGCGGCCTTCAAGGTCCAGCGGCGGCGGCGCCTTAGGCGGAGGAGACCACGAGGAAGACGCCATCATCGGAAGAGGCTTCTTGGGGCCAAGCGACGGTTTCTGATACAGGGGATTTCGGGCGTAGTCAGATTTGTACTAGGCCGGATTTGATAAACAGATTACGCTCGACCGAACCAAACATATCTTGAGGGTATCTGTTACCAGCGTAATGAGGTTACGTTACAAAATCCTAAAACAAACACATCCATAGATGTTGGTGATCGGTTGGATAAATTAGTTGGTCAATCGATCAGCAAACTACCACCTTACAAAAATCAACGCGGAATCCGCTAAAATAAAAGAAAGAAAAAAAAAATCAACGTGGAATTGGACGAACCTATCCACGAGTCTCCGATCCCACGTTCCCTTGTGTTTTCGACCACGTGGTAGTACTCGTGAAAGAAAAGTACCAAAGCAATATACAGGCCCAGGCAACACCTATGCCTATGCCCCCCGCGACGGACGCGCCATGGTCGAGCTTGGTCCCAGGATAGTTTCTCTGGGAGAACGCCATGAGGCCGATTGAGATGAGGATTAGCGCGACAGCGAAGGGGAACAGCATCCACGTGCACGCGAACCCGGTGTGCTCGCTCGGCTCCGCCACCATCGCCGCGAGCTCGTCGTCGTCCTTCTTGGGAACAGGATTCTCGACGTCGGCCATCGACCTCCTTCTTAGAACTTGCTAGGCTGACTCCCGATCGACGATCAATCGAGCTAGTAGGCAGGTGCGTCGATGATGAGATGCGATCGTTGAAAAAGAGAAGAGGTAGCCTGCGTCCTAACAACGTGTATTTATCTGTTGCTTAAGCCGATACCTTTGGGAGCACGTAACTAGAAGGCAGGAGTTGTAACGGACATCACGCGAGAGCACAGACCTGCTCTTATACGTGCAATGTCTACTCCTGTCCGTGCTCTGCTGCAGCCGCCGAATTTTGGTCCCAGTTGGAGTCCTTCCATTGGATATACTGTATACCGTACTGACGTTGACTTGGCTGATCCAGTCGAGTGGTTCGATTCGGTTCCAGCACGGACGTACGGCCCTCCCTCCTCCTGTTGACTTGACAGATGTTGACTTACCTTTTTCTTCGGAATGATGTTTTTTTTTAAATAAACATCACACTATAGTGATTAGAAATACCAGTTACATCGTCAAAAAGAAAAGATACAATGTCATCCATAGGCTCCTCACACCAATCCCTAGTCTTGGAAAATTTCGCTAACCTAGCAAGTTCATGAGCAACCTTATTTGCATCCCTATTACAATGGGCAGCACTACGCGCTGGTGCGCCGGCACAAATTTGGGCCGGTCCGCACGCAGTCGTACGATCCAGCGTACATCAGCCGTTCGATGCCCCACGTCATCATCTTCTTCCCCGTCTCTGCATACAAAAAAAACAGAACGCGGTGCCTGCGCAGGCGTCGCCCCCGCCAAAGCTCGTAACGGTAGCTAAAAGAGGGCATCGTTCATGGCGCCACCGCTCACGACGGCAGGCCTGCCCTGTCGTCTCCGGCGACGGTGCTTACGGGAGAACCTCCTCCCGTCGTCGATTTCGGTTGGAGATCTCGTCGAGGACCCCCTGGTCGAAACTTCCCCCTCGACCGGTTGCAACTCTGGTCGTCGGTGCCCCATGGTTCCAGTGCCACGGCGCGCCGCCCGCCGGCCCTCGCCGTTGACGCGTGAGTTTCTGCCAACGAGGGCCAGTCGGCTACCAATCAACGTGAATGGGATGTAGCAAAAAAACATCGGTAGTGTAGCAAAAAGAGAAGGCGGTTGCATGAAAAATCATCGTCGTTGCCGTGGTCCACAGCTTTTCCATGAATGGATATAGCAAATCGTCCTGCCGGTCATAACAAAAAGAGATCGCGGTTGTAGCAAAATCATCATGGCCAATTGTAGTAGAAAACAGAGTAGCGCACGCCATGGTAGTGGTTGCAACTCTGACACCGTCCGGTTCCAGCCCACGGTGACCACTGTTGCAACATCAGTAGCATAGCAGCCCCCGGCTCGCCGCAGGTTGGAGTGCCAGGCAACAAAAATCTTTCATTTGTCGGTTGAAGCAAAAAATCACTAGGTTCCAGCAAAAACTAAAGTTGGTTCCAGCAAAACATAGTCGGCAGGTAAAACTCCCAGTGGGTGATTGTAGCAAAAAAAATAGCTAGTTCCAGCAAAAACATACACTGGTTCCAATAAAAAGGTTACCATCAGCGGTGAGGGCGCGTCGTGTTCCAACACATTGCATGGCAGGCATCAATTACCGCTGCTGGTTCCCGCTCTGGGCTGCCCCTGTTACAGCAAAAGGGCTTCGTTGTTCCAGCATCTCGTAAACCGGTCGCGACACCCCGTGTCCCGTGTGGTCACCATATGCAGCTGGGGGCTTCCAGCATTTGCCACCGTGGTTCCAGCATCTGGAAGCCACAGTTCCAGCGTTTGTAATCGCGGGTTGTAGCACCTCGGAGCTGTATGACGCAGTCACCGTTGATTCACCATCGATGTAGCCCAGCGTCGATGCGGCACATCCACCATGGGGACTCTTCTCGCTCTGTTTTGCAACAAAAACAACAAGGATGGGAAGGGCGAGGGGGTTGGCTGAGCGGCCATGGAGAGGGATTTCTCTCGCTGGAGAAAGAGAGACAGAGATGGAGGGGATGGGAGTGGCGGAGGGAGAGGATAAGGGAGGGAGGTGGAGAAGAAGATAACACAGAGAGGAAAAAAGAAAAAATGCATGTGCGGTGGAAGAACAAACTTTTTCACATACCCCAATTTAATATTTTTTGCTGAGAGCTAGTCACACATCCAAATGTCCTAAAATTTGACACAAACATCACACGCTCAGTCATCTTTCTCCACACAAAAAATGGAATGGTTTGAATTTATTTAGTATTTTTAACAAAAATAATTGTTCACTCCCAGGCTCATCTGAGCCTGGGAGCCAAAATGCCTCTCTCGTTAAGATTTAAGATTTTTCTACACATCATTTCTCTTCACCGGCGACCGATGCATAGCCGCCTCGATCGTATCCCAATCCTTTCCAGTGAGGGTACTGCCGAGGCACAAAATAGTATACCAGAATAGTATATTTGCATGAACAGTTACTCATGGGAAAATTAAGTCCTTGATTGATTACTATCTTTTTTTTTACACCACCACATTAGTGAATAGTGCACCAACAATTACGCGAACAAAATCCGGAACACTATCCAAATAAAACCCAATACCCTAAATAAACTGAAACAGTAAACCTGAATAACCCGGAACAGTAAAACCAGTGAAACAGAACAACACTTGAATAAACCAAAAAAATTAACCCATCCAACCATAAACCAGAACAGTAACCGACTTGTAACCCAGAGCAATACACCCAAATAAACCGGAACAATAAAAATAGTGAATCAACACTATGGATTCACATGAGGAGTAATCCAGAAGAAATACCAAAAAAACTAAGGCTCCTTCGCCCTCGGTGCGTTCACCTACGCAAAGAGAATAGCCGATGTTGTTGCCGTCGTCTACCTGCTCGCCTTCTCCTTCCCCGTGGCCAACCAGATCGAGGCTTCAACCACAATGCAGTCATTGATGTTAGATAATAACGAGAAATAAACGAGACAAAGAGATACGGATTTTTACGTGGAAACCCTTGCGGGAGAAAACCACGGACGCACGAAGGCGCAATCACTATGAGGAGGAGTATTACAAGCACGAGACGACATGCCGTCTTAGGTGCGACTACATGGGGTATATATATGAGGGGCAACACATAGGAGTCCTTGTAGGACAAGTAAACGAGTTGTACTCGTACGCGTCGACGCCAACGCAAAAGCCCACACCGGTTGTACTACGTCTAGTCCAACCCGGTACTAGAATTTGGATCACAATTTAACAATCTCCACCTTGAGCCAAATTCCCTCCAGTAGTCAAAGAAAGTGAATAACTCCATCCAAATCAGCATAAACACCTTGTGCGTCAAAGTCCATAGGACTAGTGAGAAATACCAACTAAGCCTGATCAAAGCTCAAACTTATTGGTCGGAACTGGCTTTGTCATCATATCAGCAGGATTATCATGAGTACTTATCTTGCATACCTTCAAATTACCTTCAGCAACAACATCTCGAATATAATGAAATCTGACATCAATGTGCTTTGTCCTCTCATGATACATTGGATTCTTTGTAAGATATATGGCACTTTGACTGACAGAAAATATGGTAGGGCAAGATGAATCTCCACAAAGCTCAGTGTATAAACCTTTCAACCAGATAGCTTCTTTGCATGCCTCAGAAATAGCCATATACTCGGCATCAGTAGTGGAACAAGCCACAATAGACTGCAAAGTTGCTCTCCAACTCACAGCACAACCACCAATGATGAAAATATAACCTGTGAGTGATCTTCTCTTATCCAAATCACCAGCAAAATCAGAATCAACAAAACCAACAAGTCCATCTCTAGATTTCCAAACTGTAAATAAGCATTAGAAGTACCACGCAGGTATCTGAAAATCCACTGAACTGCTCTCCAATGCTCTTTTCCAGGATTAGCCATGTATCTACTGACAACACTCAATGCATATGATAAATCCGAACGAGAACAAACCATGGCATACATAAGTGAACCAACTGCACTCGAATAAGGAACTCTAGACATGTACTCAATATCTGCATCTGATTTAGGACATAAAACTGATGATAATTTGAAGTGTGCAGCTAACGGAGTACTCACCGGCTTGGCATTATGCATATTAAAACGACGAAGAACTTTATCAATATATCCCTTCTGACTGAGATACACTTTTCCAGATGGTCTATCTCTAGATATTTCCATGCCAAGTATTTTCTTTGCTGCACCCAAATCCTTCATCTCAAATTCATTACTCAATTGCTTCTTTACTTCATTAATCTCTGACATACTCTTTGCAGCAATTAGCATATCATCAACATAAAGGAGCAAATAAATAGTTGAACCTTTGACGGTTTTCAAATAAACATAACTATCATAGTTAGACCTTTTGAAACCTTGAGAGAGCATAAAGGTGTCAAATCTCTTGTACCACTGTCTAGGGGATTGCTTCAATCCATAAAGTGATTTCTTTAACTTACAGACAAGCTTTTCTTTTCCAGGAATAACAAAACCTTCAGGTTGTTCCATATAAATATCCTCTTCTAATTCTCCATGTAAAAATGCAGTTTTAACATCCAATTGTTCAAGCTCAAGATCATGCATGGCAACAATACTGAGTAAAGTGTGAATAGAGCCGTGCTTCACAACAGGAGAAAATACTTCGTTATAGTCAATACCTGGAATCTGACTGTAACCTTTAGCAACTAACCTTGCTTTATATCTTGTCTCATCATTAGGAGAAACACCTTCTTTCCTCTTGAAAACCCACTTGCAACGAATAGGTTTCTTCTCTATAGGCAATTTTACTAAATCCCAAGTGCCATTCTTTTCAAGTGATTTCATCTCATCATGCATAGCGGTCATCCACTTATTACTATCACCAGAAATAATAGCCTCGGAAGATGAAGAAGGCTCAGAATTACCTTCAATTTCTTCTGCAACAGATAAAGCAAAAGAAACAATATTGCACTCTTCAATTAACCTGTCTGGTTTATTAATACCCCGTCTAACTCTGTCACGTGCAAGATTCCAACTGGGCGGAACAATAGGCTGATTTGGAGTGGGAGTGACATGATCATCTTTAACGACGGGTTCATCATGTGCATCAACAATTTCATTACTAGATGTATCACCTGAGTCAATAACATGCTCCACCTGAACAGTAGGCTGCTGAATAGGAGGCTGCTGTTCACTCTGAATAGGAACATTAGTAGATCAAACATCATGTAACATAGCAGATTCATTAAAGATAACATTTCTGCTAATAATAATCTTCTGGGTTTCAGGATTCCACAATTTAAAACCTTTAACACCAGACTTATAACCAAGAAAGATGCACTTAACAGCCCTAGGCTCCAACTTTCCATTATCAACATGAGCATAAGGAGTGCAACCAAAAACTCTCAACTGTGAATAATCAGTAGGTGAACCAGACCATACCTCAATTGGAGTTTTCTTATCAAGAGCAATAGATGGTGAACAGTTAATGAGATAACAAGCAGTGGAAGCGGCCTCAGCCCAGAAATGCTGATGCAAACCTGCATTGGACAACATGCAACGGGCTCTGGAAATAATGGTTCTGTTCATACGCTCAGCAACACCGTTTTGTTGAGGAGTATAAGGAACGGTGTAATGTCTGACAATGCCTTCAGACTTGCAATAATTCTTAAATTTCTTAGAACAGAATTCCATACCATTATCAGTGCGAAGTATTTTTACCTTCTTTTCAGTTTGTCTCTCGATCATAATCTTCCACTCCTTAAATGCTGAGAATGCTTCATATTTATGCTTCAAGAAATAAGGCCAAATTTTTCTCGAATAATCATCAATAATTGTCAGCATGTAACTAGCACACCACCTAGTGACTTTCTGCGGGATGGTCCCCATAAATCAGAATGAACATAATCAAGAATACCTTTAGTTGTATGAACCGAAGTGCTGAATTTCACCCTCTTGTGTTTGCCGAAGATACAATGCTCACAAAATTTCAATTTACCAGGTTCATATCCATCAAGAAGACCTCTCTTATTTAACTCTGCTAAACCAAGTTCACTCATATGTCCAAGACGCATATGCCAAAGGTTAGCAGCATCACAATCAGAATTCTTTGAAATAACTGGAGTAGCGTTACCTGAAACTGTAGAACTTCGAAGGTAATAAAGACCATTGGTCGAACTCAAATCACCTTTCATCACAATAAGGGAACCTTTGGTGACTTTCAAAACACTATCTCCACCTGAATACTTGTATCCCTTTGCATCAAGGGCACTCATAGAAATAAGATTTCGCTTCATCTTCGGAATATACCGAACATCTGTCAAAGTTCTGATTATGCCATCAAACATCTTGATTCGAATAGAACCTATGCCTTCAATCTTGCATGGTGAATTATCAAAACCCAAAACAGAACCAGCAGAAGTAGCGGAATCAAAAGTATTAAACCAATCTCTATGCGGGCACACATGAAAAGTACATGCAGTATCAAGTACCCACTCATCATTGGTCTCAGCACATCCAGCAATAACGACAAGAGCATCATCAGAACTATCATCACGAGCAACGTTAGCAGAATTTTCACCTTGTTTGTTACCTTTCCTCTTTTCTTTATTCTGCAACTTGAAACACTCAGAGATGTCATGCCCGTCTCTCTTGCAATACCTACAATACTTCTTGTCTCTGGATTGCGACCGGCCCCTGTAGCCGTTCTTACTTTTGCCTCTGTTTCCATTATTGGAGTTCTTCTCCTTTGTCCTGCCACGAACAGATAATCCCTCGGCTTGGGATGAACTCGAACCATCATGAGGCACCATTAATTTCATCTTCTCCTTAGAGTTCAAAGCTTCATAAACTTCATTAAGTGTGAGAGTATCACGGCTTTATAATATGGTGTCTCTAAAATTGGTATAAGAACTTGGCAGTGAACAAAGTAACATTAAAGCAGTATCTTCCTCTTCATACTTAACCTCCATTGCAGCTAGATCGGATATAATCTCCTTAAATTCTGAAATATGATTCAAAACATTACCTCCCTCGGGTAACCTGTGCAGGAATAATTTTTTCTTCAGATGCATCTTGCTGGTGAGATCTTTAGTCATGCAAATCCCTTCCAGCTTTAACCATAGAGCGGCGACAGTTTTCTCGCTCAAAACTTCCTGTAAAATATTATTATGCAAATGGAGTTGAATTTGTGACAAAGCCTTACAATCAATTCTTTTCTCCTCAGCAGTCCAGTACTCAATTCGGTTCTTCCTAAAACTATACAGTGCTACATCATAGTCGGCCTGTGCCAACAACGCCCGCATCTTGACTTGCCATAGGGTAAACCTTGTGTCATGATCCAGCAACGGAAAATCGTACTTCATGAATGCCATGAGTCGAACAAATCTGTGCATAAAGTAGTACAAGTCGGAGTAGAATAATTCTTGACAGAATTTAATGTGCGGAGCAAACGGAGCAAGAAACAGTAGCACCTGGTGGCTTGTTCGGTGGATGTAGCAGCCGGATGTTAGTACTTGATGGATCAAAACGTGTGCTGATTAGAGCTCACGTACTAGAAGTAGTACTAACGATGGATTGGTCTTCACGTGCGCAACAAGATGACCGGATGGATTTGACTTGTGTGGGGTTGCGTCTTTGCTTCTGTCGCCTTGAGACTCGGGAGCAGCGGCGGCCAAAATAAATCCCACAATACGCCAGCTGCCGGATTCATCTCGATCTCGGCCTAGAGAAAAAAAGTCAGTCTTCGAACCTGACCTGGACACGGATGATGAGCCGTCGAATCCTGTCGAACTCGGCGGATCGCATGACGCTGCGGCGGCGCACACGCTGCAACTCTAATCTCTCAATCTCAAATCTCGTCTATGTAACCTCAGCATATCACTTGTTAGATAATAACGAGAAATAAACGAGACAAAGAGACACGGATTTTTACGTAGAAACCCGTGCGGGAGAAAATCACGGACGCACGAAGGCGCAATCACTATGAGGAGGAGTATTACAAGCACGAGACGACAGGCCGTCTTAGGTGCGACTACATGGGGTATATATGAGGGGCAACACATAGGAGTCCTTGTAGGACAAATAAACGAGTTGTACTCGTACGCGTCGACGCCAACGCAAAAGCCCACACCGGTTGTACTACGTCTAGTCCAACCCGGTACTAGAATTTGGATCACAATTTAACAATTGAAGCCACCTCTACGACGTGTTCCATCACGGCAGTGCAGAACAGGAACATTCGGGAAGGTGATTTAACAACATAAAGAAAATTTAAAAGAAATGAAGCATAAACAAGTTCATGAACAAAAATTTGAACTCATGAAATTGGCACCAGAAATGTCAAGCCAATGTCAAGTGTATTGGAAACCTTTGTCAAATCAGAAGGGGACACATTAATCACCATCTATTGACAATGCAACTAACCACTTTCAAATCTAGCTTGGCATTTCAAAGCTACTAGTACAAATATTATGTCTTTAACACCTTTATGTACAAAAATCATAAATGCTTTCTGAATAGTACCCAAGGCAGTACACATAAATCTACCATGAAGCACATAACAAGAGTTGCAACCCAAATGCGATTTATAGACCAAGATTGCAGGTACACATATATTGCACCAACATATTCAAGTAGGTGTTATAGTTGTAGAAGAACTATCCAGCATTGGAATTAGGTTCCGTATACGAACAGCTCATGAACAAAGGGATTGACAACCCTCTTGCCAAGTTGGGTGCAAGCATTTATTTTGTTTGTGTGTAGGTGCAGCTTATCTTGTTTGCTTGGGACATAATCTAGGAGGTTGACGACATCTGGATGAGTATATTGGTGTGAGTAATTAAAAATTCATAAATTGAATGCGACTAGGCTTGAGACGATTGACATAGAATGAAAGGCAAAATTAATCATTCAGGAAGCGCGAGTCAAGCTCCTCTTTATCTGGATGAATTTTTATTGTTGTTGTGGTCGTATGTGTTCGGCTAAAAGAGGTCTAATTGTTGAAGGCGTGAAAAAAGCACGGTCGAATATCGGGTATGTGCGTGCACGGCACGTCCATCATCGTGCATGTGAATATACTTGCAGCCCAAAGGTCCATCCTTCCTTTTAGTTCGCCTCATCCTTTCCTTTTTAATAGGAATTAGACATCCCACAATTCCGTTCCAGGAATTTATTCTTCCTTTTTAGTTCGGCCAATCCTTCATTATAGCCTAAAGACAGCCACAATTCCGTTTGACCATGAAGATCCTTCCTTCCTTCCTTTATACCCCCTCATCACAAGGGAAGCCCATAATCTTCGCTTTTAATAGCCTCATCTTTCCTTTTTTAATACCCAAAGACAGCCCGCAATTTTGTTAAATATGGAGATACATCCTTCCTTCATACCGACAATTCACACTGTTATCTGTAAGGCTTCCTGTCGATATTACGTGAAGCATGCATGTCCTATATAAACTGGAATAACTATATCTAAATGAGTGAGGTGGTATTATTGAACATCAAATAACGATAGCTCAGTTGGTCTTTTTTTTTTGAGAACTCTCGCCCAACTTTATTCATTCCAAAAAGTGACATAGGTACAAGGTTTGGGTCATGAGGGTTGCCCAACCACACATGTCTACCTAGTCTTCGAGTACAAGCAAACTTGGCGAGATTATGAGCCTCATAATTGTGATTCCTACGCTCATGAATGAAAGAGTATGAATTAAAACTATTACAACGAAGCATTATTTCATGTATAAGAGCAGCGTTTGGACCTCCTGTCCTTCTGTTAATATCGTTGACCACTTCTTGGCAATCCGATGCCACACATATGTTCATTGTTGCAAGGTCTTCTGCCAACGCCAGCGCTTCTCTGCAAGCATAAGTCTCTAGCATCATCGGATCATTGATTCCATGAAAAACAACCGCCGATGAACCCAGATATTGGCCGTCCTGATATCGGCATATTGCTGCAGCAGCCCCTCCGTGCCGAGACCTGGCCACTGCTCCGTCCACATTCATCTTTACCATGCCACTCGGAGGTGGAAGCCATCTCTTCTGCTGAACCAACGCCACCCTTTGTGTTATTTCATGCTCCTTCCTCGCATGTATCTGGCCCAGCTCATCAATGTAGTTATTCACAAAAGATGCGGTCTGTTGTGGACTCTGGAAAATTGATTCGTATATAGCCTTCCTCCTTGCAAACCAGATAGACCATAGTGTAATAACCAACCACGTGAAGCTTGCATGGTCCAGGGACACATTCAGTTGGAATAACCAAATCCGCGCGTTAGCTCAGTTGGTCGTAGTCGCTGCCTATTCAATAGGGCTTGAAGTCACGGGTTCAACCTCCAACTTTAACGTTTTTTTCCAGCGTGGCTCACAGTCCAAAATAAAAGGCCCATCCATGGCCCATAAGAGAGGCCAGCCGTGGAGAGATTTGAGGGCCCAGCAGATTGTATGATCGATACGTATGTAAATTTTGATCGAGACTGACTTCACGTATATAAACTGGTATAACGGTCTTCTAGTACCACCTCGCGTATATATTTTAAATTCAAACTGAAAGCGTAAATTTACGCGAAGAAGCTTATTATGACGGTGAACCTGAGAGTCTCAACCCGTACTTTATTATTAGGGAAAGATTTATGGCATCTTTAAAACGGACACCTAAACCATCCACAACCATCTAGACTGCGGTGTAGACGTGTTTACCCATCCAATGCGGTCATGTATCGGTCCATCGAGCGGTCCGGATGCATTTTCTCTACAAACTGAGAGGATGGTGTTGGGGATCTTCTGCGGGTGTCCGGACAATAGATATGTAGGACCGACACCATCGGCCCACCCAAAACCCCTCTCCGACCCGCGCCTCCATCCTCCCATTTTTTCTCGTGCCTACGCCGCTGCTCCACCACCCCAGCCGTCCCACCACACCCCTGGCGAAACTTGACGAGTCTATCACCTCCAACGGTAGGCTCCACATCGCTGCTTCTCCTTTGTCGCCGTTCCACGACTCTCCTTCAACCGCCGCACAGGTACCATGCGCTCCAACGACACTCACTGTGCCAGGCAACTGTTCAGTGAAATGCCCGTGCTAAATTCCTTTGTCCCTTCTTCTTTGAAGCAATGGATTTGGATTTGAAATACATATACGAGCACTATGTTGAGTCGTCCAACGGCTCATCTAACGAGGACTACACAGATGAGGCGGTGATGATGAGGTGGTTCTTGCAGACGCGGAGCATGCGGAAGAACATGTTCTCAGATTCAAGGGATCGATCAAGAGTTATTGAGTGCTCAACTGCAACAGGGTGTGCGTCCATTTGATGCTGATGGACAACTACTTTACCCGCGACGCCCTCTTCCCTCATATGTGCTACTACATGCTACTCACATCCGTGCTACTCCCATTCCTGCCCTATTGAATACTCTTAAAAAATAAAAAATTGAAAACAAATAAACCATGCATTTCAATCTTCTCTTGCCATACATGCATGGGTGGTACGTCTCGAGCTAGCGTTGGTTTTCCCCGAAGAGGAGGGGGTGATGCAGCACAGTAGCTAAGTATTTTCCTCAGTTTTTGAGAACCAAGGTATCAATACAGTAGGAGGTCACGTGCAAGTCCCTCGTACCTGCACAAAACGGTAGCAACTCGCAACCAACGCTTAGGGGTTGTCAATCCCTTCACGGTCACTTGCGAGAGTGAGATCTGATAGAGATAATATTTTTTGTATTTTTGGTATAAAGATGCAAAGTGAAAAGTAAAAGCAAAACAAGTAAAATAAAGTAATGGAGATTGATATGATGAGAATAGACCCGGGGGCCATAGGTTTCACTAGTGGCTTCTCTCAAGAGCATAGATATCCTACGGTGGGTGAACAAATTACTGTTGAGCAATTGATAGAATTGAGCATAGTTATGAGGTTATCTAGGTATGATCATGTATATAGGCATCACGTCCGTGAAAAGTAGACCGACTCCTGCCTGCATCTACTACTATTACTCCACTCATCGACCGCTATCCAGCATGCATCTAGAGTATTAAGTTAAAAACAGAGTAACGCCTTAAGCAAGATGACATGATGTAGAGGAATAAATTCATGCAATATGATAAATACCCCATCTTGTTATCCTCGATGGCAACAATACAATACGTGCCTTGCAACTCTTTCTGTCACTGAGTAAGGACACCGCAAGATTGAACCCAAAGCTAAACACTTCTCCCATTGCAAGAACTACCAATCTAGTTGGCCAAACCAAACGGATAATTCGAAGAGACTTGCAAAGATAACTCAATCATACATAAAAGAATTCAGAGAAGATTCAAATATTATTCATAGATAAGTTGGATTATAAACCCACAATTCATCGGTCTCAACAAACACACCGCAAAAACAAGATTACATCGAATAGATCTCCACGAGAGAGGGGAGAACATTGTATTGAGATCCAAAAAGAGAGAAGAAGCCATCTAGCTACTAGCTATGGACCCGAAGGTCTGAAGTAAACTACTCACACTTCATCGAAAGGGCTATGGTGTTGATGTAGAAGCCCTCCGTGATGGATGCCCTCTCCGGCAGAGCTCCGGAACAGGCCCCAAGATGGGATCTCGTGGATACAGGAAGTTACGGCGGTGGAATTAGGTTTTTGGCTCCGTCTCTGGTCTAATGGGGGTACGTATGTATATATAGGAGGAAGGAGCACGTCGGTGGAGCTCCAAGAGGCCCACGAGGCAGGGGGGGCGCCCAGGGGGCGCGCCCTCCACCCTCGTGACCTCCCCGGAAACTTCTTGGAGTAGGGTCCAAGTCTCCTGGATCACGTTCGGTGAGAAGATCACGTGCCCGAAGGTTTCATTCCGTTTGGACTCCGTTTGATATTCTGTTTCCTCGAAATACTGAAATAGGCAAAAAACAACAATTCTGGGCTGGGCCTCCGGTTAATAGGTTAGTCCCAAAAATAATATAAAAGTGGAAAATAAAGCCCAATATAGTCCAAAACAATAGATAAAGTAGCATGGAGCAATCAAAAATTATAGATACGTTGGAGACGTATCAGGCATCCCCAAGCTTAATTCCTGCTCGTCCTCGAGTAGGTAAATGATAAAAAGAGAATTTTTGATGCGGAGTGATACTCTGGCATAATTTCAATGTAAATCTTCTTAATCATGGTATGAATATTCAGATCCGAAAGGTTCAAGACAAAAGTTCATATTGACATAAAAATGATAATACTTCAAGCATACTAATCAAACAATTATGTCATCTCAAAATAACATGGCCAAAGGAAGTTCATCCCTACAAAATCATATAGTTAGGCTATGCTTCATTTTCGTCACACAAAGATGTTCCCAACTTCTATACCCCCGATGACAAGCCAAGCAATTGTTTCATACTCAAATAATCTCAAACTTTTTCAACCTTCACGCAATACATGAGCGCGAGCCATGGACATAGCACTATGGGTGGTATAGAATATGATGATGGGGATTGTGTGGAGAAGACAAAAAAGGAGAAAGTCTCACATCAACGAGGCTAATCAATGAGCTATGGAGATGCCCATCGATTGATGTTAATGCAAGGAGTAGGGATTGCCATGCAACGGATGCACCAGAGCTAAGAATGCTCAACAAAAGAAAACTAGTGGGTGTGCATCCAACTTGCTTGCTCATGAAGACCTAGGGCATTTTGAGGAAGCCCATCGTTGGAATATACAAGCCAAGTTCTATAATGAAAAATTCCCACTAGTATGAACAAGACAACTTATGAGACTCACTATATGAAAATCATGGTGCTACTTTGAAGCACAATATATGAGACTCACTACATGAAGAACAAGGTGCTACTTTGAAGCACAAGTGTGGAAAAAGAGATAGTAGCATTGCCCTTTTTATTTTCTCTTTTTTTTGGGCCTTTCTTTTTTTTTCTTTTTGGCCTTTCTCTTTTTTTTGATTGGGCAATGCTCTAATAATGATGACCATCACACTTCTATTGATTACAACATAATGATTACAACTCGATACTAGAACAAGATATGACTCTATGAATGCCTCCGGCGGTGTATCGGGATGGTGCAATGAATCAAGAGTGAGATGTATGAACAATAATGCATGGTGGCTTTGCCACAAATACGATGTCAACTACAAGATCATGCAATGGCAATATGACAAAAGTAAAGCATGTCATGATGATGATGACGATGGTGGAAGTTGCATGGCAATATATCTCGGAATGGCTATGGAAATGCCATGATAGGTAGGTATGGTGGCTGTTTTGAGGAAGATATATGGAGGTTTATGTGTGAAAGAGCGTATCATATCACGGGGTTTGGATGCACCGGTGAAGTTTGCACCAACTCTCAATGTGAGAAAGGGCCATGCACGGTACCGAAGAGGCTAGCAAATGGCGGAAAGGTAAAAGTGCGTATAATCCATGGAATCAACATTAGTCAAAAGAACTCATATACTTATTGCAAAAATTTAGAAGTCATCCAAAATCAAGTACTACGCGCATGCTCCTAGGGGGATAGATTGGTAGGAAAAGACCATCGCTCGTCCCCGACTGCCACTCATAAGGATGCACAAGCCAGGTACACTTCATGCTTCAAATTTGTTACACAACTTTAACCATACGTGCATGCTACGGGACTTGCTAACTTCAACACAAGTATTTCTCAAATTCACAACTACTCAACTAGCATGACTATGATATTATCACCTCCATATCTCAAAACAATTATCAAGCATCAAACTTATCTTAGTATTCAACCCACTAATAAGAAAGTTTCACATATCTTGAATACCAAGTATATTAACATTAAGCAAATTGCCATGCTATTAATGACTCTCAAAATAATCTAAGTGAAGCATGAGAGATCAAGTTTCTTTAAAACAATCCACCACCGTGCTCTAAAAGATCTAAGTGAAGCACTAGAGAAAAAATTATCACGCTCAAAAAGATATAAGTGAAGCACATAGAGTAAACTATCAAGCTCAAAAGATATAAGTGAAGCACATAGCGTATTCTAACAAATTTCAATTCATGCATGGCTCTCTCAAAAAGTGTGTACAGCAAGGATGATTGTGGTAGACTAACAAGCAAAGACACAAATAATACAAGACTCTCCAAGCGAAACACATATCATGTGGTGAATAAAAATATAGCTCCAAGTAAATTACCGGAAGTGGACGAAAGAGGGGATGCCTTCCGGGGCATCCCCAAGCTTTGACTTTTTGGTGTCCTTGGATTATCTTGGGGGTGCCATGGGCATCTCCAAGCTTAGGCTCTTTCCACTCCTTGTTCCATAATCCATCAAAAGAATTCACCCAAAACTTGAAAACTTCACAACACAAAACTCAATAGAAATCTCGTGAGCTCCGTTAGAGAAAGAAAACAAAAAACTACTTTAAGGTACTGTAGTGAACTTGTTCTTTATTTGTATTGGTGTTAAACCTACTGTATTCCAACTTCTCTATGGTTTATAAACTATTTTACTAGCCATAGATTCATCAAAATAAGCAAACAACACACGCAAAACAGAATCTGTCAAAAACAGAACAGACTGTAGTAATCTGTTAGTAACGCAAACTTCTGGAACCCAAAAAATTCTACCAAAATTGTACGACATGGGAATTTTTTTATTGATCAGCAGCAATTGGAATCACTATTTTATCACGTTCTGGTGATTTTTAACAATTCGGGCACTGAGCGTAAAGATTCTGGAAATTACAGCAAGATCAAATAACTACTATCTTCCAAGAAGATCTAATAGGTTTAACTTGGCACAAACACTAATTAAAAGATAAAACCACATCTAAAAAGAATCTAGATGGATTATTTATTCCTAAACAGAACCAAAAACAAAAAACACAAAATAAAATTGGGTTGCCTCCCAACAAGCGCTATCGTTTAACGCCCCTAGCTAGGCATGAAAGTAAGGATAGATCTAGGTATTACCATCTTTAATTTTCAACTTTTTAGCGGAGTCATGCTCGAATCCGGGGGGTTCTTCCCTCTTCCCTTCATACTCGGAAATTTTTAGGTCTAAAGAATCCAACCGTTTGTTGCAAAGAGTAATCAACATATTCATACAGTTAAGATTTCCGCTAATATTTTTAAGAGGCTCAAGAGACTTTTGTAAAATCTTTGTTACTTCGCAAATCTTCTCAAACACTTGGGTTTCTTCCTGGGTAGGATGAGATCCTCCCTTTTGGGGTGGTGTTCCCACTTTCCCTCTATAATCTCATGCGCAATACCGGGATCAATATTAATGAAATTTACCTTGGCCATACAATCCAAGAGTTGTCTATGTGTCATGTTTAACCCAACATAAAAATTGCGAAGAAGAATTCTAAACTTCACCTCTAGGGTGCACTTACGATAAGATTCCATCATCCTATACCAAGCATCTTTTAAGTTTTCTCCTTGCCGTTGCTTGAAGTGAAGAACTTCAAACTCGGGAGACATAGGAGTGGATAAGGAATTCGACATAGCGACAGGTAAGCAAACTAACACACGAGCAAACAAAAGGCAAAGGGAAAAAGGAGGAGGAGATTGGGAAAGAGAGGGCGAATAAAACGGCAAGGGTGAAGTGGGGGAGAGGAAAACGAGAGGCAAATGGAAAATAATGTAATGCGAGAGATAGAGATTGTGATGGGTACTTGGTATGTTGAATTTTGCGTAGGCCTCCCCGGCAACGGCGCCAGAAATCCTTCTTGCTACGTATCGAGTTAGCATTGGTTTTCCCCGAAGAGGAGGGGGTGATGCAGCACAGTAGCGTAAGTATTTCCCTCGGTTTTTGAGAACCAAGGTATCAATCCAGTAGGAGGTCACGCGCAAGTCCCTCGTACCTGCACAAAACGGTAGCAACTCGCAACCAACGCTTAGGGGTTGTCAATCCCTTCACGGTCACTTACGAGAGTGAGATCTGATAAAGATAATATTTTTGGTATTTTTGGTATAAAGATGCAAAGTGAAAAGTAAAAGCAAAACAAGTAAAATAAAGTAATGGAGATTGACATGATGAGAATAGACCCGGGGGTCATAGGTTTCACTAGTGGCTTCTCTCAAGAGCATAGATATTCTACGGTGGGTGAACAAATTACTGTTGAGCAATTGATAGAATTGAGCATAGTTATGAGGTTATCTAGGTATGATCATGTATATAGGCATCACGTCCGTGACAAGTAGACCGACTCCTGCCTGCATCTACTACTATTACTCCACTCATCGACCGCTATCCAGCATGCATCTAGAGTATTAAGTTAAAAACAGAGTAACGCCTTAAGCAAGATGACATGATGTAGAGGAATAAATTCATGCAATATGATAAATACCCCATCTTGTTATCCTCGATGGCAACAATAACGGTCTTCTAGTACCACCTCGCGTATATATTTTAAATTCAAACTGAAAGCGTAAATTTACGCGAAGAAGCTTATTATGACGGTGAACCTGAGAGTCTCAACCCGTACTTTATTATTAGGGAAAGATTTATGGCATCTTTAAAACGGACACCTAAACCATCCACAACCATCTAGACTGCAGTGTAGACGTGTTTACCCATCCAATCCGGTCATGTATCGGTCCATCGAGCGGTCCGGATGCATTTTCTCTACAAACTGAGAGGATGGTGTTGGGGATCTTCTGCGGGTGTCCGGACAATAGATATGTAGGACCGACACCATCGGCCCACCCAAAACCCCTCTCCGACCCGCGCCTCCATCCTCCCATTTTTTCTCGTGCCTACGCCGCTGCTCCACCACCCCAGCCGTCCCACCACACCCCTGGCGAAACTTGACGAGTCTATCACCTCCAACGGTAGGCTCCACATCGCTGCTTCTCCTTTGTCGCCGTTCCACGACTCTCCTTCAACCGCCGCACAGGTACCATGCGCTCCAACGACACTCACTGTGCCAGGCAACTGTTCAGTGAAATGCCCGTGCTAAATTCCTTTGTCCCTTCTTCTTTGAAGCAATGGATTTGGATTTGAAATACATATACGAGCACTATGTTGAGTCGTCCAACGGCTCATCTAACGAGGACTACACAGATGAGGCGGTGATGATGAGGTGGTTCTTGCAGACGCGGAGCATGCGGAAGAACATGTTCTCAGATTCAAGGGATCGATCAAGAGTTATTGAGTGCTCAACTGCAACAGGGTGTGCGTCCATTTGATGCTGATGGACAACTACTTTACCCGCGACGCCCTCTTCCCTCATATGTGCTACTACATGCTACTCACATCCGTGCTACTCCCATTCCTGCCCTATTGAATACTCTTAAAAAATAAAAAATTGAAAACAAATAAACCATGCATTTCAATCTTCTCTTGCCATACATGCATGGGTGGTACGTCTCGAGCTAGCGTTGGTTTTCCCCGAAGAGGAGGGGGTGATGCAGCACAGTAGCTAAGTATTTTCCTCAGTTTTTGAGAACCAAGGTATCAATACAGTAGGAGGTCACGTGCAAGTCCCTCGTACCTGCACAAAACGGTAGCAACTCGCAACCAACGCTTAGGGGTTGTCAATCCCTTCACGGTCACTTGCGAGAGTGAGATCTGATAGAGATAATATTTTTTGTATTTTTGGTATAAAGATGCAAAGTGAAAAGTAAAAGCAAAACAAGTAAAATAAAGTAATGGAGATTGATATGATGAGAATAGACCCGGGGGCCATAGGTTTCACTAGTGGCTTCTCTCAAGAGCATAGATATCCTACGGTGGGTGAACAAATTACTGTTGAGCAATTGATAGAATTGAGCATAGTTATGAGGTTATCTAGGTATGATCATGTATATAGGCATCACGTCCGTGAAAAGTAGACCGACTCCTGCCTGCATCTACTACTATTACTCCACTCATCGACCGCTATCCAGCATGCATCTAGAGTATTAAGTTAAAAACAGAGTAACGCCTTAAGCAAGATGACATGATGTAGAGGAATAAATTCATGCAATATGATAAATACCCCATCTTGTTATCCTCGATGGCAACAATACAATACGTGCCTTGCAACTCTTTCTGTCACTGAGTAAGGACACCGCAAGATTGAACCCAAAGCTAAACACTTCTCCCATTGCAAGAACTACCAATCTAGTTGGCCAAACCAAACGGATAATTCGAAGAGACTTGCAAAGATAACTCAATCATACATAAAAGAATTCAGAGAAGATTCAAATATTATTCATAGATAAGTTGGATTATAAACCCACAATTCATCGGTCTCAACAAACACACCGCAAAAACAAGATTACATCGAATAGATCTCCACGAGAGAGGGGAGAACATTGTATTGAGATCCAAAAAGAGAGAAGAAGCCATCTAGCTACTAGCTATGGACCCGAAGGTCTGAAGTAAACTACTCACACTTCATCGAAAGGGCTATGGTGTTGATGTAGAAGCCCTCCGTGATGGATGCCCTCTCCGGCAGAGCTCCGGAACAGGCCCCAAGATGGGATCTCGTGGATACAGGAAGTTACGGCGGTGGAATTAGGTTTTTGGCTCCGTCTCTGGTCTAATGGGGGTACGTATGTATATATAGGAGGAAGGAGCACGTCGGTGGAGCTCCAAGAGGCCCACGAGGCAGGGGGGGCGCCCAGGGGGCGCGCCCTCCACCCTCGTGACCTCCCCGGAAACTTCTTGGAGTAGGGTCCAAGTCTCCTGGATCACGTTCGGTGAGAAGATCACGTGCCCGAAGGTTTCATTCCGTTTGGACTCCGTTTGATATTCTGTTTCCTCGAAATACTGAAATAGGCAAAAAACAACAATTCTGGGCTGGGCCTCCGGTTAATAGGTTAGTCCCAAAAATAATATAAAAGTGGAAAATAAAGCCCAATATAGTCCAAAACAATAGATAAAGTAGCATGGAGCAATCAAAAATTATAGATACGTTGGAGACGTATCAGGCATCCCCAAGCTTAATTCCTGCTCGTCCTCGAGTAGGTAAATGATAAAAAGAGAATTTTTGATGCGGAGTGATACTCTGGCATAATTTCAATGTAAATCTTCTTAATCATGGTATGAATATTCAGATCCGAAAGGTTCAAGACAAAAGTTCATATTGACATAAAAATGATAATACTTCAAGCATACTAATCAAACAATTATGTCATCTCAAAATAACATGGCCAAAGGAAGTTCATCCCTACAAAATCATATAGTTAGGCTATGCTTCATTTTCGTCACACAAAGATGTTCCCAACTTCTATACCCCCGATGACAAGCCAAGCAATTGTTTCATACTCAAATAATCTCAAACTTTTTCAACCTTCACGCAATACATGAGCGCGAGCCATGGACATAGCACTATGGGTGGTATAGAATATGATGATGGGGATTGTGTGGAGAAGACAAAAAAGGAGAAAGTCTCACATCAACGAGGCTAATCAATGAGCTATGGAGATGCCCATCGATTGATGTTAATGCAAGGAGTAGGGATTGCCATGCAACGGATGCACCAGAGCTAAGAATGCTCAACAAAAGAAAACTAGTGGGTGTGCATCCAACTTGCTTGCTCATGAAGACCTAGGGCATTTTGAGGAAGCCCATCGTTGGAATATACAAGCCAAGTTCTATAATGAAAAATTCCCACTAGTATGAACAAGACAACTTATGAGACTCACTATATGAAAATCATGGTGCTACTTTGAAGCACAATATATGAGACTCACTACATGAAGAACAAGGTGCTACTTTGAAGCACAAGTGTGGAAAAAGAGATAGTAGCATTGCCCTTTTTATTTTCTCTTTTTTTTGGGCCTTTCTTTTTTTTTCTTTTTGGCCTTTCTCTTTTTTTTGATTGGGCAATGCTCTAATAATGATGACCATCACACTTCTATTGATTACAACATAATGATTACAACTCGATACTAGAACAAGATATGACTCTATGAATGCCTCCGGCGGTGTATCGGGATGGTGCAATGAATCAAGAGTGAGATGTATGAACAATAATGCATGGTGGCTTTGCCACAAATACGATGTCAACTACAAGATCATGCAATGGCAATATGACAAAAGTAAAGCATGTCATGATGATGATGACGATGGTGGAAGTTGCATGGCAATATATCTCGGAATGGCTATGGAAATGCCATGATAGGTAGGTATGGTGGCTGTTTTGAGGAAGATATATGGAGGTTTATGTGTGAAAGAGCGTATCATATCACGGGGTTTGGATGCACCGGTGAAGTTTGCACCAACTCTCAATGTGAGAAAGGGCCATGCACGGTACCGAAGAGGCTAGCAAATGGCGGAAAGGTAAAAGTGCGTATAATCCATGGAATCAACATTAGTCAAAAGAACTCATATACTTATTGCAAAAATTTAGAAGTCATCCAAAATCAAGTACTACGCGCATGCTCCTAGGGGGATAGATTGGTAGGAAAAGACCATCGCTCGTCCCCGACTGCCACTCATAAGGATGCACAAGCCAGGTACACTTCATGCTTCAAATTTGTTACACAACTTTAACCATACGTGCATGCTACGGGACTTGCTAACTTCAACACAAGTATTTCTCAAATTCACAACTACTCAACTAGCATGACTATGATATTATCACCTCCATATCTCAAAACAATTATCAAGCATCAAACTTATCTTAGTATTCAACCCACTAATAAGAAAGTTTCACATATCTTGAATACCAAGTATATTAACATTAAGCAAATTGCCATGCTATTAATGACTCTCAAAATAATCTAAGTGAAGCATGAGAGATCAAGTTTCTTTAAAACAATCCACCACCGTGCTCTAAAAGATCTAAGTGAAGCACTAGAGAAAAAATTATCACGCTCAAAAAGATATAAGTGAAGCACATAGAGTAAACTATCAAGCTCAAAAGATATAAGTGAAGCACATAGCGTATTCTAACAAATTTCAATTCATGCATGGCTCTCTCAAAAAGTGTGTACAGCAAGGATGATTGTGGTAGAATAACAAGCAAAGACACAAATAATACAAGACTCTCCAAGCGAAACACATATCATGTGGTGAATAAAAATATAGCTCCAAGTAAATTACCGGAAGTGGACGAAAGAGGGGATGCCTTCCGGGGCATCCCCAAGCTTTGACTTTTTGGTGTCCTTGGATTATCTTGGGGGTGCCATGGGCATCTCCAAGCTTAGGCTCTTTCCACTCCTTGTTCCATAATCCATCAAAAGAATTCACCCAAAACTTGAAAACTTCACAACACAAAACTCAATAGAAATCTCGTGAGCTCCGTTAGAGAAAGAAAACAAAAAACTACTTTAAGGTACTGTAGTGAACTTGTTCTTTATTTGTATTGGTGTTAAACCTACTGTATTCCAACTTCTCTATGGTTTATAAACTATTTTACTAGCCATAGATTCATCAAAATAAGCAAACAACACACGCAAAACAGAATCTGTCAAAAACAGAACAGACTGTAGTAATCTGTTAGTAACGCAAACTTCTGGAACCCAAAAAATTCTACCAAAATTGTACGACATGGGAATTTTTTTATTGATCAGCAGCAATTGGAATCACTATTTTATCACGTTCTGGTGATTTTTAACAATTCGGGCACTGAGCGTAAAGATTCTGGAAATTACAGCAAGATCAAATAACTACTATCTTCCAAGAAGATCTAATAGGTTTAACTTGGCACAAACACTAATTAAAAGATAAAACCACATCTAAAAAGAATCTAGATGGATTATTTATTCCTAAACAGAACCAAAAACAAAAAACACAAAATAAAATTGGGTTGCCTCCCAACAAGCGCTATCGTTTAACGCCCCTAGCTAGGCATGAAAGTAAGGATAGATCTAGGTATTACCATCTTTAATTTTCAACTTTTTAGCGGAGTCATGCTCGAATCCGGGGGGTTCTTCCCTCTTCCCTTCATACTCGGAAATTTTTAGGTCTAAAGAATCCAACCGTTTGTTGCAAAGAGTAATCAACATATTCATACAGTTAAGATTTCCGCTAATATTTTTAAGAGGCTCAAGAGACTTTTGTAAAATCTTTGTTACTTCGCAAATCTTCTCAAACACTTGGGTTTCTTCCTGGGTAGGATGAGATCCTCCCTTTTGGGGTGGTGTTCCCACTTTCCCTCTATAATCTCATGCGCAATACCGGGATCAATATTAATGAAATTTCCCTTGGCCATACAATCCAAGAGTTGTCTATGTGTCATGTTTAACCCAACATAAAAATTGCGAAGAAGAATTCTAAACTTCACCTCTAGGGTGCACTTACGATAAGATTCCATCATCCTATACCAAGCATCTTTTAAGTTTTCTCCTTGCCGTTGCTTGAAGTGAAGAACTTCAAACTCGGGAGACATAGGAGTGGATAAGGAATTCGACATAGCGACAGGTAAGCAAACTAACACACGAGCAAACAAAAGGCAAAGGGAAAAAGGAGGAGGAGATTGGGAAAGAGAGGGCGAATAAAACGGCAAGGGTGAAGTGGGGGAGAGGAAAACGAGAGGCAAATGGAAAATAATGTAATGCGAGAGATAGAGATTGTGATGGGTACTTGGTATGTTGAATTTTGCGTAGGCCTCCCCGGCAACGGCGCCAGAAATCCTTCTTGCTACGTATCGAGCTAGCATTGGTTTTCCCCGAAGAGGAGGGGGTGATGCAGCACAGTAGCGTAAGTATTTCCCTCGGTTTTTGAGAACCAAGGTATCAATCCAGTAGGAGGTCACGCGCAAGTCCCTCGTACCTGCACAAAACGGTAGCAACTCGCAACCAACGCTTAGGGGTTGTCAATCCCTTCACGGTCACTTACGAGAGTGAGATCTGATAAAGATAATATTTTTGGTATTTTTGGTATAAAGATGCAAAGTGAAAAGTAAAAGCAAAACAAGTAAAATAAAGTAATGGAGATTGACATGATGAGAATAGACCCGGGGGTCATAGGTTTCACTAGTGGCTTCTCTCAAGAGCATAGATATTCTACGGTGGGTGAACAAATTACTGTTGAGCAATTGATAGAATTGAGCATAGTTATGAGGTTATCTAGGTATGATCATGTATATAGGCATCACGTCCGTGACAAGTAGACCGACTCCTGCCTGCATCTACTACTATTACTCCACTCATCGACCGCTATCCAGCATGCATCTAGAGTATTAAGTTAAAAACAGAGTAACGCCTTAAGCAAGATGACATGATGTAGAGGAATAAATTCATGCAATATGATAAATACCCCATCTTGTTATCCTCGATGGCAACAATACAATACGTGCCTTGCAACTCTTTCTGTCACTGAGTAAGGACACCGCAAGATTGAACCCAAAGTTAAACACTTCTCCCATTGCAAGAACTACCAATCTAGTTGGCCAAACCAAACGGATAATTCGAAGAGACTTGCAAAGATAACTCAATCATACATAAAAGAATTCAGAGAAGATTCAAAAATTATTCATAGATAAGTTGGATTGTAAACCCACAATTCATCGGTCTCAACAAACACACCGCAAAAACAAGATTACATCGAATAGATCTCCACGAGAGAGGGGGAGAACATTGTATTGAGATCCAAAAAGAGAGAAGAAGCCATCTAGCTACTAGCTATGGACCCGAAGGTCTGAAGTAAACTACTCACACTTCATCGGAAGGGCTATGGTGTTGATGTAGAAGCCCTCCGTGATGGATGCCCTCTCCGGCAGAGCTCCGGAACAGGCCCCAAGATGGGATCTCGTGGATACAGGAAGTTACGGCGGTGGAATTAGGTTTTTGGCTCCGTCTCTTGTCTAATGGGGGTACGTATGTATATATAGGAGGAAGGAGCACGTCGGTGGAGCTCCGAGAGGCCCACGAGGCAGGGGGCGCGCCCAGGGGGCGCGCCCTCCACCCTCGTGACCTCCCTGGAAACTTCTTGGAGTAGGGTCCAAGTCTCCTGGATCACGTTCGGTGAGAAGATCACGTTCCCGAAGGTTTCATTCCGTTTGGACTCCGTTTGATATTCTGTTTCCTCGAAATACTGAAATAGGCAAAGAACAGCAATTCTGGGCTGGGCCTCCGGTTAATAGGTTAGTCCCAAAAATAATATAGAAGTGGAAAATAAAGCCCAATATAGTCCAAAACAATAGATAAAGTAGCATGGAGCAATCAAAAATTATAGATACGTTGGAGACGTATCAATGGGCAACCGCCATATTTTGTCAGCGGTGAAAATCTTATCAATGGTGACGGCTGCAGCCGCCATTTTCCCTTCTTGAAGGCGTCGATTTTGGCATTGTTTCCCTCCCTTCCAAGCTCTCAGATCCCGAGAGAAATCTTGGACCCGGGGTTCCCCGTGTAAGATGGTGTCGACGACTCTACGCCGTTTCCTCCTTGGGGGCATCTTCTTAGATTACTTATGCTTCGGGTGGACTTGCCTCTTGCTGCTTCATCTCCACCTCGGCTTCGATCTTGGCTGGTCATTGTTCTTGGCGACTCGAGTGGAGCTTGCTTGGACGTCCTGGGGTGGCCTCGATGACACGCTGCCCTTCGACCTCGGCGGCAGTACACCGGTGTTGTGCCCTTCGGTCTCGGTGGTGCGTTGCCTTCTCGGCTTCGCCCGCGGCACACCGGTATGTGGTGCATTAGTTTATTTTTTATCTATGTTTTTTTGCGGTTTTTTTATCTATGTTGAGTAATCGTAAGCAGCATCTATGTTGAGTTCTTCCTTTTTAGTTCGCCCAATCCTTCATTATAGCCTAAAGACAGCCACAATTCCGTTTGACCATGAAGATCCTTCCTTCCTTCCTTTATACCCCCTCATCACAAGGGAAGCCCATAAGCCCGACCACAGCAAGCCGCAGCTCCTCTCCTGTGCTGCCCCGAACGCTCGTGCCAGCCATGGAGAAGCCGGCTAGCGCTGCTCCCTCGAGAAGCTAAAAGTTGGCTAGCTTCGGAAGCCAGAGAGCTTCCGAACGGGGCCTAAGGCTTCTAGTCGATATTACGTGAAGCATGCATGTCCTATATAAACTGGTATAAGTATATCTAAATGAGCGAGGTGGTATTATTGAACATCAAATAACGATAGCTCAGTTGGTCGTAGTCGCTGCCGATTCAATAGGGCTTGAAGTCACGGGGCATAATGTATGTTTAATATATGTTTTATTTCAAATTCATGAGGCTTTTATGTTTTTTAGTTTTTTCAAATGTGGACAAGCATGGTTCCATTTCTGTCAGAGTTACCATCTTACTGGCGTCATAGTAGAGCCTACAAATACATGGCAGATTTGTATTTTCTAGTCCCTACTGTATTGAAAGAAAGACATGATTTTTTCTGGTGCCTAGACAGATTTCAGCTTCTCATCAATATCTTTCTTGTGTATTTTCTATGACCATATCTTCCTACATGTTCCTACAATACTACGTAAACTAAGAAGCTGCATAATTTCCAATACATTTGGTATGAATATTGTGTTGTTATTCTAGGCTGATATGCTCTTCTTTCCTAATGCGATTTCCTCATGCAGGCACACAAGAGACCGGCATTTGGTGTGCGCAGGGGAGAAGGCGCCCATCATCATCAGCAAGTCCGTCGGCATGCACCAGTACTCACTCTGACCCCGCCTGCCCTGCCCATCCGGTGGCTTCTTCTTCGACTCCAGCATTGGTAAGCCACTAGTTCCTCTCCTCTTTCTTTCTCTCATGCTTTATATGCCTATGGCCACCAAGCCGTTCTAAATTTTGTGCTAGAAAGAATCATGTACGTGTTCACCAATTGGGTCATGTTCTGTTTGTATTTTTGTTCTTGAAATGTGTGTGTGCTTGGCAAATGACCAAGGCAGCCAGGTAGCTTAGATACTCCCATTTGTACCTGCCTTGTCATCTAAAATCACTGCAATGTACACATGAAAATGTTTTTTTCACATGCATTTTATCAACATATCTTTTCCTTTTTGACAGACTGTGCAACATGAGCACATGCAGAGTGAAATCTTTGCTTAAAACCATTTAAATTTCGAAGTAGTAGTCATGTTTCTTCTTTCCAAAGTATTTAAGTAATGGACATAAGAGTAGAGTGGGCATAAGAGTTATCACCGGAATGTGGTGCATTAGTTTATTTTTTATCAATGTTTTTTTGCGGGTTTTTTATCTATGTTGAGTAATCGTAAGCAGCATCTATGTTGAGTTCTGAGATCTAGTGCATTAGTTCATATTTCTTCTGATACACATGCCCTTGTTTTCAACTTTGTGCTCTCATATTTTGATGTTAACATCAAACATGATCTAAACACGTAGGAATTGCTAATGCAGCAAGGGAGGAAGAAGGGCATAGTGGCATCACAACATTTCAAAGTGTGATGTATAACAAAGGGATGTGTACAGCAAGGCGTCTATGGGCTCATCTCCGGTTAATGAGGCTATTCCAATGGATGCTGGCGTGATGGCGTTTGAGACCGAATACAACAACTGGGTGGGCAAGAAGACCACAATTGGGTATTGAATTTGTCTGCCTTCTTTATCCATTGATTTTGTTTTCTCCCTGTGTATGCATCTGACATAGCCAGGATCAATGATAAGCTCATTTGATCAAATGGGTGGGCAATCCTACTTCTTGGTTGTTGTTCTTGTAAGTTAGGCCCAATGCTAAGTAGGGTTTCTATCAAAGTTACCATCTTACTGACGTCATATTAGAGCCTACACAAACATGACATGTGTATCTCTAGTCCTTGTTGTGTTGAAAGGAAGACATGATTTTTTTCGGGTGCTTCGATAGATTTCAGCATATCATTATCCGTGCCATCTTGAATTTCAGTTTGTTGTGTCTAAATTATTGCTCGTTTTGCTTAATTTTTAATGGGACTGGAAATTGCTAGTACAATGGTACCGAACTAATCAAATTTTCTTCTCCAACAAGTCTGGAATAGTTCTCCTAAAGCATGTGTCCATGATAATCTTTATATGACTGGAATTAAGTGTCTCGAACAATTGATCTTATATATGTATATTATTTTTGAAAGGACATATCTTTCTTGAGTGTATTTTTCTGTGACCATATCTACGTACATGTTCATGTAATACTACATAACCTTATAAACTGCATAATTTCCAACACTTCTGGTATGGATGATGTGCTGGAATAGCTCTTCTTCCCTGATGTGATTTCCTCATGTAGGTGCACAAGAGACTCGCGTGTGGAGTGCTCAGGGGGAAGGCACCCATCATCACCAGCAAGTCCATCGGCATGCACCGACACTCACTCTGGCGATGCTCCCCTGCCCGTCAGTGGCTTCTTCTTCGACTCCAGCATTGGTAAGCCATTGGTTCCCCATCTCTCTCTGTGTCTTTCTCTCCCTCCCATGATCGGTATGCCTATGGCCATCGAGCCGTTCTAAATTTTGTGCTAGTAACAAGTCAAGTATGTATTCACCAATTGGGTCATGTTCTTTGTCTTTTTGTTCTTGAAAGGTCCGTGTGCTCGTCAAATGACCAAGCCAGAGGAGTAACTTAGATATTCCCATTTTTACATGTCTTGTCATCTCAAATCACAACACTGTAGGCATGCAAATGAATTTGTAACATGCATTTTATCAACATCCCTTTTCCTTCTTGACAGATTGATGCTTGATGTAGTGCCTCTTAATCACTGTCACTTTCAACTTCAATCCTCTGACTGTGCAACATGAACACATGCAAAGTGAAAGCTTTGTTTAAAATCATCGAATTTTTCCCTTGATAGAAGCAGTAGTCATGAGTGCAGCATGTTTCTTCTTTCCTAAGTCTTTCCTATTGCCAGTGTGACAACTTCTCTCGCCCATCTCCCCCTCTGTTTTTCAGAAGGCTTTTTGAATTATCGATATCACTTTGAAGCATTGCCAGAGGTAGGCTAACTATGTGGTCCACAATTTAGCTGGACATGCTTTTTTATATAAATTCGAGTGTTTTGTGGTTCTGGCGCTAGTAGCTTTATTATTCTGATGTAATGAACAATGTGTCTTTGTTAGTACATATCTACACTTTTGTACCAGGAAACTCACAATAGTTTAATAATTTGGACCTGCATGCCTTTAGAATTGCTGGTTTTTCAAACAATATCCGGGATGCAGAATTTGTTCCTTTAGGAAGTGACGCTCTTTTAGCACCTAGACCCCGCATTGCTTAATGCTACCCCCTTGTCACTTGGCAGATCGTGCTCAGGTCTTTGAGGTGCGACACAACTCTATTTGTTTGTCTAGGACAGTAGCAGCACATGCTAAGCTTAAACTTCTTCACTATTAATAACTGCCAAATGTGACAGGGCGAAGCACTGTTGTTGCACTGTTGGGTTTTATCACTAGGAAAATGCTCTCTTCAAAAACATTCTTCTTTCCAACATTAAGCATTCATAGGTGTAAATTTTCCTTCAAACAAGGCATCCCTTCAACATGTTAGATCTTGGGGCACACATAATTTATCAATATTTCCAAGTGATCGACATCATCAAAAGGAAGGCCTTGGTTAAATAATCGGTTGTTGTTTACTGTGGTGAGTGTGTCGAGCGTGCTGTAAAGTGCTCTTGCAACTCTAGAGAAAGTGGGAGTTCATCTATTCCTGTTATTCTATACTAGAAACTGGCACTCTTTTAGCAATCAGAGAGTGCCTTGCTAAATGGTACTTCTCTCTTGTCCCTTCCAAGGTTGTGTTTTGGCATCAAGTGAGTGAGCTATGAGATAAGTATAATTGTTTTCCTGGGATAGTAACAGGATGGGATGAGCTTTGAACCTTTTTTCGCACTTATCTACCTAATGCGATTGGTTTAGACGGCATATATTGGATCTTGACATTAGGCTAATGTTCTTTGTGAACAGAATTCTTCTCTCCAAAAATAAGCATGTCTTCAGTTTATGGATGGTTAGGCTTTGACCAATGTTTGACATTTAATTCAACGGATATGCTTCTTGGCCATGCTAGGATTGGCCCTTAGGGTTTTATATTTCATGTCTAGATGTTTGCTTATCTTGTTTGATAATATTTCACAAGAACAGATGGGTGTTGCGCTTGGCTATGTGTTGATTAGTCCTAAATATTGTAATGCTATCGTTTCTGTGTTGTGTCCATTTGAGAGTGACCTTACTGAGTTATTTGAACACTACAGGAAAGCATATCTAAAGACAAGAAAAACCTGGAAGTCGTGGTTGTCCTAGGACGATTGAAGTTGATCCGCTCTGTAGTCGGTTGTCAAGCTGAAGGGGCTTGCCATTGAGACCAGCCAACAGTCGGTACACGGTGTGATGATATTGGCTCACATGACTGCCTCCTCGGCTACCACTACATATGTGAGTCCCTGCTCTGTCCTTCCTTGTTTCTCTGCTCTAGGACCTAGCCTTTGAGTTATGGCCATACATGGTGTGCTCTTGCCATACACTAGATGATGTAGTGCTTGCGTGGTCTATGGTGGTGGTCAATGGCTGATGTTGTTACTGTTGACATGTTCCGGCTTAGTGATATGCTCTTGATAAATGATCTTGGCTTCACTTTGGGGATGGTTAGGCTCTGACTACCTGGATGGCATGGCTATCGTCTCTCTTTACTTAGGCTTGCTAAACAATCTCAATTATAGATATGCAATGGGTGATTCTAAGATTCATATGACGCAGTTCATAGATTCAGATAACTTGGCTTCTTATGTTGGTATTTACAGTATATATTTGATTTATAGCCCTTTTACCAAAGGCGTGAAGTGTAGGTGTTGTGTAATCTGTATTTCACTCTGGCATGATGATTGCTTGAGCTGTTTATTTTAATAGGTTCGAAAACACAAGTTTTGTTTTCAAATCTGGTCTTGTCAATATTATGATCGCTTGAACTGTTATGGAATGTGTAGCTCCAATTCATTACCCTGAACATATATACTTTAGAGCCATGGAGCCGTTAAGTTGTGTGTAGAGTTGATGTAGGATACATTCTTGTGCTCGAATAGTTTCTCAATATGCAGCGACTTGACCCTGTGTTGTTGGCAAAATCTGTTTGCTGCAGTGGTTGATGAGCAACCCTGCCCTGCCAAGTTGGCCAAATGAGCAATCCATCGATGGTGTCCACCAGTTCATCCATCCATATCTAAGAGGAAGAAGCAGAAGAATCAAAGAAGATGTCCTCTTCTTCTCTGACTCCCGCATAGGTAAGCAGCTGGTTTTATCATGTGCAATCTGTGTCCATGTCCATTGAGCCGTGGCATATGTTGGTATATGTAAATAGGCTAGGCCCTTTTATTGTTATATGCTGGCCATCGTGTTGTGAGCAACTGTTGCTTCTGCTAGCCTCACCCTTTGCAAAGCTATTTATCTGTTGATTGTTGCAGTGGTGCTAATTTATGTCTCTTGTGTCCAGAACGATGACGGCGACGATGACGATTGTGGCATGTACGATGGCTTCTAGGTAGTGGCTAAGAAGCAGACCCATTTTTGTCCTGGTGCTATCAGGTGAGAATGGCCTAGGATTGGACAAAGAGAGACATATTCTCTAGTTGATATTTTACCAAGTTTTATTGTTGTGCTTTGTGTTGATGATAAGCGTGGCATAATTGACCTATTCCCATGTGTTGTGCTATGTGCAATGAATATAGAAATATGATCATTTGATTGACCTGATTGTAACTTGCCATGAATATTTTCCATTGCATGCTTACATTTTCAGTTTGCATCCAGAACAATGACGACGATGGCAATGACTATTGTGGAATGTACGACGACTTATAGGCACCGGCCAAGAAGCAGACCCATCTCGTCCTGGTGCTATCAGGTGAGATTGGCCCTTAGTCTATCGAATGTTCACTTTTGATACAAGTGGGCAAGGAGAGGCATATTCTCTACTCGACCTTTTACCAAGTGTTGTTGATGTGCTTTGCATTGCTGATAAGTGTGGCATACTTGACCTTTTACCAAGTGTTGTGTTGTGCATATAATAGTTGCCATTTTCAGTTTGTACTTGTTTGAAAAATCAACAACTGGTGTATTATCTTGGGTGATTCAATGACACTAAAATAATATTTAACTATCCTTTTGGTAGTTCATTCATAAAAAATCATCAGCTGGTGTATTTTCTTAAACTGTGCAATATTTAACTAACTGGTACAAGTACAACAACCTCCAGCCTTCCACTGGATAGCTTGTGGAGCTTGTGTTGGCTGTAGTTACTACTACATGAGTGTTGGTCAGGTTGGTTGGGTGCCAATGATTTCTTTTCTTTGCTTTTGGTTTGATTGCTAAATTGTGTGCTTGTTTCTCTATTTGTGATAGTGGAACCTGGAGCAAATTATTGTTGTTGCTTCGTATGGAAGAAAAAACACTATGGCCATGTATTATCTTGGATGATTCACTGCCACTCAAATAGGATTGGCTCTCTTATTTTTCTATGTTGGACATCATTATGTGGACAACTGGGGCTCTTTTATTTATCTATTGATTGGTGCAGTGGTGCTAATTTGTGTCTCTTATGTCCAGAACGATGACGGCAACAATGATGATTGTGGCCTGCACGATGGCTTCTAGGCACTGACTAAGAAGCAGGCCCATTTTGTCCTGGTGCTATCAGGTGAGAATAGCCCTTAGTCTATGTGTGTTCACTATCACACTATTGATAGACTAGACAAGGAGAGACGTATTCTCTGTTTACTTAGGCTAGGATCTGACCAAATGGATGCCATGGCTATCATGTCTATTTAATTAGGCATGCTTAACAATCTTAGGTACATATATGCAATGGGTGTTGATGTGGAATGCTACCTAGCATAATCTTGATCATATGTCTAATCATGGCATGAATATTAAGACACGAGTGATTCAAAGCAATAGTCTATCCTTTGACATAAAAACAATAATACTTCAAGCATACCAACCAAGCAATTATGTCTTATTGAAATAACATAGCCAAAGAAAGCTCATCCCTACAAAATCATATAGTCTGGCTATGCTCCATCTTCACCACACAAAATATTCACATCATGCACAACCCCGATGACAAGCCAAGCAATTGTTTCATACTTTTGACATTCTCAAACCTTTTCAACTTTCACGCAGTACATGAGCGTGAGCAATGGACATAGCACTATAGGTGGAATAGAATATGTTGATGGGGGTTATGTGGAGAAGACAAAAAAGGAGAAAGTCTCACATCAACTAGGCGTATCAACGGGCTATGGAGATGCCCATCAATAGATATCAATGTGAGGAGTAGGGATTGCCATGCAACGGATGCACTAGAGATATAAGTATATGAAAGCTCAAACTGAAACTAAGTGGGTGTGCATCCAACTTGCTTGCTCATGAAAACCTAGGGCATTTGAGGAAGCCCATCGTTGGAATATACAAGCCAAGTTCTATAATGAAAATTCCCACTAGTATATGAAAGTGATAACTCAAGAGACTCTCTATATGAAGAACATGATGCTACTTTGAAGCACAAGTGTGGTAAAAGGATAGTAACATTGCCCCTTCTCTCTTTTTCTCTCATTTTTTTCTTTTCTTTTTTTATTTTTTTGGTGGGCTTCTTTGGCCTCTTTTATTTTTTGTAAATTTCGTGGTCTCATCCCGACTTCTGGGGGAATCATAGTCTCCATCATCCTTTCCTCACTGGGGAAATGCTCTAATAATGATGATCATCACACTTTTATTTACTTACAACTCAATATTACAACTCGATACTAGAACAAAGATATGACTCTATATGAATGCCTCCGGCGGTGTACCGGGATGTGCAATGATCTAGCATAGCAATGACATCAAAAAAAATGGACAAGCCAAGAAAACATCATGCTAGCTATCTTACGATCATGCAAAGCAATATGACAATAAATTCTCAAGTCATGTGTATGATGATGATGGAAGTTGCATGGCAATATATCTCGGTATGGCTATGGAAATGCCATAATAGGTAGGTATGGTGGCTGTTTTGAGGAAGATATAATGAGGCTTATGTGTGATAGAGCGTATCGTATCACGGGGTTTGGATGCACCGGCGAAGTTTGCACCAACTCTCGAGGTGAGAAAGGGCAATGCACGGTACCGAAGAGGCTAGAAATGATGGAAGGGTGAGAGTGCGTATAATCCATGGACTCAACATTAGTCATAAAGAACTCACATACTTATTGCAAAAATCTATTAGTCATCAAAGAAAGTACTACGCGCATGCTCCTAGGGGGATAGATTGGTAGGAAAAGACCATCGCTCGTCCCCAACCGCCACTCATAAGGAAGACAATCAATAAACACCTCATGCTCCGACTTCGTTACATAACGGTTCACCATACGTGCATGCTACGGGACTTGCAAACCTCAACACAAGTATTTCTCAATTTCACAATTACTCAACTAGCACGACTCTAATATCACCATCTTTATATCGCAAAACTATTGCAAGGAATCAAACATATCATATTCAACGATCTACAAGTTTTATGTAGGGTTTTATGACCAACCATGTGAATGACCAGTTCATGTCATCTCTCTAAATAGATATAAGTGAAGCAAGAGAGTTTCTTTCTACAAAAGATATGCCCACGCTCTAACAAATATAAGTGAAGCAAAAGAGCATTCTACAAATGGCGGTTGACTAAGTGAAGAGAAACAGGCAATCCAAACTTCAAATGATATAAGTGAAGCACATGAAGCATTCTATAAAGCCATACTCAAAAGATATAAATGAAGTGCAATGAGAATTCTATAAATCAACCAAGGACTATCTCATACCAGCATGGTGCATAAAAGAAAAAAGAAAGCTAAAGCAAAGACGCTCCAAGATTTGCACATAGCACATGAATGAAACGAATCCGAAAACATACCGATATTTGTTGAAGAAAGAGGGGATGCCTTCCCAGCATCCCCAAGCTTAGACGCTTGAGTCTCCTTGAATATTTACTTGGGGTGCCTCGGGCATCCCCAAGCTTGATCTCTTGCCTCTCTTCCTTCTTCTCACATCGAAACCTTCTCAATCATCGAACACTTCATCCACACAAAACTTCAACAGAAAACTCGGTAAGATCCGTTAGTATAATAAAGCAAATCACTACTCTAAGTATTGTTGCAAACCAATTCATATTTTGTTTTTGCATTGTGTCTACTGTAATATAACTTTTTCATGGCTTAATCCACTGATATAAATAGATAGTTTCATCAGAACAAGCAAACTATGCATCAAAAACAGAATCTGTCAAAAACAGAACAGTCTGTAGCAATCTGAACATTCACCATACTTCTGATACTTGAAATTTCTGCCAAAATTAGGAAAAATAAACAAATTTTACAGCAAGACAGTGCAAAAAGAATCAGAACCATTTGACATTCCAGTAAAAAAATTAAAATTCGCGCACTACAGCCAAAGTTTCTGTCCTGCGCCGTACAAACCAACAAGCATTGTAAACATCCTAAAGGCAAACCTTGGCACATTATTTTTATAATACAATGGAATTGTACAAGGGGATAATTACTTTTATTGAAAAGTTTCTATAATTAAGATTCACAAAGTTCCCATGGGCATGAACAAAGTTCAAGGACGTCCCCCATTTTCACAATGCTCGTCTCTCTCACTTTCACTTTTCTTTTTGAAAAAGCTTTGGGTTCCCCTCTTTATTTTTGTTGTTTTTAAACTATATGAAAGCACTCAACAGAAATAAATGACTCTCTAAAACTTCTGTGTTGTCTCCCTGGCAGCGCTTTCTTTAAAGCCATTAAGCTAGGCATATAGTGCTCAAGTAGTGAATCCACCCGGATCCCAAGGTATATCAAAGCCAATTTTAATTATTATGATTTGTAATTTAGTAGTGAGCACAAAGCAACATATCTCATGTAATGATGAAGTCTAACTCTCTTCCTATGCATCAGCATGTCATAAAAGAACAATTCATGCACACCAAGTAAAGGCCAATGCATAGTATAAGCAGTTTCTTGCAATTCTATCATATTGGAAACATAGAGAGGTGGAGATATAGTTCCTCTCTCATAATAATTGCAAGTAGGAGCAGCAAGCACATGCATATTATACTCATCAAAATCATCATGTGTAGTAGTAAAAGGCAACCCATCAATGTAATCCTTAATAAGCACAAACTTCTCTGATATAGTGTAGTCGGGAGAATTCAAAAAGATAATAGGACTATCATGTGTGGGTGCAATAGCAACAATTTCATGTTTAACATAAGGAACTATAGCAAGTTCATCTCCATAAGCATAATTCATAATGGCATCTTGGCCACAAGCATAGGAAGCATCATCAAAAAGGGATATTTCAAGATAATCAACGGGATCATAACAATCATCATAGCAATCATCCTTCAGTAAGCACGAAGGGGAATTAAACAATGTATGAGTTGAAGAGTTACTATCATTAGAAGGTGGGCACGGGTGATCAATCCGCTCTTCCTCATTTTGTTCTTCGCTCTCCTCATCATCTTTTTCATCCAATGAGCTCACAGTTTCATCAATTTCTTCTTCCATAGCTTCCTGCAAAATATTAGTCTCTTCTTGGACAGCGGAGACTTTCTCAATAAATGCATTAATATAGTAATTGTATTCATAATTTTCATAGCAATATCTAAGTATAGCAAGATTTTCAGGCCTATAAAGATCATCATCTAAAGCTTCATACTTTTCAAACAAAGATTCAATTTCATAAGCAGCCTTAAAAGCAATAAATTCTTCTATTTGTTCCACATCATAGTAATCATATATACCATTAGCATAAGAAGCTAAGGTTTCATTATCATTAAATTTGCATGAAAATGGAAGGTGTGGAGCCTTCATCCTAGAGCAACAAGTAATATCATATCTCAAGCATAGATCCCGGGCATACCAACGCAACATAATAAATTGATCCCATAATAGTTTCCCTTTTTGTGTCAAGCGATAATCCCTAAAGTATTCGCGTTGATCCAACGTGTCTCCCATTATAAAGTTGAATGGGGTTTTCTCAGGATTATCAAAGTAGTACATAATATCTTTCACATAATGAGAATCGAGGGTTTTAGGAGTTACCCCATCTCCATGAGTAGCAAGTACACCTAAATTTTTTTTGGTATTTTGCGTTCCATATCCATAACTAAAGATAGAGAACAACTTAGAACAGCAAATAAAAATTACTTAGTGATAAAGCAAACAAGCACACACGAGAATATTCACCCCACGCTATTGCTCCCCGACAACGGTGCCAGAAAAAGGTCTTGATAACCCACAAGTATAGGGGATCGCAACAGTTTTCGATAAGTAAGAGTGTCGAACCCAACGAGGAGCTAAAGGTAGAATAAATATTCCCTAAAGTTCTATCGACCACCGATACAACTCTACGCATGCTTGACGTTCGCTTTACCTAGAACAAGTATGAAACTAGAAGTACTTTGTAGGTGTTTTTGGATAGGCTTGCAAGAAAGTAAAGAGCACAAAAATAAAGCTAGGGGCTGTTAAGGTAACAAAGAAATAAAGTAAATATAGCAAGTCTGGAAAAGTGGTGGTAGGAGTTGCGAAATTGTCCCTTAAGCAATTGACTACTTTACTAGACCGATAGCAACTATTTTGTGGGAGAGGCCACTGCTAGCATGTCATCCCTGACTTGGAATTCTATGCACTTACGATTGGAACAATTAGCAAGCATACGCAACTACTAACGTTCATTAAGGTAAAACACAACCATAGCATTAAGATATATTGGTCCCCCTTCAATCCCGTATGCATCAATTTCTATGCTAAGTTGAAGCTTCTGTCACTCTTGCCCTCCAATACATAGTCCTATCAACATACAACTAACCCTATGGTGTGATCCATGCGCGGGCTCATATGATGGGCACCAAAGGACAGCAACATAACCACAAGCAAATTAAATCAACCATAGCAATTCATCAACCACCAATAGGACAACGAAAATCTACTCAGACATCATAGGATGGCAACACATCATTGGATAATAATATGAAGCATAAAGCACCATGTTCAAGTAGAGGGTACAGCGGGTTGCGGGAGAGTGGACCACTGAAGATAGAGGGGGGAAGGTGATGAGATGTTGGTGAAGATGGCGGAGGTGTTGGTGAAGATCGCGGTGATGATGATGGCCCCCGGCGGCGTTCCAGCGCCACCGGAAGCGAGGGGGAGAGAGCCCCCCTCCTTCTTCTTCTTCTTCCTTGACCTTCTCCCTAGATGGGAGAAGGGTTTCCCCTCTGGTCCATGGTCTCCATGGCGTGGGAGGGGCGAGAGCCCCTCCGAGATTGGATCTGTCTCTCTGTATCTCTTTGTTTCTGCGTTATGTTGTCTGGCCCTTCACCGTTTCTTAAATTTCCGGAGATCCGTAACTCCGATTGGGGTGAATCTTTCGCCCAGATCTTTATCATAAAATTAGCTTTCTTGAGGCAAAAGAAGAGCGTCAACCGCATTACGGGGTGTCCACAAGGTCAGGGGTGCGCCTGACACCCTGGGGCGCGCCCCCCTACCTCGAGCCCCCCTCGGACACCGTCTCGCGTTGATTTTACTTCCCAAAAATCATAAATATTCCAAAAGAATTCTCCGTCTGTTTTTATCCCGTTTGGACTCCGTTTGATATTGGGTTTCTGCGAAACATAAAACATGCAACAGACAGGAACTGGCAATGGGCACTGCATCAATATGTTAGTCCCAAAAATAGTATAAAAAGTTGCCAAAAAGTATATGGAAGTTGTAGAATATTGGCATGGAAAAATCAAAAATTATAGATACGACGGAGAAGTATCAGGTGTTTCTAAGACTCGTACATAATGGATGCACTGGATTCATATTATACATTACTAGATAGTAACTTAGCTTCCTGGTATGCTTTTATCTGGCTTCTTTGTGCTCTATCTTATTTTGTGTATCTAGCTATGGATATACACTCACGCCTCTGTTCTCTTTGGTGTAGCATTCTGGAAGTGACTGGTGCTACCTCTTGAGCATGCGTTGGTTTTCCCTTGAAGAGGAAAGGGTGATGCAGCAAAGTAGTGTAAGTATTTCCCTCTGTTTTTGAGAACCAAGGTATCAATCCAGTAGGAGACTACACGCAAATCCCTAGTACATGCACAAACAATCAAGAACCTTGCAACCAACACGATAAAGGGGTTGCCAATCCCTTCACGGCCACTTGCAAAAGTGAGATCTAATAAAGATAATAAGATAAATATTATTTTTGGTATTTTTGTTGTATAGATTGAAAAGTAAAGATTGCAAAATAAACGGCGACAGAAATAGCTAATTGATGGGAGATTAATACGATGGAAGATAGACCCAGGGGCCATAGGTTTCACTAGTGGCTTCTCTCAAGATAGCATATACGATGGGTGAACAAATTACTGTCGAGCAATTGATAGAAAAGCGCATAGTTATGAGAATATCTAGGCATGATCATGTATATAGGCATCACGCCCGTGACAGGTAGACCGAAACGATTCTGCATCTACTACTATTAATCCACACATCGACCGCTATCCAGCATGCATCTAGAGTATTAAGTTCATAAGAACAGAGTAACGCATTAGGCAAGATGACATGATGTAGAGGGATAAACTCAAGCAATATGATATAAACCCCATGTTTTTATCCTCGATGGCAACAATACAATACGTGCCTTGCTGCCCCAGCTGTCACTGGGAAAGTACGCCGCAAGATTGAACCCAAAGCTAAGCACTTCTCCCATTGCAAGAAAGATCAATCTAGTAGGCCAAACCAAACTGATAATTCGAAGAGACTTGCAAAGATATTAAATCATGAATATAATAATTCAGAGAAGAATCAAATATTGTTCATAGATAATCTTGATCATAAACCCACAATTCATCGGATATCGACAAACACACCGCAAAAAGAACTACATAAAATAGATCTCCAAGAAGATCGAGGAGAACTTTGTATTGAGATCCAAAGAGAGAGAAGAAGCCATCTAGATAATAACTATGGACCCGAAGGTCTGTGGTAAACTACTCACACATCATCGAAGAGGTCATGGTGTTGATGTAGAGGCCCTCCATGATCAATTCCCCCTCCGGCGGAGCGGCGGAAAAGGCCCCAAGATGGGATCTCACGGGTATAGAAGGTTGCGGCGGTGGAAAAAGTGTTTCGTGGTGCTCCTGGATGTTTTCAGGGTATAAGAGTATATATAGGTGAAGGAAGTTGGTCGGTGGAGCTATGAGGGGCCCACGAGGGTGGGGTGCGCCCTCCTACCTCGTGGCCGCCTAGTGGCTTCCTTGACGCCTCGTGGCCGCCTCGTGGCTTCCTCGCGAAGGTTTCATTCCGTTTGGATTCCGTTTGATATTCCTTTTCTGCGAAATACTGAAATAGGCAAAAACAGCAATTTGCACTGGGCCTCCGGTTAGTAGGTTAGTCCCAAAAATAATATAAAAGTGTATAATAAAGCCCATTAAACATCCAAAACAGATAATATAATAGCATGGAACAATCAAAAATTATAGATACGTTGGAGACGTATCAAGCATCCCCAAGCTTAATTCCTGCTCGTCCTCGAGTAGGTAAATGATAAAAACAGAATTTTTGATGTGGAATGCTACCTAACATAATTTTCAATGTAATTCTCTTTATTGTGGCATCAATGTTCAGATCCAAAAGATTCAAGATAAAAGTTTAATGTTGACATAAAATAGTAATACTTCAAGCATACTAACCAAGCAGTCCTGTCTTATCAAAATAACATAGCCAAATAAAGCTTATCCCTACAAAATCATATATTTTGGCCATGCTTCATTTTCGTCACACAAAATGCTCCCATCATGCATAAACCCGGTTTCAGCCAAGCAATTGTGTCATACTTTTTAACACGCTTCAGCCTTTTCAACCCTCACACAATACATGAGCGCAAGCCATGGATATAGCACTATGGGTGGAGTAGAGTATGATGATAGGGGTTATTTGAGAAGACAAAAAAAAGTCTCACATGGACGCGGCTAATCAATAGGCTATGGAGATGCCCATCAATTGATGTCAATGCGAGGAGTAGGGATTGCCATGCAACAGATGCACTAGAGCTATAAGTGTATGAAAGCTCATCAAAAGAAACTAAGTGGGTGTGCATCCAACTTGCTTGCTCACGAAGACCTAGGGCATTTTGAGGAAGCCCATCAGTGGAATATACAAGCCAAGTTCTATAATGAAAAATCCCACTAGTATATGGAAGTGACAAAATAAGAAACTCTCTATCATAAAGATCATGGTGCTACTTTGAAGTACAAGTGTGAAAAAAGGATAGTAACATTGTCCCTTCTCTCTTTTTCTCTCATTTTTTGTTTGGGCTTCTTTGGCCTCTTTTTTATTTGGGCTTCTTTGGCCTCTTTTTTTAAATATTTTTGTCAGGAGTCTCATCCCGACTTGTGGGGGAATCATAGTCTCCATAATCCTTTCCTCACATGGGACAATGCTCTAATAATGAAAATCATCACACTTCTATTTACTTACAACTCAAAAATTACAACTCGATACTTAGAACAAAAATATGACTCTGTGTGAATGCCTCCGGCGGTGTACCGGGATATGCAATGAACCAAGAGTGACATGTATGAAAGAATTATGAAGGTGGCTTTGCCACAAATACGATGTCAACTACATGGTCCTGCAAAGCAATATGACAATGATGGAGCGTGTCATAATAAACGGAACGGTGGAAAGTTGCATGGCAATATATCTCAGAATGGCTATGGAAATGCCATAATAGGTAGGTATGGTGGCTGTTTTGAGGAAGATATAAGGAGGCTTATGTGTGATAGAGCGTATCATATCACGGGGTTTGGATGCACCAGCGAAGTTTGCACCAACTCTCAAGGTGATAAAGGGCAATGCACGGTACTGTAGAGGCTAGCAAATTGCGAAAAGGTAAGAGTGCGTATAATCCATGGACTCACATTAGTCATAAAGAACTCATATACTTATTGCAAAAGTTTATTAGCCCTCGAAGCAAAGTACTACTACGCATGTCCCTAGGGGAAGGGTTGGTAGGAGTTAACCATCGCGCGATCCCGACCTCCACTCATAAGGAAAGCAATCAAAGAACGCCCCATGCATCAAATTTGTCACACAACATTTACCATACGTGCATGCTACGGGACTTGCCAACTTTAACACAAGTATTTCTCAATTTCACAATTACCCAACTAGCATCACTCTAACATTACCACCTTTATATCTCAAAACCATTATCAAGTATCAAGTTTATCATAGTTTTTAATGCACTCTATATGAATTTTTTTATTATACCTATCTTGGATGCCTATCATATTAGGACTAATTTTATAGCCAAAGCAAACTACCATGCTGTTCTAAAAGACTCCCAAAATAATATAAGTGAAGCATGAGAGATCAATAATTTCTATAAAATAAAACCACCACCGTGCTCTAAAATGGTATAAGTGAAGCACTAGAGCAAAATTATCTAGCTCAAAAGATATAAGTGAAGCACATAGAGTATTCTAATAAATTCCGATTCATGCGTGTCTCTCCCAAAAGGTGTGTACAGCAAGGATGATTGTGGTAAAACAAAAAGCAAAGACTCAAATAATAAAAGACGCTCCAAGCAAAACAAATATCATGTGGTGAATAAAAATATAGCATCGAGTAAAGTTACCGATAGACGAAGACGAAAGAGGGGATGCCTTCCGGGGCATCCCCAAGCTTAGGCTTTTGGTTGTCCTTGAATTTTACCTTGGGGTGCCTTGTGCATCCCCAAGCTTAGGCTCTTGACACTCCTTGTTCCATAATCCGTCAAATCTTTACCCAAAAACTTGAAAACTTCACACCACAAAACTCAACAGAAAATCTCGTGAGCTCCATTAGCAAAATAAAACAAACCACCACTTTAAGGTACTGTAATGAACTCATTCTTTATTTATATTAGCGTTAAACCTACTGTATTCCAGCTTCTCTATGGTTCATACCCCACGATACTAGCCATAGATTCATCAAAATAAGCAAACAACACACGAAAAACAGAATCTGTCAAAAACAGAACAGTCCGTAGCAATCTGTATCAAACGCATACTTATATAACTCCAAAAATTCTGAGAAATTAGGAAGTCCTAAGAAATTTGTTTATTAATCTTCTGCAAAAATAATCAACTTAAAAGTACAAATCTCGTGCGCACAAAAGTTTCTGTTTTCCAGCAAGATCAAATTAACTATCACCGTAGGTTATCCTAAAGGTTCTACTTGGCACAAACACTAATTAAAACATAAACCACATCAAAACAGAGGCTAGATGAATTATTTATTACTAAACAGAAACAAAAAGCAAGGAACAAAAATAAAGTTGAGATGCATCCCAACAAGCGCTATCGTTTAACGCCCCTAGCTAGGCATTGAGATTTAGATGATGCTCACATGAAAGACAAGAATTGAAGTGCAAAGAGAGCATCATGAAACACGTGACAAGCACATCTAAGTCTAACATAATTCCTATGCATATGTGCTACCTCTTGAGCATTGCGTTGGTTTTCCCTTGAAGAGGAAAGAGTGATGCAGTAAAGTAGCGTAAGTATTTCCCTCGGTTTTTGAGAACCAAGGTATCAATCCAGTAGGAGGCCACGCTCAAGTCCCTCATACCTACACAAACAAATAAGAACCTTACAACCAACGCGATAAAGGGGTTGTCAATCCCTTCACGGCCACTTGCAAAAGTGAGATCTGATAGAGATGATAAGATAATATTTTTGGTATTTTTATGATAAAGACTAAAAGTAAAGAAAGCAAAATAAACGGTAATAGAAATAACGGTAGATTAATATGATAGAGAATAGACCCGGAGGCCATAGGTTTCACTAGTGGCTTCTCTCAAGATAGCATAAGTATTACGGTGGGTAAACAAATTACTGTCGAGCAATTGATAGAATTGAGCATAGTTATGAGAATATCTAGGTATGATCATGTATATAGGCATCACGTCCATGACAAGTAGACCGACTCCTGCCTGCATCTACTACTATTACTCCAAACATCGACCGCTATCCAGCATGCATCTAGAGTATTAAGTTCATAAGAACGGAGAGTAACGCTTTAAGCAAGATGACATGGTGTAAAGGGATAAACTCGTGCAATATGATATAAACCCCATCTTTTTATCCTTGATGGCAACAATACAGTACGTGTCGTTTCCCCTACTGTCACTGGGATCAAGCACCACAAGATTGAACCCAAGCTAAGCACTTCTCCCGTTGCAAGAAAGATCAATCTAGTATGCCAAACCAAACTGATAATTCGAAGAGACTTGCAAAGATAACCAGTCATACATAAAAGAATTCAGAGAAGATTCAAATATTGTTCATAGATAATCTTGATCATAAACCCACAATTCATCGGATCTCGACAAACACACTGCAAAAGAAGATTACATCGAATAGATCTCCAAGAGAATCGAGGAGAACTTTGTATTGAGATCCAAAGAGAGAGAAGAAGCCATCTAGCTAATAACTATGGACCCGAAGGTCTGAGGTAAACTACTCACACATCATCGGAGAGGCTATGGTGTTGATATAGAAGCCCTCCGTGATCGATGCCCCCTCCGGCAGGACGCCAGAAAGGCCCCAAGATGGGATCTCACGGGTACAGAAGGTTGCGGTGGTGGAATTAGGTTTTCGTGGTGCTCTTCGATGGTTTGGGGGTACGTAGGTATATATAGGAGGAAGAAGTAGGTCGATGGAGCCATGAGGGCCCATGAGGGTGGAGGGCGCGCCCCCCTGCCTTGTGGCTTCCTCGTGGGTTGCTTGACGTCCACTCCAATTCCTCTAGATCACGTTTGTTCCAAAAATCATGTTCCCGAAGGTTTCATTCCGTTTGGTATTCTTTTTCTGCGAAACACTGAAATTGGCAAAAAACAGCAATTTGGGCTAGGCCTCCGGTTAATAGGTTAGTCCCAAAAATAATATAAAAGTGTATAAGTAAGCCCATTAAACATACAAAATAGAATATATAATAGCATGGAACAATCAAAAATTATAGATACGTTGGAGACGTATCAATATGCATCTTATAGGCAAACAAATTATCATAGCAAGCAAAAACTAGCATATGCAAGGAAGCGGAAAGAAACAATAGCAATCTCAACATAATGAGAGGTAATTTATTATCATGAAAATTCCTACAACCATATTTTCCTCTCTCATAATAATTACATGTGGGATCATAAGCAAATTCAACAAAATAGCTATCACATAAAATATTTTCAACACGATCCACATGCATGCAAAATTGACACACTTCCAAAATAGTGGGATTAACATTAACTAAAGTCATGACCTCTCCAACCCCACTTTCAATAATATTGCAAACACTATTATCAATCTCATATTCATCATGGGGCTTAAATAAAATTTTAAGATCAAAAGAAGAATCACCCTAATCATGATCATTGCAACAAATAGTAGTCATAGCAAAACTAGCATCCCCAAGCTTGAGGTTTTGCATATCATTAACACAATTGACATCAATAGAATTTATAATAACATCATTGCAATCGTGATTTTCCTCAAAGGAACTATCAAGTATGGGCGCAATAGCAACGATCTCATGTTTAACATAAGGAACTATAGCAAATTCGTCTTCAAAAATATTGGCGTCATGGCCACAAGAATAGCAAGCATCATTTTCATCAAGGGATATTTCAGTCAAATCATCATAATCATAATTATCTATAGATTCATGCATATCATTATTTTCTTCCAAATCAACGGTCATTCTCTCAATAAATTCCTTAACATAGGCATTATGAGCATAGTTTTCATAGCAATATTTAAGTATGTTGGAATTTTCAAATTTGTAGAGAGTAATATCATACTTTTCAATCAAAGAAGCAACTTCATGAGCACCCTTAAAAATGACAAATTCTTCAATTTGTTCGATATCATAGTAACTATAAACACCCTTTCCGTAAGAAGATAAGATTTCATTATCTTTAAACTCACATAGGTAGGGAAGGTGTTTTTTAGGGTTCTTAGAGCAACAAGTAAAATCATAAATTTCACAAAGATTCTAAGCATAGCATAGCAAACAATTTGTTGATACCATAAGAGCTTCCCCTTTTCAGACAAACGATGACGCACAAAACGAGCATGCTCATCTAAAGGTTTTCCCTCAACTAAACTAGTTGGGGTTTCAGCACGAGCACATATAGATCAAAGATGATCCAAGTAGAACACTTTAAGTGGATCCATATCAATATATTTTTAGCAAGCAAATAGAAGGCACATGGAAACACAAACAAAAAGACATACGGGAAGGAGGCGAAGAAAAGGCAAAGGTGAAGTGGGGGAGAGGAAAACGAGAGGCAAATGGCAAATAATGTAATGCGAGGGAGAAGAGTTTGTGATGGGTACTTGGTATGTCTTGACTTGTGCGTAGATCTCCCCGGGAACGACGCCAGAAATCCTTCTTGCTACCTCTTGAGCATGCGTTGGTTTTCCCTTGAAGAGGAAAGGGTGATGCAGCGAAGTAGCGTAAGTATTTCCCTTAGTTTTTTTGAACCAAGGTATCAATCCAGTAGGAGACTACACGCAAATCCCTAGTACCTGCACAAACAATCAAGAACCTTGCAACCAACGCAATAAATGGGTTGTCAATCCCTTCACGACCACTTGCAAAAGTGAGATCTAATAAAGATAATAAGATAAATATTTTTGGTATTTTTGTTGTATAGATTGAAAAGTAAAGATTGAAAAATAAACGGCGATAGAAATAGCTAATTGACGGGAGATTAATACGATGGAAGATAGACCCGGGGGCCATAGGTTTCACTAGTGGCTTCTCTCAAGATAGCATATTTTACGATGGGTGAACAAATTACTGTCGAGCAATTGATAGAAAAGCGCATAGTTATGAGAATATCTAGGCATGATCATGTATATAGGCATCACGTCTGTGACAAGTAGACCGAAACGATTCTGCATCTACTACTATTACTCCACACATCGACTGCTATCCAGCATGCATCTAGAGTATTAAGTTCATAAGAAAAGAGTAACGCATTAGGCAAGATGACATGATGTAGAGGGATAAACTCAAGCAATATGATATAAACCCCATATCCTCGATGGCAACAATACAATACAATACATGCCTTGCTGCCCCTGCTGTCACTGGGAAAGGACACCGCAAGATTGAACCCAAAGCTAAGCACTTCTCCCATTGCAAGAAAGATCAATCTAGTAGGCCAAACCAAACTGATAATTTGAAGAGACTTGCAAAGATACTAAATCATGCATATAAGAATTCAGAGAAGAATCAAATATTGTTTACAGATAATCTTGATCATAAACCCACAATTCATCGAATCTCGACAAACACACCGCAAAAAGAAATACATCGAATAGATCTCAAAGAAGATCGAGGAGAACTTTGTATTGAGATCCAAAGAGAGAGAATAAGCCATCTAGCTAATAACAATGGACCCGAAGGTCTGTGGTAAACTATTCACACATCATCGGAGAGGCCATGGTGTTGATGTAGAGGCCATCCATGATCGATTCCCCCTCCGGCGGTGCACCGGAAAAGGCCCCAAGATGGGATCTCACGGGTACAGAAGGTTGCGGCGGTGGAAAAAGTGTTTCGTGGTGCTCCTGGATGTTTTCAGGGTATAAGAGTATATATAGGCGAAGGAAGTAGGTCGGTGGAGCTATGAGGGGCCCACGAGGGTTGGGCGCGCCTACTCCCCTGGGCACGCCCTCCTACCTCGTGGCTTCCTTGACGTCCACTCCAAGTCTCCTAGATTGCGTTTGTTCCAGAAACGATCCTCGCGAAGGTTTCATACCGTTTGAAATTCCTTTTCTGGGAAATACTGAAATAGGCAAAAAACATTGCACTAGGCCTCCGGTTAGTAAGTTAGTCCCAAAAATAATACAGAAGTATAATAAAGCCCACTAAACATCCAAAAACAGATAATATAATAGCATGGAACAATCAAAAATTATAGATACGTTGGAGACGTATCAACTGGCATCCTCAAAGGAAGGCCTTTCAATAAGGAACTAGCTTCCGCAACTCCTTGCCGAGTGAGTAGCTCGATGTGAAGAGCTCTTGCAACTCCTTGCTGAGTCTATAGCGTGTTTTCATGAGCTCTTGCAACTCCAAAGAAAGTGGGAGGATTGATATTGGGTGGCGTGAAGTGCTTGATGGGTTGTCATTTTGCTCGGTGCTAGCTCTTAGCTCCTTTTGTATTCAACACAAGGAAGGTCCGTCTTAGGTGCGTCGATACCTGTGACCTGAAGAATGACAACACAATGAAGGGCCAGCAGTGAGTAGTGAGCATTGCCATGATTTGGTTTGTGGTGGTGTTGGATTAGCTTCTTTGTTGTGTTGGGAAATGATTGGCAGGATGATGATATGTAATGTTTCATTGAGTGTATTGACTGACTCGAGGTCCATGAATGAAAGTTGAAATGAACAACACAACATCTTTTTGCTGATTTGGATTCTTCCCAAGACGTTATTGTTGGGGAACGTTGCAGAAAATTAAAAAATTTCCTACGGTTTCACCAAGATCCATCTATGAGTTCATCTAGCAACGAGTATTCAGATTGGATAGCATCTACATACCACTTTGTAGATCGCAACGGAAGCGTTCGAGTGAACGTGGATGAGGTAGTCGTACTCGTCGTGATCCAATTCACCGATGATCTAGTACCGAACGGACGGCACCTCCGTGTTCAACACACGTACGGAAAGCGTGACGTCTCCTCCTTCTTGATCCAGCAAGGGGGAAGGAGAGGTTGATGAAGATCCAGCAGCACGACGGCGTGGTGGTGGTTGCAGCGGAACTCCGGCAGGGCTTCGCTAAGCAACTACGGGAGGAGGAGGAGGTGTTGCAGGGAGGAGGGAGGCGCCAGGGCTTATGGGTGCGCTGCCCCCCTCCCCTCCCCTCTTTATATAGGCCTCTTGGGGGGGTGCCGGCCCTGGGAGATCTAATCTCCCAAGGGGGCGGCGGCCAGGGAGGTTTCCCTCCCCCCCAAGCCATCTAGGAGGTGCCTTCCACCACTAGGACTCCTCCTAGATGGAACCCTAGGCGCATGGGCCCTTTGGGTCTGGTTCCCCTTGGCCCAAGCAGGCCAAGGCGCACCCCCTAAGTCCCATGTGGACCACCAGGGCAGGTGGCCCCACCTGGTGGACCCCCGGGACCCCTCCGGTGGTCCCGGTACAATACCGATAACCCCGAAACTTGTCCCGATGGCCGAAACAGCACTTCCTATATATAATTGTTTACCTCCGGACCATTCTGGAACTCCTCGTGACGTCCGGGATCTCATCCGGGACTCCGAACAACATTCGGGTTACTGCATATACATATCTTCACAACCCTAGTGTCGGGGATATACCCCGCGGCGTAAATCGGCCGGAAGTTAACCCGGCCGGACTTGGCGGCTTATCTGAAGACCCGCCCTGACCTTGGCGGTTTAAGCAGCCCGCTTGGTCGTATGACTCACTGGTAACCCAGCGGGCGGAGTAGACGAATGACGAGGCCCAAAGCCCAGAAGGCCGGTTCAACTATGGTGGGCCGGTTTAACAGGAAAGGAATATTTACCTTACAAGGAGTTAAGACCGAGACTTGTACCCGGTTTGTATTAGAGATAGACTAGTCCTAATCCTAATAGGACTCCACATGTAAACCGCCCCTTCAACATATATAAGGAGGGGTGGGGCTCCCCAAAGAGGGACAGGTTAGAAGCTACAAGCTACAGGCAATCAATAATCTCTAGGGCTAGACACAAGAGCCGGTTTACGGCGACTCCCTCAGGAGCATAATGAGATCTAGCCTCAAACAGCATGTAGGGTTATTACCGGATGATGTTTCCCGGGGCCCGAAGCTGTCTAAATCCTTGTCTTTGCGTGTTGATCCGCCCTGCGTCTCTCGTCCCGCTCAACCCCTCTCAAGCTACCACATAGATGCGTTGGCCTCGCGACTAAGTCCTTACACTAGGGCATCTGACGTGACAATTCCACGACAGTTGGCGCCCACCGTGGGGCCTGCGCACGGTGGTGATGAGTTCTTGAAGGGATCTTTCCTAGGGTTTTGAGAAGATCGCGACCCGTCGGATCAGCAAGAGCCGGTTTCGTCTATGGAAGTGGATACGTGAGGTCGATCCTCGTCCAAGCCTCTTTAAACCGGGACAATCGGCGAGTCACCATCGTTGTTCCATGGAAAATTATCCAAATCCAAGGGGTTCAGAGACAGTCAACAGGGATCACCTGCGTCATCTGCCAGTACAAACCGCAATCAGGACAATTACTTATGACAAAGGTATTGTTATACCGCGGACATGGAGCGCGTGCCGGTATAGTTTTGCAGTGGCGTTCTTTCGGGCCATGCTGCTCGACAGATACACATGCAAATCGCCGCCCCCGCTGTTCAGTTTACATCCGTCCAACGCATGCGGATGATTCATTGTCCGCGCCGGTTTACAAACATCACGGCCGACTCACCCGTCCGCACCGGTTTACCACAATGAGGCTGGTTCACCCGTGGTTAATTTCAGCTTCATACAGTTATCATCAACTTCATGGCGGGTTATTTCCGGCCTAAACACATCAGGTGATATCCATCTAAGATATATTTTATTAGCACATATCAAAGAGCAGTTTATCTTTGCCTTGGTCTGCAATACTGTTTATGCAGGACAATTGTTCATTACAAATGAGGCGCTATGTTACGGGCACGGAGCACGCGCTAGCAATATTTTGCATCGGCGTTTCGTCCGTGTCATACCACCCGATGAATGAGCATGCGCAAGTCGCCGTCCCTGTGGTCCGGTTTACATCAGCTTACCGGGACCGCGCCCACAATTAGCCTGTCCGTGCGGTTTGCCGCACTTGCGATTGACTCGCCCGTCTGTGCCGACTTACAGCGTCCTAACCGACTCTCGCGATCGCACCGGTTTACAACACCGTGGCCGTCTCCCGCGACCGCGCTGGTTTGCGGCGCGGAGGACTACCTGCTCCGCACCGGTTTACAATGCCGCAACCGGTTCATCTGTCTGTTCGCATGGCTGACTTGCCATGATTGATTTCAGTTTCACTGTGGTGATCGTCAACTCCGCGGTGGATATTTTCCGGCTAACATATCAGGACAAATTGTCTGTTGCAAAAAAGGGGATTATTATATCACTGAGCTATTGGATAACCCATGCCGGTTTATATTGCGATCCAGATCGCGTCAACTCGTCAGGACCATACGAATTACCCAATAGCGCATGCACAGGCTGCCATCCCCCGCAGTCCGGTCTACATCAACATACCGGGCCGCACCTGTCTGCGTGAGCCATTTATTGAGTATGAACAAGTCATAGCTTGGGTAGCCCGGTTTTCTTTCAAATTGGAGGCAAATTATCATCAACCGCTGTCTGCACTGGATGGATCAATGGGCAGGCGCACAGGTCACCGCCGCTACAGTTTGGTTAACTTCAAATCACCAGTTGGAAGGAACCATTGGCCGAGTTGCTAACACGGTTCATACGGGATCATTTACAACCCGCCGCAGTCACCTCAACCTTCTGTGTATTCACAACGTGTTACCAACACCAATGATATACAAGTTATACCGGTTTATATCACGGTCAAATATGGAGAATCTCAAGCCAACTCCTCGAGTCACCTTGAGACTTGGGGGCTACGATGATATGACGCAGCAAGTCTTGCCAGTTTCAGCCGGTTTAAGAACCCGAGGACGATGGAGGGAAAGATAACCCGATCTCGGAGGCTACTATTATATTGATGAAAATTTAAAGGCCATCAGAAAATTTCTGGCTTAGAAAGTATATGACAGTTACAAAATCCCGACTCAATGAAGAAGTTTCGGATCATCAGAAAGGATTCCGGTTTGAAACCTGGCTGAAGGGAAGTCAGTATCACTGAAGCTCTCAAATATCCGGTTTACAATCTGGTTCAAGAGAAATCTATTCTCCCACAAAGTTCTAAAGCGCTCAGATCCGGTTTAACAATGTCCGGTTCAAAAAGGAATTAACTTCTCGCAAGTTCGAGTTTAAAGGCCGTCAGAAAATTTCCGGCTGAAAATGAAGATTCCGGTTTAAAATCCGGTTCAAGGGGAAGATGTCTCCCACAGCTTTGAATATCCGGTTCAAGATCCCGGTTCAAGAAGAATTTACCTCTTGCAAAAAAGTTAAAAATTACCGAAGAGGACCTGCTGCCATGATGCGCGGTTCAAACATGGGTATCCGGCCTTATTGGCTTGACATATTATTTATCACATGGGGGCTCCCGCTTTGTAAAGCGGGGTATCTATTCCTTATATCATGCGTGGTTACGCGGAGTGGATTCGCTTTAGGGCAACCTCCGGTTTACCCCTTGAGGTCGCTTCACAAAAGAGCAACAAAGTCAGTTGGGGACCTAGTCGACTTGAACCGTAGCTACACCTCCTGGGAGCTTGGTCATGTCTTGACGACAGTAATGCCTTCTGGCTGGCACATTTGCCACTAAGTCAGTTGGGGACCTAATCGACTTGAACCGTAGTTACACCTTATGGGAGCTCGGTCATGTCTTGATGATGGTAATGCCTTCTGATCGGCTTTTAAACAGCCAATAAGTCATTTGGGGGCTTGGTCGTGTCCGAACCAATGCAATGCCACTTGATCGGCCCTAGGCCACTGAGTCACTTGGGGGCTTGGTCGAATCCGAACCAATGCAATGCCACTTGGCCGGCGTAACGCCACGCGTCATTTTGGGGTCCTGGCTGACTGGCACCATTGCTACGCCTTCGGGGGGCTTGGTTGCGTCTGACCATGGTAATTCCATCTGACCAAGCTCAGTAGAGTTCTTCTTTTGCAAAAAATTGTTGCCATTGCTTTTGCTTTAATAGCCTTTCTTGAGAAGTTGCTATTTTATTTGCGTTTTTTAAACCGACAGTATTTTGTACCGGTTCAAACAACTAAATTGGCGGAACACGGTCCATTTTTAGACCGGAGATTATCTGCCCGGTTTAATTTTCTGTTACCATCCTATTATGGAGTAAACCGGTGTTTATCAACCCGGCTCGGTTTTCAACTACAAGTTGTGAGTGCATGATCAAATTATAATCCGGAGATTATCAGCCCGGTCTGGTTTGACTATAAGTCACCAGTATATATATGGGTAATCCGGTGTTTATCACAACCCGGTACGGTTTTATCATAAATCGACGCAATATGGAAGGAGTTATCATTACTCAAGATTGGGGTTATCACTCTTACTACAAAAAGTTGGTAAACCAACGATGTGATTCAATGTCACAGGACACTTTAAACTTGTTGTATGCAGAAACAGGTTGAATAAAGCATGATTATAAATTATCCAGTGTTTATTAAACCGGCCTGGCTTTAAGACGATAAGTTGCCAGTATATGATGAGAAATTATCGGGTGTTTATTAAACCGGTCGGGCTTTGGACTGTAAGTCGCTAGTATATATTTGGATTGCGCCATTGGAATCATGCGCTTATAAATTATTGGATTATATTATTCAAATAGCCAAACTGGCTGAATTTTCATTATGATATTGGATGAATAAGGTTTTCATACCAGATTATATTATCTTGAATAGCCAACATGGCTGGATTTTTATTATTAATATTATGATTAAGGTTTTTCAAAGTCGCTTTAGCGCAATGGTTATCATTTTCTACAATTGAAGGAATAGTCCCGAGTCGCTGCAGGCTTACAACCCGGCACTTGGGGGCTACATTATTCAAAATTGAGATTACATCAAATATGCAAGTCTCATGTCGCTGCAAGCATGCACCATGACACTTGGGGGCTAATGCAAGGTCATTTTTGCTCATCCTATTGAAAACCCAACTCATCACATCGTAATGAGATGACCCTTGGGGGCTACCAATTGCTCCTGTCAACTATTCAAGGTACAAGGCTTTTTATCCATTATATTGAAGGGTCCACTGCTCAGTTGGTAAAGCACAAGGCTCTTAACCTTGTGGATGTGGATTCAAGCCCCATGATGGGGGTTACATCATATGATGTTATTTTCATTGAAGTATATATCAAAGTCCCAGCTCAATATTTTCTTACTGAGTCGGCCCTTGGGGGCTACATGCTGCTGTTCAAAGTTTACAAGATTATATTTACAAAGTCCCTACTGATTATTACATAATGAGCCGGCCCTTGGGGGCTACATTGGTTGAAGTTTTATGGGCATCAGTCAATTACAAGTCCCAGGTTGCTGCAAGCATGACAACCCGACACTTGGGGGCTACAGGTAATATGGATAAGGGAGAAATATCTTCCAATTTTCTGTTTTGAGCCAATCATTATGACCCGGTGTTTACAACAATCATGAACCGGCATTGGAAATAATCATGACCTGGAATTCAGTTCTTATAAACCGGCAATCTTGACAATGATAAACCGACGAGTCTACATTCTCAAACCGGCTGAATATCAGATGAATATTACAAGACCAATATTTGTTAAACCGGCGCTTTGGAAGCCAACTCAAGTGGATTATTCTTTACAATATTTTTCTATGAGAAACCAATGTCAGCAATTTGAGTATGAAGCTGGTTATTGATCCGGATTTTTCTAGAAGGAGGGAATAACAAAGATTTAAGGATGATCAGGGTCGGTTTACAAGAGTTCTTAACCCGGAGCGCAACCTGTCAAATTTGTTCTTATGTTTATTTGCAGCATAAGTTTACCATGGATAAATCCAAGCTAAACTTGGGGGCTAATGTCGGGGATATACCCCGCGGCGTAAACCGGCCAGAAGTTAACCCGGCCGGACTTGGCGGCTTATCTGAAGACCCGCCCTGACCTTGGCGGTTTAAGCAGCCCGCTTGGTCGTATGACTCACTGGTAACCCGGCGGGCGGAGTAGACGAATGACGAGGCCCAAAGCCCAGAAGGCCGGTTCAACTATGGTGGGCCGGTTTAACAGGAAAGGAATATTTACCTTACAAGGAGTTAAGACCGAGACTTGTACCCGGTTTGTATTAGAGATAGACTAGTCCTAATCCTAATAGGACTCCACATGTAAACCGCCCCTTCAACATATATAAGGAGGGGCGGGGCTCCCCAAAGAGGGACAGGTTAGAAGCTACAAGCTACAGGCAATCAATAATCTCTAGGGCTAGACACAAGAGCTGGTTTACGGCGACTCCCTCAGGAGCATAATGAGATCTAGCCTCAAACAGCATGTAGGGTTATTACCGGATGATGTTTCCCGAGGCCCGAAGCTGTCTAAATCCTTGTCTTTGCGTGTTGATCCGCCCTGCGTCTCTCGTCCCGCTCAACCCCTCTCAAGCTACCACATAGATGCGTTGGCCTCGCGACTAAGTCCTTACACTAGGGCATCTGACGTGACAATTCCACGACACCTAGCGTCACCGAACCTTAAGTGTGTAGACCCTACGGGTTCGGGAGACATGCAGACATGACCGAGACGGCTCTCGGGCAATAACCAACAGCGGGATCTGGATACCCATGTTGGCTCCCACATGCTCCACGATGATCTCATCGGATGAACCACGATGTCAAGGATTCAATTAATATCGTATATGATTCCCTTTGTCAATCGGTATTTTACTTGCCCGAGATTCGATCGTCGGTATCCCAATACCTCGTTCAATCTCGTTACCGGCAAGTCACTTTTCTCGTACTGTAATGCATGATCCCGTGATCAAACACTTTGATCACATTGAGCTCATTATGATGATGCATTACCGAGAGGGCCCGGTGATACCTCTCCGTTAAGCGGAGTGACAAATCCCAGTCTCGATCCATGTCAACCCAACAGATACTTTCAGAGATACCCGTAGTATACCTTTATAGTCACCCAGTTACGTTGTGACGTTTGGCACACCCAAAGCACTCCTACGGTATCCGGGAGTTACACGATCTCATGGTCTAACGAAAGGATACTTGACATTGGAAAACTCTAGCAAACGAACTATGCGATCTTATGCTATGTTTAGGATTGGGTCTTGTCCATCACATCATTCTCCCAATGATGTGATCCCGTTATCGATGACATCCAATGTCCATAGTCAGGAAACCATGACTATCTGTCGATCAACGAGCTAGTCAACTAGAGGCTCACTAGGGACATGTTTGTTGTCTGTTATTCACACATGTATTACGATTTCCGGATAACACAATTATAGCACGAATAAAGACAATTATCATGAATAAGGAAATATAATAATAATGCTTTTATTATTGCCTCTAGGGCATATTTCCAACAGTCTCCCACTTGCACTAGAGTCAATAATCTAGTTACATTGTGATGAATCGAACACCCATAGAGTTCTGGTGCTGATCATGTTTTGCCTTAGGGAGAGGTTTAGTCAACGGATCTGCGACATTCAGATCCGTGTGCACTTTACAAATTTCTATGTCTCCATCTTGAACATTTTCACGAATGGAGTTGAAGCGACGCTTGATGTGCCTAGTCTTCTTGTGAAACCTGGGCTCCTTTGCAAGTGCAATAGCTCCAGTGTTGTCACAGAAGAGCTTGATTGGCCCCGACGCATTGGGTATGACTCCGAGGTCGGTGATGAACTCCTTCACCCAAATTGCTTCATGTGCTGCCTCCAAGGCTGCCATGTACTCCGCTTCACATGTAGATCCCGCCACGACGCTTTGCTTGCAACTGCACCAGCTTACTGCCCCACCATTCAAAATATACACGTATCCGGTTTGCGACTTACAGTCATCCAGATCTGTGTCGAAGCTAGCGTCGACGTAACCCTTTACGACGAGCTCTTCGTCACCTCCATAAACGAGAAACATTTCCTTAGTCCTTTTCAGGTACTTCAGGATATTCTTGACCGTTGTCCAGTGTTCCTTGCCGGGATTACTTTGGTACCTTCCTACCAAACTTACGGCAAGGTTTACATCAGGTCTGGTACACAGCATGGCATACATAATAGAACCTATGGCTGAGGCATAGGGGATGACTCTCATCTCTTCTATATCTTCTGCCGTGGTCGGACATTGAGCTGAGCTCAATTTCACACCTTGCAATACAGGTAAGAACCCTTTCTTAGATTGATCCATATTGAACTTCTTCAATATTTTATCAAGGTATGTGCTTTGTGAAAGACCTATGAGGCGTCTTGATCTATCTCTATAGATTTTGATGCCTAATATATAAGCAGCTTCTCCAAGGTCCTTCATTTAAAAACTCTAATTCAAGTAGGCCTTAATGCTGTCCAAGAGCTCTATATCATTTCCCATCAAAAGTATGTCGTCTACATATAATATGAGAAATGCTACAGAGCTCCCACTCACTTTCTTGTAAACGCAGGCTTCTCCATAAGTCTGCGTAAACCCAAACGCTTTGATCATCTCATCAAAGCGAATGTTCCAACTCCGAGATGCATGCACCAGCCCATAAATCGAGCGTTGGAGCTTGCACACCTTGTCAGCATTCTTAGGATCGACAAAACCTTCCGGCTGCATCATATACAATTCTTCCTTAAGGAAACCATTAAGGAATGCCGTTTTGACGTCCATTTGCCATATCTCATAATCATAGTATGCGGCAATTGCTAACATGATTCGGACGGACTTCAGCTTCGCTACCGGTGAGAAAGTCTCATCGTAGTCAATTCCTTGAACTTGTCGATAACCCTTAGCGACAAGCCGAGCTTTATAGATGGTCACATTACCATCCGCGTCTGTCTTCTTCTTAAAGATCCATTTATTTTCTATGGCTCGCCGCTCAACGGGCAAGTCAGTCAAAGTCCATACTTCGTTTTCATACATGGATCCTATCTCGGATTTCATGGCTTCCAGCCATTTGTCGGAATCCGGGCCCGCCATTGCTTCCTCATAGTTCGAAGGTTCACCGTTGTCTAACAACATGATTTCCAAGACAGGGTTCCCGTACCACTCTGGTGCAGAACGTGTCCTTGTGGACCTTCGAATTTCAGTAGGAGCTTGATAAGAAGTATCTTGATCATCATCATTAATTTCCTCTCTAGTCGGTGCAGGCACCTCAGAAACGTTTTCTTGAGTTTCGCCATTTTCCGGTTCAAGAGGTGACACTTCATCAAGTTCTACTTTCCTCCCACTTACTTCTTTCGAGAGAAACTCTTTCTCTAGAAAGGATCCATTCTTGGCAACAAAGATCTTGCCTTCGGATCTGAGGTAGAAGGTATACCCAACAGTTTCTTTAGGGTATCCTATGAAGACGCATTTTTCCGACTTGGGTTCGAGCTTTTCAGGTTGAAGTTTCTTGACATAAGCATCGCATCCCCAAACTTTTAGAAACGACAGCTTAGGTTTCTTCCCAAACCATAATTCATACGGTGTCGTCTCAATGGATTTCGACGGAGCCCTATTTAAAGTGAATGCGGCAGTCTCTAAAGCATAGCCCCAAAAAGATAGCGGTAAGTCGGTAAGAGACATCATAGATCGCACCATATCTAATAGAGTGCGATTATGACGTTCGGACACACCATTAAGCTGAGGTGTTCCAGGCGGCGTGAGTTGTGAAACTATTCCACATTTTCTTAAGTGTGTGCCAAATTCGTGACTCAAGTATTCTCCTCCACGATCTGATCGTAGAAACTTGATCTTTCTCTCACGTTGATTTTCAACCTCACTCTGAAATTCCTTGAACTTTTCAAAGGTCTCAGACTTGTGTTTCATCAAGTAGATATACCCATATCTACTCAAGTCATCAGTGAGGGTGAGAACATAACGATAGCCACCGCGAGCCTCAACACTCATTGGACCGCATACATCGGTATGTATGATTTCCAATAAGTTGGTTGCTCGCTCCATTGTTCCTGAGAACGGAGTCTTGGTCATTTTACCCATGAGGCATGGTTCGCACGTGTCAAATGATTCATAATCAAGAGACTCTAAAAGTCCATCTGCATGGAGCTTCTTCATGCGTTTGACACCTATGTGACCAAGGCGGCAGTGCCACAAATATGTGGGACTATTGTTATCAACTTTAACTCTTTTGGTATTCACACTATGAATATGTGTATCATCACGTACGAGATTCATTAAGAATAAACCATTAACCATCGAAGCATGACCATAAAACATATCTCTCATATAAATAGAACAACCATTATTCTCGGATTTAAATGAGTAGCCATCTCGAATTAAGCGAGACCCAGATACAATGTTCATGCTCAAACTTGGCACTAAATAACAATTATTGAGGTTTAAAACTAATCCCGTAGGTAAATTTAGAGGCAGCGTGCCGACGGCGATCACATCGACCTTGGAACCATTCCCGACGCGCATCGTCACCTCGTCCTTCGCCAGTCTCCGTTTATTCCGCAGCTCCTGCTTTGAGTTACAAATGTGAGCAGCTGCACCGGTATCAAATACCCAAGAGCTACTACGAGTACTGGTAAGGTACACATCAATTACATGTATATCACATATACCTTTGGTTTTGCTGGCCTTCTTGTCCGCTAAGTATTTGGGGCAGTTCCGCTTCCAGTGACCACTTCCCTTGCAATAAAAACACTCAGTCTCGGGCTTGGGTCCATTCTTTGGCTTCTTCCCGGCAACTTGCTTACCGGGCGCGGCAACTTCCTTGTCGTCCTTCTTGAAGTTCCTTTTACCCTTGCCCTTCTTGAACTTAGTGGTTTTATTCACCATCAACACTTGATGCTCTTTCTTGATTTCTACCTCTGCTGATTTCAGCATAGCATATACTTCAGGAATGGTCTTTACCATCCCCTGCATATTGTAGTTCATCAAAAAGCTCTTGTAGCTAGGTGGAAGCGACTGGAGGATTCTGTCAATGACCGCTTCTTCCGGGAGATTAACTTCCAGTTGAGTCATGCGGTTGTGCAACCCAGACATTTTGAGTATGTGTTCACTGACAGAACTATTTTCCTCCATCTTACAGCTAAAGAATTTGTCGGAGACTTCATATCTCTCGACCCGGGCATGAGCTTGGAAAACCATTTTCAGCTCTTCGAACATCTCATATGCTCCATGTCTCTCAAAACGCTTTTGGAGCCCCGGCTCTAAGCTGTAAAGCATGCCGCACTGAACGAGGGAGTAATCATCGCAGCGTGACTGCCAAGCGTTCATAACGTCTTGTTCTGCAGGGAGAATAGGTGCGTCACCCAGCGGTGCTCGTAGGACATAATCTTTCTTGGCAGCTATGAGGATGATCCTCAGGTTCCGGACCCAGTCCATATAGTTGCTGCCATCGTCTTTCAGCTTGGTTTTCTCTAGGAACGCGTTGAAGTTGAGGACTACGTTGGCCATTTGATCTACAAGACATATTGTAAAAAATTTAGACTAAGTTCATGATAATAAAGTTCATTTAATCAAATTATTTAATGAACTCCCACTTAGATAGACATCCCTCTTCTAGTCATCTAAGTATTACATGATCCGAGTCAACTAGGCCGTGTCCGATCATCACGTGAGACGGACTAGTCAACATCGGTGAACATCTTCATGTTGATCGTATCTTCTATACGACTCATGCTCGACCTTTCGGTCTTCTGTGTTCTGAGGCCATGTCTGTACATGCTAGGCTCGTCAAGTCAACCTAAGTTTTTCGCGTGTGTAAATCTGTCTTACACCCGTTGTATGTGAACGTTAGAATCTATCACACCCGATCATCACGTGGTGCTTCGAAACGACGAACTGTCGCAACGGTGCACAGTTAGGGAGAACACTTTCTTGAAATTATTATGAGGGATCATCTTATTTACTACCGTCGTTCTATGTAAACAAGATGCAAAACATGATAAACATCACATGCAATCAAATAATAAACGTGACATGATATGGCCAATATCACATAGCTCCTTCGATCTCCATCTTGGGGCTCCATGATCATCTTGTCACCGGCTTGACACCATGATCTTCATCATCATGATCTTCATCATCGTGTCTCCATGAAGTTGCTCGCCAACTATTACTTCTACTACTATGGCTAACGCGTTTAGCAATAAAGTAAAGTAATTTACATGGCGTTTCTCAATGACACGCAGGTCATACAAAAATGAAGACAACTCCTATGGCTCCTGCCGGTTGTCATACTCATCGACATGCAAGTCGTGATTCCTATTACAATAGCATGAACATCTCATACATCACATATAGATCATTCATCATTCATCACAACTTTGGCCATATCATATCACAAAGCACTTGCTGCAAAAACAAGTTAGACGTCCTCTAATTGTTGTTGCAAGTTTTACGTGGCTGTTATAGGTTGCTAGACAGAACGTTTTCTTACCTACGTAATAACCACAACGTGAATTGTCAATCTCTATTTACCCTTCATAAGGACCCTGTTCATCGAATCCGATCCAACTAAAGTGGGAGAGACAGACACCCGCCAGCCACCTTATGCAACTAGTGCATGTCAGTCGGTGGAACCGGTCTCACGTAAGCGTACGTGTAAGGTTGGCCCGGGCCGCTTCATCCCACAATACCGCTGAATCAAGATTGACTAGTAACGGCAAGAAGAATTGACAATTCGACGCCCACAACTACTTTGTGTTCTACTCGTGCAAAGAGAACTACGCATAGACCTAGCTCATGATGCCACTGTTGGGGAACGTTGCAGAAAATTAAAAATTTTCCTACGGTTTCACCAAGATCCATCTATGAGTTCATCTAGCAACGAGTATTCAGATTGGATAGCATCTACATACCACTTTGTAGATCGCAACGGAAGCGTTCGAGTGAACGTGGATGAGGTAGTCGTACTCGCCGTGATCCAATTCACCGATGATCTAGTACCGAACGGACGGCACCTCCGTGTTCAACACACGTACGGAAAGCGTGACGTCTCCTCCTTCTTGATCCATCAAGGGGGAAGGAGAGGTTGATGAAGATCCAGCAGCACGACGGCGTGGTGGTGGATGCAGCAGAACTCCGGCAGGGCTTCGCTAAGCAACTACGGGAGGAGGAGGAGGTGTTGCAGGGAGGAGGGAGGCGCCAGGGCTTATGGGTGCGCTGCCCCCCTCCCCTCCCCTCTTTATATAGGCCTCTTGGGGGGGCGCCGGCCCTGGGAGATCTAATCTCCCAAGGGGGCGGCAGCCAGGGAGGTTTCCCTCCCCCCCAAGCCATCTAGGAGGTGCCTTCCACCACTAGGACTCCTCCTAGATGGAACCCTAGGCGCATGGGCCCTTTGGGTCTGGTTCCCCTTGGCCCAAGCAGGACAAGGCGCACCCCCTAATGCCCATGTGGCCCACCAGGGCAGGTGGCCCCACCTGGTGGACCCCCGGGACCCCTCCGGTGGTCCCGGTACAATACCGATAACCCCGAAACTTGTCCCGATGGCCGAAACAGCACTTCCTATATATAATTCTTTACCTCCGGACCAATTCGGAACTCCTCGTGACGTCCGGGATCTCATCCGGGACTCCGAACAACATTCGGGTTACTGCATATACATATCTTCACAACCCTAGCGTCACCGAACCTTAAGTGTGTAGACCCTACGGGTTCGGGAGACATGCAGACATGACCGAGACGGCTCTCGGGCAATAACCAACAGCGGGATCTGGATACCCATGTTGGCTCCCACATGCTCCACGATGATCTCATCAGATGAACCACGATGTCAAGGATTCAATTAATCCCGTATACGATTCCCTTTGTCAATCGGTATTTTACTTGCCCGAGATTCGATCGTCGGTATCCCAATACCTCGTTCAATCTCGTTACCGGCAAGTCACTTTTCTCGTACCGTAATGCATGATCCCATGATCAAACACTTTGATCACATTGAGCTCATTATGATGATGCATTACCGAGAGGGCCCGTGGATACCTCTCCGTTAAGCGGAGTGACAAATCCCAGTCTCGATCCATGTCAACCCAACAGATACTTTCAGAGATACCCGTAGTATACCTTTATAGTCACCCAGTTACGTTGTGACGTTTGGCACACCCAAAGCACTCCTACGGTATCCGGGAGTTACACGATCTCATGGTCTAAGGAAAGGATACTTGACATTGGAAAACTCTAGCAAACGAACTATGCGATCTTATGCTATGTTTAGGATTGGGTCTTGTCCATCACATCATTCTCCCAATGATGTGATCCCGTTATCGATGACATCCAATGTCCATAGTCAGGAAACCATGACTATCTATCGATCAACGAGCTAGTCAACTAGAGGCTCACTAGGGACATGTTTGTTGTCTGTTATTCACACATGTATTACGATTTCCGGATAACACAATTATAGCACGAATAAAGACAATTATCATGAATAAGGAAATATAATAATAATGCTTTTATTATTGCCTCTAGGGCATATTTCCAACAGTTATGCTGCCAAAATTTCGAACAAAAAGGAGCACCACTTGTCAAAATCTAGGCCCTTTTGCGAGGTTTCCAAACTTTGTGTGGTTTGCAGTAAATAAGTAGGGTCTTTCCTGTCAACTTTTCAAACTCTAGGGCCTGACTGGTGGGCCCGACAAGTAAGGTTTTCAATCAACCCGCCGAGCCTCTACTTCCATTCTCCTCCCTTCATCTTCCATCGGCGGTGAGAGGTCGAGAGGGGGAGAGGATTCTGTGCCGATGGAGGGCGTGCGCTCACCGGCGAGGGAGGGGCCGACTTTTATAGTGGCGGGGGGCGGTGAGCGGGTGGCATGCGTGCGTACGCGTCGCGGGAGCGGGCGGGACGCGCGTCACCGCGCCTTCACTGCGCCGCCCGTGAGGCATCAATGGAAGGCTGACCAGCGCGGCAGCCTTGGCATTGATTCCCCGCGGGAAACCGAGGCGATGAGGACGACGAGCGCGCCCGATCGTTGACTCGGCGGGCCCGCCAGGCTTTCGCGGCAAAACCGTTTCCCTGACGCACTCCTATAAACTATTAGTATGTGGTGTGAACTTGTGCTCATGTAGGAGGCGATCATGTCAAACATGATCAATCATAATGAAGATCCTAATTAGTACCAGATCTTTCGGTCTCCACGCAAACCTAACCAGGCCACCTCCTAGTGCATGCATTGGCACTACTTAAGTTCGGGTCCCACACGAAAGAGATGGAGCGAGCGATCGTTCTTAATAAGTTCCAAAAAGATATGGGTTTTGTCATGTTTATTTGATAGATTCACTTGAAAATAAAGTGATTTGGGTTGAAGCAAACCCATTTCGAATCAACTCCACCAACCCAGAAGATATCCCATCAACATAATAAAACAAGAGTTACAAAATAAAATTATATGACATGCATTCGACACTGTTAGAGCAGCAAACGCATCCACGTCGCGGAGGCCGGGAGCCCCTCCCTCCGCCCGCTGGTGGATGAACGGCGGAGGCAGCAAGCACGTGAACGCAGCGCCACCACTCGGGCGTGGACACACCTCGACCGCATCTTATCCCCGGTGGTCAAGCGTTGCCGGGAGGCGGAGAAGGCGTGGTGGGAGGCCAAGGAGGTCGTCGCCGCCGGAGATGAAGCAGCAGCGCGCTGTCTACCGGCGCGTTGGCGCCAGGGCAAGGGATGTTCTTGGCGGTGCCCCAGGGGCTGCTCTTCAGCGACACGCTCATGCTAAGCGTCCGGATTGATCTGATCCGACCTACCGTTGTCGGCGACGACCCCAAGTCCACTACATTGCTGGCTGCCAGGACGCCGAGGAGGATGCAGTCAAGTATCTGATGGTTAGCTTGTTTTATGCAATATCAGTTATTAGTATGGTGAACAGTTTAATTCAGTACTAGTGCAGCTCAAGTAGTATGAGACTATGAATTGTGTGGGCTTGTTAAGCTACATGGCTTTTCAGGTTCTCCTCAGTAGCAATGCAGCTGAACAAGGGCAGCAGTAATTAATGTAGCTAAGCAGTAGGAATGCTTCACCCTTTGTTCTGAACAAGTGGCCTCAGTAGTAGTAGTAAGTTCAGCTGTTGCTTTGTAGGAGTATTTGATCTGAGTTAATTTCGGTTGTGCAGCCAATTGAAGTTAACTGGAAGAACCTATACCAGAATATCATCTGTCTTTTACTAACTAGCAGCAGATTATGCAGAGCGAAATACGCATTTGGTGAACCATTTTGTTCCACTAGTTGTTTTAACTGTACTAGGAAATTTACTATGCGCAGATTCTTCCGTGAGATTTTTTATTATTTTGTCATGAAGAAAAATGTTGTGAATCCTTTTTTTGTCAGATTGGGTTATTGAGGCGATTGTAAACGCGGCCCTTACAAAAAGCAAAAACCAACATCCATTTTTTGTTTCTTGTTTGAGAAAAGCTGGACCTGATGCTCAAAGGACCTTCAGGTTTAAACTAACAGGGTCACATTTCCAGGAGTAGTTTATCTCACCCAACTACTTGGGAGGTTACAATGTTTGCTCTTCCACACAGGTTTATTCCTTGTGTAGATTCTTTTCATTGCTTAGCCACGGTTTATTCCAGGAAAGCACATCAAAATTTTAGATATTGTTGTAACTATTTGGCTGCATATTAAATTGTTCGGAAACGAATTGCGTTAGGATGTTCAACAGTCCATATATAAATAATGAAGGCCATAATTGCAAAAGTTTGTGTTGGTTTGGTTTACACTTTACTGTTAATTTGTTGTGTAATGCGCCAAATTTCTTTGCAAGTAACTAAAGATAGTTTACTGTCGAGTGAGTCCTTTATATTATGGAAGAGTTATTGAGAAAAGAGGTAAATGAAGCGCCAACTATTACCAGCAAAAATCATTGTGGAGCTGCAGTTCCATGTTGTCGTCATCATTCAGGGATGGACGACGAGCGGCTGAGTTTGCTGCCACTGGATTCATTAAACGGGAGGTCAATATGGTTGGCTTTCGCACTGTGGACTTTGCCAAGGTATAGATGTACTGATACATTTCTTCAACCTCAGCACTTTACACGTTACTGGTATTGTACTCATGCATTTGATATAAACTTTCTATAGGCGGCCATGAAACTCGTCCTTTATCTTTTGCGCTCCATCACACTACGTAGTTTTTTTGCGGCTACACTGCGTAGCTGATATATGTATGCTCTGATTGTTTTATTTCACAGATGCACTATCGCCATCGCCGTCTAGCGAGACGCCCGACGGCGTGGGTGTGGTACTTATTTTCGGTTACATATTTACTGCAGCCATGTACTTATCTCTCATGTAATATCCCCATGTTATTTAATTATTATTTATTTTTCCTATAACATGTGTCCATTTAGGTGTTCTTTTCTTATAACTCAATTGTTTTTTGTAGCAGCCCCACAATATGGCACATCTGCAGGGAGGGTAACGTGGGAAACTACAAAGTAGAGATGTTTCTGGCGACGGTAACCAAATGCATTGTTTGGACTTTTTATGGGCTGTCGGACCCGATTCGTTGGCCGCTCGTACTGATTAATGCTGTTGGCATAGCTATCGAGGTAAATAAACATGGGCTTTGTTCCGGTTATATGCAACTTGCTTGGACCGTTTTCAACCTCACTATTAGTGGGGCATGTATAGTAGCACGTCTAAGCATTAAACAAAATTGCCAATTTGAACCTGCTTGTGCGAGAATGAGATTCTAGTACGGTCTAATGCACTTGTATTACCATAATTTTGTTGAGTTGATACACCTTTCTGTTCGCAAACACATTTAACGACAGTTTTCACATGCTCACTTGCATTTAAGGAGGAAGTCCACACCATTTTTTATATCAATATTTTATACTTATTTTGAACTAATTATACCACGCATATTACAATCGGATTTAATCCCATGACAATGGTTTTAATTAATAAATATTTTTTGTTATGCATTTGTAATATTTAATTGTAATTTTTTATTCTCAAAAATTTAAATTGTATGACGCAACAAACTATCTGTTTGTTGTTAAAAATATATTCTGAATACTTTATAATATTGCCTAAACTATATAGTGTATACACATATATTTGTGTATCTATGTATTCCATATCACACACACTAAAAATATCTTCATAGTGGTTTCTGTTGTATATTAGATAAATATATTCATAGAAACTTCTTGGGCATGACAATTGTGATTTGTAAGTTGGGTTCAGTAATAGGTTACAACATGTTTATGATGTGTATTTATATTGAAATTTGCACTATTATTATAATCATCAAATAACATAAAATGTTGTTGGTTGTACTTTTGCATATTATTCGATTATCTGACTGCTTCTTTAGATTCACTTGGTTTGATTTGGTGCATATGAGATCTTTTACCCGTTTTTCAAACGAAAAAATGTGCATTGGTTTAAACAGAGAAACCTAGTTATCATAAATTGTGCTAAATTATCTTGAGGCTCTCTTTTATAGTCTTGATAATCTTTGCGGTGTAATGTATAATATGATAGTGGTAACTAGCAAAAACAATATTCAAGGCACGGGCGATGACACCTTTTCCCAGGCTATGGGCCGGCCCTGTCTCGGATGAGACATGCGTAGACAGTCCAAGTTACCCAATTGAAAAATGATGCGATGGCCACCCATACAGAATATCTTTCGAGTTCCACACAACCATCTGTTCGCAATAGGAAATGTGTTATGAAATGATCACACAAGTTAGCAAGAGAGAGTCAACCAGGGCCGGTCAGGTCTGGTAACTACATATTCAATGTGTTGGTAGCTATAGCATGGGTTGCTTGGTAACTGCATATTCAATGTGTTGGTAGCTATAGCATGGGTTGCTTGGTAACTACATAATCGACGTGCTGGTAAATTTACAAATATCTACTTAATTGAAGTATTGGTAACTCTGTTGGTAGTTGGCGTTGAAGATGTACTAGAGAAACCCAGGAAAATAACACCATGAAAAAATGTATTATTGAGCCATCACAAAAAAAAATTAACTGCCGCATAAAATTGATGGAAATATGCCCTAGAGGCAATAATAAATTGGTTATTATCATATTTCCCTGTTCATGATAATTGTTTATTATCCATGCTAGAATTGTATTGATCGAAAACTCAGATACATGTGTGGATACATAGACAACAATGTGTCCCTAGTGTGCCTTTACTAGACTAGCTCGTTGATCAAAGATGGTTAAGGTTTCCTAGCCATAGACATGAGTTGTCATTTGATAACGGGATCACATCATTAGGAGAATGATGTGATGGACAAGACCCAAACTATGAGATCGTGTCAAGTTTAGTGCTAACGTTTTCTGCATGTCAAGTATATGTTCCTATGACAATAAGATCATGCAACTCACTGATACCGGAGGAGTACCTTGTGTGTATCAAATGTCGCAACGTAACTGGGTCACTATAAAGATGATCTACAGGTATCTCTGAGGGTGTCTGTTGAGTTGGCATGGATCAAGACTGGGATTTGTCACTCCGTATGACGGAAAGGTACCTCAGGGCCCACTCGGTAATATAGTATCTCAGGTTTCATACCGTTCGATATTCCTTTTCTCCGAAATATTGAAATAGGCAAAAAACAGCAATTTGCACTGGGCCTCCGGTTAGTAGGTTAGTCCCAAAAATAATATAGAAGTATAATAAAGCCCATTAAACATCCAAAACAGATAATATAATAGCATGGAACAATCAAAAATTACAGATACGTTGGAGACGTATCAACTGGCATCCTCAAAGGAAGGCCTTTCAATAAGGAACTAGCTTCCGCAACTCCTTGCCGAGTGAGTAGCGCGCTGTGAAGAGCTCTTGCAACTCCTTGCTGAGTCTGTAGCGTGTTTTCATGAGCTCTTGCAACTCCAAAGAAAGTGGGAGGATTGATATTGGGTGGCGTGAAGTGCTTGATGGGTTGTCATTTTGCTCGGTGCTAGCTCTTAGCTCCTTTTGTATTCAACACAAGGAAGGTCCATCTCAGGTGCGTTGATACCTGTGACCTGAAGAATGACAACACAATGAAGGGCCAGCAGTGAGTAGTGAGCATTGCCATGATTTGGTTTGTGGTGGTGTTGGATTAGCTTCTTTGCTGTGTTGGGAAATGATTGGTAGGATGATGATATGTAATGTTTCATTGAGTGTATTGACTGACTCGAAGTCCATGAATGAAATTTGAAATGAACAACACAACATCTTTTTGCTGATTTGGATTCTTCGCAAGATGTTATGCTGCCAAAATTTCGAACAAAAAGGAGCACCACTTGTCAAAATCTAGGCCCTTTTTTGCGAGGTTTCCAAACTTTGTGTGGTTTGCAGTAAATAAGTAGGGTCTTTCCTATCAAATTTTAAAACTCTAGGGCCTGACTGGTGGGCCCGACAAGTCAGGTTTTCAATCAACCCGCCGAGCCTCTACTTCCATTCTCCTCCCTTCATCTTCCCTCGGCGGTGAGAGGTCGAGAGGGGGAGAGGATTCTGTGCCGATGGAGGGTGTGCGCTCATCGGCGACGAAGGGGCTGATGTCTACTACGCAACCTTCTCCTTGTAGACGTTGTTGGGCCTACAAGTGCACAGGTTTGTAGGACAGTAGCAAATTTTCCTCAAGTGGATGAGCTAAGGTTTATCAATCCGTAGGGGGCGTAGGATGAAGATGGTCTCTCTCAAGCAACCCTGCAACCAAATAGCAAAGAGTCTCTTGTGTCCCCAACACACCCAATACAATGGTAAATTGTATAGGTGCACTAGTTCGGGGAAGAGATGGTGATACAAGTGCAATATGGATGGTAGATATAGGTTTTTGTAAACTGAAAATATAAAAACAGCAAGGTAGCAAACGGTAAAAGTGAGCGTAAACGGTATTGCAATGGTAGGAAACAAGGCCTAGGGTTCATACTTTCACTAGTGCAAGTTCTCTCAACAATAATAACATAATCGGATCATATAACTATCCCTCAACATGCAACAAAGAGTCACTCCAAAGTCACTAATAGCGGAGAACAAACGAAGAGATTATGGTAGGGTATGAAACCACCTCAAAGTTATTCTTTCCAATCAATCCGTTGGGCTATTCCTATAAGTGTCACAAAAAGCCCTAGAGTTCGTACTAGAATAACACCTTAAGACACAAATCGACCAAAACCCTAATGTCACATAGATACTCCAATGTCACCTCAAGTATCCGTGGGTATGACTATACGATATGCATCACACAATCTCAATTCATCTACTCAACCAACACATAGTACCTCAAAGAGTGCCCAAAGTTTCTACCGGAGAATCACGACGAAAACATGTGCCAACCCCTATGCATAGGTTCATGGGTGGAACCCGCAAGTTGATCACCAAAACATACATCATGTGGCACGTGATATCCCATTGTCACCATAGATACGCACGACAAGACATACATCAAGTGTTCTCAAATCTTTAAAGACTCAATCCGATAAGATTACTTCAAAGGGAAAACTCAATCCATTACAAGAGAGTAGAGGGGGAGAAGAAACATAAGATCCAACTATAATAGCAAAGCTCGCGATACATCAAGATCGTGTCAAATCAAGAACACGAGAGAGAGAGAGAGAGAGAGAGAGAGAGAGAGAGAGAGAGATAGATCAAACACATAGCTACTGGTACATACCCTCAGCCCCGAGGGTGAACTACTCCCTCCTCGTCATGGAGATCACCGGGATGATGAATGGCCACCGGTGAGGGTTCCCCCCTCCGGCAGGGTACCGGAACAGGGTCCCGATTGGGTTTTGGTGGCTACAGAGGCTTGCGGCAGCGGAACTCCCGATCTAATCTCTGTTCTGGAAGTTTTATGATACGTAGGTATATATGGGTGCAAGGGGTACGTCGGTGGACCGAAGGGGGGGCCACGAGGCAGGGGGCGCGCCCCCTACCCTCGTGAGCACCTCCTTCATCTTCTGACGTAGGGTCCAAGTCTATCTGGTAGGTTTCCTTCCAAAAATAACTTCTCTAGTTGATTTCATTCCGTTTCGACTCCGTCTGGTATTCCTTTTCCTCGAAACACTAAAATAGGCATAAAACAGCAAATCTGAGCTGGGCCTCCGGTTAATAGGTTAGTCCCAAAAATAATATAAAAGTGGATAATAAAGCCCAATATTGCCCAACACAGTAGATAATATAGCATGGAGCAATCAAAAATTATAGATACGTTGGAGACGTATCAGGGGCCGACTTTTATAGTGGCGGGGGGCGGTGAGCGGGCGGCATGCGTGCGTACGCGTCGCGGGAGTGGGCGGGACGCGCGTCACCGCGCCTTCACTGCGCCGCCTGTGAGGCATCAATGGAAGGCTGACCAGCGCGGCAGCCTTGGAATTGATTCCCCGTGGGAAACCGAGGCGATGAGGACGACGAGCGCACCCGGTCGTTGACTCGGCGGGCCCGCCAGGCTTTCGTGGCAAAACCGTTTCCCCGACGCACTCCTATAAACTATTAGTATGTGGTGTGAACTTGCGCTCATGTAGGAGGCGTTCATGTCAAACATGATCAATCATAATGAAGATCCTAATTAGTACCAGATCTTTCGGTCTCCACGCAAACCTAACCAGGCCACCTCCTAGTGCATGCATTGGCACTACTTAATTCCGGGTCCCACATGAAAGAGATGGAGCGAGCGATCGTTCTTAATAAGTTCCAAAAAGATATGGTTTTGTCATGTTTATTCGATAGATTCACATGAAAAGAAAGTGATTTGGGTTGAAGCAAACCCATTTCGAATCAACTCCACCAACCAAGAAGATATCCCATCAACATAATAAAACAAGAGTTACAAAATAAAATTATATGACATGCATTCGACACTGTTAGAGCAGCAAACGCATCCACGTCGCGGAGGCCGGGAGCCCCTCCCTCCGCCCGTTGGTGGGCGAACGGCAAAGGCAGCAAGCGCGCGACCACAGCGCCACCACTCGGGCACGGACAAACTTCCGCCGCCTCGACCGCATCTTATCCCCGGAGCTCAAGCTTCGCCGGGAGGCGGAGAAGGCGTGGTGGGAGGCCAAGGAGGTCGTCGCTGTCGGAGCTGAAGCAGCAGTGCGCTATCCACCGGCGCGTTGGCGCCAGGGCAAGGGATGTTCTTGGCGGTGCCCCAGGAGTTGCTCTTCGGCGACACGCTCATGCTAAGCGTCCGGCTTGATCTGATCCGACATGCCGCTGTCGGCGGCGCCCCCCAAGTCCACTACATTGCTGGCTGCCAGGACGCCGAGGAGGATGCAGTCAAGTATCTGATGGTTAGCTTGTTTGATGCAATATCAGTTAGTAGTATGGTGAACAGTTTAATTCAGTACTAGTACAGCTCAAGTAGTATGAGACTATGAATTGTGTGGGCTTGTTAAGCTACATGGCTTCTCATGTTCTCCTCAGTAGCAATGCAGCTGAACAAGGGCAGCAGTAATTAATGTAGCTAAGCAGTAGGAATGCTTCACCCTTTGTTCTGAACAAGTGGCCTCAGTAGTAGTAGTAAGTTCTGCTGTTGCTTTGTAGGAGTATTTGATCTGAGTTAATTTCTGTTGTGTAGCCAATTGAAGTTAACTCGAAGAACCTATACCAGAATATGTTCTGTCTTTTACTAACCAGCAGCAGATTATGCAGAGCGAAATACGCATTTGGTGAACCGTTCTGTTCCACTAGCTGTTTTTACTGTACCAGGAAATTTACTATTCGCAGATTCTTCCGTGAGATTTTTTATTATTTTGTCATGAAGAAAAATGTTGTGAATCCTTTTTTTGTCAGATTGGGTTATTGAGGCGATTGTAAACGCGGCCCTTACAAAAAGCAAAAACCAACATCCATTTTTTGTTTCTTGTTTGAGAAAAGCTGGACCTGATGCTCAAAGGACCTTCAGGTTCAAACTAACAGGGTCACATTTCCAGGAGTAGTTTATCTCACCCAGCTACTTGAGAGGTTACAATGTTTGCTCTTCCACACAGGTTTATTCCTTGTGTAGATTCTTTTCATTGCTTGGCCACGGTTTATTCCAGGAAAGCACATCAAAATTTTAGATATTGTTGTAACTATTTGGCTGCATATTAAATTGTTCGGAAACGAATTGCGTTAGAATGTTCAACAGTACATATATAAATAATGAAGTCCATAATTGCAAAAGGTTGTGTTGGTTTGGTTTACACTTTGCTGTTAATTTGTTGTGTAATGCGCCAAATTTCTTTGCAAGTAACTAAAGATAGTTTACTGTCGAGTGAGTCCTTTATATTCTGGAAGAGTTATTGAGAAAGGAGGTAAATGAAGCGCCAACTATTACCAGCAAAAATCAATGTGGAGCTGCAGTTCCATGTTGTCGTCATCATTCAGGGATGGACGACGAGCGGCTGAGTTTGCTGCCACTGGATTCATTAAACGGGACGTCAATATGGTTGGCTTTCGCAGTGTGGACTTTGCCAAGGTATAGTAGATGTACTGATACATTTCTTCAACCTCAGCACTTTACACGTTCGTTGTATTGTACTCATGCATTTGATATAAAACTATAGGCGGTCATGAAACTCCTCCTTTCTCTTTTGCGCTCCATCACACTACGTAGTTTTTTTTTGCCGGGATTCGTCGACTCCCTTGCCGGGAGTGCTACCCTTGCCGGAACAATGACTCCCTTGCCGGGAGTGGGCCGACTCGGTCGTGGGCCTCCGCAAGGCCCATGACTTTCTTCCTTACGGACTATATAAGAAGGCTCTGGCCAGTGAAGTAACCTAGTTCGGTTCACTCACTCCCTCTCGCGTGACCTAGCCGTCATCTATTGTTCCTCACTCTGTGTTGCCTCCGGCGATCCCATCCCGACAACTGCGTGCACGGTTGGTGGGGAGAGCAGGTGCCTCCAGGACCCTGTCAATCGAGATCCTGCCCGAGAGAACGGCAATAAGGTTTTTGGGAAGCGTCTCGACACGACTGCTCCCGATCCGTCCCAACTCTGTCTGCCACTGCTTCCTCTACTTCCCCTGCATCAACACCATGGCCGACGATGCCGCCGCTAAGAAGAAGAACATGGATGATGCCGAGGCTGCTGCTGTCGCCGCCGCGTTGGCCTAGCCAACCGGAGGGTATGATCTGTTCATCCCTCGTTTACTTGTACTTATGCTAGCCGTATATGTGCTGCTCATAGATGGTTCGATTCTATATTCTGTACGTGCTAGTATGTTAAGGTATCGCTATGAGATGTGTACCTTTTATGCCATGCTTACTGTATACTCGTGGATAAGTCTAATCGGAAAAGTGCTAATATTTCCAACAATCCAAAAACCTTATTTTAGGCACTTTTCGATTCAAGGCTTTGTTGCTACTCTGAAACCGGAAAAGTTTACCGGGACGCATTTTAAGCATTGGCAGACTAGGACCACCTTGTGGCTCACAGCGATGAACGTGTTCTGGGTTGGTGGTGTGTCCCTCACAGAAACGATTGCTCCTGAACAGGAGAAGGCGTTTAGGGAGGCAACCACAATCTTTCTGGGAGCAGTTTTGAGTGTGACTAGAGACAAGTTGGTTGACGCCTATATTCATATGGGCGTTGCCAAAAACTTGTGGGATGCGCTCGAAGTCAAGTTCGGCGCAACTGATGCTGGTAGTGAGCTGTATGCCATGGAGCAGTTCCATGATTACAGGATGGTTGATAACCGTTCTGTATTGGACCAGGCTCATGAGATACAGTGCATTGCTAAGGAGCTGGAGCTCCTGAAGTGTGAGTTACCGGACAAGTTTGTAGCGGGTTGCATTATTGCAAAACTCCCTCCTAGTTGGAGGAACTTTGCTAATTCTCTCAAGCACTTGAGACGTGAATTCTCTGTTGAGGATGTCATCGGTCATCTCAGTGTTGAGCAGAACTCGAGAGCAAAGGACTCACACGTGAAAGGGGCAGAGGGTTCTTCTAGCGCCAATGTCGTGCAGAAGAACTTCCACAAGTTCAAGGGAAAGAACTCTGTCCAGCAGAATACTACCTTTAAGAATAAGGGTAAGAAGAAAGACGAAAAGAGAGACGGCTGCTTTACTTGTGGTTTAGATGAACATTGGGCAAACAAGTGCCCAAACAAGTACAAGAAGCCAGCACAGGACTCCAAGTCTGTGAATGTCACTCGGAGCAATAATGATGCGGCATCTGGGTATGGTAATCTACCATACTTTCAATTTGTCAGTCCACCGGTTGGTGGGTTGACACTGGGGCCAACATTCATGTGTGTGCTGATGTGTCTTTGTTTTCTTCTTACTAGGTCGCACGAGATTGTTTCGTCCTGATGGGGAATGGCTCGCATGCTTCTGTTCATGGTGTTGGCACGGTGGATCTGAAGTTTACTTCGAGAAAGATCGTGCAACTGAAGAACGTGCAGCATGTCCCCGCCATCAAGAAGAATCTCGTTAGTGACTCCCTTCTATGTAAAGAAGGGTTTAAGTTAGTATCTGAGTCTAACAAAGTAGTCGTATCTCGGTATGGACTGTTTGTTGGAAAAGGATATGATTGTGGTGGTTTGTTCCGCCTTTCCCTGGAGGATTTCTGTAATAAAGTCGTGAACCAAATTCATTCTAATGTGAACGAATCTAAGGTTTGGCATTCACGTCTTTGTCACATAAATTCCAGTTGTATGACGCAGCTAGCTAAGATGGACTTAATCCCGAGTTTTACTTTAGCCCAAGGCTCCAAGTGCCATGTGTGTGTGAAAGCTAAGCAACCTCGTAAGCCTCACAAGCTTGCGAAGGAGAGACACCTGGCACCATTAGAGCTCATACATTCAGATCTCTGTGAGATCAATGGTGTGTTGACTAAAGGTGGAAAGAAATACTTCATGACCCTAATTGATGACTCCACTAGATTCTGCTATGTGTATTTGTTAAATACTAAGGATGAGGCTCTACACTACTTTAAAGTCTACAAGGCTGAAGTTGAGAACCAACTTGAGAAGAAAATAAAACGAGTTTGGTCTGATCGAGGTGGAGAGTACTTTTCTAATGTGTTTGATTTATTCTGTGCAGAACATGGTATTATTCATGAGAGGACGCCTCCCTAGTCACCCCAGTCAAACGGGGTTGCCAAACGGAAAAACCGTACTCTAACTGATCTGGTTAACGCCATGTTAGATACATCGGGTTTATCCAAGGCATGGTGGGGAAGGCTGTATTGACATCATGTCATGTCCTGAATAAAGTTCCCACAAAGGATAATGAGACTACTCCCTATGAGCAATGGGAAAAGAAAAGAAATACACTCTCTTACTTGTGCACTTGGGGCTGTTTGGCGAAAGTCAACGTGCCGATAATCAAAAAGCGCAAGTTGGGACCTAAGACCGTGGACTGTGTTTTTCTTGGCTATGCCAAGCATAGTGTGGGCTATAGATTTGTAGTGGTGAAATCTGATGTACACGACGTGAAGGTCAGTACAATTATAGAGTCTAGGGATGCTACATTCTTTGAGGATATTTTCCCCATGAGAGATATGCAAAGCATTTCTAGATTGGAATCTGATGAGACTCCTGAATGTGCTATTACGATGGAATACTATGAACATAACAGTGATGAGAGTTCCACGGAGGATGACGAGGAAGCTCCTGTTAGGAGCAAGAGACAGAGGACTGCAAAGTATTTTGGTGATGATTTCCTCGTGTACCTCGTGGATGATGACACTCCCAGTTCCATTTTTGTTGGGGATATTACTACTGGGAGTAAACCGGCCTATCTGGGTCGGGTTAACTTCGCCAATAGTTAAGTATGTAAAAGCCCAAGAAGGCAGATGAGAGCCTAAGGCCCATAGTCGGTTTAACCTTGTAGCCGTAAACCGGCGTAGATATGTAAACTTGCATTGTAAATTAGGAATAAGTAGAGACCAAGCCGGACACGTCTATGAGCCGGTATTGGGACTCTGTAAACCGACGGGCGTCACCCGTGTATATTAGGGGACAACCCGGCGGTGGTTCAAGGACGACAAACAACAACTCGAGACCTAGGCGAAGCTTGTTTGCTCCCTAGTCATCGAAACCCCATCAATTCCATCACAACTAGACGTAGGCTTTTACCTTCATCGAAGGGGCCGAACTAGTATAAACTCTCTTGCGTCCCTGTGTCCGCCTTAACCCCTTCAAGCTAACCCGTCGCGATGGCTCCACGACTAAGTCCTTTCATGAGGACATCTGCCGTGACAAAACCACGACAGTTGGCGCCCACCGTGGGGCTATCGCACGATGGTTTCAAGTTCTTGGAGGGCAGCTTCGAAGGACTCAAGGGCTACGCTGTGTGTCGGATGACCAAGAGTCGTCGCGGCAAGCTCTACATCGACGATGCAAGATGGGGCCCCGAGGCCGGCTCAATCGAGTACGGGTACCGGGTCCCCTTTGGTGGCATACACATCTTCGTTGGCAAGATCAGTGAACCGGGCCCTGAGCCGGACATCTGCACCGACCTCATCGAGACGGCTCAGCGTGCGCGATCTGCCCAGGTTAAACCGGCCGAGAAGCGTGCCTTCGTGGGAGTCATCCATGGAGGAAGCTATGAGGATGGATCGGAATTTGGTGGCGAGACCGTCGTTTACTCCGGTGACGAATCATCAACCGGAGAAACCGAATCTTTATAACAGCTGCAAGATGGCCGGATTGGGGGCTGTTCCGATGGCGACAGCATTCCGGACCCCTCGGATGTGCCAAACCGGGTCGGAATATTCATGGCCGGGACACAAGCAGCGATCCACTCTTCGACCGCAGCAGCAATGATCTCCGGATCAGGAATGGCGACGGCAGCCGGGGCAGGAGGCCCTGTGCACCCACCGACTCAAGTCTTATCTGATCTATTTGATGTGTTGGTTGTGCTCATGGCAGAGGCTAATCCGGCGGATCAGAACGCCCACGACGCGGAAATTGCGAAAGTGAGGGATCAGATCACTCAAGCCAAGGCCGACCTAGCAGCTGAGAACGCCAGGATGACCGCAGAGCGGGCCGCTTTGGATGCGCAAGCTTATCGACTTAGGCTGGATCAGAATGCATCCCATGAGGTCCTGAAGCGGAAATACCGGTCTCGTTTGCCTCATGTTTTCGAAGCTAGAGATCTCTTCAACACCCCAGGAGCAGGAACCAGCAACCCGCCGGTGGTAAACCGGGCGGAAGCACCAGGGATGGGCGCGCTGGCTCACCCTCGCTTGATGGATCCGCCTCGTCAACACGCTATTGTACCTCAGGCTATCCCGACGCCTCCGGGTCACTATTCCAACCCAATGGATAACCTTGTTGTTGCTGCTGCACGACTGCAGGCCATCCCAATGGAAGGTGATTCGCCGCAGGCGATGGAAACGCGCCGGGTTAAGGAGCTTCCTCGGACAGCTTTGGTCCAGCAGGAAGCATACTCATACAGTCATGACCGAATTCATTCCACCCCTCGTCCAAGCCGGAGCTATAGCAGGCGTATGGAGGAACCAGCTGTATCAAGTAATGCCCGAAACCGTGAAGTACCCCGTGGTAACAACCCGGCGGGTGGTGTTGGCGATGCCCAGGAAGTGGTGGACCGGGCCCGAGTGAGCAAGGAGGCCGCGTTAGCAGCACAGTGCAAGGCTCGCCAGCTTACGCCGGTTCTTCCAACTACCTCGGTCGAGCCTGGCGTCTCTTCTAGCTCTTTGGGGTGCCTTGTCTTGTCCCCGCTTTATGCAATGTGCGACTGCCCAAAGACTTTAAGGGTCCGCGCAAGGTGCCGAATTACATTGTTGATCAGCCTCCAGAGACGTGGATAGAGAGCTATGAGATGGCCATGGAGATGCTGGATGTGGGCGATGCGGCGTGTGCAAAGTACTTCACCATGATGCTTGAAGGAACGGCCCGTACTTGGTTAAAAAGTTTGTCGGCCAACTCTATCAGTTCATGGGCCCAATTGCGAGCCCGGTTCATCCAGAACTTCAAGGATACATGTAAACAGCCCATGTCTATAGTGGACTTAGCAGCCTGTGTTCAGGAGGAAGGAGAATCAACGACTCGTTGGGTGCGTCGGGTCTCACAAATTTTGCACTCATTAGACCGTATCAATGCCGACACAGCGGTTATAACCTTGGAAGGCAACTGCCGGTTTGGGCCTCTGAAGTTGAAATTGGGACGAATGAAGTGCCATTGCAATGATATAGGGACCCTCATGGCTGCGTTAGTGAAGTATGCTGATTCTGATAATACCAAGGATCCCGAGTCTGATGACGACAAGGCAGGGAAGGGAAAGAAGAACGACAGCTCCAAAGGACAGCAGCATAACCCGGCAGGTCATGAAAACGGAGGCAAGCGTAAAGCGGATGGCAGCATGGATTTTGTGGCTAATACCAACGTGCAGGACAAGGGCCAGCGACGTAAGGGTAAAACACCAAATCGCAGTGGAGCGCCTAATCCTAATCCGGACCGCCTGTCTTATCTGTTAAACCAGCCCTGCCCAAAGCATGGGACGAAGGAGGTGCCAGCCAATCACCTTTGGAAGGACTGTTACATTATGCAGGAGTTCAAGAATTCTAATGCTTTCCGGTATGACCATGGATCTGGTGGTGGCTCAGGATTCGGGCCGGGTTATGGCGGAGGAAATTCCGGTTCAGGGTTCAATGATAATCAGGGCGGACATAACAATCAAGGTCATCAGAATAGCCAAGGTGGTTACAACCAGCAGCAGCAGCAGTCGGGTTATCAGAGTCACCCGAAGCAGTTGAACAGTGGGCAATATCATGTTTTCACCTCTAGCTTGGACAAGCGAGATCAGAAGCTTCATAAGCGAGTAGTAAACTCTGTTGAACCGGCCGTGCCCCGTTATCTACGCTGGTCTGAACAGCCAATCCTATGGAGCAGAGAAGATCACCCTCCCCGGGTTGATAAACCGGGTCAGCTAGCGTTGGTGGTGGCACCTCAGGTAGGAAGTTATAAGTTCACCAAGGTACTCATGGATGGAGGAAGCAGCATCAATATCTTATATTATGAGACCTTCCGTCGTATGGGGTTAACAGATAAAAATCTTAAACCGTCCAATACGGTATTCCATGGTGTGGTACATGGTAAGTCAGCATATCCTGTTGGCAAGATAGCTCTGGAGGTGGCCTTTGGAGATGATCACGATTCCCGGTCTGAGACTTTGACTTTTGAGGTGGTAAAGATCCAGAGCCCATATCACGCCCTGTTTGGGCGGCCGGCTTACGCCAAGTTTATGGCACGGCCCTGTTATGTGTATTTGCAGCTCAAGATGCCGGGTCACAAGGGGACAATAACGGTCCATGGAAGTCGTAAGATCGCTTTGGAATGTGAAGAAGGTGATGCTGCCTACGCAGAGTCGGTTTGTGCCACAGAGGAGCTGAAATATTACAAGGACAATGTTGATCCGGCAGACATGACTCCGATGAAGAAGCCAACTACGGAGCATGATCCGGCCCTAAAGTTCAAATCGGCTGCTGAGACTAAGCTTGTTGACTTCGTACCTGGCGATTCGTCCAAGCAGTTCAGCATCAGTACCAATTTGGATCCGAAATAGGAAAGCGCGCTCATCGAGTTCATCCGTGAGAATCGGGACATTTTTGCATGGAAGCCTTCTGACATGCCAGGTGTACCGAGGCAACTCGCTGAGCACACTCTTAATGTAGATCCTAAGTACAAACCGGTGAAACAATTCCTCCGCCGGTTTAACGAAGAAAGGCGCAAAGCTATTGGAGAAGAGGTGGCCAGGCTCTTAGCAGCTGGCTTTATTATTGAAGTTTTCCATCCTGAATGGCTGGCTAATCTGGTGTTGGTCCTTAAGAAAAATGGCACCTGGCGCATGTGTGTGGATTACACAGATCTTAACAAGGCTTGTCCAGCAGACCCTTTTGCCCTCCCGCGTATTGATCAAATTATTGATGCCACGGCAGGTTGTGAGCGTTTGAGTTTTCTAGATGCATATTCTGGTTATCATCAGATCAAGATGGCAGTTAAGGACCAGGAGAAGACGGCGTTCATAACTCCCTTTGGAGCCTTCTGCTATGTATCTATGCCCTTTGGGCTCAAGAGTGCCCAGGCAACTTATCAACGGTGTGTGCAGAACTGCCTTCATAAACAGATTGGCCGTAATGTACAAGCCTATGTGGATGATATTGTGGTTAAGTCAAGGGAGAAGGAGACTCTGGTTGACGATTTAAAGGAAATTTTTGACAACCTGAGGACGTACAAGATGATGCTCAACCCGGCCAAGTGTGTCTTTGGTGTACCGGTTGGCAAGTTATTGGGTTTTCTGGTGTCCAATAGGGGGATTGAAGCTAATCCGGAGAAGATCACAGCAATCACCTCCCTGGCTAAACCGAAGTGTATCAATGATGTTCAGCGCCTGGCAGGCCGGATTGCCGTGTTAAGCCGGTTTATCAGCCGCCTTGGTGAGAAGGCGATCCCTTTATATCAGATGCTGAAGAAGACGGATCAATTCGTCTGGAGTTCTGCCGCTGACCAAGCATTGGAGGATTTAAAGCGGCAATTGGCCAATCCGCCTGTGCTCGCCGCTCCAATTGACAAGGAGCCATTGCTGTTATATGTTGCCGCCAATGCTCGTGCAGTCAGTGTGGCTATTGTGGTGGAGCGAAAGGAGATAGGCAAGGAGCGTCCGGTTCAGCGTCCGGTTTACTATATCAGCGAAGTACTCATTGAATCCAAGCAAAGGTATCCGCATTGGCAGAAGCTGGTGTATGGAGTTTTTATGGAAAGCCGGAAGCTTAAGCAGTACTTCCAAGGGCACCCCATCATAGTAGTCAGCTCTGCTCCCTTGGGATATACAATCCAGAACCGGGAAGCGACCGGCCGGATTGCCAAGTGGGCTATAGAGCTTGGACCACATGGATTGAAATATGTGCCTCGGACGGCGATCAAGTCTCAAGCACTTGTCGATTTTATCAATGATTGGACAGAACTGCAAGCACCGGAAGAGAAGCCGGATCACACATATTGGACTATCCATTTCGATGGGTCCAGGCAATTGGAGGGCTCGGGGGCTGGAGTCGTGTTAACTTCCCCACGAGGTGATAAGTTTTGTTACGTTCTCCGCTTAATGTTCCCTTGTAATAACAATGCAGCTGAGTATGAGGCCTTACTCCATGGTCTCCGGATGGCTAAGGAGATGAATTTGAGCCGAGTTAAGTGCTTCGATGACTCGGACCTGGTGGCTCAGCAGGTGTCTGGTACTTGGGATTCCAAGGACCCACTCATGGCGACATATCGTCGTGAGGTGGATGTTGTTGCAGGTCACTTCAAGGGTTATCAGGTGGATCACGTGGACCGCCGAAAGAATGAAGCGGCGGACGCTTTAAGCCGGTTGGGCTCTCAACGCAAGCCGGTCCCGCCGAATGTTTTCTTGGATGTGCTGCACAACCCGTCGGTCAAGCTTCCTGGTGAAGAGGATTTGGCTATTCCTGATACGGAGGCTCAATTGGTGGCAGCTCTTCACATTATCCCGGATTAGACGATTCCTTATCTTGCGTACTTGAACCGGGGCGAGTTACCAGAGGAGGAGATTCTGGCCCAGCAGATAATCCGGCGGTCCAAGTCCATGATTATTGTCAATGGCGAGCTGCATCATTGCAGTGTGTCAGGAGCGTTTCAACGCTATGTGTCCTCTGAAGAAGGCTGTGAAATCTTGCGTGAGATCCACGAAGGAGATTGTGGTCACCACGTCGGTTCAAAATCTTTGGTGGCTAAGGCGTTTCGTCATGGCTTCTATTGGTTGACTGCTCATGCTGATGCGGAAGATCTAGTCAGACGGTGTGACGGTTGCCAGAAGTTCTCAAGACGTGCTCATGTGCCGGCTCAAGAATTGAGAATGATTCCAATCACTTGGCCATTCGCGACTTGGGGGATCGATATGGTTGGGCCTTTCAAAAGGTCCAAGGACAAGAAGACCCACCTTTTGGTGGCGGTTGACAAGTTTACAAAGTGGGTGGAGGCAGAACCCATTAGCAAATGTGATGCAGCCACGGCGGTTCAATTCATCAAAAAGGCGATCTTCCGGTTTGGCTTTCCACACAGCATCATCACTGATAATGGTACCAACCTGTCCAAAGGTGCTATGAAGGAGTTCTGCCAACGTGAGCACATCCGGCTTGACGTTTCATCAGTGGCTCACCCCCAGTCCAATGGTCAAGCAGAGAGGGCTAATCAGGAGATCTTGCGAGGCATCAAGCCCCGGCTTATGGTTCCTTTGCAACGAACGCCGGGTTGTTGGGTTGAAGAGTTACCATCTGTATTATGGAGCATCAACACCATGCCCAACAGATCGACGGGATATACGTCGTTCTTCATGGTCTATGGAGCGGAGGCGGTTCTCCCCAGTGACATCCGTCATGATTCACCCCGTGTAGCGGCTTATTTTGAAGCGGACAATGAGGTAGCACGGCAAGATGCTCTGGACTTGTTGGATGAAGAGCGAGACATAGCGGCTGCCCGTTCGGCGATTTACCATCAAGATCTCCGTCGCTATCACAGTCGCCGAGTTAGAACAAGAACCTTTCAAGAAGGAGATTTGGTACTCCGGCTCATTCAAGACCAAACTGATATGCACAAGTTATCCCCACCTTGGGAGGGACCTTTCGTGGTCAGCAAGAATCTGCACAACGGGTCATACTATCTGATCGATATTCGAGAGCATAAAGACTCACGTACATCAGAGGAGGAGACCAACAGGCCGTGGAACATAGCTCATCTTCGGCCTTACTATACCTAAGCCATTGGCTTTACTTATGTACATATTATGACAATGTATATATTATGATCAATATAATAAACCGGAGCCTCAGCTAAAGCGGGGTCTCTGTTTCTTTTTACATCATGTGCGGTTACATGGAGTTGTTCTGTCTTAAAGCGGCCTCCGGTTTACCCCTTGAGTTAGCTTCTCAAAGCTTCATGTTATATCACTTGGGGGCTTGGTCGTGTCCGAACCAATGCAACACCTTTTGATAGGCGCAAGCCACCAGATCACTTGGGGACTTGGTCATGTCTGAACCAGTCACACCTCTTGATCGGCCTAAAGGCCACAGAATCACTTGGGGGCTTGGTCGAACCCGAACCGTTGCCACGCCACTTGATCGCATAATGCCACTGCTTCATTTGGGGACCTGGCTGACTTGAACCATAGCCACGCCTATCGGGGACTTGGTCGTGTCCGACCATGGTAACACCACTTGATCGGCTCAATAGCCTTTTTTTCAAATGGTTTTATAATTGCCTTTGCTTGCAATTTTATTTGATAAATATCTCTTTTGTTGCGTTTTAAACCGACAAAGTTTCTTAGCCGGTTCAACTATCAATTGATGGAACACGGTCCATTTTTTTCGTCCGGAGACTATTTGCCCGGTTTGATTTTTCTTGTTCAACTCCTATTACGGAGTAACACGGTGTTTATCATAACCCGGCACGGTTTACATGGTAAACCGGCATTATATATATATATATATATATATATATATATATATATATATATATATAGGAGCTGCTATCTCCTCCAACAGTGTGGGTTTATAAACCTCCGCTTCAAGATTGCCCGAGCCAACTTCATGCCGAACGAGGGAAGGTATTATGTATCACAAAAACTTGATCATATGCTTAAATTTCAGATATTTTGATATACAGACATCAAAATCCGCCTAACGGTACAACCGCAGTGGCACTTTAAGACTTTTTTATTGCAGAAAATACTTGGGCATTTTCATCACCCAAAAGAAGCACAAATTGCAGTACTTATGCACGAAGGCATATCAAAATCAAGAGTATCGGCTAGCCTATTACAAGGCAACACGGTGCCCAAATAAGATCATTTTTTTTGCAGAATGCAAAGGAGAAGTAGTTTCCACCGGCTTCCGGTTTAAGCTTGGTCACCTATCTGGCCTGATGGCTGTGGATCATCCCGCACCGCTTCAACCTCTGCTTCTCTACCCAGCGGCTGGAAATCAACAGTTGTCCAGTCAATTCCCATTAATGCTTGAAAGACAGCTTCATTATGGATTAGCAGCAACGGTTCAATATCAGGAGCATAAGTGTGCTTACGGATTGGAGGGATAAGATTTTCCGCTTCAGGAATCGGTGCGGCTACTCACTTGTTTTGGTCATTGTATTGTGCTTGATAATGAGACAAGTCTGCCTCTTCAACCAATTGACAAGCTAGAGGACGAACCTCCCGATTTATTGCTCGCAGATTCGCTTCACTAAACTCTGACCCGTCTTCCTTCAAGCTGGGATAGCCCTGAGCTGTTTCAACAGGGTTAAAATCCGGCACCCATGCTTTTGCCCGGATTAAGGCATTGATGGCACCGGTTCGAGCAGCAGATTTCTTCAGCTCTTCAACCCGGGCAGGAAGCATCGACAGCCTCTTAAGAGTGTCTTGAATCAAAGTGGGTGCCGGGTTGCTATGCGATGCAGTAGAGATGATCCGCTACGCTCCAGTATACAGCTGCTCGATCAATGTGTAGGCGGCTTTCAATTTCATCCGCACATCTGACCCCAAGTGACTAATGCGTGTACCTGTAAACATTACAGAGGATTACCAAGCTGGCCAATACATAAGAAGGCCAAGTTACTACAGATATCAAGAAAGCTTACCAAAGACAGCAGCAGTCAGGGCATGCACTTGGCGCTTTAGGCCGGTCAGTTCATCTACTACCGGTTTGAGTGCAGCCTCGGCATCTTCTGCTCGTTTGGTTAAAGCGGATTTTTCAGTGGCCCAATCCGCCTAATCCTTCTTGAAGCCCTCCTTAAGTTGTTCCATGGCACTTAAAGCGCTGGTTAATTCCTCTTTTTCTTTGGAGGTTTCAGCTTGTTGGCACTTCAGATTTTCGTGCAGATCAGCAATTTGGCCTTCTCTTTTGTTCAGTTCAGCCTGCATGTACATAGTTCTATGATTCAGATGACGGTACAAGAATTGAAGTACCAACCACATAAGCAAGTTATGCCCTTTGTACTTGGGGGCTAATGCATATTTGCTCTTCATCCTCAAATCATGTAGAAAAAGTCCCAAGCTCAATACAAGTATTCAACTTGGCACTTGGGGGCTAATGGCTATTTGCTCAATGAGTACTGATGCTACACTATTTATTACCTAAAGTCCCGGTTTAACTACACTAAAGTTGAACCGGCCCTTGGGGGCTACATCAGCATATTCAGAAACAGTAAAGTTTGCATTGACAAGTCCCGGTTTGAACGGAGATCCTAAACCGGCCCTTAGGGGCTAGGAGAATTGATAAGATTGAAACATACAAACTGAAAGTACATGGAAGTTACCTCATATTTATCTTTCATCATGTTAACCAGACCGGCTTCATGATCACGACCGGTATACAGCCGGTTCAGATAACCGGAATGGAGGTCTTGGGCGTTCAGAGCAGCGTAAGTCGCTAGATCAGCGTTCCATTTACCTTTGCCAATAGCAGCAAATTCTTCTTTAGCAGTATGTCTGGATAAAGCGACAGGATTGCCTGGCTCTGTACGGCCAATGTCAGTAATAACAACTTCATCATCCTTGGCATCGCCGGTTTGCACTGGGGCCGTCGACTTATCTGCAGGCTTGGAAGGGCTAGTGGATTTCTCAATCCGGATGGGGCTTGTGGGCTGGTCAACAGGACTGGATGCGTCAACATGCCTTTCTTCAACAAATAAATCATCGTCTTGTGGTGGTGGGTCGTTCGGTACATCCTCACGGATGGCCACTTCAGGACCTGGTGTTCGGTCCATTTCCGGTTCAGCTTCTTCTCCAGCCGCTTTGTCCACGCGAGCTTTGTTGCTGGGTCTTGGCTTGGCCCTGAAAGAAATAAAATGATCAGTACAGCATAGGTTATAGTGTAATGAATCAGAAACATCGTAAGAAATATGACTCACCCAAGCACCGTTTTGAGCGGTGGCATCTGGGTGGTTGATGACTCGCCAGACGATGAATGGGAGGTGCCCTGGTAATCGGAGTCAGACGGATTAAGAGGTTGACGAAAACAGCCCGCTTTAGGACAAGCTTTAACAAAAGAGTTAGAGACCTCTGAACAGCGTTTCCGAACCGGACTGTTCGGTAAACCGGCGGAGGTAACTACCTGGCCGCTGTGCCGAGTTGTGCGGCGAGCTTCATGTTGTTGTGTCTTCATAAGAAAGTTCGGGTCCAAGTAAGCAAGAGGATGAGAAAATTTAACTTTCCGGTTTGCCCGACAGATTTTTTGTGAAGGCAAAGGGTCTGAATCGGAGGAGAGAACAATTACCTCTACAGCTTCAGTGCGACTGACTTCGGTGTCATCCTGGCAATAATCATTATCAATAAGGCATGTGAAAAATAAGCCAAGTGAATCAAGCTCTACCTCAAGGTCTGGATTACCCACATCATCATCAGCTGCCGGATCAGAAGACGCAGTGTTTTTCTTCCTATTAGCTGGCCTTTTCACAAATCTAGTCTTGGGCCGGGTTGGTCTCTCCGCTTTCTCTTGCGGAGTTTTCTTGCTCCAAAACGGATCATCGCCCTGTTTGAAAAATGTTGATATTAGCAAATTGATAAAGTGAGCAGACAGGGTCAATAAAAAAGAGAAGGTATAAATCTTACAGCCGGCGGTTTGTTGATGACACAGAAGGGAGCCAGGCCGGTTTTGGCGCAAACAGATTCCGGTTCATTCAGTATTTTCTTCACAGCTTCTGTGACTTCATCGTCTGTGAGCTGAATGTCAATATGTCGAAGAGGGTCTTCTTCACTCCTGGTGTATTCGCACATCAAACCAGAGCGCTGACTTAAAGGCAGTATACTCCATGATATCCAGCAGCGGGCAAGATCAACCCCTGTCAGCCCATTGGCCATGAAGGCCCTGAGTTTGGATAATTGAGGAGCATATTTGCTTCTCTCCTTAGCGGTTAGCCTTTTTGGGAAAGGATGTGTGTTGCTAAGCCGCTCTGGACGGTAACCCGGCAAAGGATTCTCATCAGAAGGAGAGGTATCTTTGCAGTAGAACCATATATGATTCCATTCTTTGGGGTGGCTGTGCAGTTTGGCATGAGGGTAAGTGACCTCTTTCCTTTTTTGAATCGCCATACCGCCTAACTCTGTGTTGGGACCATTATTAAACTCAGTACGGTGGTTCAAATGGAAGCAATCTCTGAATAATTTAACTGTGGGCTCCTCTTGGAAGAACACCTCACAGAGCACTTGAAAATGACAGATGTTGGTTATAGAGTTTGGGCCTGTATCTTGCGGACGGGGTTGAAAATTGGCTAAGACATCCCGGTAAAATTTTGAACCGAGAGGATTGAAGCCCCGGCCTAGATGATCCGTGAAAACAACAACCTCTCCCTCTTGAGGCGTGGGAGGACATTCTGTACCGGGGACCCTCCAATGGATAACCTCTTTACTGCTCAAAGCGCCAGTTTTGACTAAGTTGTTCAACTGAGTCTCGGTCACGCGAGAGGGAACCCAGTTGCACTCGTAAACTTGTTTGGCCATGGTGCAGTCTACAAGGCAGTAATGTCGGTTCCGGAATATGTTGGAAAAATATACCCTGGTGCATATGTCATTAAACCGGGGGCAGTTATTTATAAACCGGAGTTCTACAAAGCGGCAAGGCCTAGCTAAGGAATTTCAGCGGTTCAACAAGGGTACTAATGGTATATACCGGTTTGGTAATTTTTCTACAAAGTTAAACCGCCTGATCTAAACATTGAGACAGTTGAGATTGCGGATGGATAAGTATGTAGAAACAGATTTCACAAGATTCTACTACAGCGTTGGGTCTGAAGCATGTTCATAAAAGGGATAAAAATTCAAGGCCTAGAAGGAGCAAGGCGGAATCATTGAAATGAAGTTATGGATCAGATCTATGGTCCTAACATATGAAAGTGAAAACGGGGGATAAAAACTACTGGCACATGTATAGAGCAAAGATTCACGGACTCATCTAAGAAATTTAGCCTACGAACAGGGAGCAGGCGACGAACACTAGAAGAGCATGGAAATCCTAGAACAGATCTGTATTGAAAAGAACAGAAGACTTACCGGAGCCGAGGAGGACGCGGAAGGTCGCCACGGTGCTCTGGTGCGTTCAGGGTGATGCAGCGGCCAAGGTTGGTGCAGAAGTTGACGGCGGCGGCGGAGCTCTGGAGCTGAGCGACGCGAGGAAGGTGAAGCAGAGGGGCACGAAGGAGAAAAAAGGAAATGACCCTTCGGTCCTATTTATAAGGAAAAGGATATGTGACAGGCGCGAGAATCAAGGAGCCATGAGTTTGGAAACGGAGCTGTCGCCTCGATTGTCGCAGATCCATTAAACGAAAAAGGTATCATGGATGGTGTCTTTATGACGAGTGACATCACTCCGTTTTACAACGGCCGGAGAAGATGATATCATGGTGGTTCAACAATTACAAGAAGATGTTGAAGATGAAGATTTTTTGGCTAAGGATTGACATGAACCTGTTCAAATCAATCTGGGGCCTAATGTTGGGGATATTACTACTGGGAGTAAACCGGCCTATCTGGGTCGGGTTAACTTCGCCAATAGTTAAGTATGTAAAAGCCCAAGAAGGCAGATGAGAGCCTAAGGCCCATAGTCGGTTTAACCTTGTAGCCGTAAACCAGCGTAGATATGTAAACTTGCATTGTAAATTAGGAATAAGTAGAGACCAAGCCGAACACGTCTATGAGCCGGTATTGGGACTCTGTAAACCGACGGGAGTCACCCGTGTATATAAGGGGACGACCCGGCGGCGGTTCAAGGACAACAGACAACAACTCGAGAGCTAGGTGAAGCTTGTTTGCTCCCTAGTCATCGAAACCCCATCAATTCCATCACAACTAGACATAGGCTTTTACCTTCATCGAAGGGGCCGAACTAGTATAAACTCTCTTGCATCCCTGTGTCCGCTTTAACCCCTTCAAGCTAACCCGTCGCGATGGCTCCACGACTAAGTCCTTTCATGAGGACATCTGTCGTGACAAAACCACGACAATTTCAGAAGCTTATGCATCTCCTGATGTTGACTACTGGAAGGATGCGGTCCGTAGCGAGATGGATTCCATCTTGGCTAACGGGGCATGGGAAATCACTGATCGTCCTTATGGTTGTCAACCATTGGGATGTAAGTGGGTGTTCAAGAAGAAGCCTAGGCCCGATGGTACTGTTGAGAAGTACAAGGCTAGGCTTGTGGCCAAGGGTTATACCCAAAAGGAAGAAGAGGATTACTTCGACACTTACTCACCTGTGAATGTCACTCTAAGCAACAATGATGCGGCATCTGGGTATGGTAATCTGTTTACCATACTTTTAGTTTGTCAGTCCACCGATTGGTGGGTTGACACTGGGGCCAACATTCATGTGTGTGTTGATGTGTCTTTGTTTTCTTCTTACTAGGTCGCACGAGATTGTTTCGTCCTGATGGGGAATGGCTCGCATGCTTCTGTTCATGGTGTTGGCACGGTAGATCTGAAGTTTACTTCGGGAAAGATCGTGCAACTGAAGAACGTGCAGCATGTCCCCGCCATCAAGAAGAATCTCGTTAGTGGCTCCCTTCTATGTAAAGAAGGGTTTAAGTTAGTATCTGAGTCTAACAAAGTAGTCGTATCTCGGTATGGACCGTTTGTTGGAAAAGGATATGATTGTGGTGGTTTGTTCCGCCTTTCCCTGGAGGATTTCTGTAATAAAGTCGTGAACCAAATTCATTCTAATGTGAACGAATCTAAGGTTTGGCATTCACGTCTTGTCACATAAATTCCGGTTGTATGACGCAGCTAGCTAAGATGGACTTAATCCCGAGTTTTACTTTAGCCAAAGGCTCCAAGTGCCATGTGTATGTGAAAGCTAAGCAACCTCGTAAGCCTCACAAGCTTGCGAAGGAGAGACACCTGGCACCATTAGAGCTCATACATTCAGATCTCTGTGAGATGAATGGTGTGTTGACTAAAGGTGGAAAGAAATACTTCATGACCCTAATTGATGACTCCACTAGATTCTGCTATGTGTATTTGTTAAATACTAAGGATGAGGCTCTACACTACTTTAAAGTCTACAAGGCTGAAGTTGAGAACCAACTTGAGAAGAAAATAAAACGAGTTTGGTCTGATCGAGGTGGAGAGTACTTTTCTAATGAGTTTGATTTATTCTGTGTGGAACATGGTATTATTCATTAGAGGACGCCTCCCTACTCACCCCAGTCAAACGGGGCTACCAAACGGAAAAACCGTACTCTAACTGATCTGGTTAACGCCATGTTAGATACATCGGGTTTATCCAAGGCATGGTGCGGGGAGGCTGTATTGACATCATGTCATGTCCTGAATAAAGTTCCCACAAAGGATAATGAGACTACTCCCTATGAGCAATGGGAAAAGAAAAGAACTACTCTCTGTTACTTGCGCACTTGGGGCTATTTGGCGAAAGTCAATGTGCCGATAATCAAAAAGCGCAAGTTGGGACCTAAGACCATGGACTGTGTTTTTCTTGGCTATGCCAAGCATAGCGTTGGCTATAGATTTGTAGTGGTGAAATCTGATGTACACGACGTGAAGGTCGGTACAATTATAGAGTCTAGGGATGCTACATTCTTTGAGGATATTTTCCCCATGAGAGATATGCAAAGTATTTCTAGATTGGAATCTGATGAGACTCCTGAATGTGCTATTCCGATGGAATACTATGAACATAAAAGTGATGAGAGTTCCACGGAGGATGACGAGTATGCTCCTGTTAGGAGCAAGAGACAGAGGACTGCAAAGTATTTTGGTGATGATTTCCTCGTGTACCTCGTGGATGATGAGACTCCCAGTTCCATTTCAGAAGCTTATGCATCTCCTGATGCTGGCTACTGGAAGGATGCGGTCCGTTGCGAGATGGATTCCATCTTGGCTAACGGGGCATGGGAAATCACTGATCGTCCTTATGGTTTTCAACCATTAGGATGTAAGTGGGTGTTCAAGAAGAAGCTTAGGCCCGATGGTACTGTTGAGAAGTACAAGGCTAGGCTTGTGGCCAAGGGTTATACCCAAAAGGAAGAAGAGGATTTCTTCGACACTTACTTACCTGTGGCCAGGCTGATAACCATTCGAGTGTTACTCGCTTTGGCTGCCTCGTATCGTCTTGTCGTTCATCAGATGGACGTTAAGACGGCTTTCCTTAATGAGAGCTAGACGAGGAAATTTACATGCAACATCCAGATGGCTTTGTAGTAAATAGTCAGTAAAGAAAGGTGTGTAAGCTGGTGAAATCTTTGTATGGCCTGAAACAAGCGCCTAAGCAATGGCATGAGAAGTTCAACACTACTCTGATATCTGCTGGCTTTGTTGTGAACGAAGCTGACAAATGTGTATACTATCGATATGGTGGGGGAGAAGGAGTTATACTGTGTCTGTATGTCGATGACATACTAATATTTGGGACCCACCTCAAGGTCATTGAGGAGGTCAAGGCTTTTCTATCTCATAACTTTGAGATGAAAGACCTGGGCGTGGCTGATGTTATCTTGAACATCAAGCTAATGAGAAATACTGAGGGTGGAATTACACTTTTGCAATCCCACTATGTTGAGAAGATTTTGAGCCATTTTGGATATTCGGACTGCAAACCTTCTGCAACACCATATGATCCTAGCGTGCGGATTCAAAAGTTTGAAGGCACGGCTGTAGATCAATTGAGATATTCTCAAGTGGTTGGTTCACTGATGTACCTAGCATGTGCTACTTGTCCTGACATCTCATTTGCTGTGTGCAAACTGAGCCGGTTTGTTTCCAATCCGGGAGATGTGCATTGGCATGCTGTTGAATGAGTGATGCGTTATTTGCAAGGTACTGCGAATTATGGAATTCACTATTCTGGGTACCCAACGGTACTTGAGGGATATAGTGATTCGAATTGGATATCCGATGCTGATGAGATGAAAGCCACAAGTGGACATGTCTTCACACTTGGTGGTGGTGCTCTTTCCTGGAAGTCTTGCAAGCAGACGATCTTAACCAGATCGACTATGGAAGCAGAACTCACAGCATTAGACACATCATGCATCGAAGCAGAATGGCTTCAAGAGCTTTTGATGGATTTGCCGGTGGTTGATAAACCAGTGTCGGCTGTCCTTATGAACTATGACAATCAAACGGTGATTGCCAAGGCTAAGAGTTCAAAGGACAACATGAAATCCACAAAGCACATAAGAAGAAGACTAAAATCTGTCAGAAAATCAAGAAACTCCGGAGTAATAGCGTTGGATTATATCCAGACGGCTAAGAATCTGGCAGACCCTTTTACGAAAGGGCTATCATGGATTGTGATAGAGAATGCATCGAGGGAGATGGGTATGAGACCCACGTAAGTTTCCATGGGGGTAACCCAACCTATGTGATCGGAGATCCCGTGAATTAGGACCTGGGAAAACAATCCAGCGGTCAAATGAGGAGAGTATCCTTAATTAGCCCACTCCGTTGGAGATGCATAATACTCTCAATTCTGTAATGCAGGCTGACTTTTGTATTAATGTGTTCCAAAGCTTATGTAAACAAGATGCTAACCTACAGAGCATTCTTTGGAGGAATACACCTATGTGAGCCCGACTGCTGGTCACGGTCGATGAGATTGGGTAATCTCTAGTAAGCTCATGAGAAGGTACGGAGTATGACTAATAAGCTCCACCCGTGGGGTGTAGCCTTCGGCAGCCAAGTATTAGCTGACAATAGGCGAAACTTCTGCACGCCAAACTAACAATTCAAGGCATAGTCCATTGTTCAGTTGTGAAGAAGTCTAATCCTGTTGCTCTAGGTGGAAGTTCAACTTAACAGTCTCCACTGAAATTTCTGATATATCAAACATTGTTTGGAACAGTTGACAAACTTATGTGCCTCGAGATCTGGTGGGGGATTGTTGGATTATGGATGGGCTTAGGCCCATATAAGACACTTATCCCTGGTTAATCTTGAGGCCCATGTATGAGATGGCAGGTGGTGGGAAGTTTAGTCCCACCTTGCTAGTTGAGGAGAGTTGACACCCCTTTATAAGGGTTGCTCTACCACTTGCCATTGGGAGCTTAGGAAGAGGAGTGGTACACGCGCGCTCCTCCTCCTCCGCCGCCCGCCTCGCCACGCCACGCCTCGCCTCATCACGACGTGTGCGCGCCGCGGCTTGCGGGTTGCGGGAATGAGCCGAGCCGAAGCTTAATTTTTGCCGCTCAGGAAGGAATTAATTAATCAGGGATTAATTAATGAGTCACTAACAGGTGGGCCACTGTCTGAGACGTCGGACTATGGGCTGACTTGCCTTGACGGGATTCGTCGACTCCCTTGCCGGGAGTGCGACCCTTGCCGGGACGTGCGTTGCCGGGATTCATCGACTCCCTTGCCGGGAGTGCGACCCTTGCCGGAACGGCGACTCCCGTGCCGGGAGTGGGCCGACTCGGTCGTGGGCCTCCGCAAGGCCCACTACTTTCTTCCTTACGGACTATATAAGAAGGCTCTGGCCAGTGAAGTAACCTAGTTCGGTTCACTCACTCCCTCTCGCGTGACCTAGCCATCATCTACTGTTCCTCACTCTGTGCTGCCTCCGGCGATCCCATCCCGACGACCGCGTGCACGGTTGGTCGGGAGAGCAGGTGCCTCCGGAACCTTGTCGTTCGAGATCCTGCCCGGGAGAACGGCAATAAGGTTTTTGGGGAGCGTCTCGACGCGACTGCTCCCGATCCGTCCCCAACTCTGTCCGCCTCTGCTTCCACTACTTCCCCTGCATCGACACCATGGTCGACGCCGCCGCCGCTAAGAAGAAGGCCACGGACGACGCCAAGGCTGCTGTTGCCATCGCCGCATTGGCCTGGCCAACCGGAGGGTATGATCTGTTCATCCCTCGTTTACTCGTACTTATGCTAGCCGTATATGTGCTGCTCATAGATGGTTCGATTCTATGTTTTGTACGTGCTAGTACGTTAAGGTATCGCTATGAGATGCATACCTTTTATGCCATGCTTACTGTATACTCGTGGATAAGTCTAATCAAAAAAGTGCTAATATTTCCAACAATCCAAGAACCTTATTTTAGGCACTTCTCGATTCAAGGCTTTGCTGCTACTCTGAAACCAGAAAATTTTACCGGGACGCATTTTAATCGTTGGCAGACTAGAACCACCTTGTGGCTCACAGCGATGAACGTGTTCTGGGTTGGTGGTGTGTCCCTCACAAAAACGATTGCTCCTGAATAGGAGAAGGCGTTTAGGGAGGCAACCACAATCTTTCTGGGAGCAGTTTTGAGTGTGATTGGAGACAAGTTGGTTGACGCCTATATTCATATGGGCGTTGCCAAAAACTTGTGGGATGTGCTCGAAGTCAAATTCGGCGCAACTGATGCTGGTAGTGAGCTGTATGCCATGGAGCAGTTCCATGATTATAGGATGGTTGATAACCGTTCTATATTGGACCAGGCTCATGAGATATAGTGCATTTCTAAGGAGCTGGAGCTCCTGAAGTGTGAGTTACCGGACAAGTTTGTCGCGGGTTGCATTATTGCAAAACTCCCTCCTAGTTGGAGGAACTTTGCTACTTCTCTCAAGCACTTGAGACGTGAATTCTCTGTTGAGGATGTCATCGGTCATCTCAGTGTTGAGAAGAACTCGAGAGCAAAGGACTCACACGTGAAAGGGGATGAGGGTTCTTCTAGCGCCAATGTGGTGCAGAAGAACTTCCACAAGTTCAAGGTCAAGAACTCTGTCCAGCAGAATACTACCTTTAAGAAGAAGGGTAAGAAGAAAGACAAAAAGAGAGAGGGCTGCTTTACTTGTGGTTCAGATGAACATTGGGCAAACAAGTGCCCAAACAAGTACAAGAAGCCAGCACGGGACTCCAAGTCTGTGAATGTCACTCTGAGCAACAATGATGCGGCATCTGGGTATGGTAATCTGTTTACCATACTTTCAGTTTGTCAGTCCACCGGTTGGTGGGTTGACACTGGGGCCAACATTCATGTGTGTGCTGATGTGTCTTTGCTTTCTTCTTACCAGGTCGTATGGGATTGTTCCGTCCTGATGGGGAATGGCTCGCATGCTTCTGTTCATGGTGTTGGCACGGTAGATCTGAAGTTTACTTTGGGAAAGATCGTGCAACTGAAGAACGTGCAGCATGTCCCCGCCATCAAGAACAATCTCGTTAGTGGCTCCCTTCTATGTAAAGAAGGGTTTAAGTTAGTATTTGAGTCTAACAAAGTAGTCGTATCTCGGTATGGACTGTTTGTTGGAAAAGGATATGATTGTGGTGGTTTGTTCCGCCTTTCCCTGGAGGATTTCTGTAATAAAGTCGTGAACCAAATTCATTCTAATGTGAACGAATCTGAGGTTTGGCATTCACGTCTTTGTCACATAAATTTCGGTTGTATGACGCGGCTAGCTAAGATGGACTTAATCCCGAGTTTCACTTTAGCCAAAGTCTCTAAGTGCCATGCGTGTGTGCAAGCTAAGCAACCTCGTAAGCCTCACAAGCTTGCGAAGGAGAGACACCTGGCACCATTAGAGCTCATACATTCAGATCTATGTGAGATGAATGGTGTGTTGACTAAAGGTGGAAAGAAATACTTCATGACCCTAATTGATGATTCCACTAGATTCTGCTATGTGTATTTGTTAAATACTAAGGATGAGGCTCTACACTACTTTAAAGTCTACAAGGCTGAAGTTGAGAACCAACTTGAGAAGAAAATAAAACGAGTTCGGTCTGATCGAGGTGGAGAGTACTTTTCTAATGAGTTTGATTTATTATGTGCGGAACATGGTATTATTCATGAGAGGACGCCTCCCTACTCACCCCAGTCAAACGGGGTCGCCAAACGGAAAAACCATACTCTAACTGATCTGGTTAATGCCATGTTAGATACATCGGGTTTATCCAAGGCATGGTGGGGGGAGGCTGTATTGACATCATGTCATGTCCTGGATAAAGTTCCCACAAAGGATAATGAGACTACTCCCTATGAGCATTGGGAAAAGAAAAGAACTACACTTTCTTACTTGCGCACTTGGGGCTGTTTGGCGAAAGTCAACGTGCCGATAATCCAAAAGCGCAAGTTGGGACCTAAGACCGTGGACAGTGTTTTTCTTGGCTATGCCAAGCATAGCGTTGGCTATAGATTTGTAGTGGTGAAATCTGATGTACACGACGTGAAGGTCGGTACAATTATAGAGTCTAGGGATGCTACATTCTTTGAGGATATTTTCCCCATGAGAGATATGCAAAGCATTTCTAGATTGGAATCTGATGAGACTCCTGAATGTGCTATTCCGATGGAATACTATGAACATAAAAGTGATGAGAGTTCCACGGAGGATGATGAGGAAGTTCCTGTTAGGAGCAAGAGACAGAGGACTGCAAAGTCTTTTGGTGATAATTTCCTCGTGTACCTCGTGGATGATGACACTCCCAGTTCCATTTCAGAAGCTTATGCATCTCCTGATGCTGACTACTGGAAGGATGCGGTCCGTAGTGAGATGGATTCTATCTTGGCTAACGGGGCATGGGAAATCATTGATCGTCCTTATGGTTGTCAACCTTTGGGATGTAAGTGGGTGTTCAAGAAGAAGCTTAGGCCCGATGGTACTGTTGAGAAGTACAAGGCTAGGCTTGTGGCCAAGGGTTATACCCAAAAGGAAGAAGAGGATTTCTTCGACATGTACTCACCTGTGGCTAGGCTGACAACCATTCGAGTGTTACTCGCTTTGGCTGCCTCGCATGGTCTTCTCGTTCATCAGATGGACGTTAAGACGGCTTTCTTTAACGGAGAGATAGACGAGGAAATTTACATGCAACAGCCAGATGGCTTTGTAGTAAATGGTCAGGAAAGAAAGGTGTGTAAGCTGGTAAAATCTTTGTATGGCCTGAAACAAGCGCCTAAGCAATGGCATGAGAAGTTCAACACTACTCTGACATCTGATTGCTTTGTTGTGAACGAAGCTGACAAATGTGTATACTATCGATATGGTGGGGGAGAAGGAGTTATACTGTGTATGTATGTCGATGACATACTAATATTTGGGACCCACCTCAAGGTCATTGAGGAGGTTAAGGCTTTTCTATCTCATAACTTTGAGATGAAACACCTGGGCGTGGCTGATGTTATCTTGAACATCAAGCTACTGAGAAATACGGAGATTGGAATTACACTTTTGCAATCCCACTATGTTGACAAGATTTTGAGCCGTTTTGGATATTCGGACTGCAAACCTTCTCCAACACCATATGATCCTAGCGTGCGGATTCGAAAGTTCGAAGGCACGGTTGTAGATCAATTGAGATATTCTCAAGTGGTTGGTTCACTGATGTACCTAGCATGTGCTACTCGTCCTGACATCTCATTTGCTGTGTGCAAACTGAGCCGATTTGTTTCCAATCCGGGAGATGTGCATTGGCATGCTGTTGAACGAGTGATGGGTTATTTGCAAGGTACTGCGAACTATGGAATTCACTATTCTTGGTAGCCAACGGTACTTGAGGGATATAGTGATTCGAATTGGATATCTAATGTTGATGAGATGAAAGCCACAAGTGGACATGTCTTCACACTTGGTGGTGGTGCTGTTTCCTGGAAGTCTTGCAAGCAGACGATCTTAACCAGATCGACTATGGAAGCAGAACTCACAGCATTAGACACATCATGCGTCGAAGCAGAATGGCTTCGAGAGCTTTCGATGGATTTGCCGGTGGTTGATAAACCAGTGCCGGCTGTCCTTATGAATTGTGACAATAAAATGGTGATTGCCAAGGCTAAGAGTTCAAAGGACAACATGAAATCCACAAAGCACATAAGAAGAAGATTGAAATCTGTCAAAAAATCAAGAAACTCTGGAGTAATAGCGTTGCATTATATCCAGACGGCTAAGAATCTGGCAGACCCTTTTACGAAAGGGCTATCACGGATTGTGATAGAGAATACATCGAGGGAGATGGGTATGAGACCCACGTAAGTTACCATGGGGGTAACCCAACCTATGTGATCGGAGATCCCGTGAATTAGGACCTGGGAAAACAATCCAACGGTCAACTGAGGAGAGTATCTTTAATTAGCCCACTCCGTTGGAGATGCACAATACTCTCAATTCTGTAAGGTAGGTTGACTTTTGTCTTAATGTGTTCTAAAGCTTATGTAAGCAAGATGCTAACCTACAGAGCATTCTTTGGAGGAACACACCTATGTGAGTCCGACTGCTGGTCACAGTCTATGAGATTGGGTAATCTCTAGTAAGCTCATGAGAAGGTACGGAGTATGACTAATAAGCTCCACCCGTGGGGTTTAGCCTTCGGCAGCCAAGTATCAGCTGACAATAGGCGAAACTTCTGCACGCCAAACTAACAATTCAAGGCATAGTCCATTGTTCAGTTGTGAAGAAGTCTAATCCTGTTGCTCTAGGTGGAAGTTCAACTTAACAGTCTCCACTGAAATTTCTGATATATCAAACATTGTTTGGAACAGTTGACAAACTTATGTGCCTCGAGATCTGGTGGGGGATTGTTGGATTATGGATGGGCTTAGGCCCATATAAGACACTAATCCCTGGTTAATCTTGAGGCCCATGTATGAGATGGCAGGTGGTGGGAAGTTTAGTCCCACCTTGCTAGTTGAGGAGAGTTGAGACCCCTTTATAAGGGTTGCTCTACCACTTGCCATTAGGAGCTTGGGAACAGGAGTGGTACACGTGCGCTCCTCCTCCTCCGCCGCCCGCCTCGCCACGCCTCGCCTCGTCACGACGCGCGCGCGCCGCGGGTTGCGGGAATGAGCCGAGCTGAAGCTTATTTTTGCCGCTCAGGAAAGAATTAATTAATCGACGTCGGACTGTTGGCTGACTTGCCTTGACGGGATTCGTCGACTCCCTTGCCGGGAGTGCGACCCTTGCCGGGACGTGCGTTGCCGGGATTTGTCGACTTCCTTGCCGGGAGTGCGACCCTTGCCGAAACGATGACTCCCTTACCGGGAGTGGGCTGACTCGGTCGTGGGCCTCCGCAAGGCCCACGACTTTCTTCCTTACGGACTATATAAGAAGGCTCTGGCCAGTGAAGTAACCTAGTTCGGTTCACTCACTCCCTCTCGCGTGACCTAGCCGTCATCTACTGTTCCTCACTCTGTGCTGCCTCCGGCGATCCCATCCCGACGACCGCATGCACGGTTGGTCGCGAGAGCATGTGCCTCCGGAACCCTGTCGTTCGAGATCCTGCCCGGGAGAATGGCAATAAGGTTTTTGGGGAGCGTCTCGACGCGTCTGCTCCCGATCCGTCCCCATCTCTGTCCGCCTCCGCTTCCACTACTTCCCCTGCATCGACACCATGGCCGACGACGCCGCCGCTAATAAGAAGGCCACAGACGACGCCGAGGCTGCTTCTGCCGCCGCCGCGTTGGCCTGGCCAACTGGAGGGTATGATCTGTTCATCCCTCGTTTACTCGTACTTATGCTAGCCGTATATGTGCTGCTCATAGATGGTTCGATTCTATGTTCTGTACGTGCTATTATGTTAAGGTATCGCTATGAGATGAATACCTTTTATGCCATGCTTACTGTATACTCGTGGATAAGTCTAATCGGAAAAGTGCTAATATTTCCAACAAACATCCCATGTATTTCAGTATTGTTGTAAAGTTCTCATCACCTAGCTTCAAAAAATGTGCTGGCCTAGTTTTGGAACAGAAGAACACACTCATAATGTACCTCTGATTGTTTCATGCTAACACTTTCAGCTTTATCCATCATATATAAATACGATATCAACTAGTATATGGTACATGTAGTAGCATCATGTACTTTCCAATATATAATATACAAAACAAACAAATTGTTCCATGAAAAGTGCATAACACAAACATTCAAGATGGTGATTTAATAATTTAAAGAAAATTTAAAAGAAATGAAGAATGAAAATTTGAACCGATGAAATTTGCACCAGAAATGTGAAGCCAATGTCAGGTGTATTAGAAACCTTTGTCAAATAAGAAGGGAACACATCAATCACCATCTATTGACAATACATTCAACCACTTTCAAATCCATCTTGGCATTTCAAAGCTATTAGTACAAAACTATTATGTTCTTACACACCTTTATGTACAAAAGTCATAAATGCTTTCTGAACAGTACCCATGACAATACACATAAATCTACCATGAAGCACATAACAAGAGTTGATGGAAATATGCCCTAGAGGCAATAATAAAGTTGTTATTATATTTTATTATTCATGATAAAAGGTTTATTATTCATGCTAGAATTGTATTGATCGGAAACTTAAATACATGTGTGGATACATAAACAAAATATTGTGTCCCTAGTGAGCCTCTATTAGACTAGCTCGTTGATCAAAGATGGTTAAGGCTTCCTAACCATAGACATGTGATGTCACTTGATAATGGGATCACATCATTAGGAGAATGATGTGATGGACAAGACCCATCCGTTAGCTTAGCATATGATCGTTCAGTTTCTTGCTATTGCTTTCTTAATGTCAAATACATATTCCTTCGACTATGAGATCATGCAACTCCTGGATACCGGAGGAATACCTTGTGTGCTATTAAACGTCACAATGTAACTGGTTGATCATAAAGATGCTCTACAGGTATCTCCGAAGGTGTCTGTTGAGTTGGCACGGATCAAGATTAGGATTTTTCACTCCGAGTATCGGAGAGGTATCTCTGGGCCCTCTCGGTACTACACATCACAAGAAGCTTGCAAGAAAATTGACTAAGGAGTTAGTTACGACTTACGAGATGACGTATTATGGAACGAGTAAAGAGATTTGCTGGTAACGAGATTGAACTAGGTATGAAGATACCAACGATCGAATCTCGGGCAAGTAACATACCCATAGACAAAGGGAATTACGTATGTTGTCATAAGGTTCGACCGATAAAGATCTTCGTAGAATATGTAGGAACCAATATGGGCATCTAGGTTCCGCTATTGGTTATTGGCCAGAGAGGCGTCTCGGTCATGTCTACGTAGTTCTCGAACCCGTAGGGTCCGCACGGTTAACGTTCGTTGACGATATAGTGTTATTTGAGTTATGTGATTTGGTGACCGAATGTTGTTCAGAGTCCTGGATGAGATCACAGACATGATGCGGAGCTCCGAGGTAAAGATTGATATATAGGACGATGCTATTTGGACATCGGAAAGGTTTCGGAGTGAACCGGGTAGTCATCGGATCAGCGGAAGGGGTTCCGGGAGGCCCCGGGAGGTCTATGGGCCTAATGGGCCAAGGGGGGGCACACACCAGCCCACAAGGGGGCTGGCGCGCCCTCTCCCTGGCCGCCAGCCCTAGAGAAGGAAAGGGGGAGGGCTAGCCCCTCCTGCCTTCCCCTCCTCATGGGAGAAAGGAAAGGGGGGCGCCACCCCCTCTTGCCTTCTCCCTGGCGCCACACAAGGAAGGGGGCGCTAGAGGGCAGGAGCCCAAGGGGGGCGGCCGGCTACCCTTGGGGCGCCTCCTGGCTGCCTCCCCTCCCCCCACTATATATATATATGAGGGAGGGACGCCACACAATGACCACGACAATCTCTTAGCCGTGTGCGGCGCCCCTCTCCATAGTTTAGTCCTTCTCTAGTTTCTCCGCAGTGCACGGCGAAGCCCTGCGGGAACAAGTTCACCATCACCGTCATCACGCCGTTGTGCTGCCTGAACTCATCTACAACTTCGCTCATCTTGCTGGATCAAGAAGGCAAGGACGTCATCGAGCTGAACGTGTGTTGAACGCGGAGGTGCCCTATGTTCGGTACTTGATCGGTTGAATCGCGAAGAAATTCGACTACATCAACCGCGTTAATAAACGCTTCTGCTTACGGTCTATGAGGGTACGTAGACACACTCTTCCCTCTCATAGCTATGCATCTCCATGGATAGATATCTTGCGTGTCCGTAGAATTTTTTTGTTTTCCATGCAACGTTCCCAACAAGAGTTGCAACCCAAATGTAACTAATAGACCAAGATTGTAGGCACACATATATTGCACCAACATATTCAACTAGGTGTTGTAATTGTAGCGGTACTCCCCGACATTGGAATTAGGTTCGTATAGCACGTGAACGAGGGGATTGAAAACCCCCTGGCCAAGTTGGGTGCAAACATTTTTTTTGTAGGTGTTGCTTACCTTGTTAGCTTGGAGACTCCTACTCATTCGATTAAAAGTTCTTAACTAAGGGAAATTCTTTCTGCTATTGTGCTACATCATCCTTCCTCTTCGAGGAAATCTAGCAACTCCTACGGGAGTAGCAGCGCGGCACACATATTGAGTTGATCGCTTTGACCTTTGTCATTACAACTTTGCATGTGTTGCAACTAGCCATCTCCACTCGCTACCGGCTGTGTGATCGGACCTAGCAGTCGGCCATGCCATGTTCCTCTTGCATAGGGATGCAAGCGGGCATCCTGCATAGTCCCGCATAAATGGAGGATTAGTTGAAATTGAACTAAATCTGAGAAGGGCCATTATAACTAACTTCAATCTATTTTGCCTACGAAGCAGGGCGGATCGGGCGCCGCACTGCACCCCTACTCCTGCACACGCAGATACCGTTAGAGGTGGTGCACTTGTGCCGCTTCGACAAACTTGTTCATTGGATCCAACGATCGTCTACGAGGGAGGTCGGCTAGGAGGAGATAACCATGAAGACGTGATGCCAAACTCTTCTTTCGCTGCATGGCACTACGCGTCTAGTGGTATTAATCTCGTGATCCATCCTCCATTAGCATGTTCCTAGTTGATCTGCACATAGATTTTTTATTTTGTGCACTTGGCGTGGCCGAACACAGGGGTGGTGCCATGGGGTGGACATGGAGGAGCGGGTCGCCACCATGGGGTGGGGGCTCAGTCTTCATCCATGGGGGGGAAAGGAAAGGAGCAGGGGTGGCGCCATGGGGAGGACGCAGAGGAGCAGGGCGGCGCCATGGGAAGAGGGTGAGGTCTCGGTCTCCATCCATGGTTAAGAAGGGGAGAAGGAGGGCGGACGACCAGGTGGCACCTGAAGGTGGACCCGCGGGACGCCATGCAAAACACGTAGCATCGATCGGTCCAGCTGCGGTCACTCGTTTCGACGAGGTCGTTCTCAAGCACAATGAAGCAATTAGGGAACTTCAATAGTAAGTCCCATATAAGTATGTTTTAGGAGAAAGAATCGCCCTTAAAGTTTCGGTTCCATGCTTTATAGAGCTGCCATATTATTCGTACTAGTAGAATGCCCGTGCGTTGCCACGGGCTTTTGAAATATTTTTGCTTGAATTATATAGACGCAAGGCATGATATGCTTCATATGTAGAGATAAGATAAGTACGGGAAAACCCAATTCATTGTCACGGGCTTTTAAAATATTTTCCTAGAGTTATGTAAACATAACTTCACATGTAAAGATAAGATAAAACAGACACAATAGGATAATAATTGAAGTCCACTCCAGTTACAATATAAATTGATAAAATAAAAAGATAAATTGACGATGTATGCATATAGAGCCACGATCCAACTAAAAATATATTGCAAATTAAGATATACTTGATGCGTTTGAAAAATTCTTGCACAATATCTAGAATGTCTTTAGCTTCATTCACAATATTTGATATTTATTATATTAATTATAAAGAATTATATTAGTAGAAATGAGTGACACAAAGCAAATTATTTTTTCACCTACCCAGCCTTTTCCCCGTTACTCAAAAAAAAACAGTCTTATCCCAACTCGCCCCCACTCTCTCTCAAAACGTCACTGCCATTCCTCACTCTTCCTCCGCCTCTCCATCTCTATCTCTGTCTCGATCCCCTTTCACTCTCCCATGCGGCGGCCACCAGCGTGATCCGGCGGCGCGGCCTGAGGCGTAGAGGCGATGCGGCGGCGTCGTTTGCGGTGGAAGGCGGCCGTTGGTGGCGATTGGAAGCGAGACCAGTGGCGGCGGCGGAGGATCCCGACCGATCTCTCCGGATCCGATTGCGAGTGATGGAGGCCATGGTCTCTTGTGCGCGGCGTGCTGATGCATACACGGGTGCGGGGCTGGCGGTAGGCAGCGATGTGGCGCGGTCTCATGCGGCGGCAGAGTTGCAGCTGCAGCCGGCACGGCTGCTCGCCGTGCTGTGGACACGGCTAGCCGGGCAGAGGGCGTCCTTCTAAGCGGTGAACCACGGCGTGACCCTTGAGATGCTATGGCTGGTGCACTGGTCGTGTCGTGGCTTCTGCAGGCAGCCAGCCAAGGTGCGGAGCGGGACGCCAACTCGCCAGCGACGTACAAGGGGCTACAACAGCTGCCTTGGCACCAGCAAGAGCGGGCTCCTCGACTGGGGCGTCTGCTACTTCCTGAACCTCCTCCCGTCGTCGATGAAAAGGCCACCGCAAGTGGTCGTCCCTTCCCGTTCACCATTCGGTACGCACATAGACGCATCTATGCACCCTCCTCTGCCATACATCCGTCCCTGACCATTTACATATAAGGTGCTATCCGTTGTGGTCATCAGATGCGTAGCTGCCCATACTACTGAATAAGTTGTTGTTACTGAATTAATTTTGCACGTGACTCAATGCTTTTGCTTGTTAGATTTCCTTGAATGATGCAGACGAGGAGTATGTGTGAGGGCCTGGCCTGGACAAGCTTGATTTAATTAGTTTCTGTTCTGGTACAGGTTGTATATATCTGTAGTTATCCTAATTCAGTAGTTATCCTAATATGAAGCCTGCGTTATATATTTGTAGTTATCCTAATTCTGTAAGATTGAGACTGATTAGCATGCTATAAACAGAGTGCACTATATGTAATGCTATATTATATACTATCAGTTAACTAAAATAAAAGCTCTAAATAAACATCATCGCTAAGTTTCACATACACTCGGAGAGGTACATATTTTTGTCAATTGATATTCAAGTACAATCAAGTAATGGTCCAAAAGAAGGATGATGTAGCCATTACAGAAAGACTACTGACAACATGAAAACTGTCGTGGATCATTAGTCATGTTCTGAAATTGCCAACTACAGTACTGCTCTATCTTATATTAAACAATTATTGTTTTTCATGAAGGGATTTTATGTGAAACAAGTAAACGAGCAGCTTCCCGAAAGAGATGGAAACCAATGAAACCTATGATATGCATATAAATCAATGGAACCTATGTAAGTGCTCTCTGTTGACTTCTCCCTTATATAAGCTATTGAAATCAATTGAGCATTCCAGGATAAAGAATTTGGTTGTTACCAATCTAATAATCATACACCTTTTGATAATGTTATCAGCTAGCAACTGTAACTATGTCACAGTTTCATTTGGTATCACACTCCAGTGCTAGCCTAATGCTATTTATAAAATCCTCGCAGCCAAACATGTTGCCTTCTTAGTCGGCTGGAGCTTCATGTGGGTTATTTTATTTGGACTCCTATTTCCCGGGGTCGGATCTTATGCAGTGTACAAATACAGTCTACAGTCTACAGGTAAAACATCTCTACTCATTTCAACAGTAATGTTATATTGATCCTCTCACATGACGCTTATACTATGATATGGTTCAGTGTTCATTGTCTGGTCAACATATTAAGACTGCTATTGTATCCATTGTTACACTACCCTTACCAGATTACGAGCATGGACGATTGTCTTCATTGCATGAAAGGTTGATCACAAGGACATGTGGGTACTTGTCCGACTGAATGAAATCTTTTATGAAATACAAATAACAACTTGCTCTGCTAATAATCTTGTATGGCAACTTTTGCTTTTAAATTCCTACATGATTGAACACAATAATGTTTTCGTTAGTGCCAACAATGCCTAAACCTTACACCAGGAAATGAAATTTATAATTGTTGACGATTAACTATATTTTTTAGAGAAAACTGAAATATATTCCAGTGGAGTTTAGTTTTACAACAGCGGAGTGACCGGGGCAGTGTGCAATATTTGTGCAGGAAAACAAAGCTGAGTTTAGATGTAGTAGATGATTGATTACAAAACAACAAAAGAATAATATACATAAGCAAACCAGTAAAACGAAAAATAATGTCACATACAGAAAAATTTGGCAACTTGCAAAGTCTCAAATTCGAGGCAATATTATTAGTACTTGACTTGTAGTATAAACATAATAAAGTTCAATTGCTAACATCGAAAGATAGAGATCTATACAAGAACACCGAAGAGCACCAGACTATATGTAGCATAAGAGTAAATTCTCTCATATCTAAGAGCGGACTTTAGCCTGTAAGGACTTCATTATAGACGATGTTCTTCATCGAGGTCTGTAAGGACAAGGCAGGTTTTTTTCGCTTCTTTGATTTACTGCTTTGCTTCTTGCCATTCTCCTTCTCCTTCTCCTTCTCAATGAGGATCTTTATGTTTCTCTTCGCGGTGGCTCGAGACAATGCGACATAGAGTTGACCATGAGAGAACACCGGATTAGGTAGGTACACGCCAACAATCGGAATCGTCTGTCCTTGAGCCTTGTTAATCGTCATAGCAAAGCTAAGCCTTACAGGAAATTGCTTCCTTTTGAACTTGAATGGAAACATGTCGTTGTCAGACGGGCATAGGGGTATTCGAGGAAGGAAAACCCTCCTACCCGCGTGTTGTCCAATCACGATTTCTGCGTCTATGGCGTTCCTCTCGAAACCTCGCACCACAAGCCTCGTCCCATTACACAGACCATTAGCCGGATCAATGTTCCTCAGAAGTATGACAGGGCAGTTGAGCTTCAGTTTGAGTGCATGCGGAGGCAGACGGTTGGGAGTCAATCCATTAAGGAACTCGGGAGCGTAGTAGCCATATGGGTCGTCCTCTGCACTGTCAAAGCTATGGTAGATTACTTCTTCTCCCCGAAAACGTTCTACCATGCATATGTTTATCTTGTCGACGTTGTCGTTCGTGGTGGAGAGGATTGCACGAGAAGTCATGTAATTCGGATCGGACATGTTGTCATGTAGTCTCGGAAACACATGGTCAATCAGCTTCTCCAGGTCATCACCCTCGCCTGTAGACGGCACACAAATATCTTCAGGGAGTCGTATGTTTCCTTGATTGTCAACTTCCTCGGTGCCATTGCCTACCCTTAGCAAGTAATCCGCAAACCAGGTGTCATTATGAGCCCTCATGTTGGTGACGAGCCTTAGCTGGCGCATACCCTTCCAAAGATGTGAACTTCGGAGGGTTGCATCGATTATCTGACCCCGGGGCCACCTCCTGACGACCGGAAGCACCTGCCTGAAGTCCCCGCCAAACACAACAGTTTTACCTCCAAATGGTCGGTCCCGTATTCCCATGATGTCGCGCATGCTGTTGTCCAGTGCCTCGACTGCCTGTCGCTTAGTCATGGTGGCCTCGTCCCATAGTATCAATGAGGCCATTCTTAGTAGCTTGGCGGTCCCACTCTGCTTCGTGAAGGTGCATGAGGCGCCGTCGTCGCAGCTTAATGGGATCTTGAACCTTGAGTGGGCAGTCCTACCTCCAGGCATGATAGAAGCGGCGACGCCCGACGTCGCGGTAGCGATAGCGATGTTTCCCTCGCTTTGAACCTTGGCGAGTAGCGCCCTGTACAGGAAGGTCTTCCCGGTACCTCCCGGGCCATCAACAAAGAACACCCCCCCCATCACCGCATTCAACTGCAGCTAGTATCTTGTCGTGTGCAGCCCTCTGCTCCAAGTTTAGCGACGATGCCAATTTAGTGTCGTTGATGTCAAAATCGACGTTGGATTCCTCGATCACTTCTCTGGCCTCGCCCTCGGCTGGGTCGAATGCATCGTCAATGCATGGAAGAGCAAAATCAGCTATGTCTTTGCCCATGGACTGCAACATACCCCTGATGTCAAGCAACACCATCTGTTACACCTCAATCGGGCACGTGTGTGATCGCCGATAGTCATCAGACATAGGCTCGAAGTGCCTATCCCATAAACCACGCACGTCGCCTGGCTCACAGTGCACCAAAATTGTTGCGAAGAGCCTCCTGAGCGAAGATGGCATGGCCCACTGCTCTGCCTCTGTAAGACAGTCGTCGAGCGTGTTATCTGCCTCGATGAGTCCCAACCTTTCGGCGGCCTCTCTAAAGCTCCCGCATAGCCTACCGTCCACGGTGAGTAGGTCCTCATAGGATGTCTTGCCAGCAACATGGTTTAGCAGCACACGCAGATAGTATCGCTCCCCCTCGGCAGGATTGGTAGACACAATTCGACCTATCTGATAACGCTCCACCCGCTCTTTCCAATACTTCTTACCCTTCTGCCATGTGAACCTTCCAGGAAAATCCTTGTACAATATATTCCTAGCCCACGGGTGGTTTTGGTTAGCTTTGAAATACTCTGTCAACATTGATTTGGAAGCATTCTCAGAGGCGACTACGTCGGTCAAGTGAGCTTGCTCTATGAATGCCACCCTGTGCATATTCGGGAGATGAAGAGGCAACTGTAGGACAGGCGGGTCATTGGCACACAAGGGGAAGCCAAATATCCTCCACATCGCCTCTGGAGGAGTAACCCACCTCGCGTCTACGTATCTTTTGATCTCATCAATGTTCCCATCGGCGTCAGGCTGGTCGATGCTGAAAGAAGCCCTATCATGGCCCTTGTATATGTACTTGTAAAGGTATTTGACGGCCTTTATGCTGGAGCAAACCTCAACGTTGATGTGGCAATTGAACATCCGCAGAAGGTAAGGGTTATGGTACAACCCATCTGTTGTCTAACATTTTACCCCGGACCTTAGCCTGTCGACCATCATCTCGACGACGATAAACTGGGTATGAGTCCTTGCCCTGTGCCGTGTTTTCATTGAACGGCCGCGGGTATCTGCACTTGCACTCATTCTGTTGCATGCACACATTTTTGGGGTTGAGAGCACCGCATGGTCCGTGCATCATATGTTTCACCACCAAGGCGTGGAGTTCAGGATACTTTTGCTTGTCTGGGAGCTCGGCAGAAATGAGTCGGTCGTACTGCTCCGGAACGACAAGCTTATAGGCAGAATCCATGATCAACAAAAAATGTGCATGGGGGAGGCCCCTCTTCTGGAACTCGACTACGTATACATGCGCGACAACAACACCTAGGATATTCTTCTTGAACAACATCTCTTTCATAGCCTCTAGCTTGCCATGGAACACACGAGCCACAAGATCAGGTCGGTCTTGCGCTGTCTGACCAGGAAACAACTCATTTGTTATCTCTTCCCAGTTAGGGTTGCAGGTCATGGTCAAGAAGATGTCAGGCTTCCCGTAGGTATGGACAATTGCCATGGCATCCATATGTCTCCGTTTCATGTCGCGATCGCCACCTGGGTACGTTCCAGGGAGCACAATCCTTACTCCAACAACGCTTGCTCGGGTCTCCCCGGATGTAATTGCATCAACAACTCCTTTATATAGGTCGGCACGAATCTTTGTCTGGTTCTTCCTGTACCATTTCAACCTACAACTCTCAATCTTGATGTACATGTCCACCCCCCATTGCTGGAGCAATCGTGCTCCACAGAGTATGGGGTTGAATATACCAGGTCGTGTCTGCAACATGTAACAGTAGTAGTCTCTCACGGAGACGCATAACCTGCTATTCCCCTCTGCATATGGATGAGTAACGTGGGCATTAGGATTCATACGAGAACTATTCAATTAATCTAAACGACAGAATATGCATAAGGCTTACCTGCATCCTGATCATCATCATCATCACGTCCACCTCTTGGTTGTTGCACAACCGGCCAAGGGACATCACGTTTAGGTAGTTTCGGATGCCAACCGAGCTCACCCCTTGGGTAGAATAATGGGTAAGAGAGCGGGTCATATGAGCCAGACGTCACATGTATACTGTGCCTCTGGTTGTCGTTCCCGCAAAGTGTAATCCTCTGATTGAACCTCTTCGCCAGGTCAGTGCCCTCCACCCAAATTGCAGCGACCTCCGATGATAGAGGTCTATTATACTTCCGTTGATCTAGTCTCTGGTCCGTGTTGAGGTCTATCCTGTAATCGTCAAGGTTGTCCCTGTGGGCACCCAAACTCCTAAACTGTTGGGAGTATGGGTTTTCCTTGAGTATGTCCACTAACGTTCTGACGACATTCTGATCTAATTGCTTGGTGGCAGGCTGGCGATGGGTTAGGCCTGGGTCGTCGTCGTAGAAGTACAACTGTAGATGCTCTGGACGGGATGTTGTCCCGAAGGAATGAACGTTGTGGTAGATGGTGCCGTGCGCCTGGAAGGTGTACACCCCAGACTTCATGTTTGTGTAGCTTTCATCCAGGCTGACACCGAGCGTTGTGAAGCAGAAGTGGCCGTTGAAGAACCGTATGTTCTCCCGAAAATGCCTAGAGTCCGCATCCGTGCTAGACCAAAGCCTCATTAGCTCCGGGATGGGCTCTGGTTGCTTCAGCTTGATCTGCCCATTGCGACAGCAGAATCCTGGGGCCTCGGACACAAACTTCTTGGCTTTGCAGTGGTCGCAGTTCGCGGCGTGCTTGAGGATGTGTGTACTGTTGGGGAGGTTTGAGTACACATAGTCCAATGGATCATGGTCGACATAGGTATTGTGACTTGAGTCTTCCAGTTCGTCGTGCTCCATGTCATCAGCAGCCGAGCCTGCAAACAACGTTTCTAATTATTGCGATACTCCCAACGTGTGGATCTTGCTCAAGCTGGTGTACATACCTTCACCAGCAAATAGGTAATACTCATCGTCGAAGAGGTTGTCAGGGTTGGCATTATCATTCATGAGACCACTAAGGTAAGCGTCCATGTCGTCTGCGCCGGTGCCGGATCAATAAATGAGGGTTCAGTGTCAAGGGACGCAAGGGCAGTAAGGATGGGAGTGTTACCTTCACTCCTGATCGTGTACTCCGGCGTGCTAGATGAGGTTGAGGCACCGTGTGCTCCAAGTACGGTTGGTTGTCTTGTTGAGCTCATTTTTGGTATGGAGATGGTCCTGGCGGTTGGGGTCTTCACCCTACTTGCAAAGCTTTCATTACGACGATCTAGCAGAGCCTTCCTCTCACCACGTGGCACCTGTGTACACGATTTTCGCTTGCCAATTTTGTCCTGACGCTTCTTCGCTGCCATACCTCCCTTGCAAGCTCGCTCTCTCGTCCTAAGCCGAGCTCTGGACTCATGCCTCTGCTCGTCAGCTACACTATCCGCTATTGTTAGAGGATCATTGGTTTGCTGGTCGACACTTCTTAGGTGATCATCGTTTTCGATGAGGTCGCCATCTACAACACTGTCACCAAAGGTTCTACTTAGGTATGCACCTGCAACATTTTTGAATTATCATAAATAACTATTGAATGATTAAAAAATGAAAGCTGATTGCTGATGGGATAACTACCATCGGTTTCGGTGTTGCGAATGTATGTGGCGGACGACGTGACGGTAGGAGCATAATCTATTTGTTCACCATGGGATTGTTGCGCAGGATCCAACATGACGATATTATCGTCCATCATACTGCAACTGTAGGCGGCTGCACCGATACGGAGCAAGTAAATACTTGTTTAATGCATACAAACAAAGACGTGGAGTACACATGCGAGAAATACCGTAAGTTTTGAAGGTGTGACCGCATGTGCTTGCCGCAACTGAGGTTGCTAAATCAGGACGAGGCATCGCAATGGATTCAGCACACGGGGTGTTCCGCATAGCTTTCTCCCGTGGTCGGCGCTGAGCACTCATATCCCCTTTCTGCTCTGGTGTCAAGCTATCTCGATGTTTCTGATCTGTCTCACGTCTTTGCGTGTTTATTTGTTCCTTCTTCTCCTTGTAAGTGGCTCGCCTCTTTGCATTTATAACATCTCTTTGCTGTTGTGATAAGACATGACCAGTGTTTGTGTCGTCTTGTGTCTTCTTCTGATAAGCTGCTCGCCTCTGTGCATTTATATTTTCTCTTTGTTCTCTTGTGTCCTGTTGTTTCTTCTTCTGGTAAGATTCCCGTCTGCGTGTGTTCAACTTATCGATCTGTTCTTGGTACCCTTCCTCTTCTTTTTTTCTTTTTATAAGTTGCTCTTCTCCGTGCGTTCTTGGCATCCCGAGCCCTTGTAGCTGGATCTGTTATTATACACATTAGCATCTGAACCGGAACATTCAAGATAAATGATCTCACGGTTGACTGGAGCCAAAGGTCAATCGTATTTACCGCTAGAATCATGCACCTGGACTCCCTTTGGGGAGTTTTATGGTTTCAGCAGAGGGGATTGTAGCTTCATGTATAACCAGGCCGCTCGACGGTTGTGGGTCGGATGCAATGGCATCTGAAATATTATTCAAATTAGTAAAAACCAATATCAGAGGCATTTAAACATTGCTGATGAGTTATACCTGGCATCCCTTTGGGGAGTTCAATAGTTGAGGGAGATGGTATTGTTGCTTCACGAATAAACAGGCCATTCGATGGTTGTGGGGCACATCCCATGGCTTGCGAAATGGATTATTCAAATTAGTAGAAACCAATCTTGAAATCAAATTACTAAAAAACGTTATTGTTCAAATTCCATATACCTGGACCCTCGCTCGGGAGTATATCGACATTCGTGATATCACCAAGAGGGCGTCGGAGGTTATTTGTTGCCTCCATTTGTCGCTGTCGGTGTTGCTTATAAAGATTCACCCTTTCCCACCGAGAACCAAACGGGGTCAAGTGATTTGAGGACATCACTGTCACAGACAACTGTCATTGGAAAAACAGATCTTCAAGTACCGTCTACTATATTTAACATACTTTAACATACAATATCACAGACCCATTAACATCAACTATTTGGAAAGCCCACGACTCAGCACTAAGGAAGCAGCAGAGATTGCACCCTCAATATTTGTGATAACCAAACATATACATGCAACAAATGTTGGATTTATTCCTTCCTGCTTTTAAATAGTTTATAGTTTTGTTGATTTTCCTCTGGTAATGAAGTGATTTATGTTGTTGAATGCACTCATCAGGTTATAAAACGTGGAGAAAACCGATCACATGCTCACCAATACTCCAGCGAGGCATGACTACCTGGGTTCCTAGTTCATTGAAGAGACAAACATCAAAGTTTGGAAGATATTTTAGAAATGATGAAGTCGACGTCCAGCAAGAAGCTCAAGGAGTTTTAACGGGCCACATTAAAATCTGTGAGCTCGCAGGAACAGGGCAGTAACCTTTTCATCCCCTTGCATACTATTTGAGGAAAGAGTTTTTAGAAAACAGTTGTGAAGTACTGTATATCTCCATATGGCATTGTAGAACTAAAAATGTTATTTACTAAAAAGTGATTTACATAATTTGAGAACCACTGTAACTAAAAAGTGATTTACGCCCTCTCTCTGCCATCTATAAAATCCGTGACAATGGAAGCTTGCATTGGATTTATTCCTTAATGCTTTTAAATAGTTTATAGTTTTGCTGATTTTCCCCTGGTACTGAAGTGATTTAAGTTGTTGAATGCACTCATCAGGTTATAAAACGTGCATAAAACTGATCACATGCTCACCAATACCCCAGCGAGGCATCACTACTTGGGGTCCTAGTTCATTGAAGAGACAAATATCAAAGTGTGGAAGATATTTTAGAAACGATGAAGCCGATGTCCAGCAAGAAGCTCAAGGAGTTTTAATGGGACACATTAAAATCTGTGAGCTAACAGGAACAGGGCAGTAACCTTTTCATCCCCTTGCATACTGTTTGAGGAAAGAGTTCTTAGTAAACAGTTGAGAACTTCTGTATATCTCCATATGGCATTGTAGAACTTAAAAGGTGATTTAGTAAAAAGTGATTTACACCCTCGCTCTGCTATCTATAAAAATTGTGACAATGGAAGCTTGCATTTCTCCATATCAAGAACGGGAGTATAGATTCTAATCGCAGAGATTTACCTCTTTTACAGCGAGGTCATGTTCTATCTGAGCCTTGCTACATACTGCGATTCTGATAGCATTTTCTTCCTTAAATCTAACAGCTCGATGCCTCGCTCGTACATAAGGAGGCAATGTGCGCATCGCTGGAGCTATAATGAACAGTTGGGGCTACTACATGAGAACAGTTGTGGCACTCACCAACAAAGGTAAAGCTGCAAATTATGAAGCGTGCACAGCTTATTGCCCTGTGGTTTAAACTCGGTCGAACAGCAGTAGGTGCTAACCTGTTGCTCGCAGCCGCGGCGGCACCGGTGCCTCCTGCTCCGACGATGGCAAACTTTGAAAGAAATATGCCTCGCCCACCCGCTCCAACGGCAAACTGGTAGGATCCCAAACCGAGAGCTGGAAGCATGGAGAAACAAGCCTCGCCCACCCGCTCCAATGGCAAACTGGTAGGATCCCAAACCGAGAGCTGGAAGCATGGAGAAACAAGCCTCGCCCGTCCCGCTCAGAAACGTCTTGAAAATTGGTTTGTTGTTGTATATGGAAGGCGTGAGATGGACAGAGTATGATTGGTTGCTTTAATTTTGGGCATTGGAGGTGTAAGATGGAAATAACGAAAAGATTGATTCGCGTTGTATCTCTACTCCTAATGCCCAAAAATAAAGCGACCAATCATAACAGATATACAACGCGAATCAATCTTTTCGAGCGAACGAAACGACGTACGGACTGAGACATTAGGAGTAGAGATTAAAGTTGTCACGGCAACTTTGGCATCAATACTGTTACAGCTTTGGTAGTGGCACATTTATCAAAAACTGAATGGCAATTTTTATGATGAGACTTTGTATTTACTGAAGCATAGTCATATGGATCTAGTCTCGAAGACCTCATCAGTGGTGAGAACTGATAATCAATCACACGGTTTAAGCTACAGAACAATTTTACGAAACCCATGAAACGTACCTTGTTGAATATGATTACTTATTGCGTGCCCCTCCGTCCGGGAAAAGTTGTCCCCATGGTCTTTTTCTGAAAACACCCCCAGCGAATTCCCGACAAACCCGCAGCTCCCCGTCGTCTCCCCCGCCCCTCTGTCGTGCCTCGCGCCTCGGCAGCTCGGCTCCTCCGCAGTTCCCCCGCAGGTCCCGGCGTCGCCGGAGCTCTCCTGCCCCAAGCCTCCCCCACCCCACGCCTCCCCCGCAGCCTCCCTCTCCTTGTTCCCCATGGTGATCCACGGCGAGGAGAAGGCTCGATTTTTCTTCGATCTACTCGGCGGCGGCCATTTCCAGGTCCTCCTCCTCGGCGCTGCAGCGGCGGGGCCGAGCAGCAGAAGTGGACGCGCGAGTATGCGGCAAAGGAGGTCACCTTCGGCGTTGGCGCACACGCCGGCATGCTGCGGTGCGTTAACTAACTCGCGGACGTCGTCAAGGTCACCATGTGCGGTGCGAAGGGAGGGGCCGCGGCGGCGGCGCCGTGGTGGAGGCTTCCCATGGAGGTGCTGCTACTGTGGGCGACGCGCGCAGCGTGGAGCGCGTGGTCGGTGCCCGTCGCCATCGCGCTGCTCGGGATCGCCGTGCTGGGCCGCCGGATGCGGAGGCAGAGCAAGGCCGTGGCGCGCTTGCGGCTTGTCCTTGACGATAAGGTCAGGCCCTTTGCCCCTTTCAGCCCCATGCCGCGTCCCAATCGCTTGATATTGCCCCGCTGTTCTTGTGCTTGATGTGATCTTTGTGCTTCACGGGAAGAATGTTGAAATTCAGTTTGCAAAGAATTGCATTGAACCTCTGGAAATTCCTGAACTTGACGAACCAGCTCAACAAGCTGCTATTTTTAGCATTCCCCTTCCTTTTTTGTGCCTGCAGGACTATAGTAGGTTTTGATGCTAGTTCAGTGATTTAATTGTTATAGCTCGCTGCAATGTGATGTTCAGTCATTAGTGCCTGCAGTACCAAATGTGATGTTTGATGTTTGCAACTTGGTCATAACTCTGATTATCCAAATCAACATCAACATTCACTCATCTGCTAACTTATGCTTCCTCAATGGTGGGCAGGTCTAGGTTATTCAGGCCAATGACAGGTATTCCTTCAGGAGCTGCTAGCTAACAAAATTGTCCATTGTAGTTCAGTGATTGCACAAATTCAGTGCCACACTGAAATTTTGATCTACCATCACCAAGTTCAGTAAATCTTAACTCTTAATGTCAGATTGTTAATTCTGAAACTGTGATTTCTGGAGTACATGTGGAGAAGTAGGATCTGAAGATTTTGTGTGTCTAGATGTCGTTGCTGGAGTACACCATCTACCAAAATCACCGCAATCAAGAGTACACAAAGTCTAGATATGCACCATGTTCCTGTTAATTCTGAAACACACCCTGTTAGTTGCTACTCCATCTAACAGTGTTGCCACCATGTTCTTGTCCTGTTAATCAAGAGTGCTACTCCATCTAACTGTCATGAGGGATTATATATGGTGAATTTGCAATGCAATGCCAGTACTACACCTCATGATTTGCAACGCCAGTGTGAATTTGCAGTGCAAAAAAAATGTGAGAAATTAGAGTTTCTCAGATAAATTGTGAGAAAATTAGAGTTTCTCAGCTATGCCAGCAAGAAAATTCCTGTTGTTAAATTTACTGAAAATTCAGTTAATTTGGCTTTACTGTAAACTTTACCGAAACTAAATTCAGTTAACTCCTTACAATAATTTGGAATTTGACCACAAGGAGCTGTCAACAAGAATGTTCCAATGAACCATTTTTTGGATGACCCATAAGACTAACTGAACAAAACCGTATGTATAAAGACTGCAACTTTTTGATTGAAAATTTTATTCTCCTGGTCAAGACTACAACATTTGATTGATTGTTTTGAAAAATATACTGCTGTCTTGAGGAATCTGATGGAACATTGATTTGTTCCCAAAATAAATTGATTGATTGTGCACTGAAAATATTTGGAAATATACTCCAGACTTGAGGAATTGGTGGAATCATATTGATTCTTTCCAAAATAAAATTGATTGATTGTGCACTAAATTTATTTGGAAATATACTCCAATCTCGAGGAACCTGGTGGAATCATATTGATTGTTTGTTTCCAAAAATGGATTGTTAATTTGCTTCCAAAAAATGATTGATTGTTTGTTTCCAAACATCTTCATGCGTCCAGGAATGCCTACGAGAGGCGGGGCCAGTGATTGGATTCGTAGCAGCAGCAGCAGAGGCGGGGCGGGAAAAGAGCGTTCCACCAGCCAAGCTCGGCTACCAGCTCGGTGACCGTCGGGTGGGCGATTCCGTCACTCAAGTGGCCGGCAGTGGCGGTGGGCGGCGGAATCGCGCAGGTGGTCGGCGGTTGGTCCTGGCGACGCGCGGGGGAATCGGGGACCAGCTCGCCTCCGGTGGGCGGCGGAATCAATGGGCAGCTGTTCTCGGGTGGGCGGCGCGGGTGTTCGTGGGTGTCTGCGAGCGCCGGAATCGCCAGCACGGCGGCGGAATCCGACCGCGCCGGCCCCTGGCGGCGGGCGGAGGACGGGCGGAGGGAGGAGAAGGAAACTGGTACCTACTTCAGACAGTTTTCAAATTTCGAGGGTTGTATTGCAAAAAGAACATTACACTGCGCTCTGGACAACTTTTCCCGGACGGAGGGAGTATTAGGGACTTCGCAAATTGACTTTTACATAACACAATGTGCGTATAGTACATGCAACGTGATGGATCGGATGGCAAGCACTGTGTCCCACGCGAAAGAGATGGAGCGGACGTTTGCTCCTAATAAGTTCAAAAAGAAATGGGGTTTCCTCATGTTTATTCGGTATATTGACTTGAAATGTAAGTGATTTGGGTTGAAACAGACCCATTTTGAATCAACTCGACCAACGCAGAAGATATAGCATCGACAGAATGAAAAAATAAATTAAATCTACAAGGAACAGGACACACATAGATGTTGGTGGTCGAAGTTTGGATCGATCAGCAAACCAACCCCGTAAAAACAAAAATACAAGTCCAGCCAACAGTAATGCCTATGCTCCCCGAGACAAACACAACGGCGTCGAGCTTGGTCCCAGGATAGTTGAGCTCGAAGAATAGCAAGAGGCCGGCCGAGATGATGAGTAACGCGATACCAAAGGAGAGCAGCAGCCACATGCACGCGAACCAGATGAACTCGCTCGGCTCCGCCACCATCGCCGCGAGCTCGTCGTCGTCCTTCTTGGGACCTGCAGGATTCTCGACGTCGGCCATCGACGTACCTCCTTCTTTTGCTAGGCAGGGGCGTCGATGATGATGAGATGATGAGATCGATCTAGTAGGCAGGGGCGTCGATGATGAGATGCGATCGCTGATAAAGAGATGAAGTGGTAGCCCTAGGGTTCCTTCGATATATATATATTCATTCACAAGCGAAGACAGGATGTGGTATATCCCTAGCTAACAACCTGTATTTATCTGTTGCTTAACCCGATACTTTTGGAAACACGTAACTAACATGCGGGGTTTGTTACGGAGATCACGCGAAGTGGGAATTGTTTCTGGGTCATGCTTCGTCAGCTGTTCCGGCGAACATACAGCCTTGTAAGTTTCTTTCCCATCACTTAATTTGTACTACTTTGTTTTTGTTGGGGTGGTCATGTGGAGGTGGAGCTTGATTTGACATTTAGAGCATCTTTAAAATGGACCCTTAAACCACCCGCAACCGCCCGGACTGCGGTGTAGGCGTGTTTAGCCATACAATGCGGTCATGTACCGGTCCGTCGAGCAGTCCGGATGCATTTTCTCCACAAACCCGAGACAAACTGAGAGGGTGGGGGTGGGGTTGGGGATCTTCTGCGGGTGTCCGGACAACAGACACGTAGGGCTCTAACACCATCGGCCCACCCACAACCTCTCTCCGACCCGCGCCTCCATCCTCCCATTTTCTCTCGTGCCTTTGCCGTTGCTCCACCACCCCGGCCGTCCCGCCACACCCCTGGCGAAACTTGACGAGTCCGTCACCTCCAACGGTAGGCTCCAAGCCGCTTCTCCTCCGCCGCCGTTCCACGACTCTCCTCCAACCGCCGTACAAGTATCATCCGCTCCAACGACACTCAGTGTGCCAGGCAACTGTTCAGTGAAATGCCCGTGCTAAATTCCTTTGTCCCTTCTTCTTTGAAGCAATGGATTTGGATTTGAAATACATATACGAGCACTATGTTGAGTCGTCCAACGGCTCATCCGACGAGGACTACCTAGATGAGGCAGCGATGATGAGGCGGTTCTTGCAGACGTTCAGCATGCGGAAGAGCATGTTCTCAGTTTCAAGGGATCGATCAAGCTTCATCGAGTGCTCGACTGCAACAGGGTGTGCGGCCTTTTGATGATGATGGACAACTACTTTACCCGCAACGCCCTCTTCCCTCATCTGTGCTACTCCCATTCCTGCCCTATTGAATACTCTAAAACAAGATAAAAATAAATGAAAACAAATAAACCATGCATTTCAATCTTCTCTTGCCATACATGCATGGGCAACCGTCATATTTGGTCAGCGGTACGCTCGCCGGTCATCTATAGCCGATTCCTTCAAATTTGGCTCCTCAAAGTCCTCGGCCCTTATTTGTCATGTATACAGCCATGTCCTTCACTTTGTCGTTATATTGACCGGTCATATACATGCGATTGATAGGAAGGAGAGAGAGGAAAGAAAAGGAAGAGGTAAAGAGAAAGGATGGTCCAGGATGGACCATGTCCTACGTAGCGGAATGACCGGACGCCTCCGCAAGCTCTCATATACTCCCTGTATATGGTCTGAGTATGGGGGTTGATGGACTGATCGGACATATGGGACAAACTAGGGAGGTCCGGTTAGGCCACATTTTTCCTTGAACGATGCTACACATACAACATCATCTGACCAATTTATGCATGATGATATTAATCAAGCCGTTGGTGTGAGAAAGTAGCGTCCAAAACATCGTCTGATTCTGCATCATGCATAAATCGGGTACGTGCCCGTCGTGCGTAAAGTAGTTTACTTTTTCCATTTCTCTCCTATCCTGGCAATGACCGGGCTGTCTGCCCAGACGTTTAGGACAATTTGAGGGGACTAGCAGTAAATGCTCTAAGGGTCGGACCATGTTCCTATCATCTCTTCCCCTCGCACCCTCTATCAGCACTCTTCCTTTCAACTCCAATGAGGCTGGTCATAGTGGGAGTAACATGGATAGTAAAATATATGCCACATAAGAAAATATAGTGAGGTGGCAAGTAACTAATGAGAAGAGAGGCAAATAGAGTAACATAATATGTTGCCATCAAATAGCGCTTCACAAATTCGTTATCTTTTTTTAGATTTGCTAAATTTTATAAAAATTAGTGAACTTTTGTTAAATTAGTGAACTTTCTTCCAAATTCATTAACTCGAGATTTTTTCAAAGTGATGAATTTTTTTAAAATTCATAAAAAAAATTCAAATTCATGGATCTTTTTAGACTTTGCAAACATTTTTTGGACGTGTGAATTTTATGTCAACTGTTTTGTAAAAGTGAACGGTTGATAACCTAGTCAACAGTCAATGGTCCGCCATGCTCCATTCAGCCCATCAGCATAATTGTTCTATGAATCAGGTATGTTTCTTTCTACCATTTTTCTGTGGGGTTTTCCTGCTTTTTTCGTTTTGTTTTCTTTTCATTTTTCATTTGCCCCTTTTCTTCTTATATTTGTATTTATCCTTATTTTTTTATTTTGCTCTTTTTTCAAACATCTCTCAAACACATGATCCTTTTTCCCAATTCATGAACTTTCTCAAATTTGCGATTGATTTTCAAATCCATGATTTTTTTAGGAAAATGGATAAAAAAATAAATCTGCTAACTTTTTTTACTTTTGAATACTTGAACTTTTTCGAATTTGAGTCCATTTTCCTAATCTTTGATTTTTTTAAAAAATCAAATTCATGAAATTTCTCGAATTTGTGAATTTCCTAAAGTACGTGATGTTTTTACAGATTCACTTAGTATTTTTTTAAATGAACTTTTTCCAAATTTATGAAATCAAGATTTTTTTTAAAAAATTCATGGGTGTTTTTAAACTTTGCAAATGTTTTTTGGATTTGTGTTTTTTTGTCAACTTTTCTGTTAAAGTCAATGGTCAACAACCTAGTCAACGGTTATGGTCCCGGTCAACGGTGAATGGTCGTGGCGAACTAGCAACCAGCGTCCTGGATTGAGCGGCCCGAGCAATGTGGGTTCAAAACTACTCCCTCCGTCTAAAAATACTTGTCATCAAAATGGATAAAAAGGGATGTATCTAGAATTAAAATACGTCTAGATACATCCCCTTTTGTTCATTTTGCTGACAAGTATTTCCGGACGGAGAGAGTACGTTTTTAGCGAACAAGAATTTATTAACTCATAATGTTTTCAAGAGTGAGGCAATCGGTACAGAGCCGCGGACCAATCTTTGGCGTTGGTGCGCGCGTTGGTTGAACGAAGCAGCGCTTGGGGCGTCGTGTATATATAGGACCTGTCACCAAGCCGTCGTGATGAGAAGGACCAGCGCCTTGGAGCCGCGGCCGTCCTCGTTGATATGATGAATCGGACACCAACTCGTGATTGCGTACGCATGGCTAGAAACCCTAACCTCGCCGCCTCAAGGAGCTGGCAAGAGTTCACGTCAGACCTCCGTCTAATCTGCCCCGACGGAAGAACTTCAGGAGATTCGGGGCCCGGAAGACTTACTTGGAGAAGAATGTCGCCATCTGTTCGAGTGTCGATCCTGCGAGGACTAAAACCCTACCCATCTACTAGCCGGAGTTGAGGCACAAGGACTCCCCTCCCTGCCACCGGCTGCTGGAGTGGCAGGCGGAGTGGAGGCGAATCCACGGATTTACCGGCACGTCAAATGCACAAGCTGAGGGGGGTTGTGTTCGGCACTATTTTGACGTAAATTGTTACATGCATGTTGCTATCCATTGCCCATTTGTGTGGTAGATGACAGCGGTGCGGCCCCATCAATATATAGTACTGAAAGAAACGATTCAAAAAGTACAACCGCACAGGTTGACAGTTGTCTCGAAATGTTTATATTTTGACTCTGCATGGCCACGCATAACCAGTTTACATTTATCTTGAAAAAGGTTAATGTTATACATCTATTCAACATGATCTGTCACTAGTAGAAAAGGGGGCAACGGTCCAGGGTGGGTTAGCCCATTAGTCCCGGTTCAATCTAGAACCGGGACCAATGGGGGCATTGGACCCGGTTCGTGAGCCCAGGGGGCCGGCCGGGCCACGTGGGCCATTGGTCCCGGTTCGTCTGGACCTTTTGGTCCAGGTTGGTGAGACGAACCGGGACTAATGGGCCTGGCTCCTGGCCCACCACCATTGGTCCCAGTTCGTGGCATGAACCGGGACCACAGGCTCCCCTTTAGTCTCGGTTCGTGCCAGAAACCGGGACTAAAGGGTTCGCCCTCGTTGCACCCAGAGTTTAGTCCCACCTCGCCAACCGACGGGCGCCCACACCTGCTTATAAGCATGTCCCTCTCTGCATTATTGAGCTCCTCTTAAAGTGAAAATAGATGCACCTATAGAAGAAAATTGGACCTAAATTCATAAATAGAAATGAATTATGAATTTATGTTTAATTTTCTCTATAAGTGCATCTATGTTCACTAACAGAGAAGTTTTATTTGTTGTGACCTAAAAGAAAAAAGAAATCACTAAAACACTATAAGTATTTAGTTCTAAGTACAAATGAAAAAATAAATAGCAAAAAAAATGCCTATAATATTTGTAAAGTTATTCATAAACTAGTGATTCACACAAATTTTAACTATTTTAATTTCAAAACTAATGGCACTAACTGAAATTTTATAAATTTTGTGACCTAAAATAAAAAAGAAATCACTAGCAGACAAAAAAAGTGCCACCTACTAGCAGGAAAAACATTGACTCAAAAATCAATTTTAACTATTCTACAAAGTATTTTCACACAAATTTAGTAAACTAGTGATTCATAAACTAGTGATTCACACAAATTTTAAAAAATTCAAATTTAAACTATTCAAATTTTAAAGCTAATGGCACTAACAGCAAGTTTATAATTTTTGTGACCTAAAAGAAAAAAGAAATCACTAAAAAACTATAAGTATTTAGTTCTAAGTAGAAATTAAAAAATAATGGCACTAGTAAAGTTAATCACAAACTTGAGATTCACACAAATTTTAAAGAATTCAAATTTTAAATATTCTAATTTGACACTAATGGCACTAGTAAAGTTAATCACAAACTTGAGGTTCACACAAATTTCAAAGAATTCAAATTTTAACTATTCTAATTTGACACTAATGGCACTAGTAAAGTTAATCACAAACATGAGATTCACACAAATTTCAAAGAATTCAAATTATAACTATTCTAATTTAAAAACTAGAATCACTAACAGAAACTTATAATTTTTGTGACCTAAAAGAAAAAAGAAATCACTAAAAAATATAAGTATTTAGTTCTAAGTAGAAACAAAAAATAAATAGGAAAAAAAAAGATGCCACCTACTGAGCCACCACGGCCTGAATACGACTAGAAGCCTATCCGTGGGCCAGGATTCAGGCCCGCAGAAGGCCCAGCAGGCACACAGGCATAGCGGTGTGAGATTAGGCCCATAGGCCTGCAGTTCTAAGGAGTTCGATGGAGATGGCGAGGCAGCGCTTATAAACAGGTGCGGCGGCTCCTCAGCTAGCGAGGTGGGACTAAACATCCCACCGCACCGCGGCTTTGGCAGGTGCAGGCCTTTGGTCCCGGTTCGTGGCACCAACCGGGACCAATGCCCCCCTTTGGTCCCGGTTCGTGCCACCAACCGGGACCAAAGGGGGGCATTGGTCCCGGTTGGTGCCACGAACCGGGACCAATGCTTCGTCTATATAAGTAGCACTTGTGAAATTTTCATTCAGTTCGTTCTTCCCCGCCCGATCGACGACGTCGCCAGGCTGCGCCTCGCCGTCGCCGTCGTCGCTGCGCGCCGTCCCGCGCCCCTCTGACGTCGTCCCGTGCCGCCCCGACGCCGTCCCGCGCCGCCCCGACGCCCTTTCTGCCCCGACGCCGTCGCCCGTGCCTCGCCGTCGCCGCCGCCGCCCCGTGCCCCCCTGCCTCCTCGCCGCTGACGCCGTGCCCCTCACCGTCGCCGTCGCCGCCCCGCGCCACCCCGGCGTGGTGGCCCTCTCTGCACCGACGCCGTCGCCCGTGCCTCACCGTCGCCGTCGCCGCCCCGTGCCCCCCTGCCTCCTCGCCGCCGACGCCGTGCCCCTCACCGTCGCCGTCCGCCGCCCCTGCTGTCGCCCCCGACCGCGTCGTCCGCCCGGCTTGCGTAATTTCCTAATTTAATTAGAATGTATAGTTAATTTAGTTGTATAGTTCGGATGTATAGTTAATTTAGTTGTACTTAATTTAGACATATAGTTTAGATGCAAAAGTTAGAATTTTTTTCTGTTCCTACATTTTTTGGTGATATTATTGTTGCATATGCAAAAGTGAGTGTGTTCATATATATGCAAATAATATGTCAATTTTTTCATAAAATTTTTATGATTTTTTTTGTTGTAATTTTGTTCATAGAATTTTTATTTTGTTCATAGAATTTTTATTATTTTTTTCTGTTGTAATTTTTGTTCGTATGTCAATTTAGATGTATATGATCATATTTAGAAGAAAAAGAAGTAGAGAAAAAAGGAAAATAAGAAGAGGAAGAAGGGAGAAGAAGAGGAGGAGAGAAATAACAGGAGAAATAAATAAGAAGATGAAAAAGAAGAAAAAAAAAGAGAAGAAGAAGAAATAGAGGAGAGGAAGAAGGAGTCCTTCTTCTTCTCTTTTTTTTTCTTTTTTTTCTTCTCTCTTTTCCTTTCTTCTTCTCCTCTTTTTTTCTTCTTCTTCCTCTTCTTATTTTTTGTTATCGGGTATGTCGTTGTCGACATACCACCTTCCCGATAATTAACTTTTAGTAATTAGTACTACTTAGTTGATTTAATAAAACTAGTTTATTTTACTATAGAAGTAGTTTATTTTTAGCAAGAAAACTAATAGAACTAGTTTATTTTTTAGTTAAAGCAATTATTCCCGCATCGACGTGGACGATGCCTATCCCGCATCCTCGTCGTCGAGTCGGGGGCGGACGACACCTGCTTGACCAGATGGGCCATGTCCGGGACTGGGCTCCGCCGGGGTGGTACTGGGAGGCGCTACCTTCCGGGGGGCGTAGCTTGGTGAGGAGCCAGCCCGTCGTTGACCCGATCCTTGTTTGGTGGCGGTCGCGTGGGCCAGTGAGGTGCCGAGGCTTCCGGACACCGCGGAGGTGGTACGTCACCGTGTCAGCGAGGAGGACCAGCACGTCCGTCGGTACATGGTTGCGTTGGAGGGCAGGTTCGAGAATACCTGGCAGATTCTTCAGGGATCTCACCGGAGCTATGATCCTGTGATGGTTCCTTCCCTTTGGGTGTCCACCGCCCGCGCCGATACCCGTCGGGCACTACGGTTCTAGCTGTACTGGCGATATGTATGATATATAGTATTCCACGTGTATTAGTGATAATATTCGATGTACGGACACATGGAGATGATGTAGTTTTTCTTATAATTGAAGGCATCCTAATTTGAATACTACTTAATTTTGCGATTTGATTTTCTTATTGAATGCTCAAATTGGAGAGCACTATGCAAGGCATATGCATATGATTAGTTGAATAATAATGATCTAATTTAGTCTTTGAATTATGAACGTATAGGAAATGTCATCATCGGACGACGAAAGTCTCCCGGGGGAGTGCGACTGGTGCCACGACGATCGAGGTGAGTGCGACAGGCCTCACCTGGACGATGGTCGGCGCTTCAGCATTAAGCTCGAGGAGACCTTCGAAGTTGAAACGGTACGCAACGACGACAAGTGTTTTTTTTTCATAATTAAGCATGACTTCAACTATTTCAACGTGTAATTTTCATCTTTTACAATTTGAGTATAGTTGATCCCATGCCATGCAAGACGCTTGTCTTGGAGAGGATGGATTTTGAAGACCATGAAAATTTTGAAACGAAGAAAATTCACCTAAGGGCCCATCATGATGTGGATTTTGAAGTAAAATTGTATAATGCTGAGAGCGTAACCCATTTTTGTTGCAAAAATTGGGAAGCATTTTGCAAATTGTATGGTTTTGATGAGGGTATGCTTGTCACCATGGATCTTGGTGATCCTGAAATCGAGCAAGACAATATGGACATTTGGGTCCTTGTTGATACTCCTCCAGTTCTACCGCTATGTGAGTTTCTCAAACATAGTTAATTATTAATAGAACTTATATTGTTCATTTCAAAATAGTTGACAGCTTATTTCCATTGACAACTTAGTTTGAAGTATCAAAGAATGTGCAGAAGATGGTAGATAGAACTTACTACACCGATGGCTCTGAGTTAACTTACAAGGAGAAAACTCATCTGGTTGGATTTTGTAATGATATTGAGAATTACAATATCTACAATCGAACTCCTCAACATTATGGTCAATACGTGCCACTAGTGCACGTGTTGAACTACGATAACTACCATGGAGATACCCTGGTAAGTTTTTTACTATTACGACATCCGTGCATCTTTTTGCATACTTCTAAAACTAGTACATCATTGCTAACTACGAAGTTATTACTATGTTTTCAACAGCTTATCCCAGAGGATTGTGTGCCTCATTTGATGTATCAGAATGGCGGCAGCCTTCGTGTTTTGAACATATATCCAGGTCATCCTACGAATCTCAACTGTCCATACCGGATTTCTAAAACAAGTGGAGACATGACAATCAAAGGATGGAAAAAATGTATGGACAGTCGTAAGGAGCTTCTTGAAAGCAAAAGGAAGCGAGGCGCAAGAATTGAAGACAGGATGATCTCCATTCTTCATAATGGAGAGTCAGGGTCTATATTGTTTTATACTATTTTATCTTAAGTGTGTTTAGGTCCAATCCTACCTAATACTGATGATCATGTGCTAAGAACAATTATGTAGGGTTGGGTTCGATGACTATGAGGATGATGATCGTATGACTTATTATTAATAACGAGTAGAAGTTGTATGATGATGCTTGATTAATTAGTAGGACTTGTTATTATATATGATGATGTATGATGCGAGCATGCATGAGTTATTATATATATATATATCTGCAGGTGAAATGAACATATGTAGTCCTTGCAAGGACTACATATAAGAGAGGACACTTTTCTCTATTAGCTAGCTAATAACAACCTAAAAATAACCCCCTAAACCCCTAAAACATCCACTTTTTTGTAAAAAAAGAAAGAAAAACCTCCTGCTGACGCGTGGAATCCTTTTGGTCCCGGTTTATGTCATCAACCGGGACCAAAGGCCCCCCTGCCTGGGCTGCCGGCTGCGGCCACGTGGAGGCCCATCTGTCCCGGTTCTGGTTTGAACCGGGACAAAAGGGTGAGGGTATTAGTAACGACCCTTTAGTCCCGGTTCAGTAACCGGGACTAAAGGCCCTTATGAACCGGGACAAAAGGCCGGTTTTCTACTAGTGTGTAATCAGACGTCGTGTTCGAGACCGTACTAAAAATAAATAGGACACCCATTTAAAGATTAAAGGAGTGCGTAATGAAGAAAAGAAAACTAAGGTTCATGCGAAGAAATGTTATGCGTACCAGGACACTGACTACAAACGAACTATGATGGCGGCACTTTGTTTTGCTCGGTTTGGGATTCCGATCAATCACGTCGATTACCCTGGAGTCCCTCTCATTTTTCCATCCGTGATGAAAATGGAGAGCCTTGCAAAAACACTCCATTGGAGGCGCCGCTCGCAGTCACACCCCTGGCTTGACGAAACCACACGTGGAAGATTACTTAATTTCCACTAGGCCGATGGGTGTTTAAATGTGGTTAAATCGGTTGTGTGCTAGTTTGTACCTACCTTCTACTTCCGTGGCTTGAGCTCCATCTGGCATTTCTCAATCAGTTGGACAGTGACACACACGCGCACAACAACGTATTGCCTTTGAAAAAAGGGATTAAATGGGCAAAATAATATTGAAAAAACATGCAAGTGTGGGGATGGTCGGTCATGGGTGCAAATTGGTGCTCTGCCGCTGCCGCTCGGCTGCTCCCACCGTGCACAAGTTAATTTGCGTACTTGTCTAATCTAAAAAGAAAAAATAAAAGTTAATATGACGCGTCAATGCAACAATTTTTCACCTCATCCGTGGGTGCAAATTGGTGCTAAACCATTGGCGTACAACATATATATTCCGTTTCACCTTGTCACGGTAACACGCACACACCCTTGCACCCATCGCGAGCCGTTTGTTCGCACAGTTGACCGTGACGTCGGCCGGCTGAATGCGGCGGGGGGGCCTGAAGGCCTGAACCGAACGGAACCAACCAACGGCCCTCGCGCACCGGACGGGAGCCCCGGCCGGAAGGAAGCAAAAGCCAACGGAACGGCCGTTTCCCCGCGCGTGACCATCGGTCGACACGCCACCAGACCCCAACAAAAGCTCTGGGATGGACTTCACTCGACAAACAGAGCCCACGGCGACCTGACGCGTGCGACGGCACGTCGCGGTCACCACGGTCGCGCCATCGCCACGGCACCCTCGAGCTCCACTCTCCTCTCCTAGAGATGGGTGGATGGTCCTACGGGTGGGTATCTATCTCTCTGGAGTGTGGTGCGCCCCAAGGCTCGGCCGACTAGCTAGGTCGGGACCGGCGGCACGGCAGGCACGGATGCCTTCCTGCCGCGACGGAGACGCCGGCGGGAAGGGACACGGGCCGACGGCACACACTTATCACAGATGGATAGGCGGGGGACCTGAGTGCGTACCTGACGACTAGTGGCCGGCTGGGGCGCGCACGTCGCGTCGCGTCCCGGCGTCGGCGCTAGATGGCACGGCATGGCTCTCCGCTCTCCAGGTTGGGATCATCGGTTGGTGCAAAACGCCCAACCATCATATCGGCGACAAGTGCAGGCTGTGTGTGCCAGACGTTGAAGGGGTAACACATCGCCACCAAAGTGTACTGCAACCAGTAACTTCTTCAGCGTTGAGTCCACTCCAAGACTCGAGAAAGATGAAATGGTCTGATCCATGGAAGGTACCATAAATCATAAAGGTTCTCATCAAATCGTAGGGCGTCCTACGCACGTCTGGGGGCGTCTCCCTTTTGCGGGAAACCCTTTCTTTCCATTACCAATAATGAGGTGTGGGAGGGGGAGGAAAAGGAGGAGGGAGTGCCGCGGCAAGTGAGCGAGGGCGACGATGTCTTCGCCGGAGGCTCATATGGAGATGAGCAACTGATCTAACCCAAATTCAAAGGACCACACACTAATAGATGTCTTTTAATTATAATTAAGCGCTATGAAAATGTAATTAAGTTAATTGTACTTAATTAACTTTAGAAGGATAATACCCCTAGACCGAATTGGACCGATTAAACTTTTAGCTCGATAAATACCCTTGGGCTTTAATAAGGTCCAGATAGTTTAAACTTTTGGACCACCCATATAATGCACCCCTTCTTTTGTATTGCAATGCACCGTAAAATTTCCCTTGTGTTTACTACTTGAGAAGAACGGTTCACCACGACAACCGCACCGACCAGCACCACTCATGCCGCCACGTCTTCGCCCTCGCCTAGAAGGACCCGGGCTACGATGCATGCTCCAAGACTCCTGAAGGTTTTTGAAAACCAGAGCCGATGGCGGGTGAACCCGGGGGGCATAGTTTACCACAGACTTTCGGGTCCATAGTTAGTAGCCAGTTGACTTCTTCTCTTTCTTTGTACGTGTTATTCACGAGGTGTTGTTTGGTTGAGGAATAAACATCTGAAAATGGTAAAAACGAAATCATCACTAATTTCTCGTGAAATGTGCCCTCAACGATAATTTTGATTTACTTTACATTTTCTTACACAAGAATAAATACACCCAACATATCCATCCTACGTGAGAACGAACAGTCTTACTCTTACCAGTAGCCTACAAACTAATTCGTTTCCAATTTTATGATGAGAGTATCTAGAGAAGAATCGTGATTTAAGCACTTCACATTTTAATCACATAATAAGATGATGCCATGGCATTTGCGAGGGCCACCTTGCTAATTCTTTTGAGAATAAAAATCGTTGAAGGTATACACGAACACAGCAAAAACTATAGGCATTGACTACAAACGAATCATTGTTGCTTTTCTTCCTGCTCTCACAAGGTGATTAGGCAAAGCCTTCCTCTCCTAATCTTCATCAGCGTGCTCGTGGATTCGCTTCCATTCGGCATGTTGCTCCGGCGGCTAGGGGAGGGGGAGGGCGGGGGGATCTTGATGCCTCGGTTTCGACTAGTAGATAGGTTTTTTTTAGAAACGGAGGAGGACCCCCGGCCTCTGCAACTAGTAGATAGGTAGGGTTTTAGTCATTGCAGGAGCATCGCTCGGACGGATGGTGGCGCTTCTTCTTCGAGTCAGACTTCCGTGCTCTGATCCTTCTCTAGTTCGTTTGTCGGGACGGATTAAACAAAGTACCGACGTAATCTCCTGCTAGCTCCTTCAAGGGGCGAGATTGGGATTTTTTGCCATGCGTACGCAACGTTGAGATTTGGAGTCAAGTTCTTCAAATCAATTAAACGATTCGACGTCGACGGCTACAACTCCAGGGCACTGGTCCTGAGGGGGCCGTGCACGAGGACTTCCTAGCTATCATCGACAAGGCTAGGCCGGCTCCTAAACAGCCACAACGACTCGTCAACAACGCATTCTGGCAGCGGCAATGGTCGTTCACTGGTCCATGGACCTCGGCTTAATTTTTATTATGTTTGATTCATATTTCCGGTGAATCTTTATAAGGTTTGACCTATTTGAAGAAAAGAAAAAAGAATACACGTGAATCTTTGCATGCCCGTGGCCTAGCTTGCATTCAATGTCACCGGTAGCCTCGATGGCTCGACGGTCCAGGTGACCCACGGGATTCCAAGTTTGAATTCTCCGTCATTTTTGTGTATAACCCTTTTGATTGAGACCGAGGCTGAGGCTCGTTGCATTCTGTCTGCAGGGGCACAGCCAAACAATGGGAGTCGAAATGTTGCTAGATTCCGTGGATGGGAGCAGTGGCGGAGCTACACTTAAAAACCTGGGCTGGCCAAATTGAAGAGCTGTAGCTCACGAGAGAGCGGGTACGATGTTAAATTCAAACGAAAGCAAAAAAGTCACGGGGGTCTCACAGGATTCGCAGCACACAAGACGATGAGGCGAGTTTCAACTGCCGGAGAAGGACGGAATCAGTCGGCGACAATTTTTCTGTTGTTGTTGTTGCTGTTGGAGGCGATCAGCCGGCCGGTCTTGCCGCAGCACTGGCTGGGTGCATGCATATGCGTTCCTGGCTCCTCCTGTCGCCGGCGAGCAGCTCGCTTGAAAACGTTGGAGTAGATAGTGCAGTCGAGCGGCATGATGATTTCCGACTCCGAGTACACAACAACCTGGCTAGAGCTAGAGCTAGAGCTAGCGAGGTCCACGGCTGCCAGCGACGTGTGTATTACTGTACTGCGAAATGGCGCGGCACCTACAGCGATCTCTCTCTTATTTTGGCTGGCGAATCCGGCGACTGCACCTACCGGATCGCCGACATTACGCGTACATTTATACTCCCTCCGTTCCGAATTACTTGTCGCAGGTATGGATGTATCTAGATGTATTTTAGTTCTATATACATTCATTTATGCGACGAGTAATCTGGAACGGAGGGAGTATATCCAAGAGCGATGTGTACCCATTTAAATCCATTCAAATTTGCGCGTCGCGTGCTTCACGTTGAGAGAGATGCACAGTGGTGAGTGAGTGCAGATGCCAAGACCGGGTGGGCCTGAGAATCTGGTCGCGGGGCTTGGGCTCTGCAGGCCGTACCTCCTCACGGGGCGTTATGCAGATGCAGAGTGGCCCAGCTTGGTGTCAGTCATGTTACGTCTGGTCGCAGGTGGTTTTGAGGCTTTTGGAATCTCAAAACAAATACTACTACTAGGTCGTGTATGAAGTTGTTTCTAGAACATGTGAAAACAGTGTCACTGAAAAGAAGGCGTAAACACAACACAGAGGAAAAATGTAGCAAAGTGAAAGTGAAAGCATTGGGAAGGGGAGAAAATGGCGGGGGAAAAAAAGAAAGAATGCACCAGCCGGGAATCGAACCCGGGTCTGTACCGTGGCAGGGTACTATTCTACCACTAGACCACTGGTGCCTGCATGCTGCAGATTTAATTAAGGCTAATTTGAAGCGTTCTTGCACTGAGCGAGCGTGGCACAGTGGCGTGGGCACAGTGGCGTGAGCCCGTGACAAGGACAAACGCCCCTCCTGTGATAAGAGCATGTCCAATAGCCGCCCAACGCGCCACGCGTTAAAAACTATTTTGCCACACGCCTTTCGCCGGGGCATTGTATATATTGCATTTTGAACATAAAATAAATTTCAAACATTCAAAATGCAACGAACATGACATATAAATTTCACACAAAACAAGTTGATGAATAAAAGTTCAACGAGTGAGCTCACCGGCGCTTCGGTAGCCGCCGCGCCCGTCGCACGCACTGCAAGCTTCTTTCTCCTCGCCTTCGAGGTGCCGGAGCCGTCCGCCGCCTTGTTATTATTTGCCGATGTCTTGCCCTTCTTCGGTCGCGACGCATTGGAGAGCTTCGAGGGGGTGCGGCGGCACGGGGCGGCGTCGGCGACGCCACCCGCCCCCGAGGTCATCCGTGGCGGCGTGAAGAGGCCGCGCGCGAGGCCGATGCTCGGAGGAGCTCCGGTGGTGGCGAGGCCAACGCTCCCAGCGCTAGGGTTTCCGGCGGCGGCGGTGGAGGGGTCGCGGCTGTAGGATGGGGTAAGCGGGGTGCCGGTGTGTGTGTCCGTCGGGTCAAGTTCGCCGGTGCCTGCGCACGCGGGGCGAAGGTGGCGGGGAGGAGAGAGTGTGGCGCGAGCGCTCGTGTGTGCCGCGCGCGGAAGCGGGCGCCCCAAATACACAACGCGAGTTGGCGATTCGGACCGCGCGCCCAACTACATATGCCGCGCGAGCGGTTATTGCGCGCCCGCGGAAACTTGTCTACAGGTTACGCGCGCGCTAAAATGACAAAATTTACGGCGCGGCGCCTGTTTAACGCGGCTATTGAAGATGCTCTAAAGGAGAGAAAGCGACCACGATAATAATACTACTAAGAAGCAGCCAAGAAACAAAATGGCTAGTCCCTGGGAGGACCACACGAGCCGAGCCGTGCCACCAGGAGTCCAGGATGCAACACGACTGATGTCACGGGTTCACCGGCCAAACCGGAAAGAGGGACTGCGGACGGAGCAGCTCAGTCGAGGAACCGTGATCGTCTTGGCCTCGCTTTGCTGTTCCGGCAACCGTCACATCGCCCTACTCTATCCGGTCCGGGGCACCCAAGAGAAGCAAACGTTGTGTCATTGTCTTTTTTTTTTTTTTGAAACGGAAACGTTGTGTCATTGTCATTATGCTGTACGTAGGAGACTTGAAACGCTCAAACGCACGCAGCAGTTTCTTCGTTTCGTCGTCGGTCGTCGTGGTCATGCACGGCGTAGATTGCTACCACCCTGCCGTAGCGATCGCCGGCCTGCTCCTGCACGACGTGTGTAGCCCCAGTTTTTTTTCTTCAGACCGCGTGAAAGCTACCGCTACGTACATTCACCGTGTGACCGCGTGACGGCGACGTGCAAATTGCCAAGGTGGTGGGATGAAAAGGAGGGAGAGACCCTGCCGTGTCACGTCTTGTACATTGGAGATGGTCAACTCAACGTCGACCTCTCTCCCACGGCCAGAGATAGATGACCGATCAACATATGGAAAGCTCACCGCCAACTTTACCGGTATATATAAAACAGTCATCAGCTCAAGGATTTAGGGGTGAGAAGAAATTCTGGAGCAAGACTCGAACCGAAGAAAAGCAGCAGATACTTAATATATAATCCTTTTTACGTGGGACGGTTGCAGCTGATATTATGCTTTGTTTTACCCAGATGCCCAACTAGCCCCCTAGGTAAGGAAAAGCACAAGGGCATCTCTCTAACGCATACCCTTACATGGCCATCCAATGTTTGGACCCGATGGTGCAGACATATGCATAATACTCTCATGCGTGCATCATTACCCTTCCAAAACCCTCGCCGTCAACTGCAGCGATGGACAAGAAGATGATGGAGGAGAAGGAGCCCCTCCTATAGATCGTGACTGCTCGGCGGTGGACGCAAACACATCTACTAGGAGAGCTCTGGATCCAATCCAAGCCAAGCCAGTCGGAGACACCTCGCCGCTGAAGGTCGTTGGGACCGTCGTCCTCCACTAATACAACCGTTGTAAAGGAGGAGTTGATCGATGAAGAGAATGACGACGTCAAGGTTGGTTATGGGTAGATTGCGTAGGCTCGGGTATGGGCAGGCAACCATGGCCGCTCGGGCGGCATGGCTACAGGTGGTTGCCGGAGCGAGGGTGCGGCGGAGGGGTTTGAGCACCGGGGTACATCGCTTGCCGAGTCGTTGTACGGCCCGGCGGCGTCCACGGAAGTTGTTTCCTCCTTGCATGATCCATTGTTGTGTTCCCACTCCTTTCGTTAGTTTTCATGTAATATATTGAGTTCGCTTAAATTGCATGTTTGAAATATTCGAAATGAGGTATTTTTTGGTGGATTTCTGTGTGTGTGTCCGCGAACAATTGAAAACGTCCTTCTGAAGCAACCGCTTCCCGTCGATCACTGCACGGAGACGAGTCGGGTGGAGTTGGAGCTAAGGCGTGTGCTAGCGCGTGGAGGAGCAGGACAGTCCTCGAACCGAACCCTTGTTTATTTCCGCGTATGCGCGTTGCGGGCGCATAAACAAAGGGGACCGGATGCATGTGTGCAGGGTAGGTAGTATTACGACCGGAGCAAAGCACAGAGTTGTTTTGTGTCTGTCCCCCCGGATATGTGTGTGCCATAACTAGCACAGTACAGTGGTACTACTGCTACTCCATCATTAGCATGAAGAAGGGACGCACATGCTTGATTAATTTTATTTAAGGAAACAAAACAAAACATGTTGCTAGATTCGGCGGCCTCGCAAGTCTGATTAAGAAGCAACGGAATCGGGCAACCGGGATCAAGACAGGTCCGTCCCGTGTTCTTGTCCTAGATTTTGTCTGTCGGCGCCGGCAAATCCTAGGAACGGGTGCATGACGAGGCAGATAATCAACGCAACGGCCGCCATGTTTTCCTGACGACGACAACCTGGGATCCGTCGTCCGTCCGTCCACCGGCCATCGATGGCGCCAGAAAACGAAACGTGGTCCGAGACCGAGCTCACTCACTCGATCGCAGCGTCGAGCTAACTCCGGCCTAGCAATCAATCCACAGATCGATACGTACTCTACCTGTATTCAGTTCTCGGTACGTACCGTGGAGGGAAAATCATCTTTGATGCCAACCAAAACAATCAACAATTACACCCACTAGCTAATCCCTCTGTAATCAACACCTACAGGCTGATCGCTAGTGCTAATACTACCACTGTACAAGCATCTGATGATCCATGTATTCATGTGTCGCCCTCCATCGGATCCGTCCACTAGCCTACGTACATCGCCGCACAGTGCCGCCATCGACGACGGCTACCCGAACCAGAGGCCGAGGCTGTCGAGGACACGGACGCTGAAGAAGGTGAGGTAGATGACGATGAGGCCGATGCCGTACACCCGGTCCAGCCGCATGCCCCTCGCCGGCACCACCACCAGCGCCCACGCCAGCCCCGCGCACAGGAACCCCACCGTCTCGTACACCGCGGAGTCGGCCGGCAGCGTGAACGGCGCCGGGTACTGCGCGCCCGCCGCCAGCGTGAGTGACAGCCCCAGCCCCACCACCGTGTTGAACAGCGGCCCGGCGTAGCAGGCCGACACCGCCGTCTGCGCGCCGCCGGGGCCGCCGTGCGTCGCCATCGCCACATTGGAGACCAGGTCGCCGAGTGAGTCGCCCCACGCCAGCACCGTCACGCCCAGCACGCTCGCCTTCACGCCCACCATGTACCCGATCGCCACCAGCAGGGCGACCAGCTCGCGCGCCAGGGTGTACGCCCAGAGCACGCTCATCAGGAACCCCGCGGCAAGCCACGGCACGCGGCGCCGGCGGCCGCGCGGGGGGGAGCTGGCGTCCGTGGTGGCCGCGGCGAGGCCGGCCAACAGGAGGCCGAGGAGGGCGCCGGCCAGGAGGATCGCATGGCCGTCGCTGGCGTGATGGTGGCGCGAGGATGTTGCCGCCGGGCTGTGCGAGGTCCAGGTCGTGGCGAGGAGCACCGGCGCCAGCGCGGCGGAGGCCACGGCGCAGGGCCGGGACCAGCGGTGCGCGGCGATGTCCGGGATGGTGAGGCGCCGCGGGAGGTACAGCGGCATGCGGAGCGCGCACACGAGGTAATGCAGGCAGAGTGTTGCCGTCGTGGAGCCTGGCGCGGTCTTGGAGGAGTAGGACGGCAGGGGAGGGACGTCGACGTCGTCGTCGTCGTCGAGGAGGAGCGGCGCCGCGAGGTCGGCGTGCGGCGGCTTGCCCGGCTCGGCGCAGCACTGGGAGGTCCAGACGAGGACGACGTATCCCACGTAGATGGACACGAACGACGCGGCCACCCAGACGTTGACGGTGCCGCTGACGAGCACGCCCACGAGGTAGCACAGCGCGAAGAAGAGGAAGCAGAGGTCGCGCAGGAACCCGCGCATCTCCACGACGGCCCCTCCCCCTCCTCCCCGCCCCGCGGCGGCGAGCGCGACGACGCCTGCGACGACGGTGGACACGAAGAGCGCGCCGCCGAGCGCGCTGTTGAGCCCGACACCGCCGCCGTCCCCGCCGCCGCCGGCCGCGAAGGAGACGACGCTGGCGAAGACGTCGGGCGCGCCGTTGCCGAGGGAGAGCAGCGTGACGCCGGCGACGGCGGGCGGCAGGCGCAGCGCGGCGGAGAGCCCCTCCAGCGACGCGCAGAAGTACTCGGACGCGGTGTCGCCGAGCAGGTAGAAGAGGACCACCAGCCAGAGCAGGAACGCGGCGTACCCCGCCGCCGGGTGCCCCGCGCCGGCGAAGCCGCAGTAGAAGAGGCGGAGGTAGTCGATGTACCCCGCCGGCGCGCAGGGGGTGTGCGCCAGGAGGTAGGCGCACCGGGCCTCCGCGCCGTCCAGGGCCTGCAGCTCCTGGCAGTCCCCCCGCGGCCTGGCGGCAAAGAACGGGGAGGTGAGGGTCGCCTGGTGCACGACGTGACGGAGGATGGGCACGGCGGTGGAGTCGTGGTGGCGGGCGGACGGGGAGAGGGTTAGGAGGAGGAGGGGGAGGAGGAGGAGGAAGCAGGCGGTGGGGACGGCGGCATTACGAGTGGGCCGGCCGCGCGGGGGCTCCATAAAAGAAGGGGGGCGGGGGGCTAAATCGGGCGGCGGGGAGGGAGGCGCGCTAGGACGGCATGGCGGTGGCGGGCAGAGGCTGAGCGAGCTCGGCGGCGAGGAGCGGGCGGCTGGGAGGGATCTGCGGCGGGAGTGGGGAGCTGGGGGTGTCGGGGTCGGGCCGGCGGGGAATGCTTGGCCGAAGTGGAGAAGAATGAGAGGGGATTTGTGTTGGGTCGGGTCCGTGTGAGTTAAGTAAAGGAGTTGAACAAGTGTGCGTGCGTGCGACGGTGCGAACGGGCGCGCGAGTGGGAACGTGGCTGAGATTGCGCGTGTACGTGGAGGCCACCGGTGCTCTTCTGCGATTTCTTCTGCTGCTCCGGGACTCTGTGGAGGCTCTGCTACGTGCCGCCCTGCGATGTGTCGGTGTCTCCGGATGGACGTTGCGATCGCTGAACGCGCCTCAACTCTGTGGAAAATGTTGTTCTTGAGCTTTACCCTTACAAAGAAAGGGGTTACTCCGACTCACGCGACTGAGGCTAAAGTCCGGCTATTTAAGCCGCATGGCTATCCCAGCCCTAGTTCACATCTTCTTCCTCTTTCTTCGCGCTCTCAGTCTGAGCCCATCCATGTCTCTTCGTCTCCGTCTCCCTCTTTCCTCGGCGTCCCGGTAGAACAAGATCACGTATACTATGTTAACGACGCAGCGCCGCTTTCCAGAAGGAGGAGGAGATCTGGGCGAGGCGCGCCGCCCGTGTCGGAGCCGGCCTCCCTCCCAACTCGCCGGAGAAGGAGGAGGAGGAAGAGGAAGAGGCGGGGGGGGGGGGGGGGGCATGTCGGTGTTCGAGCTCGCCCAAGCGGCGAAGGTGGCAGAGTATACCACCGTTCCGAAATCCATCCAAGATGAGGCGTATATGGAGTCAAACCGACACTTCATCCAGCAAGAACATGCAGAAACCGATGCGCTTTTCGACGAACTGGATGCAAAGGAGGAGACAAAGTCCGACGCGAAGACGAAGTTGCGTTTGCTGCCCATGTACCCGGAGCCCCTAAGATAGTGGACATCTACTACTTGCACGCCTCTAATTCAGTCTATCTCCTCGCATTGCTACGGAGTACTCACAGGGCTTTTGCCTAAAAAAGGTGCGAGGACAGGGCTCTTGTTGATTTGTGCAACTATCTGAAGGTGTAATTCCGATCCATGTAAAACAAAAAATAATAATTTTTTTAAGTAATAAACATCGCTTATTTATGCACAGAAAAGAATAGCATTGCTTAGTTTTCTACCTACTTGCATATTTTCCCAATGGAACACATTCATGCACTAGTAGAAAAGGGGGCAATGGTCCAGGCCGGATTGAGCATTAGTCCCGGTTCAGTCTAGAACCGGGACTAATGTGAGCATTTATCCCGGTTCGTGCGGCTAAGGCATTAGTCCCGGTTCACCTGGGCCCTTTAGTCCCGGTTCGTGTTACAAACCGGGACTAAAGATTAGACCTTTAGTCCTGGTTTGAGGCACGAACCGGGACTAATGAGGTTGAGACCTTTAGTCCCGGTTCGTGCCACGAACCGGTACTAAAGGTCCCATTTTCAAACTCTACCCCCCCCCCCCCCCGTGGATCGCCTTTTCAGTTTTAAAAAAAATAAAAGAAAATGATGGAAATGTCAATAAAATAAGTTTCCCATGTGATATGTGGTCTAGTTGTTGGGAAAATTTACAAACATGAATTTTCGACTTTTTTGCAAAATCTCTCGAGAATTTGAAAAAATGGGCGTAACTTTTGCATACGAACTCGGATGAAAAAGTTTTTTATATGAAAAATCATCTACTCGAAAAGTTACGGGGCTTTTAAGATCTGGAGAGGCAAAAAAATTCAAAAAATTTCAAACTATGGTCAAACTGTGGTCAAACAATGGTCAAACTAATTATTCTACAATATTAGTGTTACTAAATAATTATTTTAGTTATTTTGAATTTTGGTCAAATCTGGTCAAACTGTGGTCAAACTATGGTCAAACAATGGTCAAACTAATTATTCAAGAAATATTAGTGTTACTAAATAATTATTGTTTTTTAAAACAATAGTTTCAAACTCAAACAGTGAAATGTGTCACTTCATGCTCAAGCAAAATTCCTGAGGGTTAATAGGATTGACATCTTACTATTGTCAGGAAAACAACAAAGTGCAGACTCGGAAGCGAAGGAGAATAGAACCCGAAAGTTAAGCGTGCTCGGGCTAGAGTGGTGAGAGGGATGGGTGACCGGTCGGGAAGTTAGATGATTTCGAGTGATGAGGGGTGATTAGAGGATAAATTGAGTAGTGATGAGGGGGTGGTGATTAGATATTAGAGGTTAAAATTTGAAAATAAAAAAAATTCAAAAAAAAAATTCAAAAAAAATTTCAAAAAATTTCCTTTAGTACCGGTTGGTGTTACCAACCGGGACTAAAGGTGGGCCTCCAGGCAGCGGCCACGTGGAGGGCCTTTAGTCCCGGTTCTGGTTTGAACCGGGACTAAAGGGTGAGGCATTAGTAACGACCCTTTAGTCCCGGTTCAGTAAACCGGGACTAAAGGCCCTTATGAACCGGGACTAAAGGCCATTTTTCTACTAGTGATGGCATTACGAGAAGATAACACAAAATCAGTGCTCCAAGATGCTTTCAAAATTGGCCTTCTCGAAACATTGATTTTGTTTCCCTTTTTCCAGAGCATCATGAAACTTCAAAGGCCGACGAAAATCTAAACAATGTTTGTCATAAAAAAACTAGTCTTTCTAACACACTTATTATTATTATTATTATTTTGTTATTAATAGGGGCAGGTACACCTAGGAACTCCACGTCCTCTTTCAGACCATTTTGTTAAGGAAAAGGAAGGATTTCCCCTCTTTAGCTAACGGTTGTCCGGGTTTGAATGATGCATCGATCAATGTATGAGCGAACGTGAAAGGCTAGGGATGCGCTTTTGCTCTTCTTTTTTCTTTTTTGAGTTGGAAACTCTAGAGGCACCTCTATGAGGGAGAGGGAGAGGGGGGAGATAGAGAGGTTTGGAACCAAACGCGCTTAGAAGAGAAGTTTGACATAAAGCACTCTGGTGAATTATGAGCTAAACTGGCTACACAGCGTGACCAAAGTCAATCGTCACATAGCTAATAAGCCCTGAAGCGTACGTAGACTCTGTTGAAGAAACACTTCACCTCTAAAAAGCAAGAACAACATGGAATCAAAGAAAAGTACAACGGGTTCCATGGTCTACAAAGATGCAAGTGGCGTCAAACACCAATTGTGTCTGCTTCAGTGTCCAACATATTTTCCATGCTTCGAGAGGCAACCTCTCCAAAGACATGGCTACTATGCCTAGAACTTCAAAAGTTTTTTGTAAAGCTACGATGACTCGACAAGTTTCATCAACCGCACGTGCAAAAACTTCTTCACGAGCTGGAGGTATGGACGGTTAGTGCCGGTGTCCTCAAATTTTTTAGTTATCTTTGATGACAGCGGCACAATGATTAACCTTCAATCGGGTTTTTGTACGGTATTTTAAGTTCGCTTGCAAATCTTGGCTCTGCAGACAATTTTTGTAATGATTTGTAAAATCTAAGTCTTCTGTATTGTCCACCCACTTTTGCTTGTGACATGCCTTTGTCAAGTTCATCATATGCATGTTGTTATTTCCTCCATGATCACATTTGTTGGGCATTGCTATCTCTTCATTCATATTCATACACAACACACCCCACACATTTCAGGATATAGGGGGATTGTTCACAAATTCCTGCTACATGCACTTGCATTCGAACATAAAAAAGTCATAGTGCACATATTTTGGGGGATCTAACTGTATATAGTGGAATTCAAATCATTGATACTTTATTCCTCAATGAAGCTTTAGTCATATTGTCTTCAACAATCGCCAAAAGAGGGAACCTAGTGGCCTGTAGTGGATTTTGATGATTGTTGACAATTAGAGGACATATATGTTTACCGAGTGTACACAAATGAATAGCCCTTGAAGAATTTGTTTAACCAAAGGACTTTTACCCCCCCCCCCCCCAATGTTATGCAAACACTGAAGACATTCAATCTGCCAAGTGAAGAATCAGAATACTATGTCTAGAATTTGTTTTCTACTTTCTTCATTTATCCGTTGAGTAATAGGGCAAAGTGTATTTTGGAGAGGGGATAAAATTCTAAGCAAGAAGATGAATCTTCACTGTGCTCAGTTAGAAAAAAATTTATACACAAATATCGCTTTGAAAATCTCTTTCCAGATGAATCTGCTAGCTTCAGCGACTAGTTGAATGCGTATGAAGAGTCAATAGTGGCTAAGGACTTCATGTGCTTCGTTCTTTAGTTTCATCAACATCGGCTTCATTATTGAGGAGTTAGGGAAATTTGTTCTATTTTGTTTCTAGACTTAGTCATTATGTTGTGCTACTTACTTCTTTCAAGTTCTTCACTAGGTTCATTTACTGCTAACTTGCATTTACGTGTATATATTCATGTATGTCTTCGATTGTCGCTGTGTGATTTACCATTATGTAATAGAATGGCTATGGTCGTTAGGTTACTTGTAGTGCTTCGGTTATAGTTTCTTCATTACCAATGAGGAGTTTATTTTTTTGTAGAAAGTTTAAAATTTGCTATTCACCTTCCCTCTAGCCAGTTACCTTCATCTTAGACATATTATAGGTAGCAATATTTTCCTCACCTCCAGCTCATCATGGAGTAATCGAGTCAATTATTTTCTTTTATTCAAGCGAGGCAGATACAATTATACGTGTTTTTTCTCTTACTATCACCAAACTACTTCACCTATAAAGATTTACCCCATCTACTGCACACCACCGCCACTACTCCCTCCAGACGGGGATTTTAGTCAGTTCTTTGGCATCAGATTTTCCTGTTATGTAAATCATGTGATCCTTAATTTGGGCAAGCATCCGAAGTGTTTTGCTTATTTTTTTCTCCTTATGCGGTTACTCCATTTCGCATGGCTTGCTAAAATTAAGCAGTGCCAATGCAAGCACTAGGAGGCCGCCTGTTAGGTTTGCGTAGAGACCGAAAGATCTGGTATTAATTAGGATAATTAAGGGAGCAATTTCTTGTGCGCGATAGCTGGCTATTTCCACATAACAAATGTTCACGAGGGTGTCATTAAACCACGTCTTGGTCGCGTTGAGGTGGTTCTCTCGACTTACAATTTTGTTTTGTTCGGAGGGAGTATCGATCTTTCATTGAAGCCGATCAACAACTAGACTAATGAATAAGAGAGAAGTATGTATATACAATCCATGCAAAGCCCCGTATACAATATGCCATCAAGTAATAATTCATCATATAGTAAAATAACTACACAAATTACATCACGTGGATCACAATCTCGTGTGATCATTATATTAAAAAACATGAGAAATACATACCACGTAACTACTGATACAAACCCGTAGTCTAAAGGTGGACTACCTGGAAATCATCATGTGAGTAGCAAGGGGCCGATTTCCCTCACCGATAGAGTACAAGAGTGTGGCTTTAGATTGGATCGTCTCGTAATGCGAAGTGACGGCGGTGTAAAAATACGTAATAAATGTTTGTGAAGTTCTCGAGGGTATATAAAGTCAGGAAAACGAGAATCAAGGGGTAGCCGCCTTGATTTTTGGGAGCCGAAGTATTCTTCCTCCTGCATCCACCAGCGGTGCGCCGTGAGCATAGCTTGATGCTGCCTCTTGGCCTCTACCTCATTGGAGCTAACTTTTATAAACACAAGAGCTTGTAGAAGCAGCATCGGGAAGTCATCGAAGCAGACCAGGAGGTGCCGACAATTACGATATGCGAAAGAGATCACCGTCCGGAGAGGAAAACGCCAAGACCACGAACGTTGGGCGAATCCATCAGAAACCTAGACCGACCGGGTGCCGGAAGACTCGTCGGAGACCCGGCTCTGTACACCCTCCGCAGGTGACGAGCACATCAACAAAATGTGGAAAGGGCGGGAAGAAAATTATTCTCTGGGACAACGTCGCCGCCTCGCCGTATCAAACCAAACATGAAGTCTCCCTAAAGATAACCTAAAAAAATCATCCATACCGGTGCACGACAGGTCCGGGTATGCCGTCGAGCTCGCTGTCGTCAAGGACACATCCGCCGACGCCCTGTTCTCCAATGAACTAGGCTAGGCCGGGACATACCGGTGTACCTTCCATGGACCAGATCATTTCATCTTTTCTCAAGTCTTGGGGTGGACTCAACGCTGAAGAAGTCAGTAGACTCGGTAGCGATGCGCTAACCCTTGGACGTACCCTACTCTTTTTTCTTTTTTTGAAGACGCGACGCGACGTGCGCGCCCCAACCGGCCACTAGTCGTCAGGTACGTACTCACAGGTCCCCCGCCTATCCATCCGTGTCCGTGTGTGCCGTCGGCCCGTGCCCCTTCCCGCCGGCGTCTCCGTCGCGGCAGGAAGGCATCCGTGCCGCCGGTCCCGACCTTGCTAGTCGGCCGACCCTTGGGGCGCATAGATAGGGTACCCGTAGGACCATCCATCCGCCCATCCAGGAGATAGAGGAGAGTGGAGGGCGCCGTCCCGTGACCATGGCGCGACCGCGACGTGCCGTCGCACGCGTCTGCTCGGCGTGGGCTCTGTTTGTTTTCCATTGCATTGCATCCGTCCCGGAGCTTTTGGGTGTCTACCGTGTCGACCGGTGGTCACGCGCGGGAAAACGGCCGTTCCGTTGGCTTTTGGTTCCTTCCGGCCGGTGCGCGCGCGTCGTTGGTTGGTTCGGTTCGGTTCAGGGCCCCTCCGCCGCTTGCAGCCGTCCGACGTCACGGTCAAATGTGCAAACAAACTGCTCGCGACGGGTGCAAAGGGTGTGTGTGCGTGTTACCGTGGCTAGGCGAAACGGAATACGGAGTAGCATGTGTTGTACGCCAACGGTTGAGCACCAATTTGCACCCACGGATGAGGTGAAACGGTTGCATGGACGCATCATATTAACTTGTGTACGGTGGGAGCAGCCGAGCGGCAGGGGTGGAGCACCAATTTGCACCCATGACCGAGCATCCCCAGCTCTACTTGGGCCATTGACTTGCATTGTTGTGTGTCTGCGTGCATGTCACTGTCCAACTGATTGAGAAATGCCAGATGGAGCTCAAGATACGGAAGTAGAAGGTAGGTAGACACTAGAACATAACCGATTTAGCCATATTTAAAAAACCCATCGGCCAATTAAGAAATTTTGCACATGTGTTTTCGTCAGGACCGAATGTATGTGATGGCGAGCGGCACCTCCATTGGAGCGTCTTTGCAAGGTTCTCCATTTTCATCACAGATGGAAAAATGACAGGGACTCCACGGTAATCGACGTTATTGATTAGAATCCCAAACCGAGTAAAACAAAGTGCCACCATCGCAGTTCGTTTGTAGTCAGTGTTCTGCTAGGCATCACAGCCCTTCGCATGAACCTTTGTTTTCTTTTCTTCTCCGCACACTCATCTAATCATGAAAATGAGTGGCCTATTTATTTTTAGTACGCTCTGACTCTAGATCATGTTGAATATATGTATAAACCTGGCAAATCTGCAGTATTGCATTAACCTTTTTCGACATAAATGTAAACTGGTTACACTGTGGTACGGTCATGCAGAGTCAAAATATAAACATTTCGAGACACGCGTCAACCCGCGTGGTTGTACTTAGATTTCCTTTCTTTCGGTACTGTATCTTGATGGGGCCGCACCGCTGTTTATCTACCACACAAATGGGCAATGGATAGCAACATGCATGCAATAATTTACGTCAAATATTGCACAACACAACCCTCCTCACTTCCTCAGCATGTTCATTTTGAGGTCAATCTCAACAAACAAGTAAATAGCGGTATAAATGTAGCTTTTCTTCCCCCTCTCGCGAGACAACTAGGGGGAAAAACTCCTTCTCGTTGATCTCTGTCGGTGAGTCCGTGGATTCGCCTCCACTCTGCCTGCCACTCCAGCGGCCGATGGCGGGGAGGGAAATCCGTCTCGACTTCGGCTAGTAGATAGGTATGTTGGGGAACGTAGCAGAAATTCAAAATTTTCTACGCAACACCAAGATCAATCTATGGAGTAATCTAGCAACGAGGGAAGGAGAGTGCATCTACATACCCTTGTAGATCGCTAAGCGGAAGCGTTCAAGTGAACGGGGTTGATGGAGTCGTACTCGTCGTGATCCAAATCACCGATGATCCTAGTGCCGAACAGACGGCACCTCTGCGTTCAACACACGTACAACCCGGGGACGTCTCCTCCTTCTTGATCTAGCAAGGGGAGAGAAGAAGTTGAGGGAGAGCTCCGTCAGCACGACGGCGTGGCGGTGGTGGAGCTCGTGGTTCTCCGGCAGGGCTTCGCCAAGCACCATGGAGGAGGAGGAGAAGGTAGGAGGAGGGAGGGCTGCGCCAGGGAAGAGGTCCAAACTTGTATGTTGGCTGCCCCCAAACCCTCAAGTATATATAGGGGGAGAGGGGAGGCTGCGCCCCCACCTAGGGTTCCACCCTAGGGGCGGCGGCCAGCCCCAAAACCCATCTAGGGTGCGGCCAAGGGGGGGAAGAGGGGAGACTTGCCCCCCAAGTTAGGTGGGTGCGCCCCCTTCCCCAAACCCTAGGCGCCTTGGGCCCTTGTGGGGGGGGGGGGCGCACCAGCCCACCTGGGGCTGATCTCCTCCCACATGTGGCCCATGCAGCCCTCCGGGGCCGGTGGTCCCACTTGGTGGACCCCCGGGACCCTCCTGGTGGTCCCGGTACGTTACCGATAAAACCCGAAACTCTTTCGGTGACCAAAACAGGACTTCCCATATATAAATCTTTACCTCCGGACCATTCCGGAACTCCTCCTGACGTCCGGGATCTCATCAGGGACTCCCAACAACATTCGGTAACCACATACGAACTTCCTTAATAACCCTAGCGTCATCGAACCTTAAGTGTGTAGACCCTACGGGTTCGGGAACCATGCAGACATGACCGAGACGTTCTCCAATCAATAACCAACAGCGGGATCTGGATACCCATGTTGGTTCCCACATGTTCCACGATGATCTCATCGGATGAACCACGATGTCGAGGATTCGATCAATCCCGTATACAATTCCCTTTGTCTAGCGGTATAGTACTTGCCCGAGATTCGATCGTCGGTATCTCGACACCTTGTTCAATCTCGTTACCGGCAAGTCTCTTTACTCGTTCCGTAACACATCATCCCGTGATCAACTCCTTGATCACATTGTGCACATTATGATGATGTCCTACCGAGTGGGCCCAGAGATACCTCTCCGTCACACGGAGTGACAAATCCCAGTCTCGATTCGTGCCAACCCAACAGACACTTTCGGAGATACCCGTAGTGCACCTTTATAGCCACCCAGTTACGTTGTGACGTTTGGCACACCCAAAGTATTCCTACGGTATCCGGGAGTTGCACAATCTCATGGTCTAAGGAAATGATACTTGACATTAGAAAAGCTTTAGCATATGAACTACACGATCTTGTGCTAGGCTTAGGATTGGGTCTTGTCCATCACATCATTCTTCTAATAATGTGATCCCGTTATCAATGACATCCAATGTCCATGGTCAGGAAACCGTAACCATCTATTGATCAACGAGCTAGTCAACTAGAGGCTTACTAGGGACATGGTGTTGTTTATGCATCCACACATGTATCTGAGTTTCCTATCAATACAATTCTAGCATGGATAATAAACGATTATTATGAACAAGGAAATATAATAATAACTTATTTATTATTGCCTCTAGGGCATATTTCCAACAGTCTCCCACTTGCACTAGAGTCAATAATCTAGTTCACATCGCCATGTGATTAACATTCACAGGTCACATCGCCATGTGACCAACATCCAAAGAGTTTACTAGAGTCAATAATCTAGTTCACATCACTATGTGATTAACACTCAATGAGGTATGGGTTTGATCATGTTGCTTGTGAGAGAGGTTTTAGTCAACGGGTCTGCAACATTCAGATCCGTATGTACTTCGCAAATCTCTACGCTATATTTGGAGCCATTTCAAATAACTGTTCTACTTGGAGCTATTCTAAATTGTTGCTCCATTATACATATCCGGTATCTCTACTCAGAGCTATCCGGATAGGTGTTAAGCTTGCATCGACATAACTCTTTATGTCGAACTCTTTATCACCTCCATAACCGAGAAACGTATCCTTATTCCTCTAAGGATAATTTTGATCGCTATCTGGTGATCTACTCCTAGATCACCTTTGTACCCTCTTGCCAGACATGTGGCAAGGCACACATCAGGTGCGGTACTCAGCATGGCATACTATGGAGCCTATGTCTAAGCATAGGGGACGACCTTCGTCCTTTCTCTCTGTTCTGCAGTGGTCGAGCTTTAAGTCTTAACTTCGTACCTTACAACTCAGGCAAGAACTTCCTTCTTTGACTGATCCATCTTGAACACCTTCAAGATCATGTCAAGGTATGTGCTCATTTGAAAGTACCATTAAGCGTTTTGATCTATCCCTATAGATCTTGATGCTCAATGTTTAAGCAGCCTAATCCAGGTTTTCCATTGAAAAACACTTTTCAAATAACCCTATATGCTTTCCAGAAATTCTACATTATTTCTGATCATCAATATGTCAACAACATATACTCATCAGAAATTCTATAGTGCTCCCACTCACTTCTTTGGAAATACAAGTTTCTCATAAACTTTGTATAAACCCAAAATCTTTGATCATCTCACCAAAGTGTACATTCCAACTCCGAGATGCTTACTCCAGTCCTTAGAAGGATAGCTGGAGCTTTGCATACTTGTTAGCATCTTTCAGGATCGACAAAATCTTCTGGTTGTATCACATACAACCTTTCCTCAAGAACAAGGAAACAATATTTTGACATCCCATCTACAAGATTTCATGAATAATGCAGTACCTGCTAATTCCAACAGACTCTTAGCATCGCTACGAGTGAGAAAGTCTCATCGTAGTTAACTCCTTGAACTTGTCGGGAAACACCTTAACGACAAGTCAAACTTTCTCAATGGTGACACTTACCATTATTGTCTGTCTTCCTTTTAAAATCCATATGTGCCCAACAGCCTTACGACCATCAAGTAGTTCTTTCAAAGTCTGCACTTTGTTTTCATACATGGATCCTCTCTCGGATTTTATGGCCTCGAGCCATTTTTTGGAATCCGGGCCCACCATCGCTTCTCCATAGCTCATAGGTTCATCGTTGTCCAACAACGTGACCTTTTAAGACAGGGTTACCACTTAGAAGTTGTACACACCCTTGTCAACCTATGAGGTTCGATAGTAACTTGATCTGAAGCTCCATGATCATCATCATTAGCTTTCTCTTCAACTGAGGCAGGGGCCACAGAAACATTTTTCCTGTGCTTGCGCTACTCTCTGCCTGAAGTAAAGGTTCAACAACCTTATCAAGTTCTATCTTCCTCCCACTCAATTCTTTCGAGAGAAACTTTTCCTCGAGAAAGGACCCGATTCTAGAAACAATCCCTATTGCTTTCGGATCTGAATTAGGAGGTATACCCAACTGTTTTGGGTGTCCTATGAAGATGCATTTTATCCGCTTTGGGTTCGAGCTTATCAACCTGAAACTTTTTCACATAAGCGTCGCAGCCCCAAACTTTTAAGAAACGACAACTCAGGTTTCTCCAAACCATAGTTCAAACGGTTTCGTCTCAACAGAATTACGTGGTGCCCTATTAAAGTGAGTGCGGTTGTCTCTAATGCCTAACCCATAAATGATAGTGGTAATTCGATAAGAGACATCATGGTATGCACCATATCCAATAGGGTGCAGTTATGATGTTCGGACACACCATCACACTATGGTGTTCCAGGCGGTATTGGTTGTGAAACAATCTCCACAATGTCTTAATTGTATGCCAAATTCGTAACTCAGATACTCATCTCTATGATCATATCATAGACATTTTATCCTCTTGTCACAATGACCTTCAACTTCACTCTGAAATTACTTGAACCATTCAACAATTCAGACTTGAGTTTTATCAAGTAAATATACTCAACATCTACTCGTATTATCTGTGAAGTAAGAACATAACGATATTCACTGCATGCCTCAGCACTCATTGGACTGCACACATCAAAATGTGTTACTTCCAACAAGTTGCTTTCTTGTTCCATTTTACTGAAACCGAAGCTTTCAGTCATCTTGCCCATGTGGTATGATTTGCATGTCTCAAGCGATTCAAAATCAAGTGAGTCCAAACGGTCCATTTGCATGGAGTTTCTTCATGCGTATATACCAATAGACATGGTTCACATTACTCAATCCTTTTCAAAAATGAGTGAGTCCAAAGATCCATCAACATGGAGCTTCTTCATGCGTTTTATACCAATATGACTTACACGGCAGTGCCACAAGTAGGTGGTACTATCATTACTATCTTATATCTTTTGGCATGAACATGTGTATCACTATGATCGAGATTTAATAAACCATTCCTTTAGGTGCAAGACCATTAAAGGTATTATCCAAATAATTAGAGTAACCATTACTCTCCTTAAATGAATAACCGCATTGCGATAGACATAATCCAATCATGTCTGTGCTCAACGCAAACACCAAATAACAATTATTTAGGCTTAACACCAATCTCGATGGTAGAGGTAGCGTGTGATGCTTGATCATATCAACCTCGGAAACACTTCCAACACATCTCGTCAGCTCACCTTTAGCTAGTCTCCGTTTTATTCCGTAGCTTTTATTTCGAGTTACTAACACTTAGCAACCGAACCAGTATCTAATACCCTGGTGCTACTAGGAGTACTAGTAAAGTACACATTCACATAATGTATATCCAATATACTTCTATCGACAGTCTTATCATCTACCAAGTATCTAGGGTAATTCCGCTCCAGTGGTTGTTCCCCTTATTACAGAAGCACTCAGTCTCGGGTCTGGATTCAACCTTGGGTTTCTCCACTAGAGCAGCAGCTGATTTGCCGTTTCATGAAGTATCCCTTCTTGCCCTTGCCCTTCTTGAAACTAGTGGTTTCACTAACCATCAACAATTGATGCTCCTTCTTAATTTCTACTTTTGCGGTGTCAAACATCGCGAATATTTCAAGGATCATCATATCTATCCCTGATATAGTTCATCACGAAGCTCTAGCAGCTTGGTGGCAATGACTTTGGAAAAACATCACTATCTTATCTGGAAGATCGACTCCCACTCGATTCAAGTGATTGTTGTACTCAGACAATCTGAGCACAAGCTCAACGATTGAGCTTTTCTCCCTTAGTTTGCAGGCTAAGAAAATCATCGGAGGTCTTATACCTCTTGACGTGGGCACGAGCCTGAAATCCCAATTTCAGCCCTCGAAACATCTCATATGTTCCGCGACATTTCAAAAACGTCTTTGGTGCCTCAACTCTAAACCGTTTAACTGAACTATCACATAGTTATCTAAACGTGTATGTCCGATGTTCGCAACATCCACAAACGACGTTTGGGGTTAAGCACATTGAGCGGTGCATTAAGGACATAAGCTTTCTATGAAGCAATGAGGACAATCCTCAGTTTACGGACCTAGTCCGGATAATTGTTACTATCAACTTTCAACTAAATTTTCTCTAGGAACATATCTAAACAGTAGAACTGAAGCGCGAGCTACGACATAATTTGCAAAAATCTTTTGACTATGTTCAGGATAATTAAGTTCATCTTATGAACTCCCACTCAGATAGACATCCCTCTAGTCATCTAAGTGATTACATGATCCGAGTCAACTAGGCCGTGTCCGATCATCACGTGAGACGGACTAGTCATCATCGGTGAACATCTTCATGTTGATCGTATCTACCATACGACTCATGCTCGACCTTTCGGTCTCTTGTGTTCCGAGGCCATGTCTGTACATGCTAGGCTCGTCAAGTCAACCTAAGTGTTTCGCATGTGTAAATCTGTCTTACACCCGTTGTATGTGAACGTAAGAATCTATCACACCCGATCATCACGTGGTGCTTCGAAACGACGAACTTTCGCAACGGTGCACAGTTAGAGGGAACACTTTCTTGAAATTTTAATGAGGGATCATCTTATTTACTACCGTCGTTCTAAGCAAATAAGATGTATAAACATGATAAACATCACATGCAATCAAATAGTGACATGATATGTCCATCATCACTTTGCTCCTTTCGATCTCCATCTTCGGGGCTCCATGATCATCATCGTCACCGGCATGACACCATGATCTCCATCATCATGATCTCCATCATCATGATCTCCATCATCGTGTCTTCGTGAAGTTGTCTCGCCAACTATTACTTCTACTACTATGGCTAACGGTTAGCAATAAAGTAAAGTAATTACATGACGTTTATGTTGACACGCAGGTCATAAATAAATTGAAGACAACTCCTATGGCTCATGCCGGTTGTCATACTCATCGACATGCAAGTCGTGATTCCTATTACAAGAACATGATCAATCTCATACATCACATATCATTCATCACATTCTTCTTGGCCATATCACATCACATAGCATACCCTGCAAAAACAAGTTAGACGTCCTCTAATTGTTGTTTGCATGTTTTACGTGGCTGCTATGGGTTTCTAGCAAGAACATTTCTTACCTACGCAAAACCACAACGTGATATGCCAATTGCTATTTACCCTTCATAAGGACCCTTTTCATCGAATCCGTTCCGACTAAAGTGGGAGAGACAGACACCCGCCAACCACCTTATGCAACTAGTGCATGTCAGTCGGTGGAACCGGTCTCACGTAAGCGTATGTGTAAGGTTGGTCCGGGCCGCTTCATCCCACAATGCCGTCGAAACAAGATTGGACTAGTAACGGTAAGCATATTGAACAAAATCAACGCCCACAACTACTTCGTGTTCTACTCGTGCATAGAATCTACGCAATAGACCTAGCTCATGATGCCACTGTTGGGGAACGTAGCAGAAATTCAAAATTTTCTACGCAACACCAAGATCAATCTATGGAGTAATCTAGCAACGAGGGAAGGAGAGTGCATCTACATACCCTTGTAGATCGCTAAGCGGAAGCGTTCAAGTGAACGGGGTTGATGGAGTCGTACTCGTCGTGATCCAAATCACCGATGATCCTAGTGCCGAACAGACGGCACCTCCGCGTTCAACACACGTACAACCCGGGGACGTCTCCTCCTTCTTGATCCAGCAAGGGGAGAGGAGAAGTTGAGGGAGAGCTCCGTCAGCACGATGGCGTGGCGGTGGTGGAGCTCGTGGTTCTCCGGCAGGGCTTCGCCAAGCACCATGGAGGAGGAGGAGAAGGTAGGAGGAGGGAGGGCTGCGCCAGGGAGGAGGTCCAAACTTGTATGTTGGCTGCCCCCAAACCCTCAAGTATATATAGGGGGAGAGGGGAGGCTGAGCCCCCACCTAGGGTTCCACCCTAGGGGCGGCGGCCAGCCCCAAAACCCATCTAGGGTGCGGCCAAGGGGGGGGAAGAGGGGAGACTTGCCCCCCAAGTTAGGTGGGTGCGCCCCCTTCCCCAAACCCTAGGCGCCTTGGGCCCTTGTGGGGGGGCGCACCAGCCCACCTGGGGCTGGTCTCCTCCCACATGTGGCCCATGCAGCCCTCCGGGGCCGGTGGTCCCACTTGGTGGACCCCCGGGACCCTCCTGGTGGTCCCGGTACGTTACCGATAAAACCCGAAACTCTTTCAGTGACCAAAACAGGACTTCCCATATATAAATCTTTACCTCCGGACCATTCCGGAACTCCTCGTGACGTCCGGATCTCATCCGGGACTCCGAACAACATTCGGTAACCACATACGAACTTTCTTAATAACCCTAGCGTCATCGAACCTTAAGTGTGTAGACCCTACGGGTTCGGGAACCATGCAGACATGACTGAGACGTTCTCCGGTCAATAACCAACAGCGGGATCTGGATACCCATGTTGGTTCCCACATGTTCCACGATGATCTCATCGGATGAACCACGATGTCGAGTATTCGATCAATCCCGTATACAATTCCCTTTGTCTAGCGGTATAGTACTTGCCCGAGATTCGATCGTCGGTATCTCGACACCTTGTTCAATCTCGTTACCGGCAAGTCTCTTTACTCGTTCCGTAACACATCATCCCGTGATCAACTCCTTGATCACATTGTGCACATTATGATGATGTCCTACCGAGTGGGCCCAGAGATACCTCTCCGTCACACGGAGTGACAAATCCCAGTCTCGATTCGTGCCAACCCAACAGACACTTTCGGAGATACCCGTAGTGCACCTTTATAGCCACCCAGTTACGTTGTGACGTTTGGCACACCCAAAGTATTCCTACGGTATCCGGGAGTTGCACAATCTCATGGTCTAAGGAAATGATACTTGACATTAGAAAAGCTTTAGCATATGAACTACACGATCTTGTGCTAGGCTTAGGATTGGGTCTTGTCCATCACATCATTCTTCTAATAATGTGATCCCGTTATCAATGACATCCAATGTCCATGGTCAGGAAACCGTAACCATCTATTGATCAACGAGCTAGTCAACTAGAGGCTTACTAGGGACATGGTGTTGTTTATGCATCCACACATGTATCTGAGTTTCCTATCAATACAATTCTAGCATGGATAATAAACGATTATTATGAACAAGGAAATATAATAATAACTTATTTATTATTGCCTCTAGGGCATATTTCCAACAGTCTCCCACTTGCACTAGAGTCAATAATCTAGTTCACATCGCCATGTGATTAACATTCACAGGTCACATCGCCATGTGACCAATATCCAAAGAGTTTACTAGAGTCAATAATCTAGTTCACATCACTATGTGATTAACACTCAATGAGGTATGGGTTTGATCATGTTGCTTGTGAGAGAGGTTTTAGTCAACGGGTCTGCAACATTCAGATCCGTATGTACTTCGCAAATCTCTACGCTATATTTGGAGCCATTTCAAATAACTGTTCTACTTGGAGCTATTCTAAATTGTTGCTCCATTATACATATCCGGTATCTCTACTCAGAGCTATCCGGATAGGTGTTAAGCTTGCATCGACATAACTCTTTATGTCGAACTCTTTATCACCTCCATAACCGAAAAACGTATCCTTATTCCTCTAAGGATAATTTTGATCGCTATCTGGTGATCTACTCCTAGATCACCTTTGTACCCTCTTGCCAGACATGTGGCAAGGCACACATCAGGTGCGGTACTCAGCATGGCGGTACTCCTAGATCAACGAGCTAGTCAACTAGAGGCTTACTAGGGCCATGGTGTTGTTTATGCATCCACACATGTATCTGAGTTTCCTATCAATACAATTCTAGCATGGATAATAAACGATTATCATGAACAAGGAAATATAATAATAACTTATTTATTATTGCCTCTAGGGCATATTTCCAACAAGGTAGGGTTTTAATCCTCACAGGAACGACGCTCTGACAGATGGCGACACTTCTTCTGCGAGCAAGTCTTCCGGGCTCCGAACCTCCCCAAGTTCTTCCGTCGGGGCAGATTAGACGGAGCTCCGGTGAAAATTCTTGCCAGCTCCTCCGGGCGGCGAGTTTAGGGTTTTTTGTCAAGCGTACGAGACGACGAGATTTGGTGTCAGATTGTTTGGATCGATTCGAGAATTCAACGAGGATGACAGTGGCTCCAGGGCGCTCGTCCTTCTTGTCACCGCGATTTGGTGACAGGTCCTATACACGACGCTCCAAGTGCTGCTTCGTCCACGCAGCACCCGCACTGATGCCATGATGGGCCGTGGGCCAGTACTGATTTCCTCACTCATGAAAACATATGAGTTTATGAGACTGAATTTTCTCCCATGCACGGGACCTAACGAGCGTACTCTGGGCATACACCCTGGCGCGGGAGCTGGTGGCGCTCCAATCGGGTACATGGTGGGCATGAAGGCGAGCGTGCTGGGTGTGACGGTGCTGGCGTGGGGGGACTCACTCGGCGACCTGGGGTCCAACGTGGCGATGGCGACGCACGGCTGCCCGGGCGGCGCGCAGACGGCCGTGTCGGCCTGCTACGCCGGGCCGCTGTTCAACACGGTGGTGGGGCTGGAGCTGTCACTCACGCTGGCGGCGGGCGCGCAGTACCCGGCGGCGTTCATGCCGCCGGCCGACTCCGCGGTGTACGAGACGGTGGGGTTCCTGTGCGCGGGGCTGGCGTGGGCGCTGGTGGTGGTGCCGGCGAGGGGCATGCGGCTGGACCGGGTGTACGGCGTCGGGCTCATCGTCATCTACACCTCACCTTCTTCAGCGTCCGCGTCCTCGACAGCCTCGGCCTCTGGTTCGGGTAGCGATCGCGCCATAGCAGCAGACACAAGTTGCTCTGCTCCTGTCAATGGCGGCACTGTGCGCCGATGTACCTAGGCTAGTGGACCGATGGAGGGTGATCATCAGATGCTTGTACAGTGGTAGTAGGTGTTAAATGCCGACGGATTAGCTAGTGGTGTGTGTAATTGTTGATTGTTTTGGTTGGCATCAAGATGATTTTCCCTCCACGGTACGTACCGAGAAACGAATACATGTACGTATCGATCTTGATTAATTGCTCCGCCGGAGTTAGCTCGACGTTGCGATCCAAGTGCGGCGAGAAAGTGAGCGAGCTCGGTCTCGGACCACGTTTCGTTTTCTGGCGCCATCGATGGCCGGCGGACGGACGACGGATCATAGGAAGTCGTCGTCACGAAAACATGGCGCCGCTGTGCTTGGGCTTGTGTTGGTTATTATTGCCTCGTCATGCAACGGATTTGCGGGCGCCGACAGACAAAATCTAGGATAAGACGGGGCGGACCTGCCTTGTCCGCTGCCTAATCAGCAACCAGTTGCCCGATTCCGTCGCTCCTAAATTAGACTTGTGCCATGTTGCAAGGCCGCCGAATCTTTTTTTTTTTTGCGAATAAAGCATCTCCATTACTTAAGTTCACTAAAGGCCGCCGAATCTAGCACCGAAACTACTACTGACATGTTTGTTATGTTTCCTTAAATAAAATTAACCAGGCATGTGTTTCCCTTCTTCATGCTGGAGATGGAGGTAGCAGTGCCACTGTACTGTGCTAGTTATGGCACACATATATCCGGGGGGACAGACACGACTCTGCGCTTTGCTCCGGTCGTACTACCTACCCCGGCACATGCCTTCGCTCCACTTTATTTATGCATACGCGGAAATAAACAATGGTTTCGGTTCGAGGACCGTCCTGCTCCTCCACGCGCTAGCACACGGCCTGGCTCCACCCGACTCCTCGTCGTGCACTGATCCACGGGAAGCGGTTGCTTCAGAAGGACGTTTTCAATTGTTCGATGACACACGGACGGGCGCTAGCAACCATCCCCGAAAAATACCACATTTCGAATATTCCAAACATGGATTCCAAGCGAACTCAATATATTACATGCAAACCAACCAAGTTTAACGAGTTCGATGTATACTACTCCCTCTGTCCCATAATATAAGACGTTTTTTGACACTACAATAGAGTAAAAAAAAACGTCTTACATTATGAGACGGAGGAAGTACATCCCATCCCATCCCATCAGCTTCAAAGTAAACCTAATCTAAACTTAAGCCGCATGACATATCGAATGGCGGCCTTGTAGGCATGACCTCTGAGACCATCGGCACCGCCATCGTCGTCGTTATGCTAGTTGTAGAAGCTGCCCCATCCGCTGCGGTGATCTTGGACAAAACAACCATCAATGCATTACATCGGAGCCGACCAATACAAATGCACGCCACCATCACACACGCAACTCAAGATACAAAGGTGCCGGCCATCGTCACACCACCCTAACAACTACCAAGTAAACTACAGATGAGCCGACGGAGACCACCACCATGAGCGATCCACCGACAAGGGGTGAGACGGACAATCCACCGGAGCGAGGACTCAAAGACGATGGCTGCAAGAAGAACACAACCACAGATAGCCACCACCGCTCGATCGCGCAGATCAAGTTTTCACCCGGAGTGGAAACACCGCGACGGAGCCTGCATGGAGGAAACGACTTCGATCGACGCCGCCGCCGCCGGCCAGTGCAAAGACTAGGCAAGTGATGTATCCAGGTGCTCATACCCCTCCGCCAACCACCTGCAGCTATGCCGCCCGAGCGACCATGGTTGCGCGCCCTTACCCGAGCCGTGCAATCAGAGAATGAGCAACGCGCCTCCCACCTTGGCGTCGTTCTCTTCATTTATCGACTCCTTTACGACGGACATAGCGGTGGAGGATGACGGTTACAACGACCTTTGGGAGCGAGGTGTCTTCGATCAGCTTGGCTCGGATTGGATCCAGAGCTCCCCCTGTACATGTGTTTGCGTCCACCCCCGAGCAGTCACGATCTATAGGGGGAGCTCCTTCTCCTACATCATCTTCTTGTCCATCGCTGCAGTTGATGGCGAGGGTTTTGGAAGCGGTAGAGGTGGTAGGGGTGGGGTGTGCCGGGTTGACGTGGTGAATGTTCGGACTCTCCTACTCTGCCCCTCAATCCGGTTCTTGGTTGGGTGATTTCGGGCATCGATCCTCGTCCGGCCCAGGACCGTAATGGATGCACCTCTTAATTAATTAATGAGACAAATTGTTTGCCTCCGTTTCAAAAAATATATATCTGCGCCATCGGGTCCAAACATTGGAGGGCCATGATTGTGTGCGTTAGAGAGATGCTCTTGTGCTTTTCCTTACCTAGGGGACTAGTTGGGCATCTCATCTGGGTAAAGCAAAGCATGATATTATCTGCAGCAACCGTCCGACGTAAATAATAATAACGAGTATCTGCTGCTTTGCTTCGGTTCGGGTCTTGCTCCAGGATTTCGTCTCTGCCTTTCTTCCCCGAGCCGATGAATTTAGTTTTAACATGTGCCGGTAAAGTTGCCGGTGAGCCCTACCACTTGTTGATCGACCAGCAAATCCAAACCCGCATCTATCTCTCGTCGTGGGAGGGGGAGGGAGGTCGATGTTGGGCTGACCATCTCGCCCAAGGAGACGACGACGGGACACGGCAAGCAGGGTCGGTCTCTCCTTTTCTTCCGCACCCCACCCCACCCCCACCCTAGGCAATTTGCACGTCGCCGTCACGCGGTCACGCGGTGAATGAATGAATGTACAATATATACGTAGTATAAGGAGGAGCAGTAGCTCTCACGCGGTGTGAAGAAAAGACGGCGCAACTAAATTGCAGTTTCTACACACGTCGCGCAGGAGCCGGCCGGCGATCGCTACCCACGCTCCTAGTAGTCCTAGATGGCCACGGCCGGCCGGGTGGTAGCAATCTACACCGCCGTGCATGACCACCACGACGGCGACGACGAAACGAGGAAACCGCCGCGTGCGTTTGAGCGTTTCAAGACTCCTACAGCGTAATGACAATGACGCAGCGTTTTGCTTCTATTGGGTGCTCCGCAGTCCGCACCGGATAGGGTAGAGCGGTGCGATGTGACGGTTGCCGGAACAGCGAGGCGAGGCCAAGACGATCACGGTTCCTCGATCGGCTCAAGTGCGCCGCGCGGAGCCCCTCTTTCTTAGTGTTATTATTATTGTGGTCGCTTTCTCCTTATCTCCGTTACCGCGGGAGGGAGGGCCTGTGTCCCTGTCACGGGCTCACGCCACTGTTTCATACTACCACTGTGCTACGCGGCAGGAAAGGTGTCGAGCTCGCTCTGTACGAGTGTGATCAATTCATCTTATAATACAGTTAATTGGGCAGCGACATGGAAGCACCAGTGGTCTAGTGGTAGAATAGTACCCTGCCACGGTACAGACCGGTTCGATTCCCGGCTGGTGCATTTTCATTTATTTTTTCTTACTTTGCCATTTTCGGCTTTTTTTTCTCCTTCCGAAATGCTTTGCCGTCGTTCTCCTCTGTGTTGTGTTTTCACCTTCTTTTCAGTGACGCTGTTTTCACATGTCAATTTTTTTTTGTACTTTGCCATTTTGTTTTTTTTCTCCTTCCGTAATGCTTTGCCATCTTTCTCCTCTGTGTTTTGTTTTAACCTTCTTTTCAGTGACACTGTTTTCACATGTTCTGAGGAATAACTTCATATACGAACTAGTATGTGCAGTACTTTGCGCCTTGGCAACAATTTGGCCGGTCCACCTAGGACCGTACGACCGTCGGATGTGCCTCCTCGCTTCATCCTTCTTCTCCATCATCTTCCTAAAAGGATTGCAACGCCGCACATCGGAGCGAGAGAGGAGGAGGCTGCAGCGAGCACTGCCGGCGTTGTTGGAAACGTTTTCCAACTAGTATTTGTTTTGAGTTGCTCCATTAGTACAAGTAAGCGACAACCCAGAGCCTGATAACTGCCTCCCGGGTCGCTCTGGCGACTTCGGAGGCACCCGAGCCGCCAACAACCTCAGCTCCCTCCTTTGTCAATTGTCCTCGCCGTCACCGGCGGCAGCCTCCATGGCCGGCCGGCCGGCGACGGCGGGCCACCTCACTTCGCTTGCGCCACCCCTCTCCTGACCCTCCTCTCCCGATCTGGCATGGCATTTGGTCTGTGATCTGCTTGCACTACTGATGCTCATCAATGTTTGGCCCGCCGGCGCGCGGTGGGAACTCCATATGAGGCATAGCTCCTCCGTGATGAAGGGTTCTACCTGTTCATGGCTTGGCTGCAGGTCAGTGAGTCCATCTGGCCCCTGTTTGGATCTGATGAACCGGATGCAATTTGTGCGGATCCTTCTACGGTCTTGGTTCCTGGCTGGGCCTTGGGGCTGCTATTGCTGGCAGTCGAGCTATGGAAGCCATACAGCGGATCAGCGACACATGGCCTATGATCGGCGCCCAGATTGCGGTGGCCACAAATTATTCTTCATGAGGGTTCGCCTCTCCAGATCTCGTGGCTGCTGCGGGTGGCTCGTACCGACAATAGTGTGGGATGCAGTCGGAAGGCTTCTTTGTGAGTTTTGGCTGATCTCACTTCGGCCACTTTGCCTTCGGCGATGAAAGGCAGTCTATGGATAATGGCTTGACGCAAAGGATATGGTTGTGAAACGGCGGTGGTGGATTCCTAACCCAGTGCATGTAGTTGCCGGGATCGCAGAAAAGTGGCGGCGACAACACATAATTGACTTCGACTTGGTGGTGCTTCCCGAGCACCCGATCTTTAGCTGCAGGGTGAAAACCCTAGGTTGACCCGAGGTTATACCTGGCAATGATAACTTGTTGAAGGCATGGCTCGGATGTGCTCTAGACTCGTTCTTCAGGGTGAAAACATAGATTCTAACATTTGGTTGTTGAATCCGGCAACGACGACGCGTGAGCGTTATTCCTTCCTGAAGGTGTTGCCGTTGAAGAACCTCGTTGCCCTTGTGGTGTCAAAGAGATGGTTGGTGCGGCTATGGTCATTGTTGTAGTTTGTCGATCGCTATATTGATCGCTTTGGAGGGTTTTTTTTTTATCTCGCTTAAGCATAGCTTTGGTCTTGTATGACTTTGCTATTTGCTGGCGTGTTTTGCTTATTTTGCGTGTGCGTTCGTGTTGGCTGTGTGCATCCTAACTATGCAGAGGCCGGGTATATGCTTATTATATTTGTATTTACTTAATGCTTCATTTTGAGTCAATGAAATCCACCTTTTGTCGAAAAAGTATTTGTTTTGAGAGCCTGAGGAATACTACTAAGATTTTTTCTTTTCTTTTTGAGAATCAGCAATACTACTTTTTTTTTTGAGAATTCTCGCTAGTTTTATTGATTCAAAGTAATATTCATAGGTACACGAATTGGGTCATATGGGAGACCCAACCAAACATGTCTACCTATGTCCAAAATAACATACGAACTTGGTGAAATTGCGAGCCTCAAACTTATAGTGTCTACGCTCAAAAACAAAACTGCAAGAAGAACACCTGCGACCAGACGAATATGTCTGACACCAACCAAGCTGGGCCATTCTGCATCTGCAAAACGGCCCGTGAGGAGGTACGGCGGCCTGCAGAGCCCAAGCCCCACCACCAGATTCCCAGGCCCACCCGGTCTTGGCATCTGTACTCACTCACTAGCCTGCACTCTCTCAACATGAAACACGCCTGACTCCTACTACAGTTCAACCTGGACAGTGCTATTGGACATATAAATGTACGGGCAATCTCGCCGACAGTAGGTGCACGCGTCGGATCAACGGATTTTTTTCTTCAAAACGGAATCAATGAAAATAATAGAGATCGCTGTAGGTGGCGCGCCATTTCGCAGTGCAGTAGTACAACGGTCGCTGGCAGCCAGGCCAGGGACCTCGCTAGCTCTAGCTACGTGGTTGGGTCCTCGGAAATCATCATTCCGATCGACCGCCCCACTCCAACGTTTTCAACCGATCTGCGGGGAGCCTCCTCGCCGGCGGAATTCCCTATTTGACGCTCCCTGCGATCTTTCGTTACCGGAGCAACTAGTTAACAAGCGGTCCTTCAGAAGCCTCGCAATGATCAGCGCTACTTGGCGCGCTTTCAGCCATTCGTCATGTGTCGCGGTCTGTGCGTTTTTTCTGAATTTTTTTTTATTTTTCCACACGCATTTTTGGCTTTTTAAACGATTTTCTCCGGTTTTTTTGACGTTTTGGTTTTCCACCGGTCTTCCTTAGCTTTCCGATCAGAACAAAATTTCAAAAAAAAAATTGCGCAAAAAATGCGTTTCCTTTTTTTTTCTTACGCGAGAGTCACGATTTTGTTTGCACGAGAGACACGATTTTGCTTTCGCGAGAGTCACGGTCGTGCCTCTCAGAAACGGGAAAAAAACATTTTCTGTTTTTTCTTTTGCGAGAGTCACGGTTTTGCTTCCGCGAGTGGCGCGGTTGTGCTTTCGCGAGAGTCAAGGCCGTGCCTCTCGAAAAAAACACGTTTTCTGTTTTTTTTTCTTTCGCGAGAGTCACGGTCGTGCCTCTCAGAAACAGAAAAAACTGCGTTTTCTATTTTTTTTCCTTTCGCGAGAGTCACGGTTTTGCTTCCGCAAGATTCACGGCCGTGCCTCTCGGAAACAAAAAAAACACGTTTTTTGGTTTTTTTTCTTTCGCGAGAGTCACGGTTTTGCTTCCATGATAGGCAAGGTTGTGTTTTCGCGAGAGTCATGACCGTGCATCCTCATAAACGAAAAAAAACGTTAGGCGTGCCTCTTTCGGAAAGGGAAAATACCTCTGCTCCTGGTTCGGTTCTTTCGTCTGGTTTTTTTTGAAGAAAAAGTTCGTCAAAACCTATCAACATGGGATATAGTTTTGAAGATCTCGACGCGAGAAATCCAACAATGAAAGCGGTTCGAGATTTGGATGCACGGTCTAAGAGATAAAGAGTTTTGAATAAACGGATCTACGAAAAAAGAGAAAACTCCCAGGTTGCGACAAGTGGCGCACATGCAGCGGGCCACTTGTCGCAACCTGGGGAAGTTGGAGTGATCTTTACAACGGGTACTCCTCAACTAGTGATTTCGCTTCGTTACTCCTGCACGGTGCTCACTGTCCCGACCGTGTATGCGGCCCTTGTAAGTAAGCTCCCAGTCCCGGTTTTATGAAACTTCCAGTTTCCATTTCAGTTTTGTTCTTTTCTTCATATGCTGCCGGTTTTACTTGGTATGTTCTTTCATTTTTATGATTTTATTTTTATTTTTCACTTCTATAATTTTTATTTTTTTCAATTGTGAATATTTTTGAAAGTCACAATTCATTTCAAAATTCACCAGAATTTTTAAAATTCATGGCAGTTTTTTCATAAAACATCATCAATATTTTTAAAATAGCTAACATTTTTCAAATTTAGAAACAATTTTTAAATTGGTAATAAATTCAAATTCACGAATGAATTTTGGAATTCAAGAACATTTTTCAAATTTAGGAAGTTTTCACATTAATGAACATTTTTTTAAAATATATGAACTCTCTTCAAATCTACGAACATTTATTGAATTTCCGAATTGTTTAATCTATAGAAAATCGGAGGGCTTTTTTTTGCATGAAAACTAGCAGCTAAACAGTAAGCGAACGAGCCGACCAGGAGCTCCAATGATAGAGCGAGTGGGCGAAAAATAATCTAACCAGTGAAGCTAGCTAACAATATAGCATAATTTTATTTGAGCCGCGGCCAGCGGGAGCATGCCATGAGCGTTTTTTTTGCGGGGTTAAAGGGAATTTCATTGTTCAGCTTGGAGGAAGATCCTCCATACATAGTTCCGGTACATTAGCAGGTCCAGATTTTAACCATATGGCAGTCCTAGCTTCTACTCGGCCAAACTCAGCTAGTCTATGCCCAACACAGTTTTGTGTCCTACTAATATGAGCAATTGAACTTTCCCTTTCACCAAGAAGTCTCTTAGCTTCAGAAATCATCATCACGTGTTGCGATTTATCTTCCTTCACTGATCGGATAGCCTGCACAACAATCAGGCTGTCCATCTCCACGTCCACAGGCAAAGGAGACCATTGCATGGCAAAATTTAGGCCTTCGAGACAGGCCGCCAGCTCCGCTTGCAAAGGATCTGCACAGAAGAGAAGGTTTCTGCACGCCGAAAAAATAATTGCTCCACTACTGTCCCTCAAGATCATGCCTGCACCCGCAGCACCAGAGGCGGGGCAGTACGAACCGTCGACGTTCAGTTTAACACGCCCAGGGGCTGGGGCCTGCCACATGCTTTTCGGCGCTGGCGCGTTCTCCTGGTGCCTTGCCGGCGCCCCCCTCGCCGCGGGCGCAAGCACCATCTTGCCCTTCATGTGATCACCGTCCGGGTCTCGCTGGATAGCAGCCAAAGAAGCTTCATAGCTGAGCAGGAACCGGCACGGGGGCACCTGCAGAAAACATGGAACGTATCCTCTCGTTCCATAGCACATAGCGGACATGTATCAGTAACCTCCAAGGTTCTCGCTTTTTTGTTTGCCCAAGTGGCTAGACAGTTGGATGCAAGTTTCCAGGCGAATATGCGCATCTTTGGTGGAGCAGGGCACCTCCATATAAGTGCCCAGACGACACGTCGCCCGTCCGGTGCCCTGCTCGCAGCGACTGAAGATGGCAGCATATGCTCATCAAGAGCGAGACGATACGCACTTCGCACCGAAAAGACTCCTGAGCGCTCCGCCGCCCAAGCAATGAAGTCGTCCGTGCGGCGAGATGAAGCTTTAATCTTCATAATCTCCATGACATCCACGGGAAGAAAATGTTGCTGTAGTAAGTTCACCTTCCAGTTCCCATGGTCGTCGAGCAGCTGGCCTACACGTCGTAGCCGGCAGCGACCTTGGGGGGAGATAGTCCCTCTCACTAGCGGGTGGGGGATCCACTGATCCCGCCATATGCGCACCGAGGCTCCATCACCAATGCGCCAAATTATGCCCTTCTTAAGTAGTTCGAGGCCATGGACAATGGCCTGCCAAGTAGGCGAGGCGTTTCCACAAAAGACCGTGTCCTCCAAGCAGCCGTCGGGGTAGTATCGAGCTTTTAGAACCTGTGCGCATAGACTATCAGGGTTAGCTAAAAGTCGCCACGCTTGTCGTGCGAGCAGGGCTTGGTTGAAAAGGCGAAAATCTCGGAAACCAAGCCCCCCCATCTCCTTCGGTTTTATCAAAGTGTCCCATGCGCGCCAATGTGTCTTCCTCTTCCCTTCCCTCGCTCCCCACCAGAAGTTTCTAACCATGCGTGTGAGATCATCACACACACTTCGCGGTAATCGGAAGACCCCCATGATGTACGTTGGTAGGGATTGGGCCACAACCTTGATCAGAATCTCTTTCCCACCTTGGGATGCATCTTCTCCCCATGTTAGTATCCTCTTGGTTAATTGCTCTTGTAGGCTATGGAAGCGTCCTTTTGACATGCGACCCGTTGGCGTGAGCAGTCCCAAGTATCTCTCCTCGAAATGCAGGTTCTGCACTTGGAGCTCGAAAGTGACAGCAGTTTGGTCGTCCAGCCGGCACTTGGTACCGAACAAGATGGTGCATTTTGAGGGATTGATCACCTGCCCCGTACACCTGGCATACTTGCTCAACGCATCCTTGATCTCCGTGGCCTCCGCTACATTTGCCCGAAAGAACAGCAGTGTGTCGTCCGCGAACAGGAGGTTGATATACCAGGCGCCCTAGGGCACACTCTCACCGGATTGATTAGGCCTTGCTGCACCTTCTGTCTCAAGAGAGCGCCCAAGCCATCTGCAACAAACAGGAAGAGAAATGGTGATAAGGGATCTCCTTGCCGTAGCCCGCGGGACGGTGCGAACGAATCCGAGCTAGATCCATTAACTCTGATGCTATATGTCACCGAGGTCACGCACGTCATGATCCAGTGCACCCACCGGTGATCAAAGCCTAGCCTTTGCATCATTCGCCGTAGGAAATCCCAATCCACTCTGTCATAAGCCTTGGAGAGGTCAAGCTTGTACGCACACGCGCTTCTGTACGGGTCCTTCTCTTGTTTGATGGCATGAATACACTCGAAAGCTATGAAAGCATTATCAGTGATTAGTCTGCCTGGCACAAAAGCACTCTGTTCTGGGGCAATGATCTCATCCAAGATTGGTCGCAACCGGTTCACAAGGCACTTAGAGATCACTTTGTAAATTACATTACATAAGCTGATGGGTCGGAACTCTGTGAGGCTAGTTGGGTCATTAACCTTAGGAATCAGGACAATGGACGTGGCATTAACACCATCGGGCATGATCCCCGACTCAAAGAACTATCGCACAGCTGGGATGATCTCCTCCTTCAAAGTGCCCCAGTGCCGCTGGAAAAATCTAGCAGGGAAGCCATCGGGTCCGGGTCCTTTTAAGGGCCCTATTTGGAAGAGGGCATCACTTATTTCCATGTCCGAGAAAGGGGCACACAATTTAGTATTCATGTCTGCAGTAATCTTAGGCTCAAAGAGCTGGATAACTTCCTCCAGATCAATGTGTGGGTCGGCTGCGAACATGGCTTCAAAGAATTCTTGTGCCATTTTTAGCAGAGTGTTCTGATCCTGTTGCCATACACCATTGGAGTCTTTCAGATCTTTAATTCTGTTTTTCCTGGCTCGCCACACCGCTTTGCGATGAAAAAACTTTGTATTCCGGTCTCCTTCACTAGTAGAAAACAGGGCATTTGTCCCGGTTCGTAAGGGCCTTTAGTCCCGGTTCATGAACCGGGACTAAAGGGTCATTACTAATACCTCCCCCCTTTAGTCCCGGTTCAAATCAGAACCGGGACAGATGGGCCTCCACGTAGCCGCTGCCGGCAGCCCAGGCAGGGGGGCCTTTGGTCCCGGTTGATGACATAAACCGGGACCAAAAGGCTTCCACGCGTCAGCAGCTGGCTGGAGCTGAGGTTTTTCTTTTCTTTTTTAAAAAAAAGTGGCGGTTTTAGGGGTTTAGGGGGTTATTTTTAGGTTATTATTAGCTAGCTAATAGAGAGAAGTGTCTTCTCTTATATCTTCATCCTTGGTTTTCCAACGCTACTGCTATGTTCATTTCACCCGCAGATATATATATATAATAACTCATGCATGCTCGCATCATACATCATCATATATAATAACAAGTCCTACTAATCAAGTATCATCATACAACTTCTACTCATTATTAATAGTAAGTCATACGATCATCATCCTCATAGTCATCGAACCCAACCCTACATAATTGTTCTTAGCACATGATCATCAGTATCAGGTAGGACCTAAACACACTTAAGGTAAAATAGCATAAAACAATATAGACCCCGACTCTCCATTATGAAGAATGGAGATCATCCTGTCTCCAATTCTTGCGCCTCACTTCCTTTTGCTTCCAAGAAGCTCCTTACGACTGTCCATACATTTTTTCCATTCTTTGATTGTCATGTCTCCACTTCTTTTAGAAATCCGGTATGGACAGTTGAGATTCGTAGGATGATCTGGATATATGTTCAAAACACGAAGGCTGCCTCCATTCTGATACATCAAATGAGGCACACAATCCTCTGGGATTCTCTGTTGAAAAACATAGTAATAACTTCGTAGTTAGCAATGATGTACTAGTTTTAGAAGTATGCAAAAAGATGCACAGATGTCGTAATAGTAAAAAATCTTACCAGGGTATCTCCATGGTAGTTACCGCAGTTCAACACGTGCACTAGTGGCACATATTGACCATAATGTTGAGGAGTTCGATTGTAGATATTGTAATTCTCAAGATCATTACAAAAAATCCAACCAGATAAGTTTTCTCCTTGTAAGTTAACTCAGAGCCATCGGTGTAGTAAGTTCTATCTACCATCTTCTGCACATTCTTTGATACTTCAAAATAAGCTGTCAATGGAAATAAGCTGTCAACTATTTTGAAATGAACAATATAAATTATTTAATAATTAACTATGTTTGAGAAACTCACATAGCGGTAGAACTGGAGGCGTGTCAACAAGGACCCAAATGTCCATATTGTCTTGCTCGATTTCAGGATCACCAAGATCCATGGTGACAAGCATACCCTCATCAAAACCATACAATTTGCAAAATGCTTCCCAATTTTTGCAACCAAAATGGGTTACGCTCTCAGTATTATACAACTTTACTTCAAAATCCACATCATGATGGGTCCTTAGGTGAATTTTCTTCGTTTCAAAATTTTCATGGTCTTCAAAATCCATCCTCTCCAAGACATATCGTCTTGCATGGCATGGGATAAACTATACTCGAATTGTAAAAGATGAAAACTACATGTTGAAATAGTTGAAGTCATGCTTAATTATGAAAAAAACACTTGTCGTTGTTGCGTACCGTTTCAACTTCGAAGGTCTCCTCGAGTTTAATGCTGAAGCGCCGACCATCGTCCAGGTGAGGCCTGTCGCACTGACCTCGATCGTCGTGGCACCAGTTGCACTCCCCCGGGAGACTTCCGTCGTCCGATGATGACATTTCCTATACGTTCATAATTCAAAGACTAAATTAGATCATTATTATTCAACTAATCATATGCATATGCCTTGCATAGTGCTCTCCAATTTGAGCATTCAATAAGAAAAATCAAATCGCAAAATTAAGTATTATTCAAATTAGGATGCATTCAGTTATAAGAAAAACTACATCATCTCCATGTGTCCGTACATCGAATATTATCACTAATACACGTCGAATACTATCATACATATCGCCAGTACAGCTAGAACCGTAGCGCCCGACGGGTATCGGCGCAGGCGATGGACACCCAAAGGGAAGGAACCATCACAGGATCATAGCTCTAGTGAGATCCCTGAAGAACCTGCCAGGTATTCTCGAACCTGCCCTCCAACGCAACCATGTAGCGACGGACGTGCTGGTCCTCCTCGCTGACACGGTGACGTACCACCTCCGCGGTGTCCGGAAGCCTCGGCACCGTCACTGGCCCACGCGACCGCCACCAAACAAGGATCGGGTCAACGACGGGCTGGCTCCTCACCAAGCTACGCCCCCCGGAAGGTAACGCTACCACCCCGGCGGAGCCCAGTCCCGGACATGGCCCATCTGGTCAAGCAGGTGTCGTCCTCCGCCGACTCGACGACGAGGATGCGGGATAGGCATCGTCCTCGTCGATGCGGGAATAATTGCTTTAACTAAAAAAATAAACTAGTTCTATTAATTTTCTTGCTAAAAATAAACTACTTCTATAGTAAAATAAACCAGTTTTATTAAATCAACTAGTTCAACTACTAAGCACTTACTATAAATAGAATAATGTAGTACTTACTAAAAATAAACAAGTTTACCCAGTTCTAACTAATTCCATTAAACACTTTCTAAATAGTACTAATTACTAAAAGTTATCGGGGAGGGGGGGTATATCGACAACGACATACCCGATAACAAAAATAAGAAGAGGAAGAAGAAGAAAAAAAAGAGGAGAAGAAGAAAGGAATAGAAGAGGAAGAAGAAGAAAAAAAGAGGAGAAGAAGAAGGAATAATAGAGTTGTAACACCCCGGATGTAACTTGCCATATTTGTAAATCCAGCTCTTGCCATTTTCGGCTATGTGATATGATTTTCCCTCCGTGGTTGGGTTTTCCTTCATTGTGCATTTTTTTCATGTCATGCATTTTATATCATGTCATCATGTGCATCGCATTTGCATACGTGTTCGTCTTATGCATCCGAGCATTTTCCCCGTTGTCCGTTTTGCAATCCGGCGCTCCTATGTTCCCCAGCGTCCCCTTTTACCTTTTTCCGTGAGCGGGTATTAAACTTTCTCGGAATGGACCGAGGTTTGTCAAGCGGCCTTGGTATAGCACCGGTAGACCGCCTGTCAAGTTTCGGGTCATTCGGTGGTCGTTTGATACTCCAACGGTTAACCGGGTAACCGTGAAGGCCTCGTGTGTGTTGCAGCCCAAAACCCCTCCATAACAGCCCAATAACCCACCTAAGACACTCCCATGTCCATCGCCGTTCGATGACGATCGTGTGGCCGCAAACCGCTCTCCATTTGGAGCTTCCTAGCTCCTTCTACCTATAAAAAGGCATCCCCCCTCAAATCCCGGATCAAAACCACCCTAACCCTAGCCCCGTTCCCCTCCGCCGCGCCGGACGTGTCCGGTCCGGCCGGACGAAGCCGCGCCGCCGCCCGCAGCCAGTGGCGCTGCGCCACGTGGCACCTGGCGCCCGAGCATGGCCGCCGGCCCGCCAGGCCCGCGCGGGGCCCCCGCGACCTGTTCCGCCTCCGCGGCCACCCGCGAGAAGCCGCCGCCCGGGCGCCTGTCCGCCCGCTCCAGCCCGCCGCCGAGCCGCGCCCCGGTGCCGCCCCGATCCGCGCCGAGCTCCGCCGACCTCCGCGCGTCCTCCTCCTCCAGATTCTGCCCGGGGACGGCCGGATCCGTCCTCCACCTCGTCGCCGGTGCCCCCCCGCTGCTCCGGCCGGTGCTCCGGCGAGCTCGCGCCGCCACCTCGGACTGCGTGCAAACCCTAGATCTCGCAGGGTATATATTTCCCTAAGTCCCGAAATATTTGCATAATTGTCGCATGTTCATCGCCTCATAACTCTGCACCCGTTGCTCCGTTTTTGGCGTATAGCATATCAAATTGTTTGTCCCGATGAGTACATCATTTCATCTCATTGCATCATTTTCATTTCAGCCCATCTTGATGCCCGAAATGCTGTTGGAAGAGGGCTATGTGATGTTAGTTTCAGATCTGTTTCAGAACTTGCACTTTTGTCATTTTTGCCATGATTGATGTGTGCATCCTATGAACTTGAGCTCTAAATGTGTTTTGTAATATGCCATGTTATCTTTCCAGAGGTGTATGCCATGTATTTTTGTGATCTTTGTGGTGACTAGCACAAGCATGCAAACTAGGGTACATAATGTTGGTGATTTCAGAGACTTAGTATTTTCACTAAGTCCTTGCCTGCTGTTATTTTTATGCCATGTGTTCATGTTGTTTTCGAGAGATCTATGCCTCTTTTGAGCATGATCATTAAGAGTGATTTGAGCATATGGATTTGCTATATCCATCAATGCCTTTGTTTGTAATTATGGAGTGCCATAGCTTGAGTCAATCGAGCTCTACTTTTGCTATAAAATGTGGCTGGCAGATTGTTTACATGTTATTCGATTTTGCCAAGCTTGTTGTAGGTGATCCTTGCATGCTATGATGTTATTCTTGCCATGTATATCTCCTATGCCATGTCTTCTTGATGTATGTATGCTTAGTTTATCATGCAATGCTCTGTAGTGAGTGCATCGAGCTCGTAAACATGCCTACTTGTTATCTGTTTTTGACATGTCCAGTTTTCTGCTAAGTCTGAAACCTGTAACGAAACTTGCTTAATTGACATGGGTGTTATTATATTTTCTGATCCTTTTTGGCTTATGGTCAGTAACGGACTTTTGTTAAGTTATTTGAGTAGATTCATGCCATGCTTTATTTTGCTATGTCCTGTTCCTGTAGCATGTTGTTTGCTTGCTATAAACATGTCATCCTGATGTTAATTTCTGGCATGTTGTTATTTTCACTAAGTCTGTGAACCTGTTATCTTTTGCTCTTTTGCCATGCTTGTTTGAACCTGTTATGATGTGATTTAGCCATAGCTCAGTGTTCATCTTTTGTCGAGCATCTTGAGTAGATTACTGTCATATGCTTTGTTGATATGTTTGAGTGCAGTAGCTTAATTTCTTGTTGCTTGCTAAGTAGCATCATGCTGTTAATGGCAGATTATTGTCATTCTTGTTTTGCTTGTCATTTGCAAACCGTGCATCCGATTCCGGTGATCTCTATATCGATTTCAACCGAAATCACCTCATATTTCCAGCGGCATACTTGGTTTGCCAATATTATGCCTTGTTCATCCTTGTCCTTCCGGAGCATGCACATGCATTGCATATCACATCTCGCATGTCATGCCATGTTTTGCATCATATTGTTTGTGCATTGCATCGTGGTTGATAGTTGTTCCTTTTGCTTGTGCTCTTGTTTTGGGTAGAGCCAGGAGACGAGTACGTGAACGAGGAACCTGTTGAGAACGCTTACGAGGACCAAGCTTTCGACAACTCTGAGAACCTTGCAGGCAAGATGACCATACCCTCGAAATCACTTCTATCTTGGCTTGCTAGTTGCTCGCTCTTTTGCTATGCCTATGCTGCGATACCTACCACTTGCTATATCATGCCACCCATATTGCCATGTCAGCCCCTAACCATCCATGTCCTAGCAAACCGTTGATTGGCTATGTTACCGCTTTGCTCAGCCCCTCTTATAGCGTTGTTAGTTGCAGGTGAAGATGAAGTTTGTTCCTTGTTGAAACATGGAGATGTTGTTCCTTGTTGGAACATGTTTACTTGTTGGGATATCACAATACCTCTTATTTAATTAATGCATCTATATACTTGGTAAAGGGTGGAAGGCTCGGCCTTATGCCTGGTGTTCTGTTTCACTCTTGCCACCCTAGATTCCGTCATACCGGTGTTATGTTCCTTGATTTTGCGTTCCTTACACGGTTGGGTGATTTATGGGACCCCCTTGACAGTTCGCTTTGAATAAGACTCCTCCAGCGAGGCCCAACCTTGGTTTTACCATTTGCCTACCACCTACACCTTTTCCCCCGGGTTTTCGCGAGCCCGAGGGTCATCTTTATTTTAGCCCCCCGGACCAGTGCTCCTCTGGGTGCTGGCTCGAAACGAGCAGACTGCGGGGCCCTCTCGGGGAAACTCAAGGCTTGGTTTTACTCGTAGGATGTCTCATCCGGATGTGCCCTGAGACCGAGATATGTGCAGTTCCTATCAGGATTTGTCGGCACAATCGGGCGGCTTTGCTGGACTTGTTTTATTACTGTCGAGATGTCTTGTAGTCCGGGATTCCGAGACTGATCGGGTCTTCCCGGTAGAAGGAATATCCTTCGTTGACCGTGAGAGCTTATAATGGGCTAAGTTGGGACACCCCTGCAGGGTTTTTATCTTTCGAAAGCCGTGCCCGCGGTTATGAGGCAGATGGGAATTTGTTAATGTCCAGTTATAGAAAACCCGAAGTGGACCTTATTTAAAACACATCAACCGCGTGTGTAACCGTGATGGTCTCTTCTCGGCGGGGTCCGGGAAGTGGACACGGTGTTGGAGTTATGTTTGACGTAGGTTGTTCTAGGATCACTTCTTGATCACTTCTAGCTTCACGACCGTGCTTTGCTTCTCTTCTCGCTCTCTTTTGCGTTGTTAGCCACCATATATGCTAGTCGCTTGGTTCAGCTCCACCTCACAACCCTATCCTACCTTTAAGCTTAAATAGTCTTGATCTCGCGGGTGTGAGATTGCTGAGTCCACGTGACTCACAGATTCTACCAAAACAATTGCAGGTACCAACGATGCCAGTGCAGATGACGCAACCGAGCTCACGTGGGAGTTCGACGAGGAACGTGGTCGTTATTATGTGTCTTTTCCTGATGATCAGTAGTGGAGCCCAGTTGGGGTGATTCGGGGATCTATGTAGCATTTGGGGTAGTCTTCTTTCATTTTGGTTCCGTAGTCGATACTTGAGTGTAATCTGGATGATGAATGTTTATTTATGTATTGTGTGAAGTGGCGACTTTAAGCCAACTATGTATCTCTTTCCCTTATGTATTACATGGGTTGTGTGAAGATTACCTCATTTACGACATTGCTTTCAATGCGGTTATGCCTCTAAGTCGTGCTCCGACACGTGGGAGATATAGCCGCATCGAGGGCGTTACAAGTTGGTAATCAGAGCCTTCCCCGACCTTAGGAGCCCCCACTGATTGATCGTTTTTAGTGGCCGAGTTGTGTCTAGAAAAATGTTTTGAGTCATTTAGGAATTATATATCGGAGAGTTTAGGAATTCTTTTTACTTCCCAGTCTCCTCATCGCTCTGGTAAGGCATCCTGACGTAGAGTTTTGACTCTTCTCTTCTCAAATTTCACTAAAATTTTTTTTAGGATCACGCGGGTATCTTAGAATCGTTCCGATGGTTTTATGATGACAACATTGTCTTGGTTGCCTCCCGTCAGCAGGGGTTTTAGAGGAGGTGTCCCGGGGAGTTGAGCTTCGAGGTGTTGTCGTCATAATTTTATCGTTGCAGTTCTGGAATACCTGAGTTTACTACGCCGACATCGAAAATCTCTTTTGTACAGTTGTTGGTGAGATAACCCTGATAGCCCAGTACTGAGGCGAGTGCGGGAGTATTGCCATGACTCGTATAACGGATGCTTTTCGAAGGTTGAGGTAGACGATTTCCGAAGGTTTCTTGGTTATGTGTTGAAGGATGGATACAGTTGGATCTAGGTATTGTTAGTTTGGGTGATATATTTTGTGTCCCCTGTATCCCCAACACCTGATTGCATAACCAGAAAGTTTCGGGAGTTTATAAGTGGGAATTCATGTAGCTCTAGTACTTCTTCCGTAGATATTTGGTTCGTGATTGGGTAATCCTTACCAAGTATTTGTTCACATCCGTACCTTGTTGATTTTATTTCATACCTCTTATCTAAATGGCTTCTCAGCTTATGGAAGTGTGATGCTTTACTTTGGAATTCATTCGTTCATTCTCGTTCGAATGCTTATTGTGAAGACTATATGTTGCAATTTCGATCCTTTGATTCAGCTTGATTATATATCTTTTTCAAGATGCTAATGGATGTCACCCTCTTCAGTATGGCTCCGCCAACGCGTCAGAATCCGGAACGCAATGAAGGAAGTCAGGCTAACCCTCCGCCACCACCTCCGCCTCCGGAGGCATGGCAAGCCTTGATGACTGCCACTAATGCCAACGCTCAGATTCTGATTCAGCTCTTCGCAACCAAGGGCAAGGTAATCAGGAAAATCAAGGCCAAGGCAACAATCAGCCGCATTTCACTACCCTCAATCAGTTCCTTGCTAATCAGCCAAAGACCTTCAGCTACTGTGTCGAGGCCACAGACGCCGATGATTGGCTCGTGGATATCAACAAGCATTTCGAGTGCAGTAATGTCAGACCTGAGGACTTTGTCAAGTTTGCCTCTTTTAAACTCAAAGATCAAGCTGCTGAGTGGTTCCAACAATACAAAGATTCCAGAGGAGGTCGTGTGATTACCTGGGATGATTTTCGCCGTGACTTCAAAGCTCACCACATTCCAGAAAGTGTTGTTGAGAGTAAGCGTGAGGAGTTCCGCAATCTCAAGCAAGGCAACATGTCTGTCTATTAATACAACACTCAGTTCCAGAAGCTCTCTCGTTTTGCGAGGCAAGACATCCCTGATGAGAAGAGCATGATTTACCAATTCAGGCGTGGTCTCAGAGAAGATCTGCAACTAGCTCTCGTGCTTTTTGAGCCGTTAAAGTATGATGAATTCTACAACATGGCGCTGAAACAAGAAGCTGCTTAGCTCAAGTGCGAGGCATCTAAGAAGAGAGTCAGAGACGCAATTCAGTCTTCTTCTTCCTCACTTGTGGCAGCTAAGCAACAGAAGTTCTGGTTGCCTCCTCCTCCTCCGTTCCGTCAGCCTTATCAGCAGAAGAACTCATGTGGTCGTGGATCTTCCCACCCACCCAACCCTGGCTATCAGAACAAGTCTCAGAACCAAGCTCCAAGACCAAATGCTCCTTACTATCGTCCGCTCTCAGAGGTGACTTGCAGGAAATGTCAGCAAAAGGGTCACTATGCGGATAAGTGCTTCAACCAAAGGCGCCTTCCGCCTCCTCCTCCTGTGAAATCTTCCAACAATGCAGTGGTCAAGCATAATTCCAAGTCTGCAAAGGTGAACATGTTGAATGCAGCTCAAGCGAAGGATTCTTCTGAAGTGATCATGGGTAATCTTCCTGTTAATGATATTCCTGCAAAAGTCTTATTCGATACCGGTGCATCGCATTCTTTCATGTCATATCCTTTTGCATCGAAGCACAACATGGACACAGAGATTTTGTCCAAAGTTATGCAAGTTGTTTCTCCTGGAAAACTCTTGTCTTCTAGATTGGTTGCTCCCGATGGCTCTGTCAAGATGGGTGACTATAGATTTCTGGCTAAACCAATTGTTCTTGGTGACTCTGATATTGATCTTATTCTCGGGATGGACTGGCTTTCTAAGCACAAGGCTCAGCTTGATTGTGCTGCCAGGGAAATTCAATTGGCTCACTCTTCTGACGATGTGATCATCTATGCCGCTCGTGACGATACCATTCGGTTGTTTTCTCTCAATGAGAAGGGCGAATTGGATGTTATCTCTCAGATTCCGGTTGTTTGTGAGTATCAAGATGTCTTTCCAGAAGAGCTTCCGGGAATGCCTCCTCACCGGCCAGTTGAATTCGTTATTGATCTTGAGCCTGGCACGGAACCCGTTTGCAAGCGTCCATACAAGCTTGGACCTAAAGAGCTAAAGGAATTGAAGAAACAGCTCGATGAACAAGAGCGTCTGGGTTTGATCAGACCGAGTTCTTCTCCATGGGGTTGTGGTGTTCTTTTTGTCCAGAAGAAGGATGGCACGGACCGACTTTGCGTCGATTACCGTCCATTGAACAAGAAGACTATGAAGAACAAGTACCCACTTCCCAACATCAATGAGCTATTCGAGCAACTTAAAGGTGCTAAAGTGTTCTCCAAGCTTGACCTTCGTATGGGTTATCATCAAATTCGCATTCGTGAAGAAGATATTCCCAAGACAGCATTCAGAACAAGCTTTGGTTCTTATGAATATACTGTCATGTCTTTCGGCCTTGTCAATGCTCCTCCAACTTTCACTCGCTTGATGAATTTCATTTTCAACCCCTACACCAATGTATTTGTCTTGGTCTATCTCGATGATATTTTGGTCTTCTCCAAGAATAAGAAGGATCATGCCATACATTTGCGATTGGTGCTCGACAAGCTCAGAGAGTATAAATTATATGTGAAGTTCTCCAAATGTGAATTTTGGCTTGATGAAGTTCTTTACCTTGGTCATATCATCTCTGCCAAGGGCATCGCTATTAATCCAGAGAGGGTGTCTGCAGTTTTGAATTGGGAACCTCCTCAGAATGTCAAGCAGCTTCGCAGTTTTCTTGGACTTGCAAGTTATTGCCGAAGATTCGTTGAGAATTTCTCAAAGATTGCAAAGACTCTTTCCAACCTCCTCCAGAAGCATGTGAAGTATGTCTGGTCTCCTGAGTGTGATGTGGCTTTCAACACTCTCAAAGAGAAACTTGTCACTGCTCCAGTGTTGAATCCTCCTGATGATTCCAAGCCTTTTGAAGTTTTCTGTGATGCTTTTCTTCAAGGTCTTGGTGCTGTCCTAATGCAAGAGAAGAAAGTTGTGGCCTATACCTCTCGTCAGTTGAAGCCCAACGAAAAGAACTACCCCACTCACGATCTTGAGTTGGTGGCAGTTGTCCATGCATTGATAACATGGAGACATCTCCTGTTGGGAAGGAAAGTGGACATATTCACCGACCACAAGAGTCTCAAGTACATCTTCACTCAGCCCAACCTCAACCTCAGGCAAACTCGATGGGGCGAAATGATTCAAGAGTATAATCCAAGTATTGAATATACTCCAGGCAAGGCTAATGTGATTGCAGACGCTTTGAGCAGGAAGGCTTATTGCAACTGCTTAATACTCAAGCCCTTTCAACCGGATCTTTGTGAAACTTTCCGCAAGTTGAATCTCCAAGTTGTTCCTCAAGGTTTTCTTGCCAACCTCATCGTCTCTCCTACTTTGGAAGATCAAATTCGTGAGGCACAACTGATGGATACCATGGTGAAGAAGGTGAAACGTGGTATTGAAAAGGGCATTTCCAAATACAAGTGCTATCGAGTTGATGACAGAGATACTCTTTTCTTCAAGGACCGGATCGTGGTTCCAAAGGGTGATCTTCGTAAAGTCATTATGAACGAAGCGCACAACTCTCTTCTGTCAATTCATCCTGGAAGTACGAAGATGTACCATGACCTCAAGCAGTCGTATTGGTGGACTCGAATGAAGCGCGAAATTGCTCAATTCGTGAATGAATGTGATGTCTGTCGAAGGGTGAAAGCAGAACACCAATGACCAGCTGGTCTTCTCCAACCTCTTGCTATTCCAGAATGGAAGTTTGATCATATCGAAATGGACTTCGTGACTGGATTTCCTAAGTCCAAGCGTGGAAATGATGCTATCTTCGTCGTCATCGACAAGCTCACCAAAGTGGCTCATTTTCTTCCTATCAAAGAGTCTATCACAGCAGCGCAGCTGGCAAGCTCTACACATCCAGAATTGTCTCTTTGCACGGCATTCCACAATTGATCTCTTCAGACCGTGGCAGCATCTTTACCTCCAAGTTTTGGGATTCTTTTCAGAAGGCCATGGGCACAAACATTCGCTTCAGCACAGCTTTCCACCCTCAAACTAGTGGACAAGTCGAGCGTGTCAACCAAATTCTTGAAGATATGCTCAGAGCTTGTGTGATCTCTTTCGGCATGAAGTGGGAGGATTGTCTTCCTTATGCTGAGTTCTCTTACAACAACAGTTTTCAAGCCAGCTCGGGCAAAGCCTCATTCGAGATTCTCTATGGCAGAAAGTGCCGTACTCCTCTCAATTGGTCTGAGACGGGCGAACGCCAACTTCTTGGCAACGATTTGATCTCAGAGGCTGAAGATATGTGTAAGGTCATTCGTGAGAACCTCAAAGCCGCGCAATCGTGCCAGAAGAGCTATTACGATAGCAAACATCATGATTTGGCATTCGAGATCGGAGACCATGTCTACCTCCACGTCTCTCCAATGAAAGGAACTCGTCGCTTCGGTATCAAGGGGAAACTTGCCCCTAGATACGTGGGTCCTTTCAAGATCATCGGCAAACGAGGCGATCTCGCTTATCAACTTGAGCTTCCCCCCAACTTTGCAAATGTGCACGATGTCTTCCACGTGTCACAGCTTCGCAAGTGCTTCAAGACGCCTGAGCGCACCATCAACTTCGAAGAGATTGATCTGTTGGAAATATGCCCTAGAGGCAATAATAAAAGCATTATTATTATATTTCCTTATTCATGATAATTGTCTTTATTCGTGCTATAATTGTGTTAACCAGAAATCGTAATACATGTGTGAATAACAGACAACAACATGTCCCTAGTGAGCCTCTAGTTGACTAGCTCGTTGATCGACAGATAGTCATGGTTTCCTGACTATGGACATTGGATGTCATCGATAACGAGATCACATCAATAGGAGAATGATGTGATGGACAAGACCCAATCCTAAACATAGCATAAGATCGCTTAGTTCGTTTGCTAGAGTTTTCCAATGTCAAGTGTCCCTTCCTTAGACCATGAGATCGTGTAACTCCCGTATACCGTAGGAGTGCTTTGGGTATGCCAAACGTCACAACGTAACTGGGTGACTATAAAGGTATACTACGGGTATCTCTGAAAGTGTCTGTTGGGTTGACATGGATCGAGACTGGGATTTGTCACTCCGTTTGACGGAGAGGTATCACCGGGCCCTCTCGGTAATGCATCGTCACAATGAGCTCAATGTGATCAAAGTGTTTGATCACGGGATCATGCATTACGGAACGAGAAAAGTGACTTGCCGGTAACGAGATTGAACGAGGTACTGGGATACCGACGATCGAATCTCGGGCAAGTAAAATACCGATTGACAAAGGGAATCGTATACGGGATTAATTGAATCCTTGACATCGTGGTTCATCCGATGAAATCATCGTGGAGCATGTGGGAGCCAACATGGGTATCCAGATCCCGCTGTTGGTTATTGCCCGAGAGCCGTCTCGGTCATGTCTGCATGTCTCCCGAACCCGTAGGGTCTACACACTTAAGGTTCGGTGACGCTAGGGTTGTGAAGATATGTATGTGCAGTAACCCGAATGTTGTTCGGAGTCCCGGATGAGATCCCGGACGTCACGAGGAGTTCCGGAATGGTCCGGAGGTGAATAATTATATATAGGAAGTGCTATTTTGGCCATCGAAACAAGTTTCGGTGTTATCGGTATTGTACCGGGACCACCGGAGGGGTCCCGGGGGTCCACCTGCCCGGGGGGGCCACATGGGCTATAGGGGGTGCGCCCTGGCCCATATGGGCCAAGGGCACCAGCCCCAAGAGGCCCATGCGCCAAGAAGACTTGGAGAGGGAAGAGTCCAAAGAGGGGAAGGCACCTCCCAGGTGCCTTGGGGAGGATGGACTCCTCCCCCCCTCTTGGCGGCACCCCTTCCTTGGAGGAAGGGGCAAGGCTGCGCCCTTCCCCCCTCTCATGCGCCTATATAATGGGAGGAGAGGGAGGGGTGGCCGCACCCATAAGCCCTGGCGCCTCCCTCTCCCTCTCCAACACCTCCTCCTCCTCCGTAAGTGCACGACGAAGCCCTGCCGGAGTACTGTAGTTCCACCATCACCATGCCGTCGTGCTGCTGCTGGAGCCTTCTTCCCCAACCTCTCCTTTGCCTTGCTGGATCAAGAAGGAGGAGACGTCACGCTTTCCGTACGTGTGTTGAACGCGGAGGTGCCGTCCGTTCGGCACTAGATCATCGGTGAATTGGATCACGGCGAGTACGACTACCTCATCCACGTTCACTCGAACGCTTCCGTTGCGATCTACAAAGTGGTATGTAGATGCTATCTAATCTGAATACTCGTTGCTAGATGAACTCATAGATGGATCTTGGTGAAACCGTAGGAAAATTTTTAATTTTCTGCAACGTCCCCCAACAGTGGCATTATGAGCTAGGTCTATGCGTAGTTCTTCTTGCGCGAGTAGAACACAATTTGTTGTGGGCGTAGATGTTGTCAACTTTTCTTGCCGCTACTAGTCTTATCTTGCTTCGGCGGTATTGTGGGATGAAGCGGCCCGGACCAACCTTACACGTACGCTTACGTGAGACCGGTTCCACCGACTAACATGCACTAGTTGCATAAGGTGGCTGGCGGGTGTCTGTCTCTCCTACTTTAGTTGGAGCGGATTCGATGAAAAGGGTCCTTATGAAGGGTAAATAGAAGTTGACAAATCACGTTGTGGTTTGAACGTAGGTAAGAAAACGTTCTTGCTAGAACCCTAATTCAGCCACGTAAAACTTGCAACAACAATTAGAGGACGTCTAGCTTGTTTTTGCAGCAAGTGCTTTGTGATATGATATGGCCAAAGTTGTGATGTATGATGAATGATCTATATGTGATGTATGAGATGTTCATGCTATTGTAATAGGAATCACGACTTGCATGTCGATGAGTATGACAACCGGCAGGAGCCATAGGAGTTGTCTTTATTTTTTGTATGACCTGCGTGTCATTGAGAATCGCCATGTAAACTACTTTACTTTATTGCTAAACGCGTTAGCCATAGTAGTAGAAGTAATAGTTGGCGAGCAACTTCATGGAGACACGATGATGAAGATCATGATGATGAATATCATGGTGTCAAGCCGGTGACAAGATGATCATGGAGCCCCAAGATGGAGATCGAAGGAGCTATGTGATATTGGCCATATCATGTCACGTTTATTATTTGATTGCATGTGATGTTTATCATGTTTTGCATCTTGTTTACTTAGAACGACGGTAGTAAATAAGATGATCCCTCATAATAATTTCAAGAAAGTGTTCACCCTAACTGTGCACCGTTGCGACAGTTCGTTGTTTCGAAGCACCACGTGATGATCGGGTGTGATAGATTCTAACGTTCACATACAACGGGTGTAAGACAGATTTACACACGCAAAACACTTAGGTTGACTTGACGAGCCTAGCATGTACAGACATGGCCTCGGAACACAGAAGACCGAAAGGTCGAGCATGAGTCGTATAGAAGATACGATCAACATGAAGATGTTCACCGATGTTGACTAGTCCGTCTCACGTGATGATCGGACACGACCTAGTTGACTCGGATCATGTAATACTTAGATGACTAGTAGAGGGATGTCTATCTAAGTGGGAGTTCATTAAATAACTTGATTAAATGAACTTTATTATCATGAACTTAGTCTAAATCTTTACAATATGTCTTGTAGATCAAATGGCCAACGTAGTCCTCAACTTCAACGCGTTCCTAGAGAAAACCAAGCTGAAAGACGATGGTAGCAAAACAGTTGCAGGTACCAACGATGCCAGTGCAGATGACGCAACCAAGCTCACGTAGGAGTTCGACGAGGAACGTGATCGTTATTATGTGTCTTTTCCTGATGATCAGTAGTGGAGCCCAGTTGGGGTGATTCGGGGATCTGTGTAGCATTTGGGGTAGTCTTATTTCATTTTGGTTCCGTAGTCGGAATTTGTGTGTAATCTGGATGATGAATGTTTATTTATGTATTGTGTGAAGTGGCGACTGTAAGCCAACTATGTATCTCTTTCCCTTATGTATTATATGGGTTGTGTGAAGATTATCTCACTTGCGACATTGCTTTCAATGCGGTTATGCCTCTAAGTCGTGCTTCGACACGTGGGAGATATAGCCGCATCGAGGGCGTTACAAGAGTCTTCTTTTTCTTCTTCTTCTTTTTCATCTTCTTATTTATTTCTCCTGTTATTCCTCTCCTCTTCTTCTTCTTCTTCTTCTTCTCCTTCTTCCTCTTCTTATTTTTCTTTTTTCTCTCCTTCTTTTTCTTCTAAATATGAACATATACGTAAATTGACAAAGATAATTCTATGAACAAAAAAATCATAAAAATTCTATGAACAAAATTACAACAGAAAAAAATCATAAAAAATCTATGAACAAAATTACAACAGAAAAAATCATAAAAAATCTATGAAAAAATTGACATATTCTTTGCATATATATGAACACACGAACTTTTGCATATGCAACAATAATATCACCAAAAAAAATGTATGAACAGTAAAAAATTCTAACTTTTGCATCTAAACTATACATCTAAATTAACTACAACAATTCAATTAACTATACATCTAAACTACACAACTAAATTAACTACAACAACTCAATTAACTCTACATCCTAAATTACGCATCTAAATTAACTACACATCTAAATTATGAAATTACGTAACGGGGCGGGGCGGCGATCGACGAGGAGGCCGGCAGGACACGGGGGCGACGGTGAGGGGCGCGGCGACGGCGACAGTGATGGGCGCGGAGACGGCGACGGTGAGGTGGCGCGGCGCGACGGGCGATGAGGAGGCAGGGGGCGGCGACAGCGACGGTGAGGGGCACGGCGTCGGCGGCGAGGAGGAAGGGGGGCACGGGGCAGCGACGGCGTCTGCGGCCGCACGGGACGGCGTCGGAGGCAGGGGCGACGGCGAGGCATAGCCTGGCGGCGTCGTCGGGCGGGGAAGAACGAACTGAATGAAAAATTTCACAAGTGCTACTTATATAGACGAAGCATTGGTCCCGGTTCGTGACAGAAACCGGGACGAATGCCCCCTTTAGTCCCGGTTGGTGCCACCAACCGGGACCAAAGTGGGCGGGAAGCGGCGGCCTTTGGTCCCGGTTGGTGGCACCAACCGGGACTAAAGGGGGCATTCGTCCCGGTTTCTGTCACGAACCGGGACCAATTCCCCCCTTTAGTCTCGGTTGGTGCCACCAACCGGGACCAATGGCCTTGCGCTGGCGCGGTGGTGGGAGTTTAGTCCCACCGCGCTAGTTGAGAGTGACCAGCACCTGTTTATAAGCTCCGCTGCCTCTTCCCTCTCGAACTCCTCTGAAATGCAGGCTGATGGGCCTAATTGGACACTGCAATGCCTGTGGGCCTACTAGGCCTGCTGCGGGCCTGAATCCTGGCCCATGGTTGGGTTTCTAGTCGTATTCAGGCCGTGCTGGCCCAGTAGGTGGCATCTTTTTATTTTTTTCTATTTATTTTTTTGTTTCTACTTAGAACTAAATACTTATAGTTTTTTAGTGATTTCTTTTTTATTTTAGGTCACAGAAATTATAAACTTTCTGTTAGTGCCATTAGTTTTGAAATTAGAATAGTTAAAATTTGAATTCTTTGAAATTTGTGTGAATCTCAAGTTTGTGATTAACTTTACTAGCGTCAAATTAGAATAGTTAAAATTTAAATTCTTTGAAATTTGTGTGAATCTCAAGTTTGTGATTAACTTTACTAGTGCAATTATTTTTTCATTTCTACTTAGAACTAAATACTTATAGTTTTTTAGTGATTTCTTTTTTCTTTTAGGTCACAAAAATTATAAACTTTCTGTTAGCGCCATTAGCTTTAAAATTTGAATTTTTTAAAATTTGTGTGAATCACTAGTTTATGAATAACATTACTCAATTTGGTAATTTTAGTTAGTCATAACAAATATTATAGGCATTTTTTTTTCTTTTTTGCTATTTATTTTTCATTTCTACTTAGAACTAAATACTTATAGTTTTTTAGTGATTTCTTTTTTCTTTTAGGTCACAAAAAATAAAAACTTCTCTGTTGGTGAACATAGATGCACTTATAGAGAAAATTAAACATAAATTCATAATTCATTTCTATTTATGAATTTATGTCCAATTTCCTCTATAGATGCATCTATTTTCACTTTGAGAGGAGCTTAACAACGCAGAGAGGGACGAGCTTATAAACAGGTGTGGGCGCCCTTCGGTTGGCGAGGTGGGACTAAACTCTGAGCCAACCCTTTAGTCCCGGTTCGTGGCTTGAACCGGGACTAAAGGGGAGCCTTTGGTCCCGGTTCATGCCACGAACCGGGACCAATGATGGTGGGCCAGGAGCCAGGCCCATTGGTCCCGGTTCGTCCCACCAACCGTGACCAAAAGGTCCAGACGAACTGGGACCAATGGCCCACGTGGCCCGGCCGGCCCCTGGGCTCACGAACCGGGTCCAATGCCCCCATTGGTCCCGGTTCTAGATTGAACCGGGACTAATGGGCTGACCCGGCCTGGACCGTTTCCCCCTTTTCTACTAGTGCTTCTTTCAACCAAGCAATGCATGAACGTTGCAACCATGGCATCTCTTCCCGGTACAGCAACTCATTCATAGCATCCATTTCCTTCCGGATCTCCGCTCTGTCTGCATTCATGTTTAAGAGCTCCTCTAATCGTGTCCGTGATTCTTCAAGTTCTCTAGTGACGTTTCTAAACTTTTTATTACTCCATGAGCGCAACTTGCCCATTATCTGACCCAATGCTAAATGGACATCCCGCAAATTCCTCGTGCTTCCTGCTTCTCTCCAGGCTCTAGCCACTACTTCATCCAGGGCTGGTTCGCGTTCCCACATGAGCTCGTAGCAGCGGCATCGCCCTGGCCTTGGCGCCGTATCAGGTATACAACACACCAAAACAGGGCAGTGGTCCGAGCATGGGGACACCAAGTGCTTCACTGAAGCGTCCGCAAACATATCACGCCATGCCTTTGTTGCCACTGCTCGATCCAACCTCACCTGGACATTTGCTCGCCCAGCTCTTCTATTATCATATGTGAACGGGTAGCCTGCAAAACCCAGATCAATAAGTCCACAAGTTTCCAAAGCATCTCTGAAAATAAGCATTTGCCCTGGGGGGCGCGGCGTCTCGGACATATGCTCGTAGTCCCACATCGCTTCATTAAAATCACCGACCAGCATCCACGGCAGATTACTCATGCTATGCAACCGGCGGAGGCCATCCCAGACCAAGCCTCTATTTTCCACCCTTGGTTCACCATACATAAAAGTGATATGCCAAGGTGGTTCTGTTGGAGCCAAGCCGACATACACATCAATCCAATTTTTATTAGCTTCCTTGACTTCGACTATTACAGACTCATGCCAAAATAAAGCAAGACCTCCACTTTGACCTTCACTACTGACTCCCTCAAAACCAGCTAGGCCTAACCGAGGGCGAAGACGAAACATTTTATTTTTTGGTTGTTTAGTTTCACATAAAAACACAAACTTCGGGGAATGAGCACCCACAAGTGCTACAAGGTCGCGAACTGTCCGAGGGTTCCCCGCCCCCCGGCAGTTCCAACTTAGGCAATTCATTGCTCCTGGCGGGGCACCACAGACGGCCCCGTCAGTTTACCGGCGGCCCCTGGGCCGGCATGCCATGAGCGTTGTTTCACTAGCTGGCGCTTGAAGCACTGAGGAGGAGCTCCCTTATTTGTTTGTATACAACCTTTGCCTTGGGATACCTATCGATCTAGAACCGATCAACCACGCTTCACACGACCACGCTGTCACCCTTCGATGTCGCCTTGCCGCTTGACCTGACGCAACACCCTCTATTGCCACCTTGCTGTGGCGCTTCCCCTATTTCGTCCAACCTACAGTAGCGGAGGTAGGATTGCTGAAATCCTAATGTTGAGGTGGCGGCACATCTGAGTGAGAAGTTTGTGGCTTGCTAGTAAGTAACAGGTCACATTGTGTAGTCATGTAATTTCATTATCGACCGGTCGTGGTCTTCATATTTATCACGTGCATCCATCATGTCTTGTTAATTCGGTGAGTATGATATCCACTGATATATACTTGTGCCAATGGGAAGTACAAAACTGATCGATGACGATACTAGATGTGTGGTGTGCTCATGGTAACAGAAAAAACCATATTAGCACACTCATGGGCCGGCCCAGAAAAAACCAGTTATGTGGCTCTCCAGGTAAGCATTGGTCAATTTGTATTGCCAACTTGTCACAACGGGAAAAAAATATTAGAACGGGGTAAAGGGTGGCAGCTATTTGCTAAAATTAAGTAAAAATTTGGAAATCCTTCTACACGGGGTACTTCTTGCCACAAACGTGAAACGGATGTATATAGACATGTTTTAAAGTGTAGATTCACTCATTTTGCTTTGTATGTAGTCACTTGTTGAAATATCTAAAATGACAAATATTTAGGAACGGAGGGGAGTATAACCAAAAGTAAAAAATGAAAGCAAAAAAACATAAAAAAATTGTGAAAAAAATAAAACAAACAAGAGGCTGTTGTTCCCGCGCGCCTGGGCCGGTGCAACTCGTTACACCCTTCAACAAGGGTTCCTACCGTTTCGCTGAATGCGAGATATAGGGGTGACCCTTCGTTACTCATACACAGCGCTCACAGCCCTGAACGTGAATGGGCCGGCCCTTGTAAGTAAGCTTCCAGCTTGCATTTCAGTTTTTTCTTTTCTTTATGTGCTACCGGTTACTTGGTATGTTCATTCATTTTTATGATTTCATTTTTGTTATTTTCTGTTTTTTCAATGGCGAGCAATTTTGAAAGTCTCAATTTCTTTCCAAATTCGCCAACATTTTTAAAATTCATAGTTTTTTAGAAAAAATCATCAATAATTGTCAAATAGCTAACATTTTTTAAATTTAATTTTTTTGAAATTGGTAATAAATTCAAATTCATGAATAAAATTTTGAATTCAAGACCATTTTCCAAATTTATGAAGTTTTTTTCACATTAATCAACATTTTTTAAAACTTGTGAACTCTCTTCAAATCTACAAACAGTAAGCGAGTGAGCCGTCCAGGAGCTCGAACGATTGAGCGAACGAGCGAAAAGAAAACCTAGTGAAGATAGCTAACAAGCGATCATAACTTTATTTGAGCCGCGGGCTGCGGCCAGCAACCGGGAGTCAGCGTTGTTTTACCAGCCGGCGCTTGAAGTGCTGAAGAGTAGCTCCCTTATTTGTTTGTACGCAACCTTTGCCTTTGGATTCCTATCGAGCTAGAACCAACCGACCACGCTTCACACAACCACGCCGTCACCCTTCGATGTCGCCACACGTCGACGAAGCTAGAAAAAAAGTTTGATGGGGTCATGTCTATGACAATGGGATCATCTTGAATAGATCAACAGTAATTAGTATACTAAACTAATGAAGGATTACCAAATTTCATTGGGGTCAATTGACCCCAATGCTTACATGGGAGCTCCGTCCCTGCCACACGACACCCTCCATTGCCGCTTGCTGCGGCGCTTCCCATATTTCTTCCAACCTACAGTGGCGGAGGTAGGATTGCTTAAATCTTAATGTTGAGGTGGCGGCACATCCGAGTGAAAAGATTGTGGCTTGCCAGGAAGTAATAAGTCACATGTGTAATCATGTAATTTCATTATCAACCGGTCGTGGTTTCCATATTTTATCACGTACAGCCATGCCTTGCTAATTCAGTGATGTATGGCATTAACTGATGGACGAGGATTTAGAGCTCTCGGGTGCTCCGCACCCCTATACGTACAATATCAGGAAAAAAAATTATCAAGAAATTTGGAAAAAAATCTGGGATTTGGGGATATCAAATGTGGGTTCTCGATGTACTTCCGTCTGAAATTTTGTGAAAAAAAAACAGGAAACGTATTCGCGGCAAAAAAGACAAAAAATTCCTATATATAGTAAAACATTGTTTGGGTACATTTTTTTTCCGTTCAGTAATTCCTTCGCCACGGATACATTTTTTGGTATTTTTTCACGAAATTTGACACGGAAGTAGATTTTGAAACTAGGTTTGACATCCCGAAAATTTGGATTTTTTTGATTTTCTGGGAATTTTTTAGGAATATTTTTCGTATAGGGGTGCGGAGCACCTGAGAACTCCTGTGTATTTTCCATTAACTGATACTCCCTCCGTTCTACAATACATGCCTTTCATTTGTCAAAATATAGATGTATCTAGACATGTTTTAGTATATAGGTATATTCATTTTTGAACAAATGGAAGTCAAGTATTTTGGAACGGAGGGAGTAGTAATCTGCAGTCTGCATATCCCGGACGCATATGCAAGAGCAACTTTTGAACTGCATTGCATTTTCGCACGTGGCTCATGGATCGACCGGAGATATGATCAGGCATGAAACAGAAAGGACCTAGCTAAGCTAGACAGTAGGTTAGTTAGTTGATTGGTTGGTGTAGTTGGATGTGTAACTTGCTGCTCTACTCAGGCAACTACGATCGTGTGCATCTGTATTTGGTAAGAGCAACTCTAGCAGACCCCGCATCCTCCTGACCTGCAAAACGTTTTTGCAGTTCACGGAAAAACGTCTTTCCGGATCGGCGCGGACGGCCGCAGTTACAGACCCCGCATAATGGGCCCGTAAAAAAATATTCTCAGAATATGCTTTTTTACGAGTTGGGATTGCGGCGTCTGATCTGGCGCAGCTCCTCCTGACCCGCAAAACTTAAATTTGCAAGTTAATTTGATCTAGCATATTGCATTGCTTTGCTTTATTAACAACATTGTACACAAAAGGTATCACCAAATCTTTGCTAAAATAGCAAGACCAAAGAAAACAAGAACTACCAGTATGCATTTTAAAAGATTTCCAACTTCCATAACTGCTCTCCATGCATTCGTTGTTGATCTGTGGATTCTTGATTTTGCATTCTTCTTTCTTCATCTTTGGTTCGGAAGAAGTAGATGTTGCTTCCCCTCTAGTTCCATATGCAGTCGCATCATTGCCTTCGATTGTGCTAAGGAGTGCACTAACATCTATTAAATTTCTTTCTATCAATAAATCAATGTATTGCCCTTCCCAAAACCAAAATGAGCATCTTTCGTCCTACACAAAAGAATGAGCAAGCTCGAAGTGAGCCACAACAATTTAGCTAAAGAATGAACTGTGAAACGAGCTACCCCAAGTGCACGTACCCCGTCGTTTTCACATTTGAAGAACACCCATCCAGGGTGCTTCGGCGTGCTCGAAGTGAGCCGCAACACTTTCCGCGTGCAGTCGTCGCACTCTATGAACGGCATCGGCAAGCCACAAAGACGCTGCGCGAGCGCCGAGCACGGTGGACGGTCGGACGAGTCCATGCCCGCAAACCTTCAACGACGGCGGGCGGACGAACTTGCACCTGCATGCGGCGATGCGCCCTTGCCTGGGCTGCGGGCCCGACCACTCCGTCGCTTGGGGCAGCAACCGGCGACCGAAAAAGCCAAATCCGGCGGCCCGCGATGAAGTGCCGCAGATCTGCAAATCCGGCGGCCCGCCGACGCACGGGGGAGGGGGAGGCCTCGTGCGCGTGGCGGCCTTCCGGCATGCATGCTCCTGCCGGCTGCGGTCGCCAGAATCTTGGGCGGCGGCCGGCGGCAGCGCGAGGGGGGAGAGGAGAGGTGGCTGGTGGGAGAAAGCGCGGGATGAAATGTTCCCCCACCAACCGCTTCCGCTTATATGCAGGGCACCGCAGCCGCGAGGGGGAAACCCGCGTTTTCTCGGGTTGGGCTCGGGATTTTGCCACGTCCCCTAAAATTTTTTGAGGGCCGGGGCGGGATGCCAGTTCTGATCAGGCTGGTTTTTCCGCCTCGACCCGCATTTTGGCGGTTACTTTATGGGTCGGGGCGGGATGCGGGGTCTACTAGAATTGCTTTAAGTTCAGATCACTGCAAAGCAAAGCCAAGAAAATTTTAAAGGGGCGTGACGACGATTCGTGCTAGCTATTGCACGTACGTACACCGCAACATGCGCTTTTAATTGCTCGGGTAACTTTTTTTTTAAAACAATACAGAAGCAAGCGCTCACATACATATGCATACACCCATCATAGTGAATGCACACATGCATACCCTATCCATATGAATATATCCGAGAGATTGAGCCAACACATTATCTTGAAATTTACGAAAACGCCGTAGGAACCTCGTCGCCGACGGGACTCGGGTAACTAGTCGGGCATGCATGCTATCGTTTGTACTCCATGTCTACGTGTTTATAACTACGTCGAACTTCCGATTCGATTTTCATTCGAAGAACAACGACTTCATTAGGAAGGCGGTCAGTCACGACCAGAAATTTAAATTATTTTGAGACAAGATTAATATTTACTAGCTTTTTAACTAGTAAGGCTATTTATAGTGGGGAGTATATTGGTATTATGCATATAACACTACTAGTAGTACTATAATATTACCTTCATAATGCATAGTATCATAAAATAGTATCACATATTATCTTATTTATTATCATGCATGACGCACAGTATTATAGCATTTATTATGATATGATATGTTTCTATGTTACTCTAATTCTCTCCCTCTTCGTTAATTATCTGCCACATCAGCATGTTTGTTAGTCCCAAATATTACGACCACCATGGCCAACCTAAACGGCACAATTGAGACGAGGTACTTATTTTGGGCTTTCTGTCTTTTTTTTCCACCACTTAACTTAACGTAACACACCCATCACATATTTTCTGTATTTATTTTGGGCTTTTTGTCCGTAGTGGTAATGACGTGCGAAGTAACTGGACGATTCATCAATTTCTAATTTATGACGGCGTAGAGCATCTCTAATAGAAGATGTTGATGCAAAAATAACTAAACTATACATCTTCGAGGCCTCAAAACGCTGCTTCAATAGATGACGTAGATGCAAAACATTTCACATCACCTCCTCCAAGTGATGTAAAATACAACACCTGAAGATGCAAATTTGCATCTCCGCCACCCAAGTGATATGAAAGTCTAGTTGCGCGTCAACCGCCCAACCGTCCTTCATTTTGTTTCCGCCGGCCCGCCCCCCGCTTGCCTGACGCCCGCCCGCCTTCGCCTCTGGCGATTTTTGCTCGCAAACGCCGCCGTCACCACCCGCCCGCCGCCGTCTATCCCCGTCGCCTGCCACATCGCCGTAGCCGCCGCCACCGCCGATTTGATTTCGCCCCGCCGACGACCGCACGGCCAATTCGGATATTCGCAGGAGCTCCGGCTGCCATAATGTCTTCAACCGCTTTCAGCCGTCTTCTGGTACTCGCTGCCCGCTGCCAGAGCTAGAAGGGCAGTCGCGCGACGCCCGCTCGCCGGCGGAGTAGCCGTCGGCATCTTGGTTTTTGCCGCCGTCGGCGCGTCGTAAAGAGCGGTGTTCTCCGGCAGCAACTCGACCGTCCACAGGTCGTCTGCAGCCGCTGCCCATCCCATATGGGCTTCGTGTCGGCCATGAAATCTCTAACCCGTCGCCGGTCAGTTTGTTCCACCTCGCACACAACGTGTTCGGGCAAATTCCCCGAAGGTAAAAATAATAATCGTGCAAACTACGAGTTTTTTTATTGGGAGTGAAGATATAGTTTGACGCTGATTTCCGTATTGTAGATGAGCTCGTGTGACTCCTCTTTCATGGATGATTTCTTGTCTGATAAGGAATTTCCGAAATAGGCTTTCGCCCCGCTATATTTGTTGGAAATATGCCCTAGAGGCAATAATAAAAGCATTATTATTATATTTCCTTGTTCATGATAATTGTCTTTATTCATGCTATAATTGTGTTATCCGGAAATCGTAATACATGTGTGAATAACAGACACCAACATGTCCCTAGTAAGCCTCTAGTTGACTAGCTCGTTGATTAATAGATAGTCATGGTTTCCTGACTATGGACATTGGATGTCATTGATAACGAGATCACATCATTAGGAGAATGATGTGATGGATAAGACCCAATCCTAAACATAGCACAAGATCGTATAGTTCGTTTGCTAGAGTTTTCCAATGTCAAGTATCCTTTCCTTAGACCATGAGATCGTGTAACTCCCGGATACCGTAGGAGTGCTTTGGGTGTGCCAAACGTCACAACGTAACTGGGTGACTATAAACGTATACTACGGGTATCTCCGAAAGTGTCTGTTGGGTTGACACGGATCGAGACTGGGATTTGTCACTCCGCTTGATGGAGAGGTATCACCGGGCCCACTCGGTAATGCATCATCATAATGAACTCGATGTGATCAAAGTGTTTGATCACGGGATCATGCATTACGGTACGAGTAAAGTGACTTGCCGATAACGAGATTGAACGAGGTATTGGGATACCGACGATCGAATCTCGGGCAAGTAAAATACCGATTGACAAAGGGAATCGTATACGGGATTAATTGAATCCTCGACATCATTGGTCATCCGATGAGATCATCGTGGAGCATGTAGGAGCCAAAATGGGTATCCAGATCCCGCTGTTGGTTATTGCCCGAGAGCCGTCTCGGTCATGTCTGCATGTCTCCCGAACCCGTAGGGTCTACACACTTAACGTTCGGTGACGCTAGGGTTGTGAGGATATGTATATGCAGTAACCCAAATGCTGTTCGGAGTCCCGGATGAGATCCCGGACGTCACGAGGAGTTCCGAATTGGTCCGAAGGTGAAGAATTATATATAGGAAGTGCAGTTTCGGCCATCGGGAGTGATCTGGGGGTCACCGGTATTGTACAGGGACCACCAGATGGGTCCCGGGGGTCCACCGGGTGGGGCCACCCATCCCGGAGGGCCCCATGCGCTGAAGTGGGAGGGGGGACCAGCCCTTAGTGGGCTGGTGTGCCCCCCAAGGCCCACCCCCTGCGCCTAGGGTTGGAACCCTAGGGTGGGGGGGGGGGCGCCCACTTGCCTTGGGGGGCACTCCACCCCCCCTGGCCGCCGCCCCCTCTGGAGATGGGATCTCCAGGGGCCGGCGCCCCCCCAAGGGGCCTATATAAAGGGGGGGGGGAGGGAGGGGCAGCCGTACCCTTGCCCCTGGCGCCTCCCTCTCTCCCTGCTGCACCTCTCCCCTCGCAGTGCACGGCGAAGCCCTGCTGTTGTGACGCCCCGCATCCACCACCACGCCGTCGTGCCGCTGGATCTTCATCAACCTCTCCTTCCCCCTTGCTGGATCAAGAAGGAGGAGACGTCACGCTGACCGTACGTGTGTTGAATACGGAGGTGCCGTCCGTTCGGTGCTAGGATCTCCGGTGATTTGGATCACGTCGTGTACGACTACCTCATCCCCGTTCTTTTGAACACTTCCGCTCGCGATCTGCAAAGGTATGTAGATGCATCCAATCACTCGTTGCTAGATGAACTCATAGATGGATCTTGGTGAAACCGTAGGTAAAATTTTGTTTTCTGCAACGTTCCCCAACAGTGGCATCATGAGCTAGGTCTATGCGTAGTTCTTCTTGCGCGAGTAGAACACATTTTGTTGTGGGCGTAGATGTTGTCAACTTTTCTTGCCGCTACTAGTCTTATCTTGCTTCAGCGGTATTGTGGGATGAAGCGGCCCGGACTAACCTTACACGTACGCTTACGTGAGACCGGTTCCACCGACTAACATGCACTAGTTGCATAAGGTGGCTGGTGGGTGTCTGTCTCTCCTACTTTAGTTGGAGCGGATTCGATGAAAAGGGTCCATATGAAGGGTAAATAGAAGTTGACAAATCACGTTGTGGCTTTCACGTAGGTAAGAAAACGTTCTTGCTAGAACCCTAATTCAACAACAATTAGAGGACGTCTAACTTGTTTTTGCAGCAAGTGCTTTGTGATATGATATGGCCAAAGTTGTGATGAATGATGAATGATCTATATGTGATGTATGAGATGTTCATGCTATTGTAATAGGAATCACGACTTGCATGTCGATGAGTATGACAACCGGCAGGATGTTGGAAATATGCCCTAGAGGCAATAATAAAAGCATTATTATTATATTTCCTTGTTCATGATAATTGTCTTTATTTGTGCTATAATTGTGTTATCCGGAAATCGTAATACATGTGTGAATAACAGACAACAATATGTCCCTAGTGAACCTCTAGTTGACTAGCTCGTTGATCGACAGATAGTCATGGTTTCCTGACTATGGACATTGGATGTCATTGATAACGAGATCACATCATTAGGAGAATGATGTGATGGACGAGACCCAATCCTAAACATAGCATAAGATCGCATAGTTTGTATGCTAGAGTTTTCCAATGTCAAGTATCCTTTCATTAGACCATGAGATCGTGTAACTCCCGGATACCGTAGGAGTGCTTTTGGTGTGCCAAACGTCACAACGTAACTGGGTGACTATAAAGGTATGCTACGGGTATCTCCGAAAGTATCTGTTGGGTTGACACGGATCAAGACTGGGATTTGTCACTCCGCTTGACGGAGAGGTATCACCAGGCCCTCTCGGTAATGCATCATCATAATGAGCTCAATGTGATCAAAGTGTTTGATCACGGGATCATGCATTACGGTACGAGAAAAGTGACTTGCCGGTAACGAGATTGAACGAGGTATTGGGATACCGACGATCGAATCTCGGGCAAGTAAAATACCGATTGACAAAGGGAATCGTATACGGGATTAATTGAATCCTCGACATCGTGGTTCATCCGATGAGATCATCGTGGAGCATGTGGGAGACAACATGGGTATCCAGATCCCGCTGTTGGTTATTGCCCGAGAGCCGTCTCGGTCATGTCTGCATGTCTCCCGAACCCGTAGGGTCTACACACTTAAGGTTCGGTGACGCTAGGGTTGTGAAGATATGTATATGCAGTAACCCGAATGTTGTTCGGAGTCCCGGATGAGATCCCGGATGTCACGAGGAGTTTCGGAATGGTCCGGAGGTGAAGAATTATATATAGGAAGTGCAGTTTCGGCCATCGGGAATGATCTGGGGGTCACCGGTATTGTACCGGGACCACCAGATGGGTCCCGGGGGTCCACCGGGTGGGGCCACCCATCCCGGAGGGCCCCAAGGGATGAAGTGGGAGGGGGGACCAGCCCTTAGTGGGCTGGTGCGCCCCCCAAGGCCCACCCCCTGCGCCTAGGGTTGGAACCCTAGGGTGGGGGGGGGGCGCCCACTTGCCTTGGGGGGCACTCCACCCCCCATTGGCCGCCGCCCCCTTGGGAGATTCAATCTCCCAGGGCCGACACCCCCCAGGGGGCCTATATAAAGGGGGGAGGGGAGGGGGGCAGCCACACCCCTTGCCCTGGCGCCTCCCTCTCCCTCTCCAACATCTCCTCCTCTTCCGTAGAGCTCGGCGAAGCCCTGCCGGAGTACTGTAGCTCCACCATCACCACGCCGTCGTGCTGCTGCTGTAGCCATCATCCTCAACATCTCCTTTGCCTTGCGTGTTAGGATCTTCGGTGATTTGGATCACGTCGTGTACGACTACCTCATCCCCGTTCGTTGAACGCTTCCGCTCGCGATCTACAAAGTGGTATGTAGATGCAATCTCTCTCCCATGACTCGTTGCTTAGATGAACTCATAGATGGATCTTGGTGAAACCGTAGGAAAAATTTTAATTTTCTGCAACGTTCCACAACAGTGGTATCAGAGCTAAGTCTATGCGTAGTTCTCTATTGCACGAGTAGAACACAATTTGTTATGGGCGTAGATGTTGTCAACTTTCTTGCCGCTACTAGTCTTATCTTGCTTCGACGGTATTGTGGGATGAAGCGGCCCGTACCAACCTTACACGTACTCATACGTGAGACCGGTTCCACCGACTAACATGCACTAGTTGCATAAGGTGGCTGGCGGGTGTCTGTCTCTCCCACTTTAGTTGGAGCGGATTCGATGAAAAGGGTCCTTATGAAGGGTAAATAGAAGTTGACAAATCACGTTGTGGCTTTCACGTAGGTAAGAAAACGTTCTTGCTAGAACCCTAATTCAGCCACGTAAAACTTGCAGCAACAATTAGAGGACGTCTAACTTGTTTTTGCAGCAAGTGCTTTGTGATATGATATGGCCAAAGTTGTGATGAATGATGAATGATCTATATGTGATGTATGAGATGTTCATGCTATTGTAATAGGAATCACGACTTGCATGTCGATGAGTATGACAACCGGCAGGAGCCATAGGAGTTGTCTTTATTTTTTGTATGACCTGCGTGTCATTGAGAAACGCCATGTAAATTGCTTTACTTTATTGCTAAACGCGTTAGCCATAGTAGTAGAAGTAATAGTTGGCGAGCAACTTCATGGAGACACGATGATGGAGATCATGGTGTCAAGCCGGTGACAAGATGATCATGGAGCCCCAAGATGGATATCAAAGGAGCTATGTGATATTGGCCATATCATGTCACGTTTATTATTTGATTGCATGTGATGTTTATCATGTTTTGCATCTTGTTTACTTAGATCGACGGTAGTAAATAAGATGATCCCTCATAATAATTTCAAGAAGTGTTCCCCCTAACTGTGCACCGTTGCGACAGTTCGTTGTTTCGAAGCACCACGTGATGATCGGGTGTGATAGATTCTAACGTTCACATACAACGGGTGTAAGACAGATTTACACACGCAAAACACTTAGGTTGACTTGACGAGCCTAGCATGTACAGACATGGCCTCGGAACACAGAAGCCCGAAAGGTCGAGCATGAGTCGTATAAAAGATACGATCAACATGAAGATGTTCACCAATGTTGACTAGTCCGTCTCACGTGATGATCGGACACGGCCTAGTTGACTTGGATCATGTAATACTTAGATGACTAGAAGAGGGATGTCTATCTAAGGGGGAGTTCATTAAATAATTTGATTAAATGAACTTTATTATCATGAACTTAGTCTAAAATATTTACAATATGTCTTGTAGATCAAATGGCCAACGTAGTCCTCAACTTCAACGCGTTCCTAGAGAAAACCAAGCTGAAAGACGATGGCAGCAACTATACGGACTGGGTCCGGAACCTGAGGATCATCCTCATAGCTGCCAAGAAAGATTATGTCCTACGAGCACCGCTGGGTGACGCACCTATTCTCCCTGCAGAATAAGACGTTATGAACGCTTGGCAGTCACGCTGCGATGATTACTCCCTCGTTCAGTGCGACATGCTTTACATCTTAGAGCCGGGGCTCCAAAAGCGTTTTGAGAGACATGGAGCATATGAGATGTTCGAAGAGCTGAAAATGGTTTTCCAAGCTCATTCCCGGGTCGAGAGATATGAAGTCTCCGACAAATTCTTTAGCTGTAAGATGGAGGAAAATAGCTCTGTCAGTGAACACATACTCAAAATGTCTGGGTTGCACAACCGCTTGACTCAACTGGAAGTTAATCTCCCGGATGAAGCGGTCATTGACAGAATCTTCCAGTCGCTTCCACCTAGCTAAAAGAGCTTTGTGATGAACTACAATATGCAGGGGATGGTAAAGACCATTCCTGAGGTATATGCTATGCTGAAATCAGCAGAGGTAGAAATCAAGAAGGAGCATCAAGTGTTGATGGTGAATAAAACCACTAAGTTCAAGAAGGGCAAGGGTAAAAAGAACTTCAAGAAGGACGGCAAGGAAGTTGCCGCGCCCGGTAAGCAAGTTGCCGGGAAGAAGCCAAAGAATGGACCCAAGCCCGAGACTGAGTGTTTTTATTGCAAGGGAAGTGGTCACTGGAAGCGGAACTGCCCCAAATACTTAGCGGACAAGAAGGCCGGCAAAACAAAAGGTATATGTGATATACATGTAATTGATGTGTACCTTACCAGTACTCGTAGTAGCTCTTGGGTATTTGATACCGGTGCAGTTGCTCACATTTGTAACTCAAAGCAGGAGCTGCGGAATAAACGGAGACTGGCGAAGGACGAGGTGACGATGCGCGTCGGGAATGGTTCCAAGGTCGATGTGATCGCCGTCGGCACGCTACCTCTACATTTACCTACGGGATTAGTTTTAAACCTCAATAATTGTTATTTAGTGCCAAGTTTGAGCATGAACATTGTGTCTGGATCTCGTTTAATTCGAGATTGGTACTCATTTAAATCCGAGAATAATGGTTGTTCTATTTATATGAGAGATATGTTTTATGGTCATGCTCCGATGGTTAATGGTTTATTCTTAATGAATCTCGTGCGTGATGATACACATATTCATAGTGTGAATACCAAAAGTGTTAAAGTTGATAACAATAGTCCCACATATTTGTGGCACTGCCACCTTGGTCACATAGGTGTCAAACGCATGAAGAAGCTCCATGCAGATGGACTTTTAGAGTCTCTTGATTATGAATCATTTGACACGTGCGAACCATGCCTCATGGGTAAAATGACCAAGACTCCGTTCTCAGGAACAATGGAGCGAGCAACCAACTTATTGGAAATCATACATACCGATGTGTGCGGTCCAATGAGTGTTGAGGCTCGCGGTGGCTATCGTTATGTTCTCACCCTCACTGATGACTTGAGTAGATATGGGTATATCTACTTAATGAAACACAAGTCTGAGACCTTTGAAAAGTTCAAGGAATTTCAGAGTGAGGTTGAAAATCAACGTGATAGAAAGATCAAGTTTCTACGATCAGATCGTGGAGGAGAATACTTGAGTCACGAATTTGGCACACACTTAAGAAAATGTGGAATAGTTTCACAACTCACGCCGCCTGGAACACCTCAGCGTAATGGTGTGTCTGAACGTCGTAATCGCACTCTATTAGATATGGTACGATCTATGATGTCTCTTACCGATTTACCGCTATCTTTTTGGGGCTATGCTTTAGAGACTGCCGCATTCACTTTAAATAGGGCTCCGTCGAAATCCGTTGAGACGACACCGTATGAATTATGGTTTGGGAAGAAACCTAAGATGTCGTTTCTAAAAGTTTGGGGATGCGATGCTTATGTCAAGAAACTTCAACCTGAGAAGCTCGAACCCAAGTCGGAAAAATGTGTCTTCATAGGATACCCTAAAGAAACTGTTGGGTATACCTTCTACCTCAGATCCGAAGGCAAGATCTTTGTTGCCAAGAATGGATCCTTTCTAGAGAAAGAGTTTCTCTCGACAGAAGTAAGTGGGAGGAAAGTAGAACTTGATGAAGTGTTACCTCTTGAACCGGAAAATGGCGAAACTCAAGAAAACGTTTCTCAGGTGCCTGCACCGACTAGAGAGGAAATTAATGATGATGATCAAGATACTTCTAATCAAGCTCCTACTGAAATTCGAAGGTCCACAAGGACACGTTCCGCACCAGAGTGGTACGGGAACCCTGTCTTGGAAATCATGTTGTTAGACAACGGTGAACCTTCGAACTATGAGGAAGCAATGGCGGGCCCGGATTCCGACAAATGGCTGGAAGCCATGAAATCCGAGATAGGATCCATGTATGAAAACGAAGTATGGACTTTGACTGACTTGCCCGTTGAGCGGCGAGCCATAGAAAATAAATGGATCTTTAAGAAGAAGACAGACGCGGATGGTAATGTGACCATCTATAAAGCTCGGCTTGTCGCTAAGGGTTATCGACAAGTTCAAGGGGTTGACTACGATGAGACTTTCTCACTGGTAGCGAAGCTGAAGTCCGTCCGAATCATGTTAGCAATTGCCGCATTCTACGATTATGAAATATGGCAAATGGACGTCAAAACGGCATTCCTTAATGGTTTCCTTAAGGAAGAATTGTATATGATGCAGCCGGAAGGTTTTGTCGATCCTAAGAATGCTGACAAGGTGTGCAAGCTCCAACGCTCGATTTATGGGCTGGTGCAAGCATCTCGGAGTTGGAACATTTGCTTTGATGAGATGATCAAAGCGTTTGGGTTTACGCAGACTTATGGAGAAGCCTGCGTTTACAAGAAAGTGAGTGGGAGCGTTGTAGCATTTCTCATATTATATGTAGACGACATACTTTTGATGGGAAATGATATAGAACTCTTGGACAACATTAATGCCTACTTGAATAAGAGTTTTTCAATGAAGGACCTTGGAGAAGCTGCTTATATATTAGGCATCAAGATCTATAGAGATAGATCGAGACGCCTCATAGGTCTTTCACAAAGCACATACCTTGATAAAATATTGAAGAACTTCAATATGGATCAATCTAAGAAAGGGTTCTTACCTGTGTTACAAGGTGTGAAATTGAGCTCAGCTCAATGTCCGACCACGGCAGAAGATATAGAAGAGATTAGTGTCATCCCTTATGCCTCAGCCATTGGTTCTATTATGTATGCCATGCTGTGTACCAGACCTGATGTAAACCTTGCCGTAAGTTTGGTAGGAAGGTACCAAAGTAATCCCGGCAAGGAACACTGGACAGCGGTCAAGAATATCCTGAAGTACCTGAAAAGGACTAAGGAATTGTTTCTCGTTTATGGAGGTGACGAAGAGCTCGTCGTAAAGGGTTACGTCGACGCTAGCTTCGACACAGATCTGGATGACTCTAAGTCACAAACCGGATATGTGTATATTTTGAATGGTGGGGCAGTAAGCTGGTGCAGTTGCAAGCAAAGCGTCGTGGCGGGATCTACATGTGAAGCAGAGTACATGGCAGCCTCGGAGGCAGCACATGAAGCAATTTGGGTGAAGGAGTTCATCACCGACCTCGGAGTCATACCCAATGCGTCGGGGCCAATCAAACTCTTCTGTGACAACACTGGAGCTATTGCACTTGCCAAGGAGCCCAGGTTTCACAAGAAGACCAGGCACATCAAGCGTCGCTTCAACTCCATTTGTGAAAATGTTCAAGATGGAGACATAGAAATTTGTAAAGTACACACGGATCTGAATGTCGCAGATCCGTTGACTAAACCTCTCCCTAAGGCAAAACATGATCAGCACCAGAACTCTATGGGTGTTCGATTCATCACAATGTAACTAGATTATTGACTCTAGTGCAAGTGGGAGACTCTTGGAAATATGCCCTAGAGGCAATAATAAAAGCATTATTATTATATTTCCTTGTTCATGATAATTGTCTTTATTCGTGCTATAATTGTGTTATCCGGAAATCGTAATACATGTGTGAATAACAGACAACAATATGTCCCTAGTGAACCTCTAGTTGACTAGCTCGTTGAAAGGATCGATATAGTTGACTAGAGGGGGGGGGGGTGAATAGGCAACTAACAATTTTTAGCTTTTCTTTAACAATTTAAACTTTGCATCAAAGTAAGTTTGCCCATCACTAGCACGGCATAAGACATAAGAAGGATTAAAGTCGCCGGCTTTGTTTGGAGGGGCGGCCTTGCCCTTCTTGACACCGCCACCCTTTGCATCGTTCTTCTTCTCCTTGGGTGCACCCTCTCCTTCCTTCACAAAGGTTTGCTTGAGAGGGGGAGGTCGTTTGGTCTTGTCATTCTTCTTCTTGTTCTTAGGCTTGGGCGCGTACCCAATCCCTTCCTTGGCCACAACTTCCTTTTGACTATTCAAAAGGTCGTTGAGGTTCTTCTCACCTTGTATGCATGACACAAGACCTTTCTCAAGTTGCTCCTTCAATTTAGCATTCTCCTCAACAAGATGCACATGCTCACAACAAGGGTTAGTAGCATTTGCATTATCAATCAACAACATATGAGGAAAAGTGGCTTTCTCCTTGGTTAGCTTCACTTGGAGTTGATCATGAGACTCTTTGAGGCTAGCATGAGCACCCTTCAAGACTTTGTGAGCCTTGTCTAGAATGTCAAGCTCCTCTTTGAGTCTAGCAAGATCAACCCCAAGCTTTGCCTTCTCGGAGCTTAGCACACGAGACACAACAAGAGCATGATCAAGATCTTTCTTTAATTTAGCATGATCATCGTTGTATGACTCCTCAAGAGCCAAACGAAGACCACGCTCTTCCTCAAGAGCATTGGAAAGATCCGAAATCTCATCGGCCTAGTCACGACTATGTCCTTCCATCTTAGATATGGTATTTTCGTGAGCCTCGATCATGTCATTGGCTTCACCAAGTTGTTCCAAGAGAGCAACAAAGTGCTTCTTGGACTTGCCCTTAAGTTTACCCATAAAGGTCTCAAACTCATTCTCCTCCACATTAGTCCCCTCATGTTCATCAATGCAATCCGTCGACGAAGGATGATTAATGATGGTAGTTTTGATGTTGGGGGTTACCTTGTTGGTGGCTTTTGCCATGAGGCACTTGGCGGTGATGCTCTCATTGGGGGAGTCGAAGAGTGACACCCGAGGAGTCGAGGCAATGGCCACGGAGGCCATGGCCACCGTGTCACCACCTTCATCATCATCATCATCCTCATTGTACTCTTCTTGTACCACCAACGCCTTGTGGGGAGACTTCTTGGTGACGTTGTTCTTGTTGGGGAAAGACTTGGCCTTGTCCTTTCGAATGAGCTTGCCACCGTTGTCTTCCCTCTTCTCATACGGGCACTCCGCAACAAAGTGACTAACGTTGCCACAATTGAAGCAAGTCCTCACTCGTTGCTTGCCCTTTGTGCCACTTGAGTTGTTCTTGTTGAAGTTGGGCCTTGAGTTCTTCTTGCTCCAAAATTGCCTTGAAGCAAGGGCCATGTGTTCATGATATTCATACTTCGTGTCTTCGAGGTTGCTCTCCTCTTCTTCCTCCTCATCCTCTTCCTCCATACTAACCTTGGCTTTTAGAGCAAGGTTGGGTCTCTTTCCTCGTTGTGAGCGAAGAACCGCATTGTCGGCGGTCTTGTCCAAGATACTCATAGCAACGAACTCATCCAACACATCATTTGAGGATAGTGTGTGGAAGTCCGGCCTTTGACGAATGACGGAGGACATGGCTTTGTGGTAGGGCATCATCGCCTTGAGGAATTTGCGCTTGATCCAATTGTCATCCGTGTCCTTGCTTCCATGATCTCGGAGAGAGACCGCGAGCTTGGTTACCCTCCGAAAGAGCTCACGAGGTTCTTCATCTTCTTTCATAGCAAACTCATCAGCTTCATCTTGTACCACTTCATAGTTGGAGCGTTGAATGCTTGCGCTTCCCCGATATAGGGAGACCACTTTGAGCCAAGCATCTTTGGCCAATGAGTAGGGCCGGAGATGAGGAAGATCTTCAGGTGGGATAGCTTCTTGAATGATGAAGAGAGCATTCTCATTGAATTGATGGTCCACGACTTCTCTTGGAGTGAAGTTGCTCCGGTCATGCGGATAAAAACCTTCTTCAATAATTCTCCAAAGGTTAGTGTTCACATGATTTAAATGGCGCTTAAAACGATAAATCCAAGAATCAAAATCCTCCTTCTTATCAATCTTGGGAGGAGGACCGGCATGATTCAAGTGAGTGGAAGGAAGCGGTCCACCATAGATGGATGGAGGTTCCACATGAGCATAGATGCCGGTTCCACTTTTACCACTTGAAGGAAGGGCTTTATCGCTAGTAGCTTCCCCCTTGTTGGAGGTAGCATCCGTCACCTTGTTGGCGGGATCACCCACTTCCAACGGTGCGGTGGAAAGTTTAAGCTCTTTTAAGAAATCCTTAAACATGCCTTTGACCTCGGCCGTCATAGAGTCTCTCAATGTGTCCAAAGCCACATTGAACTCCTCACGAGATACCGAGGTAGCCCCAACTCCCGAAGACGAGCTTGGATTCGCACCGGGGTGCTCTCCCACATCGTCTTCGACGTCAACCATAGTCTTTGGACGGAAAAGTCCTTAAAAAGAGACGAGGCTCTGATACCAATTGAAAGGATCGATATAGTTGACTAGAGGGAGGGGTGAATAGGCAACTAACAATTTTTAGCTTTTCTTTAACAATTTAAACTTTGCATCAAAGTAAGTTGTCTAAAAATGTAACTAGGTGGACAACCTATATGATGCAAAAACAACAAACATACAAGCAAGCAAGAGATAGAACACAATTAAGCTTGCACAAGTAAAGGGATGAGATAACCAAGAGTGGAGCCGGTGGAGACGAGGATGTGTTACCGAAGTTCCTTCCCTTTGAGGGGAAGTACGTCTCCGTTGGAGCGGTGTGGAGGCACAGTGCTCCCCAAGAAGCCACTAGGGCCACCGTATTCTCCTCACGCCCTCACACAATGCGAGATGCCGTGATTCCACTATTGGTGCCCTTGGAGGCGGCGACCGAACCTTTACAAACAAGGTTGGGGCAATCTCCACAACTTAATTGGAGGCTCCCAACGACACCACGAAGCTTCACCACAATGGATATGGCTTCGCGGTGACCTCAACCGTCTAGGGTGCTCAAACACCCAAGAGTAACAAGATCCGCAAGGATTAGTGGGGGGAATCAAATTTCTCTTGGTGGAAGTGTAGATCGGGGCCTTCTCAACCACTCCCGAGCAAATCAACAAGTTTGATTGGCTAGGGAGTGAGATCGGGCGAAAATGGAGCTTAGAGCAACAATGGAGCTTGGGGATAGAAGAGGTAGTCAACTAGAGGTAGGAGACGACCCTTTTATAGTGGTGGACGAAATCCAACCGTTATCCACTTAACCAGCTCGCGACGCGCGGTACTACCGCTCCGGGGACGCGGTACTACCGCAAGGCTGCGCGGTACTACCGTGGAAGGAAGCACGGTACTACCGCGGCAGCTGCGATGGCCAGAGCAGACCTGACAGGGGCAGTACTACCGCGGGCGCGGTACTACCGCACACCCTTGCGGTACTACCGCAAGGTAGGGGTGCCCTAGCCAAGGAAGGGCACGGAAGAATAAAATTACATCCGTGCCTACTTCCGCTGGAAAAACATCGGTGCAAAAGTCCGGCACGGTACTACCGCACCAAAGGGACGGTACTACCGCGGGTGGCGCGGATGTAAAAAAATTACATCCGCTCTTACTACCGCAAGACAGCGGTACGCACGGTACTACCGCGAACCGCGGCGCGGTACTACCGCGGTGGTGCGGATGTAAAAAAGATACATCCGCCCCTACTACCGCAGATCTGCGGTACTAGCCCTGGGTGCCACAGTAGTACAGCTCCAGGGGAGCGGTACTACTGTGGCAGCCTGCGGTACTACCGCGCCTGAAGCACGGTACTACCGCAGGTGCCTGCGGTACTACCGCTCCGAGGAGCAGTACTACCGCAAGCACCAGAACAGCCACGACAATTGCACCGAGGAATCAACGGGAGGAGCTCCAAAGGAAATGGAAAGGTGAAGACAAAGAAGGGATCGTGTACGTGATGATTCCACCCAAACCTTTCCGACGCGGACCCCCTCTTAATAGTACGGCTTTCCTACGACTCAAATCCACCAAAAAGAAACGTAGAAAAACGCCGTCTTCAATAGTCTTCGAGGGGCGATAACCGTTGCGTACCTAGTGATAGAATATCTGAAAAATCCAAGTAAGACGGTTAGTCCGCAAATGCATTGTCATCAATCACCAAAACACCTTAGGGATAAATATGCCCTTACAATCTCCCCCTTTTTGGTGGATTGATGACAATACGGGATTTGCACAAAGGAAAATAATATAAAGCAAACACAAACCCCTCCTCTCTAAAATATAGACAGGCTCCCCCTAGATGTGTGCAATCTAGATGGTTGCTTTGGACTGCATAGCACACACACTAGGATCAACACTCCCCCTATATTTTAGAGACAAGGCATAACAGACAAAGATAGTGCTAATAATATAACTAAGGACATAACAGAAGGTAGCACAATATAACTTAAGCTCGCGAGATAGGGTAGAGTGCATATGTCTTACACCATATGGAATAAGTCTCAAGCCGAACCAAACGAAGCGACAAACGAAACAAGGTTCCAACGAAACAAGACAAACACACCAAACGCAGCAACAAAAGCAAATCCCTACACTCTCTCCCCCTTTGGCATCAAGACGCCAAAAAGGGCAGAGATGACACCTACACACACACGGCGTGGCTCAGGCGGAGAAGTCATCCCCAGCGCCCCTCGTCAGACTCGGCGGCGGGGATCTCCTCCTCAACGTCCTCGTCAGAATCAGACCACTTGAGTCCCTGCTTCTCCATCCATTCTGCCTCCGGGGTGATGTCCCTCTCAGAACCACTCGAGTGATCCTCTCCAAAGACCCTCAGAATGTGTCGGTCACGGCGACGAGCTTCCTTAGAGGCCACGTGAGTCCTGTACTGCCCCTTTGCCTGCATACAGAAGAGAGTCTTCATCTTGGCCTTCAGCTTCTTGGCCCACGAGGGCCCAGACGAACTCTGGGAGAACCTAGCAGCACGGCCCTGAGCAACATCCTCTCCCCAACCCTCCTCCTCACCAACAGTCCTCCGGGCGGCAGACGCTTCAGCACGAGTCACAGTGTTGGCCCACTGAGTCTTGACACGGAGACTGATTGATTCATGGCGAATCCAGTTAGGTGCAAGGAACTCCTCAGTAGGGTACATCTGCTCCCAAGACTTGGAGATCAACAGAAACAGGTAGGGCCCATAGATAGGCACCTTACGGTTGAACATCGCAAACCGAAGCTCATGCCACATAATGTGTGAAACATCCAGAGGCTGAGTCTGAGAAACCCGTGCCTCCTCGCACATGAGCATCATATCCACCATGTAAGCATGCACCTTGTCCTTGTCACCGATGCGAGGGAAGAGCGAGTTGCGGAAGATGCGGTACATGATATCCAGAAAGGGGTTCAGAACCCAAGCAGACTTGCCACTGGCGAGAACCTTCTCAACATAGAACTTCTGAAGCAGATTCTTGTTAGCAGAGGTGGAGTTGGCATGGGGACGGACGCCGACTGGATTCTCGAGCCCATCGTCAGGAATCTGCAACATGTCCATGAACTCCTTCCAGGTGGTGGTCAACTGACGACCGTTGGACATCCACGTCATCCTCCGCTCCTCCCCAGGGTGAAAGAACACAGAGGCAAAGAACTGACAGATGAGCTCGGGGTCAAAGTCCAGATGGAAGGAGATGACCTGCTCAATCCCAAACTGCTCCACCAGGTCTAGAGCTTCTCCAAAGTAGCCACGGAACTTGTCCTTCCTCATGTGATCCATGTCAATCCACTTGACTTCCACACAGGTGTTCTGCTTGTTCTTGATGACATCCAGATAAGTGAGCATCTGCGTCTTGTTCCAGAACAGCTCGCAACCTCTGATGGTAGCACGAGGGGTCACATAAGGATTGAGCTGACGGAGACGCACATACTCCGCAAGAGGCATCTCATCCATGCCCTTGGCTGGTTCCTTGAACTTGGAAGCGGAGGTCTTGAAATTGCGCTTGGGGGCATTGGAGCCTTCTGCAGCTTCACCAGGATTGCGCAGACGTTTGGAGCCGGTGTCGCGACTGGGATTGGATCGCCGAGAGCCACTGCCCGAGACACAAAAATGCAAAACACACACGACAAACAAAAAGATCAATGCAAAGACCACAACAAAGCCAAGAACAAAAGTAGGCAACACAGTTGATAGCTGCCGCGAGAGGAAATGGATCCAAACGGTAGTACGCCCAAAGGTGCGGTACTAAAAAATTAGTACTGCTCCCAATCGCGGTAGTACCGTACATGGGCACGGTAGTACCATACCCTTGTACAGTAGTACCGCGTTTCGGAGCAGTAGTATAAATTTTAGTTCCGCAAGAAGCACGGTAGTACCGCGCTGCAAAGCTGTAGTACCGCAGGAGCGGTAGTACCGCTCGGAAGTGCGGTAGTACTGGGCGGTCATCAGATCTGAGCAGTTCAAATAAAAAAAAGGCCGTGAAACAAAGGCGGTACGACGGTTGATCAAATCCATCACAAGACAGCTTAGCAAGTGTATTACCTACGCAACACGACTCCCCTAGAACCTACTCTTGCACAGATTTCGCCTAAAACCTCAAGAACAAGATGCATCTCCCCAAACACCTAGAAATCAAAAAGCAACCAAGAAAGAGAGGGATTTGGGGAAAAACCTTCGTCCATGGCAAGAGGAGATGGTGGGGAACGATCCCACTGGGCGGAATCCGAGGGGAGTGGCCGGAGACGGAGATCCGGCGAGGACTGTCGTGGTTCTAAGTCTGACAGTAAGAATGGGGGGTAAGTATGGAGAGGCAAGATCCTAGCTATGGAGTAGTTGTATGCGCAAGGAGTTTTACGAGTTCGGGCCCTTCTCTGAGGAAGTAACAGCCCTACGTCTCGGAGCCCGGAGGCAGTCGACTGATTATGTGTGTGTGTGTTACAAAGTTGCGAACCCTTGTCCTAGTGGAGGGGGGTGGCTTATATAGAGTTCGCCAGGACCCCGGCCAGCCCACGTTACAAGGAGTTTAATGTACATAAAGAGAGGGGGTTACTGGTAACGCCTGTAATAAAGGACCATGAAGGCCATAAAAGCTACTTATGAGATGACCGTTTGTAGGCAGTGCCTTTAGGTCTTCTTATAGTCGAGTGGCTGTCTTCATGGTCGACTGCTTGTGCTTCTGGTCGAGTACGCTCGTGTCCGTCGACTGGGCTGACCAGGTCGACTGAAATGTTGGTACTTCTTAGAATGTCTTTCATTGTATGAGTCATGTCCTTGATTGGGTACCTTAGGTATGATAAGTTACCCTACCCTAGGTACGTATCCTCGTCATTAGCCCCCGAATGGGTCAGGGGTTAAGTGAGAATGGGGCCGAGCCTATGCTTCTGACTCAACCTCCATGCTTCGGTTGCATCTGTCTTTGGATAAATGGAAAGTTACGATGGGAACTCATTCTTCAGTTGCCTTGATCCATTCAGATGTCCGTCGAGTGGTTTCATATTACCGTCGAGTGTGTTTATATGACGAGTCTCTAGGGAGACTTAAGGAAACGGATCTTTTCGTCTGACAAACCATCCTGTCGATCGCGGATCTTGCGGGATTTGAAAATTGGGAAGCGCTCCGGACGGAGAAAATCGCGCGAATCGGCTGGATAAGGCAAGGGCGCCTCGATCTCCGCGCCACCTTTTTCGCCACGTACCGCGCGTGCGTCCGCTGCGGGATTTGACTGGGGGGCGCAGGCCCACTGATCAGCCACTCGGGTGTGGCCTTATATAAGGTAACGATTCCGATTTTTTTACTGTGCGCCCTTGTTTTTCTTCTCCCTTCCTCCGTAAGCCTCCGCCTCGCTCTTCGCTGCAATCTCGACACCGCCGCTCGGCCAAGGCCTCGTTCGAGGCAATGGGGAAGGACAAGACGGCGGCGGCGGAACGCGCGAAGAAGGCCGCGGCAAAGGGTAAGGGGAAGAAATCTGGCCGAGGCGGGTCGTCCTCGCGGGCCGCTCTGCCGTCCGGCTGGTTGCAGGGGGATTGGATGCCCTCCATCCTTACTCAAGCGGATATCGACGACATGGTGGAGGGGGGACTCATTCCCTACAAGGCTGCTTGCCTCCCCGGGGAGGAGACGGAGCCGAAACCTCGCGAGGGTGAGCGCGTCCTGATAGCCACCCATGTCGACCGGGGGTTTTCCCTGCCCCCGAGTCCTTTTTTAGGGCCTTTCTGAACTTCTTCGGAGCGCAGCTCCACCATTTCACGCCCAACTCCATAGTCTATCTTGCTGCGTTCGTGTCTCTGTGTGAGTGTTTCTTAGGCTGTCGACCTCACTGGGGCCTCTTCAAGCATATCTTCACTTGCCGATCCCAGTCGGTTAAAAAGCTCAACCCGGACGGGGAAAGGACGCAGGTGATCCAGATGTGCGGGGGCCTCGGGATCCAGACGAGGGGTAAGAGTTGTTTTCCTCCCATGACGCTTCCCGATTCCGTGCGCGGGTGGCAGTCAACTTGGTTCTACTGCAAGGACCAGCCGACCCCTGGCCACTCGACCGGCCTTCCTCCTTTTACCTTGGACCGAGTGCAGAAACCCGCTTCTTTGAAAGTGGTTCCAGAGGAGAAGGCTCAGGTGAAGGTATTAGTCAGTCGAGTGGTTGAGTTGGTTCGGGAAGGCGTGACCGGCATGGACTTGCTCGAAGTCTTCCTCCAGCGACGAATCCAACCTCTCCAGGCTCGGGATCACTCGATGTGGTTGTATTCCGGGTCCGACGACTCCACTCGGATCCACCCGGAGGCGGTCGAGGCTTCTGTACTGGAGGGCTAGCTGACCAGCATGACCGGGAATAAGGACAACCCCAGGGGTTCTAGGAGGATTGCTCCGCTTGATGGGATGATGGAGACAGACAAGGTACGGTTTACTTCTTCCGACTGAAATTTTCACTCCGTCTAGTAACTGGTTTGCGATAAGTCGACTGATCCTTGCTCTGCCCGTTGTCTTGCAGGAGATCAACGACATGTATTCGATGCCGAATGGGAACCAGGAGCAAGTATCTGAAGGAGGAGGGAGTGGAGGCGAAGGAAGTGAGGATGGAGACAGACAAGGTGAAGTCGAGGAGTGGGAATCTGATGATGACGTAGAGGAGGAGGCCAGCGACGACTCGGGTGATGAAGATGAAGAGGTGGAGGTCGACCTTCCTCGACGCGAGAGACGCTCCAAGAACGCTCAGGATCCCGCCGTGGAGCGCAGTCAGTCGAGTGCTTCGGTGGGCCAGTCATCCAAGCGCCCTCGGACCGCGTCGCCGGCCCCAACTGAGAAGGCACCCAAGCAGCCCAGAGCCATCCCGACCAAGCCACCCAAGGCCTTGCCCAAGATCAGGGTCGCCATCCCTGTCATCTCTGGGTAAGTGACTGTTTTTATCTTTCTTGAGTCGACTAGAACGGATTCTTAGTCGATTCACTTTCAAATTATTTGCTTGGAATCGTGCAGCGCCGCTACTTCCGAGACTTCCATCCAAAATGTCGATGAGACGATGGAGGACGCCGTCACTTCCAACTTAGGTATAATCTTTGACACGATCCGACTGTTTAACTGCTGAGTCGATTGGATATTCATTTCTGAACTTTTGTAGCTCCGACCAACATTATTGACCTTCCGGATGATGAGGAGGAGGCGGAAGTGCCGCTCAGGCCTTTTGGGAGGAGAGGCCAGAGGGCCCCGGTCGACAAGGCTCCTCAGACCGCGTCGACTGCTGAGGCGGTGGTCCAAGGGGGTGACAACACCGCCCGGAGTACTATGACTTTTGTTGAACCACTGACGACTGCCCGGCCTTCATCGTCGACTGCTCCCCCACTGGTCGACCCGCCCTCGTTCTTCGCCGCCTACCAGACCCTGGAGGATCAAGTGAGTGCTGCTAAGGAGGCTATACGTCAGGCGGGGCTCGTGATGGAGCAGACCAAAGCGGCTCGGGATGCCAGTCAAGCGACCTATGACATCAGCTCGGCGTTGCAGCAGAACGTCCAGGTTAGTTGGTCTTCACTTGCGTTGTACACCCACTGGGTGCTGTTGATCTGAAATTTTTCATTGGTGGGGGCACGCTGAGTGCACCCACTGGGTGTAGCCCCCAAGGCCACGGTCGACTGCTGGCAGTCGACTGCGGTCTTTATGCTTTCAAACTTCCTCACTCGACTGATCGGGTTGGGTCGAGTGGAAATCAAGGAAAACCGGTGGGGGCACGCTGAGTGCACCCACTGGGTGTAGTCCCCGAGGCTACTGTCGAATGTTTTAATTCGGCTGTAGTCTTAGAAGTGTTGTGCTCTTTCTTTCAGTCACTCGGGAGTAACTTGTATTTGATACCCTTTGTCGATTGACTCTTTGCAGAAGTCTTGTGAGCTTGTTGCTCAGCTCGCTGATCTGAAGGATAAGCAGATCCAGCTTAATCTTGATTTACAGTTTGCTCAGGAAAACGTGCAGAAGGCGAAGGATGAAGCAAAAGGTATGGCTGGTGAGGACTCGACGTCTATCTCTGTTCCTCTGCCCGTTCTAAACTCTGTGTCTGTTGTTGCTTTGCAGACGAGCTAGAGAAGGCCCTGAAGAAGAAAGATCTTGACCTTGCGGAGGCGCAAAAGGCAGCTGCGGAGAAGTTGAAGCTCGCTGAAGAGAAACTTGCTTCAGTCGGTCAACTTGAGAGCGAGAATGCTAGGCTGAAGTCTGCTCTTGACGCGGCCAATAAGGAAGCGAGTCGACTGAAGACTGACAAGGTTAACCTGACTGACAAGATCGGCCAGATGGCGGGGAAGCACAAAGACTTGGAGGATTATCTTGGGGGTCTTGCCAAGAAACTATTCCTCATGCTTGAAGGTAATCCCCTTTGCACGACTGACTTGCTGTTGTCGACTCTTCATTTGATTACAATTTTGCGTTGTCAAAACTTCTTTCAGAATTCTGTCGGAATTTTGAGGAAGAGACCAGTCGAGTGGAGACCAGCCTGGACCCTATCAATTCTCCTGTGAAGGATGAAGTGGCCATGAATGTCCTCCGGTTGGAATCCCGTATCGCTGGTGTGGTGGACTACCTGGCTCGACTGAAAGCTGCAGTGTCGCGGATCGACTCCGCACTCTGGCCCAAGGAGACGCTTCAGAACGACCTTGAATCCTTGGTCACTCGACTAAGTGAGGTTCCAGGCCGAGTGCAAGAATGGAAAAAGTCTTCTGCCAGGTGTGGTGCCGATGTTGCTCTGTCGCTGGTTCGTGTCCACTGCAAGGAGGCTCGAGAAGAGAAGCTGGCCGCCCTCCAAGTTGCCAATACGAGGAAGCATAACTTTCAGGACTTCATGGAGACCTTCATCGCTGCTGCCACTCGGATCTCTGATGGGATTGACTTGGACGAATTTGTTGCACCATCCAGTCCTCCACCGGAGGAGTAAAAAACTGTTGTTCCTTGCCTTAAATTTGCCTCGGAATGCCGAGTGGTTTATGTAACCGATAAACTCCGTCGAGCTTATAGCTCGAGTACTTTTATTTGCGATCTAGGATCTTTTTGATTTTATCCGAACATGGCTCGACGTTGAATGTCTTCGTGACTTGATCCGCCGATCTACTATTCGTTGTTCCCTCAGAGGCTGCTATTTGTTGTTCCCTCAGAGGCTGCCTGGTTTGCACGATGCTCATCGCCGCGATGGTGTCTGTCAAAATGGCTTAGGCGAGCACTGGGCTGCAGCTAAGTCCCCGAGTGGGAGGTTTGCTCTCCACTCGGTAGGATCTCAATTACTTAGGCGAGTGCTTGGACTGCAGCTAAGCCCCCGAGTGGGAGGTTTGCTCTCCACTCGGTAGGATTTTTTCAATCTTAGGCGAGTACTTGGACTGCAGCTAAGCCCCCGAGTGGGAGGTTTGCTCTCCACTCGGTAGGATTTTTTCAAACTTAGGCGAGTACTTGGACTGCAGCTAAGCCCCCGAGTGGGAGGTCTGCTCTCCACTCGGTAGGATTTCAATTACTTAGGCGAGTCCTTGGACTGCAGCTAAGCCCCCGAGTGGGAGGCTGGCTCTCCACTCGGTAGGATTTTTTCAAACTTAGGCGAGTGCTTGGACTGCAGCTAAGCCCCCGAGTGGGAGGTTTGCTCTCCACTCGGTAGGATTTTTTCAAACTTAGGCGAGTACTTGGACTGCAGCTAAGCCCCCGAGTGGGAGGTTTGCTCTCCGCTCGGTAGGATTTCAATTACTTAGGCGAGTCCTTGGACTGCAGCTAAGCCCCCGAGTGGGAGGTTTGCTCTCCGCTCGGTAGGATTTCAATTACTTAGGCGAGTCCTTGGACTGCAGCTAAGCCCCCGAGTGGGAGGTTCGCTCTCCACTCGGTAGGGTTTCAATTACTTAGGCGAGTGCTTGGACTGCAGCTAAGCCCCCGAGTGGGAGGTTTGCTCTCCACTCGGTAGGATTTCAATTACTTAGGCGAGTGCTTGGACTGCAGCTAAGCCCCCGAGTGGGAGGTTTGCTCTCCACTCGGTAGGATTTTTTCAAACTTAGGCGAGTACTTGGACTGCAGCTAAGCCCCCGAGTGGGAGGTTTGCTCTCCGCTCGGTAGGATTTCAATTACTTAGGCGAGTCCTTGGACTGCAGCTAAGCCCCCGAGTGGGAGGTTTGCTCTCCACTCGGTAGGATTTTAATTTCTTAGGCGAAACGGATTCGCAGCTAAGCCCCCGAGTGGGAGACTTGCTCTCCACTCGGTAGGATTTCCTGAAAACTTAGGCGGAGCGGATTCGCAGCTAAGTCACCCACTGGGGGAAATTTAAACGAACAGAAAAAGAAATATCAGTCTTTTGCTTGAAACAAAAGAACTACAGAGGTACTTTTATTACATCTTAGTCGAGTGAGTTTTTAAGTGTAAAAAGGACGGAGCAGGTCCGCGTTCCATGCTCGAGGCTCGTCGATCTGTCGATCGATGTTGTAGAGGTGATACGCTCCGTTGTGCAGGACTTTGGTGATGATGAAGGGGCCTTCCCAGGTCGGGGCAAGTTTGTGAGGTTTTTGCTGATCCACGCGGAGGACCAAATCTCCTTCCTGAAAGGCTCGACCCTTCACATTTCTGGCGTAGAACCGACGCAACTCTTGCTGGTAGATGGTCGAGCGGATTAGAGCCATCTCTCTTTCCTCCTCTAAGAGGTCGACTGCATCTTGCCGGGCCTGTTCTGCTTCTGCTTCGGAATATAACTCGACTCGAGGTGCGTTGTGGAGCAGGTCGCTCGGCAAAACCGCTTCGGCTCCATAGACCAGAAAGAATGGTGTTCTTCCAGTCGACCGGTTAGGGGTGGTCCTCAACCCCCATAGAACTGACGGAAGTTCGTCGACCCAGGCGCCTGCTGCGTGTTTGAGATCACGCATCAGTCGGGGTTTTAGTCCTTTGAGGATGAGGCCATTCGCGCGTTCGGCCTGTCCATTCGACTGAGGATGAGCAACTGAAGCGTAGTCGACTCGAGTGCCCTGAGAGGCGCAGAAGGCTTTGAATCTGTCATTATCAAAGTTTGATCCATTATCCGTGATGATGCTGTGCGGAACTCCATATCTGAATATCAATCCCCTGATAAAACTGATGGCAGTGCTTGCGTCGAGGTCCTTTATGGGTTTGGCTTCTATCCACTTCGTGAACTTGTCGACTGCAACCAACAAGTGGGTGAAGCCACTCCTACCAGTTCTCAGTGGTCCGATCATGTCTAGACCCCAGACAGCGAAAGGCCAGACGAGTGGAATGGTCTTCAAGGCGGAGGCGGGCTTGTGAGACATGTTGGAATAAAACTGGCACCCCTCGCACTTGTCGACTATATCCTTTGCCATTTCGTTCGCCTTTGGCCAGTAAAAACCCGCCTGGTATGCTTTGGCCACGATGGTCCGAGAGGACGCATGATGGCCACAGGTCCCGGAGTGGATATCCTCAAGAATTATCTGTCCTTCTTCAGGTGTGATGCACTTCTGACCAACTCCAGTCGCGCTTTCTCTGTATAGCTGCCCTTTGATTACTGTAAAGGCTTTGGATCGACGGACGATCTGTCGAGCCTCTGCTTCATCTTCTGGGAGCTCTTTTCTCGTGATATACGCAATGTACGACACTGTCCAATCGGGAGTGGTGATCATAACTTCCATAATTAGGTCGACCATAGCTGGAACCTCCACTTCGGTCGAGTCAGAGGCGCTTTTTGGTTGTGGAGGCTCTTCTGTGAAAGGATCTTCTTGCACTGATGGTGTGTGAATATGCTCCAAACACACATCTTTAGGGATGGCCTCCCTTTTGGACCCTATCTTCGCCAAATCATCTGCAGCTTGATTTTTCAGTCGGGGTATATGATGGAGCTCCAACCCCTCGAATCGTTTCTCCAGCTTCCTCACTGCGCTGCAATATCCCGTCATGGATGGGCTTCGGACGTCCCACTCCTTCATCACTTGATTAGCAACCAGATCTGAGTCGCCGTAGACCATGAGGCGACGGACGCCGAGTGAAATGGCCATACGTAATCCGTATAGAAGCGCTTCATACTCTGCCTCATTGTTGGAGGAATCAAAGTGAATATGGAGGACATACTTGAGCTTATCTCCTCGGGGGGAAACCAGTACAACCCCCGCACCGGATCCGTTCAGCATCTTGGAGCCATCGAAAAACATAGTCCAGTGCTCCGAGTGAACTTGAGTCGGAAGCTCCTGCTCGGTCCACTCGGCGAGGAAATCAGCTATTGCCTGGGACTTAATAGCTTTCTTTGCCTCGAACTTGATATCAAGAGGAAGAAGTTCAATTGCCCATTTCGCCACTCGACCGGTTGCATCTCTGTTATGAAGAATCTCTGATAATGGAGCGTCGCTGACGACTGTGATAGAGTGATCAGAGAAATAATGAGCAACCTTCTTCGTGGTCATGTAAATCCCGTAAACGAGCTTCTGATAGTGGGGATATCTTTGCTTCGACGGGGTCAGAACTTCAGAGAGATAATAAACTGGGCGTTGAACTTTGAAGGTCTTTCCTTCCTCTTCCCGCTCGACCGTAAGAACGGTACTAACGACTTGTCCCGTGGCTGCTATGTAAAGCAACAATGGCTCTTTGCTGACAGGAGCAGCAAGCACCGGCTGGGTGGAGAGCAGAGCTTTTAGCTCTGCAAATGCTGCATCAGCTTCTGGAGTCCATTCGAACGTGTCTGACTTCTTCATCAGTCGGTAAAGAGGCAGCGCCTTTTCACCAAGCCTGGAGATGAATCGACTTAGGGCGGCCAAGCATCCAGTAAGTTTCTGGACATCGTGCACACGCACGGGGCGTTTCATCCGGAGTATGGTGCCAAACTTTTTCGGGGTTAGCGTCGATTCCTCGTTTGGAAACAAGAAAACCGAGTAACTTTCCTCCAGGGACTCCAAATGTTCACTTCGACGGATTGAGCTTGATATCATAACTCCTGAGATTGGCAAAAGTTTCAGCTAGGTCAGTCAGCAGGTCGGAACCTTTTCGTGACTTGACCACTATGTCATCCATGTATGCTTCTACATTCCGACTGATTTGAGTGATTAGGCACTTCTGAATCATTCTCATGAATGTAGCTCTGGCGTTCTTGAGACCGAGAGGCATGGTAACATAGCAGAAACACCCAAATGGGGTGATGAAGGCTGTTTTTATTTCGTCGGGTCCATACAGACGGATCTGATGGTATCCAGAGTAAGCATCTAAAATAGATAACCTCTCGCATCCTGCAGTCGAGTCGACTATTTGGTCGATGCGAGGAAGAGGAAAATGATCTTTCGGGCAGGCCCGATTGATATGCTTAAAATCGATGCACATGCGCAACGATTTGTCCTTCTTAGGGACCATTACAACATTGGCGAGCCACTCGGAGTGGTAGATCTCGCGAATGAATTCTGCTGCTAGGAGTCGGGCCACTTCTTCGCCAATGGCCTTTCTCTTCTGAACGGCGGACCGTCGGAGATGCTCCTTGACTGGTTTGACCTTTGGGTCGACTCGAAGGCGGTGCTCGGCCAGTCCCCTGGGCACACCTGGCATGTCAGCAGGCTTCCATGCAAAGATGTCCCAGTTCTCACAGAGGAACTGGACGAGCGCTTCTTCCTATTTGGAGTCGAGTGTAGTGGAGATGTTGGTTGGAGCCGCATTTGGATCGGTCGGGTGGATGTGGACTTGCTTGGTCTCACCAGTCGACTGAAATGCTGACTCCGTGGCGGGCTTCTTGGCTCGTAACAACTCACTCGGATCCGCAGTCTTCTGGTACTCTTGTATCTCTATCTTGGCCATCTGAGCATCAGCAATTTTGGCGCCTTTCTGGAAGCACTCCTCTGCCTTCTTCCGATTGCCAACGATGGTGATTACACCTTTGGGGCCAGGCATCTTCAGCTTGAGGTATACGTAGCATGGTCGAGCCATGAAACGAGCATAGGCTGGCCTCCCAAGAATGGCGTGGTACGCACTCTGAAAATCCACGACCTCAAAGGTTAACTTTTCTTTCCGGAAATTCTTCGAGTCACCAAAGACGACGTCGAGAGTGATTTGACCGAGTGACTCAGCTTTCTTCCCAGGAATGACTCCGTGGAAGCTCATGTTGCTGGGGCTGAGTCGGGACATCGGAATGCCCATCCCCTTCAACGTCTCTGCATACAACAATTTTAGCCCACTGCCGCCGTCCATCAGAACCTTGGTCAGCCGAGTGCCTTGAATAATTGGGTCGACCACCAACGCTTGCCTCCCTGGGGTGGCAATATGAGTCGGATGATCGGACTGGTCGAAGGTGATGGCGGTCTGGGACCACTTCAGGTAATGGGGTGTCACCGGAGCGACCGTGTTTACTTCGCGATTGATGACCTTCAGTCGACTCTTACTTTCGACATCAGCGAAAATCATCAGAGTGGAATTGACTTGGGGGTATTCTTCACCGCTGTCTTCCCTGTCTTCAACTTTGTCTGACTCTTTCTCTTTGTCCTTGGCCTGCTTCCCTTGGAACTGTTGCATCAGGAGTCGACATTGTCGAGTGGTATGCTTAGGGTAAATGAGATTTCCCTCTTCATCTTTCTTCGTGTGAATGTGGCATGGTAAGTCCATCACATCGTTCCCGTCCTGGTCTTTCACTTTCTTGGGGTTCCAAGGACCCTTGGGTTTCCCTTTAAACTTCCCTGGGGTCACAGCTAAGGCTTCCCCGGGGGCGACTGGCTCGGCCTTGCGCTTCTGCTTCCGACTGGAGTGTCCTCCGCCGGCCTCATTAGCGGCTGCCTTATACTTGCCACTCCGGAGTCTATCTTCCTCTTCTCCGTTCGCGTACTTGGTGGCGATTTCCATCATTCGACTCAGGGTCATATCCCCGGTTCGACCGAACTTCAAACTTAACTCCCTGTTTCTGACGCCTTCCTTGAAGGCGCAAACTGCCTGATGATCGGACACATTCTCGACCGTGTGATTCAGAGTGATCCACCTTTGGATATAATCCCTCAGGGTTTCACTCGACTTCTGAACACATGACTGCAATTCTGTCAACCCTGCCGGTCGCTTGCAAGTCCCTTCGAATGTCCTGACAAACACCTGGGCTAGATCTTCCCAAGTATAAATACTGCTGGGAGCCAACTGATTCAACCACGCTCTGGCTGATCCTTCCAACATGAGGGCCAAATGCTTCATGGCCACCTCGTCATTGCCGCCTCCGATCTGAACAGCCACTCGGTAATCCTCGAGCCATGTGTCCGGCTTGGACTCTCCGGTAACTTGCTGACTCCAGTCGCCAACCTGAAGTTGGGAGGAATCACTGCAGCTCTGATTGCTCTGCTGAAACACTCGGGACCTGAGACGTGAACTCTGCTGCTGGACGGCGCGCCTCTGTCACGGTCTTCTCGGTGAGCTCTATTTCGGTCGACCAGACCTTGAACGATGATGGATGTCGCATCAAAGCCTGGTTCCCTGGGGTCGACTGGGACCCTTCGCCCAGTACAGAACTGGCGTCTGTCCTCTTGCCGTCGAGGAACGTACGACCCCGCTCTTGGGGCAGGAGAAGGCACTCGACGTTGATCGTTGCGATCGAATCGGTGCTCATATCGCTCGTGCCCTTGGTATTGATCCTCGTGCCGGCCTCTGTGTCCTTCACGCCTCGGGGGCGACCTTGGACTATAAGCCGACTGAACGGAATTCGCAGTGACGGATCGACTGTGAATCCTGTTGCGCGACTGAGATACGGCTGAATTCTGGTCACCCGCTGCACAGAGCAAATCTCTGATCTGCAACAGACCTCTCCCTGCCTCTGACTGTGAAGGCTGGATCGACTCCGCTATGCGAGCCGCAGCTGCCAAATTCTGAATCGGGGTACGGTATACCTGGGTCGGCGGCTGGAAGAGGCGACGACGACTGGACTCGGGAACGGGCGGTCGTGCGCGCTCGTCGAGTGCTCTCTGGAGATTCTCCAGTCGAGTACGTTCAGCCAAGTTGGCCAAGCGCACCTCCTCCAGGGCTCGTGCCTCAGGGGTTTCTCCAACGATAGCAGTGTGAAGGGCGTCCATGTTCCGGCGACGGAGTTCCTCCCTCTGCACTGAGGTAAGGGGCTCGGGCCTGTACTCTTCGTGGCCTCGCGCCGGGATCCCCCCTGCGGCAACCTCTTCGGTGTGGGGGAATCCGGGGGGACTACGTGGTCCGTCGACCATTAGTACTTCCGCCGCTGGATCACTGCTGTCGCACTCGGACGCAGTCTCTACGGAGCCAGTCGACAGGTCGAACAGACCGTAGAGTGACTCGTCGGGCTCGATTGCCGCGACTTGGGGGATGGCCGACTGGCGGGCCAGTGCGTGCTTCACCCACCGCTGGAGTCTCGACCGACCGGTGCGCTTGCGCCGGTGGGAAACTGATGACGACGATGGCGAAACGAATGCCGACCCGTACTGGGTCGACGGTTGCCGCAGGAGGACGCCGCGGACGCATGCGCGAAAATGCGTGGCTCCACGGGCGGGAAGCGCGTCCACGTCGAGTGGAGCCTCCTGCAGCCAAGCAGAGTTGTCAACGATGAAGGAGAGAGCGCCGAGACGGATCTCGCGGCTCTCGACCATGACTCCGCTCGAAAACATGATGTGGGGTGAAAGAATCCCAACTCCTCCAACAAATCGCTAGAACACCGGCCCCACGGTGGGCGCCAACTGTCGTGGTTCTAAGTCTGACAGTAAGAATGGGGGGTAAGTATGGAGAGGCAAGATCCTAGCTATGGAGTAGTTGTATGCGTAAGGAGTTTTACGAGTTCGGGCCCTTCTCTGAGGAAGTAACAGCCCTACGTCTCGGAGCCCGGAGGCAGTCGACTGGATTATGTGTGTGTGTGTTACAAAGTTGCGAACCCTTGTCCTAGTGGAGGGGGGTGGCTTATATAGAGTTCGCCAGGACCCCGGCCAACCCACGTTACAAGGAGTTTAATGTACATAAAGAGAGGGGGTTACTGGTAACGCCTGTAATAAAGGACCATGAAGGCCATAAAAGCTACTTATGAGATGACCGTTTGTAGGCAGTGCCTTTAGGTCTTCTTATAGTCGAGTGGCTGTCTTCATGGTCGACTGCTTGTGCTTCTGGTCGAGTACGCTCGTGTCCGTCGACTGGGCTGACCAGGTCGACTGAAATGTTGGTACTTCTTAGAATGTCTTTCATTGTAGGAGTCATGTCCTTGATTGGGTACCTTAGGTATGATAAGTTACCCTACCCTAGGTACGTATCCTCGTCAAGGACCTCCGGCGCCGTTCCGGAGCGAGAGAGAGAGGCGTGGGGAGAGAGAGACACTGAATGGGTATGGGGAGTTGGAACTCCCCTGCCCGAGTCATAACTCCCCGCGACCACACGCGGCGCGGTAGTACCGCAAGGGTCATCGCGGTAGTACCGTGAAAGCGGTAGTACCGCTCTTTTGGGCGGCAGAAAAAAATTACTGCCGCGCACATGCGGTAGTACCGCGCTTGTCATTGCGGTAGTACCGTTCTGGCGGTAGTACCACTCGTAAGGTCGGCGGTAAAAAATTACTGCCGCGCTATCGCGGTCGTACCAAACCCTCTCAAGGCTCAGGAAGTTGCCCAAACACAAAAAAATGGTCATTGCACGAGAACACGCTTACACAAACAAGGACACCCAGACAAAACACAAAATGAGCCACGGAACACCACCTCTCCAGAGAGAGGGCGGTGGCCGGAGCCACCTATGTTTGAGTTAGTTGGTATGGCACCGCGAAGAATTATCCTTGGGCCCATGACCAAAACTCCTCTTTGAAACACAAGTACCATCAAAAATGGCGAATGTGAAAGAGTGAATTGATTTATGCATAATGGGGGGAGGGAAAGCTCATTGAGAGAACAACACTCCCCCTATGTCCATGCCTACATCTAAACAAGATAACAAGTTGAGTATGGTAGGGTGTGCACGAGCTCAAGCAACATTGCTCGAGTCAATGATATTTAGCTCATGCCTTAACTCGTGAAATCTTGCTTCATCCAAAGGCTTCGTGAAAATGTCTGCAAGGTTATCATGAGTGTTGACGTATTTGAGCTCGATCTCTCCTCGCCTAATGTGATCCCGGATGAAGTGATACCGAATCTCAATATGCTTCGTCTTGAAGTGTTGCACCGGGTTGAGGGAAATCTTGATGACACTTTCATTATCACACCAAAGAGGCACTTTGTCACAAATGACACCGTAATCCTTTAAAGTTTGCCTCATCCATAAGAGTTGTGCACAACAACTACCGGCCGCCACATACTCCGCTTCGGTGGACGAGAGAGACACACAACTTTGCTTCTTGGAAGACCAACTTACCAAAGAGCAACCAAGGAATTGGCATCCTGCGGAAGTGGACTTCCTATCCACTTTGTCTCCCGCCCAATCGGAATCCGAGTACCCAACAAGCTTGAAGTTTGCTCCTCTGGGATACCATACGCCAAAGTTTGGGGTATGAGCCAAATATCGAAAGATTCGCTTGACCGCCACATAGTGGCTTTCCTTAGGTGCGGCTTGAAACCGTGCACAAATTCCCACACTCAACATGATATCCGGTCTAGATGCACAAAGGTAAAGCAAGGATCCAATCATGGAACGGTATACCTTTTGATCCACCGCTTTACCATTGGGATCAATGTCAAGTTGGCACTTAGTGGGCATTGGAGTGGAAGCCGGCTTGACATCACTTAGCTTGAACCTCTTAAGCATGTCTTGAGTGTATTTGGCTTGGTTGATGAAGGTTCCCTCTTTTCTTTGCTTCACTTCGAAACCTAGAAAGAACTTCAACTCTCCCATGGAAGACATCTTAAACATTGAGGTCATTAGTGCGGCAAATTCATCATTGAAGGCTTTGTTAGGGGAACCAAAAATAATGTCATCAACATATAGTTGGCATACAAACAACTCCCCTTTGACCTTCTTAGTAAAAAGAGTGGGGTCGATGAGCCCAACTTCAAATCCACGATCTTGTAGCAACTCGGTAAGGTGGTCATACCACGCACGTGGGGCTTGTTTAAGGCCATAGAGTGCCTTATCGAGTTGATACACATGATCGGGAAAGTAGGGATCCTCGAACCCGGGGGGTTGCTTGACATAAACCAACTCATTAATGGGACCATTAAGAAATGCACTCTTCACATCCATTTGGTGCAACTTAAAGTTATGATGGGAAGCATAAGCGATAAGCATGCGAATGGACTCAAGGCGAGCAACGGGAGCAAAGGTTTCACCGTAGTCGATACCCTCGACTTGGGAGTAGCCTTGAGCTACCAAGCGGGCCTTGTTCCGGATGATGATTCCATGAGCATCTTGCTTGTTCTTGAAGATCCACTTGGTTCCAATGACATTGTGGTTTCCCGTGGGTCTTGGCACTAATCTCCACACCTTGTTGTACTCGAAGTTATTGAGCTCTTCATGCATGGCATTAATCCAATCCGGATCTTCGAGTGCTTCATATACCTTTTTGGGCTCAACACAAGAGAAAAACGCGTGATGTTCACAATAGTTTGCCAATTGTCTACGAGTGCTTACCCCTCTTTGAATGCTTCCAAGAACATTATTCATGAGATGACCCTTGGTGGAGAGCTTGGAAGCAATCTTGGCGGCACGACGCTCCAATTCCTCCTCGGTGGTGAAACGAGGAGCGGTCACTTGATCATCTTGAGCGTCGTCATGAGCTTGTTCTTGATCTTGAACTTGCTCGAGGAGGGGAACTTGACCTTGAGCATCACTTGGTGTGTCAACACCGTATTGAGAATGATCTAGCTCTTGGTCTTGTTCATGAGGTTGAGGGCCTTCACTTTGTTCTTCGGAAGCGTGTGGGCCTTGGGTTGGTGATGGCTCCACTTGGGTGGAGCATTGTCCTTCTCCTCCGGCCACAAGGGGTTCCTCAATGGGTAGGATAAAACCAACACCCATTCTTCTTATGGCTTGAGGAGGAATTTCATCACCTACATCACAAGTACCACTTTGCTCCACTTGGGAGCCGTTATTCTCATCAAACTCCACGTTACACGTCTCCTCAATAAGTCTCGTGGATTTATTGAGGACACGGTAAGCATGAGAGTTTGTAGCATAACCAACAAATATGCCCTCATGAGCTCTAGCCTCAAATTTAGACAACCGAACACCTTTCTTGAGAATGAAACACTTACACCCGAACACCCGAAAGTACTTGAGGTTGGGCTTGTTATCGGTAAGTATCTCATATGGAGTCTTGTTCAAGCCCTTGCGGAGGTAGAGCCGATTGGATGCATGACATGCGGTGTTGATGGCTTCGGCCCAAAAGTTGTACGGAGACTTGAACACCGCCATCATGGTCCTTGCCGCATCCATCAACGTCCGGTTCTTCCTCTCTGCAACACCGTTCTGTTGAGGGGTGTATGGTGCGGAATATTGATGCTTGATCCCCTCATCACTAAGAAACTCGTCCAAGGTGTAGTTCTTTAACTCGGTGCCGTTGTCACTTCTTATAGTCAAGATCTTTGCATTGTGTTGACGTTGAGCTTCATTTGCAAAGTCAATGACGGTTTGTTGGGTCTCACTCTTCCTCTTGAAGAAATACACCCAAGTATATCTTGAGTAGTCATCCACAATCACCAAGCAATACTTCCTACCCCCAAGACTATCAAAGGATGGAGGCCCAAAGAGATCCATGTGAAGGAGCTCCAACGGCCTCTTTGAGTAAATGATAGTCGTGGGAGGGTGAGCCTTCTCATGTAGCTTTCCTTCGATACAGGCACTGCAAGCACGATCTTTAGCAAAACTAACATTTGTTAGTCCACGGACATGGTCCCCCTTGAGAAGACTTTGCAAAGATCTCATATTGACATGGGCTAATCGGCGATGCCAAAGCCATCCCACATCAACTTTAGCCATTAGGCATGTCACGGTCTTAGTGGGTCGCTCTGAAAAGTTAATCACATAAAGACCGTTCTCGACATGCCCAACAAAAGCTACTTTAAGAGTCTTGCTCCACAAGAGGGCCACGGTATCAATATCAAAGAAGGTGGCGAAGCCCATGATTGCAAGTTGACGAACGGAAAGTAAATTGTATGCAAGGGACTCTACAAGCATGACTTTCTCGATCGTGAGATCGTGAGAAATGACAACCTTGCCGAGTCCCAATACCTTAGAGGACGAGGCATCACCCCACTCGACATTGGTGGGCATAGATGGAATCTTGTGCACTTCCACCACCAAGTCCTTGCTTCCGGTCATATGATTTGTAGCTCCACTATCGAGCAACCATGAACCTCCACCGGAAGCAAACTCCTACAAGAGATCAATGCTTGGTTTTACGTACCCATTTTGTAATGGGTCCTCTGATGTTAGTAACAAGGGTCTTAGGAACCCAAATAGACCATTCAATGTAATCATAAGGAGAACCAACAAATTTGGCATAGACATGCCCATCACTAGCACGGCATAAGACATAAGAAGGATTAAAGTCGCCGGCTTTGTTTGGAGGGGCGGCCTTGCCCTTCTTGACACCGCCACCCTTTGCATCGTTCTTCTTCTCCTTGGGTGCACCCTCTCCTTCCTTCACAAAGGTTTGCTTGAGAGGGGGAGGTCGTTTGGTCTTGTCATTCTTCTTCTTGTTCTTAGGCTTGGGCGCGTACCCAATCCCTTCCTTGGCCACAACTTCCTTTTGACTATTCAAAAGGTCGTTGAGGTTCTTCTCACCTTGTATGCATGACACAAGACCTTTCTCAAGTTGCTCCTTCAATTTAGCATTCTCCTCAACAAGATGCACATGCTCACAACAAGGGTTAGTAGCATTTGCATTATCAATCAACAACATATGAGGAAAAGTGGCTTTCTCCTTGGTTAGCTTCACTTGGAGTTGATCATGAGACTCTTTGAGGCTAGCATGAGCACCCTTCAAGACTTTGTGAGCCTTGTCTAGAATGTCAAGCTCCTCTTTGAGTCTAGCAAGATCAACCCCAAGCTTTGCCTTCTCGGAGCTTAGCACACGAGACACAACAAGAGCATGATCAAGATCTTTCTTTAATTTAGCATGATCATCGTTGTATGACTCCTCAAGAGCCAAACGAAGACCACGCTCTTCCTCAAGAGCATTGGAAAGATCCGAAATCTCATCGGCATAGTCACGACTATGTCCTTCCATCTTAGAGATGGTATTTTCGTGAGCCTCGATCATGTCATTGGCTTCACCAAGTTGTTCCAAGAGAGCAACAAAGTGCTTCTTGGACTTGCCCTTAAGTTTACCCATAAAGGTCTCAAACTCATTCTCCTCCACATTAGTCCCCTCATGTTCATCAATGCAATCCGTCGACGAAGGATGATTAATGATGGTAGTTTTGATGTTGGGGGTTACCTTGTTGGTGGCTTTTGCCATGAGGCACTTGGCGGTGATGCTCTCATTGGGGGAGTCGAAGAGTTACACCCGAGGAGTCGAGGCAATGGCCACGGAGGCCATGGCCACCGTGTCACCACCTTCATCATCATCATCATCCTCATTGTACTCTTCTTGTACCACCAACGCCTTGTGGGGAGAATTCTTGGTGACGTTGTTCTTGTTGGGGAAAGACTTGGCCTTGTCCTTTCGAATGAGCTTGCCACCGTTGTCTTCCCTCTTCTCATACGGGCACTCCGCAACAAAGTGACTAACGTTGCCACAATTGAAGCAAGTCCTCACTCGTTGCTTGCCCTTTGTGCCACTTGAGTTGTTCTTGTTGAAGTTGGGCCTTGAGTTCTTCTTGCTCCAAAATTGCCTTGAAGCAAGGGCCATGTGTTCATGATATTCATACTTCGTGTCTTCGAGGTTGCTCTCCTCTTCTTCCTCCTCATCCTCTTCCTCCATACTAACCTTGGCTTTTAGAGCAAGGTTGGGTCTCTTTCCTCGTTGTGAGCGAAGAACCGCATTGTCGGCGGTCTTGTCCAAGATACTCATAGCAACGAACTCATCAAACACATCATTTGAGGATAGTGTGTGGAAGTCCGGCCTTTGACGAATGACGGAGGACATGGCTTTGTGGTAGGGCATCATCGCCTTGAGGAATTTGCGCTTGATCCAATTGTCATCCGTGTCCTTGCTTCCATGATCTCGGAGAGAGACCGCGAGCTTGGTTACCCTCCGAAAGAGCTCACAAGGTTCTTCATCTTCTTTCATAGCAAACTCATCGGCTTCATCTTGTACCACTTCATAGTTGGAGCGTTGAATGCTTGCGCTTCCCCGATATAGGGAGACCACTTTGAGCCAAGCATCTTTGGCCAATGAGTAGGGCCGGAGATGAGGAAGATCTTCGGGTGGGATAGCTTCTTGAATGATGAAGAGAGCATTCTCATTGAATTGATGGTCCACGACTTCTCTTGGAGTGAAGTTGCTCCGGTCATGCGGATAAAAACCTTCTTCAATAATTCTCCAAAGGTTAGTGTTCACATGATTTAAATGGCGCTTAAAACGATAAATCCAAGAATCAAAATCCTCCTTCTTATCAATCTTGGGAGGAGGACCGGCATGATTCAAGTGAGTGGAAGGAAGCGGTCCACCATAGATGGATGGAGGTTCCACATGAGCATAGATGCCGGTTCCACTTTTACCACTTGAAGGAACGGCTTTATCGCTAGTAGCTTCCCCCTTGTTGGAGGTAGCATCCGTCACCTTGTTGGCGGGATCACCCACTTCCAACGGTGCGGTGGAAAGTTTAAGCTCTTTTAAGAAATCCTTAAACATGCCTTTGACCTCGGCCGCCATAGAGTCTCTCAATGTGTCTAAAGCCACATTGAACTCCTCACGAGATACCGAGGTAGCCCCAACTCCCGAAGACGAGCTCGGATTCGCACCGGGGTGCTCTCCCACATCGTCTTCGACGTCAACCATACTCTTTGGACGGAAAAGTCCTTAAAAAGAGACGAGGCTCTGATACCAATTGAAAGGATCGATATAGTTGACTAGAGGGGGGGGGTGAATAGGCAACTAACAATTTTTAGCTTTTCTTTAACAATTTAAACTTTGCATCAAAGTAAGTTGTCTAAAAATGTAACTAGGTGGACAACCTATATGATGCAACAACAACAAACATACAAGCAAGCAAGAGATAGAACACAATTAAGCTTGCACAAGTAAAGGGATGAGATAACCAAGAGTGGAGCCGGTGGAGACGAGGATGTGTTACCGAAGTTCCTTCCCTTTGAGGGGAAGTACGTCTCCGTTGGAGCGGTGTGGAGGCACAATGCTCCCCAAGAAGCCACTAGGGCCACCGTATTCTCCTCACGCCCTCACACAATGCGAGATGCCGTGATTCCACTATTGGTGCCCTTGGAGGCGGTGACCGAACCTTTACAAACAAGGTTGGGGCAATCTCCACAACTTAATTGGAGGCTCCCAACGACACCACGAAGCTTCACCACAATGGATATGGCTTCGCGGTGACCTCAACCGTCTAGGGTGCTCAAACACCCAAGAGTAACAAGATCCGCAAGGATTAGTGGGGGGAATCAAATTTCTCTTGGTGGAAGTGTAGATCGGGGCCTTCTCAACCACTCCCGAGCAAATCAACAAGTTTGATTGGCTAGGGAGTGAGATCGGGCGAAAATGGAGCTTAGAGCAACAATGGAGCTTGGGGATAGAAGAGGTAGTCAACTAGAGGTAGGAGACGACCCTTTTATAGTGGTGGACGAAATCCAACCGTTATCCACTTAACCAGCTCGCGACGCGCGGTACTACCGCTCCGGGGACGCGGTACTACCGCAAGGCTGCGCGGTACTACCGTGGAAGGAAGCACGGTACTACCGCGGCAGCTGCGATGGCCAGAGCAGACCTGACAGGGGCAGTACTACCGCGGGCGCGGTACTACCGCACACCCTTGCGGTACTACCGCAAGGCAGGGGTGCCCTAGCCAAGGAAGGGCACGGAAGAATAAAATTACATCCGTGCCTACTTCCGCTGGAAAAACATCGGTGCAAAAGTCCGGCACGGTACTACCACACCAAAGGGACGGTACTACCGCGGGTGGCGCGGATGTAAAAAAATTACATCCGCTCTTACTACCGCAAGACAGCTGTACGCACGGTACTACCGCGAACCGCGGCGCGGTACTACCGCGGTGGTGCGGATGTAAAAAGATACATCCGCCCCTACTACCGCAGATCTGCGGTACTAGCCCTGGGTGCCACAGTAGTACAGCTCCAGGGGAGCGATACTACTGTGGCAGCCTGCGGTACTACCGCGCCTGAAGCACGGTACTACCGCAGGTGCCTGCGGTACTACCGCTCCGAGGAGCAGTACTACCGCAAGCACCAGAACAGCCACGACAATTGCACCGAGGAATCAACGAGAGGAGCTCCAAAGGAAATGGAAAGGTGAAGACAAAGAAGGGATCGTGTACGTGATGATTCCACCCAAACCTTTCCGACGCGGACCCCCTCTTAATAGTACGGCTTTCCTACGACTCAAATCCACCAAAAAGAAACGTAGAAAAACGCCGTCTTCAATAGTCTTCGAGGGGCGATAACCGTTGCGTACCTAGTGATAGAATATCTGAAAAATCCAAGTAAGACGGTTAGTCCGCAACTGCATTGTCATCAATCACCAAAACACCTTAGGGATAAATATGCCCTTACACTCGTTGATCGACAGATAGTCATGGTTTCCTGACTATGGACATTGGATGTAATTGATAACGAGATCACATCATTAGGAGAATGATGTGATGGACGAGACCCAATCCTAAACATAGCATAAGATCGCATAGTTCGTTTGCTAGAATCTTCCAATGTCAAGTATCCTTTCCTTAGACCATGAGATCGTGTAACTCCCGGATACCGTAGGAGTGCTTTGGGTGTGGCAAACGTCACAACGTAACTGGGTGACTATAAAGGTATGCTACGGGTATCTCCGAAAGTATTTGTTGGGTTGACACGGATCAAGACTGGGATTTGTCACTCCGCTTGACGGAGAGGTATCACCGGGCCCTCTCGGTAATGCATCATCATAATGAGCTCAATGTGATCAAAGTGTTTGATCACGGGATCATGCATTATGGTACGAGAAAAGTGACTTGCCGGTAACGAGATTGAACGAGGTATTGGGATACCGACGATCGAATCTCGGGCAAGTAAAATACCGATTGACAAAGGGAATCGTATACGGGATTAATTGAATCCTCGACATTGTGGTTCATCCGATGAGATCATCGTGGATCATGTGGGAGCCAACATGGGTATCCAGATCCCGCTGTTGGTTATTGCCCGAGAGCCGTCTCGGTCATGTCTGCATGTCTCCCGAACCCGTAGGGTCTACACACTTAAGGTTCGGTGACGCTAGGGTTGTGAAGATATGTATATGCAGTAACCCGAATGTTGTTCGGAGTCCCGGATGAGATCCCGGACGTCACGAGGAGTTTCAGAATGGTCCGGAGGTGAAGAATTATATATAGGAAGTGCAGTTTCGGCCATCGGGAATGATCTGGGGGTCACGGGTATTGTACCGGGACCACCAGATGGGTCCCGGGGGTCCACCGGGTGGGGCCACCCATCCCGGAGGGCCCCATGGGCTGAAGTGGGAGGGGGGACTAGCCCTTAGTGGGCTGGTGCGCCCCCCAAGGCCCACCCCCTGCGCCTGGGGTTGGAACCCTAGGGTGGGGGGGGCGCCCACTTGCCTTGGGGGGCACTCCACCCCCCTTGGCCGCCGCCCCCTTGGGAGATTCAATCTCCCAGGGCCGGCGCCCCCCTAGGGGGCCTATATAAAGGGGGGAGGGGAGGGGGGCAGCCGCACCCCTTGCCCTGGCGCCTCCCTCTCCCTCTCCAACATCTCCTCCTCCTCCGTAGAGCTCGGCGAAGCCCTGCCGGAGTACTGTAGCTCCACCATCACCACGTCGTCGTGCTGCTGCTGTAGCCATCATCCTCAACCTCTCCTTTGCCTTGCTGGATCAAGAAGAAGGAGACGTTACGCTGACCGTACGTGTGTTGAACGCGGAGGTGCCGTCCTTTCGGTGCTAGGATCTCCGGTGATTTGGATCACGTCGTGTACGACTACCTCATCCCCGTTCGTTGAACGCTTCCGATCGCGATCTACAAAGTGGTATGTAGATGCAATCTCTCTCCCATGACTCGTTGCTTAGATGAACTCATAGATGGATCTTGGTGAAACCGTAGGAAATTTTTTAATTTTCTGCAACGTTCCCCAACACAGGAGTCATAGGAGTTGTCTTTATTTTTTATATGACCTGCGTGTCATTGAGAAACGCCATGTAAATTACTTTACTTTATTGCTAAACGCGTTAGCCATAGTGGTAGAAGTAATAGTTGGCGAGCAACTTCATGGAGACACGATGATGGAGATCATGATGATGGAGATCATGGTGTCAAGCCGGTGACAAAGATGATCATGGAGCCCCAAGATGGAGATCAAAGGAGCTATGTGATATTGGCCATATCATGTCACATTTATTATTTGATTGCATGTGATGTTTATCATGTTTTGCATCTTGTTTACTTAGAACGACGGTAGTAAATAAGATGATCCCTCATAATAATTTCAAGAAAGTGTTCCCCCTAACTGTGCACCGTTGCGACAGTTCGTTGTTTCGAAGCACCACGTGATGATCGGGTGTGATAGATTCTAACGTTCACATACAACGGGTGTAAGACAGATTTACACATGCAAACACTTAGGTTGACTTGACGAGCCTAGCATGTACAGACATGGCCTCGGAGCACAGAAGACCAAAAGGTCGAGCATGAGTCGTATAGAAGATACGATAACCATGAAGATGTTCACCGATGTTGACTAGTCCGTCTCACGTGATGATCGGACACGGCCTAGTTGACTCGGATCATGTTATACTTAGATGACTAGAAGATGGATGTCTATCTAAGTGGGAGTTCATTAAATAATTTGATTAGATGAACTTTATTATCATGAACTTACTCTAAAATATTTACAATATGTCTTGTAGATCAAATGACCAACGTAGTCCTCAACTTCAACGCGTTCCTAGAGAAAACCAAGCTGAAAGACGTTGGCAGCAACTATACGGACTGGGTCCGGAACCTGAGGATCATCCTCATAGCTGCCAAGAAAGATTATGTCCTACAAGCACCGCTGGGTGACGCACCTGTTCTCCCTGCAGAACAAGACGTTATGAACGCTTGGCAGTCACGTTCCGATGACTACTCCCTCGTTCAGTGCGGCATGCTTTACAGCTTAGAGCCGGGGCTCCAAAAGCGTTTTGAGAGACATGGAGCATATGAGATGTTCGAAGAGCTGAAAATGGTTTTCCAAGCTCATGCCCGGGTCGAGAGATATGAAGTCTCCGACAAATTCTTCAGCTGTAAGATGGAGGAAAATAGCTCTGTCAATGAACACATACTCAAGATGTCTGGGTTGCCCAACCGCTTGACTCAACTGGAAGTTAATCTCCCGGATGAAGCGGTCATTGACAGAATACTCCAGTCGCTTCCACCAAGCTGCAAGAGCTTTGTGATCAACTTCAATATGCAGGGGATGGAAAAGACCATTCCTGAAGTATTTGCTATGCTGAAATCAGCAGAGGTAGAAATCAAGAAGGAACATCAAGTGTTGATGGTGAATAAAACCACTAAGTTCAAGAAGGGCAAGGGTAAAAAGAACTTCAAGAAGGACGGCAAGGAAGTTGCCGCGCCCGGTAAGCAAGTTGCCGGGAAGAAGCCAAAGAATGGACCCAAGCCCGAGACTGAGTGCTTTTATTGCAAGGGAAGTGGTCACTGGAAGCGTAATTGCCCCAAATACTTAGCGGACAAGAATGCCGGCAAAACAAAAGGTATATGTGATATACATGTAATTGATGTGTACCTTACCAGTACTCGTAGTAGCTCTTGGGTATTTGATACCGGTGCAGTTGCTCACATTTGTAACTCAAAGCAGGAGCTGCGGAATAAACGGAGACTGGCGAAGGACGAGGTGACGATGCGCGTCGGGAATGGTTCCAAGGTCGATGTGATCGCCGTCGGCACGCTACCTCTACATTTACCTACGGGATTAGTTTTAAACCTCAATAATTGTTATTTAGTGCCCAGTTTGAGCATGAACATTGTGTCTGGATCTCGTTTAATTCGAGATGGCTACTCATTTAAATCCGAGAATAATGGTTGTTCTATTTATATGAGAGATATGTTTTATGGTCATGCTCCGATGGTTAATGGTCTATTCTTAATGAATCTCGTACGTGATGATACACATATTCATAGTGTGAATACCAAAAGAGTTAAAGTTGATAACAATAGTCCCATATACTTGTGGCACTGCCGCCTTGGTCACATAGGTGTCAAACGCATGAAGAAGCTCCATGCAGATGGACTTTTAGAGTCTCTTGATTATGAATCATTTGACACGTGCGAACCATGCCTCATGGGTAAAATGACCAAGACTCCGTTCTCAGGAACAATGGAGCGAGTAACCAACTTATTGGAAATCATACATACTGATGTGTGCGGTCCAATGAGTGTTGATGCTCGCGGTGGCTATCGTTATGTTCTCACCCTCACTGATGACCTGAGTAGATATGGGTATATCTACTTAATGAAACACAAATCTGAGACCTTTGAAAGGTTCAAGGAATTTCAGAGTGAGGTTGAAAATCAACGTGACAGAAAGATCAAGTTTCTGCGATCAGGTCGTGGAGGAGAATACTTGAGTCACGAATTTGGCACACACTTAAGAAAATGTGGAATAGTTTCACAACTCACGCCGCCTGGAACACCTCAGCGTAATGGTGTGTCCGAACGTCGTAATCGCACTCTATTAGATATGGTGAGATCTATGATGTCTCTTACCGATTTACCGCTATCTTTTTGGGGCTATGCTTTAGAGACTGCCGCATTCACTTTAAATAGGGCTCCGTCGAAATCCGTTGAGACGACACCGTATGAATTATGGTTTGGGAAGAAATCTAAGCTGTCGTTTCTAAAAGTTTGGGGATGTGATGCTTATGTCAAGAAACTTCAACCTGAAAAGCTCGAACCCAAGTCGGAAAAATGCGTCTTCATAGGATACCCTAAAGAAACTATTGGGTATACCTTCTACCTCAGATCTGAAGGCAAGATCTTTGTTTCCAAGAATGGATCCTTTCTAGAGAAGGAGTTTCTCTCGAAAGATGTAAGTGGGAGGAAAGTAGTACTTGATGAAGTGTTACCTTTTGAACTGGAAAATGGCGCAACTCAAGAAAACGTTTCTGAGGTGCCTGCACCGACTAGAGAGGAAATTAATGATGATGATCAAGATACTTCTGATCAAGCTCCTACTGAAATTCGTAGGTCCACAAGGACACGTTCCGCACCAGAGTGGTACGGCAACCCTGTCTTGGAAATCATGTTGTTAGACAACGGTGAACCTTCGAACTATGAAGAAGCGATGGCGGGCCCGGATTCCGACAAATGGCTGGAAGCCATGAAATCTGAGATAGGATCCATGTATGAAAACGAAGTATGGACTTTGACAGACTTGCCCGTTGAACGGCGAGCCATAGAAAATAAATGGATCTTTAAGAAGAAGACAGACGCGGATGGTAATGTGACCATCTATAAAGCTCGGCTTGTCGCTAAGGGTTATCGACAAGTTCAAGGGGTTGACTACGATGAGACTTCCTCACTGGTAGCGAAGTTGAAGTCCGTCTGAATCATGTTAGCAATTGCCGCATTCTACGATTATGAAATATGGAAAATGGACGTCAAACGGCATTCCTAATGGTTTCCGTAAGGAAGAATTGTATATGATGCAGCCGGAAGGTTTTGTCGATCCTAAGAATGCTGACAAGGTGTGCAAGCTCCAACGCTCAATTTATGGGCTGGTGCAAGCATCTCGGAGTTGGAACATTCGCTTTGATGAGATGATCAAAGTGTTTGGATTTACGCAGACTTATGCAGAAGCCTGCGTTTATAAGAAAGTGAGTGGGAGCTCTGTAGCATTTCTCATATTATATGTAGATGACATACTTTTGATGGGAAATGATATAGAACTCTTGGACAGCATTAAGGCCTACTTGAATAAGAGTTTTTCAATGAAGGACCTTGGAGAAGCTGCTTATATATTAGGCATCAAGATCTATAGAGATAGATCGAGACGCCTCATAGGTCTTTCACAAAGCACATACCTTGATAAGATATTAAAGAAGTTCAATATGGATCAATCGAAGAAGGGGTTCTTACCAGTATTGCAAGGTGTGAAATTGAGCTCAGCTCAATGTCCGACCACGGCAGAAGATATAGAAGAGATGAGTGTCATCCCCTATGCCTCAGTCATAGGTTCTATTATGTATGCCATGCTGTGTACCAGACCTGATGTAAACCTTGCCATAAGTTTGGTAGGAAGGTACCAAAGTAATCCCGGCAAGGAACACTGGACAGCGGTCAAGAATATCCTGAAGTACCTGAAAAGGACTAAGGAATTGTTTCTCGTTTATGGAGGTGACGAAGAGCTCGTCGTAAAGGGTTACGTCGACGCTAGCTTCGACACAGATCTGGATGACTCTAAGTCACAAACCGGATATGTGTATATTTTGAATGGTGGGGCAGTAAGCTGGTGCAGTTGCAAGCAAAGCGTCGTGGCGGGATCTACATGTGAAGCAGAGTACATGGCAGCCTCGGAGGCAGCACATGAAGCAATTTGGGTGAAGGAGTTCGTCACCGACCTCGGAGTCATACCCAATGCGTCGGGGCCAATCAAACTCTTCCGTGACAACACTGGAGCTATTGCACTTGCCAAGGAGCCCAGGTTTCACAAGAAGACCAGGCACATCAAGCGTCGCTTCAACTCCATTTGTGAAAATGTTCAAGATGGAGACATAGATATTTGTAAAGTACATACGGACCTGAATGTAGCAGATCCGTTGACTAAACCTCTCCCTAGAGCAAAACATGATCAACACCAGAATTCTATGGGTGTTCGATTCATCACAATGTAACTAGATTATTGACTCTAGTGCAAGTGGGAGACTGTTGGAAATATGCCCTAGAGGCAATAATAAAAGCATTATTATTATATTTCCTTGTTCATGATAATTGTCTTTATTCATGCTATAATTGTGTTATCCGGAAATCATAATACATGTGTGAATAACAGACACCAACATGTCCCTAGTAAGCCTCTAGTTGACTAGCTCATTGATTAATAGATAGTCATGGTTTCCTGACTATGGACATTGGATGTCATTGATAACGAGATCACATCATTAGGAGAATGATGTGATGGACAAGACCCAATCCTAAACATAGCACAAGATCGTATAGTTCGTTTGCTAGAGTTTTCCAATGTCAAGTATTCTTTCCTTAGACCATGAGATCGTGTAACTCCCGAATACCGTAGGAGTGCTTTGGGTGTGCCAAACGTCACAACGTAACTGGGTGACTATAAACGTATACTACGGGTATCTCCAAAAGTGTCTGTTGGGTTGACACGGATCGAGACTGGGATTTGTCACTCCGCTTGACGGAGAGGTATCACCGGGCCCACTCGGTAATGCATCATCATAATGAGCTCGATGTGATCAAAGTGTTTGATCACGGGATCATGCATTACGGTACAAGTAAAGTGACTTGCCGATAACGAGATTGAACGAGGTATTGGGATACCAACGATCGAATCTCGGGCAAGTAAAATACCGATTGACAAAGGGAATCGTATACGGGATTAATTGAATCCTCGACATCGTGGTTCATCCGATGAGATCATCGTGGAGCATGTGGGAGACAACATGGGTATCCAGATCCCGCTGTTGGTTATTGCCCGAGAGCCGTCTCGGTCATGTCTGCATGTCTCCCGAACCCGTAGGGTCTACACACTTAAGGTTCGGTGGCGCTAGGGTTGTGAAGATATGTATATGCAGTAACCCGAATGTTGTTCGGAGTCCCGGATGAGATCCCAGATGTCACGAGGAGTTCCGGATTGGTCCGAAGGTGAAGAATTATATATAGGAAGTGCAGTTTCGGCCATCGGGAGTGATCTGGGGGTCACCGGTATTGTACCGGGACCACCAGATGGGTCCCGGGGTTCCATCGGGTGGGATCACCCATCCCGGAGGGCCCCATGTGCTGAAGTGGGAGGGGGACCAGCCCTTAGTGGGCTGGTGCGCCCCCCAAGGCCCACCCCCTGCGCCTAGGGTTGGAACCCTAGGTGGGGGGGGCGCCCACTTGCCTTGGGAGGCACTCCACCCCCCCTGGCCGCCGCCCCCTCTGGAGATGGGATCTCCAGGGGCCGGCGCCCCCCCCCAAGGGGCCTATATAAAGGGGGGGGGAGGGAGGGGCAGCCGCACCCTTGCCCCTGGCGCCTCCCTCTCTCCCTGCTGCACCTCTCCCCTCGCAGTGCACGGCGAAGCCCTGCTGTTGTGACGCCCTGCATCCACCACCACGCCGTCGTGCTGCTGGATCTTCATCAACCTCTCCTTCCCCCTTGCTGGATCAAGAAGGAGGAGACGTCACGCTGACCGTACGTGTGTTGAGCGCGGAGGTGCCGTCCGTTCGGTGCTAGGATCTCCGGTGATTTGGATCACGTCGTGTACGACTACCTCATCCCCGTTCTTTTGAACGCTTCCGCTCGCGATCTGCAAAGGTATGTAAATGCATCCGATCACTCGTTGCTAGATGAACTCATAGATGGATCTTGGTGAAACCGTAGGAAATTTTTTGTTTTCTGCAACGTTCCCCAACAATATTGATATAGCAACCACCCGATACAACAATCCGATCAACGCTGGGGCAAACAGCACAAGCACGCCCAAAAGAAATAACAAGAGAAAATAATAGAAGAAATGCCAACAACGCCGGATCAACGAAAGCTACGGCACACCGCGACCGTTGTGCCCACCGAAGATAACCACCACGCTCCAAAGCCACCGAGTTGCCGTGTACCAAGCACCACCTTCAAGAAGGAATGCGACGATAACGACGCGGCTGCCCGGACGAATCCTGGGATTTCTCCCGGTACACGGAGGGTAGAGGGGGGAGAGGGTCACCCGACGCCCTTCAAGAAGGATGGCGGCGCCCGCAGGCGTCACCGCGTTGGTGCCGGCAAGACCCGACATGGATTTCTCCCGACCACTCGCGCCCACCATCCAGGACCAACCTTCGGCTCCACCACACCCGCCGCCCACCAACATGCGCCAACACAGTCACGAGGACACCGCCGTCGTCTCACCACGGCTAACGAAGCGAGGCCGGCCGGATCCAAACGAGACACCCGTAGACAAGGACCGGCAGCACCGCAGCCACGAGGGAGGGAACAACCTCCACCGGCTTAGGCGGTAGCAGACCGGGCATAGCAGCAGAGGCACGCCAGACCAAATGTCCGGCCGGGCCCAGCGCGGGCCCGTAAAGCTCCGCCGCCGTGCTGCAGCAGTCGCGGCACAGCAGCCGCCGTCCCTGTCGCGAGGAGCTCGCCGGAACCACCGAAGAACAACCCACTGCGGCCACCCAGCAGGCCCGGCCCGACCCAGATCGGGCCCGTAGGGCCTAGATCTGGGCCAACCGGGCGCCGCCGGCCGCCGCAACCATGGGCCGTCCCCGCCGCCAAGGGGCAACGCGCCGGAACGCTGCCGGCCGCCGCAACCATGGGCCGTCCCCGCCGCCAAGGGGCAACGCGCCGGAACGCCGCCGGCCGAAGGGCTCCGCCGCCATGACCGCTCGCCCGAGCCGGGGTCCGGCGACGGGGAAAGAAGGAGGGCCGCCACCGCCGAACTGCGGGGCGCCGCGCGGGCAACGCCCGGCCGCGCCCGCCGGCGGCAGCGGCAAGGGGGAAGGGGGCGGCGACTCGCGGGGAGGGGGAGGAGTGGAGAACCGCCCCAGTCGCCTCGCTCGGGGAGGGCGACGCGGGGGGCACGCGGGGAGGGGCCACTGATAAGGAATTTGCGTGACGCAGAAGCTACTTAACATTATTTCAAATACTTCCTGAAAAGTCAAAATGTGCTAGCATCTACGTACAGTGGGTGCGTTCGTATAGATTAATTATGTGCGTGTATGTGGATATTTGCGGTTGTACAGTGTTAAAAAATACGCAGTTGCAGCTTAAATAAATCCTGAATTAGGTAGGACAGCGTAGTCGAACGCTTTGCCTCCAAGCATCAAGTATATTTTTCCCCTGCCGCCATGCGTTGAGGTGTCAGGCAAGCCTTGCCCCCCTTTCATATTCACTTCATTTCTTTCTTGTTGATTGATGGGTCTCTCTGCGAGGAATATCCCACTGGAACAAAACTGAGCCTCTTTTTGGAACTCTTCCATCCCCACACTCAACTCCACTTCTCAGCTAATGTTCGATCGTATTTATAAACAGCCAATTGCTCGCTCGCTAGAGATCAATAGCAAGCAGCTAGCAGCTGGCTATAGGAGTCAACAATGGCGGGCAAGATCAAGACGGTGGTGGTGGTGGTGCAGGAGAACCGCTCCTTCGACCACATGCTCGGCTGGATGAAATCCCTCAACACGGACATCGACGGCGTCACCGGCGCCGAGACCAACCTCGTCGTCGTGGCCGACCCGAGCTCCAAGGCCGTCCCCTTCCGCGACGGCTCCCAGTACGTGGACCCGGACCCCGGCCACTCCATCCAGGCCATCTACGAGCAGGTCTACGGCACGCCCTTCGTCGACGCCCAGGCCACGCCCATCACCCCGCCCGACGTCGTCTCCCCGCCCATGAGCGGCTTCGCGCAGCAGGCCGAGAAGGAGAAGCCGGGCATGGCGGAGACCGTCATGAGCGGGTTTAGGCCGGACGCCGTGCCCGTGTACCGCGAGCTCGCGCGGGAGTTCGCCGTGTGCGACCGCTGGTTCGCGTCCAACCCGGCGTCCACGCAGCCCAACCGCCTCTTCGTGCACTCGGCCACCTCGCACGGCCTCGTCAGCAACAACACCAAGGCGCTCGTCGCCGGTCTGCCGCAGACCACCATCTTCGACTCCCTCCACGACGCCGGCCACTCCTTCGGAATCTACTATCAGTATCCGCCGTCCGTGCTCTTCTACCGAAACCTCCGCCAGCTCAAGTACATCGGCAACTTCCACCCCTTCGACCTCGAGTTCCGGCGCCACTGCCGGGAGGGCAAGCTGCCCAACTACGTCGTCGTGGAGCAGCGTTACTTTGACCTCAAGATCCTCCCCGGCAACGACGATCACCCTTCTCACGACGTCTCCGAGGGCCAGAGGTTCGTCAAGGAGGTGTACGAGGCGCTGCGTTCGGGCCCGCAGTGGGAGGAGACGCTCCTCGTCGTCACCTACGACGAGCACGGCGGCTTCTACGACCACGTGCCCACCCCTGTAGGCGTCCCCAGCCCCGACGGCATCGTCAGCGACGCGCCCTTCTTCTTCAACTTCGACCGCCTCGGCGTCCGCGTCCCGGCCTTCTTCATCTCCCCCTGGATCGAGCCCGGGACGGTGGTGCACAGGCCGTCGGGGCCGCACCCGACGTCGGAGTTCGAGCACTCCTCCATCCCGGCCACCGTGAAGAAGATCTTCAACCTCGGGAGCTTCCTGACCAAGCGCGACGCGTGGGCCGGCACGTTCGACGTCGTCCTTACGCGCGACACCCCGCGCACCGACTGCCCTGGTATGTCGAGTCTTTCTCTGTCCATCTCCATCCCTCTTTCTTTCGTAGTGTCAAAAACATTTTTATATTATGAGACGGAGAGAGTAGATTTAAGATGATATGTTAATTAAAATTATGTCGGAATCGCATGCAGCCACGCTGCCTGAGCCGGTGAAGATGCGGCCAACAGAGGCGGCGGAGCACGCGACGATCTCCGACTTCCAGGCGGAGCTGGTGCAGCTGGGCGCGGCGCTCAACGGCGACCACGCCAAGGACACGTACCCGCACAAGCTGGTGGAGGGCATGACGGTGGCGGACGCCGCAAGGTACTGCAACGGCGCCTTCAAGGCCTTCCAGGACGAGTGCGAGCGCTGCAAGCAGTGCGGCAAGGACGGGTCCCACATCCCCACCATGCCGCCGTCGCCGTCGCCGCCGTTGCCGCCGTCGAAGAAGAGGGATGGCTTCGCTTCCAAGATGCTGGCTTGCTTTGCGTGTGGCCATTCTTCGTAGGATTCGTTGGTTGGATTGTTTGTTGGGAAGAGTTGGACAGTGAACCGGACTGGTTGGTTGCTTCACGATAGCTAAGATTTGGTCGTGCTCATGTCCCGAAAAGGATACATGGGGTGTTGATAATGATTGAACGTGTGAATGTGTCAGCAAGTGCTGAGGTGTACTCATAGTCTGAAGATTAATTGGGAGTTTGGGACTGTCTTTTTCTAAAGGCCATGCAACTCTGGGTGAAAAGGAAAACATATTTTTTTAGGGGTTAAACCAAGCTTTATTACTCAAAATCCATATGATGTGGGATACAAAATGGATCGTGGGGATGAAAAGGAAAACAAATAGAGCGGCCTTTTTTTAGTACTGCCTTTTTTTTATTATTGAGCAACACAAATAGAACAGCTAGCCACTACTCCCTCCGTTCCTAAATACTTGTCTTTCTAGAGATTTCAACAAGTGACCACATACGAAGCAAAATGAATGAACCTACACTCTAAAATATGTCTACATACATCCGTATGTTGTAATCATTTGAGATGGCTAGAAAGACAAGTATTTGGGAACGGAGGGAGTAGAAAACTTCGGGTACCACAAACAGAGCAGGCATATATATCTTCACTCCGGATAAAAAAAAACTCGTGGTTTGCATTAATTTTTTTACCTTGGAGGAATTTGCTCGAACATTATATCTTGCGAGGTGGAAGAAACGTTGATGGTCGGCACGAAGCCCGTATGGGGTGGGCGGCGGCTGCAGACGATCTATGGACGGCCGCGTTGTTGCCGGAGAACACCGCTCGTGGCAACGCGCCGGCGGCAACAAAAACCAAGATACCGACGCCGCTCCGCAAGCGACCGAGCGTCGCGCGGCTGCCCTTTTAACTCCGAAGGCGGTTGATAGCGGGTGCAACGGAGCTCCAGCAAATCTCCGAATCGACCGCGCAGTCGTCAGCGGGGCGAAATCAAATCAGCGGCGGGGATAGGCTACGGGGTCGGAGATGGACTGGCGGGTGGCGGCGGCGGCGTTTGCGGGCAAAAACCGCCGGAGGTGGAGGCGGGCGGGCGTCGGGCGAGAAAGGGGCGGGCGGGCGGAAACGAAATAAAGGCCGGTTGGGCGATTGCCACACGACTGGAGTTTTACAACAACTAGATAATACCCCGCGCGTTGCTGCGGGTACTCTTAATCGATCATATGTACATGATAGGATATATAAACTGAATAAAATCGTTTGCATGGTAGATGTATGATTTTCAGATGAAAAAAGTTGCAACACACTACTTGGAAGTGTGATTTAAAGATAGATAACATCCCGTATTCTGCACGCAACACTTAATATGATAGCACCCAGTTTCGTCCGTTTCCGCTCCGTTTTCATCCGTAGCGATAGTTCCCTCTTTACTGAATAGCGTTTGTAGCTTCTCTCTTTTTTATAGATCAAAGAGTTTCTCATACATTAAGAGACATGCTTATGATCATCTTGAATATATAATGACGGGAAGTTCATGACTAAGTTTGTACCCTCCGTAGCTTCTACCTATTGGCTATTGCTTCTTGCACTAAAAGAAAGAAGAAAATGCTTTGACTAAAATAACCATTTGAAGTTTAGTCAAGTTCAATGCAATGCATGAGTGTCACAACTAAGGCTAATTTCAGTGGAATATAAAGGCCTAAAACATTGAAATAATTACCCTAGTAAGAACAACCATGTGAGACCAGATTGCTTGCTCAAGATATAATTGATCAACGCAATGAGGGGTATCTTCATTAGCAAATCATACAGGAAAAGAATGTTTTGCTGTACTCGAACATTTGAGCAGCTCTCAGCATAAAAAACAAATCAGGTCAGAACAGTTTGTCAGTAGTAAACTTTTTCTTTGCGGGATCCTGAATTTGTCTTTTTTGCTGAGAGTTGCTCAGATGTCCAAATGAGTTGAAATTTAGAGCACACCTCATGCATAAATTTATCTACCACATAAAAAACTTTTGGAATTTTTTGATTTTTTTAATATTTGTTTTGACTTTTTTGTAAGAAAGGGTGCAGATGAGCTCGGGAGCAGAAACGCCGCACTCGTTGTAGCTCAACACTTAATTTGATTGACGAGACTAAGCCGTCACAATATAGATATAGATGAAGTCGCCCAGTCACTTTGGTTGAGATCCTCTGCAGTACCGTACGGTGTTGTAGTGCGGATGACATACGGGGCCGGGGCGCATATGGCAGTGACTGTACTGCATCGTACAATACTGCAGAGGATCCTAACCCACTTATTTCGCACGTCATACCACCACGAAAAAGAATAATACAGAAAGCCCAAAATAAATACAGAAAATATGCGAACGCCCGTGCCAAGTCTAAGATTTAGATTTGGACGGACTAGCTTCACCGCAAGGAACATATACCCATCAAAGTTATGTTTGATCCGGTGCGCTTTTTCACTGTTATGTTTGCCAACTACCTCGTCTCAATTGTGCCGTTAATCTTGTGTCTGCCATGCTCAAAATAATTTTAGTTTCTGGTCCTGACTGCCTGCCTTCTTAATGGATTTGTCGTTCTTTGAATGAAAATTTTGAATAAGACATTCGACGTAGTTACAGAGACACCTACAGACGATAGCATGCACGCTTATAGCTAGCGATCGTGCTAATTAAAACCGCACGCTGCGGTGTAGAGTACGTAGGTGCAATAGCTAGCACGACTCGTCGTCACGCCCCTTTAAATTTTCCTTTCCTTTGCTTACTACTAAATTAAGGACAGTATAACCGCATCTAAAGCGAGCTCTCATAATGATTTAGATTTTCGGCCGTCCGTTTTATTGATCTGGTCGTTTATGTGCGTCGGATGCGTGTGGGGCGCTGCTTCCCTGCTGTCCTAGGGACAGCTACTCCCGTGACTTTTTTGGGCTCCTCTCATTGATTGGGCCAATAAGGGAGCGGCGAGGCCAAACGGCCCATCGGGTAGAAAGCAACTCCCTTCGCTGCTTACCCTTCCGACTGCCTTCCACGACGCATCCCCCTCCGTAGTAATCTTGTCGTGATGACGGCGACGGCGGCGACCACGAGGAACAACACCGCTGCAGCGGCTGCGCCCAGCGCATCCGCGCCTCCGTCCGCCGCTTCCCAGGTACGAACACGATCCTCTCTTCATCACTCCCTCGCGCGTGTTTCTCTCCGTTTCTTGCGGTTTCTGACGATGATCCGCCCGGTGGGTGCGCGTGTCGACCTGCAGGGGTGGAGGGCGTGGCCATGGAGGTGGACAGGCGAGCTGCCACCCAAGATCTTTCCCTTGCCATTCTCAATCTGGCAGCTCTGGGCTCTTCCTTGATGCCAGACTTGCGGGTACATCTGGCCTGCTTCAGTTTAATCATAGTGGTTTATTTTTCAGTGTTCAGGTTGTGAATAAAGAGAAGAGGAAGCAAGTAGCGGAGGAGATGGGCGATGCAATGAGAGCACTGGATAATAGAGCAAGGGATTCAAAGCAAGACATGGACATACTTGCCGCTTTTAGAAGAGATGCGGACCATGAAGGTACGATCTGGGCATCTTGCCATTCTCTTAAGTTCAGTTAACCTGTAATTCAACATGCACATGAAGGTACAATCCGACTACTGACATTGTTTCATTGTGATGTTTACAGTCTTAGATTCTAGACATGCAGGAGTCTCCATTGACCAGATGCATGAAATTTTGAAGCATTCCTCTCATCAAATGGCAAGATCTAACATACTTTGTTTTCTGTATATCTGATATATTGTACGAGTCGACCTTTGCCTGGCCGGGGCAGCTAAGTTTAGGTTGAGGCCGGAGGGTGGCTCCCATTGTGATCCTGGATCAGGTCTGACTGACCACGTGGTCTCTCCGGGCGACGCTGTGGAGCGGTCAATGAATCGTCCCCTATCGATTCATGTTCGTTGTCCTGCGATTCTGGAAGTAAATAACATTTGCTAGAGGTCATTGATGGTGGCGACGCTATGGAGCGGTCAATGAATCGTCGCATATCGATTCATGTTCGTTGTCCTGCGATTCTGGAAGTAAATAACATTTGCTAGAGGTCATTGATGGTGGCGACGCTAAGGGGCGGTCAATGAATCGTCGCATATCGATTCATGTTCGTTGTCCTGCGATTCTGGAAGTAAATAATATTTGCTAGAGGTCATTGATGGTAATTGATGTGCATCACTCACCCTCGATAATTACAGGTCAGTTACTATGTTGATTGTGATTCATCCTCTTGCTTTATTTTACGGCTCTACGTGCATCCATATAATCCACCCGGCTCCTTCCCCATTCCTCAACTTACTCCCGCAAAGCCTTCTCTGGCAGTCGTGGTTGATGCCTAGGTCGCTAACCCATCTTCCCATTCTGTCATTCCTCCCTTCATCATTCCTCCCCTCTTCCTACAGTTCTGCATCCAACTATACAAAATTCTGTATTCACGATGTTTTTTCTGTTCCCAAATAAATGCAGGTAATCTAACTTGACCGATCGGAGCTTGGTTCCATTGAGTTGGCTGGTTCTGCTGGATTGCAAGGTGAAGCACTGCTCACAACTTTAATGTTTCGTTGGGTGAGTATCATGTTTGAATGGCCACATCTTTGAATTGCTCAAACTGCTAATGGTTACAGTGTGAGATTCTTTTTTATGAAAGCACTAATCTGTCTCCCTCACTTCCTGCTATGGTCAGAGTTCACTTACTGTAATTATGTCCTTTCACCTCTTTTTATGAAAAGAAGGATATGTTCTCAAACTTATAATTATGCTACTGCGGCAACTGTGTTATAAATACACTATGTATTTGTGATTGCTTTATGCTGATATTCCAAATGAATGCAGTTGCTCCAGAATGACGAATTCGAGCTCGGTACTGTTGGTTTTGCTGGGTCCGCTGTGTTGGTTTCTACCTTGCAGCAACTTTTTTCAACCTACAATGGCTAACGGACAAGTTAGTGTCGTATACTGTTTTGCCCCGAGTTACTTGAACCTCATGCTACTATGTGTGTATTTGTACCTTTTATTCTTACAACATCATGCCACTCTCTCTGTGTTAGATTTTGCCCCACCTGGAAGCTACAAAGACTGATACATTCCTCTTGTTGCTTGCCCATCAATATGCACAAGGTTTCTCGCCATCCTTATACTTTGATATTTGGCAACCATTGTTCATTCTGGAGATGGATGTTGCTCTATTTGATTTCTGAACAAAAAAAGATGCACCTGCTGAATGCTGATTGTAACTGATGATAGTTCCATGTTAAAAGAGAAAAAATGATCATGAATTCATATGGTTCATGCGATAAAAAAAAGTGTAATGCCAAACTTTTGTTGATTGCAATATATATTCGTTAGATTGTAGCACAGCGTGTATATGTTGTATTGCAACGATGGTTTCAAAATATTTATAAGGATTGTCTGTTGCTTTGTTATCTGACAATGGCTACCTGTTTTTAAGGACATGCTGAACAAATAGTAGAATTGCATATAGGGCATCACTCTTGTTTGCTTTCCTGATCATTTTCTTTAGGTTTTATCTTATTACATTGATGTGGAGGACCTTGTGGTGATCAAAAGCTCAGTTGTCCATCGAAAGTTCAGTTTGTTTAGTAGTGTATAGACGACCATGGTTATTCAGATCATGTAGCTATGGTCTAGGTTTCTTACGTTTATTTTGCCCGATATTTGAGGTACATGACCCATGTATGCTTCAGGATATAAGGTTGTGGTGTTCATGCTGAAATGTCCCAGATGTACTTTTTTTTGTCAAATAGATCTAGATCAATGTTTCCAAGATCAAATCATATGAATAAAAGGCTTCATTATGCTCCGGTTGCAATCACTAGCAAGATTGTTCTGCAACTATGCTCTGATACACCACTTCAATCCAAGCTAATTCGGCATATACTAATATAAACTCCCTATACCAGCTCACCACCATAGCAACATTGCATTCCAATAATAACCGTCTAATTCTTATATGAAACATCATCTAGAAAAGTAGTGACAAATATATAGATATTAGTTGATGCCAATTTGACTACAAAGTAACCTAACTTCTATTCTCATGTACTCGCATCACTCCATCACATTATAGCATTAAAATTAACGGGCGCAGCAACGCGCGCCATCAATGATCTAGTACAAATATAATGAGCACACCCGGTCTCTGTATAGATAGGATGCACACAGCCGACATTAACACACAAAAAAAAACAAGCTAGTAAATAGGAAAGTCATATAAGACCATTGCTATGCCCGAGCGTGGGAAAAAACCCGAAGAGATCAAATCCGCGATCGACAAACTGTAACCATGGCCATATCCGCACCAACCATCTCATAACACCACAAGGACATCGAGATTCTTCAACAGCAACGCCTTCAAGAAGGGAGCGATGCTCAAGCGGCGCCGTCACCGGATCCAACCGCCATAGGTCAGAGTCTAGGCTTTCACCTTGAAGAACCAATCCGAGCATTTCCGAGCAAAAAAAGAACGAAAAAATCAGTTGAAAATCCTGAAAAAAAGGAAAGAAAATAAACTTTGCCAAGCAGAGCTGGATTATGTCATTTCTATTGGTTGGCCACTATTCTTCCCATGGCATGAAGAATAAGATTTTTTTGAAATAAGCCGAATATATGACTGCTAAAAGTTCCCGTACAATGGATTTCTCACACATAAGGGATTGCTCTAGAGACACACAGAGCGAGACGAGCTTCTACCTATGCTTGCGGTGACTTGATTTGGGGTTCACGGTGTGCCTGAGCTCAGTCATCCACCCTAGCTCCGGCGCTCGTCGGCAGTGCGAGCCTCCTGACCTGTCGTCCTTGGGCGAGAGCTACTGGTGGAACGGTGCATGGGGCGGGCAGGGCGGCGCGGGGGAGGGGGGAGGCGTGATGCAGCCTTGGAAGTAGTGCTGGAGGCATGAGGGCATCCGACGTTGAGGAGACTTGCAGGCACACACACAAAAAAAATTGCTGCCATGGTGTGGATGGACCATGCCTTGTAATGTTGGTGTGGCTGCACTAAGAAACCCAAAACAAACCAAACCATACGGAAAACCGGCCAGACAGAAAAATCCATTTATGTGGCACTCCAAGTAAGCATTAGTTAATTTGTGGCGCCAACTTGTCGGAACAGAAAATATATATTGAAATTGGGTAAAAGGTGGTTGCTATTTGCTGAAATTAAGTAAACATTTGGAAATCCTTCTAGAAGGGGCACTTCTTGCCACAAACGTGAAATGTAGGAATAAAAGGTGATATTAACTAACTCTATGACTTTCCCGCCTACTTTTTTTTTTGGAACGAAGACGCTAGAAGCGTCCGACTTTAAATTAATAAAGCCAACTGGCAGCATCACAAGGTTTAAACATCTTACAACCAAATCGAACGCAAGTTCCCACAGGCCCCAACGGCCACATCACAACGCATACCCAAAGTTCAGATACAACGGCCCCAACCAAGATGACCATAAGAGCAAGACAACCGGTCGCCTCCATCTGACGCAGCCAAAAGAAACCAAAAGAGACGAGACATGGAGTAGCTCAAGCCGCTTGCCGAAGTCGCGGAATACTGCTGCCGATCTTCTTCATCGTGGTCTTCATAAGCTCAGCATCGCGTTGTTTCCCCAAAGGTGTCCACATCTGGAGAAAGAGATGGCATTTGAAAATGACATCAGCCGGGTTAGCAGGGAACTTATGCTCAATTGTCATTTTATTTCTAATCGTCCGGAGGGACCAAAGCAATGCTCCCACAAAACCCTGGCATTGGCCCCTCGCTGCGATTGCAACACCGCCAAAAGATCTGCCCCCGGTCTAGGGTTCCGGTTTTGTTGGAAAACCCCCCGCACGACACTCCATGCAAATCTTGCTAACGCGCACTGAAATAACGCATGGTTCGCATCCTCTAACGTCTCGCACACAACACATGACCCATCGGATGGGCCGTTACGCTTAACAATGCCTAAACGTTTTTTCCTAGATGAAGTCTAAAGATTTTTGCCTCGTCGATTAATTAAGCAGAAGAGACATGGAACATATCAACACATAGTTCAAGGCGACACGACCAAGGCAGAGCGCGTCCAGCGGAGCGGCGAGTGGAGCACGTTCAAGGCGAGGTTCAGCCACCATCCACCGGAGCTAGCTAGCTCGCATGGGGCGCCATGCACAGGCCAAGCACCCACCATCCAACGGAGCTAACTAGCTCGCGTGGGGCGCTAGGCCGGCAAGGTTAGCTCCGCAGCGCCGTGTGCTCGCGTCACCACCGCCTTGGGTCAGGTGCAGGAGAGCGCGAGGCGCGTGGAGGTGCAGCAGGTTGGCGCGGGCCAGGAGTGATCCGCCGTTCTTTTCTTGAAGACGTCGTTATGAGGCTCCTCTTCATGTTTGGCTCCGGGTGAAAATCTTTGTCTTCACGTCGTGATCCCTTTTGGGGGGCATTGATATGAAGCATAGGGGGTGTAGGATGTTCTCTATTTCGGTCGCATAGTCGCGTGCGTCTCGCGTGATCTGATTATTTGAGGATCAGTGTTGTATAAGTGTTACCCATTACTTTGTATCATTCGGTCGCGTACTCTGATGTGTGATTGCTTTTTTTTTAATAAAAAAAGTTTCCCTCCAATTTCATTAAAGAAACCAAAAGCAAACAAAGTCCAAGTTCAGTAGGTTATCTTACAACGCAGCGAGCCACACCGAAACTAAAGAACTAAACTGCTACCATGCCAAGAATATTACAAAAGAACAAATGCATCGCATACATCCATCATCAACTAGTTATTAAGCAAGTTCTAGATTACAAGCCAGCAAACAGAACAAGGGTGGAAGACTAGTCTCCTTCTCGCTGCTTAAGCCTCCAGTCGACGAACTCCCAGTCTCCATCCCTGTGTCGCCTTATAGATCTCACTTGTCACCTGCTCGATTAGTTTTGCTCACAGCTGTAGTAGTCTTTCCTTCGGCTTTTTTCTTTGCAAAATCGACCAGTCCACAATCCAGTTGCACATCAGACGATTTAAAATCATTGGATCATATATTTTCTTAAGTCGGAGAATTATATCATTTCTACATTTTCAAAGAGCCTAAAAAATAGCAACACTTCCCACTAGTACCAGTTTCTTTTCTGGTTTCTTAAAGGATTTTAACCACCCTCCCAGGAAGTCACTAAGGTTGGTTGGGCAGCGTCTAAGATCAAAGGCACATTTGGTTAAACTCCAGACCAATCTGGCCGCTGAGCACTCAAAAAACAAGTGGTCAATGTTTTCTTTTTTCCCGCAGTACACGCATTCTTTTAAACCTTTCCATCCTTTTCTAACCAAGGTAGCTTTTGTCAGAATGCTTCTCCTGGCCACAAGCCAGAAGAACATTTTGATTTTTGATGGTATATTCGTTTTCCACAAGAATTTATGAGAAAATCTAATTCCATCGTTAATCAGGAAAGAATATCAAGATTTGACTGAAAATTTCCTACTCTTAGTAAGCATCCATAGGGGTTGATCTTTCCCTCCATGCATCCTAACCTCCTCACATCTTTGTTTTAAACTATTCCAAAGTTCATTTGTCTCTGCATTCAAATCTATCCTGAAGCTAAACCCCTGCCATCCCCTGTTCACAGCTTCTGCCACTGAGATATTGTGGTCAAAGCTGATATTGTATAGTCTAGGATACATATCCTTCAGTGGTCTAGATCCTAACCACCAGTCTTCCCAAAATCTGGTTTCATTCCCATCCCCAGTCTTTTTTTAACATGTTGAAAATATAGTTTTTTGACTTCCATCAAACGACTCCAGAACTGAGAGTCACCTGGCTTTTTTTCCAGCCAGACAAGCATTTATTCTGTATATATTCGGCTTTCAGAGTATCCACCCATATTCCAGTTTCAGTCTCTAATTTCCATAACCACTTAACTAGAAGAGCTTTGTTCATTACATCTAAGTTACTGATTCCCAGGCCCCCAGATCTTTTGGTAATCAGCAAGTTTTCCGATTGACGAGATGATATTTCTTTTTGTTTTCATCTTCCTGCCATACCAGTCTAGCTCTAAAGAAATTAGCTTTTTCCCTCACTCCTACAGGGAGAGGGTAAAAGGACATCATGAAAAGTGGGATGTTTGTCAAACATGCCTGCACAAGGGTTACTCTCCCAGCCATATTAAGGAGTCTACCCTGCCAGCATGCACATCTTTTTTCAATTTTTTCAGTGACTCCCTTCCAGAACTTATTTCCCAGTCTGACATCAGCTACAGGTAGTCGTAGATATTTAATAGGCATTTTTCCCACCTCACATGTGAAGATATCCTGGTATATACTGGTTTTATTAGCTGTTTCTCCAAACATAAAATTTTCATTCTTATGGAAGTTTATGGTCAATCCTGACATCTGCTCAAAAGCAGTTAGTATGAATTTTAGATTTTTTGCACTGTCTTCATCATCTTGTAATAAAAAAATTGTATTATCTGCATATTGTAACATATTCACTTCACAGTTATTCAATTCAGAAAGTACCCCTTTTACAAATCCCCCATGCATAGCATTGTCCAGAATAATGGCTAATGCATCTGCAGCAATATCAAAAAGCAAAGGTGACAGGGAATCTCCTTGTCTCAATCCTTTAAAAGTTTTGAAATAAGGCACAATATCATCATTTACTTTTACCCCTACATGTCCCCCTACCATGGTGTGCATCACCATGTCACACCACTTATCAGGGAATTTCTTTAATTTCAGCATTTTATACACAAAGGGCCACTTGATCTTATCATATGCTTTTTCAAAATCAACTTTAAACAAAAGAGCACTCTGTGTCTTTTTGTGTGTGATTGCTTTATATATAAAGCGAGACGAAATCTTATTTTGAGAGAGGGGTCCGCCTCTGGCTTGGCCGCCCTGCCGCGACTGCGAGCCCGGCGGCTCCGACGACGAGCACACCCTAATTGCTTCTACTGCTGCCCGACGGCATGCCCAACAGCTGCTATTGCAGCCCCGACGCTCCAACATGCCGATGGATGCCAGTTGGGCCAGGCGGCAGTGGCGTAGCTGTAGGGTGGCCAGGGTGGTCCACGGACCACCCTGGAATTTGGACCGTTAGTTTAGTACTTCTCTGAAAAAAGGGAAACATATCCAGGCCCAACTCAGCTCTCAGCCCATATACATGAGAATCATTGGCTCGTTTCTTTAGTCTCCTCGTACGCGTGTATGTACGCTCATCGTTCCTAATTCCCAACTCCCTGCCATCTCCTTCTCCTCTGGTCTCTGGAAGTCTGAAAGACTGAAACCCTAGCGCCATCGCCCAGCACAAGGCCGGCACTCCGGCAGGGCACCCGCCGACGGCGACGGACCGGCGTCCGGCGAAGGACGCGCGTCCCGGCGGCCGACTAAGGAAGCGCGCACGCACACATAGGTACAGCCCCGTGCAGTGCGCACTAGTAGTTTTCTTTTCTACTTCAATCCAAAGTACTCCTCGATTTTTGTTCTTCTCTAATTCAAAGCACAATTTCCTTTTGCTATGAAGATTTGAACCTCGATTTGTTGAGAGTGCAAGCTTTAAAGTTTTTTGCAAGTGATAATTTGTCAATTGAACCGATTGAATCATTAGGGCTTTGTTCCAACTGAGTTAATGTATTAATTTTTTTGTAGAACCGTTGCAAAAATGAAGAGGACAAGAGACATTGCATCCTTTTTTTAGCTATGATCCGACAAATAAGGTGTGTTATATTTTACGCGAATGTAAGACTTGAACATGAATTACAATATGCTTTGAAAGACCTTACTGATATGTGCTTTGGATATATATTGTGTGCATATGTTGGTTTGTTAAATTTGTGGTGTGATTTTTTTTTGTGCCAATTGGACCACCCTGATATAAAATCCTGGCCACGCCACTGCCAGGCGGGACATGTAGCGGACACACGAACGAAGAGAACACAGAAAACAATCATTTTGTGTCTGTCTTTGACCCAAATCTGACCAAAATTTAGGATGAAAATGGGTTTGAGAGGATAGAAAGTAGAAATGGGTCTGTGCGTTGGACAACCTTTTTTGTCTGCGCGGACACAAGCAGACAAAATGCGTCCGTGCGTTGGAGTTTCTCTAATAAAACCTTTCATGTGAATCATGCATCTCTCGTAGAAACAAAAAGAAAAGAAGAATCACTAATGTACGAAACATAAGTACATCAACTCCAATCCTATCAAATTCAAATAGTAACGTGTATGGTCCTATCAGTCATCGATCCGTAGCTTGAACAGCGACCGCTCACTCACTCCCACCCGTCGACTAGTTGCATTTGGTACCAGCAAGTCACCGACAAATCAGTGGCGCATCCCATTTTTGTTTGTTGCATTTGGATCCCTTCCTCGCGGCTATTCGTTGTTCTTGGAAGTTGGAAGAGACCAGCTACGCTGTGCGTCAAACGTGGCCTCTTCGAGACACAGTGCCAGCAAACATCCCACAGCGATTTTGTATAGGATGTGGCTAGTTCTTAGTGGAATTAGGCTTAACCAAGTCTCAGTCGAGTGTTAAAACATGTATGAAAGAAAATAGATTTTTTACATGAATCTTAATGTAAGATCTCACGAATATAGCATTGACGGAACATAAACCATATGCAGACTACTTTTAGTAAGACCGTTTTTTATAAACAGAAACAACGATAAACCATATGAGGACTACCCACAAACACATGAAACCCATGACCACACGATAAACTTGACAAACATAACCGGCGTGCAACGACCACATAGTCCATACTTGTACACTGCAAACAAGCCCCAATAAGAACGCTTCGACTGAAAGCAGCAGTCACTACCAAATCCATGGAGATGAGCCAAACCATGAGGTCACCAGCGAGTTCACCTTCAAATGCTCCACCAACAGAGGCGAAGCAGGGCACAAACATAGCTCCCAAAGCTCGGTTATGATAGCCACGAGCACGGTGATAGACTCGCTCTCAAAGATATACTTCCTTTGTTCTAAAATAAGTTACTCAACTTTTTACTAACTTTACAGTTAATACAAAATTGAGTCATTTAATTTGGGATGGAGAGAGTACGACACAAGGAAGACAACGACGTGCACACCAGTGTGCTCAATCTTTCTTGCTATACATCTGAATAAACCCTTGGAATCCGAGGTCCATGGGCTCCTGTCCTGTGATCATATATACTACTACAGTAGCGTAACACGTATACAAACCAAAAGAATATCTACAACTACAAGTGTGTAACATCTAGCTAGCTCCTTCCTGTAGTTACTTAACTGCTCCGGCCACTACTAACAAGCACCGCATATCAATCAGATTGGGCGGACTCAGAGCATGGTCACCATGGCCGCAAGAACCAAGGCGAGCAGGGCCGTCGGCCGCCCCGCCGCCGCGGAGGTGGTCTCGAGCTGTATGGTGAAGTTGCAGGTGCCCGTGGAGGGGTCCTGGCGCGTGCTCACGGCGAGCCCGTCAAAGCCGCACGCCTGCTCGTCCTGGTCCTGCACCTGGAAGTAGGAATTGAAGGCGTAGGAGGCGTTCCCCGCGGCGTCCATGCCGTTGCACGTCGACCCAAGGCTGAGCGAGGTGCAGTCGGCGTTGGTGCACGCGTAGCCCACGTTGTCGGCGAGCCTGCTCATGTTGGCCGCGTTGGCGTTGAGCACGCACCACACCCGCGGGAGGTACTCCACGCCCCTCGCCCCCACCAGCGCCGTGTTCCGGCCCTGCCCGGTCGGGTCCATGGCGTACTTGGGCTGCCCGTCGTACCGCATCACGCCCCAGTGCCGCTCGAAGTAGCCCGGATCCACGCTCTTGACGTCCTCGTCGATGAGGCTGAAGAGGTAGATCTCGATGTACTGGTTGGGCCGCAGAGGTGTGCCGGCGTTGCCCGCCAGCTTCCGGAACAGGCCCGTGTAGAACCGCTGCGCGTAGGCGGCCGTGGCGTGCTTTTCGCCGTCGGTCGGCCAGCCGACCTCGCCGACGATCACCGGCAGGCCGCCTACGCCGGCCGCCGTGAGCGCCGACACGAGCGTGTCGAAGTTGGCGTCGAACACGTTGGTGTACTGGATGTTGCCGTCGACCACGGGGCTGCTCGCGCCGTCGAAGAAGGCGAAGTCCAGCGGGAAGTCGTCGTTGCCGTAGAGGCTGAGGTACGGGTAGATGTTGACCGTGAAGGGCGCGCCGCTCTGGTTGAGGAACTGCACGATCTCCGTCATGAGGCCGGAGATCTCTGGCCGGAACCGCCCGGCCGACGGCACCGGGTTGTCCTTGGGGGACTGGTACACGTCGGCGTTCAGCGGCACGGTGGCCTTGACGGTGTCGCCAACGCCGGCCTCATCAAGGGCCTTCTGGATGTTCTGCAGGGCCGGGAGCGTGACATTCAGGAAGGTGCCATTCAGGGACGACAGAAACGGCTCATTCCCGACGGCAACATATCTGCAGGTAGGGGAATGCATAATCAGTTTTCATACCTTGGTTATCAAAACAAATCTGAATAAATGGTGTTATTAACCCACATGTTTTTTTTCTCTTCTGATAAAAAGACGATTTTATTAACTCAAAGTGTAGCATCAAGTGGACACAAAGCACGATCAAGGGACGCCCGGACTCTACACAGCAAAGAGGCACACAAGCAACACTAGTAGCTTTCAGTGGCTAATTCACCCGCAAACAAATTTTCAGGCATGATACAGGGACAGGGCAAATTGCATGATGTGTGAAGATTCTCCCCAACTGATCACCATTATGGAAGAAAGAAAGCAGTTCTTAAACAACTTTGCACTGAACAGTTTGTGCCCATGTCCCAGAAGAAAAAAATGTGTCAAGGACTTGGTGGGTGTCTAGTGGGCGCCAAGAAGGGCCACTGAAATCAGATCAAGGGCGCTGCTTTTTAGTAATAAGATAACTAATCCCTTTTAGGCGACAAGAATTCAGTGGGATGATCGGTCCACATGGCTTCACTAGTGCGCGCGCATGACAGATCGTTTTCAGAAATTTCTATCCAAGAACAATTCTTAGCAGATAAGTGCCGAAAGTTAGATTCTTCACGCATCAACTGGGCAGGACAGATGCAAATATGCGATGGATATGTGTGGGTAGCTTTATGTTGCAATAAGCTGATGCATGCCATGCCAAGTTTGACACTTTGCTGACAAGAAAGCTTCCAATGAACGAGTCAGGTAGGAACAATCAGCAAATTGGATATCCACATCATCCTATATTCCTATACCTATGGTGAGTATTCTAGGCACCCACTCTGAATTATCAAACAAGATAAAGGTTTTGGGCCGCATGCTTCAGACTCAAGCTTTTGGAAGAGGAGAAAGGAAATTGAGATCTAGAATCAGGACATAAATAGTACTATCATTGTACACAAATCAAGGAGGGTTAATAAGTATGTATGGAGTATATTGTAGACTCACAATATGCACATTTAAAGGAAGAATAAGAATATAAACATCACTATCAATGACTCCCTTCGTCCTAGAATAAGTGTCTCAACTCTGTATTTTAGAGTTGAGGGAGTAATTAAAACTGTAATTATAACATGACGACAACAGAAGCATCGATCAACAGGCATGAAATTGAAAACAAAATAAGGAGAGAGGCCATCCGAGATCCTGAATCGAAGAGGAAGAGGGAAGAGGATCATCATGGATAGTTCATAGATTGAGGAGTAGATCGAGGTGCTGCTCTCACCGGATGTTGACGCCGCCGCCGAAGTTGTAGGCGCTGACGTTCTTGTGCACCCACTCCCTGGCGGTGTCGTAGTCGGTCATCATGTCGAGCATTTTGTTGGGGATGGCCACCATGACCTCGATGCCGGAGCCGGCGAGCGCGCCCAGCGGCTCCGCGTCCGCGTCGAACAGCTTCACCTTCTTGATGCCATTGTCCTGCAGCATCCGCACCACGGTGCTGGGCGGCAGCTGGTGCGACGCCATCGTGCCCCAGTTCACCCCGAGCCCCACGGCCGCCGGAAGCCCGGCGACGGCGAGCAGCAGCAGCAGAAGCACCAGCCGCGGCGCCGCGGCCACGCCCGCCATGATCGAAGCACCAGAGCGGCAAAGCCAAGCTTTCGATCGGGCCACAACTGAGCTAAGCTTTGAGGCCACACAAGGACGCAAGAATTCAGGAATGATCGATGCACCAGCTGAGCTAGGCTTTGAGGCCACACACGGACGGAAGAAGAGCTCACGAATGCAACGCGGTTTTTGGCTCCAGCTGGGGCACCAACGTACGTGTAGGAGGAGGAGGAGGAGAAGGGATGCGATTTGGATGATGGGGAGGTGCGAACGATTTGATTATTTTTTCTAGTGCGGTGGCTGCTTTTGTGAGGAGGGACAAGGACGGGCGGTTTTGGATAGAACTGCACCTGGACGTGCGAGTGATCTGTGATGACGAACAACCACATAGACATCGCAGCAGGCCGGTGATCGATGGTGAAGGCAAAGGCAGCTCTACAAAGTTTCGGTCTTCTGCTGATCTGATCTGCTACAATAGATCAGCGACACTTACACCAAAGTTGTACTAGATCAGCGACATTTATATCAAAGTTGTACTAGATCAGCGAACGACGCTTATTTTGAGACGCAGAGATCAGTAAGAGCAACTCCAATGGCGCGACCCATTTTGTCCGTTTGGGTCATCTGAACAAAAAAGATGACCCAACGGGGCGACCCAAAAGGACATGGCGTCCGCCCGATGTCCGCTTACTGTCCGTCCCGGACCCAAATTGAATGCAAATATGGGCACAAATGGGTCCGCGGCGGACAAAAGCGAGCGCTCCCGTCGTCCGTTCCCATCCGCTTGGTGGCCTCTCGTGTCCGCCATGGTCCCACAAATCAGCGACCCGCGCCTTCCCCTTTTCTTCCCACAAAATAGAGGGCCGCAGAAGCTAGCCACGGCGGCGGTGAACTCGGGGCCGGGCGTGGCGTTCCTGGACCAGAGCTCGGGGAGGGAATCGAGCTCCCTCCCATGGCCACCAGGGTCCTCGACACGCTCGTCGTCGCGGCGGAGGTCGGCGGGGGCGGCCGCGCGCTGCCGCTCACCTTCTTCGACTTGTCATGGATCTTCACCGGCCCGCGCTGCGCTGGATCTTCTCCCTCTCCGCCGCGTTGCGGGACTTCTACCCGCTCCTCGGCCGCGTCCGGCCCTGCCCGGATGGCGCCAGGTACGAGTTCTTCTTGCCCGCAGGAGGAGGGGGCGGTGACACCGTCCAGCTCACCGTCGCCGAGAGCGAGGATGATTTTGACGAGCTCACCGGCGACGGGCCCCGGGACGTCGCCCGGCTCTACTCGCTCGTGTCGCGGCTTTCGGTGGTTGAGGGCAGTGGGGACGGCGGGTTCGCGCTCGTCGCGGTCCAGGTCACTGTGTTCGCTGGGCGCGGGGTCGCCGTTGGCGTGTCCATCCACTGCCGGCTGGCCGCCGCGGGGTCAGTCGCCGTCGGGCTCCTTGCCGCGCCACGCCTGGGCCACGGCGCAGCGAGCTTGGGCCGGGCGCAGCACAGCGAGCTCGGGCCCAGGTGACGACGGAGCGGGCGCAGCACCGAGGTGGTCGAGGTGGCCCTGCGGGATGTAGAGGACGAGCTCCCGCCGTAGCTCCCGGCCAGCAGCGCCTCCGTCGAGGACTCCTCCTCCGCTCCTTGCGTGTCCGCTTTTTGACCTTGCGTTGGGTTCATCCACCGCCAGCCCCCGTCCGCCTCATGTCCGCTAGGCGGATATGCGACCTAAACGGACAAAATGCGGATAAAATCCACCTCCGTTTGGGTCATTGCGTTGAAGTTACTCTAACCGACCACGTACATCTATGCAAGCATCATAGAGCATCAACAAAGTTGGCAGTAGGGCAACACGTACTGGTGTTGTCAGGTCAACATGCACCGGTGTTAACATGTGCGTGCAGTGTGTTCTCCAAGTTTGTTCGTGCCTTGAGAACCAACTCAACCGAAATATTTTACTAGCGAATCTCTCTTCAGATTCAGAGGAGTGGGAATCGCTCTGCTTCGCAACAATTTCTACAGTTGTTTAGAACAGGACGCCGTCCATCCTACTTGAATGTCAACGCTCTTTATGTAAAGAACACTTGTACCCGATCCCAAGCATGCAAAATTCCTATTCCTATTTCATACGGCCCCATAAAAAGAACAGGTTCCACCATCAAAAGATAATGGAACTCCAAGCTTCTTTGCCAAGCCAATGAATCCACCTCCCCTCTGCCGGCCACTTAGGCATCTGGGGGCAGGGAGGGGATCCCGGTGCCTCTACTTCGGCTAGTAGTTTGAGTTTGGTTTTTTTTCTTTCTCGTATGGTCTTTCGGCAGATGGCGGCGTTTCATATTCAAGCTGGTCTTCCGAAGTCTGTTCCACTTCGAGTTCGTCCATCAGGACGGAGTTCACGCAGATTTGTGTCGTCTTGTTGAGGCAGCGAGGTTAGGATTTCTCGTCGCGTGTACCCGACGATAAAATTTGGTTTCGGGCGCTTTAGATCGTTTCAAGGGTTTAATGACGACAAATGCGGCTCTGGAACGCCGGTCCTTGGAGGTACATGCACAAAGAATTGACGATTGTCACCGACAAGGTCAAGCGGCCTCCGGTAGGGGAGCGGCGACAAAAGTGCTTTGCCGACTCGTTCTGGCAATGATAGTGATCGTTCGGTGGCATAGGGTCCTGAATGTAGCTTCTACCATATTTTATTACTTATTAATTTTTGTAATAGATCCGGGTCTTTTTCACATAAAGACAAAGACTTTCTTCTTCTTCTTTTTTGAAAAGGATAAATACCCCCGTTCTCTACATCAAGCGATGCATAAAATCATTTTATTACATTATTGCACAGAACCCAACAAAACAAGGGATTTACCTTCCTGGCAACTACTGTCGCTACACCTAAATTCTTAACGAGGTGCCCTGACCGCGTATCAACCCACACACACAGAAAAGAAAAAGATAACGGAACAAAAAAAAAAGCAGTAAAACATCCTGGTGCAAAACCAACAGCAAAAGCAACGTCCAAGGCGAAAAGTCCATTCTGCACCCGAGCTCATATGCTCCCGCATGAACAGTAAAATCGAAAAAAAATTGAAAAAAATTCAAAAAATTCCAAATTTTTTTTGAGAGAAACATTGACAAAAGTTCTAAGTGCCTGCAAAAATTCATCATGAAATCACATTCCTGTAAGGCGTGGCAAAAAAAACGAATTCAGTGCTTCAAAATGCATTTGAAAGTAGCTTTTTCAGAGTACTATTTTTGTTTTTTTTGCCATGCCTTCGAGGAATGTGATTTCATGACGAATTTTTGCAGGCACTTACAACTTTTGTCAATATTTCTTTCAAAAAAAATTAGAATTTTTTGAATTTTTTCGATTTTATTGTTCATGCGGGAGCATATGAGCACGGATGCAGATTAGCCGCGTCCCGTCCAAGGGTAACTTGTCCACCCGGTGCTCAATCGTTCAACGACGTGACGGTTGTCAATCCTTAAGATCGATCTGTGGGTGGGCACATCATCCTCATCCTCGTGGCGCGCGCGAGAAGCATCGATCGATCCTCCGATGGGATGGTGTTTTTCGCCTGGTTTGACCACACTTGAGCTATGCTACTACGACTCTGCCGAGAGGACAGGCGACAACTGACTGAATAAACGGTCAGCAGACGGACAGCTGCTTCGAAACAGTAGGATAGGCACGTAGGAGTCGCCGCTCCCATCACGCACGTCGCTGTGCACCGCGCCGGTCACCGGAATAGAAAGAGGAACAACTTTTTTTTAGTAGTTTTTTCGTCCGGCTGAGACGATTCGACGTGGAAGCAAGAGAGAGAGAAAACGGGGGAAAAGAAAGAATCTTTTCTAGGGTTTTCGTCCGGCTGAGATGATTCGACGTGGAAGCAAGAGAGAAAATAATGGAGCGTGGCATCTGTTGTTTTCGTCGTGATGACGGGGACGAAGCGCGCGTGAATCACGTCGACTTGCTGTCTTGATCCCTTCCTTCCCTTCCCTCCCTAATTAAAATCAGCATCTGATTCTGACATCGGTCGTCGGGGTTTGCAATTGCAACTTGGTCTGAATGTGTTTGCCCAAGCGCAGCCGGTGGTTGGACTTGGGCGGGCGGGCAGGTCGGCAGGCCGGCGTCGCTGTCTCCACGAACGCAACTTCTCCCACGGGTTCTAGAAGACAATAACGTTTTGTGCTGGGTTCTCACCGAAGGAGTGTGGTTTTTGCAAAACCAAATGCAAGAACGGGCCTATTCATCCGTTTTATAGCCATGTGACGCAGCAACAGCTCTAGAAAAAAAATGGCACCATGTGGCGTGTCTTAATCTGTTAGGACAAGGTTTTGTCTGCTAGTCCACGGAATGACGCCGCCCGCTGCCACGGCTATATATACGGCGGTCCTCGCCCTCGCCGGCCGCGGCATTCTAAAACCTTGCGGTGGAACAGCAGCAGCACCAAGTGGCAACAGATGGCACGGTGCTGTTGGCGGGGGCGCGATGGCGAAAGTGTGGCGTCAAGCGGAGCGCAATCTCTGCGCTCCTGCGACTAGATGCTCAATCCAAACTGTTTGTTTCTTTCCTTGGCTCATGCATCGCCTATTTAAATCGTATTATTCGGTGCAGCTATGAGAAAAAATGTTGGGAATGTTGAAGTGTCTATTAGGGCCATAGACCATGATAAGATCAACTGCCTGGAATTTTCTCCGAAATACTCGAGCCTCGGGAGAAACCTCAAAACCGAGGAAGAAGTAGTGGATGACGTATATTTATGATGGACAACCCCTCTCTCTCTCTCTCTCTCTCTCTCTCTCTCTCTCTCTCTCTCTCTCTCTCTCTCTCGCACACACGCGCCCACACACACACACACGCACGCACGCACGCACGCACGCACGCACGCTTACTCACTTGGTTAACAAGGTTTCGAAAGTGTGTTTGGATGACCCGAATCTTGAGTCCATACTTTGTGAATTAGAAGCTTCTGCTCGTACATCCAAATCACACTCGCTGAAAAAGAAGCAAAAATCATCTAAACCATGTTTCCTAAGTAGGTTTTGGGTGTAGGTTAAAAGGCATATGACAAATGTTGTTTGTCCAAAAGTTTGAAAGTAAAGGTGGATGTGGAAGCCCTCGACACATTTAATTTATGTGCCAAGCACATCGTTACCATAGCGACTATATCACGCATTTAGCAAGACGACAGGATGTTTCGTTGAAGCGTCTACAGTTATCAGGAGGCCGGCCCATCCGGAAAAAGAGACGGAAAAGGGGAGAACACAGGGATCGATCCCTAAGTGGGTTATGGGTGTAGGTTACAAAGCAAGCGCCTCCCCCCCCCCCCCACCCATAAAACTTCCTTCGTCGGCATTTCAACCTACCATCAAGCACTCCTTAAACCACCTTTTTGGCTGGGTTGCACAATTGCTCTCTCGTGGGGCTTGCCTAACCCTCATCTGCTCCGTAACCCAAGAAAAATTTAAAATAGATGGACGCGATTCATAGAGCCTTTTTTGGGCAGCGGGGGAGAACTTTTCAAGAGCACAATGCCTTATTGCTTGGAAAAATGCTTGCAAACCTAAAAAATTTAGTGGTCTATGCATTAAAATTTTGCTTCTACGAAATAATTGCTTATTAATGAAGTTTGTTTTCAAATTACTTCAGGGAAATAATTTACCTTGGGTCAAATGGTACCACGAGAGATACTCCCACTCCATAGCAGATAAACCTACAAACCCATCCTTTCTGTGGATGGTGGTGAATTCTCAGCTACCTACACTTCAAAAAAATTCCTTTGTTTTGACAAATAATGGATCTGCGATCTTCTTCTGGACTGATACTTGGATCACCCTTGAACCTTTAGCCACTATATACCCCTACCTTTACTCTCACTCCATAAACCCTACCATTTTAGTGTCTCGGGTCATGCAGGACTGATTACTAACTAACCTGTGGAATCGCCTTACTAATGTTGCTTCAAACGAGCTTGTGGATGTGTTGTCTTTGTTGCGGGACTTTGTCCCAAATGATGTTGCTGATGATATGTTCCTCCTGCACGGCACGCCCTTCCCCTCCAGACAAGCCTACTCCATCATCACCGATGAGGACAACATCGACCCCTTCGCCAACCTCACTTGGTCATCCAAGGTTCCGATCAAAGTCAAGATTTTTGGGTGGCTCCTCTTCAAGGATCGGCTCAACGCTAAGCACAATCTCCTCAATAAGACGATCACCAACGATTCCATCTGTCCTCGATGTGCTGCAGCGGTGGGGGGTGTTGCTCAACTATCCGTTCACTGCCTGTTTGTAGTGAACGTGTGGGATGCCCTGCAGCCAGACACTCTACCCTCGCTTTGCTGTAATTCGGGATACTGCCTCGCCGACTGGACTCAACTATGATGTTTGGTTGTCGGCCACGCTTTCTATTTTGTGGAAAATCTGGGACTCTAGGAATGCCCGTGTTTTTCGCAATGAGGATGACACGACTAGGACTATGATTTTGAATCTTGTATATGATTTCTCCCTCTGGACCAGACCTTTGGATTCTCTCATAAAAAGGGGGCTGTCGTGTCTTGGCGCCAATAACTTTAATTACCTACATGCTAGCGCACTCTTGTAACCTCACCTTTGGCGCTTTGAGTAATGTATTCAAGTTGGGATGCTCCGCCCCCCCCCCCACCCAGTGATTGTTAAAAAAAACATCATTACCACAATGACTATATCTCGCATTCAGCGAGACGGTATGATGTCTCATTGAAGCGTCTACAGTAATAGGGCCGCCCCATTCACGAAAAAGAGAAGGAATAGGGGAGAACCCAGGGATCAATCTCTGGTCTCCAAGGAGATGGCCAGCGCTACTAGCCACTCCGCCCGCTTCCCGTCTGTGGTAAGTAGTAGGGCCGCGACCTACTTGAGGCAATTCGAGCCGGCTTTCCCCATTTTTTCTTTATTTCGCTTTCTTTTTTCTTCTACATTTTTAATTTTTTTAATTTTTTTCTTTTTTTATTGGTTTCCTATGTTCCTTTTTTGATTTTTAGTTTTTGGTTTTCATTCTACATATTTTGTATATGTCAACAAAAAAAATCCACTAAAATAAATAACAATTTTCTAATACATGTTAAACATATTTCCAATACAAATTACATGTTTAACATTTTTCTACACATTTTAAAAATACAAGATTAACATTTTCTAATACACGGTCCAAAAAATTTCTATGCACATTTAAGATTTTTCAAATGCTTGATTAACATTTCTTAAATACAATATTAAAGTGTTTTGAACACATGGTCAACATTTTTTTCTAAACACATTTAACATTTTTCAAACGTTTTATTAAAAAAACTCAAACACTATTTTTTTTCAAATGCTTGATTAACATTGTTATATACACGGCCCATTTTTTCCCATCAATTTTAATACACTGTCAACATTTTTTCTAGACACATTTGACATTATTTAAATACTTGTTCAATTTTTTCCAAGTGCTTTATTAACATTTTGAAATACTTGTTCAACAATTTTTAAATGCTTGATTTATATTTTTACATACATGCCCATTTTCTAAGAAATGGTCAACATTTTTTCTATACAAATTTATCATTTTCCAAATGCTTGATTAACATTTTTTAAACACTTGTTTCACATTTTTTTCAAATGATTTATTAACCAATTTTGAATATATGATTAAATTATCTCATACACATTTCATTTTTGTACATACAATTTCATATACGTGATAAACATTTTCTTTATACATACATAACATTTTTCAGATGTTTTATGTAGAGTGATTTTTTAATTTACTTATTTACCATGTTTGGAAGTAAAATCAATAGTAAAAATTGGAAGCAAAAAAATAAACTAAAAACGTAAAAATAATAATAAAAGAGGCTCTTGTTCCCGCGCGCCTGGGCCGGTGCAACTCATTCCACCCTTCAGCGAGGGTTCCTACCATCTCGCTGAATGCGATATATAGGGGCGACCCTTGGGAGTTCCTATCTGCCACTTAGAGCCTTCCCCGCTCCAACTCCGCTCTGGAGCGAAGCAGCATCCAGTTCAAATTTTCAGAGTCGCTGAAGGGCCACTCCGCGCTAAAGGAGCGGAGGGTTGCCGAACAGGGCCTTACTATGGCAGACTGTCCGGCTAACGTACAAGCAGCCCCGATTGCGCCGGCCCACTGGCGAACAAGCAGATGTGCCACTGTAGATAATCAGCGCTACTGATTACAGAGCTGCGCAACCTTATAAGAACCAATACAAAAGGAGATCCAGACATTTCCTTTTCGTTTTCCCCTTTTCTTCTTTTTAAATTTTTTGTTCAAAATTCCAAAAAATGTTTTCGAATTATAAATTTGTTGAAAAATTCAACAAAGTTCATGGTTTCATTTTTTTTGCAATTTTCAAAAACTGGTCGTGTTTTCAGATCTTGTTCATATTTTGCAAAAAATGTTCAACTACTTCATAAATTCTTTGCTTTTTATGGAAAATGTTCAGGATTTCAAAACATGCTCAGGTTTATAAAAAAACTGTTTTTTTTGTAAAATGAATGTCTGATGAAACGTGAACACTTTGCACTCAAAACATTTTCTAAAATTACGAACAGTTTCTTTGAATATATGTACTTTTTTCAAAAAGGGACTAATTTGAAACTCTTAAAAATGAAAAAGGCGTATACTTTTTGAAAGCATAAGCATTTTTTGAAACTCCATAAATGTTTTGAATACGGAAACATTTTTGAAAATGTCCTATCAATGTTAATAAAAGGGAACACATTTTGGAAACACGATCATTTTTTGAAAAGGTGATTTTTTTGAAACGACGAATAAATTTGAAAACCTGAACAATTTTTGGAAACACGAACATTTTTTCAAACTCCTGAATAAATTATAAAACACGAATTTTTTTGAAACACATGAACAGTGTTTTTCCTCTTTAATGAACATTTTTTTAACTTATGAACTCTCTTCAAATCTACAAACATTTATTGTTTAATCTATAGAAAACCGGAGGGTCATATTTTTCATGAAAACCAGCAGCTGAACAGTGAGCGAGCGAGCCAACTAGGAGCTCCAACGATTGAGCGAGTGAGCGAAAAATAACCCAATGAAGGTAGCTAACAAGTGAGCATAATTTTGTTTGAGCCGCGGCCAGCGGGAGCATTCCATGAGCGTTGTTTCACCGGCTGGCGCTTGAAGCACTGAGGAGGAGCTCCCTTATTTGTTTGTATACAACTTTTGCCTTCGGATTCCTATCCATCTAGAACCGATCAACGACGCTTCACACAATCTCGCCGGTCACCCTTCGGTGTCACCTTGCCGCTTGACCTTGACGTGACACCCTCCATTGCCGCCTTGCTGCAGTGCTTCTCATATTTCGTCCAACCATAATGGCGGAGACAAGAATGCTGAAATCCTAATGTTGAGGTGGCGGCACATCTGAGAGAAAAGTTTGGGGCTTACCAGTAAGTAATGGGTGACATGTGTAGTCATGTAATCGACCGGTTGTAGTCTTCATATTCATATTTATCACGTACATCCATGTCTTGTTAATTGGGTGATGTATGATACTTGTACCAATGGGAAGTACAAAACTGATGACCGATGACGATACTCTGCAGCCTGCAGATCCCGGGCGCATAAGCAAGAGCAACATTCAAACTGCATTTCATTTTTGCACGTGGTTCATACATTGACCGGAGATATGAAATACTCCCTCTGTGCCGAAATACTTGTAGTTGGAAGACAGCAGGTTAGTTAGTTGGTGTCGTTGGATGTGTTACTACTCTACCCAGGCAACTAGATGCATGTGTTTATCTCTATTTGGCAACTTAGGATCACTGCGAAGCAAAGCGAAGGAAAATTTAAAGGGGCGTGACGACGACTCGTCTGGGACTGATCATCAATCTTTAGCTTGTTTAAAACGGCTTGCCTCTGCTGGGACTGCAAGCATGCATGCATGTCATGGATTTGCGTGACACGAGAGCTAATTACACTAGTAGAAAAAGGGTCAAACGTGAAGCACATTAGTGCCGGTTTGTATTTGAGCCGGCACTAATGTATACATTAGTGCCGGTTCCAACGGCTAGCCGGGCCGCTCTCATTAGTACCGGTTCGTGGAGAACCTTTAGCACCGGTTCGTGCCACGAACCGGTACTAATGAGTGTGTTGGCAGGATGTTGTCAGACTGGTTACCCTCCAGCCCCTTTAGTACGGTTCGTGGCACGAACCGGTACTAAAGGTCACCCTACATAAACCCTTCGTCCACCCGAGCTCGCTCTGTTCTTCCCCTTTCCCCTCTCCTCTCTGTTCTTCCTCTCTCCTCTCGAGCTCATCACAAATTTTGCCCAAAATTTGTCAAGATTTGAAGGCCCCCATCCATTCAAATGATCACAAAGGTTAGCAACTTTGTCCTTTCATCTCTCATTGCTAGATTAGCTCTTGCAATGCTTTATATAGTGATTAATTTGTGAGTTTAGTAATTTGGGAGGAAATATATATATGTGCTAGTATTTGATTTATATGCAATTTGAGGTCAAAAATAACACTTAGTTTGCATATGTAGGTGTGGTTTACTTAGTGCCTTCTAAATCTCCGTCGTAACCACCGTCGATCGCCCGCACCGTCCCGTCGCCGGCACCACCTTGTGGTGAGCCTCTTTGTCCATGAAATTTTATATAAAAATTGATGTTTGTGTGATTTGGATATATAGCTAGTTACTCGTATAATTATCTTACCCGTACGTTCTTTGTTATACATATAGTGCCATGGTTTTGATATCCGTCCCCGTCGGCCCTCGTCCTTGTTATGATTCGGATGTGGTATATATATTCTATTTTAAAACTAGTTGCATTTCGTGTTTATGACAAATTATGCCCATCAAGTTGACATAGGAATTTTTTCTAGGAGGTATGTGAACCGGAAATTCCAACCGACCCTATTGTCGAGAGGTTAAATTTAGTTGAAAGAGAAAACGAGAATTTGAAAGAAAAATTGAAAAGAATTGAGGGGGAGAAGATGTAATTGGAGTTGCATGTTGCCGATGTCGTCGATGATCACAAGATCAAGATGGAGAAAATGCGCTTGAAGATTAGAAAGATTAGAAAATATGCCATCGATAGTGAGGCTTGGTATCATTATGCTGTTGGATCCATTGTTACCTTAGTTGCGATCTTGATCGCATTTGTTGTTGCATTTAAATGCTTTAGCTAGAGAGTTATTTGTTTGTTGCATGTAAGTGTTGTATGAACTTTATGTATGAACTTGTATTAATTTGGTCTATTCGGTGTTGTGTAATGAAGATAAGCCGGCAATGGATGTACGATGACCGATGCTCTCCCGAGTTCATTAATGGCGTGCAAACTTTTCTGATTGCGGCTGAGGCAAACAAGCGGACGGATGGTTTTATGCCTTGTCCATGTGTTGTCTGTAAGAATGGTCAAAATTACTCTAAGTCAAGAACCATTCACTTCCACCTGTTTAAGTCCGGTTTCATGCCCCACTATAATGTTTGGACCAAGCACGGAGAAAGAGGGGTTATGATGGAAGACAATGAAGAAGAAGAGGACGACGACAGCTATCCTGGCCATGGGTTCCCTGAATACGATGATACAACAATGGGGGAAGAAGGTGAGCCGGTAATGCGGGAAGAAGCTGAGCCGTCAATGCGGGAAGAAGCTGAAGAATAGGCATCAGATGAGCCCGTTGATGATCTAGGTCGGGCCATTGCCGATGCAAAGAGAAACTGCGCAAGTGATTTGGAGAAGAAGAAGTTGCAGCGCATGTTAGAGGATCACAAAAAATTGTTGTACCCGAATTGCGTAGGTGACAAGAAAAGGCTGGGCACCACACTGGAATTGCTGCAATGGAATGCAGAGAATGGTGTATCTGACAAGGGATTTGGAAAGTTGCTGGTACTGATAAAAGATATGCTTCCAAAGGACAACGAATTGTCCGAGAGTACGTACGAAGCAAAGAAGGCTGTCTGCGCTATAGGGTTAGAGGTGCAGAAGATACATGCATGCCCTAATGATTGCATCCTCTACCGTGGTGAGTACGAGGATTTGAACGCTTGCCCGGTATGTGGTGCATTGCGCTATAAGATCAGCCACGATGACCCTGGTGATGTCGAGGGCGAGCGGCCCAGGAAGAAGATTCCTGCCAAGGTGATGTGGTATGCTCCTATAATACCACGGTTGAAACGTTTGTTCCAAAACAAAGAGCATGCCAAGGCGATGCGATGGCACAAAGAAGACCGTAAGAAAGACGGAAAGTTGAGAGTACCCGCTGACGGGTCGAAGTGGAGAAAAATCGTAAGAAAGTACGGGAAGGAGTTTGTAGATGACCCAAGGAGCGTATGGTTTGGTCTAAGCGCAGATGGCATTAATCCTTTTGGGGAGCAGAGCAGCAACCATAGCACCTGGCATGTGACTCTATGTTTGTATAACCTTCTTCCTTGGTTGTGCATGAAGCGGAAGTTCATTATGATGCCAGTGCTCATCCAAGGCCCTAAGCAACCCGGCAACGACATTGATGTGTACCTAAGGCCATTAGTTGAAGAACTCTTACAACTGTGGAATGGAACAGGTGTACGTGCGTGGGATGAGAACATGGGGGAAGAATTTGACCTAAAGGCGTTGCTGTTCGTGACCATCAATGATTGGCTTGCTCTCAGTAACCTTTCAGGACAGACAAACAAGGGATACCGCGCATGCACGCACTGTTTGGACGATACCGACAGCATATATTTGGCTAATAAGAATGTGTACCTGGGACATCGTCGATTTCTTCCGAACAGGCATCCCGTAAGAAAGAAAGGCAAGCATTTCAAAGGTGAGGCGGATCACCGGATGAAGCCTCACCACTGTACTGGTGCTGATGTACATGATATGGTCAAGGATTTGAAGGTGGTCTTTGGAAAGGGTCCTGGTGGACAACCTGTTCCGAATGACGCTGACGGACGCGCACCCATGTGGAAGAAGAAATCTATATTTTGGGACCTGCCCTATTGGAAAGACCTCGAGGTCCGCTCCGCAATCGACGTGATGCACGTGACGAAGAATCTTTGTGTGACCCTGCTTGGCTTCTTGGGCGTGTATGGGAAGACAAAAGATACACCTGAGGCACGGGAGGACCAACAACGTATGCACGGAAAAGACGGCATACATCAGGGTCATGCAAGCTACGCTCTTACCAAAGAAGAGAAGGAAATCTTCTTTGAATGCCTGCTCAGTATTAAGGTACCGTCTGGCTTCTCGTCGAATATAAAGGGAATAATAAACATGGCAGAGAAAAAGTTCCAGAACCTAAAGTCTCATGACTGCCACGTGATTATGACGCAACTGCTTCCGGTTGCATTGAGGGGGCTTCTACCGGAAAACGTTCGATTAGCCATTGTGAAGCTATGTGCATTTCTCAATGCAATCTCTCAGAAGGTAATCGATCCAGAAATCATACCAAGGTTACATAATGATTTGGTGCAATGTCTTGTCAGTTTCGAGTTGGTGATCCCACCATCCTTCTTCAACATCATGACGCACGTCCTAGTTCACCTATGCGAAGAGATTAACGTTTTGTGTCCTGTATTTCTACACAATATGTTCCCCTTTGAGAGGTTCATGGGAGTCTTAAAGAAATATGTTCATAACCGTGCTAGGCCAGAAGGAAGCATCTCCAAGGGCCGTCAAAATGAGGAGGTCATTGAGTTTTGTATTGACTTTATTCCTGACCTTAAGCCGATTGGTGTTCCTAAATCGCGGCATAAGGGCAAACTGGATGGAAAAGGCACGCTAGGAGGGGAACAAATAATATGTATGGACGGACATTCTCTCACTGAAGCACACTACACAGTTCTACAGAATTCTGCCTTGGTGGCTCCGTATATGGATGAACACAAGAATTTGCTACGCTCCAAACACCCGGAGCGGTCTGATGACTGGATTACACGTGAACAAACCAGGAGTTTCGCTAGCTGGTTGCAAGCACGTACCATGCATGACACCTCTATTGAAGATGACCTGTACTTGCTGTCCCAGTTACCATCTTCGAATATAATGACTTTCAAAGGGTACCAGATAAATGGTAATACATTTTACACGATCGCCCAAGATAAGAAGAGCACCAACCAAAACAGTGGTGTCCGCTTTGATGCAGAAACCAAGACGGGAAAGGAAACATATTATGGTTATATACAGGACATATGGGAACTTGAATATCGACGTGGTTTGAAGGTCCCTTTGTTTCGGTGCAAATGGGTCAATATGACATGAGGCGGGGTAACGGAAGACCCGCAGTACGGAATGACAACAGTGGATCTCAACAATCTTGCATATGCAGACGAACCATTCGTCCTAGCCAATGATGTGGCACAGGTTTTCTATGTGAAGGACATGTCTACCAAGCCAAGAAAAAGAAAAGATAAGGAAGCGAATGCATCGTACGATGAGCCAAAGCGGCACATAGTTCTTTCTGGGAAGAGAAACATCGTGGGAGTGGATGACAAGACAGACAAGTCAGAAGATTATGAAAAGTTTGGTAAAATTGCTCCATTCACAGTGAATATTGACCCGAGCATCCCGTTAAATGATGAAGATTTTCCATGGCTACGACGCAAAGGGACACACGCGAAGAAAAAGTTTCACACCCAAAGATCTGGGATGTGATCGGCTTAACTATATATCATCACTTTCTTCTGTGTTTCACACCCAGGAGGGATCTCTGTAATAGTTAGGGTAGCTAGTTATGTGTTTTGGCATTTGAAACGCGAAGAAACTTTCAACCTTTTTTGTGCAAGCAAATTCTTTCATGCATTTACTGATTTTTTCAGCTAAATGGCCCTGAAATTGAAAAGCATTTCAAATGAACTCAGAAAAGGTTGAAAGTTGACATGGTATCATAATTTCACCCACATAGCATGTGCCAAAAAGTAGAGAGGGTTACCGCAAAAACTGGATGCACTTCGTGTACAAAATGGACAATCTGTTTCGAAGTATCAGGGTTTCGGACGAAAACTCATCCGTTACAAAGGCATTTCATTTTTTAAATAACCTAAGCATTACCAAATTGAATATAATGATAAAACACACTAATATTAAACATAAGAAAAAAGAATCACTTAAAAATCTATTTTCAAAGTTAAGTTATTCATAAAAATAAATAAAGCAAAAAAAATTTAAAAAAGCCCACCTACTGGGCCACAGCGGCCTGCATACGACTAGAAACCCAAATTCAAGTTGGGCCAGGATGCAGGCCCGCTAGCCCAGTAGGCCCAACAGGGCATCGCAGAACAGGTAGGCCCAGAAGGCCTGCTTAAGAGAGGAGCTCGAGACAGCAGCGACGGCGGGGCTTATAAGCAGGTGCGAGTGCCCCTCGGCTAGCGAGGTGGGACTAAACTTTTGTGCCCCTCGCCTGGCAGCGGACCCCCCTTTAGTACCGGGTCGTGGCACCAACCGGTACTAAAGGGGGGGCCTTTAGTACCGGTTGGAGCCACCAGCCGGTACTAAAGGGGGTCGCTTCCCGCCGCTTGGGCTAGCCAAAACAGACCTTTAGTACCGGTTGGTGGCTCCAACCGGTACTAAAGGTCCATCCTATATATACAACACTTGGAAAAATTTCAGTTTCCCTCTGTTTCTTGCCTCTGTTTCCTTCCTCCGTCGTGCCTGCCCCGATCGATGTCGACGCCGCCGCCACCGCCCCTCGTCGCCGACCCCGGCCGTGCGCGCCCCCGCCCCTCGTCGCCGCCCCCGCCGTCCCTGCCCCGTCGTCCCCGCCGTCCCCGTCGCCGCGCCCCGACTGCCCCGTCGTACGTCGCCGCCCCGCCCCGCCGCCCCGTCCCTTCGCCCCGTCGTCGCCGCCACGTCCCGTCGCCGCCCCGTCGTCGCCTCGCCGGTGAGCTCGCCCCGGCCGCCATGTCCAGTAGTTCCACACACACACACACTACACACACACGCGCGCACACACACACACACATTTTAGCAATTTTTCTGTTTTGTAGTTATATAAATATTAGAATTGTTATATAAATATTAGTTATATAATCAGGAAATTTTAGAATTAGTTTTAGTTATAGAAATAGTTATAAAAAAGTTAGAATTGCTAGAAATTTTTCTGTTTTTTAGTTATAGAAATATTAGAAATGTTATAGAAATGTTAGTTATATATAGCATTGTTAGAAATGTTATATAAATGTTAGAAATTTTAGTTATCAAAATCCAATCATTAAAAAAATGTTACTTTTTGCGGGCATGCATATAGCTACTATTTGTTGTCGACGATGCCCGGCCCGCATCCTCGCCGTCGACACGTCCGCGACGACGTCCAGCTGACCCATGTCCGGGACTGGGCCCCGCCGGGCTGGCACTGGGAGGTGCTGCCTGGAGGGGCGCGCCGCTTGATGAGGAACCCGGCCCCTGGTCCCGTCGTCGACCCTGAGCTCGTTTGGTGGCGTTCGCGTGGGCCAGTTTCGGTGCGGAGGGAGCCGGCCCCGCCGGAGGTGGTACGTCGTCGTGTCAGGGAGGAGGACGAGCACGTCCATCGCTACATGGTTGCGTTAGAGGGCGGCAGGTTCTCCAATACCTGGCAGTTTCTTCAGGGATCTCACTTCAGCTATGATCCTGTGAGGGTTCCTTCTCTTTGGGTGTCCACCGCCCACGCCGCAGGAACCGCGAGTGTCCTATATTCTTCTGTAGTATTCGATCTTTATTAGCTACCTAGCCAGTGATGTATTCGAGATTATATATTCGAGACGATGTATTCGAGATTATATATTATTCGAGATGATGTATTCGAGACGATGTATTCGAGATTATATCTATTATTCGAGATTATACTAAGTTGTTTTATATTTCTTTTGGCATAGTTAAATAAAAGCTATGGCGGACAAGACCGACAGAGAGAGAGAACAGACCATGTTCGATATGATATGCGGGCCAGATGATGATCGGAATAAAGAAGATTTTGACGGCTCCGAATTTCTAAACAACATCGGAGAGGGTGATATGATATTCGATCGCGATGACCGAATTGATGAAGTCATGAACTACGATTATGACGATGACGAAGAACATGTTGATCCTGAAACAACAAACACCGGCGAGGTATATATATTTATATAAGCAGGAATCTGGTGATCATCACATGTTTTAATAAATGAGTTGAAGATATATTAACGAATCGATCTTTCTTCTTTCAGCCATCCGGATCGAGCAAATCTTCAGGCAAAAGGACGAAACGAGGCCCGAACAAAAAGTTGAAGGAGGGCGTAAAGTACAATATCGAGGCATTCAGACCTAATGGCGAACCATTAGCGCCTAAGAAGATTGTGGACAAGTTCGTTCGTCAGTGCGGAGTTCTTGTGAAGGACCTACTCTCGATCTCCCTTCAAGAATGGAGAAAGCCAGCAAAGCCACGTCCAGATGTTACTTTTGTCGACGAGAATAAAAAAAACCTGCTTTGGGATACTCTCATGGAACATTTCACCCTACCAGATCATTTCACAAAAGCAGATGTGCAGAAAGTCAAGGACGCTGCTTTGAGGAAGATGGCGGTTGCATTCAAGAACTACAAGAGAACGATGTGGGAGAAGTACGTCAAGGATGGAAGGAAGACTTCAGTATTCGAGGGGATACTAGAAAATCAAAGTGCTCATTGGGACGATTTCATGAAATTCAAGGATTCAGAATTAGCTAAGGAACGGTCAAGAATAAACAAGAAGAATGCCGAAAAAAAAGATAAGTTCCATAAGCTGGGGCCAGGTGGCTACGCGGTGGCAATGCCTAAGTGGGATAAGTCTGAGAAAGAGATGGAGGATGCAGGTGTCACTCGTGTTACTAATAGCTGGCCCCCCAGGTGCAGGACTTGGTTCTATGCGCATGGGGGGGAGTTGGACCCGAAGACAGGCAATGTTTCGACGAAGGCATGTCTGAACGGAGCCGACGATGCGATACTTGTTGCAATAGAAGAGGCTCGATCGGGGGTGTTCCAGCCCAACAGAGAGAACAACGAGCTTACGCGTGCCCTGGGAAATCCTGAACACCCGGGAAGAACACGAGGCAAGGGCGCTATTCCGTGGTATGAGGGGTTTTCGGACTGGAACGCCGACTACAGAACCCGTGCGAGAAAGAAGATTGCGGAGGAAAAGAAGAGGAAGATGGAGGAGGAGCAGAGGAAGCGGGACTATGAACGCCTTCAAGGCCTTGAAGCAAGTCAAGCGGAATTGGCAGTTAAATTCCAGCGGCAGCAGGAGCAGATCGACTCACTTAGCCAGCAAAGGGGGTCTCAGCAGCTGCAGCAGCTAGCGGATGATCCAGCATTGGATAGCACCGCCCCATCCATGCCGAGAAGCAGCGTGGGTTCCGCCCCGGGCGACGCATTGCTGGATAGATACCCCGTGGATGACATCACGGAGAACAGTAACTGCGAGCTACACTTCAAGATGAAGAACATATCCATGAAGGTGGCGGACGCCGTTGCTTTTCCAAATTCCCCCGAGGCAACCTTCCATTGCAACCCGATTCCAGCGGGCTATGCTCGTGTCTTGGTTGATGAGGTGGTGGACCCATATTCGGAGCTTCAGCTTGACATTCCTAGAGGTGACGACGAGCACACATTGGGAGAGGCCATACATCATGTCATCCTATGGAGAAAGGATTGCATCATCTTTCGAAGGCCACCGACACCGCGTCACCCGACTCCTCGTCGAAGTCCGCCACCGATTCAGCAGACTCCCGCTCCTTCAAGTCCACCAACGCGTGAGGCCACTCCTCCTCCTCCAAGTCCGGCAAAGTGTCAGGCCACTCCTCCTCCAAGTCCGACACAGCGTCAGACGTCCACTCCTCCTCCAAGTCCGGCAAAGTGTCAGGCCACTCCTCCTCCAAGTCCGGCACAGCTTCAGGCCACTCCTCCTCGTCCAACTCAGCCCCGTCAGCCGTCTCCGCCGCCTCAGCAATCGCAGAAGAGACACCCCGCACATATGGTGCGTAGCGGTACCAGTCGAGGTTCTAGTACAGGAAGTACAGGCGGAGGCAAGCGATATAAATATGGTCCAAACCTCGATACTCCTCTTCCTGAGAGGGCTTACGACAGGACCAAGGAGCAAACCAATGCCATAGTGCGGGCAGAAGTCGACGCCCATTTTGGACCGAAACCGCCACCGCCGCCAAGGGAGAAAGTGCCTGTGGAAGTTATTGACCACTTCATTCGTATGGCTGAACCACCAGCTCCTAAGCCTGTTGACTCAGACTATGAGCGCCACATCAGGAAGTTAAATCGACAACGTCTACAGAAGGAGGCGAGCTCGAGCTCGAGCAAACAACAAGCAGCTGTCAAAAAATGCGGGAGAACCGTTGCCCAGCTGGGAGAACAGTGGGCGCAACCGATCCCCCCGCTTGTTGTGCCGCCAACAACACGTGACAATACGCGCGGCCAATATTATTGTGGGCAAACAGTTTACATTTCCCAGGTGGGCGATCTGGTAATAACCCAAGAGCATATAAAGCAGGCTGAAGAACTCAAGATCACTGTTGGACAACTCCTCGAGATCGAGGACATGCCTGTGCTTACAGAGGAGGAAATAAAACGAAAATATGTCCGGGGCCAACCTTTGGTCAAGCCAGAAGATGTCAAGAAGCTCCCAACGAGAATGTATGAATTGCATCAATGGTACATGGACATTACCAAGAGATCCAATCGACAGTCCCTCATGGTGCAAATCAACAAGGAACATTTCTACCATGACAAACCTGGGACCGTTGAGTATTCTGAACTGTTTTAGTTATACAATCAAGACGCACTCGACAAATCTATCGTCAGTTGCTATTGTCTGTAAGTAATTTCTTTCTGTAATTTAAGTCTGAAGCTAGTTGTATTGATCCTTTTGATCAATCATTACCTGTACTTATCCTCACTATATTCTTTTCTGTGCTACTATGCAGGATGAAGATGTATGAAATGAAAAAAGGTGGACGCTATGGCATTGGGTTCACTGACCCAAACACCGTTAATGAATTCACATGGAATATAAGCGACTATTATAAAAAGCAGGTAGAGGACAACATGTTCGAGTTCTTGAAGGACCTCAAATACAATGAAGATATACTACTTCCTTACAACTTCAAGTGAGTCACACTTTCTTGTACTACAAATTCTCTGTTTTTGCCTACTAGCTAGCTAGCTACATGTTTTTGCTTACATATATATGCCCGCTTAATTAAGACATGCAAACGTGTGTGCATGTAGATTTTACTGCATCTTGTGTATCATTAAAGTTGACGAAAGAACAGTTGAAATACTGGACTCACTACTCTCAGAAAATAAAGACTATAACATCTTGTTTGGGATAGTCAACAGGTAATTTCAATCATTATTAACTATATATCTCGGCCTATTTAGTTCGTCATTCCATGATATGAACTATTTAACCCTTTATTCATTTTCTTTGTCGGCGGGCAGGGCTTGGGCAAGGTTCATCAGCGTCACGGAAGGCGAATGGAAAGGACAACTGAGATGGCTTCGACCCAGGGTAAGTAATTAAGTAGTGTGGTAGCTAGCTGCCATCTTTTTAATATTATCATGCTTGATTAATTATTATCTGATCAAATTAAATTCCATTCTCGTAAAGGCCATAAAGCAGGCGCAGGGGACTGATCTGTGTGCATACTGCGTTTGCGAGAACATTCGCATGACGACGTCCGAAAGGAGCAGATCTCAAAGACAGGAATGGGTACGCTTGTCAGAACACTATTCACAATTTGTGCACCATTATCGATATCTAGTCACACAACTAATACACATGCATATTGATCTCCTTCTTAACAGTTCAGAGAGGTGCGGGACAAGATCCTAGATACGAAGCGCGTAGAAGCACTTCAAGAGGAAATAACGAGATTTTTGCTCAACCAGGTCATAAATCCGAAGGGAGAATACTATTACCCGCTACCGTCCCCATCGACCAATTAAGTCATGAACCACTTCCAATTTGTCATCGTGCTCCGAAGGCACCAATTATAGGCTAATGCGAACTGGCTCCGAAGGCAACATGCATATGTACGAGAAATTATATATAGCTATATACATGCATGTGTGTATGTGTGAATTAATATGGTGTGGTTTGTGTGAGACATTGATGATCTATATACATATATATATATATATATATATATATATATATATATATATATATATATGATTGGTTCTACTAGCTACCATATATATGCATAACGTGTATAATGTGTAGTATCGTAAAATACCAGCAAACGAAAAAGAATTAAAATGGAAAACACAAAATTAAATGAAAAAGAAATTATAAAACCAAAAACCCCCCAAATATTTTAGTACCGGTTGGTTTTACCAACCGGTACTAAAGGGCTCCCGGCCCCGTAGCTGGCTCGTGCCACGTGGTTGCCCTTTAGCACCGGTTCGTGCTGGACCGGTGCTAAAGGAAGGGGGGGGGGGGGGCTTTAGTGCCCAAACTTTAGTGCCGGTTATGGAACCGGCACTAAAGGCCTTACGAACCGGTGCTATTACCCGGTTCTGCACTAGTGTTAACATTACTGTATTGCAAATACTTCCAGAAAAGGCAAAATGTGCTAGCATCTATGTACCTAAATGCTTCATTAGCGCTAGCATGCAGAGCGCAGTCACCCGATGGAACACTTTGCAGCCAAGCATGAACTATATATGTGTTTTTCAGGCGTTGATGTGTCAGGCAAGCCTTGCCCCCCATTCATTTTCTCTTCATTTTTCTCTTGTTGATTGATTGAATTTGATGGCTTTATCTGCCAAGGAATATCCCACGGGAACAAAATTGGAACACTTCCATTCCCACACTCAACTCCACTCTTAGTGGTTGTTTGGATAAACGAAATTAACGCCTAGTTTTAACAAAACACGTTTTAGTTGAATTTTTTGGAAAACTAGTTTTATTAACAATTCGGTTAGAAACAAGCATACACAAAACCTTGTTTGGATGATAAAACAGGCTTGCGCACGGGGGCTGCACCGTCGACGCCTTGTTCTCGCATGTCCATCTGAAATTCTGAATGCCTGGATGGGTTCATCATTTGCTCACGGCAAGATAACAGTAACGATGCAGCTGGCTGGTTTGGGCGACATCAACGCCGGGATGGTTATTTCTGCAGCGGTGAAGGTGAGATCTGATGGAGATGCAACGTTGTGGCCTCGAGATTCAAGTACTAAAACCAATCTGGATGCTCCCGAACGTGAACCGTTCGCTAAAAAATGCACTTGTGCGAAAGTAATGAGAATGACCAATCATTGAAGAACAACAACTAGCGTACAAGGAATCTGTTGTGGCCGCACTAAAACTTAAGATCAGATTGGTAAGAGACTGCCATCAGCGAGGAAGACAAGGGAGGAGTGCGTGCTTGGGAAGAACCAGTGGTCGTCTGTGATGGCGACGGCCGCCAGCAACACGGGATGAGTGCTCATCGGGGAACGACCAGTCCGACGATGGCGACGGCCGCGTCCAGGAACATGAGATTAGTTGTCGCTAGAGAAGGGCCAGTCATCGACGGTGACGGCAGCGGCCGGCGGCGGCGCGGGAAGAGTGGTCGGCGGCGATGGCCACGGGCAAGGCGGAATGAGTTGTTGCGATGGCGATGGCAACGTGCATGCCGGCTGGGCTATATGCATGTCGCGGGCTGCGGATGATAAATTGGTTTATAGAAAAACGTCTAATCGTCGTTTTTCCATAAACTCGGTTTTTCAGTTTTACGAAAACTAAGATTTACTTATCCATGGATTTGTTACGTCAATCAAACAGAGTTTTAGTTTGTTGTAACCCGAAACGTGTGTAGACCAAACTGATTTAGTAAAATCCCTGTGTAGACGCGATTAGCTACTCAATATAAATTCATATTTAAGCTCACTGTTCGTCTTGGTTCCCCCCATCTCGCAGCGAGCTAGCAAGCCACATATCAAGAGCTGTCGATCGGGAGAAAACACACACCGACGGAGATCAAGAGCAAGCAACTAGTGAAAATGGCGGGCAAGATCAAGACTGTGATGGTGGTGGTGCAGGAGAACCGCTCCTTCGACCACATGCTGAGCTGGATGAAATCCCTCAACCCGGACATCGACGGCGTCACCGGCGCCGAGGCCAACCGCGTCGTCGTCGCCGACCCGAGCTCCAAAGCCGTTCCCTTCCGCGACGGGTCCGAATACATGGACCCGGACCCCGGCCACTCCATCCAGGCCATCTACGAGCAGGTCTACGGCACGCCCTTCGTCGACGCCCAGGCCACGTCCATCACCCTGCCCGACGTCCCCGCGCCGCCCATGACTGGCTTCGCGCAACAGGCCGAGAGGGAGAAGCCGGGCATGGCCGAGACCGTCATGACCGGGTTCAGGCCGGAGGCCGCGCCGGTGTACCGCGAGCTGGTGCGGGAGTTCGCCGTGTGCGACCGCTGGTTCGCGTCCAACCCGGCGTCCACGCAGCCCAACCGCCTCTTCATGCACTCGGCCACCTCGCACGGCCTCGTCAGCAACAACACCAAGGCGCTCGTCGCCGGCCTGCTGCAGACCACCATCTTCGACTCCCTCCACGACGCCGACCACTCCTTCGGGGTCTACTACCAGTAGACGACCACCCGTCGCACGATGTCTCTGAGGGACAGAGGTTCGTAAAAGGAGGTCTATGAGGCGTTGCGCTCGGGGCCGCAGTGGGAGGAGGCGCTCCTCGTCGTCACCTACGACGAGCACGGCGGATTCTACGACCACGTGCCCACCCCCACCGTCGGCGTCCCCAGCCCCGACGACATCGTCAGCGACGCGCCATTCTTCTTCAACTTGACTGCCTCGGCGTTCACGTCCCAGTCTTCTTCGTCTCACATCGGAGTTCGAGCACTCCTCCATCTCGGCCACCGTGAATAAGATCTTCAACCTGGGGAGTGTAGAAGTGCATGCTCTAGCTAATGCAATCAAAAAACCGATCTGATGGAAGAGACTAAGCAATACATTTATACGTCAACGCCCCCCCTCACGTTCACGTGTGGCTCCCTCGGGCCTAAACGTGGACCGAAAGTGGGCTGCAATTTAATTGTACCAACCGGGTCTTTAACTCAAGACCTTTTTGGCTCCGATACCCCTCACGTCCATGCTTCTTTGGAGCTATATGACATGGGCAACGGGAGCAGGCCATAATTATTTATTGCGTTTACTAGGTTTTGAACCCTGAACCTCTTAGTTGTAAGTTTATGCACCTAATCAGTTCATCTATCATGCGTCCAAACTATGGGAGAGGGCTGGACATTATACTCCAACAGGGAGCTTCCTAACCAAGCGCGACGCGTGGGCCGGTACGTTCGACATCGTCCTCACGCGCGACACCCTGCGCACCGACTGCCCTGGATCTGTTTCTCTGTCCATGTTCGTGCCTCCCAGCATCTATAGTAATGCAAATCATGCATGTGTTAATTGTATGTTATGTCGGGGTCGCATGCATTGCAGCCACGCTGCCTGAGCCGGTGAAGATGCGGCCAACAGAGGCGGCGGAGCACGCGACGATCTCGGACTTCCAGGCGGAGCTGGTGCAGCTGGGCGCGGCGCTCAACGGTGACCACGCAAAGGACACGTACCCGCACAAGCTGGTGGAGGGCATGACGGTGGCGGGCGCGGCGAGGTGCTGCAACAGCGCCTTCAAGGCCTTCCAGGACGAGCGCGAGCGGTGCAAGAAGAGCGGCAAGGACGGGTTGCCACCGTCGAAGAAGAGGAGTGGCTTCGCTTCCAAGATGCTGGCTTGCTTTGCGTGTGGCCATCCGTAGGATTCGTTGGATTGTTTGTTGGGAAAATAGTTGGACAGTGAATCGATCGGACTGGTTGGTTGCTTCACGATACCTACGGATGTCCCAGAAAGGATAAATGCATGGGGAATGGGGGTGTAACGGGTGTTGATTGAACGTGTGGATTTCACAGTATTGTGCAGATTGATGCCAACATTGTGTATAATGATTGTCGATAATGAGAAGCATATGTGTTAGTAAGTGCTGATGTGTCTCGTATATTCTGAAGATTGACTGGAACTGTCCTTTTTAGAACGGAAGAGCTAACTGGCTATTCGCTGTGACACATGGTTTTTAAGTTGTATCGGGGTTGATAGTTTCTTCAGAACAACATGCAATTTTCTGAGTGGATGATAATTTTGAGCCTTCATTTCAGAAAATGTCATGCTTTCCTAAAGAAACTGTCATCACCCGACCAACTAAAAATGTTATCAAAACATTCGCAAATGTCACCCCCTCCCAGCAAACGGTCGCCAGATAAGAGGATGCTTTTTAAAACAATTGTTTTAATGAAAAAAAAAATACCATTTCTTTTTCTCCAAGATTTTCAACCAGTTTTTTCATTCATTTTCTTTCTTTCACTTTCTTCTTCAGGATTCATTTTCCCGACTTTCATTTTTACTTCATGAACATATTTTAAAATTCACAATTATTTTGATAATTTGTCAATATTATATAAAAATTCAGGAACGATTTTGCAATGTGTGGTCATTCTTAAAATCATGATTATTTTTCGAAAATGCTGAACATTTTTAAAATTCATGAATATTTCTTGCATCCGTGAGCTTTTCTGGAATATTTTGAAATCTGCTTTTTCCAACAATATATTTTCAGAATCTAAAATAATGGATAGACATTTTTCTTTAGAATCCGAAAACAATCGGTTCTATTAAAACAACGCTAGCTTTTCTTAAGGGAGAGAACCACACGCTTTTTAGCGTCGGGTCATGTATTTTTTGACAAGTGATGAATTTTATTGACTCAAAATAAAGTTTTAAGAGGATACAAACACAATGAGCATATACCCTGTCGTTGTATAGATAGAATGCACAGAACCAACCAACGCACACACAAAAAAACATGTTCACATAAATTGTAGATGCTATTTGAACTCTAGAAATGCCCCAATACTTGGTTTCTCAACTTGAGCACACCACCCAAAGTAGTTTATACCCCTTTTTTTGTTTACACAACAAGTACCACCTACACTTCTCCAAACTAGCTGAAACTTGGCCTAGATCCCCTGCACTACAAACCAAAGAACAGACCCAGGCCACTCCCCATTCCTCGCTCACAGAACACAAACGGGTTGGTGGCAGTAAGAGTTTTTGGACCGGCACGTCTATTCAGCGCACTCGACACCAATGATTTGCTACCTAGCTAGATAGCCCACTCTACGCGCCTAGCCTAATGGACAAAGTGCTAAACGCCAAAAATCACCCAGTGCCTAGGTGACCACGGGATTGGCATGCCAAGAGAGTGCTCTACGCGTCTGTCAGCCCCGTCGCCACCCCCCCCCCCCCACCCCCCACCCCCCACCCCCCCAACACCTCAGGCAGCCACGCATCGTCCCCTCCACCCATACAACCCTCCAAGCTCGGCCGTGATGACTCTATATTTTAAAGCATTTTTAGAGCTCATTTGTTCATGTTCCCTTCGCCTCCGTGTGACCTACCATCTCATCATAATTAATGGACAAAACTATTTATGTTACTAACTTTTCATTGTGAGCATTGCATATTTGTGTTTTATTTTGTTTTTTTGTTTGTCATGTCTATAGGTCTTTTGGAGCAACCCAGGGCAAAGCATGATGAAAGGACCAAAGATGAGTTTAATACGGAGGACTTTTAGTACTAGACTTAGGCATTTTCGGAAGGCGGAAAATATATTTCTTTTCAAAGTGCTCCGAATTAAGATCTAATAGTAGTCGCGCATTGGTGGTGCTCTCGCGAATCCGACAAGTCTAAGAACGTCAAAATTAGAGTCTGTATTAACGACGTAGACACTGACAATTGGACCGCAACATCCTGGTGGTCGCTCGTCTGGCCTCCAAGTCTTCCACGTCGAGGAAAATGTCACTGTGGCCATGGCCGCGCCCGCACACATGAGAATGCGGCAGTCGCAGCTCCTCAACCATGAATGAATGGTTAAGTTAGAATTATGGGGCCTTGCCCATTTATATAGTAGGGGGCCAGAGCCGTCTCCAGAAATTCGGGGCCCCGGGGCGAAAATCAAAATAGGGCCTAAAATTATTTCAATTTTTTCACACGATAGAAGAACTAATATAACTAAAACAAATTCTCAATTTATTACCACTGATCAGGAACAAACTTAATTCCATACTACTCCTAACTTGGCTTTGTTGACAAATAAATTCATGACAAAGATTCCATGGACAATCTCAATTTCATCCTAATTCGGTTCCTGTCAACCTAATTTAGTGCCAGCTGGAGTACCAATACCTAGCGCCGTGGACAAATAATATTAACCTACTCATCTACTCCTAACTTAGCATCGGGGAGATCAAGCTTAATCAAGTATTAGTAATCAAAGAGAAGGATGGGCTTAAGCAGATGAGACATTTATACCTAGTAGACTAGTACTGGAGGACTGGGGGCAGCCATGGAGGGGGAAGGCAGCAGACGACGGCGTCCTGGCCGATCGGTGGAAGGCAGTCCGCAGACGACGGCGTCCTCGCGATTGGCGGAAGCAAAGCCGATCGGCGTGTTGTGTTTAGGGTTAGCGATCGATGACGGAAACATGCCTAGCCGATATATGTACGAGGACCCGTGGGCTGGCTTTGCTGCTGCGTGGGTTCTCTATACGCTTTTCCTAGGCCTTTGCTTTTTTTCTTTTTTTTGAGACAACCTCGCGAAGCTTTTTATTAACCCGTCACAATGTTTACAGGGACGAAAGAAAGATTTCCAGGATGACCTAACCAAACATGGCGGCCACCCCCGAGAGATAAGGCATGCTTCGCTAAGTTGTGAGCCTCAAAGTTTGAGCTCCTAAATTCATGAACTATTTTACAAAGTTGAAAACTAGAAGAATGTTCTATGATTTCATGTATCACCGCACCATATTCAGCCGAAGTCCCGCTCTTTACGTCTTCCACCACCGTCTTGCAATCGGAAGCCACGTGAATGCTTTGAACATACAAATCATCCGCCAGCGCTAGAGCTTCCCTAATGGCCAAGGATTCAAGTGTTTGAGGATTATTGATATGCCGGTAGACTATGGCCGAAGCGCCAAGAAACAGGCCGGTTTGGTATTTGCATATAGCACCAACCGCGCCAAACCTTCCTCCTCTCGAGACCGCTGCATCCACGTTTACTTTGACACAACCCTGGACCGGGGACAACCACCGAGTTGGTCTTGGCGCTGAAATAGTAATTGGCCTTGGATCCCTCCTGTTGATCTGTTGTAATTCTGCCATATAACTCAGTATGAAGTCGTTTGTAGCGTAGGGAGACTGAAAAATGTCCTCGTAGATCGCCTTTCTCCTGGCACTCCAAATCGCCCATGTTGTCACCACCAGCCGGTTAAACTCGGATCGCCTTTCTCCTGGCACTCCAAATCGCCCATGTTGTCACCACCAGCCGGTTAAACTCTTCAGCCTCCAACACTTCATGTAGAGCAAAAAGCCATTGCTTTGGGTTCTCATGTGGGCAGCTGATCACCTTTTCAGCAAACTCAACAGGAGCTAAGGCCCAGATACACCTCGACATTGAACAATTGAGCAGCGCGTGTCTCCATGTATCTGTGGCTCCGCATAAGTGACAAGTATCTTCATCAGCCATATGGCGATGGTGAAGGACCTCACCTATGGGCATCGATTGCCTGGCTAGTCTCCAAACAAACATTCTCAACTTCGAAGGTACTTGTATATGCCATATTGCACTCCACTGCTTACTCTCTTGGGTATTTGACGTACCTTCTTCCTCATGTAGCCAACCTTCCCTACTAAGCTTCATTCTCAGTATCATATGATAGGCAGAACGTACTGTGAAAAGACCCTGTTTCTCTTCATGCCATGCCCAGAAGTCCGTTATATTCCTCGTGCACAACGGTATCTTGAGGATCTCTTCTGCGTCAAAAGGACTGAAAACAGATCATATCAAGTCTTCCTTCCATTGAGCCGACGTAGAATCAATCAGGTCCGACACCATTTCTGGCGGATTAGGGGTAAGTGATGTGATCGGCCTTTTGAAGTTATCTCGAGGAATCCAATTATGTTGCCATATACTTGTCGAAGCCCCATTACCAATTCTTCGGATCACTCCTTGTGCTGCAATGTCCCTTCCATCCAACACCGCACGCCATATCTGGGAGGGATGGGAACCCAACTCAGCTTCCAAGAGAGAGCATTGAGGGAAATATACAGCTTTTAACACTTTTGCGCTGAGCGAGGCCTCATCAGTCATAAGCCGCCATGCTTGTCTCGCCAGGAGTGCTAAATTGAAAATCTCCAAATCACGAAAACCAAGACCACCCAGATGCTTAGGCCTGGTCATCATATCCCAAGCAACCCAACTAGGTTTCCACTTACCATGTTTGCTTCCCCAGCAGAATTGGCGGATTATGGATGTGATACTGTCACATAAACCCCTTGGCAAACGAAAACAGGACATTGAAAAAACAGGAATCGCTTGTGCAACCGACTTAATTAAAACTTCCTTCCCCGCTGCCGAGAGTAATTTCTCCATCCATCCTTTGATCTTTTCCCATACCCGATCTCGCAAGTATTTGAAAGTGCCATTCTTCGACTGGCCTACATCAGTTGGCATACCCAGGTAACGCTCATTCAACGATTCATTTTGAACGTGTAAAGAATTCTTCACCTCTTCCTTGATGGAATCTGGACAACCCTTGCTAAAGAAGATGGAAGACTTCTCATGATTTATCCTCTGTTCCGATGCTCTACAATAAGTATCAAGCAGGTTTGACACTTCATCTGACCCCTCCACATTAGCCTTAAAAAGCAGCAGGCTGTCATCTGCAAATAAAAGGTGGTTAATGGTGGGTGCTGTTGGAGCCACCTTAATACCTGCAATTGATGACCGAGAACTGGATTTCAGGAGGCACAAAAGGCCCTCTGCTGCAATTAGGAATAAGTAGGGGGAGATTGGATCTCCCTGCCGGATACCCCTTGTTGGTTTAAAGGATTCAAGTTTCTCCCCGTTGAAGAGGACAGAAAAAGACACTGATGAAACCATACCCATTACTGTGTCAATCCATTGTTGAGAGAAACCCAATTTGGCCATGATGCCTTTCAAATAAGGCCACTCCAATCTGTCATAGGCTTTCATCATGTCCAGTTTCAAAGCACAGAAGCTATTTGATCTTGAACGTGTTCTTTTCATAAAATGCAAACACTCATAAGCACATATGATGTTATCTGTGATAAGCCTTCCAGGAACGAAAGAAGACTGTTCCTCACACATAATATCAGGCAAAATAATCTTGAGTCTGTTGGCCACTACCTTGGATGCAATTTTGTAGAGCACGTTACAAAGACTTATGGGTCTGAATTGAGACAACTGAGAAGGACTCATTACCTTTGGGATTAGAACCAAAACTGTGTCATTAATGCCTTCTGGACTTTCCTCACCACGTACTATCCTTAATACAATTCTTGTGACATCTTCACCGCAAATGCCCCAGCTGCGTTGATAAAAATGAGCAGGGAATCCGTCTGGGCCAGGTGCTTTCGTTGGGAACATTTGAAATAACGCTACTTTAACCTCCTCAGAAGTGTAATCAGCATTAAGGCGCTCATTCATTTCCTCTGTTACCCTCCTGGGCACATGATCTAGCACTGCATCCATGTTCTCAACTCCCTCCGACGAATACAGAGTTTGATAAAAACTATTCTCCATTGCCTTCAACTCATCCGGGTCAATAACAATTGCTCCCAAGGAATTTTGCAATGCCTTAATCATATTCTTTTTCCGCCGCAAACTAGCACGAAGGTGAAAGAATCTGGTATTTTTATCGCCCGCTGACAACCACTGGATCCTTGCTCGTTGGCGCCACATAATTTCCTCCCTGTGGTACATCTCAATTAAGCGCTCATTGATCTTGAGCTCCACATGTGAGGGTCCAGTTCTAAGCGGGTCACCACGCAGCTCATCAAGCTTTCTCTTTAGAAATTTAATCTCCTTCTTCACATTACCAAAGGTGTCGTTACTCCATATGCCTAGCCCTGTAGCCAAGTTTTTGAGCTTGTGGCGCATGTCCTGGACTGTCAAACAGGACGCTTCCGCATCCCACCCATCCACTAGGGCGTCAAGGAGTCCCTCATGTGTTTCCCACATAATCTCATATCTAAACTCAGGTTTTTCATGTTGCTTCTTCTGTCGTCCCAAGTCGACCAGCAGGGCCGAGTGGTATGAAGTAGCTGCTATTTCATGTGTGACAGCTGCTAAGGGAAACCTCGCCATCCAATCCGTGTTGACCAATGCCCTGTCCAATCTGCAACGTGTGTATGTGCCTCCGGTGACCTTCTTCTCGAAAGTCCAAAACCGGCCAGTGTAGCCCATATCTAGTAACATGCAAACATCAACTGTATCTCTGAATGCCTGTATCTGTGCATTGCTTCGTTGCCCAACACCCTCGTGCTCTTCCGGACGTAAAACTTCATTAAAATCTCCAAGACAAAGCCAAGGCAAACTGCTCATTGTACTAATGTTTTTCAAGACTGTCCACGTTTGATGTCGCAAGTGCGTCTGTGCCTCTCCATAAACACATGTTAGTCTCCACTTATCCTCACCCTGCTCCTCTACTGATACATCAAGGTGATAAACAGAATAACTAAGAATTTCAATCTTTATTTCATTGTTCCAGAACAACCCAATACCACCACTCCAACCTTGACTATCTACTGCATAAGCATTATCAAAGCCAATGGAACTAGCTAAAGCTTCTACCCTAGAACCTTCTATTTGTGTCTCCACAATACACAGTAGGGTAGGGGCAAACTTCCTCGCAAACTCGCGAAGTTCTCGGGCTGCCGCGGGTTTGCCCGCTCCGCGGCAGTTCCAACATAGGGCACTCATTGGGCCCGGCGATGCTCCTCGACGGAGCCCGCCAAACTTTTCACTGCCAAAGTCTGTCCATCGTTGCCATCATCCATGCATGTCCTCTTGGGATCTCTTTTTGGAGGGGGACTTGCCAGGGAAGTGCCTACTGGCACAATTGCCAACTCCTTCAAATTTGTGGCATCTATGCCGTTAGTATTCTGCACGTTGCCCTCCAGCGCCCCACCTGCTATCCTCTTCCTTGTAAGATCTTCCATATCTACATCTTTTCTAGTGCCCTTGTCGAACTTGTCATCCTCCTTCCTTCCCTTCACAGGATAAACTGGGAAGTTGTTCATCTCATCCTCATAACGGTTACCTGACCGTCCCCCTGACCGGCCTCCCCTTCGCCCGCCTTTCCTACCTCGGCCCTCTCCAGGCCCCTGACTAGCGTGCATGACCCAGCTTGCTCGAAGATCCTTGAAAACTAAAGCTGAAGGGGGATGAATCCCATTACCATGTTCCTTGTATAGATGACCCAACATACCACAAACGGCACACCAATCGGGCAGTTTCTCATACTTCACCTTATAAATTTGCCTTTCCCCACCTCTGATCATGGATACAACATTCTTCAAAGGCTTAAAGACATTGAGTCGAATCCACACTCTGTGAAAATTCCCAACAAAATCATGGGATGGTTGTTCTGTGAAAAGCACTCCCCCCACCTTCGCAGCTAGTGGAGTAACCAACTGTGCAAACAAATCTGGAACATCGTGTATCTGAATCCATATGTCAATCGTCTCCAGCTTGATGGTTGAGGGCTTTGAGACCCCATCATAAGGCGCTAGAAGCACTGCATCCCCTCGGAAGTTCCAAGGTCCCTCATGCATAACCCTCTCCCAATCTCCTAGACAGGATAGTTGAACCATATACAGATTCTCCTCCAGGGGCTTAAACTTTGCAACCTGCGCTATATTCCATGCCGCCCGCATGTTTCTGAAGAACCAAGTCTGACTATAAGATTTGGAGGTGTTTACCCTTGCCAGTGCAGTCCATCTAGGTCCTCCGGAGGCGCATCTTTCTCATCGAAGATCACGTCGTCAAGGTCTTCTTCCGTCAGACCAAGTTCTTGCATCATCCGCTCGACATCACTCACGCCCGAGGAGCCCGAGGCCCCGTCAGCCGCCATCAGAAAACCTCACCCGATGCTTCTATGACCGGGTAAATTGTAGGGGGGAGCCCTAGAACCGCCGTCCCTGCCTAGCCCAGATTCTAGAGAGACGATCTGGAGATCGACAGGGAGAGATTGGCGATAGGGAAGGGAAACCACTCGACGGCGCTGCAATCGCCGCCGCGAGAACAAAAACCCTAACTCGAGGGAACGTCCTAGGCCTTTGCTTGGTTAGCCGCTGGTGGATTAAATCACCTAAGTCTAATACCTGATAATTTGGGGCCCCAAATTTTGGGGCGCCCTGTGCGGTCGCCCATCTTGGCCCCTCCATCGACGGGGCTGTAGGGGGCATATGCCCCCCCCCAGGCCCGGCCCGGGGGGGGGGGGGCGAGCTGGGTGGCCGCCTCGGGGCCCCAGGTAAGGGGCCCCCGATGCACCTGCAACCGTTTCCCTGATTTACTGCCTTCCTTTCTTCCTTCTACTACGATTGAGGGTCCTTCCAATTATTAATAGAGCAGTTACTGGATGTGATTAATTAGGCACAGTTATGGAAACAATCCACTCTTAGTTTCCTTACTTAATCTTTCCGCAAAAACACCTTCCATAATTCAGAAGCCAAAAGTTGTGCGACCAATTTGTGAGAAAAAACATGACTGATGAGAAGCGACAATGACACACACGGCCAAAATAGATAGCCTAAAAAAACCCGACGAGAATAGATCGAGATCGCGAAGCTTGATATCCGTCTACTGTGCATGCATGGTGCCGCCTCGGGTCGGAGCATATCTAATCTCTATTTTTGTAGGTAGCCAGTCGCTGCCTCAGACGAGACCACACTGACTCGCTGGGAGGCTAGATCGATACTGTTAGGATACGATGACAGTTATAGAACATAAGGTATGTCTCCAATCTCTATCTCTACTCTTAATGGAGCAGTTGGTAGTCTCTGCCGGTCAATTTTCGTCCCACCTACCCCGGTTATTTTTGGTACTGGTTATTTTTGGTACTTCGTCCCACTTCCCACAACCCACCGTTCCCCTTCCCGACCGATAAAAATATCATCAAGTTACAACGACGCCGACTGAGAACTGCGACGGTTCACAGTTGGAAAAACCTCCTAAACAGATCTACTTTGGTTAACCGACGAAAATACAGCTGATCGATCTGCCCCTAGGCCTTGAAAAAACGTCGTGCCCTCGATGCCATTGCCTGCCCCCGTCAATCAGCCCTTTCGTCAATTTCCGGACGCAGCTTCCGTCACCACCGCTCAAACCCTCAGCCGCCGTCGCAGCCGCTCAAACCCTTGACCTCCTTCACCGCCGGTCCATCCATTGGACTCCACCATCCGAGTGGCGAGACATTAAGGTCCCGTATGAGCCGTCGCTGATCATTCGTTGATAAGCGGATCTCCGGGCGATCCAGACGACTGGACACGATCTCAACAAATCATCATGTATGATCCCTCAAATATCTGAAGATATGGACCGGCGTGACCCTCCCAGGTTTGTCGTTTATGTATCTAAACCTTTTCAATACAAATCCTACTGCTAACCCTTACAAATCTTCGTGATCTGTGATCGGTACCATGTTCAAACTGTGCAAGATATGAATACCTGGAAACAACAAATACATGTTCCGTCACAATCCAATGACGGAGAACAATTATATTTACAACGGAGCGCCTCATACGACCACAGTTCCATACCTGTGTAGGTCGATTTGTCATCCTCAAATTCTTTACTCTTCTTGAATGAATGATTGCAGGTGGTGAATCATGTCGTTGCCGGTGTCAGAATAAGCATCAAGTGCATCGACTATGCAACTTACAACTCCAGTTTCCAGCCTAAAAGTTACATAAACAACAGGTTTGTTTCCCAAATGGTAATCAGACAAATGGTAATTAGGACAAATGGTAATCAGACAGCAAGAAAATGTCTCGTATCATCAATTTATCATACATTAATGAGAAAACATAATTGTTTTTGCAATGTTCACGGTTCCATACCTGTTTACTCTTCTTGATTGAATGCTTGCAGGTTGTGAATCATCTCATTGCCGGTGTCAGAATAAGCATCAACTGGCAACACTCATCTCTTTTGACTGCAAGCATCTCAGTTCACGTGCACATAACTGACTCCCAGGTATCTTGCAGGTGACTTCTACTCTAGGAGTCTGGGGGTGGTGACGGGTCTCGGAGACGGTGTCATCAGCACCAGAATTTGGCAAGTGCATAGAATTTGCAGCTCACAACTCGAGTTTCCAGCCTCAAAGTGTCATAAACAACAGGTTTGTTTCCCATCAAATGGTTCCATCAGATGGTTCTTGCACCTGTGTTATGGACAAATGGAAATCAGACAGCAAGAAAATGTCTCATAGCACAAATTTATCATACATTCATGATAACACTTAATTGTTTTTGTAGTGTTCATATCATCAAGTGACTGGCTAATATGACCACTGTTCCATACAGCAAGAAAATATCTCATAGCACCCTTTGTTTTCCATATTAGACAGTATATGCTAATAGATGATGCATGTTTCTGATGGCAAACTGCATCAATACCATTTATATAGTTCTGCTAGCCATTATTTGAAATGGAGTAGTACTACAGTTGTTGCAAGAGGCATAACGGGAACCGGCTATATATGTGATTAGTATACAATAAAAGTGTACCTGATAACCTTTTGATATCACCCTGAGATGACATAGAGCTTGGGAAGCACCCTGATATCTACTATGCATCTCACCACTTTTGAAGATGTCGATTTTGCCTCACGCAACAGGATCACATGCAAAAAAGTCACACAAAAGGTTGAGCTGAAACCATCTGTCTGAAGAGAAGCAATAAATCTGACCAATTGAATAATACATCAGACCAATTAACCAGTAGTACTTCTATATTAGGTTCGCATATCTAAATGTTTCACTGGGATCATTGGGATGCTATATATACCCAAAACCTGGTTGATTAAGTAAATTTAGTTTTACAAGATCGAGCTTGGAGCAACCTCAATGTTATCCGGTTGTGCGTGTAATAATCCAGACCTGCCTTATAAATACTGGAGATCGTAGATTGATTGCTATCATCATTTTTGTACTGTATGATACCATGAAATACAACACTATGACCAAATGATGAATGTTTACGGTACACAAATATTCAGTCAAAGGTGCATAATTCAATCTAGAAGGTCAGTCAAAGCATCAAAGAGAACATCTAGCATAGTTCAATCCTCATCCTTACTTCACTTCAAGGCAAAGGTGCATAATTTCCAGGTATGTTTACTTGCATAGGTACGTATGGGTAATTCAAGAAGTAAGGCGGTTGATCAGCAAACAGAAGAGGACGTTACTACGGGTATGATGCATGATCTCTGTGTAATTCATAAACGTTACTACAGGCATGCTTTTACTTATCATGATGTGATAGGCATAGGTTCTATTAATTTCTGATAATCACATGCTAATAGCTAGTGCTTTTCAGGCCTTACGAGCTATACGACAGTTGAAGATAACAATGCAAGCATCTTACCCAGATCTCAAAATGTTGGGGAAAACTCATTTACGGTTCCAGGTATTTTGTTTGTGTGAATATTGTTGGGAATTACCTTTTGTATATACTAATGCAATATACATAATGGTTACCTACCATGATGTGGTAAACATCAGTTCTCTACATTTCTGATAATCACATGCTAATAGCATAGTGCTTTTCAGGCCTTACAAATTCTATAATAGTTGAAGATAACAATTCAAGCATCTTACCCAGATCTCAAAATGAAGTGGATTATTCAGCCACGGTTCCAGGTTTGTTGTTTGTGTGAATATTGTTGGGAATTTTGCCTTGTAGATACGACGGCAATATCATTGTCCTTATATTCATGATGGTTGTAACTCTACAGATGGATCATTGTCGCTTTTGGAAGGAGATCATAATGAGAATTCCTTCACAACTCCTAAAAAACATAATTTTGGAATTAGCCGATATGTAAATGGTACTCACTCAACCACATTAAATCTTGGAAGATTGTTTAACCATATAATGTCGCATATGTATCAATGATTTTATTTTCTTAATGGGTACAACCCTACAGATGGATCGAGTTCGCTGCGTATTACAGACCATCATGATTCTGTAGGCGGTGAACCTCCAAATGAAGATGTCGATGATGCGACAAAGCTAACAGGTATAATTTGAATGCTTATCTAACATCCATTATGGCCTGATGTACGTATGGTGCGACAAATCATTATGGAATTTGTGTTTTATAATTTTGACTTGTTGCAGACGACATCAGTTCAATGGATCTAAGCCATATATCAAATGAACAGTTGAACACACAAAGGCCTGCGGCTTATCATAAGAAAAAAGTCCAATATGATGTTCAACAGACCTCATATTCGAAATCTGGTAATCAGACATTTAATAAGATGTCGTAATCAGCATTTACTGTTACAACTACGGAGACATCTGATCTGGTTAATGACAATGATCTACATGGTAATCAGACATTTAATAAGATGTCGTAAATGTGCTCGGTATATATTTTACTCATTAACATTTGAATTATGCCCAAAATGACACCAGACGTTGACGAGAATATACTTGAAGAAACTTGTCATATTAACGAGGAAGATCGCAAGAGAGATCATAGAAATGCACTAAGGAGAGCAGCTTATCGGAGGAAAAAGGATAATATGATAGCAGACGAAAATCTAACTCCACTACCTAATTCAGGTAAATATGCTTATTATTATAAAGCTGCTTCCACACCTTCCTTTATAAAGCCACTGCCGATTGCCCTATATATACAGACTTATTGCATGATGATGCAACATTACCCCCTCCATCATTAGACGCCTCCGTTCTTACCCATGACAACGACCGAGCTAAGAGGTTACAGAGAAACTCCCGTAGCCGAGCATGTTATCAGAAGAAACATGTGGAACTAACAGTTGATGATAGAGAGGATTTGAATGAAAAGATATGAGGGAAGCGTTTGCAGCGCCGCAAAAGCATGTCGGAGATTGACAGGGGGCAGTCAAGTGCTCAAAGGAAGGCCTGTTATGCTAAAAGGAAAAACACCCCATGCAAAGAATTCCTCGCACTCCCACGTCCAGACATTACTAACTTAATATCTGATAGTCTCGCAATACCCCTCTCTCGGGCTGACGAAGATGATTCATCGGATGGCGACCCTCCTCCTGTCATGCCGAATTACGGTGTTTGCACCAACGGTACGTAATGGCTTTTCTTATGTTCTGTTGCAACTTCTCATCAACCTAGGTCTAACCTCGTTATTTCTTTGTCACATTCTCCGCAACGTAAATGCAGACGACATCGATGTGTTATCAGAGCCCATCATGGGCGATGAGCCGACACCAGCCGAATTGATGGATGAGGAGTACTACATGTATCGCGACCAAGGTATGGTCATCTTGGAACGTAGAAGCACAGGAGCTTCATTGTAATTGTAGTGCCCGTGCGTTTGATTTTAATGATCATGTTCCAATGAATTCCTGTAGGAACTGATAACGACACATTAGAGGATGACGAGGAAGCCAGCATGTCGTCTGATATACCTAGCGAGGTTGATCCATTGGACTGTGTGTACACAAACATACCAGACAGCACCCACATCCTGAAGCTCGACGGAAACTGCAAACACTGCAAGGCCAGAAAGTTTGTGTCTGAGACTGACGGATTCTGCTGTCGCAATGGACAGATCGAGCTTTATCAGCCGGAACCAATCCCAGAGCTTATGAGGCTATGGTCCAGCATGGATGCTGATTCTAGACATTTTCGTGAGAACATACGGTTCTTCAATGGGCATTTCGCCTTCACAACCCTTGGCGTCAGCCTTGATGAGAACTACACAAACATGAAGTCTGGGGTGTACACATTCCGGGCACACGGATCCATCTACCACAATGTGCATTCGTTTGGGCCTAGCTCACGTCAAGAACATTTGCAGTTGTACTTTTATGATGACGACCCAACCTTAACTCATCGTAAGGCGGCTACAAAGCAATTAGACCAAGATGTTGTGAAGAAGTTAGTAGACATACTTAAAGAAAACCTGTACTCCCAGCAATTTAGGAGTTTGGGTGCGCACAAGGACAACCTTGATGTTTATAGGATTGACCTAAACACCGATAAGAGGCTTGACCAAAGAAAGTATAATAGACCATTGTCATCTGAGGTTGCTGCAATCTGGGTTGAGGGCACCGACCTGGCAAAAAGGTTTGACCAGAGGATAACACTTTATGGCAACAACAATGAAAGGCATAGTATACGCGTGTCATCCGGAGCATATGACCCATTGTCTTATCCCCTATTCTATCCAAGAGGGGAATTAGGTTGGCATCCAAAACTACCTAAACGTAATGTTCCTTGGGAGGCTGTACTACATCCTCAACTGGTCCATGATGATGATGATGATGATGCAGGTATGACATATGTGTCCCTTTTGTTTTCATAAAAAAAATTATGATTCATATGCGTCAAGGTTTTGATGCTATTCCATTATTTGCAGAGGGTAATAGCAGGTTGTGCGTCTCCGTCAGAGACTACTACTGTTATATGCTGCAAACACGTCCTGCAATCTTCAATCCCATACTCTGTGGAGCACATCTGCTGCAGCAATGGGCTGTCGACATGTATGTTAAGATTGAGAGTTGTCGGCTGAGGTGGTACAGGAAAAACCAGACGCAGATTCGTGCTGACTTGTATAAATGAGTTGTTGATGCCATCACTTCGGGGGAGACGCGAGCAAGCGCTGTTGGGGTTAGAATAGTGCTCCCTGGAACATACCCTGGTGGCGATCGTGACATGAAGAAGAGGCATATGGATGCCATGGCAATTGTCCATACATACGGGAAGCCAGACATCTTCCTCACCATGACTTGCAATCCTAAATGGGAAGAGATAACGAATGAGTTGCTGCCTGGTCAGACGGCGCAAGACCGACCTGATATTGTGGCACGTGTGTTCTATGGCAAGCTAGAGCACATGAAATACATGTTGTTCAAGAAGCAAATCCTGGGTGTGGTAGTCGCCTACGTATACGTAGTCGAGTTTCAAAAAAGGGGCCTCCCCCATGCACATTTTCTGTTGATCATGGACTCAACATATAAGCTTATCGTCCCGGAACAGTATGACCGACTTATTTCCGCGGAGCTCCCAGACAAGCATAAGTATCCAGATTTATATGCTATGGTGGTAAAACATATGATGCACGGACCATGCGGTGCTCTAAACCCGAAGAATGTTTGCATGCAAGAAAACGGTTGCAAGTGCAGATACCCACGTCCGTTCAATGAGAACACAGCACAGGGGAAGGACTCATACCCAGTTTATCGACGGAGAGATGATGGAAGACGTGCTAAGGTCCGAGGAAAGATGTTGGACAACAGATGGGTTGTTCCTTATAACCCATACCTACTTCGGATGTTCAATTGCCACATCAATGTTGAGGTCTGCTCTAGCATAAAGGCCGTGAAATATCTTTACAAGTACATTTACAAGGGCCATGATAAGGCTTCTTTCAGCATCGATCAGCCCGACGCCGATGGTAACATTGATGAGATCAAGAGATACGTTGACGCTAGGTGGGTAACCCCTCCAGAGGCAATGTGGAGGATCTTTGGCTTCCCACTTTGCGCCAATTACCCGCCTGTCTTGCAGTTGCCCCTTCATCTCCCGAATATGCACAGGGTTGCATCCAATGCGCAGGCTGACTTGAAGAATGTTGTCGCCTCCGAAAATGCTTCAAAATCCATGTTAACGGAATATTTTAAGGCTAATCAGGAACACCCTCTGGCTAGACGTATATTGTACAAAGATTTTCCCGGAAGCTTTACGTGGCAGAAGAAAAAGATGTATTGGAAGCCGCGGGTCGAGCGTTTTCAAATTGGACGCATAGTGTCTGCCAATCCTGCCGAGGGGGAGCGGTACTACCTGCGTGTGTTGCTTAACCATGTGGCTGGCAAAACATCCTTCGACGACTTGCTCACCGTGGACGGCGTGTTATGTGGGAGCTTTAGAGAGGCTGCTGAAAGGTTGGGACTGATCGAGGCAGACAACACGCTCGACGAATGTCTTAATGAGGCTGAGCAGCGGGCGATGCCATTCTCACTTAGGAGGCTCTTTGCAACCATCTTGGTGCACTGCGAGCCAGGCGATGTGCGTGGTCTATGGGATCGGCACTTCGAGCCTATGTCAGATGACTATCGTCGATCACGCACGTCCCCTAACGAGGTGGAGCAGATGGTGTTGCTTGACATTAGGGGGATGTTGCAGTCCATGGGTAAAGACATTGTTGATTTCGCTCTTCCAAACATAGATGATGCGTTTGACCCTGCAGAGGGCGAGGCAAGAGAGGTTATCGAGGAATCAACCGTTGAGTTTGACATGAATGACACAAAATTGGCATCTTCACTGAACATGGAGTAGAGGGCCGCATACGAGGAGATACTAGGGGCTGTTGAACGCGGTGATGGGGGTGTATTCTTTGTTGATGGCCCTGGAGGTACAGGTAAGACCTTCCTATATAGGGCGATGCTTGCCAAGTTGAGGAGCCAGGGCAAGATTGGTATCGCTACCGCAACGTCCGGCGTCGCCGCTTCTATCATGCCTGGCGGCAGGACTGCCCACTCGAGGTTCAAGATCCCATTGAGTTGCGATGATGGAGCCTCGTGCAGCTTCACCAAGCAGAGTGGGACCGCCAAGCTGCTACGGATGGCCTCATTGATAATATGGGACGAGGCCAGCATGACGAAGCGACAAGCGGTTGAGGCATTGGATAATAGCATGCGCGACATCATGGGAATACGCGACCGGCCCTTTGGAGGAAAGACTGTAGTTTTTGGCGGGGACTTTAGGCAGGTTCTTCCGGTCGTCAGAAGGGGGTCGCGGGGCCAGATAATTGATGCAACCCTCCGGAGCTCTCATCTATGGAAGGGTATGCGACAGCTTCGGCTCATCACCAAGATGAGGGCTCATAATGACACATGGTTTGCCGATTACTTGCTAAGGGTCGGCAATGGCACTGAGGATGTCGACGATCAAGGCAACATAGTACTCCCAGAAGATATTTGTCTGCCGTCTACAGGCGAGACTGACGATCTGGAGAAGCTTATTGAGCACGTATTCCCGAGTCTAGACGACAACATGGCTGATTCTAATTACATGACATCTCGAGCAATCCTTTCCACAACTAACGACAATGTAGACAAGATAAACATCCGCATGATAGAGCGTTTTCATGGAGATGAAGTAATCTACCATAGTTTTGACAGTGCAGAGGATGACCCATATGGCTACTATGCTCAGGAGTTTCTTAATGGATTGACTCCTAACGGGCTTCCTCCGCATGCTCTAAAACTAAAGCTGAACTGCCCTGTGATACTTCTAAGGAACATTGATCCAGCTAATGGGCTTTGTAATGGCACTAGGCTTGTTATTAGAGGTTTTGAGAGGAACACCATTGATGCAGAAATCGTGATTGGACAACACGCTGGCAGGAGGGTCTTCCTTCCTCGAATACCTCTCTGCCCATCTGAAAATGATATGTTTTCGTTCAAGTTTAAGAGAAAACAATTTCCTATAAGGCTTAGCTTTGCTATGACCATTAACAAGGCTCAAGGGCAGACCATCCCGATTGTTGGTGTCTACCTACCCAATCCCGTGTTCTCACATGGTCAGCTCTATGTTGCTTTGTCTTGAGCCACCGCGAAGAGAAACATAAAGATACTCATTCAGAAGGAGAAGCCGAAGGAGAAGACCAACAAGCATAAGGACAATCCAAAAAAGCATAAAAGAACTAGCGTGTCCTTACTGACCTCGATGAAGAACATCGTCTACAAGGAAGTCCTTACAGGTTGAAGACCCGTTAATATCTAGGCAGGTTTTGTAATGACAGAGCAATTACTCATGCGATTGTCTAGACATGATGTAATTCGTTTTTCTACATGTATTTTTTAATATGTTATTTTGATAGATGGAGGTATATTCGATCATCGCAAGATACGCACTGCAGTTCAATAATCAGCCGTCATATTGGCACCATCATCGCTGTTATGTTTTTTCTACTATTGTTGTTTTTATGTCAGTGTACATGTTACACAGTGTACTATTTAGTGTGTTAGCTGTAATCCAGATTTAATGGTTGGCCTGCTAAATTCATTGCACATGCAAAGGGTCTTTTTTAATTAAGGCAAGTTATCATACCTGTTCTTATTTATTTTGGTTATTTGATACTATGCTTGACTGTAAATTTACATATTATATTCTGATATGTCACAACTAAAAGATTCAGAACGGTTTGAATTATAAGACCAACACACGAATAAGGGAAGTTTGTCCAACTTTTGAAATTATATTTTGCATATGTACTTTTAATAATTAATACAGTGCGTGTAATCCCATTTTCTAATAAGTTTAAATACCCATTAGACTCTGTAGTTTGTGGCAATGCAAATGTCTGTTTGCTGAAGTGTGCAATTTTCGTCAAAAGTTATATTACCAGTACTTTCACCCAGCTATACTAATTAACTAACATTTCAATTCAAGTTACATATTATTCTCTTCCATTCCATTGGTTCATTTACGTTTATGAGTTTACTATTGACTCGACGGAAACAGTTCTAAACTGTATATTTGTACAATGCTGCATTAATCTTGGACCTGGCGAGGATTGCTTCAGGGAGCAAGCATCGTTTCATGGTTTTATGGTCCATGAGAACTTGTGTTAGGCTGATATCGAGCATTGTGTGATGTGAAGCCTGCGTGGGACAGCAAGGATTCCACGAAGATGGCTGGTTGGTCTAAGGGTGGTCGACTTATAGTTGACCATGCCATGACTATTTGCTGTGCTGGCATCAAATTATTAAATGTTCATCGAAATGTGTATCCTTTTCTAGCTGCCATGTAATACTAGGAATCTCTGTATAGCTTATGATGAGAGCATGCACTAGATTTATATGGAGCTCCAACTCCATGATAAATAATTAAACCGCAGCATCATGATACTGTGAAATAAATTACTATAGTTATTTATCTAAAGCCTAAAAGATAACATTGGAGGACTTTTTGATGGATTTTTTATGTTGCTAATACTTTGTGACCTGTTATTTAGCATGCAGGTTACTTTTTATTGGCATGTTTAAAACATAGCCTCAAACCAAAATTATAAATAATTTAATTTTACAAGACGCAGACTTATTAATATATATCAAAAATATAATATGCGGATGTCCAGATATAATATCCGGAAACAAATAATATATTATCGGCATACTTTGTATTAATTACGGCATGTGATCATATCCGGTCTTTACAAAATGGCATGTTTAATATTTTTCCTTGCAATCTAATACTTGGTTGATCACGCAGAATCACAAACATGATTCCAGTGAATATATAGTAATTGTAATCATATGAATAGATTCATTTTTTGATTTTGTAATTATTGTTTCCTTATAAACATCTATAAAATGCTTCACCCTTTAAACAGCCAAACCCAAACCATACCGCGATTGCACCCTTGCCACTACACCTATCTTTGACATGTCATCATCCAACAGCATCGATGGTGCTGATGATCATCAACAAGAACAAGAAGATAAGAAGGAGCTGCATCCTGATGAAGAACCGAGCAGAGATGGGAATGTTGGTGAGGGATCTGCACCGAGATGTAAGAAACTAAAGAAGAATGAGCATATCCTTCCTGTGCAATTCTCATCCATGCTTTCGTCGAACCATTTTGCTAACCTAATCCGACGTCGTGAGGTGCATCACATCCCTCATGCACATCTCCCCTCAGGCTGGGATATCCAGCGTAACACAAGTTCAAGTGCAGCGAGGAAAGACGTTTGGGGATCCAACAACTATGAGATTCTACAGGCACAGAAGCATACTAGCATGTTGGTGCAGGTTTTGATTGAACACATAAATCTTCTGACGAAGTTGGTCGAGAAGTTTATTCAAGAGAGGGACAAGAAGACACGACCAGCTGACAAGGACGAAGCATAAGCAAATTTACAGTAATCTTGACATGATAGATTGTTTCTGTTATCATCCCGTGATCCTGTTCGGACTTGAACAATAATAAAGTTTGCTTTTCAGTTCATTTATGGATGCTACGTGTGTCCTAACTATGCTCAATGACAATCTGATTTTCCCTTAATTCTTAATAATAATTCCCTAATTACGCTCTAATTTCTTAAACTAATTATACACGACGATAGCGTGACAAAAAAAACAGCTTAATTTCATAATATAATTTGTCTGGCTAACTCTTAGCCGAAAGTCCTAATTACAGGCATGCACACTATCTCTCTCGTCTCTCTATCGGCACCTTCATTTGTACCTTCATTTGTCATTTAGACAGTCGTGATGAAAAATAATAAACTGGTTTATCCCGTTGTGCAATTATATTATTTGATATAGATGATGATTGTAAAGTTATGTGTTAGGCACGATATATCATTTGTCCCATAGCTACGCACGGGCAGATACCTATATCAAAATTTTATATATCATCAAGTTAATGAAACAAATAAATATATTATATTTAATTAATATATTTACGTGAATATAAGAAAGGTTAATAAATATCCATAAAAAAGAAAGTATGTTTATCAAAGGCAAGTGATAAATCACATGCGTTTTCATAGGCAAGTGATCATAATTTTAATCATACCGAATATCATGGACCAATTCTGTTATGTATGTTTCCTTGATTAATACATCCCGATTTAATAGGTTGCCGAATATTACATATCTGAATATAGATATTTCACCCATGGGGGCCTAGCCAGCCAAAATCCGATTTTCATCACTTTTTCATTTTCCCGCCGCCCACCATGCTTATATAAATAACCCCCGCTGCCCACTAATTGTCTGTACAGCAAAAGTCATCTCCTCCACGACGACCATGGTGATCTCATACGGATCGATCACATCTAAGAGGGTGGTGGCGCCGGCGCCAGCTCCTGTCACCAGTACACTCATCTCCCCTCCGATGAACAGGCAAGATATAACAATCTTTTAGTACGTCTATTTGCCATCACTATATAACGGTTTTTTCTATTGAAATCATCGCCATTGTTTTGCCACTTGTTCTTTTATATAAAAATATGGATCACATGGGATACACTATAACATATTAATAGGCTTGGCCATCAAAACATCTATTGTCGGTTTGTTTTCATCTTGTATATTTGTTAAAACCAGATGTAGCAAGCACTAACACAATCACCTGATTATATTACTATTTTATTAGCATTCATTGATATAGTTCCATAAGTTATTAGATTCATGGTGTGGCTGTAATCTCATTGGGGTTGTTTCTTATAACCATTGGGTACTGCATGTTTTCAAAACCATATTTATCCCATGTGCAATAGTACTGATTGCAAAGAATGCACCTGGACAGAACATGAATAATATGTATAAATTTCACATGATTAGTGTTTGGCCACTAGAATGTTATGCTGCTTGTCTACTAAATTTTGTGATCCACATGGAAATGCATTTTACCTGATCCTTTTGTTTTTTTATACGCACAGGAACATCAATTTTCATCACGTCCAAATGGAACACATTTATCATAATTGCTGGATTATTCAAGCTAGGGTCATGTGGAAGGCTCACATCAAAGAGAATGGAATGGGAAACTTGTACCTTCAGTGCATACTACTCGGTCGGCATGTAAGAATACTTTATAGCCCATATATTGTAAATACAATTTTGATATACATGTTTATTTGCTCATTGTTGTTATGTGTCATGATAATATGCTAGGGAACAAAGATGGAAGCGATTGCATACAACAACCAGGCAATCCGTTTCAACAGCGTTCTAGAAACCGGTAGGACCTATGATTTCAATCGCGTCGGTTTTAACCCCACAGAAATGCCAGGTGGTCATTTCTGGTACCTAGCCATGGACTTTATCGCCATGCTAAGTTCTACGACCGAGGTTACGATGTCGGCGCAGCAGATAACGTCGACAATTTGCCCACCGTGCTTTCCACAATTCGCACAAATCTTTGAGCTACGGGACAAAACCATCACGGGTGCATCATTTAGTTTGTTGATTGTGCATATTACTCCGTACATCTCAGAGTCTCATTGTGATTTAAATTTTGCAGATGTGGTTGCTATCCTTGCCTATGTTGGTCAGATAGAATTTAAGTGGGATGCAATATATAGGCGCCGCGTCCCTTCTCTCGAGATTGGCCTCATGAACTTTCAGTAAGCCCCAATTATAATATGAGTTTATCATGTGCTTATTTATGCAATTCTATTTCTGCAACGAAACTTACATTTGTATTTGTTTATAGACGGCAGATAATTTTCTTACGTGTATGTGAAGAACACGTTGGGCCTAACTTCTGGCATTTGCAATGCACTGACAACCTGTTCGAGAAGTTTGTTGTAACTTATATACAGGTAAGTCAGAGGCATCGTTGCTTGCAAACTATGAGGGAGAGCACATTCTTCTTCTCTCCCAACATTAATTATCATCATCATTATCTACAAGGTAGGGTATGCGTTCTATTTTTAAGTTGTTTTCAATAGAATTTTTCTGTAATACTATGTCACTACTATATAACACTTATTGTTTTCGTAGATATCCATGAAGCCAGTCTGACGACACTTGATGAAACACGTGTGTACGTCAATCGTGTTGTTCAATGTAGGAACAAGGGACGTTAGAAGTATCATAGCTGCAATTTGATCATCCTTGAGGGTTTTGGACGACTGACTATGTACTGATGCATATTCAAATGTCGCGAATAAATTGCTTCTACAGTTTTGTTATGGATTGAATTGAGAATTATCATTTTGGCATTATGATTAATGTATTATACATATGTATACTTTCATATTACGCAGTGATCAATATTTCGTCTTACGCTGTAGTCTTTTTCCCGTCTCTCCCCCACCATTTATTTTTTCACACAAGCCAGGAAAGGTAACATCACACGCACGCAGCTGTTAGTTTATTCGAAAAACTGACTTAGTCCTCTTCCCCTCGTGCTATCCCAACACAGGCATCATCCTGGGATAACAACACGCGCACCCACGCCTCCGCCGACGCATGTTTGGCCCCAACCGCCCGAGTCCTCTGGTCCATGTTCTCCTTCTCTTATCCCTCCATCGTCTATGCCTAATCGATCCTAACACGATGGTACGCGCATGACGCGCATGTAAAGATTATGTTCCAGTTAGAATATATATCAAACAATAGTTGCTTCATTTGTTCATTTACGACTTTTTTTCTCCTGACTATGAGCATTATAGTTTATTACTTGATCTTTAAAGTTCTGCGCAAATAAAAGGCCAATGTTATGTGTTTCATGCACTATTATATTGTGACAAGACTCAGTATTGCTTTATTTTTTTGATCAAGTAAGCTACACACAATATATCTTCCCCGTTGCCACGCACAGGCGCCTATGCATTTTATCATGATGGTTACAGTTTTTTATGGCAACTTGTAAGTATGGAATGATATGGGCCACTTTCCGATTACATGATAATGATTACTTAAAGTTTTCAATACGATGTAGTATCCAATCTAACGGTGTGGCCTAACATAGTCGGATTTGATTATAAGGAAAGTTATATCCTGCTTTTTTTGATCTGGAAACGAGACGTATATAATATAGACATGCACGGATGAAATGATATGGGGCACCTTCCATCTGCCTTAAGGTACCATGTGTTGTGACACTTAATGCATCCGATGCTGAGAATCAGGCGTAATTAATAGTTTGCTTATTATTTGGCTTTCAAAAACGGAAGTTGCTTCATCATTTGGAAGGCTCATATGTCTATATGATGCAGCTGCCATACAGGAACTGATCCCTTTATATAACCTCCGACGAGCTCCTGTTTCAACACCCACCCCAGTCTTCACCAATTTCCGATCTCTCACGACTCTCAATGGAGGCTGTGCATGAGCCAGTGGATGTTCAGCTCGCAGCACAAGAGGCTTTGCCCGCCCCTCATGAGGCTGCCGGCAATGTGAATGCCCTAGAAGATGCCGTTGAATACATTTTTCAATTTATCACTGTTGTCCAGGACGATGAGGCACTAAAGTAAGTTACACTGCTTTTCATATTACTCTCGTACACATCAAGCTAGATATCAGTTGGGCAACACAGCAGTCTAGACATAATTAACCATGATAGTCCACTATATTATGTTTGGTTGTCTAGGTGTTTTATATATTTTAGTGTATATAATTATTGCACTGTTGCACCTTTGTTAAATATTGTATGTGTGCCTCTGTATCACACCATTTTACATATGGTACATGTGCCCATGTTATTTTTATACCTCTATAACATTATTAAAGACAAAATAGCTACCAGGTTATCACAAAAGAGGTACCGTGTTTTAAAGCAAGTAATTGTGATTCATTGCTTTACATTATACAAAAGAGTTAGTCTAAATGTGATACATAGATGGATGGATGTGATTTGGTAAATATTGGTCTGCATTTTTTGGGCAGCACAATCTGGATTAGAAGCGAACGACCATATCAGATTGAAATCAGCCTACGGATGCTCCAGGAAACAATTAGACTTTTTGGAATAATTCATCCTGAGTGCTTCAATCTTGCAGTTCGTAAGCTTGCAAGCACTGAAATAGAGAGCACAGCAGGTACTAGAATGCTTGGAAACAAACATTTTTTTGACTTGCAGTTTCATTCTCTGGCACGGGCCCTCAGACACTCTTCAATGGAGCAAGAAACACGCACCGCGGTGCTGATTGACAATGCCATTGTTCGGCCCTTTCCTAAATATGATGTGTTCAACTCTAACATTGTAAGTTACTCATTTTTATAAAGTAATTTGCTTGTTCTATTTTGTACTAACATGTGTCTTTTTACGATAGTATCTACTACCATTTGTTTCCGTGGATTCTTCGTACGGACTACTTGTAGTAGACATGGAACATAGGAGGGTTCTCCCAATTGATCCATCAATCGACGTCTATTGTGACGCCCCCGAGTCAATCGTACACTAATCATGCACGCAAATGTGTACGATCAAGATCAGGGACTCACGGGAAGATATCACAACACAACTCTACAAATAAAATAAGTCATACAAGCATCATAATACAAGCCAGGGGCCTCGAGGGCTCGAATACAAGTGCTCGATCATAGACGAGTCAGTGGAAGCAACAATATCTGAGTACAGACATAAGTTAAACAAGGTTGCCTTAAGAAGGCTAGCACAAACTGGGATACAGATCGAACGAGGCGCAGGACTCCTGCCTGGGATCCTCCTAGCTACTCCTGGTCGTCGCCAGCGGGCTGCACGTAGTAGTAGGCACCTCCAGAGTAGTAGGAGTCATCGTCCAAGGTGGCGTCTGGATCCTGGGCTCCAACATCTGGTTGCGACAACCAGAAGAAAGGAAAGGGGGAAAAGGGGGAAGAAAGCAACCGTGAGTACTCATCCAAAGTACTCGCAAGCAACAAGCTACACTACATATGCATGGATATATGTGTAAAGGGCCATATCAGTGGACTGAACTGCAGAATGCCAGAATAAGAGGGGGATAGCTAGTCTTATCGAAGACTACGCTTCTGGTCGCCTCCGTCTTGCAGCATATAGAAGAGAGTAGACTGAAGTCCTCCAAGTAGCATCGCATAGCATAATCCTACCCGGCGGTCCCCTCCTCGTTGCCCTGTTAGAGAGCAATCACCGGGTTGTATCTGGCACTTGAAAGGGGTGTGTTTTATTAAGTATCCGGTTCTAGTTGTCATAAGGTCAAGGTACAACTCCGGGTCGTCCTTTTACCGAGGGACACGACTATTCGAATAGATAAACTTCCCTGCAGAGGTGCACCACATAGCCCAACACGCTTGATCCCATTTGGCCGGACACACTTTCCTGGGTCATGCCCGGCCTCGGAAGATCAACACGTCGCAGCCCCACCTAGGCACAACAGAGAGGTCAGCACGCCGGTCTAAACCTAAGCGCGCAGGGGTCTGGGCCCATCGCCCTGAGCACACCTGCACGTTGCGTACGCGGCCGGAGAGCAGACCTAGCAACCTCCATTTCAAAGGAAGTCACATTACGCGGTCCAACCCGGCGCGCGCCGCTCAATCGCTGACGTCACGAAGTGCTTCGGCTGATACCACGACGTCGGGATACCCATAACTACTCCCGCGTAGGTGGTTAGTGCGTATAGACCAAATGGCCAGACTCAGATCAAATACCCAGATCTCGTTAAGCGTGTTAAGTATCGCGAACGCCGACTAGGGCCATGCCCACCTCTCTCCTAGGTGGTCTGAACCTGCCCTGTCGCTCCGCCTCAAAGTAACAGTCGGGGGCCGTCGGGAACCCAGGCCCACCTCTACCGGGATGGAGCCACCTGCCCCTTCAGCCCCCATCTCCGAACGGTATCACATGTAATGTAACAGTGTAAAGTATATAGTATATGCCCGTGATCACCCCCGAGTGATCACGGTCCGATAGAATAGCATGGTAGACGGACAAGAGTGTAGGGCCACTGATGGAACACTAGCATCCTATACTAAGCAGTAGGATAGCAGGTAAAGGTAACAACAGTAGTAGCAAGGACAGGCTATGCAGCAGTATAGGATTAATGGAAAGCAGTAACATGCTACACTACTCTAATGCAAGCAGTATAGAGAAGAATAGGCGATATTTGGTGATCAAGGGGGGGCTTGCCTGGTTGCTCAGACAAGAAGGGGGGGTCGTCAACACCGTAGTCGATCACAGGGGTACCGGCAGCGGTCTCGGGGTCTACCGGAAAAAGTAACGGAGGGGGAACACAATAAATAACATAGCAATCAAAGCATAACATGACAAACGCGGTGCTAGAGGTGATCTAACGCAAGGATAGGTGATACCGGCGAAGGGGGGAAACATCCGGGAAAGGATCCCCGGTGTTCCGTGTTTTCGGGCAGAGGAGCCGGAGGGGGAAAGTTGCGAGTTTGATATGTTAGGGGTGTGCAGCGGATGAACGGGTTGCGTATCCGGGTTCGTCTCGTCGTTCTGAGCAACTTTCATGTATAAAGTATTTTAATCCGAGTTACGGATTAAAACTTATGATTTTCTAAAGATTTTATTAATTTCTGGTATTTAATTAATTATTTAAATTAATTCGAAAATGAATTAATGACATCAGCATGATGTCAAGCTGACGTCAGCAGTCAACAGAGTTGACTGGGTCAAACTGACATGTGGGTCTAGTGGGACCCACCTGTCATACACTGTTTAGATTAATTAGGTCTTAGTTAAACTAATTACTATTTAATTAAACTAACTAGTTAATTAGACTAATTAAACAAGATTAATGAACTTAATTAATTCACTTATTGATTAATTAATTAATGTAATTATTAATTAATTAATTAATTAATTAATTTTAATCTTTTTTTAATAAAGTTCTGGGGCGTGGGCCCCAACTGTCATAGGCCCACAGGGGCCTAACGGGGTGCGGGCGACGGGTTACAGCCCGAACAAGGGCGCACCCAACCGGGCGTTGCGGGGCGGCGGTGTGGGGGTTAGGCCACCAGGCGCGACCGAGGCGGCCGGCGCGCGTGCGGGCGCCGGGAATCGGCAGCGAGGGGCGGCGCCCAGGCGAAGGCCGCGACGCAGTGGGGGGAGGCACATGAGGAGGAGGCGATGGTGGCACAACCACGGGTCACGAGCAGTGCGGTCGAGCGCCGTGGCCACGGGCGTGGGCCAGCGAGGCCGTGCGCGGGAGCGACGGGGAGAGGTGCGCGGTGAGCGCGCAACGGGCGGGGCCGGAGCGCGTCGACCGCGGGCGGGGAGGGTGGTGACCGTGGCGACATATGGAGAGAGGGGGCGAAGGGGGACGGCGGCGCTCACTTGCGAGCAGGGAAGGGGGGCGACGGGGCGCGTTGGCGTCGGCGAGGGAGGAGATCCGACGAGGTCGACGAGGCGACGGCGATTTGGGGAAGACGGTGAGGGGCTCCGACGACGTGGTCCTCGTGCGGCGGGGGGAGGTAGCTTCGGGCGAGGTCCCGCGTCAGCGTGGTCGTGGACGGGCGGCGGGGCTCCGGTGGGGCGACAGGAGGGGGCCGGCTCTGCGAGGGGGTGACAGCGGCGTGGAGGCGGCGTTGGGGCGATGGAATCGGGGGGTTGCCCCGATCCAGATCGAGGAAGGGCGAGAGGGAGGAGTGGGAGCGAATGGGGGCGACGTGGGGGTGGGGGTTAGGGTTTCAAGGGGATAAGGTGGAGTGGGGGGGGGTCCGGCCGGGCTAGTGGGCTGGCCGGCCAGCTGGGCCAGTGGGCCGTGGGGAGGGAGGTTCCCCTCTTTTTTTTTCGTTTGAATTTATTTGTTTTCTTTTTTTGTAGTTTCTTTTCTTTTTAAATCATTTTAAATCATTTAGGCATTTTATTAAAATGTGTTTGCTTTATTATAATTACCTAGGCATTTAACTGCACACCCCGAACATTTTAGTTTAATATTTTGAAAATTTTGTCGTTTGACATTAATTTGAATTTGAATTTGAAAAGGTTTCGAGTCAATGCGAGGTTAGCAACAGTAACCGATGTGTCCTGGCATGATTAGCGTGGGATTACTGTAGCATGATTATCCGGGCGTTACAAATCTCCTCCACTACAAGAAATCTCGTCCCGAGATTTAGGAGGTAGAGCAAGGGGGAATGTCTGGTTACGATATTCAATGAATCTTCTCGGTCTTGGTTGCCCTTCTTGAAAAAGTTGAACCCTCTTGTTGATGTCTTCATTCCTCTGCTTTAGGTCATCATGATGAAGTCTTCATCCTTTCTCCGGGGGTCTCATCATACTTATGAAAATGATCGAGGTTATCTTCAGAGGAACTGACCTCTACAAGGTCACGTATCTGGTAGAGAAGATCAGGGAGGGTGACGGATAGTAACTCTCGAATTGAAACTTAAGAAATTATCGAGAGCAAAGTAAGGAGGTGCAAAATAGAAGTTTCAAGTGCTTAGGCAATCGTTTGTTGCCTCACACGAAGTGTGAAAGAGGGTTCAAAGCAATGGGAATAAGTATTGCGTCTGATACCATAATAGATCACTAGGCACGTGGCCCGTGAATTACATATGAAGTCAAGCGTGGGGAATAACTTTGACAAAAGGTTGTACAGGAGAGTCAGGTTTTGATCCTGTGGAACTGTGGGTTATGGGCCCACCTTGTGGTTTTTTAATAGGAGCAGTGACATCTTGCACGGTCACAATAGCAAGGCATATCAGAGGGTAGCCTATCAGTTATGTCGGCAACAAGGTTGGTACCAAGGGCGAGGGACGAAGAGAACCATTTTCCTGCTCGTTGAACGAGGCGGACCAATAGGCAAAGTTCTCGTCCATCGGTGGTGACCGGAATGCTATCGACAATTTCAACAGGGTCTTACTGACACGGTTGTACACCAAGGTGTTTTCATAAGCAGGGAGATATTACTGCTTATGTCATATAGATCATAGAAAGGTTAAACAAAACAATGGAAAGGAAAATGTGTTTAAACACATATTTCAGGGGTATATCCTTCCCAAGGACAAGCAGAGCATGATATCCTTGATAGGATATAAAGTAGAAAATCCTTTTAGGTAAGGGGGGAGGAACCTCATGATATTACCCATACAACGGTGTTAGGATAAATGATAAATAAAATTTAGCATCATGCTTCAAATGTTCCTGTTGAAATTTGGAGTACCATTGACATGCTTCGAGATAGCATTGACATGGTCATCAGGTGAAGATCAGACTTTGGAAAACACAAAGGATCCATCAGGAATAACTTGTAGAATAAGTCTTACAATTTCCTCAGGGAAGAATGGATAACCTTGTTAAAAAGGAAACATTAACAATAGATCATCCGGCCAGGTGTGCTGGGCATGCCATCACCTTACCGGGTCATAAAAGGCCAGTGTTATAACTCTTGGAAATATGTTCCAACCATCATATCTGACCGAGATTCAGATCTGATTGGCGTCAGGATACCTCGGACTCAGGATGCCTGAGAAGAAAGGTGCAACACAAATTGTCGAGATGACATTGTAAGATTCTCAGGAAATTAACTACGGAAGCGAGTTCCGAAAGAAAAGCTCATCATTAAAACAATAAAGGGAGAAGGAGGTAGTTGATGAATTCAACGACAATTCATCGAGTCTTCCAAAAGATGGGTTTCCACAAGTATGTGAACAAGGAGATATCATTAGTCAGATGAAATGATATAAGGGGATATGCTCGAGGAAAACATACCCAGTTTAAGCATTGGTTGATAGGTGCACCCGAAATATGGGTTGGGTTGCACGACCAACGTCGGAATGATGATTCAATAATCAATAGTCTAAGAATGACGGCCGACCATTAACTTCAAAGCAATAGGATTGCTAGAAGGGCAGAATCCAAACAGCACCGCTCACTTGTTGGTACCCCGGATGGAATCAACACGAGGACCCAAGAAAGAATGGTGATGGTGAGAAGTATCACCATACCAAGAATTCTTAAGCGGTGGTGAAATCCTCACAACATTGATGTCGTAAGAGATGTTAATGTTCCAAGGTAAGGGAGAACAATTCCTGGATAGCAAGGAACTCAAGGTATAGCCACAACACGAACAAGTTTGTGTTGGTGGGAAGGCAATAAAGTGGTCGATGATAATACAGATCATCAAGGGCAAGGATGCTATTTCTCATCATGAACTCAATTGATATCCTGGAAGAGCTCATAAGGTTGATGATGATCACGACACATTTGTCGAGAGATTTCATGAAGATGTAATCAATCAGTGACGACGTCAAGTCAAAGGAATGATGAAGCGGAAGGTTATTGGAACCATGGGTAGGACACAAACTTGAAATCAAGATTGTTGTTCAAGGCGAACTGATATGACAAGGAAGATCGACGTAAGCTTAGCTCATCGTCGAAAATTTGTGCTCCGGGAAGAAGGACCGGGTAGCACAGTTAGAAGTTTGCACGATAATGATATAGCCGATAAGGCTAGGAATGACTTGAAGGATTAATAAACTCATCAGCAACGGAGATTACTTAGAGCTATTGAATCGGAGTGCGAAATTGATTCACTTACCAGTGTCCTTGAGTGTCTAACAACTCATAACTCGGGGAAAATTGGAATCGGTGAGAAATAATACTTGAAGAACTCATAAGAAGTAATATGGTTCTGTGCTATTATCGAGATACCACGGGTAATACTCGAAGGCAGATCACAATAGAGGTTGGACGGGTGCATTGATCTGCACAGGACAAGTGGTTCAACTTGCCCGAGAAAAGGATCAAAGATGATCAATCATGGTCGGGACCACGGTCGCAAAGGACCAACATAGATACAAGATGAACTTATAACAAGGGGACCATTATTAATACAAGAAGCTTTCATGATAGATTCCACATCGGGTCCATGGGCATGAACACAAAGTTCAAGGTCGACTCCCACTTCTCCAAAGCAGAACCTTACATTCACTTCTCGTTTTGATAATGGTATTAGTGTTGAAAGTTTTACCTGGTGAAATACCAGATGAGTATGGCTCGTGAAAACTTTCGGGTTCTCACGGTTTAGATAAGGCATATGTTCAACCCATCGGGGCATCTTAGAAACATATACCTCAAGCTTCGAGAGTAATTATCACTAGCTCGAAAGCAGAGCATGGTTGAGAAGGTAGAGGATACAATTTTGCAAAGGCATTATGTATCAGGGGAAGAACTCACAAGGTGAATGAATATGAAGGACACTGTCGGATAACAATCCAACAATGGATCGGGTGATCCACAACGGAGCTGATGTGAGCATCGGTACTCACTCAAAGGAAGAAAGAATGCAAAGGCATCGGATTCAAGAATCACCTGATTAGTCTGATGCTTAATAGAAAGAAATTATGGTTTCCAAAACGAAGGATCTGAAGCAGACGCTCTGATTAAGGATGGATAAGTTGAAAACACTTAGTTGGACAATCAATAAAGGTTTGAATTGCCGAGAACCGACTCATGTCCGGAATGACGTCTGAGTCGGAAGGAGGTATTCTAGGATTCGACTGAGGGATGTGGGCATCCGCAACATTTCGAATCAACAGACTCAAAATGATAATGACAAGGGATGCCAATATGATTACGAGGCTTATGGGATTAACCATAATGCAAGCAAGCAAGAATTTCAAGAGCAATAGGCTCCTGAGGATTTTCGGAAGATCGAATGGTATATCGAAGATTGGTGACATACATGAACCAACTGGGGGATGAGCGGATACTCGATAAGTGCGAGAATTACCCGTAGGGGTATTCAAGTGACAAAGAATAGTAAGGCAGTAAGCTCAAAGGATTATCGAAACAATGATGAGTTTTTCAGGGTATCTTGTAATAACAAGACCAACTGGGGATGAATGTAAGAAAAACAACTTCAAGTAGTTATCCATAAGGGATGACGGTGGAAGGGGAATTGTAAACGCGATGAACATAAGTTCTCGGGTTAACAGCAGAGAGTATCTTCAGGGTCTTCTGGTGTAGCAGACGATCATCGGTAATAAGTAGCTCTTCGGGTGAAAGTGATAACGAGATCCTAACGTTAGATTTAGCAAAATTCATTTTAACCCGGATAGAAGAGAGCTTAGAGTCCTAGAGTATAGACAAGGAGTAAAAGACCCTAATACCACCCAATGGCGACGTGGGCCCATAAGGCACACAGCCATGTTAGTAAAAGTTTTGTAATGTCTAGACTCGACTTCGGCCAAGGAGTTGGAAAGGGGGATTCCTATAGGCAGTCGGCTCTGATACCAACTTGTGACGCCCCCGAGTCAATCATACACTAATCATGCACGCAAATGTGTACGATCAAGATCAGGAACTCACGGGAAGATATCACAACACAACTCTACAAATAAAATAAGTCATACAAGCATCATAATACAAGCCAGGGGCCTCGAGGGCTCGAATACAAGTGCTCGATCATAGACGAGTCAGCGGAAGCAACAATATCTGAGTACAGACATAAGTTAAACAAGGTTGCCTTAAGAAGGCTAGCACAAACTGGGATACAGATCGAACGAGGCGCAGGCCTCCTGCCTGGGATCCTCCTAGCTACTCCTGGTCGTCGTCAGCGGGCTGCACGTAGTAGTAGGCACCTCTAGAGTAGTAGGAGTCGTCGTCGAAGGTGGCGTCTGGATCCTGGGCTCCAACATCTGGTTGCGACAACCAGAAGAAAGGAAAGGGGGAAAAGGGGGAAGAAAGCAACCGTGAGTACTCATCCAAAGTACTCGCAAGCAACAAGCTACACTACATATGCATGGATATATGTGTAAAGGGCCATATCAGTGGACTGAACTGCAGAATGCCAGAATAAGAGGGGGACAGCTAGTCTTATCGAAGACTACGCTTCTGGTCGCCTCCGTCTTGCAGCATATAGAAGAGAGTAGACTGAAGTCCTCCAAGTAGCATCGCATAGCATAATCCTACCCGGCGGTCCCCTCCTTGTTGCCCTGTTAGAGAGTGATCACCGGGTTGTATCTGGCACTTGAAAGGGGTGTGTTTTATTAAGTATCCGGTTCTAGTTGTCATAAGGTCAAGGTACAACTCCGGGTCGTCCTTTTACCGAGGGACACGGCTATTCGAATAGATAAACTTCCCTGCAGGGGTGCACCACATAGCCCAACACGCTTGATCCCATTTGGCCGGACACACTTTCCTGGGTCATGCCCGGCCTCGGAAGATCAACACGTCGCAGCCCCACCTAGGCACAACAGAGAGGTCAGCACGCCGGTCTAAACCTAAGCGCGCAGGGGTCTGGGCCCATCGCCCTGAGCACACCTGCACGTTGCGTACGCGGCCGGAGAGCAGACCTAGCAACCTCCATTTCAAAGGAAGTCACATTACGCGGTCCAACCCGGCGCGCGCCGCTCAGTCGCTGACGTCACGAAGTGCTTCGGCTGATACCACAATGTCGGGATACCCATAACTACTCCCGCGTAGGTGGTTAGTGCGTATAGAACAAATGGCCAGACTCAGATCAAATACCCAGATCTCGTTAAGCGTGTTAAGTATCGCGAACGCCGACTAGGGCCAGGCCCACCTCTCTCCTAGGTGGTCTGAACCTGCCCTGTCGCTCCGCCTCAAAGTAACAGTCGGGGGCCGTCGGGAACCCAGGCCCACCTCTACCGGGATGGAGCCACCTGCCCCTTCAGCCCCCATCTCCGAACAGTATCACATGTAATGTAACAGTGTAAAGTATATAGTATATGCCCGTGATCACCCCCGAGTGATCACGGCCCGATAGAATAGCATGGCAGACGGACAAGAGTGTAGGGCCACTGATGGAACACTAGCATCCTATACTAAGCAGTAGGATAGCAGGTAAAGGTAACAACAGTAGTAGCAAGGACAGGCTATGCAGCAGTATAGGATTAACGGAAAGCAGTAACATGCTACACTACTCTAATGCAAGCAGTATAGAGAAGAATAGGCGATATCTGGTGATCAAGGGGGGGCTTGCCTGGTTGCTCAGACAAGAAGGGGGGGTCGTCAACACCGTAGTCGATCACAGGGGTACCGGCAGCGGTCTCAGGGTCTACCGGAAAAAGTAACGGAGGGGGAACACAATAAATAACATAGCAATCAAAGCATAACATGACAAACGTGGTGCTAGAGGTGATCTAACGCAGGGATAGGTGATACCGGCGAAGGGGGAAAACATTCGGGAAAGGATCCCCGGTGTTCCGTGTTTTCGGGCAGAGGAGCCGGAGGGGGAAAGTTGCGAGTTTGATATGTTAGGGGTGTGCGGCGGATGAACGGGCTGCGTATCCGGGTTCGTCTCGTCGTTCTGAGCAACTTTCATGTATAAAGTATTTTAATCCGAGTTACGGATTAAAACTTATGATTTTCTAAAGATTTTATTAATTTCTGGTATTTAATTAATTACTTAAATTAATTCGAAAATGAATTAATGACATCAGCATGATGTCATGCTGACGTCAGCAGTCAACAGAGTTGACTGGGTCAAACTGACATGTGGGTGTAGTGGGACCCACCTGTCATACACTGTTTAGATTAATTAGGTCTTAGTTAAACTAATTACTATTTAATTAAACTAACTAGTTAATTAGACTAATTAAACAAGATTAATGAACTTAATTAATTCACTTATTGATTAATTAATTAATGTAATTATTAATTAATTAATTAATTAATTATTTTTAATCTTTTTTTAATAAAGTTCTGGGGCGTGGGCCCCAACTGTCATAGGCCCACAGGGGCCTAACGGGGTGCGGGCGACGGGTTACAGCCCGAACAGGGGCGCACCCAACCGGGCGTTGCGGGGCGGCGGTGTGGGGGTTAGGCCACCAGGCGCGACCGAGGCGGCCGGCGCGCGTGCGGGCGCCGGGAATCGGCAGCGAGGGGCGGCGCCCAGGCGAAGGCCACGACGCAGTGGGGGGAGGCACATGAGGAGGAGGCGATGGTGGCGCAGCCACGGGTCGCGAGCAGTGCGGTCGAGCGCCGTGGCCGCGGGCGTGGGCCAGCGAGGCCGTGCGCGGGAGCGACGGGGAGAGGTGCGCGGTGAGCGCGCAACGGGCGGGGCCTGAGCGCGTCGACCGCGGGCGGGGAGGGTGGTGACCGTGGCGACATATGGAGAGAGGGGGCGAAGGGGGACGGCGGCGCTCACTTGCGAGCAGGGAAGGGGGGCGACGGGGCGCGTTGGCGTCGGCGAGGGAGGAGATCCGACGAGGTCGACGAGGCGACGGCGATTTGGGGAAGACGGTGAGGGGCTCCGGCGATGCGGTCCTCGTGCGGCGGGGGGAGGTAGCTTCGGGCGAGGTCCCGCGTCAGCGTGGTCGTGGACGGGCGGCGGGGCTCCGGTGGGGCGACAGGAGGGGGCCGGCTCTGCGAGGGGGTGACAGCGACGTGGAGGCGGCGCTGGGGCGATGGAATCGGGGGGTTGCCCCGATCCAGATCGGGGAAGGGCGAGAGGGAGGAGTGGGAGCGAATGGGGGCGACGTGGGGGTGGGGGTTAGGGTTTCAAGGGGATAAGGTGGAGTGGGGGGGTCCGGCCGGGCTAGTGGGCTGGCTGGCCAGCTGGGCCAGTGGGCCGTGGGGAGGGAGGTTCCCCTCTTTTTTTTCGTTTGAATTTATTTGTTTTCTTTTTTTGTAGTTTCTTTTCTTTTTAAATCATTTTAAATCATTTAGGCATTTTATAAAAATGTGTTTGCTTTATTATAATTACCTAGGCATTTAACTGCACACCCCGAACATTTTAGTTTAATATTTTGAAAATTTTGTCGTTTGACATTAATTTGAATTTGAATTTGAAAAGGTTTCGAGTCAATGCGAGGTTAGCAACAGTAACCGATGTGTCCTGGCATGATTAGCGTGGGATTACTGTAGCATGATTATCCGGACGTTACATCTATGTTGGACCATACAACTTTCATAACACTGAAACGAGGAAGGAAATCACAATGTTGAAACAAGAGTTCAACAATGTGTTGCAGATGAGGATCGATGGTTGGCATACGAATCTCATGGACTGGTCAACGCACGGCATCGTTTCAAATGGCAGACGGTAATATAGTAAATCGATCACACTCGTTATAAGCAGACCGTTATAGTTTTAATATAGTTACTTTTTTTGTAACAGCAACGACTCCGCTTTCCTTGTCCTACAGGAGATGGCCCACCAGAATGGTACTACTGATTCTGGTTGGAAGACAACTCACGTAAGTACACAATACCTAGGTTTATTGTTCGATTTGCTTACCAGCAATTTATAAATTAATATTTTTCGATATTCTCTAGGATTCAATACAGCTCAGAAAGAACCTGCTGGTCCAGATGCTGACGATAAAAAACAATGAAGCAGCTGGAAACATACCGGATGAAATTAAAGCGGCATTGAGGGTTTTAAACGACTGAATATGGTCCATTGCATATTCGTATGTCGCAAATAAATGGCAATTACATCTTTGTTAGGGATCGTATTGAGAATTATCTATTTGGCAATACGGAGAAATATAAAATTCATTGGATGGTATATATAGGTTTAAATATTTTGTTTTGTTTTGGATTTATTAAACATTTGTTTTGGGACGCACCCTATAACTCAAAATATCACGTCAATTATAACACTAAAGTCATGAACTACATAATTGGCAATACGAACTATATATAACTAACACGTCACTGCCTAATTATCAACATCAGCGCTATAAGAAAAGCGGTTGTCGTAAATCACGATGCTCAGCTCCTTTAAGTTTAGTATATAGAGTGATGACAACAAAGTTAAGGCGAGAAATGACAACTGTCCCCACACAGAAACCTTGACTGATTTGACACACCAGCCTTCGGAGCTAAGGCCAAAAGTTCTTGAGGAAGGGAATATAATACCCATCAGGGCCAGAGGCCTCCTTCGGGTTGGCAGAGTTAATGACCTCATTCTCGTTGTTTTAGATCATGTTACATTTGTCCCATAGATAGGGAGAGACAGAGAGACCACCGTCCTGGTTAGCCCCGAACATAGAAGAGAATAATTCCACAATGTGGGATATGATGAGGGATTGATCCGAAGCCCTAACGGCATTAAGGATGAGGCTATGTAAAACATTTTCTTCTTCTTCTTCTTTCATTGGGGATTCCCCTTTAAGAGTCCAATTGAGGGTACCACGCTCACGCCAATATATCTCTGCCTGCTGATGCAGCTGCACCAGAGCGGTTTCAAGGTTGTATCGGACTGACCAGTCATTTCCCGAGAGGCCTATCGCATGTGCTAAAAGGTCCAAGCTCGCGAACTTCGCCTATAAAGATTTTTTTTTCACTGCGGGTCTCCGCTGCTCTGTTAAGAGACTAGCCCCTAATAAACTGTCAAAGCTCATACGAGCATTTGTGCCAGTCGTCCATGGCCCGAAACTATAAATGTGAAGGGATAAGAAGTATAGAAATCTTGGTAAAAATAATATTGATGAAGCCCTCCACTAGAAGCCAGGAAGCATCGAACTGGAATCACGAGGAGGTCATAGGCTGGTTTAGGTCAGCATCCAAAGTGAGGGGAGCTGGAACTATATGGGTTTGAATACTTTTTTTTGTTTTGGATTTATTAAACATTTGTTTTACGACGCATCATATAACTCGAAATATCAGTAATGGCTTGAACTACATAATTGGCAATACGAACTATATATACCTAACACATCAATGCCTACTTATCAACATCAGCGTTAAAAGAAAAATCACTTGTCGTAAATCTATGGGTGATGGAAAGTATGTACCTTATATTCAAAGCTTATTGAAAGTCAACAATTATTTCCTACATGATTTACCTGCAAATTAAAGTGGAGCTTGACCCTATTATCATGTTGTAATGGACTGAAGTTATCATAATGTTGTTAAATTTAAACTTACATGAGAAGTCATCAAGGCTCCCCCTGATAGTGGATTCACCAAGGTTTTGTTGATAAATTAACACACTTACACTGAAAACAGGCATATGTAATACGATATGTTAGTATCAAGGAAATCCCATGCTACCATGAGCACGACGAGTTCAAGAAAGCAGAAAATATGACATACCAGTCGAAATAGCTTCAAGCTTAATGTTAATTCATACACATAACAATCAGAACAGATGTGTGTCTAGAAGCTTATCTTCATAATAAAATCTGACAAATCAAAACATCAAAAGGTTACTACAATGAATTTATATACAGTAAACAAAACAGAAAAATAGAAGGCCAAAGCATTATTTTTCAGTAATAAAACAAGTGAACAAACAGTTCATTTTTACTTCACCGTTACAACTTTAATATTTTAATATACAAATCACAGATTGTATATATTGCATTTCTATACGCGAAAATTTTACACATCATAAAAACTATTTTGTAACTTAAAGAAATAATAAAGAAACAAAAATGTTTTAAGCATGTTTGGATCTCTTACATCTTATCTGAGTACTCTGTTGCAATCCATCGGTGTATATATTAATATGAGTTAATAAAGCCTCATTATTTCATTTGTCTGGGATAGGTCGTATTAAATCTAGAGATATGATTACCCTAATAATGATATAATGCTTGTACATACAGACGACCACGGGGAGGAGGAAAATGAAGTTTCTTTTATTTCCCTTTCTGTTGTATTGACAAAACAAGTGTGCTAAAATAATGGAATCAGGAATATATTATCTGATACTAGGACTAAGATCAGATCCGTCCACAAGTAAAAATATGGTATACATGGAAATGAATAACTGCTTTATTTAAACGACGCTGATAATTTGGAAGGGAATATCAACTCTCCAATTTATTAGATGTCACGGTAACAAAATGATAAACTCCATCTGCCTACTATTTAACCACCCACACAAATTCACATATATCCCATCAGCAATTTCCGATCGAGAACTAAAGAACTAACAATTTTCTATCGAATGGAGGCGATCATTGGGAACGCTGCGCATGCACCCGAAGAGGGTGCGCCTGCCGCCCAGGAGGATGTTCCCAGTCCCCAGGAGGATGTGCCTGCGCCCATGGATCTTTTGCCCCCACCAATGCACGCCGTGGAAGATGCACTCCAATACATATTTCACAGTATCATGGGCATTCGAGACGAAGATACATTAAAGTAAGTTTTCTTATTATACATTATTTTGCTATATACCAATCTTGTTTGAACACCCTTTTACACAGCAAGGAAAGTTAGCTAGATGGGCAATCCTAAAATATTCATAGCTACATGTCCACGTTTTTTTAGTTGGATCCGACGTTACATGAACTATGTCATGCAAAGCCCATGAAAACAGATTATAGATTCGATACGTGTAGATACATCTAGGTGAGGACAATCTGACCTCGTGCAATGTCATGAATTCGGTTTATATGTTAGTATAGACAAAGTTAAACTAGAAGATGACCATTAAGGTCTTTTCCTAAACGTTGTTGGGCATTTTTTTTTTCAGCTCAATATGGATACGAAGCTCCTGGCCGTACCAGATCGACATCACCCTCCGAATGATGCAGGACACCCTTTTTTTTCATAAAAAACTTCATCCCGAATGCTTCAACCTTGTTGTACGTAAGCTTGCGAGTGCTGAATTAGAGAGGACCGCGGGCACCAACTGGGTTGGGAGCAAACATTATTTCGACTTGCAGTTTCATTCTCAGTCACAGGCCCTGAGGTACTCCTGGATGACTCTAGGAGAGCGTATCACGACGCTGATTAACTATGTTGTGGTCCAGCCTCTTCCTAAATATGATGTGTTCAAGTCTATAATTGTAAGAAATGCTCTTTCTTAAGGTTAATTTTACTTATTATAATTGCAATTGACATGTGTCGACCTGCCACAGTATCTACTACCGTTGAAACTTTCGGATTCGTCGTACGGGTTACTTGTAGTCAACCGGCTGAGGAGGAGGGTTGTCGTGATGGATCCATCCTTCAACACGTTTGATCCTGAAGATAGCACTCATAACATTTTGATGAGGAAGGAAATCACACTGCTGAAGGAAGAATTCAACACTGTGTTGCAGACTAGGATTGCTGATTGGAACACACAAATAATGGATTGGGAAGAAGCGTCCATGTCCTGTTCTGCTCATCGGTAATCTACTAAATTGATCGCATACATAAGATGCAGACCATTATAATGTTTAATATATATTTTTGGCGCAGCAAACACTCCGGCTTCTTTGTGCTACAGGAGATGGCCCACCAGATTGGTCGTTTACGTAGCATGGGCTAGATGAACACTACCGTAAGTACTTAAATTATGAGTTGATGTTTGCTAATTATTATCCAACCAGTTTATTAAATGGTTGAGTTTTTTGCGCCTTTCCTAGGATCCAATTCAGCTCAGACACCATGTTATGGTCCAGATGTTAATGTTCAAAGACAATGAAGTTGCTGCAAACATCCCGCCAGAGATTAGAGCGGCTCTGAGGGTTGTAAGCAATTGAAGATGGACTGATGCATGCAGATATGCCAATAATATTTATCTATAATTCAGATATGTTTTGCATCGATTTGACAATTATTATTATTTGATATGCATACTTAGATAATAACTGTATGGGGTCTTCTATAGACGTATGTTCACAAATTTTAGGATGTTTTGGTATTATCAAACTATTCAAACATTATGGTGTTTTGGTATTATTGAAGTTTGGTTTTATTACCATATTGTTGGATTATTAATTGATTTTGTTGCAACATCCTGAATGAATCATTCTGTTGTTTGCCATGAATGAGCCGTTAGCCCCATCTGTGCAAGCTGTACATGGGTAATAGGGCTTTACGCTATATGAGATGAGTCGCCAGGGTTTAATGTTTTTACTAAACTAGGCAAATGCATGTGTGTGCACAGGATATTTACATCCTTCGGCAACAGCATTGTGCCTTGAATTGTGTTAATATCTATACTACTCTTAACCAAATGAACATTTTCTTTTCTATGACCACCCCATTATGTGTACCAAGATTAATTTGGTCCACCAGATTATCTAACGGACTAAAACAGAGGTTATGATTGCACGTAGCATTTAACCGACGTACTATACTCTGCCGAGCGGACGAATATTCCCCCCTCGTGCCACGCTCCATTCAGGAAAAATTCTGCCGAGATCCCCGTGCCCCTCTCCCTCACGTAGCTCTGTCCCTCAAAACCCCCACTGGTTTCCAGCGCCTCCAACCACAGCTAACTCTCGCCCCCAACTCTCAGGTCTCCTACGGCAAACCGAAGAAGGATGTGGAGGCGGACGTGGGTTAGATATAGTTCATGCGTGTCTTATGTATGCGATCGGTCGTTCATGGGACGGGGGTGACGCATCAGGAGTTATCCATCTTCCTCCATTATCCTATACCACTCGATTGCCGGTACCATGCGCCTCTACCTAGCCCTTTGTTGTTACCTCTGCCATGATAAGAATTTAAGATGTGCATGAATACTGTAAGGAATAAGATAACGAGCAAGAAGCTGAGGTAGTGGATTGGGCATCTGGGTCGAGAGTAGGTCTTAGCCATGCTTCATGGTGCATGTGAAGATAAATTCAGCCACTGCCTCTGACAGGCTTTGTTCCGTCGGCGGCGCGGTGAGATAGTAAACAGCAGGAGCGTGCAGCCGGCCTGCTGTACGCTTACGGTGCCTTGGTGTGCAGGGGCATGAGTGAGCCCGAGTATGGAGAGTGATTTCCTTTAATGTCTTGAAGTAGGCGTGTTGTCTTGGTGCCGGCTTTGATCTACTCTGCTCACGGAGGATGCAGAGGGGTTGGCGGCTTTGGCGCTGGGAAGAGGAAGCTGGTTGTGCTTTCTCTTGTGTTTCAGAGAATATACTGTGCAACCTGTACTAATCCTCTGTGTCTTCCTGCTAATTCCTCTGTCTATGGAAGTAAATTCCTGCCTACTTGCGTGCACTGATCGAAATAACGGTAGCAAGGAAAACTAGGAATATGTGGGACCATGATTAAACTCGATCTTTTTGTCTCCCTCACAAGTCTCAATTTGGTTTGTACACCATATATGTTGGAGCTAATGTTGATGTGTATTGATTTATCATCCTTTTGATTGAAAGTTCAGGTGGTCTTGGGGACCTCTATGTGGCAGAAGATAGAGAGTTGGTGCCTTCTTGTTGCAAAATTTTATAGCTATCTAGGTAGTTCTCAACTTGATGCAATATTAAGTTGTTGTATGTGGTCCTAGGCTCACAACAAATGTTGAATTATAGCAGTGAATGCAAGTTTTATTCCATGTACAGTATGTAGCAGAAGTATAGCTTACTATACTTGTATAATTTCTACAACTCCCACATTAACGCACGGGCAGCCCTAAATAGTAAAGTCCATACACGATATTGCAAAAGATCCATAAAGTCATGAATTATATTTGGCAAAAATAACTATATGTACTTATCATGTCAATGCCTACTGATCAACATCAGCGCTAAAATAAGTAGTTGATTTCATGCATCCAGAATTAGTATTGGTTACCTTTGGCATTGGGAAACCATGGAGAAACTCGAATTGAAAGCATTCATCGAACTTGTGTGGTCTCTCAGATATTACAACTGCAAAAAGTATAGTAAGACTGTACATTACTTCCATAATATGGAATGAAGTATTAGTACAAGCTATTAAATCATACAAAAGTATCTAAGCAGGAAAATGATTATTGTGCATGCCGTGAATTTATTTTTGCTGTAGCTAAACTTTGGCATGCAAGCAATGAAAATCTTTTTATTTAATTATTACAATAATTTAATTATTTAGTAAGATATGATTTTTTACATCTTTTATTATTTAGTAATAGGTGTGCATTTGATGGAAAAAGGAAACATATCTGCACCATCAACAATGGTATATATGGTAGAAAACAAGGTTATATATGGTATAACTATATTCAGCCATGATCTGCTACCCATTTATTCTCCGCATGTCCTACCTATATACGTTAACCTTGTCTGCCATCCGTCCTCCCCCTCCTTGTTGTTCGTTCGGCCATCACAACAGCAGACCTGGAGGAAAATTACCCAAGGAGTACCTTGTGTAAGCAAGGACCATCTAGAAGGCGAGTTCCTCTAGGTACGAACAATTCTGGATCTCTAAAATTGTAATAGTTGTTATATTAGTATGTTTTATCTTGCATTTTCTGTATGTTCACCTTCAAAATTATAGCACGTATTCATAACACGTGATTTTCTGAAGCACATTTTATATCAATAAAAGCATGCATGCAATTCTTAACATGGCAGACAACAATTCTTATAATTTTGACTTACTCCGTTACTTGCATGCCCTATATACAACTACATTGCTACACATGCAAATTATCTCAAGTAAATATTTGTGTTCTTTGGAACTGAAAGAACCATAATAACTGAAGTGCTATAAATATCATACCAATAGATGTTCTCTTGATATATACTACTTCCTCTGTAAACTACTCCCTCTGCAAATATCATATCTAAAACATCTTTTATTTGTTTACAGAGGGAGTATTTGCATATACTTTGCGAATAAGTTTATCTTAGTTGAGATTCACAAATATGTCTGAATAACTTGTGTTAATCTTAATTATCATAATAATGATTAATATATGCACCACACCTTAAGTCATGTAGGCAATAGCTTATAGGACTACATGGATAATTGCCAGCTGAATGGAATTATACTCCGGCTATTAAACAAAAAATGCGTTATTAGCTCAGTGCAATCTCTTTCAATCCTATCAATCCGCGTGTACTCAATTCTTCACACACACAAGTGATCGACTCCCCGAAAAAATACAAAATCCATGACAAAGAACAAATCACCTGGTCTCATTTCCCTTGGCTGCAGCATCAGAGGACACTTCCTCTCCTCCAACTTGGAGATCTCAAAGCCCCTTCCGCTGCCTTCAAACAAAGAAACAAAATTCAACGTTAGTATCAAGAAATTAAGTGAGCTACTGTTGTTGGCCATTATAGCTGAGTAGAAATTAAGTGAGTACATATGCACTATCCATGTTAGTATCAAGAACATAACCAAGCCGGCTCGTCGAGGCGCGCGGCCATACGGCGGGGGGAGGGGAGAGGGCCGAGCTGCTGGTTTTTAGGTAGACACTGAGTTTTGATAGCAAGCAGTAGATAAGAAGTTTTTAGGTCAAGTAGTTTTACTTATAATTTGCCTTCACAACTCTATCCCCTCACCTCACATAATTGATATACACGTGGTTCCTCAAAAGTGAGTTGACATGTATGCCCAACTTGATTGTAAGTGTCCAGGATTTCCTTGTAGCACCAAAAACATAGCTCAATATATATTGAATCCAACAACACTGAAGCTAAGCAAACTATTTTCAGAAACAATACCTTGACTATCAAAAGTTGGCACATCGATGAGCTTTCAACAAAGTATACTTCTAGCAACTACTCCTACTGCACAATAAAGTTTAGTCAAAATCAATGTGAGTAAATGAGCGTATCATACCTATGTACATAAAATGCATACATATTGTGCTGCTTTTACTTACTTTGATTGCTTGGTTGTGTGGGTTGTTCTGCTTACTTTGCACTGCCAAGAAGCAGCCTGTCCAATAAGCATAGTCTCCAAGTTGTCTCCAAGTTCACGAACAAAAGTGCATGAAACCACAAAAAACATCAACAGCATGAAGAAATTAGTTTAAGCTCAACTCCAACAAATATAGTTTTCATCTTCTAGCTGACCATATAATAGTACAATATATCACAACAAGAAGAAGCAAAAGTGACTTTATTAAACATGTTTAAACTACCTTTAGCTTATCATGGTTAAATACCATGATCCCAATTCAGCCCAATTTGTGTATAGTTAGCACAAATTCAATATGGGGTGGTAAGACACAAAATTGTTTCCAGTAATTGAAAGAAAGATCGAACAGTGACTATTTCATGATTAAAATGACAGCTTCATAACCAGATGACTATTGACATCATAGCACTATCTGCTATTTAGTTTATTATATTTCCATAAAGTGCAGCTGGAATAAATGGGTCTCCTAATAACATTAAGCTGTGACAACTGGACGGCTGCCTGGCTGGCTTGCAAATTTGTGCTTCTGTCAAAACAGCAAAAGGTGAACATGATGTGACATATACTAATGCTCTAACCAGGCATGGTATGAACCAAACAAGGCGAGCCTGGCCAGGCAAAATGGTAGCACATTCCCAGTCCTGGTCCAGGCACTCAATTTTCTCAGGCACATTGTTGTGGACTCGAACCAAACAAGCCCTTTATCGTTGGTACAAACCAAGCCACTTGTTTGTATGAAATCCAGAGAAGATTGTTTCAGAAAAGTATAAATAATACTGTAGGATTTAAGCAAGGTGCACTATCAATTCATAAATAGTACCCAGGTGCCTACTAAAATTAAACTGGATCAACAAATCATCCAGCAAAAATCCCTGAACATTACACCTTTTCATCATTCGCCAATTCAATTATGAAAAAACAAATCATCAATCAATGATATGAAATAGTAGCACTATGCTGATGGAGCAAGTGCAAAAGATACCCAACACTCCACACGGCAACACTCGATCTGTTGTCTCAAAACCCTCTCTCTTCTCCTAAAGCTAACGTTCCAGCAATACACGCTCACGTAGCTAGCCCTAAACTACAGCAAACCGCGGACCTACGACCATTAGTGGGGACGGAGGACGGAGGAGGGGCCGTTTGTCTCACCTTGCCACGGAAGTGGGGATGGGTTGCGGAAGACGGCGGAGTGGTAGACCACCGTGACTGCACCTCGTGGTGTTGCTTCTTGCCGGCGATGAAGACGACAGGATGCACCTCTTTGGCCGTGTCTTGGCCATCGGGAAGCCGCCTCGAAACAGAAGGCGAGGAGCAGATCAGACCAGGGATTCCACAAATGGAAGAAGTAGAGGAGGAAAGGGTTCGGACGCGCGTACCGTAGCTTCTGTCGTTGCAGATCGATGCACCCCGCCTCGGTTCGACCTTGACATCGCCGGAGACCAGCAACGTGGCGGATCTGAACGGACCGCCACCGGATCCAGCACCCGCGCATGCGCAATGAAGCTCGATGCGTGTGTCCCCTCAGCCGCACACGGCTCGCCGGAGACGCAGCTGTCGCCGGGCGGAGTCTTGGTGGTTGCGTTCTCGGCAAGGTGCGCGGTGATGCGTGTCGGGGGTGAGGTGAGAGGGCGATAGGTTGCCACTGAGTGGAGAGGAGAGGGCCTGATGAGGCGGTCGCCGGGCGGAGCCGCGCGGACGCCAGCCCGTGGACGCACGCGGCGACGCGGCGGCGGAGGGGAAATTGGGGCGACGGGGGAGTGAGTGGAGGGGAGAGGAGCAAGTGCAGGGGAGTGGAGCGGAGGGATTGGATAAGGTGGGCGGCGGGGTAGGTGGAGAGGCGGGGAGGTGGGCCGACGGGCGGGTAGGTGGAACGCCAAGCGCGGCCGCAGCGGGGGAGGTGGGCCGTCGCGCGGCGGGCGGCTGGGCACGCAAAGGCTTCGTCCCGACTCGGCCGGCCCAAAATATTTTTCTTTTTAATTTATTTTTCTTTCTTTTCTGCTTCAACACCTTGTTTCTCTTTTGAAAACATGAATGCTTTTGAAAATAGATAGCAAAAATGAAAAAGCGAACAAATTTTCCAAACCTATTTTTTTATGAATTTTGAGAAAAAACTTTTTAACAAATAAAAAAATTGATAAATTTGAAAAAAAAATTGACCACAAATAGTCTTTGAATATTTCAAAAACATTCGAAAATGACATCCATTTTTGAAAAAATGAACAATTTCGGAAGTGTTAACAGTTCTTTACAAGCACAAACATTTTTTGAATATTAAGAACAAACTTTGAAAATCGTAACCTTTTAAAAAAATCCATAATATTTTCATAAACGTGAACAAGTTTTTAAGATATTAACATTGTATTGAATTTGAGAACTAATTTCAATAAAAAATAACTATTTTTTAAAATCCTGGTCTATTTTTGAAAAGTCAGAACCTTTATTGGTAAATCCATAAAAAAATTCTAAAAAGCAATTAAATTTTTTTGAATTTGAGGAAGAATTTTTGAAAATACCTAACATTTTTTGATAATATACATCAGTTTTCTTTAAAAAACAATAACACCTGCATAATTTAAAAAAACATTATGAAATATCAAAATATCAAGAACATTTATGTAAAAAGCAAAAATATTTTTCAAAAATCATGAACATTTTTTGAAAACTATGAAAAAAAATTAGGAACATGGCGTATGACATTTATTTAAACAACATATATTTCTAATAATATGAAATTGGTTTTCTTTTTTGCATACCAATAACTTATGTTACAAATATTTTTATTAGGAAATATAATATAAAATAAATTTGGCTTCTCATAATATTTATTTAAACAACATTTTTTGCATACGAATAAGTTGTGTTACATATAATTCTAATAATATCAAAATGGTTTATTATATACTACATATAATAATATGATGCAGTAGGAAATATCATTTATATTTCATCATATATAATTCATCATGGTATACTTGTTATTAATGCTGGGATGATTTTGTCTGTAATTTTTTTTGTACCTCACAAAATGATATTGAACAAAAAAATCGTTATTATTGATTTGCAAATAAACAAAATTCTATATATATAAACCTGGTTCATGAAAATAAGTATTTTTATGCTTGTTACATATATTAAGGCTATCACAAAAAAATATAGATGAAACAAATAAACTTTGTTAATGTTGGGTTGTTTGTTTTAGTTTCTGTTTGTCAATTTTACATAGCCTATCATTTAATTTAAAATAGTTTAAGCAATTTTAAACGCCTACTAACTTATATGAACATTATAGATTGTTGTTTTCCCCGAATTGTACCGCTTGTAAAATGATTTAACAAGCATTTTTTCCTAATATAACCAAATGCTTTTCTTATTATCAGATAAAACAGTTGTTTTGTATTATATATTATATATATTTTTATGATGTAGTAAAAAATATTAAATACATTTTAGCATAGATATAAATTGATGGGTTCCGACATACGCACGGATGCAACGATGACAGACCGCACTGAAACACCGCGAGAAGAGGTGCATATAGCTAACCTTACTCTGTATCTATGTTATATGCGATAAAATGAATGGTGTATTTATATTTTTGTTTTTTCAGGATATAGTATACATGGATATGGACTCTGGAGATGCACGGAAAGAATCCATTGAGGGTTCAGATGCAATGTCGCTGCAAGGGGCCGGAAATTCACAACATAATCACGTCGAAGATGTTATATCTCATAATAAACCAAAAAAGGATGCTAATTTACATGTTATCCCACAAGGTATTTTTTTATATTATTATCAACATTTTTTTGTGATATTATCTTTTGTATTCAACTAATTTTGCTTTTATTGTTTAATAAGCTGGCTCACTTTTTTATGAATTTCATAGACTATGTTTGTACCCCTAGAGATATTACAGTCATCGAATCAATCAAGTCTGCCCCTAAGAATACCCAGTTTGTGGACATTGGAGATGCCTTGTTAGCAACTGACGATTTGGAATGCCTTATTAAAAATGACATGTTCTTACATGATGGTGTAAGACCAATTGCACAATCTTTGTAATTAATTGATTATATATAATATCATAATGTATAAATATAATTTAAATATTGTTTGCAGGTGATAAATGCTTACATATATTGCATGCTTGCTCATGAGCATTTACAAGACAGGGCGGGTGAAAAGGTACACATTATTAGCACGTTTGTATCTGGCCAGATAAAAGAAGACGGGGAAAGAGACATAGACCCATCAAAATATCGTCGCATCGTGCGTCATGTTAATAGTTATCTACAACAAGATATGGTTAGTTTTTGTCTCGTAATCCATGCGTATAATTATGGATTGTTTTTATTTAGTTCATATGTTTAATGATTTATTAATAACTACATCTAATTGTGATTGTGACTTGTATCTTATTTACACCAGTTGTTCATTCCGATTAACATGCCGGGCTACCATTGGTATCTAGCAGTTGCCAACGCCAAAAAACGAGAGATCCAAGTATTGGACTCACTTGGTGAGAATGTCAAACGCAATGACCTTGCTACTACGGTAACTATCTATTTCTTTTGTCATCTTAGCATTTATTTTGTTTGACTTTATCCTTAACATTTCTCGTATATACATAAAAGTTATTAGGGCTCGAGAAATGGCTGAAACTTGCAGAGCATAGTCCGGAGTTTATCAAAGGTCATAAGTGGCCTGATCTCAATGTTACAAAATGGACGGTTGTAGAGCAAATTCAGGAGGCAATACAAACCGATGGGTAAGCACTTGTTTCAATACTTTGTTTTTGGATTCATCTGTGTGATATTCTAAAGCATTATTTTATAATATTATAGCGTATCATGTGGATTGTTTATGCTAAATTATATGGAATACTGGACACCACATGGACTGTCAGACCAGTTTACGCAGGTATTTCGGTTTTATACATTATCTCGTAATGTTTTATCAAAATATCTTATAAATTGTTTTCAATTTTTTTTTGTAGGAAGATATGAAACATTTTCGACAAAAATTAGCAATTATTTTGCTCGATTCAGAGCTTAATAAGTTAAAAGGATGTCCTGTGTACCATCAACCTCTTAGCGAAGAAACTTGTCTGCTCCATGCTAATTCTGATCTTGAGATCCTGGATAATCCATCTGACGTTGTCGAAGAGAAACGTCCCGCCCCAATCACTATCATTCCCACGGACCAACGTGACATACTTGCCGGCCTCTGCAGCTACATCATGTCGATCAATGATGCTGGATGTTTGGAGTAAGTATCATGTATCAATATTTAATGTGCGGATGTATATTATTGTTCTTCTTACCATCCAAATTACAGGAAGGTGTGGGTCCGGAGCTCCACACCCGATCCAATGAGCTTAAGTCTTAAGAAACTTCAGTGCATACTTAACATGGAGCAGCCCATGGACAATGATTGCTTCAACACCGCCGTGCTTATGCTGGCATGTGACGAGGGAGTATTGTTCACAGACCCTCCTATACACTACATGGATCTACGATTTTGTGTAAGTTATCATAACTCTTCATTCTAGGTGCCATTAGTATCAACATGTTGAAACAATATTTTTTTTTCTTCTACTTAGTCCATGCTGCTAGAGTCAACACGAGGTCAGAAATTTTGTGAGAAGGAAACTATACAGACGTTGGCAACATTATTTGATAGCTGGCCTGGGATGGAGACCGACATCTCATCTTGCAATAAGGTAAATAAAATATTTTGACCATTGTTATCACGGTTTGTTTTTGTTTCTAATAGCTCCACTTGTAGATTTATCTTCCCTATGCATCCATCGGCCGATACATCCTGTACATCATCGACAAAGAGGCACGTCATTTACATATTATGGATCCTATTCAATCATCACAACTGTCAGAGGATAAAAACTTGAGGCATTCACTGAAATTAAAAAGTTTTTCAAGGGATTTCAAAGAAGCACTCGAAATAAAGCTGCCTGGGTGGAATTCTGATATATCTAAATGGCATTGTTTATTTTCGGCCGGTGTTCCAACGAGTATAGACGGGTAATGAATTCATAATAAGAATATTTACTTTTCGTATCATTATATTATTTATAATATTAATTGAAAGTTTTCCAGGAATGTGTCTGGCTATTTTGTTTTTCATTTTATGCTCTGGTGGAACGGTAAAGAATTGGTCAAGCCGGTTTGCGCGGTGAGTATTGTGGGTTACATGTTTTAAGACCTTCTTCGTGAATTTTTCATACTAACTACATTTATTTTTTCTGCAGGATGGGTATGAATTGAGAAAGCAATTTTTATTATACTTGCTAAAAAATCGCGGGAATGAAGCTAGAGGAAACTTTCCTAATATTGTGAAAGAATTTCTTAAGCGCATCATCTAGATATTAATATTTTTGCAATATATGTTAAGTTGTAACATCACTCAGCTTGTTACATTGCAATAATGGACTTCAGTTTGTGTTACATTGTTTGTATGTGTGGATTTTAACATGTAACTCTGATAAACTATTTCAAGAGCCCGTGGCAACGCACGGGCATTCTACTAGTTTTTATAGGTAGTCTCTATGTATGGCCTAGAAATTTTGATCATGATGATTGATTAGAAGTTATGAATGGTCATTGACATGCCCTCTGCGTTGTTGCAATTGGACACTAATAATTGATTTATCAGTATTGTTAATGGATAGGTATCATTGGGGCTATTATTTTTATATTTGCGACTTGCCGGTAATTGCTATGGAGGAATAAACTAATCCATATAGGGGCTATACATAATACAATCTGACATCTACATGGATGACAACGTGAGTGATCATTGACATTTAAATCATTCACTATTCTAGACCAGGTGCCAGTTTTTACTATAGCTGATTAGGGTGAAAGTAATTATAGAATAAACTTAATAATAAAGCTACCAGATATATTAGTAAAGAAGAGACTTATAACAGGAACATATTGTATAAATAGTAAAAAAAAAAGAGAAACATAATGTATTTCCTTTGAATGTCGATTCAAAATATTTTTGGAAATACATACATGTGTTTATATTAAGGGCCCCTAGGTTTAGTCTTGCCCCGGCCGCCGAAATCTCAGGGCCGGCCCTGCCCCCCCCCCCCCCCCCTTCCATCTGGCTGATTGGGCAGCGTTCCAATTTTTTTGTGATGCCAAGTGTTTTTCTCCTGCTTGGATGGCAATATATAATGACAATATGTAACATCCACTTTGTCTTGACCATACAAAAAAACCACTTGTCTGCAACAAAGAGAAAAGTGCTCACCATGCGTGTACGTGCAATCCCGTACTTAGGTTCACAGAGTCCAGCAAACGTGCTATGTAGTCAGGCTCACGTTGCGTTGGATCCACGATAGAGAAATTGAGCTTCAAGATAAAGCAGGCAAGTGGAAACAAGTCAGCTTCATACACAGTAGGTACATGGTCAGGTTGAAGTGAACAAAATTTCTCGGTTTTTGTAACTCACCCAGAGTTCTGATGAAAGCAGACGCCTCCATGCAGGCATGTTCACACTAACCAGCATGATCATATCCTTCTCGTTGAAGCAACGGCCAATGTTTTCATGGCTAGAAACTTGAACTCGATTGCGTAGTGGAACAACTCCGATATCTTCTCACTAGTCAGTCGTATCATCCAGGGGACACCGTGGCGGAACCAGGCCCTTGAGCATTGCATGTCACCGTGCCCCCGTGCACACGGGAATGCAGCAGTCGCTCCAGCTCCTCAACCATGAATGAATAGTTAAGTCAGAATTATGGGCTTGGCCAGTTTATATACTAGGGGGCATATCCCCCCTTCATGGAGTCCTTCAATTCAAGACCGCCCTACATCAACGTTAAGAGAAAGTAATACCATGTCTCTACATAGTTAGGATGCACACAAGGATCGCCTGCTTATTTGCAGACATTTCAAACAAAACCCAAAAGTGTTGGCTTTCTTACAAACAAGACCCAAAAGTGTTGGTTTTGTAACAAACAAGGACAAAATTTTGATAAGTCGGGTATATTTTCATTAGTAGTTTCAGCAGCATAACAAGTGGGGGTGAATCCAAATCAACAAGAATGTTCATTCATGCACTCCAAGTTAGACAATAAACTAGATGGAACATTCCATATCATCATCCTACGAAATCATTTTCCCAAGAAAAGCTGAACACGGCTAACTAGCTAATCCAACACCACCAGAAACTAAATAAGATCATGGATATATCTAATAGCCTCCACTACTCACTGCTGGCCATTGTGTTATGATTCTTTAGTTTGAATGAATGGTCACACAAGTATCGATGCACCAAGACAGACCTTCCTTGTGTTGAATACGAAAGGAGCTACCCAACAAAATGGCAATCCAACACGCACTTCACACCACTCGATATCCATCCAGTCAACAGCAACTCAATTACGACTGAGCGACACAACAAGCTCCATCCATCGGTCTTCTCGCCCTTTGCAATTTCAAACTTTTGGGTGAGAGAGAGACAGCGAGAGCAGGGAGGAAACAAGATTAACCAGCGGCCTCAACCCATAAAGGAAAAACAATATATCATGGCAACGCAATGTCAAACTTTATAGCAACGCAAAGAACAGTATGCACTACATGCATTTTATAGCAGGAAATAATCACAGTAGTCTAAAAGCCTATATATGCATTACATTGGTTGATAGCATACAATTAATGCCAAACTACATTGTTCTAGCAATGGCATCACTGAGATATCATGAGGGATGAATAAGAAACATGCAAAATGTAAATAGGTATTTTTTTTCTTTGCCACCAAATTGGCCATTTGCAGAGGCATGAGTTTCTGGTGACTATTTGTCGACTATTCATCTCCTGGACACATCCTTGCTGCTTCACTTATCAAAACTTAAAGCTCCTAACACACAAATATGCCTGGTCATTGACAAACAACTGAGCAGAGACCCTTGAGATGCTAGATTGCTATATATAAGAGCCTGTGCAATTGCAAGATTTGCAAGTGCTGCCTACATCAGAGAAGAGCAAGAAAAGACACAGAAAATCTATGTTAGGAGACAATGCAGATCAAGAGAAACACATCATGTATGTGTGTTCCTACTGCTCCATTTGTCAAAACTTGAAACTATTATTAACACACACATATCTGCTTGGCCATTGACGAGTACCCAAGCAAGTCAAGGTTTCCTATTCCTGAGAATAAATCATGTTCCAGAAAACCATATTTTGCTTGCATAAACTTTCACTAACAATGACATCACTGAGATATCACGAGGGACGAGTAAGAAACATGCAAGATGTAAATAGGTAACTTTTTGTTTGCCACCAACTGTCCGTTTGCATGGGTACGAGTTTCTAGTGACTATTCATCTCCTAAATGAAGAGATGGATGCCAATGCACAAGCATGGGGACAAAAGGTTTAAAAAACTCACTCGTCCTTCTTCTTCTCCTCGATGAAGAGATGGGTGTCAATGCACAAGCCTGGGGACAAAAATTCCACACAAAAAAACACTCTCAATCAGGGTCAATCATGGTGAAGAGTCCAGTGTGATCAACAAGGAGAAGAGCATATACATAACAAGTCATGATCAATTCAATCTATATCGAGGCAATAAAACAATGACAACCCCAATCCATTCAATTCTATCTACACAAGAATATCATCTGGATACTCATGTTCACCTGGCGTTATTAAACGAACAAGACTCAATGACTACTGTAGTAACCAAATAAGTGGGCCTGGGGAACAAAGGAACTCACACAGTCCATGTTGCAGAGCGGGAAGGAGAAGAAGCAAACAGAGGACGACGATGGTCCAGCGCTTGGCGAAATGCTGCCACTAGGCGGAAGCCAGCTTCATCTCTCCTCAAACAAAGCAGCGATAAATAATCTTCTAAGGTTGTCTATTACGGCGCTTTCAAGGCGCTGCTTCAGCAGCGATATCTTTGCTTATTCCGGCATCCAACAAATTGCTCCTGCGCCTTGAAAAATAGAATAAAAATGAGCAGATCAAGGGTGTTTTGGGATTAAAAAAGTGTTATAAGCAAGAAATAAACTTCTTTATGTCATGGTCAAGACATACGGCCAAAAAAATGTTCTGATGATTTCGCTCATTTTTAGGCTGAAAGTGTTTTATTCTTCCATGTGAAGCAACAACAATAATTTGCTCCAGGTTCCACTATCAGAGATAGCGGAAAAGGCACACAGTTTACCTACCAAACCAAAAGCAAAGGGAAGAATCGTTGGCACCCAGCCAACATAATGTAGAAGTAGAGATTACAGCCAATGCAAGCTCCACCAGCTATCCAGTGGAAGGCTGGAGGTTGTTATACCAGTTAGTTGAATGTTGCACAGTTTAAGAAAATGCACCGGCTGTTAATTTTTCATCGAATGAAGTACCAAAAGGATAGTTAAATATTATTTTAGTGGCAGTGAATCATCCAAGATAATACATCAGCTGTTGAGTTTTCAAATAAGTACAAACTGAAAACGTAAGCAACTAAGCATGCAATGGCGACTATTCCTGGCAAGTTACAATCATTTGAACAATCATATTACTATACGCACATCACAACACGTGGGAATAGGTCAAGTATGCCAGCAAGATATCTACATGTGTGGCCATGCTTACCGCTTGGGTTCTTGTGTTGCAGGTGAGCCCAGGCACAGAATGTGGGATGCAGCAGCACGCGGTGGCGATGAACACTAGAAGGAAACATTGCTGCCAACTTGGGGAGATCGAGAAGCGGCATGCCGTCGTGACCCCGGATGTCAACTCCCTGCTGAATGACAATAGGGACTAGCTGCAATCCGCGAATCGGCCAATTTTAATAGCTTGGCAAATATGGTGTGCATATATGCTAGAATTACATACGACGTTTTGACTGCATGATCCATTGTGAATCTGTAGCTGTGGCTGTTGGTAGCACTTGTGCAGCACTAGTCTAGACATGCTGTTTTAATAGATTGGCAAACACGTATAGACTAAAACGTATCAAGTGAAAACTTGATTCCAGTGAAAATCTGGAAACTTTTATCCCACCCCGTTGGATCTGTAGCAAACGGCATCTGCTCGAAGGCGGAGCTCCCACCAGCAACTTAAACACACATTAGCACAAAGTCTCCCTCCTTCCTAGTAATGTTGTCAGGTTTTTTGAGTATTGGCTTATCCCCTCCCGTTCATATCCCTCAGCGAAATATCCACGGTGACGCCAAGGTTTTCATGTAAATTGGCATAAGGCCTTAGTTCCTTTGCCAAAAGTGTGCTGCAATTTTCATGTAAATTCCGTCTAGGTAGTAGTATCTGATTCTAGAGTGTGAAGTTGTAGCTCCTCCTAATTCTTGATGTACAGTATTTTCTCTCTGACTTTGTAGCTCCCCCTTTGTAAACTTGTAGCTGAATTTTGATGCATTACCACTCAAGATTCAACAGGATTTTTTGCTTTAATTTGTATGACTACTGATGGAGTGTCTTGTTTGCACACATCTGAATAATGATGAAAACACCATTGCAACTAGCTCTTGAAAACAACTTCTTCGCGGTATCAATTTCTGCTCGAAGAAATACTCCAAAGACTTCGGTAAAGAGGCTGCAATTGGACTGGACCAATGATTGTTTTTTTTAGATGAGCTCAGAGGGTGCACTATTGGGCCGTTTGGGTTAAATCTTCCGACTAGTGGTCGTTCTGGCCCAAGCGGCCCATGCAGATCACCCCGCAAAACCCCCACCTTATCCCCTCGCTATCCCCTGCCTCCTCCATTTCCAGCTCCACCACCTCTCGCCGGCTCCCCCTCCCCTCCCCCACCTCCCTCGGCGGCCACCGTACAAAATGGTGGCGCCGGCTGCCATATCCACCTTCTCCTCCTCCTCGTCTTCCTCTTCCGTCGCACCCAGGACCCACCGCCGCGGCCTCCTCAGCGCCCGTGCGCCGCTGCCGCCGGCCCGGACCGTCGCCTCCTCCCGCGCGCCGCTGGTCGTGTCCAGCCCGCCGCCCACGCCCGCCCCCGCTCCGGGGCACGCCAAGGTCGATCGCTCCGGCCGGTTCTGCAGCCCCCGCGCCGCGCGCGAGCTCGCGCTGTGAGTGCCCCTTCCCTGACCAGCTTTCTCTCCTGGTTCTTGGTTTTGGTTTGCCGTGCTCATGGATTGGGTGGACGCTGCCTGCCGCCGTTGTTGCAGGATGGTCTCCTACGCGGCGTGCCTGGAGGGCGCCGACGTGGTGCGGCACTTCGACCGCCGGGTGGCCGGGAGAAGAGGTAGCCCGCCCCTTAATCTCTGCTGCTATAATCCGTGTGTGCCCAGCTGCTCGGATTCCTAGCTCATTTCTCTCCACTGCGGATTTTTGCTATCTGTCCTAAATTCTGAACTTTTTGCAGAGCCTGGCTATGTTTTCAACAAGGCGTGCGTGCAGAGCTACAATTTTATGAGCTTTTGTGGGGGGCCTCTGGAGGTTGCGACGGAGGAGGAGGCTGAGAAGCTCATGAGTCAGAATGAGAAGGATTCGGCAAACGGTAATGACTGTGACCATGCGACAACTTCACTTTTGAAATGCTATTGTGACTGATCTGCAGCTCAACTTGCTGAATGTAAATTGGGAATATGGAACGTTATGCAACTTGCTCATGTCGTGGTCAGCTGTGTAACTGTTTGTAAAAAAATGCTTGGGCAAAACTTGTATGTATTACCTCAAATCCTGATCTTCTGAACTCTTCAGAGAACTTGATCACTGTTGCAGATTCAATGTTAGCATTAGAAGACTGTTCCTTTTATGTCCTAGGATAAGGATGTGTCGTGTGCTTTTCATGCGTTGTGCAGTATTGAGTAAATAATCATGTCTACTAGGATAAGGGTATAATAATGCGCGCACACAAAGTAAGAAGGAAATGATGGAAAATTTCAATTTGCTGCTGGGGTGATTTCCTGCATTGGATGTTGAAGCTAGCAGAAAGATTGGACCTGTGACTGAAGATACCTAAAAAGTGTGCATACTGTAAAAGCTTGCCTTAGTCTGAATCTTGACGTGCAATTCCTTCAAAGTTCAGTGATAAAATATAAAAGCAATATCATCTAGGCATCGCCCTTATCTGGCTGACTGGACAGCGTTCCATTTTTTGTGATGCCAAGTGTTTTTCTCCTGCTTGGACGGCAATATGCAACCTCCACTTTGTCTCGATTATGCAATTACATTTTGGTTATGTTTTCTTTATACATGGGTAAGTGTCTCAGTCTTAAGCATGGATGGCCATTGCTGAACTCAGCTTGATTTAATATTTTGGACCGAGATCAACCTAAAATTGTTGGTCTTGTTGGTATAGCAAGTATAGTAAAAGCTACGCAAAACTGCAGGAGTTAACAAATTTCTTATTTCATCCTTCTATTTTAATGATTTGGTCAATACCAGTTCGGCTTCAGTATATCCTGTAGACATGAATCATAGCTCGTGTTAACTGTGGTATAAACACTTATGTTTTAAAAAAAATCTGAAAAGAACGGAGTATTTGGAGGAGCTTTCTCTACAAGTTGCTCCAGTAGTATTTAGTTCTTTTGAAAAGAATTTAGCATAATTTTGCTTAATTGTTTTTCTTGTAATTCAGAGGCAGAAGTTCTTTCAGCTCCTCCAAGGCTGGTGTACAACAATTTTGTGTTACGGTATGATTTGATATAGTCGAATATCTATGTAATGCTTGTTCAGGTCTCTTACAAAAAGTACCTTTCTAATTAGATATTTTCTGTCTCAGATTGGCCCGGGACATGTTAGTGGCAGTTGCCAGTGGATGGGATCAGCATGTTGAAGTCATCAACAAAATAATTCCCCAACATTGGAAGGTTGATACTTGTTTCACAATTGAATATTGGTCCATCAAATCCCTCCAAGTGTGCCTCAAGTTGCTCATATGTTTATAAGTTCAGTCCAAAGGCATGTATTATCGGGCGTCCAAGTTCAAACGTGTTTTACTAGTTTGTGATACCAAATATCTTTGGCTCAGTGCACGAAAAAATCACGACACAAATACCAGAAGTGAGTGAAACTGGATGGTTATTTAGGATCATTTGTTTGCCTTTACCTATTCAGTGTGTTGGAGTAGGGTCTCTTAATTTTGTCGTCTTACAAAATTGGGCATGATGTGTTTTTATTTCAGTCCCAAGAATGGGCGAGTGATTCAGTAATCAATAGGAAGCTGACGTGTGTGGCATGAGTTTTGGCGCTACTAGGTTCTTGAAATATCTGAACTGTTGCCAGCAAAAGAAAATTTGACTCGCTCCTAAAGCTCACCAGCTCACTTACTTTATGTGAAATAATGGCTTGCTTGCTGAACTTCTGCCTGTGATTTATCACCAGCTCAGTTACTAATTTACCCATTCGTATTTTGCACTCTGGTTTGCTTACTAAGTTGCATCAATATTCATTTGCTCATTCATTTAACATTTTCATTGGCAGGATGAACCTGTTGCAAGGATCCTAGAACTTTGCATTCTTCATATTGCCATGGCAGAGATGACATCGAAAGGAACTCCTCACAAAGTTGCCATTAATGAGGTTATTATTTTCTCTGCCTGTCCTTCATATCTATGGTTTTGGCATACAAGCATTGAATATATGTGCCCTCTTGTTCATTATTGTTCAGGCGGTTGATTTGGCAAAGCGGTTTTGTGATGGAGGTGCTCCTCGGGTAATCAACGGATGCCTTCGAACCTATGTAAAGGATCACATGAACAATGGCACTAGTCAGGCAGCTGAACCAAAGCCATAAAGTTTCTGTAAATATGTATTACAAAGGCGGTTTGAACTGGTCCTGGCTTGAAAAAAAAGGATTGTCAGTTGAAACTACAGAAGCATGGAGAAAACCTAGCTCTGTTCTGCCAATCCCATTCAGGGTGAACCTGAAATTAGGCAAAGAAGCTGGGCTCGCGAAGATCTAGAAATATCCTCAAATGTTTCACTGGTCATTACTCCAGAAGCACGACCTATATGCTGATGATGCACACTCACCGAAAGCAATTGGGGGACACTTACTATTTCTAACAGCTTTTGCACTCGCTAAACCATGTGGTTCATTGGATGAGAAGTGTTGTAAACTTTGTGTGAATGTAAGATTGTACATCTGCTGAACTCGCAGCGCCATGCTGGTTCTGCTCAATAGTTAGAAAGGCGGAATTTAGAGAGGATATTTGTAAGATACATGCATTCTAATGTTTGGATACAATAGTTTATAACTTTATTTGCGTGTGGTTTCTATCATATTTTAAAAATTTATATGCCCCCAAACATGTTAGGTTTTTTTGTTTCCTAAAATTTTTGAAACAGGTATAGGATGTCAACTAGCAAAGCAGACAATTTTGTGTTGGTTTATACGAGTTCTCCCATGTTTTTTTTTGTGTGTGTTGCAAACTGTGGCCCTCCAAAGAGGGCTAGATTATTCATTAACATCCAGAGCTATGTACAGACAGAAGTCTCCCACAGTAGGGAGAGTCATGGCTTCAAGAGCCATTTTAGTTTTACATGAAGCTTCACTGCATCTGAAACTACAACAGAGGAGGTAGAGCGATGCCTACAAGCTCTCTTGGCAAGAGAATGAGCTACCAGATTCAAAGTTCGAGGAATGTGAGAGATCTTGAAGGAATTCAGAGAGGAAGCAACATGAAAGAAATTTGCTGGAATTAACCTCCAGTGTCCAGGCTTGGCCAACAGGTCATTAGCTTCAGCCGCCTCTGCCAAAACTTTGCAATCTGGGAGAAATGAGACATCAGTCCAACCCAAAGCGTGGAGCAAACAAAGATGGAGTGGTCAGCAGAAGAAGGCAATTTCAGCCATACTCCTGAGGAGTCCAGTTTTTTCTTTTTTTTGTTAAAGAAAATATCATTGCGAGTTTTCCAAATGTTCCAAAGAAGAGCGAAGATCTTATCTAAAGAACACTCAGGGTGGGAGAAGGATAAGAGAGATTGAATTATAGCAGAGGGGGTAAGCATTATGATCAAAAGCATCTGTTTAATTCCCCCACTTGAAGCAGATAACTCTAGCAACTAAATTGTGGAAGAAAATATGAGAATCTGTTCCAGGCATACCACACCTGTAACACTCCTTTTTTGCCCGCAAAAACACACACACTCATTTTTTATATGAGTGGAGAACCTGGAAGCTCACAACCCAGAAGATATAGCCTTGTGAATAAGACGCCAGGCAAAAGATTTTACTCTAGGAACCAAATATTTGTTCTTCCATACTTGTTTGGGTTGACAGGTTACAAGGCAAATAGCTCTCCGTAGGTTCTTTGATAAGTCGCCAAATAGCCATAGCAATTAAAGCTATGTTCATCAAGGAAATGTCTCTAATACCAAAACCTCCTTCACTAAATTGTTTGCAGAATTCTTCCCAGGCTCTAAAACAAAGGGGTCTAGAAGCATTGTCTTCTTGAATTCGTGTCCACCAAAATTTACAAATAGTAGAGGTGAGCTTGGTTAAAATATTTTTTTCTAGAAGCATAGAAGGCATGTGGTAGAATGGAATTAAAGAAAAAAACATATTTTATTAAGGTTAGCCCGCGAGCATGAGATAATCTATTTGCATTGTAACTTGTTAACTTAGCTTTCGACTTGTTGATCAGAAACTCATAGGCCGCAGATCTTCTATTACTAGGAAGAATAAGAGTAACCTAAATGAAGGGTGCTGGAATTGAAGGAAATATGCCCTAGAGGCAATAATAAAGTTATTATTTATTTCCTTATATCATGATAAATGTTTATTATTCATGTTAGAATTGTATTAACCGGAAACATAATACATGTGTGAATACATAGACAAACAGAGTGTCACTAGTATGCCTCTACTTGACTAGCTCGTTAATCGAAGATGGTTATGTTTCCTGACCATGAACAAAAGAGTTGTTATTTGATTAACGGGATCACATCATTAGGAGAATGATGTGATTGACATGACCCATTCCATTAGCTTAGCACCCGATCGTTTAGTATGTTGCTATTGCTTTCTTCATGACTTATACATGTTCCTATGACTATGAGATTACGCAACTCCCGTTTACCGGAGGAACACTTTGTGTGCTACCAAACGTCACAATATAACTGGGTGATTATAAAGGTGCTCTACAGGTGTCTCCGAAGGTACTTGTTGGGTTGGCGTATTTCGAGATTAGGATTTGTCACTCCGAATGTCGGAGAGGTATCTCTGGGCCCTCTCGGTAATGCACATCACTTAAGCCTTGCAAGCAATGCAACTAATGAGTTATTTGCGAGATGATGTATTACGAGTAAAGAGACTTGCCGGTAACGAGATTGAACTAGGTATTGGATACCGACGATCGAATCTCGGGCAAGTAACGTACCGATGACAAAGGGAACAACGTATGTTGTTATGCGGTCTGACCGATAAAGATCTTCGTAGAATATGTAGGAGCCAATATGAGCATCCAGGTTCCGCTATTGGTTATTGACCGGAGACATGTCTCAGTCATGTCTACATTGTTCTCGAACCGTAGGGTCCGCACGCTTAACGTTACGATGACAGTTTCATTATGAGTTTATGTGTTTTGATGTACCGAATGTTGTTCGGAGTCCCGGATGTGATCACGGATATGACGAGGAGTCTCAAAATGGTCGAGACATAAAGATTGATATATTGGAAGCCTATGTTTGAACATCGGAAGTGTTCCGGGTGAAATCGGCATTTTACCGGAGTACCGGGAGGTTACTGGAACCCCCCGGTAACCTAATGGGCCTTATTGGGCCTAGTGGAGGAAGAGGAGAGGAGGCCTAGGGGCAGCCGCGCGCCCCTCCCCCCCCCCCCCAAGTCCGAATTGGACAAGGAGGGGGGCGGCGCCCCCCCTTCCTTTCCCCCCTCTCTTCCTTCCCCCCAAGTCCTAATCCAACTAGGGAAAGGGGGGGAGTCCTACTCCCGGTGGGAGTAGGACTCCTCCAGCGCGCCTCCTCCTAGGGCCGGCCGCACCCCCCTTGCTCCTTTATATACGGGGGCAGGGGGGCACCTCTAGACACACAAGTTGATCTTCGTGATCGTTCTCTTAGCCGTGTGCGGTGCCCCCCTCCACCATAATCCTTGATAATATTGTAGCGGTGCTTAGGCGAAGCCCTGCGACGGAAGAACATCAAGATCGTCACCACGCCGTCATGCTGACGGAACTCTTCCCTGACGCTTTGCTGGATCGGAGCCCGGGGATCGTCATCGAGCTGAACGTGTGCCAAGAACTCGGAGGTGCCGTAGTTTCGGTGCTTGGATCGGTCGGATCGTGAAGACGTACGACTACATCAACCGCGTTGAAATAACGCTTCCGCTTTCGGTCTACGAGGGTACGTGGACAACACTCTCCCCTCTCGTTGCTATGCATCACCATGATCTTGCGTGTGCGTAGGAATTTTTTTGAAATTACTAGTTCCCCAACAGTGGCATCCGAGCCTAGGTTTTATGTGTTGATGTTATATGCACGAGTAGAACACAAGTGAGTTGTGGGCGATATAAGTCATACTGCTTACCAGCATGTCATACTTTGGTTCGGCGGTATTGTTGGATGAAGCGGCCCGGACCGACATTACGCGCACGCTTACGCGAGACTGATTCTACCGACGTGCTTTGCACACAGGTGGCTGGCGGGTGTCAGTTTCTCCAACTTTAGTTGAACCGAGTGTGGCTACGCCCGGTCCTTACGAAGGTTAAAACAGCACCAACTTGATAAACTATCATTGTGGTTTTGATGCGTAGGTAAGATTGGTTCTTGCTTAAGCCCGTAGCAGCCACGTAAAACTTGCAACAACAAAGTAGAGGACGTCTAACTTGTTTTTGCAGGGCATGTTCTGATGTGATATGGTCAAGACATGATGCTAAATTTTATTGTATGAGATGATCATGTTTTGTAACCGAGTTATCAGCAACTGGCAGGAGCCATATGGTTGTCGCTTTATTGTATGCAATGCAATCGCCCTGTAATGCTTTACTTTATCACTAAGCGGTAGCGATAGTCGTAGAAGCATAAGATTGGCGAAACGACAACGATGCTACGATGGAGATCAAGGTGTCGCGCCGGTGACAATGGTGATCATGACGATGCTTCGGAGATGGAGATCACAAGCACAAGACGATGATGGCCATATCATATCACTTATATTGATTGCATGTGATGTTTATCTTTTATGCATCTTATCTTGCTTTGATTGACGGTAGCATTATAAGATGATCTCTCACTAAATTTCAAGATAAAAGTGTTCTCCCTGAGTATGTACCGTTGCCAAAGTTCGTCGTGCCCAGACACCACGTGATGATCGGGTGTGATAAGCTCTACGTCCATCTACAACGGGTGCAAGTCATTTTTGCACATGCAGAATACTCATGTTAAACTTGACGAGCCTAGCATATGCAGATATGGTCTCGGAACACTGAGACCGAAAGGTCGAGCGTGAATCATATAGTAGATATGATCAACATAGCGATGTTCACCATTGAAAACTACTCCATTTCACGTGATGATCGGTTATGGTTTAGTTGATTTGAATCACGTGATCACTTAGAAGATTAGAGGGATGTCTTTCTAAGTGGGAGTTCTTAAGTAATATGATTAATTAAACTTAAATTTATCATGAACTTAGTACCTGATAGTATCTTGCTTGTTTATGTTTGATTGTAGATAGATGTCCCGTGTTGTTGTTCCGTTGAATTTTAATGCGTTCCTTGAGAAAGCAAAGTTGAAACATGATGGTAGCAATTACACGGACTGGGTCCGTAACTTGAGGATTATCCTCATTGCTGCACAGAAGTGTTACGTCCTGGAAGCACCGCTAGGTGCCAGGCCTGCTGCTGATGCAACTGACGACGTTAAGAACGTATGGCAGAGCAAAGCTGATGACTACTCGATAGTTCAATGTGCCATGCTTTACGGCTTAGAATCGGGTCTTCAACGACGTTTTGAACGTCATGGAGCATATGAGATGTTCCAGGAGTTGAAGTTAATATTTCAAGCAAATGCCCAAATTGAGAGATATGAAGTCTCCAATAAGTTCTATAGCTGCAAGATGGAGGAGAACAGTTCTGTCAGTGAACATATACTCAAAATGTCTGGGTATAATAATCACTTGATTCAACTGGGAGTTAATCTTCCGGATGATTGCGTCATTGACAGAATTCTTCAATCACTTCCACCTAGCTACAAGAGCTTCGTGATGAACTATAATATGCAAGGGATGGATAAAACAATTCCCGAGCTCTTCGCAATGCTAAAAGCTGCGGAGGTAGAAATCAAGAAGGAGCATCAAGTGTTGATGGTCAACAAGACCACTGGTTTCAAGAAAAGGAGCAAAGGGAAGAAGAAGGGGAACTTCAAGAAGAACAGCAAGCAAGTTGCTGCTCAGGAGAAGAAACCCAAATCTGGACCTAAGCCTGAAACTGAGTGCTTCTACTGCAAGCAGACTGGTCACTGGAAGCGGAACTGCCCGAAATATTTGGCGGATAAGAAGGATGGCAAGGTGAACAAAGGTATATGTGATATACATGTTATTGATGTGTACCTTACTAGAGCTCGCAGTAGCACCTGGATATTTGATACTGGTTCTGTTGCTAATATTTGCAACTCAAAACAGGGACTACGGATTAAGCGAACACTGGCGAAGGACGAGGTGATGATGCGCGTGGGAAATGTTTCCAAAGTCGATGTGATCGCGGTCGGCACGCTACCTCTACATCTACCATCGGGATTAGTATTAGACCTAAATAATTGTTAGTTGGTGCCAGCGTTAAGCATGAACATTATATCTGGATCTTGTTTGATGCGAGAAGGTTATTCATTTAAATCAGAGAATAATGGTTGTTCTATTTATATGAGTAATATCTTTTATGGTCATGCACCCTTGAAGAGTGGTCTATTTTTGATGAATCTCGATAGTAGTGATACACATATTCATAATGCTGAAGCCAAAAGATGCAGAGTTGATAACGATAGTGCAACTTATTTGTGGCACTGCCGTTTGGGTCATATTGGTGTAAAACGCATGAAGAAACTCCATACTGATGGACTTTTGGAACCACTTGATTATGAATCACTTGGTACTTGCGAACCATGCCTCATGGGCAAGATGACTAAAACACCGTTCTCCAGTACTATGGAGAGAGCAACAGATTTGTTAGAAATCATACATACAGATGTATGTGGTCCGATGAATGTTGAAGCTCGTGGCGGACATCGTTATTTTCTCACCTTCACAGATGATTTAAGCAGATATGGGTATATCTACTTAATGAAACATAAGTCTGAAACATTTGAAAAGTTCAAAGAATTTCAGAGTGAAGTTGAAAATCATCGTAATAAGAAAATAAAATTTCTACGATCTGATCGTGGAGGAGAATATTTGAGTTACGAGTTTGGTCTACATTTGAAACAATGCGGAATAGTTTCGCAACTCACGCCACCCGGAACACCACAGCGTAATGGCGTGTCCGAACGTCGTAATCATACTTTACTTGATATGGTGCGATCTATGATGTCTCTTACAAATTTACCGCTGTCGTTTTGGGGTTATGCTTTAGAGACGGCCGCATTCACGTTAAATAGGGCACCATCAAAATCCGTTGAGACGACGCCTTATGAACTGTGGTTTGGCAAGAAACCAAAGTTGTCGTTTCTAAAAGTTTGGGGCTGCGATGCTTATGTGAAAAAACTTCAACCCGATAAGCTCGAACCCAAATCGGAGAAATGTGTCTTCATATGATACCCAAAGAAGACTGTTGGGTACACCTTCTATCACAGATCCGAAGGCAAGACATTTGTCGCCAAGAATGGATCCTTTCTAGAGAAGGAGTTTCTCTCGAAACAAGTGAGTGGGAGGAAAGTAGAACTTGACGAGGTAACTGTACCTGCTCCCTTATTAGAAAGTAGTACATCACAGAAACCGGTTTCTGAGACACCTACACCAATTAGTGAGGAGGCTAATGATAACGATCATGAAGCTTCATAACAAGTTACTACTGAACCTCGTAGATCAACCAGAGTAAGATCCGCACCAGAGTGGTACGGTAATCCTGTTCTGGAAGTCATGCTACTGGATCATGGTGAACCTACGAACTATGAAGAAGCGATGGTGAGCCCAGATTCCGCAAAATGGCTTGAAGCCATGAAATCTGAGATGGGATCCATGTATGAGAACAAAGTATGGACTTTGGTTGACTTGCCCAATGATCGGCAAGCAATTGAGAATAAATGGATCTTTAAGAAGAAGACTGACGCTGACGGTAATGTTATTGTCTACAAAGCTCGACTTGTTGCAAAAGGTTTTCGACAAGTTCAAGGGATTGACTACGACGAGACCTTCTCACCCGTAAGGATGCTTAAGTCTATCCGAATCATGTTAGCGATTGCCGCATTTTATGATTATGAAATATGGCAGATGGATGTCAAAACTGCATTCCTGAATGGATTTCTGGAAGAAGAGTTGTATATGATGCAACCAGAAGGTTTTGTCGATTCCTGAATGGATTTATGGACTGGTGCAAGCATCTCGGAGTTGGAATAAACGCTTTGACAGTGTGATCAAAGCATTTGGGTTTATACAGACTTTTGAAGAAGCCTGTATTTACAAGAAAGTGAGTGGGAGCTCTGTAGCATTTCTGATATTATATGCGGATGACATATTACTAATCGGAAATGATATACAATTTCTGGATAGCATAAAGGGATACTTGAATAAAAGTTTTTCAATGAAAGACCTCGGTGAAGCTGCTTACATATTGGGCATTAAGATCTGTAGAGATAGATCAAGACGCTTAATTGGACTTTCACAAAGCACATACCTTGACAAAGTTTTGAAGAAGTTCAAAATGGATCAGGCTAAGAAAGGATTCTTGCCTGTGTTACAAGGTGTGAAATTGAGTAAGACTCAATGCCCGACCACTGCAGAAGATAGAGAGAAAATGAAAGATGTTCCCTATGCTTCTGCCATAGGCTCTATCATGTATGCAATGCTGTGTACCAGACCTGATGTATGTCTTGCTATAAGTCTAGCAGGGAGGTACCAAAGTAATCCAGGAGTGGATCACTGGACAACGGTCAAGAACATCCTGAAATACCTGAAAAGGACTAAGGATATGTTTCTCGTATATGGAGGTGACAAAGAGCTCATCGTAAATGGTTACGTTGATGCAAGCTTTGACACTGATCCGGACGATTCTAAATCGCAAACCGGATACGTGTTTACATTAAACGGTGGAGCTGTCAGTTGGTGCAATTCTAAACAAAGTGTTGTGGCGGGATCTACATGTGAAGCGGAGTACATAGCTACTTCAGAAGCAGCAAACGAAGGAGTCTGGATGAAGGAGTTCATATCCGATCTAGGTGTCATACCTAGTGCATCGGGTCCAATGAAAATCTTTTTTGACAATACTGGTGCAATTGCCTTGGCAAAAGAATCCAGATTTCACAAGAGAACCAAGCACATCAAGAGATGCTTCAATTCCATCTGGGATCTAGTCCAGGTGGGAGACATAGAGATTTGCAAGATACATACAGATCTGAATGTAGCAGACCCGTTGACTAAGCCTCTTCCACGAGCAAAACATGATCAGCACCAAAGCTCCATGGGTGTTAGAATCATTACTCTGTAATCTAGATTATTAACTCTAGTGCAAGTGGGAGACTGAAGGAAATATGCCCTAGAGGCAATAATAAAGTTATTATTTTATTTCCTTATATCATGATAAATGTTTATTATTCATGCTATAATTGTATTAACCGGAAACATAATACTTGTGTGAATACATAGACAAACTAAACGTCACTAGTATGCCTCTACTTGACTAGCTCGTTAATCGAAGATGGTTATGTTTCCTACATATTCTACGAAGATCTTTATCGGTCAGACCGCATAACAACATAAGGTGTTCCCTTTGTCATCGGTATGTTACTTGCCCGAGATTCGATCGTCGGTATCCAATACCTAGTTCAATCTCGTTACCGGCAAGTCTCTTTACTCGTTCCGTAATACATCATCTCGCAAATAACTCATTAGTTGCATTGCTTGCAAGGCTTAAGTGATGTGCATTACCGAGAGGGCCCAGAGATACCTCTCCGACATTCGGAGTGACAAATCCTAATCTCGAAATACGCCAACCCAACAAGTACCTTCGGAGACACCTGTAGAGCACCTTTATAATCACCCAGTTACGTTGTGACGTTTGGTAGCACACAAAGTGTTCCTCCGGTAAACGGGAGTTGCATAATCTCATAGTCATAGGAACATGTATAAGTCATGAAGAAAGCAATAGCAACATACTAAACGATCGGGTGCTAAGCTAATGGAATGGGTCATGTCAATCACATCATTCTCCTAATGATGTGATCCCGTTAATCAAATAACAACTCTTTTGTTCATGGTCAGGAAACATAACCATCTTCGATTAACGAGCTAGTCAAGTAGAGGCATACTAGTGACACTCTGTTTGTCTATGTATTCACACATGTATTATGTTTCCGGTTAATACAATTCTAGCATGAATAATAAACATTTATCATGATATAAGGAAATAAATAATAACTTTATTATTGCCTCTAGGGCATATTTCCTTCACTAATCCCACTAGGGAAAGGGGGGAGTCCTACTCTCGGTGGGAGTAGGACTCCTCCGGCGCGCCTCCTCCTAGGGCCGGCCGCACCCCCCCCCTTGCTCCTTTATATACGGGGGCAGGGGGGCACCTCTAGACACACAAGTTGATCTTCGTGATCGTTCTCTTAGCCGTGTGCGGTGCCCCCTCCACCATAATCCTCGATAATATTGTAGCGGTGCTTAGGAGAAGCCCTGTGATGGTAGAACATCAAGATCGTCACCACGCCGTCGTGCTGACGGAACTCTTCCCCGACGCTTTGCTGGATCGGAGCCCGGGGATCGTCATCGAGCTGAACGTGTGCCAAGAACTCGGAGGTGTCGTAGTTTCGGTGCTTGGATCGGTCGGATCGTGAAAACGTACGACTACATCAACCGCATTGAAATAACGCTTCCACTTTCAGTCTACGAGGGTACGTGGACAACACTCTCCCCTCTCGTTGCTATGCATCACCATGATCTTGCGTGTGCGTAGGAATTTTTTTGAAATTACTACGTTCCCCAACAGGAATTCATACCATGGGCAGGAAAGATGGATTCAATTGAAGATTTATGAGGATTATTAGTATGTTTGCTAAATAAAATAGCAGACTTTCCCCAATTAGGAGATTGGCTTGAAATGTTGTAAAATTGATTAACAATTTGAGAAATAGTAGCATTGTTATTATCTGCTTTGCCACAAACAATCAAGTCATCTGCAAACAATAACGGTGAATAGGGGGACAAGAAAGACCCAGTTGAATACCGCTAAAATGATTGTCATTTAAGCTTCTTGCAAGGAAAGCGACAATTCATTAACCATACGAACAGAGAGATACGACGATAAAGGATAACCTTGACGGATATCTCGGGATCCTTTGAAGTTGCCAAATGGTTGTTCATTAATGTTGACAACAAAAGAGGCAGTGGAGATGCATTCATATATCAATTTTATGAAATGACCTTGTAGCCCTTTACGTAACAAAGCCATATGAATAAAGTTTCATTCTATCATATCAAAAGCTTTAGCTTAATCAATTTCTAAAATAATAGATTTATGATAGTTGAAACGAATGTGTAATCTCTTGGCCGATGATAATATTATTGGGGATTCTTTTACCCTGAATGAAAGCTTGTTTGGTTTCATGGATATATTTTGGGAGGTGGATTTTGAGCCAGCCAATGTTTTAGTGATGATTTTATAAACAACATTGCACAAGCCAATGTCTAAAATCTTGATGAGCATTGTCCTTTTCTTCTTTGGGAATTAGAGCAATGTAAGTTTTGTTAAGATTATGATGCAGGATACCTTGGTTGTAGAAGTCTTGGAATAATATAGTGTGAAAAGTACTTTCGAGATGTGTGACATGTTGCATCATTTGGATGTGTGGTGGTACATGCCATGTAATGTTTAACATGTCTCATAGACTTTATAATCCTATAACCAATTGCACTGCACAATACTTGTACTAAGAGCATTTATGACGCTCGATTGATATACCACAACTGGTTTCCCCATGGCATGCAGCGTATGATATTTTTGAGTTGTTGTCTATTAGTTTGCCTTCAGGGGTGCACTGAAATGAACATTATAAAATTTTGAAGTTGATTTTGTTTTGGAAAATGGTGAAGGGCCGAAGCCTGCAAAGTAGGCAAGCATGAGAGTCTTTAGATTTTCATAAGTGTGCCATTTTGTACCGTGGTGAGCACAAGATCCTAAGTGAAACTGAAATGGTAGAAAAAGTCTAAGTAGTCATTCTCTTTGCTCTTAGTTTATTGGTTTCAAAAGTTGTTTCATTTTTTACATTTCGTATAGGTTTGCATTTATTTTTCACTTTTATGGTTTATACAATCGTGGTATCTATTTAAGGAACATAAAAAACAAAATTGCTCATAAAAACATCCAGTGATTACATACCACTACAAACATGTCCCATCACATTTAGAATAAACCTCCATGTATCGCTTGAAGAGATAAGTCGGGGACTTGTTTGATAAGCTACTCAATTTAGCCCCTTTACATTGCAAGGGGGTAGGGTGAATGCCCTTCGAAGCCTTCCACTTCTACGTGTTTATGTTGCTTCACTTGAATATCCATGTACTACAGGACATTATCCTCCTCCTTATGAGTGCAGTACAAAGTCAACTCTTCTATTGTTCAACACAAAATGGAAGGGTTTGTTCTAGAGACCTCTCATTTTCAGATGGTGTAATGTGATTGAACATTCAACATCCGATGATGGGAGGGTAGAGGAAGAGAGATCATCTTATTCAAAGCTAGCTAATAGTGTGATTGAAGCAGATCGATGAGGTAGAGGGTGTTATATATCCCTGAGAGGGCTTCAATCGCTTGCATGAGGCTAGTGCTCCTCCCAGGGTGTATTTCTGGTGTGTTGAGTTATTTGGAATAACACTTCTCCATTACCACGTAAAGGGCTAAGAAATCGTTCATCATTTGAAGTGGCAAACCTCACCGTCAAAGGATGCGTCATCATTGTTCAATTTAACGATATGAGACTAGGAAGGATCTAAAAAAACTAGCCACCTTTCATGGACATGCAATATCCGTTTATTATCCTCTTGTTAGAAATAATGTTATAATGTTCTAATATCATTTTTTTCGAAAAGGGGGGACTCCCCGGCCTCTGCATCAGAACGATGCATACGGTCACATTTATAAATAAATAAAGAAGTTCAACAAGGTCTTAAAGTCTGAAAACAAAATAACGACAAGCTCACAAAGAGCCACAACGCCAAGAAACAAAAGGCTCAAAATCCACAACCGGCTAGCATAACAAAGATAGGTAAACTAATTGCCTATCCTATTACATGACCGCCATCCAAACCGGTTGAAGATATCCCGCACTACCATCTCCCACCGGACAGATCCAGTAACCAAACGCTCCCCGGCCTCCGTCGGAGTGAGTAACGACCACATACGGATCAGCGCAGTAGCTCGGAATAAAACCTGCAAAAAAATGAATATTTGTTGTTATGTTAAAAGCCAAATCATTTCTGCAATTCCAAATAGCCCACAACAACGCACATACTCCTACACGAATGTGTCTAGCTGTTTCGGACTCTATCCCAACAAGCCACGTTCCAAATAACATACTGACCGAATTTGCAGGAGTAATGTTAAAGGCAATATGCACCGTGTGCCACAAACCTCTTGCCAACGGGCAGTCAAAAAAGAGGTGCTTGACAGTTTCGTCCCGATCTCAAAAACTACACCTAGTAGATCTTGTCCAGTTGCGCTTAACCAAATTATCCTTTGTTAAAATGACTTGTTTATGTACAAAACACATAAACACCTTAATTTTCAAAGGAACTTTGACTTTCCAAACCTCTTTGGAACTAGGAATGACACTAGAGTTAATGACATCGATATACATCGACTTAACTGTGAACTCTCCAGACCTAGTGAGCTTCCAACGCAACTGATCGGGCTGATGAGATAGCTGAACCTCCATCAGTCTACTCACCAAATGAAACCATGCTTCCCACCGGTCACCAACAAGCACCCTCCTAAACTGAATATTGAGGGGAATGGACTGCATAATCGTTGCAACAAGAGCATCACGACGTTGAATAATACGATACAGGGACGGATACTGAAGCGCCAACGGCGTTTCACCAAGCCAGGTATCCTCCCAAAAGCGAGTGGTGTTTCCATTACCGACTATAAACTTTGTTCTATTAAAGAAGACAGCTTTGACTCTCATAAGCCCCTTCCAAAACGGTGAGTCCGTCGATCTCACTGTCGCATGGGACAACGCCTTGGACTGCAGATACTTACTACGGAGAATCTGCGCCCATGTGACCTCAGTCTCAACTGATAGTTTATACAACCAGTTACTGAGAAGACATCTGTTCTTGACTTCAAGATTCTCGATACCATGCACTCGCTAGTGTGTGAAAAGCTTACACAAAAATTCATTGTTCCCTTGCATGCCTTTTGCAGCACAGGCTAGCTGGATTGGATCAAAATACATTAGGGAAACACAAAGTGAGAACATAAATATATGTTGAATTGCAGCACACAGTTGAAAGAGGAGACACACGACACCTAATCAAATAGGAAAGATGATACTACTACCATTTAGTTTCACATAAATCTCAAGATAAAACACAAAACTTCTAAGATGTAATGGCAATATGTTGATGGACTGGACATCCTAACCTATTTGTAGCATTCACGTGAAGCACAAGTTGGTGGGAGATTCAATTTTATGCAGAAGAAGCAGTGTGGACAACATATACTTTATATATTTAACCGAGGTTACCACATAATACTAAAGGAGTCCATTAGGGGCATGAAGGAAGGAGGAAATTAAAAGAAAACTTGCAAGTAATAACATGTTGACTTAGTCTCAATTTTGAATTACTCTTATTCAACATATTTTCTTTCATGTAAATCTATACGAACAAAATTATTTCAAAAAGGGTCCCCATGCATGCCCACATGGTCACTTTTCTCCACATGACATAAAGGATAACAAAAATCTAGAACCAACCAAGGTAGACAACAAGTGTTGATATCCCACGCAAAGACATTGATTGAGAAAGATATGCAATTGTTTGATAACTTCATGATGCAAGGACCATTTGATCAAGTCAATCCTAACTCAACATGCATGGTTGATAACATATGCATAGAGAAGTTCCTAGTAAGAATCAACTACAATCAACCAACGATGGTGTGTTTCTAGCATGTTGACTCATCTTGTACAACGCTACACCACCCAAAGTTTATGGAGAGGAAATATTTCTTGATGTAATTCATATGATTTTATTCACAAAACACGAATAATAGATTGCGGAGTCACAAATGGGACTCTGAAGAGTTATTAGTTGGTTGAGAAGAGCAAGAAAAGTAGTCATGTTCTAAGCTACGTCCAGCAAAATCATGATGAAAGAATGGCAAACACAATCAAGGAAAAGATAACAGACTAGCATGGCCATGACAGTAGGAGACATCATCTAAGCTCTAACCGGCCGAATGGCGACAGGTCGTGCTCGTACGCGTGCGGATATGCATGATCACGATCTATATGTCTTCTTTCTTCGTGTTTCGTTCTTTTGTTCTTGTTGGATCTAGTATAAGAATGTACTAGTGTAGGGACGACAAGTAGTTGCGAGATGTGTGACAAATCATTTGGCCGTGTGGTGGTACATGCCATGTAACGTTTACCATGTCTTACGGATCTTATAATGCTATAATCGATCGCACCCTGCGATGCTTGCACTAAGAGCATTTATGACACTCGATTTGATATACCATAGCTGGTATCATGGCACATAAGTACGATTTTTTTGAGTTGTTGTTTATTCTCGGTTCGTCTTTGGGGGTGCACCGAAATGAACATTATGAAATTTTCGAGTTGTTCTTGTATTTTTGAAAACAGTGAAGGGCCGAAGCCTAAAAAGTAGGCAGGCATGAGAGCCTTTAGATCTTCACAAGTGTTTCATTTTGTACTGAGATGAGCACAAGATCCTAACCGAAACCGAATGATAGAAAAAGTCCAAGTAGTCATTCTCTCTATTCTTGGTTTACTGATTTCAAAAGTTGTTTCATTTTTTACTTTTGCCTGTAGGTTTGCATTATTTTTTATTTTTCTAGTTTATGCAATCTTGGTATCCATTTAAGGAATATGTATAAAAATTGCTCATAAAAACATCCAATGACTACTTTTTTTGAATTGTTTGGAATGCTTAGCGCAAACATGTCCCATCACATTTAGAATAGACCCCCATGTCTCCCTCGAAGAGTGACTTGGGGCCATGTTTGATAAGCTACTCATTTTAGCCCCTTTATATTGTAAAGGGGTTAAGGTGAATGCCCTTCGAAACCTTCCACTTATACGTGTTGGTGACTCTTGACTTGAAGATCGATGCACTCCGGCACATGGTCCTCCTATTTGTGAGCTTAGTGCAAAGCCAACTCTTCTATTGTTCAACGTATAATGGAAGGGTTTGTTCCCGAGGCCTCTCATTTCCAGATAGTGTAATCTGCAATGTGATTGAATATTCAACATTCGATGGTGGGTGGGTAGAGGAAGAGAGAACATCTTACTCAAATCTAGCTAGTAGTGTGATTGAAGCAAACCGAGGAGGCAGAGGGTGTTATATATCCATGAGAGGGGACACTTCTTTTTCAAGATAATAAATACGCAATGCCTTGGATGGAATCTTGATATGATATTATGAAACCCGCACAACACGTGGAGTACCGAGAAGGCTTCATGTCGATCCAACGACACATAGCTACCACTAGGACAAGAAATGGGATGCGTATCATTTTTACAGAACATTACGTAGTCGTAAGCACAGAAGAGACAAACAAGATGACACGAGTTCTCAAGGCCCTCCCGCTCACGTGCCACTGGCGCCAGGGACGTACCTAGAGTGAAAATAGCCTAGCATCCTTATATAAACCACACACACATGCATCACACAAATTTGGAGTGTCAAAAAATTAATCTTTTTTTGAACAAAACTATTCATATAGCACAAAATGTACTAACTATACTAGGTAGAAAAATAATTGTGACCGGCCACCGGAGGTCACCTCGGTCCCGGTATAAATACCCAAGCCGCCCGACCCACCGGTCCCCGTATAAATACATAGTGTGAAATTTGAATGTGGGTGGGTGGAAACTTGATATGATATTATGAAACCTACACGGCAGGTGGAGGATCGAGAAGACTTTATATCAATTCAATGACATATAGCTACAAGTAGGACAAGAAATGACATGTAGTTTGATGCCTATCATTTTGTACAAGATGTACACAGTCATAGCCGCAAAGAAGGACAAGATGACACAGCGAGTTTTGAAGAACTTCTCACTCGCCTTCCACTAGCGCCAGGGACATACCTAGAGTGAAAATAGCCTAGTATGCTTGTATGAACCACACACACACATGACTCACACAAATTTGACGTGTCACAAAACTATTCATATAACACAAAATGTAGTACCACATAGGAATATATAAAAAAATTACTCGTAAAAACATCTGGTTACTACATGCTACTACAAACATCTCCCATCACATTTAGAATAGACCTCCTATGGTTCCCACGAAGAGATGAGTTAGTCCCATGTTTGATAAGCTACTCCACCTAGTCCAGTCACATTGCAAGAGGATTTGGTGTCCGCCCTCTGAAAGCTTGAACTTCTACGTGTAGGTGTTGTATGACTTGAAGAGCAATGATTTGCAACGCATTGTCGTATTTCTTCTCGGCATAGTGCAAAATCAACTCTTGTGTTGTTCGACACGTAATGGCATGGTTTGTTCCCGAGGCCTCTCATTTCTGGATGGTGCAATGTGATTGAACATTCAACATCGGATGATGGGAGGGTAGAGGAAGACAGAACATCTTATTCAAAGCTAGCTAGTCGCGTAATTGAAGCAAACCAAGGAGGCAGAGGATATTATATATCCATGAGTGGGGAGGGGATGCTTCTTTTCCAAAGATAATAAACACGTAGTGCTAAATCCGAACGTGGTTGGGTGGATCCTTAGTACGATATTGTGAAACCTGCACCGTGTTGGATAGCTACCACTAGGACAATAAATGACGCATAGCTTGATGCCTATTATTTCCTACAAGATGTACGTACGTGGTTGCATACGCGTGCGAATATGCATGATCACAATCTATATGTCTTTCTCCGTGTTTGTGTTATTTTGTTCTTGTTGGGTCTAATATAAGAACATACTAGTGTAGGCGTGAAAAGTACTTTCGATATGTGTGACATGTTGCATCATTTGGCCGTGTGATGGTGCATGCCATGTAATGTTTAACATGTCTCATATACCTCATAATTCTATAGCCGATTACATTGCACAATGCTTGTACTAAGAGCATTTATGACGCTCGATTTGATATACCACAACTGGTTTCCTCATGGCACATAGCGTATGATATGTTCACCTTTAGGGGTGCACTGAAATGAACATTATAAAATTTTTGAGCTGATTTTGTTTTGTAAAATGATGAAGGGCCGAAGCCTAAAAACTAGGCACACATGAGACTCTTTATATTTTCATAAGTGTGTTATTTTGTACCGAGATGAGCACAAAATCCTAACTGAAACTGAAATGGTAGAAAAAGTCCAAGTAGTCGTTTTCTTCGTTCTTAGTTTATTAGTTTCAAAAGTTGTTTCATTTTTTATTTTTTTCCCTATAGGTTTGCATTTATTTTTCATTTTTATGGTTTATATAATCTTGGTACCCATGTAAGGAACATAAAAAACAAAATTTCTCATAAAAACATCCTATGATTACATGTCCCATCACATTTAGAATAGACCCCCATGTCTTTCTCAAAGAGATAACTCGGGGCCCTGTTTAATAAGCTACTCAATTTAGCCCCTTTACATTGCAAGGTGGTAGGGTGTGGATTTCCTTCAAGACCCTCCACTTCTATGTGTTTATGTTGCTTGACTTGAAGATCCATGTAATGCGACACATTATCCTCCTCCTTATGAATGTAGTGCAAAATCAACTCTTCTATTGTTCAACACAGAATGGAGGAGTTTGCTCCCGAGACCTCTCATTTCCAGATAGTGTAATATGATTGAACATTCAACGTCCGATGATGGGAGGGTAGAGGAAGAGAGATCATCTCATTCAAAGCTAGCTAGTAGTGTGATTGAAGCAGATCGATGAGGTAGAGGGTGTTATATATATCATGACATGGAATGCTTTTTTCCAAAGATAATAAATACGTAGTGTCAAATTTCAATGTGGGTGGGTGGAACCTTGCTATGATATTATGAAACCTGCACAACATGTGGAGTATCGAGAAGACTTCATGTCGATTCATGACAATAGCTACCACCAGGAAAAGAAATGACACATAGTTTGATGCCTATCATTTTGTACAATATGACGCATTGAGTTTTCAAGACCCTCTCTCTCGCCTGCCATTGGCGCCAGGGACATACCCATAGTGAAAATGGCCTAGTATCCTTGAATGAACCACACACAAATTTGGCGTGTCATAAAACTATTCATATAACACAAAATGTAGTACTATATAGGAATGTAAAATGACAAAATTGTTCATAAATTTGTCTGGTGATTACATGCTACTACAAACATCTCCCATCACATTTGGAATAGACCCCGCGTTTCCCCCAAAGAGATGAGTCGGGCCCATGTTTGATAAGCTACTCAACCTAGCCCAGTCACATTGCAAGAGGGTATGGTGTCTGCCCTTTGAAAGCTTCAACTTGTACATTCATGTGTGGTGTGGCTTGGAGAGCCATGTTTTGCCGCGCATTGTCGTATTTCTTCTTAGCGTAGTGCAAAATCATCTCTTGTACTATTTTGACATGTAATGAGACGGTCTGTTCCCGAGGCCTCTCATTTCCAGATAGTGTAATGTGATTGAACATTCGGCATGCGATGATGGGAGGGCGGAGGAAGAGAGAGCTAGTAGTGTGATTGTAGCAGACCAAGGAGCCAGAGGCTGTTATATATCCATGAGAGGGGACGCTTCTTTTCCAAAGATAATAAATACGTAGTGCCAAATCTGAACGTGGTTGGGTAGAACCTTGATATGACATTATGAAACCTGCACACCACGTGAAGTACCGAGAAGGCTTCATGTTTGATCCACCGACAGATAGCTACCACTAGGACAAGCAATGACACGTAATTTGATGCCTATTAGTTTCTACAAGACATACGTAGTTGGAGACATGGAAGAGACGAACAAGACGACACGACGAGTTTTCAAGGCCCTCCCGCTCGCTTGCCACTGACGCCAGGGACATACCTAGACGTGGAAAATAGCCTAGCATCCTTGTATAAACCACTCACACATGCCTCACACAAATTTGGGGTGTCGCAAAACAATTTTCTTTTTGGAAACAATTCACACAAAATGTACTAACTATATAGGAAAACAATTATGTCCGACCATAGGGGGTCACCTCGCTCCCCATATAAATACCCAGTCCGCCCGGCCCACCGGCCACGCCCAACCACATCCCACCCCACCCCTCGCCTCCTCCCCCGCACGCACCACATCACACGCATCTCCCCTCCCCTTCCCTCCAAGAGTTAGGGTTGGTTTCGTACCCCTCACCCAAGGGTCACGAAATTCCCCCTCTTCCTCCATATATAGAACCCTTAGGGCGTCGTTTAGACTTCAGGTTTTGTTTAGATTAAAAGTTCGCTATAGCTGCAACTTCGCGTACTTCATTTGTGTTCAATGACCATACCAAGATGTCACAGAATCCCACATTCGTTAATAAAGTTTTCCTCTTATATTCGCAATATCCAGATTGCAATCTTAGTTTCTTGCTCGCAGAAAACAGACCCGCGTGGTTAGGTTGGTCGTGCTCCAGCATGGTCAGTAACCCCTCGGAAGTTGGTTTAGCGATTTCTAAGGCGCGACGTCTCGCACGTTCGTAGTCGGATCGTCAAGGTCGACTCCCACAGAAAACAATAGCCATCATCCCATCGAAAGATCGGGCCTCTCGCTTCTATCACAAAGCCTAGTACTAGAAGATGCAATGGGAATATGTTGATGGGTTGAACATGCTAATCTATTTGTAGCACTCACATGAAACACAACTCGGCTGGAGATTCAGTTTTATGCTAGAGGAAATAGTGTGAATGGCATAGACTTGACATTATTGGCCGAGCTCGCCACATAAAACTAAAGGAGTTCATAAAATACATGAAGGCAAGTTGATTTTTAGTGAACACTTGCAAATAATAACATGCTGACTTATTATCAACATTAAATTACCTTACTTTAGCATATTCACCTTTAATTCCAATCATATGCACAATAAAGTTCTCAAAAAGGTCTCAGGACCCATGTAGTCATATTTCTCTCAAAGAGATAAAGAACAACCAATATTTAGAACCTACCGAAGTAGACAGCAAGTGTTGATGTTCCACACAAAGACATTGACCGAGAAGGATGTGCAATTGTTTGATAACTTCATGATGTAGGGATCGTTTGGTCGGGTCAATCATAACTCAACATGCATGGTTGATAATAGATGCATAGGAAAGCTCCCAATAATCGAGAATAATCAACCAAGAATGGTGTGTTTCCAGCATGATGACTCGTCTCGTGCGACACTTCACCACCACAAAGAGGGCTAAGACAACATAACATGCTAGTGATGACTTGAGACCCAATACTTTTTGTCATAAATAAAATAATAAATAAAAAGGTTGTATTGTGCATGGCTAGGCATGATATCATGAAGAATATCTAAAAATTATCCGCTATTCATGGCAAGCCAAACAAAAATCAATTTATATAATTTTATAAAAAACATGAAGAATAGATTGGGAAGTCACAGAGGGGGCTCTGAATAGTTAGTTGGCTAAGAAGAGCAAGGAAGGTAGTCATGATCTAAGATACATAAAGCAAATCATGAGTAAATAAAGTTAAGCACGTGCAAGAAAAAGAGAACCAATGAGTGCAACGACAACACCATGCGACATCAACTAATCTCCAGCCAACCGAATGGCGACACACCGTGTTCATACATGTGCAAGTATGCATTATCACCATTTATGTGCCTTATTTTTTCGTTCTTTGTGCTTGTGTTCTTCTGTTCTTGATGGTCTAGTTAACAACGTACTGGTGTACGCGTGAAGAGTGCTTGGGATAAGTGTGACATGTTGCATGGCTTGGTCGGATGGTGGTATATGCAATGTAATGTGTGACGTGTGTCACATGGATCTTGTAATGTTTTAGCAGATTGCACTACACGATGCTTGTAATAGGAGTGCCTGTCACATTGGACTTGATACAGTTATTGGTAGCACGATGACACATAGTGCCCCACATTTTCATGTTATTTTTTTATGTGGTCTCTCTGTTCACTTCTTGACGGAACACTAAAATGAACATTATGAAATTGATTGAGTTGATTTTTCTTTTGGGAAATGGTGAAATCATGAAGCCTGAAAACTATGCAAGCTTGTGAGTCTTTAGATCTTCGTTGGCACACCCTTTTCTAAATAGGAGCATGATATCATAATTGAAACTGGAATGATAGAAAAAGTACAAGCAATCGTCCTCTTTGTTCATAGTTCATCGGTTTCAAAAATTATTTTCTTTTCGTGTTTTGCATGTAGGTTTGTTCTATTTTCGTTTTTTATCTATATAATATTGGTATATATTTAAGAAATATAAAAACAAATTGCTCATAGAAACATCCAATCATTGTGGGGTACTACAAACATGTCCCATCACATTCATAATAGACACACACCTCATGCTTTCCTCAAAAGAGAAGAGTTAGGTGCACGTTTGATATTCTACTCATTTTATCATCTATATGTTGCATGAGGCATGGTTGTCCTTTGAATCCTTGCTCTTCTTCATGTTCTTATTATTTGACTTGGCGAGCTATGTATTTCCGTACATTGTCCAGGTCCTTCTGATCATAGTAACGAACTCTTATATTTTTTGAAATAAAATGGAATGGTTAGTTACCGATGCCTCTCATTTCTAGACAATGCAATGTGTTTGGGCATTCAAGATCGGATGAGGGGAGGGTAGAGGAAGAGAGATAATCTTATTCAGAGCTAGCTAGTTGTGTAATTGAAGAATATTGAGGAGGTAGTGGGTATTATATATCCATGAGAGGAGAGGCTTATTTTTTGAGATAATAAAAATATGTAATGTCAAATTGAACATTTGTAGGTGCAATCTTGGTATCATATCTATGGAAGTTCCACAACATGTGGGAGTACCGAGAAGTCAAAAACATTCAATGAAAGATAGTCACCATTGGGAAAAGAAATGGCATATGGTTTGGTGCCTTTCATTTTTGGAGAGATGTACACATCATAGCTAAGCGACGAACAAGATGACTAGATGATATTTAAGACCCTTTCAGTCTTATAACACCACCGCTAGTGCTAGGGACAGACCTAGAGTGAAGTTAATCTAGTGCCCCTATATAAATCATACATATTTCTCACTTACATATGGAGTGTCACAAACTATTCATAACACAATAGGTAAAAGGAAAATAACTTTGACTCCAGTGTCTTACGTACCATGGTAGAAGAACTGCTACCTCTTGAGCACTGCGTTGGATTTCCCCGAAGAGGAGAGGATGATGCAGCAAAGTAGCGTAAGTATTTCCCTCGGTTTTTAAGAACCAAGGTATCAATCCAGTAGGAGGCTACACGCAAGTCCCTCGTACCTACACAAAAATAATAGCTCCTCGCAACCAACGCGATTAGGGGTTGTCAATCCCTTCACGGTTACTTACGAGAGTGAGATCTGATAGAGATGATAGATAATATTTTTGGTATTTTTAGTATAGAGATGCAAAGTAAAAAAGTAAAAGGCAAAGTAAAGAGCAAGCAATAATAAAGTGATGGAGATTGATATGATGAGAATAGACCTGGGGGCCATAGGTTTCACTAGTGGCTTCTCTCAAGAGCATAAGTATTCTACGGCGGGTGAACAAATTACTGTTGAGCAATTGACAGAATTGAGCATAGTTATGAGAATATCTAGGTATGATCATGTATATAGGCATCACGTTCGAGACAAGTAGACCGACTCCTGCCTGCATCTACTACTATTACTCCACTCATCGGCCGCTATCCAGCATGCATCTAGAGTATTAAGTTAAAAACAGAGTAACGCCTTAAGCAAGATGACATGATGTAGAGGGATAGTTTCATGCAATATGATAAAAAACCCATCTTGTTATCCTCGATGGCAACAATAAAATACGTGCCTTGCTGCCCCTTCTGTCACTAGGAAAGGACACCGCAATATTGAACCCAAAGCTAAGCACTTCTCCCATTGCAAGAAAAACTAATCTAGTAGGCCAAACCAAACTGATAATTCGAAGAGACTTGCAAAGATAACCAATCATACATAAAAGAATTCAGAGAAGATTCAAATATTATTCATAGATAGACTTGATCATAAACCCACAATTCATCGGTCTCAACAAACACACCGCAAAAAGAAGATTACATCGAATAAATCTCCACGAGAGAGGGGGAGAACATTGTATTGAGATCCAAAAAGAGAGAAGAAGCCATCTAGCTAATAACTATGGACCCGAAGGTCCGAGGTAAACTACTCACACTTCATCTGAGAGGCTATGATGATGTAGAAGCCCTCCGTGATGACGGCCCTCTCCGGCGGAGCTCCGGAACAGGCCCCAAGATGGGATCTCGTGGGTACAGAAAGTTGCGGCGGTGGAATTAGGTTTTTGGCTCCGTATCTGATCGTTTGGGGGTACGTAGGTATATATAGGAGGAAGGTGTACGTCGGTAGAGCAACAGGGGGCCCACGAGGCAGGGGCGCGCCCTAGGGGGGGCGCGCCCCCCACCCTCGTGACCGCCTCTTTTGTTCCTTGGAGCAGGGTCCAAGTCTCCTGGATCACGTTCGGTGAGAAAATCACGTCCCCGAAGGTTTTATTCCGTTTGGACTCCGTTTGATATTCTGTTTCTCCGAAACACTGAAATAGGCAAAAAACAGCATTTTTGGGTTGGGCCTCCGGTTAATAGGTTAGTCTCAAAAATAATATAAAAGTGGAAAATAAAGCCCAATATAGTCCAAAACAGTAGATAATATAGCATGGAGCAATCAAAAATTATAGATACGTTGGAGAGGTATCAGGCATCCCCAAGCTTAATTCCTGCTCGTCCTCGAGTAGGTACATGATAAAAAGAGAATCTTTGATGCGAAGTGCTACTTGGCATAATTTCAATGCAAATCTTCTTAATTGTGGTATGAATATTCAGATTCGAAAGATTCAAGACAAAAGTTCATGTTGACATAAAAATAATAATACTTCAAGCATACTAACAAAGCAATTATGTCTTCTCAAAATAACATGGCCAAAGAAAGTTATCCCTACAAAATCATATAGTCTGGCTATGCTCTATCTTCACCACACAAAGTATTTAAATCATGCACAACCCCGTTGACAAGCCAAGCAATTGTTTCATACTTCAACATTTTCAAAACTTTTTCGATCTTCACGCAATACATGAGCGTGAGCCATGGATATAGCACTATATGTGGAATAGAATGGTGGTTGTGGAGAAGACAAAAAGAGGGGAAGATAGTCTCACGTCATCTAGGCGTATCAACGGGCTATGGAGATGCCCATCAATAAATATCAATGTGAGTGAGTAGGGATTGCCATGCAACAGATGCACTAGAGCTATAAGTATATGAAAGCTCAACAAAAGAAACTAAGTGGGTGTGCATCCAACTCGCTTGCTCACGAAGACCTAGGGCATTTTGAGAAAGCCCATCATTGTAATATACAAGCCAAGTTCTATAATGTAAAATTCCCACTAGTATATGGAAGTGACAAAATGAGAGACTCTCTATCATGAAGATCATGGTGCTACTTTGAAGCACAAGTGTGGTAAAAGGATAGTAACATTGTCCCTTCTCTCTTTTTTTCTCATTTTTTTATTTTATTTGGGCCTTTTCTCTTTTTTTATGGCCTCTTCTTTTTCTTTTTTTTATTTTTCGTCTGGAGTCTCATCCCGACTTGTGGGGGAATCATAGTCTCCATCATCCTTTCCTCACTTGGGACAATGCTCTAAAAATGATGATCATCACACTTTTATTTTTCTTACAACTCAACAATTAGAACTCGATACTTAAAACAAAATATGACTCTATATGAATGCCTCCGGCGGTGTACCGGGATATGCAATGAATCAAGAGTGACATGTATGAAAGAATTATGAACGGTGGCGTTGCCACAAATACGATGTCAACTACATGATCATGCTAGCAATATGACAATGATGGAGCGTGTCATAATAAACGGAACGGTGGAAAGTTGCATGGCAATATATCTCGGAATGGCTATGAAAATGCCATGATAGGTAGGTATGGTGGCTGTTTTGAGGAAGATTTATGGTGGGTGTATGATACCGGCGAAAGGTGCGCGGTATTAGAGAGGCTAGCAATGGTGGAAGGAAGAAAAGTGCGTATAATCCATGGACTCAACATTAGTCATAAAGAACTCATATACTTATTGCAAAAATCTAGAAGTTATCAAAGCAAAGTATTACGCACATGCTCCTAGGGGGATAGATTGGTAGGAAAAGACCATCGCTCGTCCCCGACCGCCACTCATAAGGAAGACAATCAATAAATAAATCATGCTCCGACTTCATCACATAACGGTTCACCATACGTGCATGCTACGGGAATCACAAACTTTAACGCAAGTATTCCTCAAATTCACAACTACTCAACTAGCATGACTCTAATATCACCATCTTCATATCTCAAAACAATTATGAAGCATCAATCTTTTCTTAGTATTCAACGCACTCAAAAGAAAGTTCCACAAATCTTGAATCCCAAGCATATTATTATTAAGCAAATTACCATGCTATTAAAGACTCTCAAAATGATCTAAGTGAAGCATTAGAGATCAATAGTTTCCTTAAAACAAATCCACCACCATGCTCTAACGGATCTAAGTGAAGCACATAGAGCAAAATTATAACGCTCAAAAGATATAAGTGAAGCACATAGAGCAAAACTACATAACTCAAAGGATATAAGTGAAGCACATAGAGTATTCTATCAAATTCCAATTCATATATGTCTCTCTCAAAAGGTGTGTACAGAAACAATGATTGTGGCACACTAACAAACAAAGACACAAATAATACAAGACGCTCCAAGCAAAACATATCATGTGGTGAATAAAAATATAGCTCCAAGTAAAATTACCGATGGAAGTAGACGAAAGAGGGGATGCCTTCCGGGGCATCCCCAAGCATTGACTTTTTGGTGTCCTTGGATTACCTTGGGGTGCCATGGGCATCCCCAAGCTTAGGCTCTTGCCACTCCTTGTTCCATAATCCATCAAACGATTTCACCCAAAACTTGAAAACTTCACAACACAAAACTCAATAGAAATCTCTTGAGCTCCGTTAGAGAAAGAAAACAAAAGACCACTTAAAGGTACTATAATGAACTCATTCTTTATTTATATTGGTGTTAAACCTACTATATTCCAACTTCTCTATGGATTATAAACTATTTTACTAGCCATAGATTCATCAAAATAAGCAAACAACACACGAAAAACAGAATCTGTCAAAAACAGAACAGTCTGTAGTAATCTGTAACTAACGCAAACTTCTGGAACTCCAAAAAATCTACCAAAATAGTACGACCTAAAAATTTGTTTATTGATCCGCAGCAATTGGAATCAGTATTTTATCACGTTCTGGTGATTTTTAACAATTGTTTTCGCAAACAGAAAGTTTCTGGAAATTACAGCAAGATCAAATAACTATCATCCAAGAAGATCCTATAGGTCTAACTTGGCACAAACACTAATTAAAACACAAAACCACACCTAAACAGAAGATAGATGGATTATTTATTCCTAAACAGAAGAAAAAACAAAAAACTAAAAATAAAATTGGGTTGCCTCCCAACAAGCACTATCGTTTAACGCCCCTAGCTAGGCATAAAAGCAAGGATAGATCTAGGTTGTGCCGTAGTAATAAGATAGATCGGTGAAACTCATTTCATATTCTCTACGTTCGGCAGCAACTTTTCTTTGAGGCAAACAAAATTAATCAAAAGGGCTAAATTTAATAGGACAGAAGTCCCCAAGATAAATTTAGGAGGTATAGGTTCCTCTTTCGGCCCTTCGTATTGCACAACCAATTCATCATTATAAGCATTCTTTTGACAGAACCTTGTGAGCCTAAACTCAAGAGAGCATCCTGGCTCATTATTTAGAATTGCCAAATCATCATTAAGTTCAGAGATTCTATCAATTAAAATATTGATTGGCACCTTTTTCTAAGGTTTTCATTGAAAGCAACATAGTCAAGAGATTGAAAGCGCATAATTTCTTCTTGATCAAAGAGAATAGATTCTATGGGAGGACGACCAGCATCCACCCTATAGTGCGCAAAGATTTCTTTGGCTTCTTTTATTATAAATCTGAATTCATGAGCCAAAAACATAGTAGCGGCACGCTTAACAGAAGAATGCTCGATATTAGAAAATTCTAGGAAAATTCTTTGTATAGATGGGTGCATATGCATAAATTGCCTTTCAAGTTCAACGATAAGCATGGCAATAGCGTCCGCAAGACTACTAGTTCTATGGAATAGAACGGCCCATAGAGGGCAAGGCACCGACACAAGTAAAGAAATCTTGAATAACTCATTTTCCAATAATATTACCACTACCGATTCGAAATCTTTTTGTATGGTAGGTAGGGGGTTCTTCAGCAGGAGCATCAGAATTTTCCATGATATTGTTATCGCCCATGTCGGCGATAACTTCCCCAATTTCAGACATAGCGACAAACAAGCAAGCAACACACGAGCAAACAAAAGGCAAGCGAGAAAAAGGCAAACGGAAAAAGAGAAGGAGATTGGGAAAGAGAGGGCGAATAAAACGGCAAGGGTGAAGTGGGGGAGAGGAAAACGAGAGGCAAATGGCAACTAATGTAATGTGGGAGATAGGGATTGTGATGGGTACTTGGTATGTTGACTTTTGCGTAGACTCCCCGGCAACGGCGCCAGATATTCTTCTTGCTACCTCTTGAGCACTGCGTTGGATTTCCCCGAAGAGGAGAGGATGATGCAGCAAAGTAGCGTAAGTATTTCCCTCAGTTTTTGAGAACCAAGGTATCAATCCAGTAGGAGGCTACACGCAAGTCCCTCGTACCTACACAAAAATAATAGCTCCTCGCAACCAACGCGATTAGGGGTTGTCAATCCCTTCACGGTTACTTACGAGAGTGAGATCTGATAGAGATGATAGATAATATTTTTGGTATTTTTAGTATAGAGATGCAAAGTAAAAAAGTAAAAGGCAAAGTAAAGAGCAAGCAATAATAAAGTGATGGAGATTGATATGATGAGAATAGACCTGGGGGCCATAGGTTTCACTAGTGGCTTCTCTCAAGAGCATAAGTATTCTACGGCGGGTGAACAAATTACTGTTGAGCAATTGACAGAATTGAGCATAGTTATGAGAATATCTAGGTATGATCATGTATATAGGCATCACGTTCGAGACAAGTAGACCGACTCCTGCCTGCATCTACTACTATTATTCCACTCATCGACCGCTATCCAGCATGCATCTAGAGTATTAAGTTAAAAACAGAGTAACGCCTTAAGCAAGATGACATGATGTAGAGGGATAGTTTCATGCAATATGATAAAAACCCCATCTTGTTATCCTCGATGGCAACAATACAATACGTGCCTTGCTGCCCCTTCTGTCACTGGGAAAGGACACCGCAAGATTGAACCCAAAGCTAAGCACTTCTCCCATTGCAAGAAAAACTAATCTAGTAGGCCAAACCAAACTGATAATTCGAAGAGACTTGCAAAGATAACCAATCATACATAAAAGAATTCAGAGAAGATTCAAATATTATTCATAGATAGACTTGATCATAAACCCACAATTCATTGGTCTCAACAAACACACCGCAAAAAGAAGATTACATCGAATAGATCTCCACGAGAGAGGGGGAGAACATTGTATTGAGATCCAAAAGGAGAGAAGAAGCCATCTAGCTAATAACTATGGACCCGAAGGTCCGAGGTAAACTACTCACACTTTATCGAAGAGGCTATGATGATGTAGAAGCCCTCCGTGATGACGGCCCTCTCCGGCGGAGCTCCGGAACAGGCCCCAAGATGGGATCTCGTGGGTACAGAAAGTTGCGGCGGTGGAATTAGGTTTTTGGCTCCGTATCTGATTGTTTGGGGGTACATAGGTATATATAGGAGGAAGGAGTACGTCGGTGGAGCAACAGGGGGCCCACGAGGCAGGGGGCGCGCCCTAGAGGGGGCGTCCCCCACCCTCGTGACCGCCTCTTTTGTTCCTTGGAGCAGGGTCCAAGTCTCTTGGATCACGTTCAGTGAGAAAATCACGTTCCCGAAGGTTTTATTCCGTTTGGACTCCGTTTGATATTCTGTTTCTTCGAAACACTGAAATAGGCAAAAAAAACAGCAATTCTGGGCTGGGCCTCCGGTTAATAGGTTAGTCCCAAAAATAATATAAAAGTGGAAAATAAAGCCCAGTATAGTCCAAAACAGTAGATAATATAGCATGGAGCAATCAAAAATTATAGATACGTTGGAGACGTATCAAGAACCTAGCTAGGTCTCCTTGGCTAGCGCTCCTCCAAGGCTAGTGTCTTTCTTGTGTGTTGACTCATTTCGAACAGCACTTCCCAACTACTACATGGCATCATGCCACCATCATCTGATAATGGCAACCCTTATCATCAAATGATGTGGCATCATTGTTCAGTAGGAAGGAATGAGGCAAAGAAGACTATTTGAAAACCATCCATAGTTCATGGCTAGGTAGTATCCATGAGTTATTCCCCCGTCGATAAAATACCATACGTATTAAGTTAAGGTGCACAATGCAAGAGAAGACATGTTATAACGCTCAAATAATATGCATATTGGTTACACCACATGTGCCCAAATATTTGCACATATCATCTAGCGGAGATAGCAGTGTTTAATGAGATATGTATATATATTTAGATTTGGTTATGTTTGAGGAAGCACAAACGAAAAATAAAAAATAGACATGTTAGACTCGTAGAGTAGGACCTGAATTAGTCTACTAGAAACAAAGGAGAGAGAAAACGTGCCAGGGATAAAGAATGTATCAAAAAAGGGAAAGAGGAAGAAGGGCGAAGGTGAGAGCGTGAGATTTTTTTAGCAAAGTCCACTTTGGGAGAAAGCCTATTCGAGAAGTTGTTCGTCAAAAAAGCACTTCGACTTGTGGAATGACGATTGTCGATGCAAAGCTTCACGGGTCTATTTTCTAGGATTAGTCTCCATCTTGTATAGAGTGGATCAGGAAACAAACATTTTGTTGGCAGGATGAACCTACTGTAATGATCCTTAAACTATGGATTCTTTATTGCCACGATAGAGATGGCATTGAAAGGAACTCCTCACAGAGTTGCCATTAATGAGGTTATAATTTCATCTGCATGTCCTTCATATATCTTTGGTTTGGGCGTACAAACATTGAATATATGTGCCCTCATGTTCATTATTGTTTAGGCAGTAGATCTCGAGAAGTTTTTTTTATGAAGGTACTCCTCAGGTAATCAACTGATGCCTTGAAACATATGTAAAGGATCATATGAACGGTGTAACCAGTCAGACAACCAAATAAAAGCCATAGAGTTTTTATAAATATGTATTAAAAAGGTACTTGAAACTAGTCCTTGCTTAAAACATGAATGGTAATTGAAACTACAGAAGTATGGAGAAAACCTAGCTCTATTTTGCCAATCCCATTCAATTGTTTTAAGATGAAATGTCGAACCTGAAATCAGGCAAAGAAGACGGGCTCACGAACAATATGCTAATGACGCACACTCAACCGAAGCGACTGGAGCTATTTTCTAACAATTTTTTGCGCTTGTTGAACCATGTGGTTCATTGATGAACAATGTTGTAAACTTTATGAATGTAAGATTGTACATCTCCTGACTCACAACACCACACTGGTCCTGCTCGATAGTTAGAAAAACAAAATTTAGGGAGGATACTTGGAAGATGCATGTATTCTACGATTTGGATATGATAGTTTATAACTTTATTTTCTTGTGGGTTCTCCCACATCTTCTATTTTTTATCCCGCTAAAACGGCTAGTTGTTGTGTTTCCAATAAGCTTGCATGAAAGTACCATGCATTTGAAACACGTATAGGATGCATACTAGCAAAAGTGTTTGTGTCAATTTATATGAGTTCTCCCACAGTTATATTTTTTAGAGAAGTTTGTTGAGCTTTATTAGTTAACATCGGTGTTCACAAGAACGATTACGAAATGATGCGACACTCCAAGCCAATCATGGTGAGTTATGAGCTTCGTGGTTACTTGCCATTTGTTCATGGGCAAACTGGCATTCTCAAAGTTTGTTGCATGCCCATTTATCTCCTTGGTTATGACACCATGTCGCCCACTTGCCTTTTCAGGTGTATCGTTCGCACTTCCAAACAATCCAAAATAATGAATGGTTGTATGTGGTTGCCACTGGAGAACTTTTAATCTGCAGGGAGGCTAAACAAAGCTATTTTCCTTTTCGGGGCAAAATTAGGCTGATGTAAATATCAACACGGGCAGCCCATACCAACAGAAAGTTTTTTAGCTTATACGTGCCTCACATGTTGATCTCATCTGTAAAAGTTGCATGACTAAAAAACCAATGAAAGCTTTAGGATTCAATGAAATGTAACTACCCTTGGATGAGAAATGATATATGGTTTGATGCCTTACGTGTTTTGAAAGATGTACATAACGATTGGTAGAGATAAAAAATGATTTTAAGACTCCCTTAGTCTTACCACACTCGCTGGCATGACGCCATCGCTCCTCCCATGGTGTATTTCCGGTGTGTTGAGTTATTTGGAGCAACACTTCTCCATTACCATGTGCAGGGTTAAGAAATCACAACATCACGTCTTCATCATTTGAAGTGGCAACTCTCATCGTCAAAGGATGTGTCATCGTTGTTCAATTTAATGACATGAGACCAAGAAGAGTCTAAAAAACCGGCGAACTTTCATGGCCAAGCAATATCCATTTGTTATCCTCTTGTGAGAAATAATGTTCTAATATTTTAATATCATGCATTGGTTAAAACAACATTGAGCAATTGATGCAGTCGCTAGTGTGTGAAAATCTTACACACAAATTCATTGTTCACTTGCATGCCTTTTGCAACACATGCTAGCTAGATTGGATCAAAATACATCAGGGCACTAGTAGAAAACCGGCCTATTGTCCCGGTTCGTAAGGGCCTTTAGTCCCAGTTCCTGAACCGGGACTAAAGGGTCGTTACTAACACCCTCACCCTTTAGTCCCGGTTCAAACCATAACCGGGACAGATGGGCCTCCACGTGGCCTGTGCGCCGAGCCCAGGCAGGAGGGCCTTTGGTCCCGGTTGGTAGCACCAACCGGGACCAATAGGCATCCACGCGTCAGCATTTCTGTGGCTGGGGTTTTTGGTTTTTTTTAAAGGGGGGGAGGGAGTTTGGGGATTTTGGGGGGTTAATTTAGGTATTTCGTATATTGTGTTAGCTAGATAGCTAATTAATAGAGAGAAGTCTCCTCTCTTATGTCCGTGCTTGGTCGACGTTACGTACTAAACATACGTATAGAGAAGACTAGGCATATGCTAGCTAGTAAGCAAACGAAGGAAACAGAAAATCGTCATGAACATATATGCATACAGAGAGAAGTGATATCGACCACATCTCCTTCTCTAAGATATTGGTCGAACAACAAGTTCTCGTATATCTATTGTCCGACACTACCGGCTACATATATACAATAATTATCTTTTACAAATATAATCTCTTAAATTACGGACGCATGGTCCACATAGTATTCTCCGTCTTCAGCGATCACGTGGTCAAGAAAAAATGCCGCCAATTCCTCTTGAATTGCTCGCATGCGATCTAGTCCTAGGAGTTCATTCCGCTGCCGAAACATCTAATTTGAAGAAGGGGGTCAATACACACATCTATAATACTTAAATAGTTGATCCCCACTACACCTAATTCTCTCAACATGCAGCCTTACACGTCATCAAACATGCCACGTCAGCAAAAAGAAATTAGAACTCGGCATTCTTTTCTCAGTCGTTTAGTGCTACGGCGAGATTCCAACAGTGGCCACGGGCCAACTCGAGTTATTAATCTTTATTAATAGGACGCATCGGTTCCTCTCCACCCAACCGAAGAGTCCTAAAAAGCTGAAACGCATCGTTCCTCTGCACATCTCATCTCTCCTCCGATCTATTCCTAAAGGCTCCATGGAAGATCGGTAAAACTACACGCCTGCGCTACCCCACTCGATGGCGGATGACCCAAGCCGGACGCCCTCCCCTAGGTCTACCAGCTCTGGGCTATGGCTTCCTGGGCGGCCTGTCTTTTGGGTGCGGAAGCGGGACTACTGTACATGTTGTGCGGACTACAGAGGTCGCCACGCTGCCACCACACTACCGGTCCCAGCGGCGCATCCGAGCATCTTGTGAGCAGCGACATCAAGTCACCGGAGTTGTCGATTTGGTCGAGGATGGAGGACGCGCGCCATGGATTCCCGGTAATTCTCCAACTTTCCTGAATATATTTCCGACCAGAATTATCCCTGGATTGATCAGAGCAGTGCCACGCGCGGCGCCCGTTGCCAGGTCGTCGCCGCCGCTCCCACATCTCCATGCCTCCTGCCAGCTCGCGTCCACCACTCCATGGGCCATGGCTCCTGCCAACTTGCCTCGGTTGTACCACTCATGCAGCTCCGCAGCTGACTGAACTTCAGCTGACTGTTTTTCCAAAGCAGATTTCTTCTTTTCTCAGTGCATGTAGTAGTAGGGAGAAGCTACAGAGTGTTCAAACTTAGTCCTAAACTGCTATTGTGCATCTTCATGATTGTATCCATGTCTCTTAACGTATGAGAAATCATGTTGAAATATGCCTGGTATGCATATTGTATCCATGTCTCTTATTGAAGCAGATTTCTTCTTTTTTTCAGATCAATCATGCAGCTACAGAGTCTACAAAATTAAATCATGTCTCTTGATCTGAAAAAAGAAGTTGTAGAGGGTACTTTCATCATGTTGAAATATTCTCCATTATATATGAAGACAATCCAACCGGTTCTCCATAATAAATTTACACTTGCTTTCATGACTACCCATGCTCAGTTAACAGAAGAAAAACACCATATATTGCCATAATTTTCACCAGTGTAGGCATCCGTTTCGCATCGCCCAACATTTAATTCTGATCTTTGATGCTTGCATGAGGTGCAAAATGCTGGTACCAATGGCGCGCAGAGGCAGTTTGGTCCTTTCACTGTTTTACCAGCCTTCTAACATGAAAATAAAATTAAGAAATCAATAAAAAGTTGCTGATGGCATAGTCATCAAGGTGTCAACGATCTACGCAGTGGTTTCGAGGAGGCAATATGGAAAGTGGCAATTTTGCAAATCCACACGAAGGAGGTGGCAAAAATACAAATATCATGACTTCATACAGTCTAGGTCCTCGCACTTTCTGGTAAGAAAAATATTAGCACCAGATCAGTTTGTATAATAGTGATGTGTTCCTTTATCAAATGCAGTTCATAGAGGTTAAGTTCTCGAAGTATGTGATACAATTAGCTTATGTACTTATCAATTTTTTTGTTAAAATAGCAAATGGAATCCACAATATTATATCACATTCTTACCAGTTTGCGTTAATTTATGAGTCCTTTACATAGCTTTAGATGAAAAAATTATCGCTTAACTGAGTATGTCAAAAGAGTACCTTCCACAATTATTGATTTGTCTATTTCATCTGATTGTCATTTGTAACTACATGGATAATTTGGATCTCGGTGCTTACCTATTGAAGTTATCGTTCTTTTTTCAGTTTTGTGCTTTGAGACAAAAAAAATGGTACTTGCTTCAAGAAGAAGGACAAAAAGGAAAAATGAGTTGGGAGATAAGTTTCTTTTTTGTTGAGTTGGGAGAAAAGGAATTGGTACTCTTTTGCTCTGATGACTATGATTTGTTTTATTCTTATTATCGATGCTGGAGCTCTGTTACTCACTGTCAAGTAAAGCAAACTACCACAATGCTTATTCTTTGTTTGTATTTGAACTATGAGGATTTCAAGCATGATTTGTAACCAGAGTCCCACAAAATACACAACAAGTGTCTCAAAATGAAAATTTGTACATAACCTTTCATAGCGCCTCCATTTCAGAATCCCCTTTCTTATTGTCTTTATATACATTTATATTTACGACAGTCATATGAGATTACTTATGTAATATAACTATATTAGTTACAAAACTAGCACACACAATTGACATTCTATCTTTATAGTTATAATCCAGGTGTTGTGTCCCTTGCAATATTTTCATCTTAGGATCATATATTCGCTATGTAAGCAAAGTTATTCCATGCATGTATTATCATGTGCATATGACTAAGTGTTCCCGCAGCAACGCGCGGGGTATCATCTAGTATATATGTGGTATCATCTAGCAACACGCAGGGTCCACATAGTATTCTCCGTCTTCAGCGATCACGTGGTCAAGAAAGAATGCCGCCAATTCCTCTTGAATTGCTCGCATGCGATCTGGTCCTAGGAGTTCATTCCGCTGCCGAAACATCTAATTTGAAGAAGGGGGTCAATACACACACACACACACACACACACACACACACACACACACACACAGAGATATATATATATATATATATATATATGAATGAATGAATGAAACTCAACACAAATGATGGTAATAAATAAAAATTGTGAATATTATTTCTTACGCACTTCATATTGTTTCTCAGAGTACCCGCCCCGCTCACAGGTCGTGTGGCGGATGGACTCGCAGACGTAGTATCCACAGAAATCATTCCCTTGTTCCTGCCACAACCACTTTACAAGAAATAGAGGTCAATTAAACAGATAAGCAAGAATGCCAAATGGTATTGATGAAACTAGCGCTTGAATCAATAGCTAGGAGACGCGCGGAACATGGTACTATAGTACTTACTTTCGGGTATCTAAATTCCAGCTCCTTCGGGAGTCCCGGGGAATTTGTGCTGAATTTTCTCCAAACACTGCCAGACAAAAGAAAACAATTACTTGATATCAGGAAATGAACAAATTTGCTAATATGGTGGATAATGATCGATTTAACTTACTTCTTGAGGATTTCAGTCATGTCCGCATACTCCTGGGGATCTTTTCGTCTCGAGTCCAAGACAGTTACTACTCCCTTCTCAAGCCTAATCTCCAGGAGAATATAGTGGAAACTGCGCACGCATGCATAACTCATCAATTACATTACTATAACCTGGACTAATATATAAGGGAAACCGAATATGCACAAGACAACACTCACTTGAAGTTGTAAGGAAAGAGTATTATATTTTTGTGTTCATTTATTTTAAATGATCGTAGCAAGCTGGCCTCGGTTTCTGCGGCATGATCTTTAACCTGAACTGCATCTATGAGATTTGTGTTAATGAACCCAATATCACCGATTTGTCTTTTCTTCAATTCGGCGATCTTCAATCTGCATAATATAGTGAGGATAATTATAAATACATGCAATGAAAGAGCTGAGCTATGTAGAGAGACTTAATGACAGAAGTAGTAGTACTTACAGACAGTAGCAGGTGACCGTTGCTTTATCGAGGGCCAATTGATTGAAAAACTGATAGAACTTCTCAAATGGAACATGCAACAGTTCAATTCCAACGAGGTCATGCTCAGGTTTAACTCTCATATACAAAGTATTCCTCCCCCCAGACTCTCTGCAGGTTTTCATGTACCAATCATGCAATCTTCGCATCATCATTGTTAGAGATCTTTCATCTTTGACGAGAGGCTTCCCGTACTCGTATATGTGTATCTGCACGTCCAGGAAACCATAATCTACATCGTCGGGCAGATAATCGTCAAGATTGGTATAACCGGGCGCCATCCTCGGATCGACGCTAGGCACCTTGAGCGGGGGGCACGATTGCTTTGCTTGTTCGCCGAGCTGGGCAATTTGTTTCCCAGCTACTCGTCGTTCTTTCAGCCTTTGATCACTGACTGTACTTCCCGACCGCGACGCTTCGACCCATGTCTTTGCAATAATGCGCTCATAGTTGCCTTTCGGCGGAGACTTGGGTGGTTTTGCCAGGGCAGCCAGAGTGCACTTCACTTTCACCGAATCTACCTTCTCCTTCGGAGGTGGATGTCTCTGTGCTTTCAACCCTTGAAACCAGTCATCCTTCTCGGTTCGCGCGATCCTCGCGTTCTCCTCCGGGCTCATCTCGTATGGTAACTTCTCTGGAGATTTCAGAGAAGGACCGAATTTGTATTTTCTCCCGCCTCTGGCTGTACTGCTAGACGCCGGCAGAGCAGACGGAGCGGCAGTCTTCTTTACTGCTTGCTTTTTGCGAGGTGGAGGAGAAGGACTATGACGCGCCGGAGCAGCTGCCGGAGCGGCGGCGGGTCTCTTCCGCCCTTGCTGACGAGGCGGAGAAGGAGTAGGCTGGCTGCTTGGGCGCGCCGGCGCAGGCGGAGAAAGAGGCGGAGTGACGCCACGCGCCGGAGAAGGAGCCGGCCGAGGGCCCTGATCGTCACTCGCCGGAGGAGGAGGCGGTGGAGGAGGTGGAGTCCCCTGACTCGCCGGAGGAGGAGGAGGCGGCGGAGGCGTCCAGTTTGGAAGGTTGATGAGCTCCTTCCGCCATAGGCATGGAGTCTTCAGAGCAGAACCCAGCCAAGTCTCCCCTTCTCCGGTAGGGTGGTGAAGCGGGAGGTCCTCAAATCCCTCCGTTATTTCATCCACCATCACCTTAGCATATCCTTCTGGAATCGGCCGGCAGTGAAAAGTTGCACCGGGTTCATTAGGATAAACAGAGCCAACAGCCGCCTTGACCTTCATATTCATCCACTGCGTCATAAGGTGGCAATTTTGAGCCTCTGTGATAGCATCCACGGGATAGCTGGCAGGAGCCGTCAAGACAAGCTCTAGCTGAAGCAGCTCGGTGGAAGCCGCGCTGCTTCTCCGCTGAGATGGCGGGGTAGCTTCAGGAGAAGCTTCGACAGTTCGTTTCTCCCGGTCTGCTTCTCGTTCCTCTATCCTGAGTACCCTTTCTTTAAGCGCTTGCAGTTCGGACTGCTGCACTTTCTTCCTCCTCTCCTGGCTTTTGTAACCGCCTGCGTCCGGAAACCCAGCCTTCCACGGAATGGAGCCTGGCGTGCCTCGTGTCCGTCCAGGGTGCTCAGGATTCCCGAGGGCCTTTGTGAGCTCGTCGTTCTCTCTGTCTGGAAGGAACGTCCCTTCCTGTGCTGCAGCGATATAGTACCGAAGCTTTTTCAAGGGTATGTCAGCTTGCTCATCCGTCCAAATGCACTTCCCTGTTTCAGGGTCCAAGGTTCCGCCAGCCCCGAAGAACCAAGCCCTCTCCGACATCTTCTTACTCTTTTCCGATGTCTTGTGGGCCACAAATGCAGGCCAGTCATCTCTGATCTTCTCATATATGCCCTTGAATTCTGGTGTCTCTTTTTTCTTGACAAACCTATTCAGGTCTTTCTTCCACCTCCTGAATAGGTCTGCCATCCTCTTAAGAGCAAAAGACTTGATTAATTGCTCTTTAACTCGCTTCTCCGGATCATCCTCTGGCGGTAGGGTGAAATTTGACTTCAGCTCAGTCCAAAGATCATTTTTCTGCAGATCATTGACATAAGACACCTCAGGGTCTTCGTTCTTAGGCTTATTCCATTGCTGGATGCTGATCGAGATCTTGTTCCTAACTAGAACCCCGCACTGAGCAACAAATGCCTTCTTTGTTCGGATGGGTTCAATAGGTTGGCCGTCGGGCGCGATTTCTATGATCTCAAACCTTTCATCCGAGCTCAACTTTCTCTTCGGGCCTCGTCTCTTTACCTCAGTTGTGCTCGATCCGGAGGGCTAGAAAAAAGAACAAAGACTTAATTAATATGTGTACATACCAAAACAATGAATGCATCAATTAGCTAGTCAGCACAGGCTTAACTAATATATATACCTGGCCGGACTCGGCTCGGTCGCCGGACTCGTTTCGGTCACCGGACCCGTCGTCACGTTCTTCTTCTTGCACCGGCATTAGGTCACCAGAGCCAGCTTCTTCACCCTCTCCTTCCAGAGTACCATCGGTGTCGTCAAGATACAACGAGACGGCATCACTTCCTTCTGCGATTATGTCCCTCAACAACGCTTCTCTTGCTTCGTCTCGGGCGATAGTGTCCATAGTTTCTACAAATATTTACAACATGGCAATTATTATTCAAACATGACAAATGGATATATTAGTGGCAAACGTAGAACCCTCGGCGATCCTCGACCCCTGGAACCCTCGACGACCCTGGAACCCTCGACCCCTAGACGACCCTGTTGGAAC